>OU015541.1:11275000-12503750 GCA_907165065.1 Caprimulgus europaeus
TTTAATCTGCCCTGGTGTGCAGGGCAGGGTCATCAACAGCCGAGGCTGAGAGCATGTGCCCGTGGGGAGCTGCCAAGTCCTGCTCTGGTACTGGCTGTGACAGACACACAACACATGGAAAGAGGACTCAGGCTTGAGAGTGAAGCAGATTTTTCACAGAATTATCCTTTTTATTAGTCAGAGTGCTGTTCCTTGCCTAACAACTGTGTGGTTCTAGACACAAGAGGCATTCTTAACCTTAAATATGTGTTGTTTATGGCTGGAGAGCAGGAGGGGTTGGCCATGCTCTCTGTCCTCTTGCTGCACTCATTGGAGGGTATGGGACAGGACTGATGCTCTTTCTACCCTTACACATGCAAACCTGGAGTTTTTCTGGGGTTGTAGAGGGTGGGATGAGAGGAGAAGACTGAAGTCTCTGAGGCCAGATGTACCTGCTAGGAAAAGTGTTTCAGACTCAGGGAAAATGGGACAAGAAGAGGCAGAAAGGTGGATGTGGAGGTTTCCCCACTGCTCACCCCACAGGAGGATGCAGGGGGAGCCCACAGGCACAGGCAGCTCTGCTGCAGGGCCAGCCTGCCACAGCCACCTTCTCCAGTCACCCATGATGGGGACAGATGCTGGTTTACCCTGTGGGGGGGACACACCATGCACAGGGCTCACGGGTCCAGCCTGCTAACTAACCTCAGCCTGAACTCAAGCACATCCTCACTCAAGTTGGGAACAGTAAAGGCATTTTTTTTCCCCTCCCCAGATGCTGCTGCTAATTCGTTAGCCGTGTACAAGTGTTCAGTTTGCTGGGGGAAGCCAATTTGTGCAGTTTTTAGCTCACTCGATGGTGAAGTCTGCCTTATCTCTTGTGGGAGTGACTTCATGGCTTACATGAAAAGACATAAATAATCTGGTTTAAAAGCTGTTGGAAGAACAGTGGATTTATAGGTCTTATTGCCAGAAGGGGATTATAATGACTCTCTGGTCCAGCCTCTGGCCTACCATAAGCAATTCCTGAATCAAAGCCCACATCTTGCAGTTGAGCTGGAGCATGGTTTATTTTATTTTTTTTAAACACATCCAATTTTGGCAACACTGCTTCATTCAATAACAAAATATTTTTCTTACTGTCCTTAGTTGGCAGGAGTTAATTACTCCCTTTTCTGAGCTGTGAATGGTTTTGTGCTGTTCCACCTGACATCTCTACTTTTCTTTGTTAATTAGGTATTAATTGCAGGGGTTGCTGGGGATTTGTAGGTGAAAAGAGCAAGTACATATATTGTGCAAAGAGGCTGAATTAAGTGGAATTTGGTAACAACAGACCTTGCAACATTGCTTATATGTATTTTCTGTGTGATGTTATGAGCTGATGTTGAGTGAGCCACTGAGAGAGGTGAGGAAAAGTTTATTGATTAGTTGAAAAAAGTTTGAAAAGTTTAGTTATTATTATTTGGTTATTGATCCTCTGAATGTTGCAGCTCAGATTGTGCACTGCTGGTTAATGAAATACAATTAATGAACTACAATGAAATACAGTGTTAAGGAAAGGAGAGAGGCAGGGGGGTGTTTTGTGAAATATCAAAGATATCATAAAATCTAAAGGATAATTGTAGAAAATGGGTAAATGATGAAACAGCTCCTCATTTTGCTTGTTTAACTACAAAGCTAGGGAAAAGCATGTGAAAAAGGCCCTTGGAGAAGCTGGCATTAGTATGGGCTGCTAAGAACTATAGGAGAGCTGAGATGGATAGTCAGAGATTTTATACTTTTTGAAATAAAATTTACAGAATAAAGTTATTTCTGAGGAAAAGAGAAAGAGAAGACAAAAACTCTGAGAGAAGAATACTGAGAAGGACAAGACACTTTTAGGGGTAGAAAGGATTCTTTTAAGGTGCTTTATCACAGACTTTTGTGAAATCAAAATAGTGATGTATAATTATTTCAATAATTCCTGATTGAAGAATATGTTAAAAATATAGAAAGAAAAAGTTACAGTTTGGGAAATGGATATGACTGAGCTAATTGCTTGACCTACAAGCTACAGGGCAAAGGCTGTTACCTAGAAAATCCTTGGGGAAAATAGAAAAGTAAAAATATCCTCTTTCCAGCAGCAAACTTACCATGAGCCACAGGCTGTCAGCTGTGGCAGGAAGGGGCAGTATGGGGTACAGACCTTTGATCTGCCTTTCTCCTCAAGAGTTGGATTTGCCAGGACAATCTGCTGTGGCCATTTTGAGAAAGCCTAAAAATTCAATTTCCAGAATGATGAAGAGGGCAAAAGAATGTAGAAAATAAGGTGGGAAAGAGATTTTTGGTCGACAGCTGAACAATTTCTCATTTAATAGAGGATTTTATTGCCTCTGTGCTTTTGTTGTGCTGCCAATGAATCAAAAACCTTGTACAGATTTTTAGAATTATTTTAAGTCAGCTAAATAAATACATAACTACTATTCCTGATATGCCAGATCATGCAAATCCCTGAATATTTCTCCAGCAATCTTGGTGAACCACTTTTTTTCTCTACAAAACTCAGGCTCTTTCTACTGACCTCTCTTGCTAGCCCTACTCTGAATGTTCTCACTTGTGCCCTCATATCAGCCTCCTGCATCAGGACAGTGTGCTTTACCTACCCTCAGCACCTGTATTTACCCCACTCTCCAAGGTTATCAGGGGAATACACAGGATCTGTGATCCGTACAAACATCACAAAGTCATCAGGACAAGCTAAAAAGATGGGTTATCTTTAAAAGGAGAAGGGTTCTGTAACTTGTACAGGAGCTGTGAATTTGCTCAGTATCCCAAAGCATAAAATCTGGGCAACAGGCATGTGAGCCTGTGATGTGGAAAACAAAACCAGGGGTTGCAGATCTTCAGTTGTTCATGATCTTAAATTAATCCTATATAATAATTTTTGTGGTTCTTCCACAAAAGAGGCTGGGGAGAACACGGCAGTTCTGCTCATCAACAACAGCAGCAGAACCTCTGCACAAAGCAGTGGATCCATGTGCTTTGCTTAATGAGTTGCCTTCCCATCCTTCTCTCTGTCTTCATCTGCATCTTCAATGGAAGGTTTTACAGTCTTGGTGAGTTTGCTTGTCCTGCCCTCTCCCTCCACACACCCCACAGATACGTTTCTCTGATCATGTGCACGAAAAGACTTTCCAATGTCTGTGTGAGCAATGGCATGTCCCTTGGAATCTGTCAGTGGATCAGAGCAGTGACAGTTTGGGAAATGTAGATTTTTATTTTTTATTTTTTTATTAAAAAAAAACAACCCATGTTTATCCTTCTAGAGCAGTAAATTCAAATTGATGGTGTTGCAATGTCAATAGTGAGTCTGGGAGACTCTGCTCCTTTGCATTATGTAACCACATGAGAGACAGCACCCGGGAGTGAGTTAACCATCATCTGAGGATGTGCAGAGTGCCCAGAGAGGTGTATTTGCCAAGGTGATGTTGGTGAGAGCTTCCAGAGGAGACTGGATCCCAGCAAGCAAGTATTCATAGGCCTATTTTCAAAGTCCTTCACACTGCTGTGTTGCCAAGACATGGCACTGCCCAGTGGGTTTTCATTTGTGTCCTTGGCTTTCACAGAGAGTTAAATTATCTGTAGGTGACTGTTGTATCTTGGCTGGGAAGGGTGCTGAATTGGACTGTGATATTTCTCCTGGGTTAGATCCACAGATTATGATTATTATTTTCAGCAGCTTTATTGCACTGGTGATAAACCACAGACAGCCTTCTTATAAACAACAAGAAACTTTGAACCTTTTAAGCAGTCACTGAACTGTGGAGAACTTGTAAAGCTGTATAAAACTCAGTGAGAAAGCAAAGTGCAAAGTACTGCCTGTCTTGCATTACTCAGAGCAATGTTCCTGGTTCACCAGCAATCAGTGCAGGGTGCTGGGTCGATAGAGGCACCTTCTTCTTTGGTCATGGTGGGAATCTGTTCCTGTGAACCCCAGGAGAAGAGGTCTTCTGGGTCTTTGACAACAGTTTCCCTCTGATTGAGTGTGATAAAGCTTCACTTCTTGACTCACCTCTCCTTTACTCTCCTTTCCTCCAAGGCTAAGTTTTCCCCAGCATGATGTCCATCCATCCTTAGTCTTCTGGACAGAGGTTTTGAGGTCTGTAAGAGCTCTGGAAACATTTACTCCTCTGTCTGTTCTTTCTTGTACTGATCCAGGTTACTCTTTTGGTGGGGATGGGATGACAGGGCACCTCTCAAGAGGAAAGTGAAAAAGAAAGCTGTGATTAGATTTATAATGCTAGTAAGAAGGAAACACTTTCTCACTGCTCTCCCTTACTCTTCCTCCTCTCAAGATGTTTTTAAATATAGGAAAGATCTCAAACTGGCTTCAGGTCACCTTGATTTTGAACTATTCTGCAGCTCACAGCATCCAAGTATCATATTCAACACCCAAAAAGGGAGAAGACACACCGAGGCCTCACATGATCACATTTTGTTTGTGTGACTTGGGTATCATCACACAAAGACCAGAGCTGTGAGACAGCTACTGAGTGTGCTGGGCTGTGGGCACAGGAATAGTGCAGGAGGCACTGCTCAAATGATCAAGGACAGTAGCACACGTGGTGGCTGTGTAGTGTCTGCCTGCTACAAACACCCCAGAGTTCATTCAGACTGACTCAGTGTCACAGTGGGCTGTAAACTGGAATGATAGTGACCAAAGGAACTTAGTGCAGAAGGTCTCAAATTCCTACAAGCATAAGCAAGGTTGTTTTCCCAAGGAAAAAAATTATAAAAAATAATTAAGGGACATTTAATAGAAAATGTAAATAATGTATTTATTCCAGAAGATGTTTTTCTCCGGAAAACAGAAAGAATATTTATCCCCACATCAACAAGAATGTTCTTGAGATGAGAAAGTGTTTTACTACTACCAAAAGCCAAAGAAAAGAAGACCTCCATGAACCAAAACTGTTTTTCCTACCTCTTTCCTCCAGCTCTATCCAAGTGCAGTAGGAAAGTAATTTGTTTTGGACTTGGGAGGTTTGCTTGAAAGCCAATGCACTCCCTTTTCTGCAGAGCTTAGTTACAAGTTTGCTTCTTAAAACCAGGCAAACTCAGTGCTTAGTCAATGCCTTGCTTGAAAAGACTAGTTTAAATTCCTGTGTGCATAGTGTTTTATGCTCAGGTATTGGTTTCAGGACATTTCTGTTTATGTTAGCAATGAATTGATTTTTTTTTATTATGCTAGCACTTTAAGAGACCCAAAGCTCTCCCTTGCTGCCAAAACATGATGGTTACTAAATGATTCTAATATTCTCTCCTTTTATTGCCAGACATGCTTTTAGAATAAACTGGCTATGTGAAAAGTAATTCCTTTATGCTCTTACTCTACACTAGTGCTACAAGAAGTGGGAGGAGAAGGAGATGGTAAGGCTTTGGGATCCCTAAAAAATAAAAATTGTTCTTTAACACAATCCTGTTCTGAGGGAAAGCTCTTCTGTCATAACCAAGTGTAGGCTCAGAGAGCAGCTAGATCCTTGCAGGGTCTGCATCCACTCATAGTACATTTACTGGGTATAACAAGGTTTCTTTTCCTGATTCTTGAAAAATACTCTCTATTGCAATCAAGTTGGTGGAGAAGCCCCTGCCAATAGTAGCAAGGAGCTTGTTCATCCAAGAGCCAAGTTTGATCTTTGAGTTGCATGGGAAGGGAGGACACACTCTTTGGCCTTGTCTTCAGGACCCAGGGAGGGGATTCTTCTGACCAGATGTTGGTGGCACAGCTCTGTGTTGGACAGCCATAGGGTGAATTTACAATCAGTGAAGGTCTTGGCAGTACAGGCAGGGAAGCCTTCACTCAAAGTAATATTGTCCTAAAATAAATGCAAAAAAATACAGTGGCTAGGTGGTTTCAGGACACAGTTTATTTCATCCCACTGCGGGAGCAGGGAGTGGGTCAGGTATGTGTCTGCAATCTGGGCTTCTGGTCTGAATCTCACCGAGCAGGGATAACGATAGTCAGAGCTTGATCTTGGAAGAGCCTTGCTGCAGCAGTGAGCAGAGCTGGTAGGTGCAAGCATGTGTCTTCAGTAAGTTGGTTGCTGCTTCTCTCTTTCTCGTGTTCAAGCTTTTAATTATAAACTGGACTTCTCTTTCAACAGTAAAAATGAAACCACCTGACTTGGGAAGTCATAGCGAGTCAGTCTCTTCAGAGATGGAGATTTTTATGCACACAAGTAAGCTCATAAAATTGTGTGTGTGTGTGAGATAGAGTAAAGCAATATCATTCTTGGGTTCTGGAGCTTGGTTTTGAGAAGACAGCAGGCCAGTATTTTGTTATATCTAAATTCTTCTCACACAGATAATAGGGGGAAAAAAAAGTCAGAAGCAAAGATACAGTGTTCACAACTTGTATGCTTCTCCCATTGTGCATTCTTCTCCCATCTTCACCAGAGGGCTTGAATTTTCTCAGCTCAGAGCCAGAGCAAGAAGTGCCAAGAAGAGTGAACAGGGCTGCAAGGTATATTCATAATTCCTGGGGCCAGATGCATTTCAGGGAGCAGGCCAAGAAAGTCTGGCCTGATTTAGGTGGTCAAGAGCGATGTGGTTTAGTTTTGCAAGGTAGCTGATGGGGAAGCATTTCCCAGCACCAGGTCATGCCAGCAACTGAGATGGAGGTGGGAGGGGGCAGGCTGACTGCAAGTCATTTTGTATCTGCATGAAAATGGAGTTCAAAACATTCCCTCTAGAGTGGTATCCAATACCAAAATTGGATTTGGGAACTCAGAGTACATGAATATTTGTGCTGTCAATAAGAGTTATCTGTATACAGAACCCTTTCCTTGTCTGCTTTCTCTACCATGCTTCCTTCTTAATTCATTTTCAGTCTTTAATGTACTGTTGTGTAGCATCCTCTCCCATTAGGCCCTGTAATGTGCTCCGATTGCCTTCAGCTTGACTGCACTTAATAGCCAGCGTAAATAGAACTTAGTGTAGCATGCACTAACATCTCTATCCATTGTCCAGAGATTAAATACATGCCACAAATGGTTTATGCATCATCAGCCTCGAGCCCTCGTTTCATAGCTCCCAACCAGAAGAGGATATTAAATTAATTTGCAGGTTGCTTTAGCAAAGCCTAACAAAAAGAGAGGAAAAAAAAATCCTGAGGGTCATTATGCATATAATATCCATCAATCAAAAAAGAGGGGTGGAAAATGATAATAGTGGGTCATTATAAGAGGACAGGTGCACACATATTTAGCTCTATCTCTAGTTCAGGTCAAAGCTTAATGGTGTTAACTGGAGAGGAATGCAGGCTATGTGAACAGTGTGTATGTGTGAGGAAGAGGCAAAAGGGCAGCAGTGTGTCGGGACAGCACAGTCTCTTCCAAATCTTCATGCTTAACCCTTTACTCTGCCTAGGCGTGAGCTGTTGAGTAACACTGAGCTTGTGAGAAAGGAAGAAAAAGAGCAAAGCAGAGACCTCCATATCTCCTCCTGCAGCAGCTCGTACCATTTAAAGCATTCAGGGAAACAGGCTTGGTCTAGGGCATGGTGTTCAGATTAGCAGCACTGGACATACTGGTTATCAAGGGCATGGGTTTTGTCCAGCAAAAGGACATGCAAACGGTCTTCGTTAATAAGGAGAAAGGAGACCTGTGTCCAGTAGAGACACAGAGATGAACAATGATCTTCATGAGGACCAGGGCTGAGATAAGTGCAAAAGCAATGGCAAGGCCACATCTCGCCTGCTGAAACAAGAACTGTGAGTAAAGCAGTGGGACATGTATCCAAAGTGAACAGAGGCTGGCTCGGTTGAGAGTGTAGGACTGCATCCTTGATTTATTTTTATGAAAGTACCATGTGAATGTGGACTGCATGATCAAACACACGTGTGCCATCCCTACTTGCCAGTCCATCCTTTTAGCTTGATGAGTGGGACTGAAAATGAGAAAGCTGCAGTCATACTTATGGGTTCCATACAACAACTGGGAAGACATTCTTCTGGGTAAAGCACCCAGCTAAAAATTAGACTGCCATGTTTTGGTTTGTGGCTGAGGCATGAAATATCACCCAGGTGTGCAAATCATTTATCTTTGTTTCAGGTTTGATAGCAATCCACAGCAGTGAGGGAAAATATCAGTGATTATCATGTTGTTTTAGATACCAGCATGAGATTTTGCAAGGTCTTGTGGGTGAATAATAAATCACTGCATCACTTCTAGAGTGATGTGGCTCAGTGCCATGTGCCCTTTCTTCCTGGGAAAGTGTGTTTCCAACTGCTGCATTCTGTCATCTTCATAAAGAAATGACCCAAAACCTTCCCTAAACCAACAGTTACACACTGACCTTAATTCTTCTGGAGCTCACAACAAGTACCATCAATACACTGAGAGATTATGCACTGGGAGCTAGAATAATTAAGCAAGGAAATATCCTTTACCACAAGAGTTTAGGTGCCCAAGGACTGCTGTGATAGAAATCATGAGCATATAGTCTGTCAGCTGATATTTTAAAAGCTTTTACTCCATGCCAGTTTCTACAGGCTGTAGAAGGCAAAGCAAGAGTTTGGTCACATTGTCACTTAGCAAGGTTTCAGCAAAAGCCATGAGAAACAAATTAACTAGATGAGATATAAATAAGGAGCTAATTTCAAGCTGTATCTAAGGGCAGAAGATTGGCTTCAGTACTTATTTGGGGGAAAAAAATCCAACCCTAAACCAAAAAAGCAGGATTCATTTTGAGAAGAGGAACATCTTCTGAGAAGTGTCAGTTCTTGCTGGAATGACCAGCACTGACGTGGGGGTACCATTTCTCCAAAGCCTTGCTGAAGGGTGGTTGCCCCATGGTCTGGCCCAAAACTTGCTTTCAGATATGGTGGGCTTTATTTGCTCATACTCTCCTCCTTTTCCCATTTTTTTCCCTTCTTGCTAGTAAATAGCAGAAGCTGCTTGTCTTGAGACTGGGTGGCTGGGGAAAGATACAGGTTTCATCGTGTCCTGCTACAGAGCAACTTCAGCCAGCTCCTGCTCTGATTTTAACTCCAAGCAGATGCTCAATCCACGTGTCCCTGCGGCTGCCATCGGGGAGCGAGGGCCAGTGAGGGGAGAGGGAGGGGAGAGGAAAGAGTCTGATGGGGCTGGGCTACATCGTGTGCTCCAGAACAATAGATGATCACTCTTAATTATGGCAGCCTGAATGAGCATTACTCAGCCAGTCCCTTTCCTCACCATATCTGATCAATACAGCCTTAATTGCTGAAGAAAGGGAGTATCGTACACAATCACAGCACAATGGTTTAATCACTTGGATGCTTAAAGTTAATTTCAGGCAGTTCATTTTTCATTGAAGCTCTCACTCCACCAGAGATGGCTTGTCGGCTTACACACACAGGTGCACGTGTGCTCGCAGCTAAAGGTGGGTTATTAATAGCTTTTAGCAAGATTATTTGAGCTAATTGAAAATGTGGGAAATCTTATTATCAGCTATAAGCTTAGAAGGTCTTTTTAGGGGGGGATAAGTCAAAAGCATTTATGAGTCATTTGTTGAGGGAAGAAGTAGGAATATCTTCTCCTCTGGGTCATCTTCTTTACTGCCTTTGTGCTGACCTCTCCAGCTGCTCTGGGGACCTTTAGGGTTAGTGAGCAGGTGATGTGGCAGGATTGGAAACCTCATGAACAACCAGAGCAGAAATTCACCTGTCCTTTCAGTGGCACTGAATCCTCACCAGCCTTTGGCTCTTGAGTGAGTGTAGCCATCTTCCCCCTTGTTTTATAGTGCATCTGTCACAGTGAGGTTTGCCCTTTGCTCAGTGCCAATGTTGCATTAATGGGAACTCTGAGATTCTCATCGCTACCTGGGTTCTGAGCACTGGGAAAGATCTCACAGGATCCAGGACACCAAGGAATATCTGAGCTAAGGTGGTTGCTCACCTTGTAGGATATGACAGCATGGGAACAAATGCTATAGAAGTGAAAGGGCTGATGAAAGATGAACAGACTTTTTCAAAGCTGCGAGAAAGTGACCCATGGGCAACAAAAATATTCTATGAAGCATATCCCTGATGATGGGACAGGATGGGAAGCAAAATTGGTTGAAAATTTATCTCATGGCCATTTTAGTCACCTCTAACTTTGTTTTATATCAGACCATTGACCACTAGGACAAAGCTTGGAGGCAGACAGAAGTTTCTGCTGAATGTTAGATGATCAGATAAGGCTGAAGTTCACAGGGTATAGTGACATTTCTTTTCTCCCAGAAAATAATTTCCAGGATAAAAATGGTATCCTGTGTTTGTGTTATTCTTTTCTGGCTACTGCATATCTGAAATGCCATACTCAGTTGCTGCTCTCTCTACATCCTGGAGATCATTTTCCATGAAGAATAGCAGGCAATGTTAGAAATTTGATAAGAATGGCTTTCTCCTTTGATGAGTTCCTGCCCAAAATCTGAGGCAGAAGATGAGGAATTCAGCATGAGGATACGGACCAACAGAAAGGACCTGACGGAAGCAGAGTCACTCCCTTTGTTGCAATGCTTTAGGCTAACCATTATTCACAGCCCTCTCCTCATATTGCATCTTTCATGATTTGCTTAAGCGATTTTAAATTGCTTTTGTGATTTCATTTAGCAGAGACCACAATAAAAGTGACCCTTGAGTCTATGAAACGAAACAGCCTGCACAAAGGGATTGAAGGCCTCAGCAGTGTGTGTGGGGTGACAGGTTCCTGTGCTGCACACAGCATGTTTGCATGGGACAAAGGAAGGATAAAGGGCTCTCCATGAAATGGTGCAAACGAGGAACATTGCTACCGGTGGCTGCTCAGAACAGCCAGTGTAAAAGCCATGTTAGCCAAGTCTTTGCCTGTGCAAAAGAAGGGAAGATCTTTGCCAGACAGTCCATAGCATGCTCATAAATAACATTTTTTGTTAAAAATAAAGGTTTGTTTGGGGTTTTTTTTTGTTTGTTTGTTTGTTTTCCCAATGTGTTTCTTGGTGGGGGAGGCAGCAGGCAAAGTGCAGTGAAGTGCCAAGCGTGTTTACTGAAGGTTTTTCCAGCAAAACTCATAAGTGAAAGACTCATTTTAGCAAAATACTCCAAGCAGTGTGCTTATGATCAAGAGAAAAGCTGGATCTCACTTTCCAGATGCTGTGCAAAGCATAGCTCTTGTACCACATCCTGCTCCAAGATGACTCTGAGAGGCAGAGTGTTGGGGGTCAGACAGGCAGTGATGTGATGATTTCAAGTCAGAAGAACTCTTTGGGAATGAGAGGATGGGAAAGAGGTTGTATTGCTGCAATAAAACTTCCTCTTGGTCCCTGGCAAATTTTTTCAGGGAAAGACAGAAACAGCCTTTGGGGCTCATTTTCCAGTCTACGTCTTATTTGTATCCAGCACCCAGGTACTTGGAAGAGGGTTACAGCCCCTCTACCCTGACACCCTACCTGTACCCCCCCAGGTAGCCTGCTATGGTGGTGACTCTTGAGAACACTGTGATTTTTTTGACTGCACAGAAATACAGCTGAGCCTCTCCAGAGCTGGGTAAGGCACAATTGGAACAAGCCACAGCAAGGTTACTGGATTTTTCTGCAGCTGCTTTGCTGGGCTGCTTCCAACTGTGCCAGAGAACAAATCAGCTCCTGGTAACTCTGTAATGGAGGGATCCCAAATCTGACCTCTGCCTTTCTTCCCAGAGGCTCCAAACCAGCCCCCAGGGACTGGCTTCTGCTATCTGAGACAAAAAGTTAAGCAGAACTTACAGAGGAAATGATAAAAAAGGGACCTATTTTCATGCTATTTGGCTGCTCTTTACTGTTGATGACAAGTGGTCTGGTGATGTTAGACAGCTCCCAGGGGGATGAAGGCCAGGATTTGAAGCACTCTATCGGTGACACCTCATTTAAGGTATTACTCCCACTTCCCTCCACTTTGTGTGGAAAGCCCTGGGGAAGAGGCTGCCTGCAGTCCTCCCTGCTTGGCCCCCTGCAGAAAACACTATAGCTGGGGATAGGCAGGATAAATTTTATTCCAGCCATGTAGCACCTTTTGCCTGTGTTTTAGCAGGAGGCAGTGGCCGTGCTGTCACACTGCAGTCTGGCTTGTTTCTGCTCTGAGCTTTCCAGGGGGGTTTGGTGTAGCTGTACAAAAACAACAACCCCCTCCGCCTCTGTGTTCCCTAACATAAACCAGTAAAAAAATCCCAACAACCCCAGAACAAACTCTTACAGAGGAAGAAAGGAGAAGGCAATGGGAAGCTGAGGTATTGGGAGAAATCTGATTTTGAGATGTTTGTCGCTGTGGTGGCACAATTTCCTATGATGCAGCTGTGTAATGAGTTCACATCTGTTAATGCCACATGTTGCTCTGCCTTGCACAGATGCAAAGTCTCAATTTTTCTAATTAGCAACAACATGAAGTATATCTTAATTTTCTGTCCCCCTTCCCTCTAATAAACGCGATATTAACAAGGTTACGTGCCTGCTTTCACGGGGTTTAATTGAATGAGAAGCGAGATTGGGTTAGATCACACCGTTCTTTTTGGGTGGGGCTTGCCCAGATGCAGAGATGCCAATCCATTACAATAAGCAGAAAGCACAGGACAGGAGATGGGGGCACACACCCTCTGCTTTGCAGCAGCCGTAGCAGTCGTAACCGCTGTGATCTGTGGACGTGATTCTTCCAGCCTCTCTGGACCAGGCTGGTGTATGTGTACGGTGCAGGTATATATTTTTTTACAGCTTATGTGTACAGGGAGGCCTGTAACGCCAGCTCTGACCAGAGATTCAGCTGTATTTCTGGTCTGAGAGGATGGAGGACAGAGCCCAAGTCTAAGCAGGAGCAAGAGATGCTAGAGACTACCAAAGCCAAGAAGAAAACCAACTGAATCTGGAGAGAACAAAAAGGGACAGCCCCATAACTCTTCATGCCATGTCATCCCACTTTGAGACTTTGCAATTTTACCTACTTCTGGCTATAAAAATGCACTGTTTGGGCTACTGGGGAGCCTGTAAGCACAAGCTGGAGAGCTTTCCCCTGGGGTCCCCACTGTAATGATCCGAGGGGGACAAGGACTCCTGCAGGCGGAGGGCGGGAGGGTGCTCCCTGCCACAGGATCCAGCCCTCCCCAACCATCCTGCATTCATATTCCACCTGACTCTGCTGGGAGAAATCCATGGGGACCCCAACAGCAATTACTTGTGTGATTTAATTGGCATTATCATTTTACTGGCTTGACAGAGATAAATCGCCCTATTGGGTAAGGCTGCTACTGTGACAGCAAAAGCAGAAGGAAAGACTTTCTCCTTCTCTCTGAAATAGGAGATGACTACCAGTGTATCTTAATAATTAGTGCTGTTATAATTAATCGGACTATTTGAGAGCCAATCTAACAAACAAATGGAGGGCTTGATTGTTCAGTAATTGACAATTTGTTTCCAATATGGTATCACTTGTTTCTGCTTCTGCAGGAAAAAATAAATAAATAAATAAAAAATTTTGAGATTTCCAGAGGGTTGGACCTTGGCCACAGTGAGGACAAGTGACTGTGTGAGAGAGCAAGGAGGAAAGGAGCATTCCCAGACACAGAATGTCCCAGGGACCCATTTGTCTTGAACACACACACACACACACACACACAAACACACACACGAATTGTGATTCCTTCTGTTTCTCTGCTTTTCGAGCAGTTGCAGCCAGCTGTCACTGCCTGTGTGGGTAGATTTACAGAAAAGCAGAGTTTTCAGACCTTGGCCTTTCCATACCGTTTGCACCCTGGTTATATTCCTGGATCTGCTCTCTTGGTGACTGTGTTTCTTTCCTCATCTTTTCTTTCTCTCCCCTTTCTCTCTTACTTACCCTTTACTCTCCAGTGCAGCCATTGGGTGCTCTGACCCCAGCAATCTGTTGCTTGTTGATGCTCAGGATGGGCTCACGATGCGTGGCCATGGCATAGGGCTGTACTGGGCACAGCAGCACCGGGACGGTGCTATCAGCATTCAGAGTAGGCTGTGTGTGATGCTGTGTGCAGGTCCTGCCTCCAAAGAAAGCACAGCAAAAGAAACCAGAGTGTGGGCAAAACTTTTATTTTTTTTTCAATATTTAAATGAGGGAAGAAAGACACAGATATTTTGCTACTAAAATCTATATATGATGCTACCAGGCTTTGAAGAAGCAGTTCAGGTTCTGCTCTTCTCCAGGAGATTCCCTCTTGCTATCTGAATGAGAGCTTTTTTCTTTCACATAAACTCAAATATCTCCAAGTCTTCAATGCATCAGTGCTCCCATGGCACGTGCTTGACTCACATGGGCTTCTGGACTCCTGTCAGTACTGACCTGGAAGGGTCTTCATGTCACATTAGAAACAATCAAAGCTGAGGCAACCCTGCAGGGAACCCCAAACTGTCCTGGTTCTCTGGAATTTGCCTTGACCATCAAGTGTGCATATATGGATATCCATGCAGCCTGGGAAAAATAACTCTGGGGCTGACTTTTGCTCCCAACACAATTCCTCCCTGTTGCAGCAGAATTGCTGCTGTATCCAAAGAGGCTGTGAACAACTCTGCCAAGTGGCAACCCTTCTTCCCCCACCCAGTTTAAATGAGATATGAATAATTGATTTGCCTCCTGAATAATTAATTGGATATTCAATAATGAAAGTAATTGTTAGGTTCATTCCCCCATTGATAATCAAGCTAATCTTCTTCTTCAATATGTAGGCCATACAGCTATGTAAAGCAGTGAGACAGTTTATAGGCTGATAATACAGCTAATGTGCTCGGTGCGAGGTCACCTTGTCCAAATACCTCAGCAGCTCCCAGGGCTGCTCTCCACTGGGTTATCTACTGCACAGCCAAGCTGTGTGCAGCAAGAGGCTTTTGTGGGTTTTTTTTTTTCCTCCTTATTTTGATTGCTGAACATCTCCCACCAGGGAGGAGTCTTCTTTTGCAGTTTAAACAAAACTCGTCAGGCGCCACTTGCTCCAATTAAGGCTTGCAAGGGAGGTTTGCTCTTCCTCTAGTCAATAGGATGCAGATTAAAGACAGCAAACTGCTGTCTGAATTTATGGGGCTGCTCTCTTCTAGAGGCATTAGAGCTCAACTCCACTGAGAGGCTCCAGAGCTTTCCTTTGCCACTAACCCTTTAGAAATCAAAATCAAACCTAAACATGTTAACGCTGCTGGTTTTGCAGCTGCTGCATTTGGGCTTTTTTGAGCTTCTAATGTTTCAAGTCTCGTGAAACCTGGGAGACTGAGCTGACATCTTGGTGGCACAAAGTAGACATGCTCTCTGGAGAGGAGCTCAGCATTGGCAATGGAGTCTGAGTGGATGACACAGTCCCAGGTTACCTCAGAGGCACTTTTGGGATGTCCATCTGAGGTCCTGCCATGCAGTGAGTCTGCCAGCACGGGCAGAGTTATGGTACCAGATCAGGAGATCTGGGTTTGCATCACAATATAACAACACAAAATCAAGCAACATGAACAGGGATCCACGTTGGTGGGGCCTGAGCCAGATGTTGAAGGGTTTTAATATTTGCACTTACAAACTGTAACCACAGACAACCTTGCCTGCATCCTCTGCATCCCACTGAGCCTGGGATTCCTGCCCATTCCTACTGGGTCTGGGCAGGGCTTAGGGTCCTGGCAAACAATGCAAGCCATATAATGTAGAAGACACTTACAGATGATGCATGGCCCATCCCAGAGCCCAGAGGTGCTGGTGTTATTGGGTTAATCCTCTGCCCATGCCACAGGAGGTTGCCCGGCAGAAAGGGCATTCAGGGCACTCTGCTGTGAGTGGGTTTCATCCAGGGCTGGTTTATAATGAAATTAAGGGCTGAGAGAAGCCTGGCCCCATTGCATTGCGTGTTTAAAGAGTGGCTGAGCTAATGACAGAGCTTATCAACATCGCTGTGGGCAGATAAGCAGAAAAAAGCATCTTGAGATGCTGTTTGAAGCTAGGTGAAGGCTTGGAACATCTGGAGTAAGGAGGAGAGGCATGTGTGCTGCTCTTGCTCCTGAGACATGGCCTGAGTGACCAACCTCACACCTTCCTTGGGCTCTTCTGACTGGTCCATGTCCTGCACAGATTGACTCTCAAATGGTCTCACTCTGCCCTGAGTTTCTGCTGGGTCTCTCTGTAGCTGCTCTTTCCTATGAGAGACATTTGAAATGGCTTTACTGGGTTAGTTTTAGAACATGATTAGGAGCTTTCAAGCATCTTTTGTTCTCTCCTGAGTCCGTGCTCTGAAGGAAGAATTCAACTGGGGTGGATACTCTCAGCAATGACTCTTTCATCCTGGAGCACAAGAGATTTAATCTGTTGTACAAAAACACACTTTCTGAGGTTTCAGTGAGCAATGGGCACAACCTGGAACACAGGAAGCTCAGTTTAAACATGAGGGAAAACTTCTTTCCTGTGAGGGTGCCAGAGCCCTGGGACAGGCTGCCCAGAGAGTTTGTGGAGTCTCCACCTCTGGAGATGTTCAAACCCACCTGGACACTTTCCTGTGCAACCTGGTGTGGGGAACCTGCTTTGGCAGGGGAGTTGCACTGGATGATCTCCTGAGGTCCCTTCCAACCCCCTCCAGTCTGTGATTTTTGTGAAGGCAGCTCCTGAGGTGTCTGCAGGGAGGCCAGGAGGTGAAGATACATTTTGGGAAGATCAAAGCAGTGAGCACCATCCTTTTTTATTTTACTGTTAGCCTTAAACCTCCAAGGCAGTGAATAGCCCTTGACTCAGAGAGAGCTACATGTGGCTGGTACATCCCGACACTTAGAGGCTTCAGCCCGCAGGTCCCTTCTTCTCCTGGCAGCAGCAGTGAGTAAAAACAGTGTCCTGGAGATTGATGCACTGCTATAAATGTGTATGCAGGAACCATTTAAAACAAAAAAATAAAGCAGCAGGTTTCTCCTGAAGAAGGGTCTGTTTGAGATGACAGCGCAATCTGGGAAACCCTCCACAGCAAAAGCTACTTGAATTTAGGTGCTTTTCATTTTAACCAGTTTAATTTCTTTATGAGGGTTTTCATTTGAAAAAGTGGCAGCACCGACAGGACTTGGAAAGATTCGTCTTCAGCCAATTTACTCTGCAACAGATTTATCATTTCATCAGTAATTTAAGCAGAGACACTTGATCACACATTCATTTATATTGCTCAGAGCTGCTCGGTTGTGTGTTGCTTGGGGAAAGCATGAGGACAGATCACCCAGAAAGGGGCAATGCCAGGAGTTTTCCTAAGAATCCTCTGCAAAGATGACTTTGTCCATGGAGAAGGGAAAATGCCAGGAGCCCATCAGCTGGGGAAAGACAATAAAACAACTTCATTTAAAGGTTTTTCCCCCATCACAAGCTAATTTGGTGTGAAGATGGCAGCATCACCCTTCCCTCCCTTCTCCAGGCTATTAAGGGGTTTGTGATGGGTTCCCAAGATCAAAGCTCCCTCCATGATTTAATTGATGTGTGGCTGCTGCCTGAGAGGGGAAGGAGGGAGGACTCTGGGAAGGGAAGGGGAGCCCAGAGGGATACACTGCACCCCGCCAGAAGAAATACGGCAGAAAGCCGCCCGCCTCCGCCTGGCGATCGCGCCGTTATTTATGCACACACATAAAGGGCTTCATGCATCCCCCTGAAATCTCTGTTATTTGTCAGCGAGGTCCCCCCCTCCCGCTCTGCCTTAGCCAACGTTTACAGTAAATCTGTTACACTGACCATTAAATCTGGAGCTGCCCTGAGCGATAGTTTCGAGGGGTGTGTTGACATCCCGAGTGTTAATAATGATGCAAACGCTAACCTGTTTATTGATTTGCTTTTTGTACCCTTCAGCCTAGCTCACTCCTTCTCACTCTCGGAGGAGAAATCCTAGAATTAGTAATCAGGTGACAGCTCAGAGCTCCCGTCTGTTCCCAGCAGTGTCATCCAACCCAAACTCCCAGAGATAAATTACAGGTGCCGTGTTCTGCCTCTGCCAGCCATTCAATATGCTGTTCCTCAATGCAAGATGTAGTATTTGTCATCGGTGCCAGCAGACAGGAGGAAAAGGAAAAAAAAAAAACATTAACACAGACATGAAAAGCTTTTAACTTTGACAAGAGAAGCATAAGAAAGTTTTAAATTTAGCCCCTCTACTGAAGGCCACCACCTCTCCATTAAAGCAGCTTGTCAGGCGGTGGGTGGGTGGAACAGAGCTGGGACCAGGATGCTTAGAAGAAACCCAACATGATCATGGTGCTTCATTCTCCTGCCAGGTGGATGCTTGCCTACAACAATGTTCAGGAGCACAAAATTGGTGAGGGGCTTGTTGGGTTCCTGTGAACAAGTCAGTCTATTCACAAACCCAAATTCCTTGAAGTTGAGATGGAGATTCATGGAGAGGATGCAAATTCTCATCCTGGGGGGCTGAAAGCCAGCCTGGGCAGTGGGGAACACAAGATGAGCAGGGACACAGCCCCGAGTGCTGGTCCTGCTTGTCCTCTGCTGAGAAGTAGCTCAACTGACTTATGTGCTTCTAAAATACTGACCCCCCAGCAGTCCCACCTGAGCTAACTGGCTGGGTTCCCCAGATTGTAAAGTGCAAAGAGAGAGGCAAATAGAGCATGAACAGGAGCCAGAAGTTAACTCCTCCAGGGGATCAGTCCTACACCAAGTCAGGAGTTGCAGATACTTTCCCTGTGACATTCAGGGCTGTACTCACAGCTTTACTGAAGAGCTGCACTGGCTTCTGTAAGAAGCTGAAGTTAAATGAAAGCTAGGCTTCATGTTCCCCATCTAGCAACACTTTTTGACCTATGGTTTTTATGGTCAGGAGAGAAACCTGCTAGTAAATAAGCAGAATTTATAAACCCTGCAAGGGCTCTGATATACTCCCCAGGAGCCAGGACTCCAAGGGCTTTCGGTGGCATTTATAAGCTTCACTCAGTTGTCAGACTCTTTAGTTCCTTTTATTTCTGCTAAATTTATAAGCTCTGAAAAAGCAGTCTGCAGCGTTTATTAACTGCACCACAAAGCTGAAGCAAAGCAGCTGATCCAAAACCCCCACAATTCTACCTGTACCACTTAAATATGGTTCAAATCAAAGCCCCACGCTCTATTTATTTTATCCTGGTTTCTAATATGCACACATCACCAGACAGAGAGGCGTGTGCTGCTTTAGAAAATGAAATTCCACCCATGTTAAAAATCCTTGTAGATGCCTTAGTTCATTAAGAGGAAATTGAACTAAATATTAATCAACAAATCACTGAAAGTGGGAGTTTGTCAAGTGCTAAATATTAGTATCTATGTGAATAAATAATTGTGTCCATAAGGAGAAGATAAAATCCAACAGGGTCAGTGAAAATAAGTTTTTAGAAATTGTATCATGCATGTTTCAATACAATGAATATTTTTCAAATAGGGCCCTTCAGCTCTGTGAAACACCAAGTACCAGATCCCAGGGGCTCGGGAATTAACTGTGGCAGCCAGAGTTTGGGTGAACAAGTGTTTAGTAGTTTAGTTGTCATATGGAAGTGGCCTCAGGACAGCAAGATCAGGCACTGGTTTTGATATATATAAAATAACTGTGCTCAAATTATAAATCCCAGAGTACTTTAGACTACCTGGTATGTCTGCAGTGATGCTGAGGAAAACAGAATGTTTCCACAGTGGAATGGACATACAGATTTGCTGGAGTTATTGGTGTAAGATGCAGCAGTGACAGATTTCTCCCTCTCGCTCCCATTTCAATAAACATAAAAGGCAAAATTCTGTCCACAAGATTAAGCAAAATGTTAGCACTGAGGATCTCCTACAGGACCCAAGATTTCAGGATTATTTATTTTTTAAAAAATTCAACAGCTTTTTTTTCCTTTCCTTTTTCCTTATCCTAACAGCACTATCTGCTGTCCTTCATCACGTCTCCAAAGTTGTCGAGTTGATGGCATTGGTGAGGGCTGGGCAGTCGTGAACAGTGATTTAACATTTCAAGTTTAATTAAACATGAAGATGCACTTGGACCAGAACTTTTGAACATGGATAAGAGCTAAAGCCCATGGCTTGACCTACTTGTGTTTTTCACAGGGAGCTGTTTGGAGTTCTCAGGTTGGTACCAAGAAGTATGTGAATTTGGTAGGAGAGATGCAAAGGAAGAAAAAAAACCATCTGAGAGCTGAGGATTGTGTGTGCTGGGTGGGATGATGAAATAACGAGGGTATTTGTAGACAGAATTACTAGAAGTGGGAAAAACACAGAAATAAAAGCAAAGCCCAGGAGGAACAGAAATTAGTGGAAAGGAGAACAAAGCCTCATCCTGTGAGACGCAGAAGACCAATCTTAAACAATTATAGTAACGGTTTAACTTTAAAATCAGGATGTATATTTGTCGTGGTTCCTCCAGCACTGCAAGTCTCTCCTCCTCCCTTTCTTTGCACAGATTTCCCCAGACAATTCACAGTCCTTCCCGTTCTTTATTTATGTGGGTTCATATTTCATGGCTTTTGTTTACACTATTCCCATCGTGATTTATGACCAGACAGAAACATTGCATCCAGGTGATGATCCAGTCCATTATCTCTACGGAGATGCTGGCCACCATCGGGGAGCACAGGGACCTGTGGTATCGCTGGTGGAGAGCAAACAGAAAAAAAGAGCTTCCGGGTTGTGAGGGAAAAGGACAATTTTTGTAATTTGGACAGTTGGATGCAAAGAAAAAAATATCCTTTCTCCTATTATTCCTTTCTCTGAATGGGCTTTGATATTAAAAAAAAAAGTCTCAGGAGACCAAACGTATTCAATCTGCTAACACCCAGCTGCCTTGGCTGAAATGACCCCTTTTAAATCCATGCTACTACAGGGGAAATCTCCCTGTCTCGATACCACCCTTGGCTGGTCTGGGATACTCTGCTTCTTCCTTCCAGTTTTCTGCTTTGCCATTAATAAATCAAGATTCCCTTGCCCTGTTCTGTACCTTGGCAGCTTTTGCAGATCATTAATCAATTAGTCTCAAGGTGTGTAGACCCACTTGCAGATGGAGAGGCTGGGACACAGAGAAGAGACCAAGTCCATGGTCACAGAGCAAGGGGACACATCCTGGAACCACATTAACTCCCAGAAATGTCCCCATGGGACCTGGCCTGGCCATTCTGCACTGTCAGCAGCCATCATATTTGGGGGTGGACCTTGGGATAAAACTCAACACGAGGTGTTTCTCTGCTGTGAGCCCCGTGCTCAGCTCTGTAGGACTTCTGCTGCCTGTGCCCTACTTTAGCAGTGGCTTTGCAAAGGAGTATCTCCCTCTCTGATTTGATTGAGGTTTTATTCCCATTGCTTGGATTTCGTATCCAATTCAACCCTTCCATCCCTAGCAGTATGCAGAAGAGGCAAACACCTTTGCTTTATTTTTTCTGGTCTGTTCCCACCAGAGTAGGGCAGGAACAAAGCTTGGCAATGAAAGGCAATTTCTCCTAACCCAGTGGGCGAACGCAGTGTGGTAAGAGTGCTTTTAAACAACAACAAAAAAATCCAATAACTTCCATATAAATTGTCCAGGAGAGAAAACTTTGTGTTTTTGACATTTGTAGCTGTTTCAGCATTTTTCCGTGGAAGATGAAAAACTTTTGCATTGAGCAAAACACAGATTTATGATCAATAAAGTGAAGTTTAACAGTTTATAGGTGCCATACATTCTTTTTTTAAAAAACTGATATTAAAAACTATTTTTCCCTCCCAACCATGTGAGGAATCCTCTCCAGTGTCAGTCAGAGACTCAGCATAGTAAAGCGGCTAGCAGGGCATTGTGGACAATTGCTGGCCAGGGTTTGCTGTAGGATGAGTTGCCACCCAAGCCATCACTCTCTTACCTTCATGGAGTTCTGTGCAATAAAACTCCCTGATGCCCATTAAGACCTGGGTATGGACCTTGGCATCTGAGTCGGAGCTTGCCCAGTGCTTTGGAGGGCTTGGGAGCAGAAGGTTGCTGCAGATCCCTTTCTGGACTATAAAATAAAGCCATTCCTGATAACTCTCCAACAAGACTCTGCAAGTCTCACTGTGCAGGGCAGAGAGCAAGCAGCTGCCAGGCAAATAAGTGATTTGCACAAGTGGTTTGGGAACTGCTGGTGAGTATTTGGTACGTGTGAAATGTCATTGTCACCACTTTGTGTCAGGCTGCGAGTGGTCAGGGAGTGCTGTGCATGGCTTCTCATCTCAGCTCTGATCCACAGGAGCACTGAGCACTCAAATCTTGTACTTCTGGTATTTTCCCCTTGCCTTTACCTCTCACCAGAGGATTCCCACCTCTCAAAACATAGTTTTCCACATCGACAAGCACTCCAGGAGCTGTTGCAGGGATGTTTAACACATCCCTGCAGAAAAGACAAGACTCTTATTCTCCAAAGAACAGACCACTGCAATTGATTGATTGATATCTCCTACCAGAAAATCACACCCACAGGCTGTCTGTTAAAAGTTATCTGAACTTAGTTCATATTAGACCTAAGATGCAATTTTGAGTATAAAATTATTGAGTATAGGGCCAATTCTGCTGTCATTAAAGCCAGTAAGAAATCTCCCTTGACTAGATTTATTGTAGAGCCCGAGAGGTGAGATAGCTCTTGTTTTATACTCCTGTTTCCCTGATTACACTGTCTCTGGTCTTCCTACACCTGACTGCATGTGGAAGCACTAGAATTGCCCTTATCTCTTCAACATGTTCCTCTTCGTTAAGGACTATCTCCACACAAGATCTACAGCAAAAAGGAGGAAACTATCCATTACCCGAACAAGGCAAGGATTTGGCTTTTTTTTTTTTTTTTTCCTTTTTCTACAGAGCATCTGATGAAGCCAATAAATTTGTCAAGGAGATAAGCTGGACTAAATAACCCCTGAGGTCTGCACAAAGGACGGTGTTGCAGCATATCTGCACCAGTCGGGTCCCCTTCTTCCCATGATGTGCTTTGAAATTTATCACCCGGTTGTGAGCTTTAACTGCGTCAATCCCCGGTGAATTGATGGGAGAAGAGAACCTGCTGAGGTTTATATGGTGGGTCTTAAACCCTTAAACGCTGGTGGCAGTGCACATTCCCCATAAAGCTGTGCCTTTGGTAATTTACACACAGGGCTCGGCTGCGTTTCCTCTGTGGAAAATGGGGTTGAAACAAGCGGGAGCTCAGAGCTGAGCAGTGGCACTTGAGAAGGCCCACGCTGTGCCACAGTTTCTGTGGAGTGCACAGCCTTTTTCACTTGATTAAATAAACTTGGCTCTTGGAAGATGGGAAAAGTGGCTTTTAGAGAGTTCTGTCTAAAAGCTTGCAAGTTTTCCCGTTTCATCTGAAGAGAAATTTACACTCAGAAAATTAGAAGATCTACAAAGTGATGTTTTCTGAAGCAAATACTGACGTTATGAGCATCTTAAGCACTTGCACTGCATATCTGTGCTAAACTGCATCTCCTGACTGACAAAGCTGTCTCCTGCTAAAAGCAACTGTTATAAAATTATGACTAGCACATATATAACGTTTGTGTTTAACAAGACGACAGAAATGCCACCTTAGTAAAAACTGATTATGGTTACAGCTGAACAATTCACATCATGCAAGATTTATAATATTAAGGTTATGCAATCATCTAATCGGAGAGACAAGCCTTGAGTAATAATAGGAAATGCATGTACTTCAATCTGCAGCAGTAGATTCATTGCTGTTTTCTTATTAGCTCATGCTAGCATTAGGGCTGCATTATCCGTTTTGCCATAGTCTAATTCAGCAGTTCCATCTGAAAACATATGCACAATAAGTGATCTATGCCAAACAATGAAACGGAGACAAAGCCATTTGAGTGACTTCATGGCTATAAAAATATACATAATCTGTATGTCTTTCAGCAATTCTCAATACTTTGTATTACATTTCTTTGCATGAAAAGTTTTCCCAAAATAAAGGAAAAGACGGAAATTGCCCCTTTTCTTCCATGGAGAACAATATTTTGGGGACTGAACCAGAGCAGGAATCTAGCCCATGAATTTCTCATCCTGCAGGTGGGACATCAGATCATCTTACTAGTGCTATACCAACTACTTGGGCAGTGGCAGGTGTAACTTGGGATAGTAGAGAGTGACTCAAAACTTGTATTTTCCATTCCAGATAAAATTGCTAGTATTTAAACTGAAAGGGAGTCTTCGTTGTTTCTGAAAAGTGAAATATTTCAGGTATTTTATAAGCACCAGATATTTTCCTCCACAAAGGATAGCAATATATATATGTGCAGTGATATATATATAGAAGCTCTAATCGGTTAACTTGTACAGAGAAGCCATAGTGTACTTCAGGATAAAAATACGCTGTTTTGGGGGCTGATGAGTTCAAGCGTCATATTTCAAAGGCACACATTATAAAAGTTGACAAGTGTTTATAATGCAATAATCAAACTAATTGACTGAGATCTCTGATTAAAATTACACTTTCTATGCAAAGCTCAGACTGAGCTTCTCTCTTCACTTCATTCAGTGGGCTGAGTTCATTTTCTCTGTGCTGCTTGGGCTTTGATCCTGTGAGGCAGTGGGGTCATCAGGCAGCTCTGAGAGGACTGGGGACCTTACTGAACCAAAACCTTCAGGTTATTAGTTCTTTGGATCCCTGTACATGTAGGTGCATACATCAGATTATTGCAACAACCACAGTTCTCAGGGAGAAAAAAAAAAAAGATATTTCAAAGGTAAACAGAAAGCATTTGTGTCCTGGGTTCTGATTTATTATACACACTATCCAGAGCTGTCATTAAATGAACAGGCTAACATGCAATTATTCATCACAGGGGGGGGGAATGAACAGGCTCTTCTCTGCTTGCCTGGAATTGTTCATATTTCTGAAAACTAAAAGCAGTGTCTAGGAAAGGAAAGAATGCCTAAAATGCCATAAGATATTTGATTTATTCTGTTCAGGCATTACCTCTCTATGTCTCTGCGCCCCAGAGTATTATTCAAGTCAATCGATCTTAGAAACTGTTTCTAACAATCCCCATTTTCCCCAAAACTCCCTGCTAAAGACCTTAATCTGCTTCTTTTTGTTGTTATTGCCATTAAAATAGATTCAAATCATTCTGTAATTCTGGTTTTAATTTGAAGGTGCATTTTGATCCACAGATAGATGTTAATCTTCTCATTTGTATTACCAGCATTTCAGTTATGAGTCTGCATACAGTAAACTGCAATATCCTTTTAAATTCCAGCTAAAGCAATTCTCAGCTTGCTCTTTAGTTACCTGAAAAACAGAAAAGAAGTGATGCTGCCTGACCAAAACAGCTCACTCAGGGCTGGTTCAGGGAGAGGACTAGAAATATTCAGATTTTTCTTAGCCACAATTAATTGATGGAGAAAACCAGGGATAATTTTAATTAAGGAATAAATAGAATTCTGAACTATTTGCAGATACAAACAGACACATGATTTAATGAATTAGGAGAAATGACTAGTGCAACTTAAAAACTGCAATCAGAATGGTTGTTTCAACAGAAAATTGGATTTTGGTTAAACTATACCTTTCATGACAAGGCTCTTTTGCCACAGATATGTGGTTTTACTTGCCAATATTTGATTTATGCTTGTAGCTGAAATTAAACAAAATATTTTGGCTTTCAGCAGAATAGATCTTCACTACTTTAAGATGCAAATTTTGTTGTGAAAACTCACTGTTTTCCAGGGCTTTTCCTATGTCCTAGTTCCCAACCTTGGCTGTCAATTCACTTATCATTCAGCTGTGTGATTTAAAAAAAATATTTTCTCCATAAGGAGACTGGGACCTGGGCAATCACCACCAGCAACTTTCAAGCTGCATCATTTTTGCAGGTAAGGAGTTGCTGGTAGTGTTTGAACAGTGGGGGGGTGGAGGGGGAAGCCCTATCCAGAGCCTCAGGGCAGGACCATGTGCCAGCAGGTCCCTCCATGGACCTGGCTCCATCCCAGCTTCTCCAGCAGATCCCTGGAGCAGCACAGCCCAGCTCAGCACAAGGAGCCAGGCTGATGGAGAAACTTGCCCTTTCTAGGCAGGTTTCTGCCAAAAAAAGGAGATTCTTTTGGTGCCACCCAGCCAGTGATGGGATGGGGTCCATCCAGCTCCAAGCACTGGTCAGTCCCACTAATGATTAACTCTGATTTTTCCTGCCAACTCTTTTCTACACCCACCCTCATCTGTTAAGGCTTTGGGGTTGTTTTTGTCTTTTCCAGCTTGAGGAAGCCGAGGGGGAGGGAAGGGGGACAAGGAAACCCTCTGCTGAAAGACAAAGCGGACACAGAGAAGGCCATCCCTGGGCAGAGGAGATGAAAGGGCCCCGTTATTTGACAATAAGGGTGTGTGGGTGTCTCTCATCAAACTCCCTGACACCCAGTGCTGAGCCACACGAAATGCTGGGGAGGGGGCTCGGCAAAGATAAAAGCAGCCGTGGCCCCAAGGGCCCCACTGGCTGCTTGGCTGCCGTGTCTGGTGAATCAAAGGCAGGTGAGGACGGGCAGACACACCTCCCCATGCTGCTCTGCTCAGGTTTTGCTCCTCATTTCTCCTTCCCCTTGTAGTCACCAGGGGAGGAAAGAAGAGTCACAGGCACCTACTTGGCATCAGCTCTGGCTGCTCCACCCAAACCTTTGCAGCCTTCCCAGATATGTCCTTCAAAGAGAAATCTCTGCTGTATCTTCTTTGAAATAGAGAAGATGGCATTTAACATCTTGGTACATGAGACAAGAGTGAAATCTTTTCAATTGCTGGTTCTTGGCAGCATAACTCCTTTGTTTCGCTCAATGACTTTAAACATGGACCTGAACACCTTAACCTATGTAGGCAAGAGTGCATGTATGTGGAAGAAGGTGAGGCACTCATATTTAATTGCTACTAGAGACTTTCCTGCATCTTCACAGACATTTCCTGACTGTAAATGCACACACACACACACAAACACATCCCAGAAACAGCACCAGAGGATGAGACCACTCTGGAATTGCTTATGTGCAACAAAAATCCAAACAACAACAAAAAAAAAATCAAGGTGTTTTGTCCTGGTTTTTTGTGCAGAAGAAAAGGTCGGGGTGCTGACTAACAGACTGTTTTAGGACAAAACTGATGCCATCAGGAGTGGGTTTCACCCTCCCTTATTCTATTCCCTCCTTTCTCCCACCTTCACCTAAATACAAAATAACCTGCAATCCAATTAGTGCTGAGTGTGTACGAAGCAATCACATTTAATAAACAGAGCTGGTAGGTTTTCAAAACAACAGTCTTGTCCATGACCTTTTCTTAATTTCATTGGATGTAATCTGAAATTCCGTTGTTTTTTTGTTTATTTACACTTGTAGTTTAATTAGAATCAGTTGTTTTACCATTGCCTACCTGCTCGTAGGCATGTAGGGGAGTGCTCACACCCCAGTGCTGCTCCACAATTTCTCTGCTATCCCCAGGAGTTGCTGCACTGAACTTCTTTTGTGCACGCCCTCAGCAGATTAATGATGACAGTGTCAGTGTGTGCGTGCGTGAATAACATGCCCTGGTAACAAATCAGGGACACAGAGAGGGATTTGTGTCTTTTAAATGGGTTTGGGACAGTAGCATCTAGCTTTTTTTTTGCTTTTTTTTTTTCAGTTTAAGTTCTGATTTGTTCTTCTTCCACAGCCATCACTTCATTTCATTGGAGGAGGTGCCATAGAAAGCTCTCTCTGTACTGTACAAAGAGGATTGATCCCCTCTGAACCCTCTTTTTAATTCTTTGAGAGTAGACAAAGCAGAAAAGACCTGACAGAAGCAGCGTGAACAGTAAGTGGCGTTTTCCAGAGTTGATGGTGAAAAACAGGAAGTTTTTGGCTGGGGTGTGGGGTAGGAGAAAAGGGAAGGGGGCTTTGGAAAGGGGCTGGAGAGAGGTTTTTGTCTGGAGTCTTTAAGAGATAGAAAGCAGAATTAAATATCAGCTCCTGACATGCTGGGTCCAGTGGTTAAATCCATCATGTTTGGGGAATCTTTGATTCTGGTGTTTCTAGGAGGCACAAACACATACCAATCAGTAGATATAAGGGCAGGCAGGTCACAAAGAGCCCCAGCAAGCACCCAGGTGCTTTGGTTGCTCCATACCCCCATCACACCAGTACTGTGTGAGAATCATGATGTCTCATGAGCACACCTGACAGATTGGAAAAGGGTGGCAAAAGTGACACTAAGGAACTGAGTGGCAGTCTGCTAGACTGACATCCGTGTTTTCCACATTGGGGAAAGCACTTGCCATTCAGGGAAGATTCTAGGTGAAAATTTAGGATACTTCTGAGCGAATGGTTCAATGAATTATTTGTGGAGCACCAAGTAAGACTGATGCCCTAAATGTCCTGCTTGCTCTCCCACTTTCTTGAATAACAGTTCCAGGTTATGCTGCTTTTGGTGGCAAAAGTAGCATAAGAAATTCTCACCTTCTGCTCATTTCCCCCAGCTCTCAGATTGCCTCTCCTTTCATCTGCCCAGGTTCAAAATAACTCCCTCCCACCTGCAAAAATAACCAAAAGTCAGGTAGAGATTGGCAAGACTCGCTGAAACTGGCTCCTCTACCAGAGGCAGCGTGGCACAGACCTGCAGGGTCCTTACCTCATGTCATCCTTGTGCCAGACTTCCCAAATGACCCAAAATGCACCTGAGGTGGCTTTGAAGTTTGCCTACCATTGACTGCCTGCAGTGCTGCCCTTCCTTTGGATTTATGAGTGAGGGGAGCACGTGGAACCAAGTTTAAGAGTTGGCGGTTTAATTTGTTTATCAGAGGCCAAAATAAGCAAATAAAAACTGCCACACAAAATGAACCAGAATTGGAATTGGCTAAACACTTTCCCGTGAAATGGATTTTAGAAGTGACTCTTGAACTCTCCAGTAGAAAGACAGATTCATTTTCAATGGAGTTTGATCTTGCTCTTCAGCTTCATTTGTAAGACCAATTACAGAGCATTTTGTACAACAATTACGGGCATTAAAACCACTCTGTTCCATTTGATGAATTTTAATAGTAATTGAACAGAAGAACCCATCAACTGAAAGATTGTCCAATCAAGTATGCCCACACACTGAACTGTAATTTCCACTCCACAAATGTGCAATGCCATTTGAAACTACCAAAATGTCCTCTCCCCACCAACACCCAAGCAGATTCTTGAGGGTTTGTTCCAAAACAACTTTATTTCTTGAGGCTTTAAGTACACAGGAAACACACTGACCATGCTCCTCTGTACAACTTTGTCCTACAAAGCTCTCTGGAGTTCATTCTGGGATGGGGCATTCACAGAGTCCTGGTGACCACAAGTATTTACTGGGAAGCACCCTACAAATCACCCTAAAAATGCCCCTCTTTGTGAAGAAAGGCATTTTTGGAAGATTCCCTCCAAGGGACTTTGTAAGAGATGTTAAGAGAGTGGCTGCTTTGTGTTGTTATAGGAAATGGAGTCCATCACCTGAACTCTGGATCTGGTGTTTACATTTGGGACTGGTTCAACTTCTTCCCTTGCAAAGAAAGAATGCGCAGAATGGTGGGTTGAAGAAATATAGACCTGAAACAGATCATTTGGTTGTGAATACAGGCCCCTCACAGACACTGAAGAATAGACATTTGAGCTAGAAGAGTCCATATATATCCCTTTCACGTGGTCTCCACAGGCCACAAGCCCTAAAGTGCCTGTAACTCGGGTTACGAGTCCAAAAGCCCCCAAAGCCATGCAGTATGGCAGAGCAAAGAGGAGATCAAACACATCCCCAGTGCCCTGGGTCTCTGAAGAATGCTCATGCACCTCTTAATCTTGGTTGTGAACATATTGTTGTTATTTTTTCCTACAAAACTTGCACTTTCTGTCTGGGGTGGGCCTGTGCCGTACTGAAAATTCCTCGAGGGAAATTGTGTCCTTCATTGGATTTGCTGGAAATTAGAAGAACAAACGAACTATTTTGATGAACTTGCTCTCAATGGGATTTCCAAGTTAGCTTGGGAAACAAAAAGAGATTGCTATAGTTTAGATCAGTGGGAGATAAGCGTCCAACCGTCAGAGCCTTCCTTTGAAGTGGGTTTCCCCTTGCCAGTGGTTGCTACAACTTTAAGTTCAATTTAAAGACCAAAGATGAAGTCTTGGCCTTACTGAAGTCAATAAGAGTTTTATCACTGACAACTCAGAGGCCAGAATTTCACTCAAGATGTTTGTACAGGCACTAACTCCAGCATCTGTTGAGAGCTGCATGAAATATTTATGTTGAAGAGTGAAACTGTAGTGTTTTCTTGCATCGCATTATGAACACAAAAATGACCCCATCTCACTGGAAAATCACCACTCTTCTCTGAAAAGGGTATAGTTTCAGTTGAGAGATACCTTATCCCAGTGTGATTAAATGAAGAGCTGCATTGTGTGATTTAAAAATAATCACTATAAATTTTCTTCATGGGATATATCTAATTTTTTCCTCTTAGTTTCCATTTTTGTTTAGGACAGGGGAAAAATGAACAGTGGAGTTTTTCCTAGAAATATGAAGATTTATTTCCTTCCCAACTAAAATTTCAATCTGTGGTTCCTTATATTTAAAACTATTTGAAAAACCCTGGCTTTGAAAGCCCAGGAATGCAGCTTCTACTGAAGGTACTGAAGGTTGCATGTTCTGTGCATTGTGTGAGTCAATGAGTGAGGGGTGCAACGGTCTACATAAAAAGCAAAGCATTTTAAAAAGATCTGAAGAGTCCCTCAGTCTAGTAACAAACCTATCCACATTTCTGAAATGTGGGCAAACACATATCTGGCATATATATATATATATTTATATTTATATTTATATTTATATTTATATTTATATTTATATTTATATTTATATTTATATTTATATTTATATTTATATTTTAAGGCTTCTTCCCCTCTTTTCTCCCAGATGGAGACAAGATCCAAACAAGTGAGATCTGGGGAGAGGAGAAAGGTGGCAGGGGCTGGGGGAGGATAAATGGGGAGACACTCTCAGGGATTCATTTTGAAAAAAAGCATGCAAATAAAAGATTCTTTCCTCTCCTCTCTTGGTCCCTCCTCCCCCCTTTCAAATATCGTCTTTTATTTGTTTCATTTTATGCATTTTAGCATTTCAGTCACCTGCTGCTACGTTGGGTATTTTTCACCCTTCACACACCATCACATACTGCCTGCTTTTTTTCTGACCACACTTTGTGTTGTAATAATTATAATAAAAAAAATGGGCCTGATTTTAATTTGTGTAATGTTTTTGTTAAAAAAAAATAAAAACTCAACAGCCTAATTAGGAAACCCGTTAAATGGCTGCAATTCAAATATAATTCTATTAAATTCTCCCTGTAAAGTTAATGTTACAGACTTTTTAACAGATGTTTTAATTAGACATTGTTATTAAAGGGAATACTGTAGAAATTAAAAGCAGGCCCTAAATGTGTTAACAAAGACACTTTTCTTGCATGGCATTGATGGTGGCAGAAACATTAGCAAAGAGATTTTGGCAGAGGGTCATGGAGAAAAAAAAAGAAAGAAAGAAATGTGTTAAAGGGAAGAAAATGCACAAAGAGATGTGCACTGCTCAGCTACTATGAGATAGGGGTTCATTTCACACCCAGTACCACCTCGGGCCATTGCCTGAGCTGGAAAGGAGGTGGGGGAGATGCTTCAGCAAAGTGTTAATGGTGCCATTTGAGGAGCACCATTACCAACACAGGCACTAACTGGGGAGGGGGATTTGGTTGCAAGACACTTGCAGCTTCAAGGATTTCCAGGGAAGCATCAGTGTTGCCAGTTTTTGAGGTTTCATCTGCTGCCTCTGTGTTTTGGGTTGTGTTCTAACTATGACTTTTGGAATCAGGCAATGGCATGGGGATCGTATTTTTGCATGATGGGTTTGCCCTGAGCTCTTCTGACTGCAGAGGCCAGCTGGGACATGTGTGTGCTGCAGGGTTGGAAAGGAGAGAATAAAAAAAACCCCAGAACTGTATTTTTGGGGAAGAAAATTTAAGCAAACTGCATGGTGTTTTGGGTCCTGGAGAGACATTTTATGAGATTTGTAATACTGGGACCAAATTGCAGGTGAAAAAGGTGACGTATTGGTCAGGCTTCACAAGTCCTTTTCTGCTTGGGGTTGAGGTGTGCCAGCGTGACAGGTCTCCACTTCTACTGAGCCAGGCCACCAAGAAGCCTGCCCAAGGCCAACAAGAGCAGTCTGTTACTTCATCTAATACTGATGGCTGCTGCAAGGCAATGTCATTTCACAGGACTGCTGCCCCAATGTGACCATCAGTTCTCCCTGGGTGCCCTTGGGTGCCATTGTCTATGATTGAAGCCCTTCCAGAGGGTGATTCAAAGCAGAAATCAGTAGACTCGATCAGTGAGGGAGTATAACTGAAATGTAGACAGTTGCATACCTTTGTGTTGGGTGCTGTGAATACTTACATCAGTCTGGAGATTGTTGGTTTGGACGACAGGAAAAAGGGAGGGCATATGGTCCTCAGGAGGCTGCTTGACTTGATGTCTCTGTTCCAAGGAAGGATCAGCTCTAACTAAAACATCCTAATAAACATACATCCAGCCAACTCTGTTATGTCACTTCAGCTACACACTGTTTCTGATGTATTTATCTAGTTAATGCTAGACCTTAGCTCCTTTTCCTGTAGGCACCTCCCACTCTTCATCTTCACAGCTCTTGAAGGAGTTGAGGACAGCAGTTGACACTGGAGGAGACAGAATTTTTGCAAAGTTTTTCACAGGGACTTTGCTTTTGTTCTTGTTTATTCACATGGGAATATAAACTGCATTTATCTTTAAATATCTATTTTATCTCAGTGCAGTGGAAAATTATACATCCCAGGGTTCATTTTCTTGCAAAGTGAGCTCCATGCTGCCCAGCACGTGTGAAATGGTAACAGGGTTAAACCTGGGCTCTTCTGAGCAGTTTGGTGAATAATGCAAGGAGGCAATACTGACATAACAATTTACAATGCCATCAAGGGTTTTAGGGCACCATAGCCCTAAAGACAGACCTTGGCTATGATGCCACCACCAGCCCAAGGTGGCTCTTTAGGGTTTTTAGGAGGAGAAACTTCTTACTAGCTGAATCAATGGATCTGACATTCTAAGGGCTTTCCCCCCCCAGCCCCTTCCCGTTGTTTCTGATAGATGATGCTGGCATTGCATCTCTGAGTTAGAAAATGACAGCTGCTCCTACCAGCAATAGATGTGCTCTTTGGAGCACGTGGTAGATGAGATGGGAAAGCTGTTGAAGTACCGTGACATTGGCCAAGAAGAGAGGAAAATACCAGAGGAGAAATCTCTTGAGAACTGCAGAACAGCTTCATGCTGCTCTATTAATTAGCATTAGACAATGGGGTAGGGGTGCCGACTGGTAGAAGAGCTGGCAAAGCTGCATGAGATAGGATAAACAATTCAAAGTGATCTAAACCCTCTGATTTCTTCTCTCAGTGAGAGGAACAACTTCCTCCTAAAACACTAGGAGAAAATCTGATAATCACAGCTCTGAACATTTTATCCCTGTCATCAAAAGCTCTGTTATTGCCCACTCTGGGAAGAAGAATATGAGCCTAGAGAGAAAAAACACCTGGAAAATCACGTTAAAAGTGGTGTTACCATTGACAGTAGTGAAAAGTGTCAACTCTTGTTCCTTCTTCTATCCATAGACTTCATTCTTTCAGCCATATCAACCTATTTATAGACTGGAGACAGGCCAGACCCAGAGCAGGACTCCCTCAGAGCTCGGAGGTGTTTGAACCTGGCTGGTGACATTGTCAGTGACTCCTGCAAACATCTAAGCATCTGCACAACTGGGGTTTTGCACACTCTTGTATGTTTTCAAGCTTTGTTTACAATATATTCTTCTTTGTTACTCTTTCCACTTAGAGGCCTTTAGCTTAAATCAGTGCAGTAACCAAATTAATGCAAGTATTCAAATTTTAATGGCCTTCTGAGTAAAGCAAACTGGAAAATCATTCCTGTGCAGCCATAAGTGTTAAAAAGAGAGGGGCAAAACCCCACTAACAGAGACAACTGGCTAATTAAATGATGTGAAACCAATGTAAAAAAAGCAGAACCTAGAAAACAAGTGAAAACCCGTACAGCATTTACTTCCAAAAAGGTAAAGTTTTCCCAATTAAAGCCATTCTAAAAACTTCAGTTAATTATGTAGGTTTTCTTCTCTCTCTCTCTCTGCTCCTCCCCCTCGCCTTTCCCTCTCTCTCTCTTTTATTAAAGTCCATCAGGGCTCGTGATGTGTGGGAAAACTGCTAACATTTGCAAATTGCTGCTTTATGATAAATGAATTGTGGAAACTCAGCCCCTTGGTTGGGGCCTGGATAGATTGCAAAGCACCAGCATCTCCGGCTGCTGCAGCCCTGACCCTGACTTTACACCCATTGATCACAACTGGTGCATAGCCATGACCACCAAATGCAGACACTGTAGCTGGGGGACTTGCTTTTCCCATAGTATTTCATCATCGTTCCACACCGCGAGCCCCACTGTAACCTTTGGCACGCCGTCCTGTAAGACTAATACCTGCAGGAGATTTCCTCTTGCCCCAGTAATCACTGCTTCAACTGCTCCATCTTTAAAAAACCCTTAGTCATTAACTCAGCTTTGATTTTCGAAAAATATTCATTGATTTCAATAACACTGGGAAGGGAAGGAAGGGCTGAGCATGTTGGAAAACCAAGCCCTAAATAATTTTAACATCATTCCAGCTATAACTTTCTATAGCTTCTTCTAACACTTTCATTTTAGAGAGAAATTTGCAGCCTCTTCTCTGGATGTGAATCCCAGCGGTCCTCGAGGATGTAATAGGAAAGAAAGAAAGAAAAGTACATTTAAGGATATCCTGGGAGTGACGTGTGCTCCTACAATTGCTCTTGGTTATCACTGCATGCTTAAAGTGCTCCACCAGCTCAAGGCACAGTCAGGCTGGGGATTGCACAAATATGTCAGGGCAACCCTCTGCCCTACAGGAGGGAGTTGGGCAAAGTCAGTCCGGGAAACGGCAGACACGATGCAGCCTCGTGCCAAGTGAGGCTGGTAAAGGGCAGGAGGTGCTGGTGGCTACCTTGGCTGGTGCTGCCAAACGAGATGTTATCTCCACGCAAAGTTGCAGAGTGAATTTTGTGTTGGCTTTAGGGACTATTTATGGTTTCAGGGCAAACATAACCGAAAGGAACGCAGAGCTCGGCAGCTGCTCGGCAGCTGAGACTCCGGTGCAGGGAAATTGTTTCCATTCACACTTCTGAGTCGCAGGCAGGTCCTGATCCTGATTTAATGAAAACAATTCCTCGAAAGTCAAGTGCATTTTTCTGACTGGCACATGGATGTGCTATTTTATCTGCAGAGTCTGAGAGATAATGCTGAGTATATGTAAGTGTGCACACGTGTGTCAGCTCATACACACACATGCACACACGGAGAGAAGAGGGACTTATGTCAGATGTGAAACCCACCATCCATGAAAAAGTCTGGCTAAGAGATGATAGTGCCCCAAAGAGACACAGGGTAATGAAGTTATAAAGAGCTGGGAAATGTTTGGATTACTTTATTATAGTGTATTGAAGAGATCTTGTGAGCTAGTGCTCTAAGGGTTGTATTCAATAAAAAAATAATACCTCTGGTTCCCACACATGGCCACTGAAGTACCAAAAAATCAATTTCAGTCATTGAATTGGGCCCTAAGGTGCAGCAAAATGGGTAAGGTTCACAATAGCACAGTAAGGAAAGATGTACAGTCTGGCTGAGGAACATTTCCCCGTTTCACTTCTAGTTTTGCTCCACACAGCAGCAGGACTGATGGAACAACCCTCAGCTGCCCCAGAGGTTGCTCGTGGGCCCTGCTGACACCCCAGCCTCATGAGGAAAGCCTTGTGCCTTCTCCCCAGTGCCAAAACTCACTCAAAACTGATGAATCTTATTGAAAAGCAGCAGGGTACATGCAATGGGCAAGCTGTGATGCTGTGGTTGTGCTTTGGGAGGCTGCAAAGGCAGCTTGATATAACCACTGGAGTGGGATGCCTCCAGAAATGTGGTTCCCTGCTGACTCAGTCTGAGCTCAGTTTGGGGAGGTAACACCTTAAATATGTCTTTAACCAACATGGGAACTGAGGTGTAGAGTCACAGAGTCACAGAATGGCCTGGATTGGAAAAGACTTTTGAGATCATTGAGTCCAATCATCAACCCAACACTGACAAGTCTCCGACTAACCCATGTCCCTCAGCACTGTGTCTACACGCAGGCAGATGCATCCACAGATGTAAATAATGTGAGGGGATTGGAAACTGGTTTTGAAATCGAATGTGAACAGAAAAATGAAAAGTCTCTGAAGAGAGAAAGGCTTGGAAGCGCCTGCCAGAACTGACTGGCATTTTCCAGGCAGCTCGTTCGTGAGTTCAGCGCCTGTGTCAGTTCTCTCTTGTCTTTATTAGTGCTCTGAAGCACAGTGTCTGAAGCAAAAGTTATTGAATTTTCACTAAACCCTTCCTACATGCAAAGGCTTTTTCTACTTTAATGTTCAAAAAAGTCCAAGTCGCAGCCACCATCTCTAACATGTGCCCGTATCTTTTCTCATTATAGGCTGAGGTCCAAAACCAATATGAATTAAATAAATATCCCACTGAGAGCTGTACTTTTGAAAATGGCCTTATTGCAGTGCAGATGTGCGCTATCTAAAACCAGCTTAAACCTTTTATTTTTTTATATATATATTTAAATTAAGAAAATAAAATAAGATCTAAATGTTATCCTGGAAGGAAGTGTATGCACTGGTGGATGTTTGATTTTCATTTTTCTCCCAGCATGCTCTATCCTTTCATCCTATAATGGTTCTTCTCTATTAATCCTTCTCAAAACCCACAGGTAGAGATGCTTATTGATAGAAGGCCAACGTGTATCTCGGTTTACGAAGGCATATTAAAGGATACAAGTAACATATTTCTCTTGATGTCTCCTTATTAATGCAATTCCACTCAGAACATTTTGGCATAAGAGGCATTGCCAGATGGAAGATAAAACTTCACTTTTATGGGTATTTTAAAGAAGAAAACATTTGGTTTGCATCAGTTCTAAACAAATAATATTTATTGCCCTAATGATTTGTATTTTATAAGCAGGATAACAAAAAGCACTGTCAATTACTTAGTATTTTAACAAGGCTTTAAAAGAAAAGGTCTGATAACATCAAGTCATTTCAAATGATCAAGTGTTTTTAAAGCTAAACTGTAACAACCCAAAGCGATGGGTTGTTTACATAATAAAGATAAATAAACACTGACCACAGCTTGGCTGTATTTAAAGATTCTGTCATTTGTTGCCACAAATCGCAGCTCACAGCATGCTTTGGGGACCCCAGCGTGTTCCAGTTCACACACATCCAACAGCCGCGTTGGGGGCCCAGCGCACACCGTGGTGGAGGGGTGGGGGGTGTCGGGGCTGCTTCTGGGTGAGTTTGGGGAGAAGTGCAGTAAATTCTGCAAGTCTGATTTTCCCAGGACATCATCAGGTCCCTGGAGGTTGGTAAGGCTCATTCTGTGCTTACAAAGGCTGGTCTTCCTCTGATCTTTATCCATCAATAACTTGATTATGTTCATCTCCTTTATTGAAGATAATAAAATTCCATATTTTTCCTTATTTTGCTAGTTCACCTCATGCTGCTGATTATTTTTCTGTTTAACACCTTTGCAGGCATTAGGTCTGCAAAACAGTGGATCCAAATGTGTGGCTTTTCTCCTGCAGCACAGCCACCTTCACCCCAAGTCCAGGACCTGCTTGAAGCTCAGGGCTCCCAGAAGCACAACCTCCCCTGCCCAGTGCCAGGCTCATCTCACTTTGATTTGAGCAAAATAACATGAGCTTTTCAACACTCCACCTCTCCTGGAACAACACAGGGTGGAAATATTCTAAAAATTAAGGCCATGTAAATAAAAATTTGATTAACCTTTCAAAGGACGTGGCAGGAGAAATAAATTATATTGATCACAGATTAGCTCCTCCTCTAGCCCATCGGTCTTTGGCTGATGCCTGGGTGGATTTGAAGAGAAGCTCTTCAGAGAAGATCCTCAGAGTGACTGTAACCTGCCTTGTGTCATGCAAGACTTGCTGGAGGGTTTGCAGTGACACTGGTGACAGCAGCACTGGGTAGGACTTGGCTTCTGAGATTGGTTCTGCACTGCAAAGGGTGGATCCAGATTGCCAAGAAATTTTGGAAGGAGAAAGGGCAGCATAACTTTTCTCTCTCTTTTCTGATATAACTTGAGCCCTCTCTAGCCCTTTGCAGTCACACCCATTACCAGTAATAACCAGATTTACTAATTTTCAGTGTTGCTGAGGGACACTGCTGAGGACAGTGAAAACTCCATCCCTGTGAGGGACTCTGCATGAGACATCTTGAGAGAGCTGCTTCCATTCGGAGCTAGAGCAGGATTTTGGCAAGATAAGGAGCAAAAACATTCTTTGTCTGGCCTGTGATTATAGAAGCACTTGCAATCGTGTTCACATCAGTGACAATCTCTTTACATTTGTAGGCCAGCTTTGTGGAATCAGCACATCAAAGGACCAACCTCTCCTGGCTTGGTGAGATCACACCAGCAGGCAGGGTATGAGGAGGTTTCAAAGCTTGGAGTATTTTACAAGTAAGCATGAAAAATAATTTTTATGTTCCTCAGGTAAGATTTCAGAGGTGTGGTTGGTTCTCTGACCAGGTAGATGGACACTTGGCATCCTGTTGAGCTGACTGCTTTTTCCAATTCTCTTCTGATCAAGAATGAAGGGCTAGATGATGTTTCCCATTTTGGAGACTGGAGGGAAAGCAAAAGGAGGTCTTGAACACTGGCTAGGTTAAGGTTCTGTTGAAATAACATCAGATTTACTCTGACATATTCCACAGGACTTAATATTGATTTCCAAATAATCTGGAATGCTGTTTTTATAAACAATTATTGGCAAAGGGAGGCATTGTTTTTGGAAGCTCTCACATGTACAGTAAGGTTTTATTTCTTCTTGTTTTGAAGTGCGGCACGTCTTTTAAAAAATGCTGCTCAGGAAACATCTGCTATCAATTAAGGAGTAACACATTAAGGCATATTAAAGTGTACTCTTATTAGTGTTTCAGCAATAAAAAGAAAGGTTTTCTATTTGAATCATATGTTCTTTAACACATCTGCCAGCCATCTGAAACTTGCAAATGTTCCTCAATAAAAACATCTTCATAACCTTGTAAAAACTCAGTAATACATAGGGCTCTGTTTTATTTTGGGGTTTTTCTTAAAAAAAAACCCAAAAAACAACAAACCTTTATGCACTGAGTTCAGGTAATTCTCAAACACATTATTGGGCTGATGCTGATAGATTTAGGTAAGGACAGTGACTGCAGATGCTCTGTCTGGTCAGTCCCATTGAAATCTCTAAGGAGAAATTGTTAGAAAAACAAACTTTATTTTTTTCATTTTTATAAAAACAGAAAATCAGAAAACTCTTTCACAGAAAAAAACCCCCAGACTTTTCAGAAAAAAAATTAGAATAAAACATTTAGGTTGGAAAAAAACTTGGACTTGGAAAAAAGACTTGGAAAGGGGTGGCTGTGTACAATGTAAAGAACAGTCTCTATGCATTAAACTCTGCTCTGTTCAGACTACATTTCCCACACCACTCTGTGGTCTCTTGTTTAACAAAGTTGTTCCATCCTGTGAGACCTTGCTCAGATGTGTAACAGCTCTATATACAAGTCACAAGGGATCATCCTTACTTCAACTGCTGTGTTTTCTGACTGTAAACTATCTCAAGCTCCAGAAAGGTGCATGAGATTCGAAAGCTGAAGCCACTTAGTAAACATGTGGTAATGTAGTAATAATACATAAACACAGGAACTATATTTTTTTTACCAGGGTGACCATGCAGATGACTCAGTTACCTGAGAGGACAGGTGAGCTTGGTATGAGATACTGGTGTTTAGGCGCCTAACTCACCCTGAATCATCTTACTATACAATGAGGATGGTAGGGTCGACCAAGAGCACATCATCTTCACCAGTTCTGCTGGATAAAAATGTAGGCCACCTCTAGGAAGCTCTAAGTAATGTTCTTGACACTGGGACATGGTACAAACAGTGTGATGTGGGATCCTGACACAGAGATGTCATGGGAATGGTGCAAAGTGAGTCTGCTACACTCTTGGCCATTTCCCCATTGAACGAAGGTACCAGCAAGGTGTGGCTTCAGCATGGCCTCAGGAAAAGCCTGGGCTTGGCATTTATGGGCAGATGATTGTCTCATGCTACTGGAGTTACTACTGTTGACACCTCCAACCAGGACTGTGTGCAGAGATGGACAAACTGGGCACCTGAATAGCACTCCTTGAAGAGACTCCTTGTTCCATCAAACACAGTTTATGCCTGATTATCTTTAAAATTCCTTGGGAAAAAGTTCATCTGACCTTGAAGAGGGTAGGAGAGAATAAAAACCTGCCTGAAGAAAGAATCAACTGTTTTCACTGCTTTCCTTCTGTTAGTAAATGCTTTAAGCACAATCCCCAATAAGAGGGATTTAGGATATGAGCCCACTTTGAAAAACTCATTAAGTGGATCAGGAAATATGAAATATAGTTCCTGATAATGAACAACTGGCAAGTGAAAAGTGCTGAAGCTCAGTGAGAACAGGCTGGACTCTGCTAAGACTTTAGTTGAGGCTATGACCCTGATTCCAGATTTGGAAATGGATTATACATGAAAGAGAAACTGTTGATTGTCTACAAGGAAGGCAGATGTGCAATTTCAGGTAGCTCTTTAAGGAACTGAATGCTGGAGATTGCTTTCTCTTCTGCCTCATGGGAATGATTATTAACTTACTTGCAAAAGATACAAAGGACAGAAAATTGGGTTCCTTTGGGGACTATCCCACAGAAAAACATGTTCCAGTGAGATATTGAGATTTAATGGGAAAAAGACCTGTATAAATATCTTGGATGATTGTTCCTACTCTTCTTCTGAGAGGTGGATGATATTTTTAAGCACATCTGATGGTGAGCATCTTTTCTAATGGGCTCAGATAAAACTTCATTCCCTCCTGGAAACATAGTGAGGAGACCCACGATGTTGAGTTCTTACACTGAAACCTATGATGATGCCCTTAGTGTTCAAGGCTTGCAGCCACCGCTGTCCCTTAACAAACCCTGAAATCCCTGCTTGGAAGGTTTTGCCAGGAGTAGGCAGCCACTGCAGTGTTTCAGCTCTCCTCCAGCTGCCCTGCCAGTGATGAATACTGTTTAATTACAAAACCAGAATTTCTGTCATTTCTCTCGGCATGGCTTCTATTGGGGAAGATTAAACATCAGCCAAACATTACTGAATTACCTTTTTAAACCTATTATTTCAATGTGATTAACTTCTCTTCTTTTCATTTAGCTGTAAGCAAAATCTTGTTTACAAGGCAAAAAAAAATGCATTTGCTATAATATCGGCAATAATAATAAAAATGAACATCACAGGGAAATAATTTATGTGTAAACCAGCATAAAAATGTCATTGATGCATGAGTTTCCTCTTCAATTAATAAAAAGGAGGAAATATTTAAAAACAATTTATCAAGGAAATACATACAGTTCATATATCATGCACTCACAGAGGCTGTACTACTATCCATTCCACAAATAGCAGTGTGACCTGGACCATCGCACAGATGCTGGGCTCCTTTGTGTGACCTAATTTAGAGTAGTAGTCTAGGACAAGACTTTGACTTTGTACCAAAAGAAGATCCTGGCTCAAAATACTGATAAAACCATATTTGATTAAAATAGGTAACAATTAGTGTTGGTTGGATAACCCAAAATAAATAAAATACAGCTGCCAATGATGCCAGCTGCATTATTTACTTTGTGTTGAGGTTGTTGTCATCACCCATAAACCCAAGTGATCTATTAATAAAGAATAAAAAGTTATCTATTCTACGTATGATGGAGCCAAGTTTCAAAGTGGTCACAGATATGAGACATGAAGATCTCGCAATTATCACTTCAAAATAGTGTTACCCAGAAAATGAAGAGTTAAAATAAATCTAAAGGGGTAAGGTGGGGTGTGACTCCCCTGCTAATCTTAGCTCTGCACAGTAGATCAAGATGAAGGAGGTCTCTGAAGACACATTCACTCTTGTCTCCTAATGTTTAGTAGGGGACAGGTATGGTTGGACTTGATGATCTCAGAGGTCTTTTCCAACCAGGAGATTCTATGATTCTATGTTGTTAGAAGATGGCTTTGGCTGTCCCTGCAGTATAAATGTTAGATACAGCAAGTGCATTTAGTGAACCAAAATCTATGGAAACACTTACAAACCAGCAAGGGTATTGGCAGTATTTGACAAGGTATTTATGCAGTATATGAAAATGAGACAAAGGAAGAAAAATCCATTTTCTCATAGTCATTTTTCTAAGCTACTTAACAGTGAGATGTTTTGAGGAAGGTAGCATCAATTTACTACAAACTTGTACAAAGCCTAACACACCGAGCACTGAGGGTGTTGAACACCATAGGGTGGGTCATGTGCTTAAAATCAAACACGCTGACAAGGCTTTGCAGGACTGAGGCTTTAAGGTGCAAGTTGTTCCTGGTATTTCCATGAGTTTTAGTGTAGGTACAAAACCCAATGAAGGTGGATGAAGAAGTATAAAAATATTAAAAGGCAATGTTCCTGTTTTCTGTGTCTTGAACTTGTGTCCATTTTCGACTCAAATTCAATGGCTATATTTAAGGACCATGCTAATTCCTAAATCACAATTTTTCTCTTAAGGATCCAAGGAGTTGAAGAGGAAAAAAAAAGCACATCCTCATCAAATATCTGTATATGTAACAGTAACACACTTCAATATTTCCATTTCTTACAGAATATTTGAATGGGATATTTCACCTCAACACCAGCTGTTCCTGGAACATGCACACAAGTGTTGTCTCTTCTCCTTGTAGATCCTAATCAGCAATTAATAAATAAATGGGACAGGCTAGAAATAGAGACAATATCTGTTTTGTCTACCAGAAAGATCTATGCTTCCCATTCTTGGTCTTTGTGAAATGTATCTCAGTCACACACCACACAGACCAGAAAGATCCTTTGGGAAGATCACCTAGGTTAAAGCTGATGGAACTTTACTGACATCAATAGAATTACACAGATTTACACAGTGGGAAACCCAGCCCTTTGTACAGACCTGGCACTGGAAAACCAGATGTCTTTGGAGTCACATATGGAATCAAACTCACATTTAGAAGTTTCATTATTGAAGAAAAATGCTAGAATACCTATGCTGAGCAGAGATATTGGCATTGCCAATTCTATATTGAACCCTGTCCATTGGTTTGTGGGAATCTGAGAAAACCTTTTCCATTAATTACATCCCTACAAAGAAGCTGATGCCTTTCTTGCACTTGGCAGTCTATAATTTACCTCCTACTGAAATGGAGTCTCTTTTTAAAGAGACCCATCCTGATTGTAAAGTTATTTTTCTGTTTTTTAAAATAATTATTTATTTTTATTACATTTGCTATCTGAAAAGCATCTACAATGATTTTCAAGGGAAGGCAAATAAAAAAAACAAGACTGGTCTTAATCTCATTCTGTGCAGGAAGCTGATTCTAACAAAACATGTCATTGTCAGCAAGCTCCACTTTTAATGGATTAGAAGTTAATTTTTTTTCTTCTATTTTGTCTTACAGATATTGAACTTCAGGGAGTGGCAAGGAATGGGAGAAAAATAAAATTAACCAGGTAAGATTAGGTGCACCAGTTAAAGTTATCCCACTAACACAACTCTGTAGAAACCTGGTAACAAAGGCAAATTCCAAATTAAAATTTGGAAAAGGGAACTCAGATGTCAGGGTTTGCAGAACTCGTGCTGCTACCTGAAACACAAAGGTTGTGCAGCATTGTGGGCATTTGCCCCTCAAAATAAATAATCAGCAACACTATGGTCCTTCTGGCAACCAGTTGTGATGTGATGTCAAATCTGAGTGTGCTGGTTAAAGGCAGAAATACAATTTGTTTCCCTGACAATTTTCAGATTTGTCCTTAGGTAAATGTGTGTGAAAATATAATTTTTTATAATTATATTGCCAGAAAATGACACTCTGTAAAAGCTTTTGTATCCTTCCAGACGATGTGTTTGGCCCTAGGACTCAACCACAGAAAAAACATCTCCTCTGTAGGGAGTTGGGTGCTGTACAGAGGTATTATCTCCTCTCCCTTACCCTGGAGGAAAAGGAGGACTCAGAGCTACATACTGGGATTTTTTTTTTCCTGGTGTTGGAACAAGGTATAAATGATTGGGCACAAAGGACATGACAGTCATGCAAGGTAGGAGGTACGTGCATTATTCCTTCTTGCTCCCCAGACCCACGACCCAGCATTCCCTGCACTGTGAACAGTGGGTGCGGGGCTTGGGAACAGTTGTTGTGAAGTCCCTGAAAATCCAGTTGGATTCGGTTTTGTACCTGAAAGGAGGAAAGGACACTTCTGACAAGAAGAAAGAGCAAAAGGGTCATTGGAAATGAGGCTGCTGGCCTGGAGCTGGGCTGTTTCCTTGCTTTTTCTCATGACCTGGGCACTGTGGGCTGCTGGAAGCCGCAGGTGGAGGGAAGTGCTGCTGCACATAGCTGGGATGTCACTGGGGAGGTGTGAGAAACCTGATCATTTCTGTTTGCTGAAGCTACTTGTTCGCTCCCTCGTGGCTGACAAGTTTCCAGGGATATACTTATATCCCACCACCTGGGAAGGCTTCTCATCCCACTGGGGAAAAAAAAACCACACAGGAAACCAACGTGATACTAAGCAGGATTTTTCATCTAGAGAGGATGGAGAGAAACCATGTCTATAGTTCTCCTACATCTCTGCAGCAGGTGTTGGTTTAGCCAGGGTCACTCACACTCCAAAAGCAATCCTGCAAGAGCAGACGTGGTGCTCAGCAGGGTTAACCATGGGCTTTCCAGCCTGCCCAGACCTCTGCTCCACCAGGACCCTGCTGCCTGTCACAGCTGAGCTGCTCAGCTTAAATCTCCCAGGAGAGAGAAGCCCTTGGGTAGCTGTGGCTAACCCTCAGTTGCCCTCTCTTCCTTGGCTCACCCAGACCAGCCAATGCAGTTAAACTCCATTTTTTATGTATTGCAAAAACATTGTGTGCGTTGAACCCAGCACACATCCCCATCCCAGACAGACTGTCCATGTCCTGCCAAACTGTCAGAGAAAAAGCACTTGCACGTATTTTCTCCATTGCAAGTAGACCCCTCATCCTCCTTCTCTCACATTTGTCTCTCATTTCTTCATTGCTCCAGTCTTCAAGAAGTGAAGATACAGGTGTCCCCCCCGGCACCAGGGCTCCTGCTGGTGTGTGGTTTTGCTGGGTACATTTGGATGCTGCTGAGTTGGTATTCGGTTAAAAGAGCATCAAGGGGTGCAGCTGGGGCAGAGGGTTGGGGTTTTCCATCCAGAGCACAAGGAGATTGTAAGACTTTTTGTTCAGAGAAAGGAACATGTCACAAAACATTTGTCCTGCTCCTTCCTTGATTCTGGGTCCCACCTGCCTATCACTGCAGCTGCAGATGGACTTTCTTTTGCAGGACAGCAAACAACAGCATGTACAGATTAGAAATTACTGAGCCTGCCAGTTCTCAACCTAAACTGTGATCAGGATAGAAAGGCAAAATACTCTGAGTCACTGCTGTTCGCTTTGTGTCCAGCCAGTTTGTCCATTGATGCTCCAAACAAGCAGCTTTCAGTTCCTGCACTGGGAATACCAATGCTTGTCCCCTGCAAATGCTAAAGGGATTCTTCCCTTCCCCTCCAAGGCTTCTTCTGGCCAGGATGTTAAAAAGTGGCATTAAATTCTGGCCAGGGAGCACCTGTCCCATGGTAGTTATTTTTAGTTGCTGAACTGACATCCAATACAGTAGCCCAAGTTATAAAAGCTGGCCAGCATCGTCTCGCTGTGAGTTATGTTTTGTTTCAGTCTGATTAACTGTAGTTAAAAAATGAGCTTTGAGGGCATATAAACAGGAGAGCAGGAGGGTTGCTTAGAAGCATAAATCACACAAATATTAAATGGGAAAGTACATCCAAATTGGTACTTGTTTGCTCAAAGCTATTTAAATTAAGGGAAATATCATCCCTTCTCAAGAAAGATAGTTCATAATTTCTTCTAATGAGGCCTAAACCAGCAAAAACTTAAAGTAACACTATATAGCCCAACATAGGGAAAGGACAGCAGAACACCTTCTGGCTCCCTCTTTGGTTTCTCCATGGAAATGGTGACATGAGGAAGGATTATGACCATGAGACAAACGAGTTTAGGAGTCCACCTCAGTAGAGAGGTCACAGCTGGGCACCTCTGTCTTCCCAGCTTCCCCATCTCAGCCTCATGGCAACAACAGATAGAATTTTCTTTCTTATCTTGAGCATAAATTGGTCTTTCAAAGCCCTTGCTGATGCTGGCAACTAACCAGAGGACAAGAAAGTCCATCCCTAAACTGAAATTTTTGAGATTTGCAATATCCTGCTGAGTTGATGGGGAAAAGGAGCTGCATTTTTATTTCCTCAAATTTCAGTGAAAATGCAGAGGAAAATTCAGTAGAAATAAAAACTTTTAAAAAACATTTATCCTACAATTCAAACCTTCAAGACATATATGCAATGTTTTCATCTCCCTTTGTCTATGACAAAGTTATAGCTGGGGTATTCAAGACCATATATGTATTTTTCAGTGGCAAAACATGGAGGTTTCCATCTCAAAGCAAGCTCCCACTGGGTGAGGTGCTGCACAAAGAGAGCCTGTGCCCAAAGCAGTGATAATCCAAGTGTCTGGGCACAACAAGGAGTTGTCTTACATCTAGCCCTGAGATTTTCCCATTAGTGGTAACAGGCACAATCTTCTGCTTGTGATGGAACCCTAGGTAACAGCATTGCATGACTGGGTTTGCTCAGGGAAATGGTTATTTATTCACCTGTAAAACAAATGAGTGTTTTCTCTGAGTTGAAGTGTATGTTAGGAACATGTCTCTCTACATCTCCCTAAAGCTATATCTCATCTTCCAGCTATGATTCAACATTTCCCTAAGTGTGTTGGCAGCACTCAGCTTGAAAGGTGATACTGTACCAGGCTTTCCAGTTCTTCACCTGACCAGCATCATTCACATCCCTCCACCACCATCAGGGCTCTGAATAATGTTCACTGCTGAATGCTCACATCATTTTTCATTAGCCACTTCTGTTGGCTTTATGTCCTTTTTGTACACATAACCAATATGCATCAACAGTTTCCAGTAGGTCCATCAGGATTTTCTCCCCAGTCTCCCTGGTAAATACAACACCAGTCTCACAGGCTCACTTTTAGTTAAGCCCTTCATATGTTGAGCACCTCTCCTCCTCCACTGCCATCCATGTTTCCTTTTGTTCACTCTGCTGAGTTTCATTTTCAGTAATTATTAGTAGAAGTGTTTTTTTCTTCTTGAACACTGCAAAATGAAAATGCATAGTTTGGGGGCTTGTTTTAATTAGGCACTTTTATATAAAAATCTGCTATTGCATCTTTGTATAGAACCTGCTTCAAAGAAAACAAGAAAGAGTGTTGGTTTGCTCTGGTTTAGTTCTAAGTTTGTCAGTGGCTTTACCCCTTGGTAGATTAATTGAAGTGATGCTAAACCAGACACAAACATGGCCTGTGATATTTTAAAATATTAAAAATGAATTAAATTATTCCAAGAAAGCAACTCATCAAAAACTGCTCAGGAAAATAGAGTCAGATTATCAGGCAGGGATAGGCAGGGTTTCTTCTTCCAATACTTCAGTCCAGTCAGGTTCAAGCATAGACTGAGGTATCCAGTGCATCTGACTAAACCAGACCAAGCTCCTCCAGCAGCTGGTTGTTAGATATGTTTAAAAGAGTAGTAGTTGAGATCAGCTTGCACTGGGCTGTTGCAGGCATAGAGATGTCACTGCATGCAGCACCCTTGCCACAGTGACAGCCAGGCCAAAGCCTGCATCAATAAAATCCTTTGGTGTTTACCTTGAAAATGCTCCAACGCATCAATTCGTGTTGCCTCCTATTTCAAGGCTGGGGGAGATGCTTTCCAACTGCTGTGCCTCAGGCTTGTGAAATATTATATGGTGAAGTTAAATGCATGTTTATTTTAACAATCATAGCTTTACATGAGGGGAACCCCTGATAGACTCGTTCAGAAAGATGTTAGTGGCTGCTGTGATGGAGCAAGGGAAGAGCAGAGCTGTGCCCAGGCTCAGTGCACAGCACAGGCTTAGCCACGCATATGGAACTGCACCAGTTAACACCAGTGAGACCATATTCTGTTTTTCACTCCCAGCCACATTTTCTCCTTCACCTTGTCTATGATTTCCAAGTTTTCCATTAGGTTTGTTCAAGTTGCAAATTACAAACTGGATCTTGAGTTCTTTGCTATCGGCAGTGTGGCTCAGCCCAAGCATACGCAGAGAGATGCTCATTCAGCTCCACATCTTGACTTGGAATTCCAAACTCACTCACAGTTCATGGCTTTCCAGAGATTTGATTGAATTTGGACTCCTCCTTTATTTTCATTCCTTAACTTAAAACATTTACCAGCTTACAGCTGAAACTCAGAGCCAGCCTCACAAGCCACCCCACATTATTTTTAACTCCACCAACCTATGAGAGGAGATTTTAAATCCTATCTGGAGAGGGGCAAACTTCCAAAAGAAGGGGAGGTCAGATTTGCTGTAGGGTAACATCCAAAAATCTTGGGCATCTCTCCAAATTTTATCTAGCTCAAACAAAACTGGCCTCTAACCTGCAAAGTGAACAAGTGATCCCAAGATGCCAGCTGGATTAGGAGCAAGAATATTATCTTGGGTGATAGTCTTGAACTTGCAGTTTTGTTCTCAGCCAGCAGCCATGAGCCCAAATTTGATAATTTTATCACTCACAAAAAATTTGGTGTGAACCATAGCTCTGAACACAGGTGAGAATTCATCATTTCCTCCAATGGAAAAAAACAGAGGGACACCATTGTTCCCCTGAGCTGACCTCCTGAGGGCCAGGAGAGCCTGGATCCAGCTCTGGGCACCATTTGCCACCAGTGGCATGGGACACGCTGGTGACTGTGAAGGGGAATGGCTGCGAGGATACTAAACAGCTGCTGAAGAAGGGGAAAAGACTTGGATTTGTGCAAGGTGGTAAGAGGAAAGACAAGGTACAAGGATGCAGCTAGGGGCACATGGTGGTGACATCCCTGATAGCTGTCCTATAATCTCTTAGAGGTGGCCATAAAAAGGGAGATGATTGTTTCTTTTCTTTGTCCCTGGGGCAAAAAGAAGAAGTCATTGACCTAAGACATAATGACACAAGTTAAAGATTTTCCCTACTGGGGGAAGCTGTGGATTCCTTTTCAAGGAGTATTTAAAGGTAGCCCTTCCAGAAAGGACACAGCTTTGTGCTGTGGCCAGGGCAACGCTGAGCTTTCTGCTCTCCAGCCCAGCCCAGAATAAACAGAATAAAACGGGGAGATTTCCTTCTCCCAGAGGCCAAGGTGGAAAGAGACCACCATGACCCTCTGGGTGGGACTGAGCCTGTTTCACCCCCTACATCTCATTCAGTTTGTCTTTATTGTTTTAACATACAGGGAAGGGGCTTTGGCATCTGTTCTACCAGGAGACAAAAAGGGAAGAAGATCTTTTCTGAACTAAATTCACATCTTTTACTGATCCATTCTATTTGCATCCTTCCCTCCTTGGAGAGGCTAAAGTTGGAGTGTGGGACAATACACATCTGCAAAATATTTGTTTATAAACTGGACTGTAGAAATTTTTGTTGCTAAAAACCCACAGCTTATTGATCTAAACTCACCTTGCCCCCAACCAAGGACTGAGTGTTACATGAATAATACCACTGGGCTGTAGCAGCACTGCAAACTGGGCAGGATCAGAGACTGCAATGAGAGTGTAATCTAAGTAAAAACACTGGATCTGTCTGTTTGTGGATCTAATAAATGATGTTGGAATTGTGTGGTTATAAATCCAGGCTGTCCAGTAAACCCAACAACTAATTTGTCAGTCGCTCATCTAGCAATCTGACTCTCCGTTGCAATTGCTCACCATGCAGATAACAAGGTGCCTTACAAATCTCTTGGTTAAATGTCATTTGTTTCAGTGCCATAACATGCTACGGATCATTGCTCACACACAGTAACCCAATTATATTAACCTGTGCAGCAATACGGTGTAATGACATGACATTAATGCGAACACTTCAGAGATTTCCAACAATTTGGTCTTTTCTCTGAAGAAGGTTTTCTCCTTGAACACCTTTCTCCTTCTTTCCTCCCTCCCCCAACACTTAGAGTAGCAAAGCAACATACCTACCCAAACACACCTAAAATCATCATAATTTCCCAAATAACTGAAACTCGTTCACAGCTTGGGAAGCAGGATTGAGCCACATTGCTTGCTGGAATCTCTCCAATCATAAGTATTTCTGTTTCTTAGGCTCTGACTTTTCTTTGGCATTTTCATAAGAATACCTTTTAAATACAACCCCTTACATTTTGTCAATATTGATCATGTGACCTGACAGTAGCAGGGGAAGGCAGAACTTTTAAAACACACAGAAGGAAAAAAAAACCCCAAGTCTACTGTAAAAAGAAGCTGTTATTATTTTCCAGCATCAGAAAAAAAAGCTGGCGAAATATGCTAGCAAGTCGCTGGGCTGATTTCCTTCTGTTTGCTCTGCTGCAATAGGCACTGAATAACAAACCAGAGACAACCAGGTAAATTTGATAAAATCATTATATTCACGCACCTGAGCTTCATAAAAGTAGTGAAGGAGGTTATTTTATAATAATGAGGGGAGTATTTTTTTTTAATATAAAAGGTAAATTAATTATAAAGTATTACTGAAAACCTCCTTTATTCTTATTTCTGTGAAAAAAATAGAACATCACTGCCTAGTTTCAGGGGCTGTCACTGAAAAAAATTCCAGAGCAGTGTAGAGAGGATGCAAGAGGATAACCATCCAGCTCAGAGTGGGCTGCAGGTCCCATGGAAAGATGTGAAGGATTTAGAGCTCTGTCTCATGGTGGTAGCTGTTTTCCATCACTACAGTGTACAGGGAGGATATGGGACAGATTCTGATCCTCTGGTGATCCTTCACTCTCCAGATGGTTTGCTGGTGCAGGTGACACCACAAGTGGAGTAAAGTGCCCACAGCCTGTGCTCAGAATACGCCCCTATATTTCTGTGTATTTATGGCTTTTTTTTTCCAGTTTCTGCAGGGAAGGCAAGTAACCCTATCGCAAGGATTGGGCAAAACTTGCTGATATCAGCTAAACTGAGCTTCTTCCAGTAGGAAGAGTTTTAGTAAGTAAAGAAATAAAGAGGCTCATTTATGACAAATCTTACCTGACACAAACATGTTTTGATCAGCCCGACACAATCTGTAACAGGCGCATCTAAATATTATGAAGAAATATGTGGCGATCAGCTCCAAACACAGGGCCTGTAATGTATCCTTGCTAAATTCTTTCCATTGTGCTGTTAAATGCATCCAGCTGTCCATACGTTAAAGTTAAATATACTGTACTATAAAACTGAACTGAGAGTGGAAACTATTAAAATAAACCCAGCTATTTCCCTGCTCCCTCTCTCCCTCCCAATCAAGTATATTTTAGTTGGGGAAGGAGGAGAGTTATAACAACAATTATTTGATGTGGTGCATGGCAATGTCAGGGGGAGAGGGGAGCATGAGCAGCAGGGAATGGGAACAGCCCCAATAGGATGAGCCAGGAGAAATGGGGTGAATATTCTGGGTGACCTCAGGGTTGGGGCAAAGGATCCTTCTTGTGAGGAGCAAACAAAACCCTGCCTGACTGGATTTGCCATGCATTAAAAAGATATATGGGAAAAGGCAGAGAGAGGGTGATGTTGTCATGGATGAAGGGGAAGGTCTTGGAGAGCTGTGATCATCTGTTTCATAAAGGAACAAAACATCTTTTTTCTTTTAAAAGAGCTTTGGGGTCCATGGGTTGCAAAGCGTGTCCTAACAACTGATTTTGTTTGGCTTTATCATTAACTGCTATGGAAAAAGCAGAGATACAACAGCAAGAGGAATGTAAACAGGAATGATTTGCAGTACTTGTGGGCAGTGCAGATTCACGTCTCATGTTCTAGGATTAGAATATCAAACTGAAAGCTCTCTTATCCAGGGGTTGGAGCAAGAGGAACATGATAGAAAAGAAATAGCCTCCAAGAAAATAGCTTTCTTCTAACTGATTTCCACCCCATTTTTTGAAGGAAATGAGGCTTGTATTGTCTGTGTGTCTGACATGCAATCTCCACAATTTTGTTTTGTTTTAAATCAGCAAAAGACAGATACCAAACACAGGGCTTCTGATGAAGAAAGGTAATTACAGCTCAGCTTTTATTCATTTTGAGAGGTAGCAGCCAGGTGACCTGTTGGGCCACCTGCCCAGCCAAAGAGCCAAAGGATGCAAGAGGGCTGGCTTCAATGTCGATCAAGCCAAAAGTGAATATATTGCATCTTCTTTTGTCTCTGTTTTGCTTAAAGCAATGCTCATATAGAGCAGGGAAGTATCTCCTGGTCACTCTGTTACTGCAGGGACATGGAGGTCCCCCAGCCTGTGGAGGTCCCTGGCAGTCAGAGCTTGAGCCTTGTTCCCCAACTTAACCCCCCATTCCCAAGGACTCCATTGGACATTCCATTGGATTTCATTTCATGGGAAATTTGCTAGATTTTTAATTATGCATAATCATGCTGGTTAACATGCTTATTTAGAAATACATAAGAAAACAAATCTGGACAGCAGAGAAGGGAAATGTGGTTGTGAGCAGCAACATGAATTGGTGGCAAAGCCCTGATAGAGTTTTTCCCCTTCCAGTACGTGAGTGCGTGTTTAGCTTAAATTATTGCCCAGATCAGGTGAAGGTCCTTATTTAAACACCACAATTGAACAAGTGCAAGTCAGTTTTGTCCTCCAGTACCTTTCAGTGAGTAATAAAAATTAAATTTAAAAAGAAAAAAAAAAGACTGTTTCAATGTCACTTTTACAACACACCAGATGATGCTCTGTGATGTGTTTGAGGTTTATGCCACTGTAGTGCCATGCAAACACAGGCTGCATCATACCTGTACAGTGTGTTGGATGCAGGGAGAGCACCAGTGCCTCATCAACCAGAGCATTTACTCCTTGTCAGGGTTGGAAACCAGGCTTCATATACCCCATTTTATTGAACTTTGCAAATTGAAAAACCATAAAAATCAGAAGTGGGAGTGGAGTTTTGCTCTGTTCTCATGGAATCACTTGGAATTTTGTTGTTGTTGTTGTTGTTGTTGTTGTTTTTTCCTTTTATTTTGGTCACAAAATTTTGGAGCTGTTTTTCTAAACATGAATGTTTGCCAAAAAAATCCTATCTACAAACAAGATTATGCATCATGAGAACATCCATTTCAACAGCTATTTTCGTATCATAAACAGACCATGGTTGAAGGCAATGGTCACTTTGAAGGAGGATGAAAATAATGTCTGAGTTGGCTGTTGGTAGGACAAGAAAAGGTAGGTTTAAAATTGAACAAACAAGATTGAGACAAGAACTGAGTGCTTCATACAGTGCAGATGGGTTCAAATCTTTGCTGGCTATTCATGCACAAAGTGTGTGTGATCTTGTTTCCTGCTCTGTTGACGTCTATCAACAGTAAGGTGTTTTTCCAGGACTGTGAAGTAATCCACTTAGTCCCCAATTATTTAATGCTGTGCAACTATCTTGTTGCTGTTTGTCCTCTGACAGCTCAGGCAGCAGCAATACAACATATCTGAACCCTTAAGTATGTCTGCGTGGAGAATGCTGCAAAGGTCAGAGCCTCTCAGGGTGTCAGTGACAGAGGAGTCTGTGGTGAAGCTTTCTGGGATGAGGAGAGTGATGGATAAATCAGCTGCCTGTATGGATGAACATATGGGCATGGAAAGCAGCTCGGTTACTGAGATTTTGCCAAAAAGGAAGAGAAGGTGAAGGAAGGTGTTTCTGATATGAAGTGTCCAGTGCATATCATTGGCACTGTTTAAAATAGATGTCCCTCTGTCACACTTACGCATTTGGGATGCACAGGAATAGCAAACTCAAGTCATGTTAACGTGTCCTAGGATCACACCAGCAATAGCTTTCTTAGCTCCCATGGCCTCAAATCCTTCTCTCATGTCATACACTTGAGATGGGAGTGCAATGCACTCTCTGCCAAGTGTCAGCTTTCAGGAGTATTTGGTATCAGCCTACAACTCTCAAAAGGCAAATTAAAGGTGAACTAGAGTCATCTGTACAGTGGAGAGTGCAAATGTGTGAGATAAGAGGGTTTTGACGCCAGTCCAAGTTGTTTCCTCTCTCTCCTTCCTCCCTAGTTTACATAGAAAAAGAAAAAAAAAAAGCTTTTCAAAAGCCGTTTCTATTATTACCTTGTAATCAGCTAGAATTTTTCCTCCTCTTGCTCACTGATTCCCCTGCACATGTTATTTGATTTTTTCATTAGTAGTTATTTTTGTTTCAAAATAAGTAAATGTACTTTGCATTTCCATGGTTGGGTTTGATCCAAAGATTTCCAACAGCTTCATGGATGGGGTTTCAGCACCTTAGAGGGAGAAGAAACACAGTCTTTTCTAGCCCAAGACCCGAAGGCCCTACATGAACCATCACAACCTTTCACCTTAATGCCTGTGAACAGAGAATTTAATTTCCTGACTTTGAAGCATTTTACTCTTGGCTTGCACAGAGGGGCTGGGGAGTGGGGAACCAGGTCTTTTGCAGTGCAGAGATGTGGAACGATGCGTCCTCACCACCCAGCTCAGTGGCAGCCTGGAGGAGTCCCCAGCTCCTCCACAACTGCTCTCTCTTCTATCCCTGCCAGGAAATGTCTCCTTTTTATTTCCCACCATCTATGTCAGTTGTAAGAAGAATAAAACTGTGCCATCCATGTTAGGCTGGGGTTTTCAGAGGTATATGAAGAAGTTTGGTGACTGATTCCCACTGAAAAGATGTTGCAAATGGACATTTAATGCTCCCTGACTCCACTGACAGCCTCATCCCTTGCTGGTTAATGGCCTTAGATTCTTTCCCTTCCCAAGCTTGATGCAATTGTTTTATAAAAGCTGCACAGCCCACCCCATGACAATCTTTCACCAGCTTTAAAATCCTTTTTGGTTCAGCTCTTGCAGCATTTGCTAGACTGAAGTAATTTGACAGAGTGGGGATTGTTGGCCTTTGCTCAGCCAGTAGGTAAATAAAAACCCAGCTCCCTTTTCTTCTGCTAAGAGTAAAATGATGCATTGACAAAGGGCACGGTGCATATTCACCTCCATTCATCCCTCCTGTTACTCATGAGGATGTCCCCATTCAATTACTTCTGGTAAGGACAGGACCTGTCGAGGTGTGTGGTTAAACAGCAGAGCAGCGCAGGGCAGGAGCAGTGGCAGGAGGGCTGTTTGCCATTTACAGCAAACTCATGAGTGTTTTAGAAAGGAATATAATGAAGAAAGCACTGGCTTTTCCTAGGCCTGCTGCTGCTCTTCAGATGACCTTGGAACAAACATATTCCTATTCCTATTCCTATTCCTATTCCTATTCCTATCCCTATTCCTATTCCTATTCCTATTCCTATTCCTATTCCTATTCCTATTCCTATCCCTATCTCTATTCCTATTCCTATCCCTATCCCTATCTCTATTCCTATTCCTATTCCTATTCCTATTCCTATTCCTATTCCTATTCCTGTTCCTATTCCTATTCCTATTCCTATTCCTATTCCTGTTCCTGTTCTTATTCCTATTCCTATTCCTATCCCTATTACTATTCCTGTTCCTATTCCTATCCCTATCTCTATCCCTATTCCTATTCCTATTCCTATTCCTATTCCTATTCCTATTCCTATTCCTATTCCTATCCCTATTCCTGTTCCTATTCCTATTCCTATCCCTATCTCTATTCCTATCCCTATTCCTATTCCTATCCCTATCCCTATCTCTATCCCTATTCCTTTCCTATCCCTATCCCTATCCCTATCCCTATCCCTATCCCTATCCCTATCCCTATCCCTATCCCTATCCCTATCCCTATCCCTATCCCTATCCATCATTCCCACACAGATATCCACATGCCCTTTTTCTCTTCCCATTCCCTCCATTGCATAATTGATAATTTACAGGCTGAATTTCTGCAGTTTAAAAACCCAACATGAGGACAGAGTTGAAGCTGCAGGGTGATATTTGCAGATGGTTGAGGTAAAGCCCTGCAGACCTTGTGCCCATCTGTAACCAAATACTTTCAGAGTACATTTCGGGGGAGCCCGAGTGCTGGCCGTAAGCAGCCTGAGATAGCCCACACCCACCTTGCTGAACTCCTTGGCTGACAGACACAGGTTACTTGCAAAATGATGTCTTTTTTTTGCCACTGTAGATGATGATGCCTTGCTGGAGGTCAACATTTGTAAGGAGATGAAATCTCTGATGTACTTAACTGCAGGCAGACTGCCACTGCCTACTGACAAAGCATTTCTAGGGAAGATTAAGGTTTGGCTAGACTTTAATTAGGGAATCAGGGAGAATTAGAGGTGTGACTGTATCCAGGAGCTTCATAACGGAGCCCTCCTTGTCTCTAATGCAGGAACCATTCATAACTATTTCACAGGATTTTGTCCTCAATGTAGATTCAGAAGTCAGTCCCAAAATTACAATTAAAAATCTGTTAATGACAACAGACAAACTGAGAGATGAAGAGATTTGTAGGAGCTGTTTTTTCCTGCAATGGTACTACCCAGAACAAACTTTCTACCTCCATAAACATTTATTTTGTGCTCTGGCCCACTGGCCATCTCCTCAGCTGGTATCTGGCTGATTTGCTGCCCTGACTCCAGCAAAGCTACGCTGATTGCCACCAGTGCAAGGCGAGGCTGTTGGCAGAGCACGCTCAGCACCTTCTTCGTTCTCGAGTATTCAAGTGCTCTAAGCAACTAACAAACCCACTGGTTTATAGCTGTCTTGTAACTGAATTTCAAACCCATCTTTATCCTGTATAAAGTGACTCTTCTATCTTTTAAACTAAGTAATCACTGCAAAGCCCCATTCTTGTTCCATGTGAGGGGATCAAGAGGAAAGAAGGAAGATGCAGCCACTTCAGGAAAAAAAAAAAATCCCAAGCCGGTCCAGTTGGCTGGGGTGCAGATTCCTGCTGTCCACCTACACAAGCTGCCTGCCCTTGATGGATTGATTTAATTTGTCTATTTATTTTGTGGACTTTTTTTGCAAAGATCCAAAGGGAAGCACGCTGCAAAAAAGAAATGCTGTCACTGGGAAGTTAGTCATTAACAGCCCAGTGTCTCCCAGGCAAGACAGAGATGCTGCAGCCTCTCTGAAGTTTGCATGTCATTACAGAGGGATGTTGTGATGTGACAGACACAGGGATTTAAGACAGATCTTTTCCTTGCCCAGGGTCCCCTCTGCTTCTGCGGTGTTTATATGGGATCACTGAGCTATATCAAGTGTTCAGTATCAGATGCATGAAGTACTACCCACATGCATCACCCGTCAAGAAAGATTAACTTTTCACTGTACAGCAGCTCAGAAATACTCCCAGGGCAAAGAAGGACTGCCCAGACAGAAATCTTTCTTTTTCTTCTCCCCATTCCTCTCATTAAAACTGTAGGTGGCTGATGGAAATGGCTTACCTAGCACGGAGATGAATAGCCAGAAGCTAATTTGCTGAAGGAATTGATTCTGTTGTGGTTCTAGATAGAACAGTGATTTGACAGCACCTTAGAAATGCTTAAACTACTTTGCTGAATCAAGTCTGATTCCAGAGTTGGATTAAAAACATAACTGATATGGAATTTAATGTTAATTATTTAGTACTGTAGCTGCTCTTGAGGCGTTAAGCAGAATATCCCATCTCTTTACCCCCTAAATCAGAGCCAGCCACAACCTCACAATCCAATTTACAGAATCACAGAATCATTTAATCACCAGGGAGGTCAGGATTTCCCTGGGGACCTGGTTTCAGCTGTGATCAAGTTCACCACTGTTGTCCTTGAGGACACAAGTTGGGTAGCTCCAGGTCCACAGCCGGGTTTGGTGTCCATCCCCATGTTCGCAGTGAGGTCAGGAGGTGCAGCTCTCCCCAAGGTGATCTCGCTGTGTCCCACAGCTTCCCTGCGGTCATCCACTGACCACGCTGGCCATGTTCAATGGAGTGGCTCAGGCAGGGCTAGTGTGAAGAGGTTCCCACGTTCTTCTCATGGGCCATAACCCCTGAGCACAGCATAAATCCTCACTTAACAGCATATTTTTTCCTTCTGTGTTTTAACAGCGGTGGGTGCAGAGGGAGACGCTCCGGTGAGCATCGCTGCTCCACTCACCAGGCAGGGCTCGTGCTGTGCTACACCAGCACCATGCTGCCTGCTTCTTTTAAATGAGTCAGCCAGTACCCTGAAATCAAAGCACTTAAAACAGGCTGGGAAGGACAGCTTGGCATGGCTGACTGTTGAGAGTGCTCCAGGAGGAACCAGCAGCCTCCTCTTTAGAAACACAAGCCAGGCTTGCAGCAGCATCAAAACCAGGAGAGCCGGTGCTGGCTCCAGCTCTGGCTAAGAAGTGATCTGGCTTTAGTGATTCTGGTGTGCAAAGAAATGGTTCCTGAGGTCTACATGGCTTTGGTGGACACAAGCAAAGAGAAAGCATTCACAGTGCAAAGCTGTTTTGCTGTCTCTGGGCCCACATTTCTCAGAGGAATTGAGTAACAGGCTTAGGGATGGTTTCCTCAGCACAAGACCTGTGGTTATACCTCATGTGAATCTCAACTAATCTAATCACAACATGTTAATGAAACTAGACCTAAAAGAGTAACCAATAATCAATACCAGAATGCTCTAACATCATGTACCACAGACCTAACACCCTTATCTTCCATGTTTGTTTTCATTTTTTAGGACCCTTTTCTTTTCTTGTGCAGAACACTCAAGTAGAATGATTAACTTCACTTTAAAACTCTAGCAATATTTTTTAGAATCCCCTTTTGATAATATTTTAGTGATGATTCACTGCCAGCAGCCATTAAAACAATTTAACATGTGACATTTCAGAGCAGAGCTGAAAGACAAGAGACCTGAGTTCAAAGACGGAGCTGTTGCTGAACTGCTGCTTCCACAATTAGTGCGTTTCTTTCCGCAAGCAATGGATGATAGAAGCAATTTTCCAAAGAGAAGGAAAAAGCACTTTGCACTGACAGGAGATTCAGAGGGAGGGGAGGAGGCAGAAGTTCACTGTTTGATGCCCTTAATCCTATTAACTGTAGAAGCATCCCAAAGAGGGAGTGAAAGAGTTCCTGAAACAGGGACAGAAGAGAAGATCACATTTTCTTCTTGGCCTTCCTCAAAAATTAAACCAATCTTTTTTCTGAGTTATTGTGCCAAGACCTGCTTACACAGAGAACACGAATCGCCTGCCAGTGGTGACAAGCTTAGATACATCACTCGGGTACAATAGAGATGGACACACAAAACGGCTCCCAGTCTCAGAGGAGAGTGATGATCTCAGATACAGGGACAACCATGCAAAGAAGGGGTCTAGATCATGTTTTTTTCTGTATTTTGCAACTGGAATTTATTTTTTCACAATAATTTCATACTTAACACGATGCCCACTGTTCAGTCTGGGAAACATGAAACATCTTGGCCCTAAATGCTATTTTTCTGCTTTACCAGAGGGAAGAGCTCTTCTTTTGTTCACCTTTTTGTACTTCACCTCACAGAACAAGTTCCTCAGATGTGCTTGCAATCTGTTGGTACAAATATAATGCTAAAAATTAAAATGTGCTTGAAAGAGCAAAGAGAGCCTATTTTACAACATTTATCATTTTAGACCAACACTTCTGGTACACCAAATCCTCCAACCTGCAATATCAGGCTCATTGTAAGACACTAACAACCAATATCAATATACTCAGCTTGATATGACTAGTTCTGGATGCAAACACAGAAATAATGTAATAAGCTTCTTGGCTGCAGCCACACAGAAACATCCTCCACCAAAAAAAAAAAAAAAAAAAAAAAAAAGCTACCACTAAACTTGACTCATTTTTTTTAAAGAAAAAAGCAATTTTTCACATTTTAATAGCTTTCATTCCATGTCTTAATAAATGCATGTTTGTTGATTTGTGTAAGCATGATGTAGGATTCTGCAAATGAATGTAATCTGCACCAAGGGGATAGCTAACCACTAGCTAACACTTTTGAATAATGAATCCCTACTGTATCAGATGGACGCTATTCATAATAATTCCTTGCTTTTCTCATTTTGTCGTGTACAGTAGCGATTAATCAATTTGCAGCGTTATGTCACCCGCAACAAATTGCTAGCACCAAGACAAATTTATTGCTTTATGATAAAAGAACTTGTTTAGGTAGAAATAAATTAAATTTGGGGGTTGTTGTTTGAATGTGATGTTTACATATATGACCCATGCTGCACAGGCCAGCAGAGGTAAGGGTATCCAATTATTATGCCCGTGTTTTGAGGATAGTTCAAAGAGATGCAAAAGCAAATGGTATGTTTGTACAGCTAACCAGTCCTTGAAGAGAGTGAGTCCTCCTGGGGACTCTCTGTGCCATGAATGAGGCTCTTCAGAAGAATTTGGAAGAATTATCAAGGAACAGTTGTGTGTTCAGTGTTTCTTCCATTTTAAGATGGTTTGATGCACTTTGTTCTGGGTGATCTAGAGGAGAAGTATCTCCCAGAGCTCTGACAAGTGTCATTTTCAGAATAACAGAATCATTAAGGTTGGAAAAGACCTCTAAGATCATCCAGTCCAGCCACCAACTCGTCACCACCATGCTCACTAAACCATATCCCTGAGTGCTACGTCTATGCGTTTCTTGAACACTTCTAGGGATGGTGACTCCACCGCTGCCCTGGGCAGCCTGTTCCAATGTCTGACCGCTCTTTCAGAGAAATTTTTTCCAACATCCAACCTGAACCTCCCCCGGTGCAACTTGAGGCCATTGCTCCTAGTCCTATCGCTGGTGACCTGGGAGAAGAGACCAAGCCCCACCTCACTACACCCTCCTTTCAGGTAGTTGTAGAGAGCGAGAAGACAGCTCTTCTTCTGAAGGTTGTGGGAAGGGACTGAGCAGAAATAGCTTTCCAAGAAAGAGACAGGGAGATCTGTCTGCCAGGCTGTGTGCTGCCCTGCTATCTCTCTCTGCAGATGATGCAAACGTGTTCGATGAACTTCCTGGCTGTGAACAGAGCAGCCAAAGGTTCCGTGCTGGAAACCCAAAGCTCCTGCAGCTGGGTGTAGGATTTGGGTTTGCTTCCCAGGGTGCTCAGTGGAGATGGCCAGCCTTGAGCGTTCAAAGGCTGATTAACTTCTAGTAATAATAATGCCCGATTTGCTGCTATTATTTTATTTTATTTTATTTTATTTTATTTTATTTTATTTTATTTTATTTTATTTTATTTTATTTTATTTTATTTTATTTTATTTTATTTTATTTTATTTTATTTTATTTTATTTTATTTTATTTTATTTTATTTTATTTTATTTTTTATTTTATTTTATTTTATTTTATTTTTTGGTTATGTTATGTTATATTTTATTTCTTTTTATTTCTTTTTAGTTTCCTTCAACCTTTGACAGGCTCCAATCGCATATTAGCTGCTCCTCCATAAATCTTAGTTTTCATCATACTCTTTCTCCCTGGGTTCAATTCTGCTGTTACTTCTCTTTCTTTGCTTATTTCTTCCACTCTTCACTTTTTCTCATTTCTCGGATTCCTGACCAGGCATTTTCTGTAGCTCTGGATAATACCTCTTCCTTCCCTGCTACTCCCTACTAATGTCCTTGTCAGTCTTCTGAATCATTGCTGCATCATCCCAAAAGATGTTTAACTGAGGTTATCCCTGTCTGGAACTGCAAGACTGAGAAAACCCAATAAGTCAAACAGTTCCTCCCTCCACACACTCCAGTTTGTCAAGGTGGCCCTGAAATGTTCAGAGAGGAGAGGAGAGGAGAGGAGAGGAGAGGAGAGGAGAGGAGAGGAGAGGAGAGGAGAGGAGAGGAGAGGAGAGGAGAGGAGAGGAGGGGAGAGGAGAGGAGAGGAGAGGAGAGGAGAGGAGAGGAGAGGAGAGGAGAGGAGAGGAGAGGAGAGGAGAGGAGAGGAGAGGAGAGGAGAGGAGAGGAGAGGAGAGGAGAGGAGAGGAGAGGAGAGGAGAGGAGAGGAGAGGAGAGGAGAGGAGAGGAGAGGAGAGGAGAGGAGAGGAGAGGAGAGGAGAGGAGAGGAGAGGAGAGGAGAGGAGAGGAGAGGAGAGGAGAGGAGAGGAGAGGAGAGGAGAGGAGAGGAGAGGAGAGGAGAGGAGAGGAGAGGAGAGGAGAGGAGAGGAGGGATGCTCAGTGTCTCAGTGCACAGCTCCTTCTCGGGAGATGCAGACAAACCTCACAGAGAGCTGTGGTGAAAAGGAATAAACTTCAATTGCCTGTAGGGGTGTGAGGACACCACTGCTCACTCACTGAAATTCCCTCTGCTGGTCCCTTTATTTAAGGTGTGTAACTCTGTGTGAGCATTTGTCTCGTAGAAAGCATCCACACAATTTGGACACAAGTATGGAAAGCACCTGAAAAAAATACATACTCCTAAAGCTCAGGTGAAAGCTTATCATTAAATCCAAGTTTCACCAGACTCTGAGAGTTCCTCCAGATTTGTGCCAGCATAACTAGTCTCAAAAGGTTCTAATGTTAGTCAATGACAGCACAGTAATGGTCTATTAATTAGCCAGTTTTTATCAACACCTGCAGTGCAATGTTATTACCCATGACGGCAGCCAGCCTTGGATAGCAATCTGCCCTCAGAATCAGGTGAGGGAGTTTTTCACGCTTGCTGAATAGTCCTGACCTTTGACAATATCTGATGAAATCAAAGTTATTTCACAAAGCTTTCTCACCATCAAATACTCCTGAATCAGGGATTAAAAAAACAAAAAACCAGAAAACAACAAAACAAACAACCACAAAGCCCCCAAACAATGCCATTTTTTGTATCTTATTCCTGGTTTTGTTTAATACATGGTCTCCCACGGCACTGAAGCCAAGTGGTTCAAAACCTACCACAGCCATATAAGAAAACATGCAGTGACAGAGAGCTGGGAGGTTGTGTAAATTAATCAAATTTTTGGTGTAAAAGAAGCCTAAGCATTATTAGTAGGTTTTTTATTTGTGCTATGGCAGTTTTGCTGTCACAACCCAATCATAGCATCACCATGCCAGCTACTCAGTGGTGTATGTGGTACACTCCTCTCTGTGTTCCAGTGAGAGGTGTAATTGGGGCATGTGGGCAAGCATACCCAAATAAATTTCATGTAACTGCCAATTTAGCACAGTGCTATAAACAATTCATTGCTTCTCTCCTGTTTCTCCATCTCAGAGCTGCCCCAGCTGCAAGGGATGAGCTGGATCTGTCCCAGTGCAGAATGAGCACTCCACACATCTCCTTCTGACTTCAAGCCCTCTTTATGCTGTATAATATTCCCTTTGTCAATACAAAGTGAAACATGTGAAGTTCTGGATTTCTCTCTCCATTAAAAAGTTACATATTGCAAGTGTTGAGACATTTTTAATGGATTTTTTTTTTATTTTAAAGAGAGTAACAATCATTTTTAGATTGAAAAAGCAGGGAAAAAGCACTGAAGTATAGAGTTAGAAAGTCTCAGCTGATTCAGTCAATTAATTGGGAACATTAAGTCCTATAAAATAAGTAAAAAAATATGTAAAGCAGGTTTATCCTTGTACACAGTAGTGCAAGGGGGGAGGGTACCGTGTTACTCTTAAAATGAATCAATATTTTGACAAAGCTGATATTTACGTTCACACATTTCAAACCCTTTGATGCCCACATGGGACTTGGCCTCACAAACACGGGTTGCCAAATGCATATTCATTAACCTCACAATTGGCTAATCCAATAAAAGAAAGCAAGAAAGAGAGAGAGGAAGAAAGAAAGAAAGAGAAAGAAAGAATAAATCAATGCCCTGGTAGCATGCTTATGGAGTAATTTATTGTAGCCATGATCCAAGTGGTTCATTCCAAACGTGCTGCTAAAAGCTTAAAAAACACTGGCATTGCTTACCCCCAAGTCAAATCCTGCACAAAGAAAGGGCCTTCAGCCCAAGCCAAATGGAAAAAGGGAATTAGAAGGATGCTACTCATTCATTACTGCCACTTTAATCACTTAGAGGTCCAATTAAGTATAAATCATTAGTATTAAGTTACTTTATCCATGACTCTTTATAACACACATGGCTGGATTTGGAGGGCCCTCGGTGGCTGGATGTAGCGTGAGCTGAAAAAGGCAGTCAGATGTTTGGTTTCCCCCCTCCCTTTTCCTTTCCCCCTTGCTATGAAAGTGATAAATGAAGGCTGCATTCTAGGTGCAGCAGTAATTTCTGTAGTGCAGTCAAGTGCTAGGTCCCTTGTCTCCTCCGAGCAATGAGGCCACCGTCCCCTTTAATGCCTCAGCCTTCCCCTGGGCTGCAAAAAGGCCATACCAGAACCAGGCACAGTTTCATTTCCATGCACAAATCCCCAGCGCAGGAACCCTTTATTCATTAACAGATCCATCCTTTCCCAAGGAAGGAGGTGGAGGGAATAGAAAATCCAGGACAGAAAGTGACTTTCATCCCTTTCCTGGGCTCTGACTGTTGCTACTGCCCAAATCTCTCCTGAGGAGAGAAGAGGTTTCAGGATCATGTTAAAGACATGATTCAATAGCATCCTCGATGATGCCTTCCTCTTCCCTTCCTTTTTACCCCCTTCTTCCCAGGGATAACATTTCCCCAGCGGCCTAGATCACTGTCTGGGAAGCATATTTCCTTCTAATCGGTTTTACAGCTCTTTTAAAGTAATATGTCAGATCATTTTCTCCATATACATAGTTAATGAAAGTAACCCTACAAATTCATTTTAAATAGATGGAAGTTGTTATAACCCTGATCTGGAATTTATTACATTCATTACAATCTTGCTGAAGTAGGTAATGTAATGGACTATTACTTTTATTATCTTTTTAATCCCTCAAAATTATTAGGAACTGACTAATATTTGGCATCACCCTGTTAATGTTTAAACAGAAATTGATATCTTCATTCATCTAATAAATGATGGGATCTTTTTTCTGCAGAAGAACTAAAGCTGGTGACTTTTTTTTTTTAAACCTGAACTAGGCCAAAAGATTTCTAAGTAAAATCATAAACTGACAATATAATAATTTCATTAAATCAGCTCTTTTATCAAGTTATGAGAACATTTTCGAGAATTATTTTCATGGCTCCTGACTGCCCAAGAGCACTCTGGGCCCCATCGGTTTCTGCAAGGAGTGGATTAAGATTTTACTGCAGTCAGCCCTTTAATCCAGCTTTTTGCCTCCTGACAACACAAGCAAAGTATTTCACAAAACCCCTCCTAGTCAAGACTAACTTTCTGAACCATCAAGAGCAGTATTTTTCATGGTTGTCCTCAGATGCTTTAAATCAGCCTCCCCAAACCCTCACTTCCTTGTACACGTTCTTTAACACAGTGTTCAGTCACACCTCTTTGATATCCAATGGGATGTAATTAGTCCCACCTTGATGGGACAAGGCTCTTCACAGTGATGTCCAATGATAGGACAAGGGGCAATGGGTGTGAGCTGGAACACAGGAGGTTCTGCTTAAACCTGAGAAGAAACTTCTTTAGGTGAGGGTAACAGAGCCCTGGGACAGGCTGCCCAGGGAGGGTGTGGAGTCTCCATCTCTGGAGACATTCAAGACCCGCCTGGACACCTTTCTGTGTGAACTCATCTGGGTGTTCCTGCTCTGGCAGGGGGATTGGACTGGATGATTTTTCGAGGTCCCTTCCAATCCCTGACATTCTCTCTCCTCTTAATTCACTACACAGGCTGTTGAAAATACCAGCACTGCCTTCTGATCTCCCTCGTTCCTTGATAGCAACGCTTGCAAGTTCATGGAGCAAATCTGGTTTCAGACTGAAGTAAGAGGCCATGCATTGCATCATCCATTCTGTGGGTTAAAGAGTCTTCTGGGAGTTGTTTCAGGGCAGCAGATGTGAATACAAGCACATGGTAGAACCCGTCCAAGGTCCACACATCCCCACACGTGCATGCACACGTGTGCAATGTTACGTTTGGGCTCCGCAGCTGGTAGGAGTCAAAAAGTCCTCTCTAGAAAGACTGGGGTGCAGCCTGGCCTTATGCACGAGGTCCCACCGGGCCCTGAACTTTCCACCAGAAGCAATATGGACTGTATTAAAGCCCTCATCTGCCAAATCAGTTGACATCTTGCCAGCCTTGTGTATATGCCGATGTCCCTGGGAGAAAGCTTCCTGCTATTGAAGTGGTTATTAGCCTTCAGCTGCAGACACAGTGATGAAAAGGTAACAGCAAGGTTTTGCTATTTTCTACAAGTCCCAGTAGACCAGGACTGATGTCACTGATAATGAGTGGCAGTTGTGCCACTGACTCGACCAGGAATAGAGTTCAGCTCTATCTGAATGGCTGCCTTGGTTTTCCACACAAAATCCATCACCTGGGCTTCACCTCTGGCTATAGCCCTGTGCTATCCCAGTGGGGACATGGGACACACATTCCAAAGATGTCTCAACGACAAGGTCCCATTTTTGGAAGTGAATAAGTTAATTTAGGTAGAGATGGTAACAGTGCAAACAAGTTTCTAAAAGGATTTGCAAAAGCACCTCAATTTTATTTTACATTAGTGATGATGAAGGTGCTTTTGAACCTTACATAAAATACCTGTTTGTGCTTTAGACATCTTTCAAAAGAGGAATCGAAGTAACTTCTAAAATTGCACTAACAAATCTGTCCCTTTGGCACTGCCAGAAATGTTACCCAGTGTGCAACCTTTGAAAACTTCCAAGCTATGTTTTAATGCTTTTAAGCTGTACCTCACCTTACAAGTGCTATTAATATTCATTATAGATTAAGGCCAAAATGAAGATAACAAAGAGTTCTTTACAGTTTCTTTTGAGTTAAAACTGGATTTTGCAGCATAGTGCAAATGAAAGACAGGAAAAGTTTCTTTGGACAGTAGCCCTAAAAACCAGTTACTGATGTATGTATATGTATATTTATATATATTAAAAAGATTTTTTTATTAGTATATAGGTGAAAAAATGCACAGTTAGTAGCATGATAAAAGAACTAAGCAGAGGACTCACAGCATGGTTTATTTTTAATTGAATTGAAAAATATAAAAATTTAGAAGCAACCTTGAAAGCAAAACATTTTCTGCAAATTAACCCAGAAAAAAAAGAATATTAGAAAATATGTATTGACAGAAGTAAAGATCCCCAAGACAAAACACCCAAGATAAGTGCCAGCTTTCAGTGAAGATGATGACAATGTTAGCAGGAAGAACCTGCTTGTTCTGTGTTTACAGAAGCTTTGAAAATCACAGAGAAATAACCAACCTGCAAACTTTTACCTGCAATATGAATGTCTCTGAATATCACTGTGTGTCCAGTATTTGGAGAGTAGATGGGGTCAGAGATGCAGCTGGGCTCTCCTTACTGGTTATATTTGCCTTATGCCAGTTTATACCAGTTAAGGATCTGTTACAAACATAATCATTTTCTGTCCTCGAATATTCTCTCAAAGACCAATTACCATTTTAATCTTGTAAAACTGAACCTGCTGTAGGTACCTGACCAGAATAATCACTGAGCCATACTGGTGCTGTTACCCACAACCTGCCCTTAGCCCATGGACCAGACAGCCACAAAAAGATGTGGCAGAAAAATGTTATTTACTAGGACCTCTGTACTCCTAACTACATTTTAAAAATACATTCCCTTTTTGTCTCCCTACCAGTGGTAAAAAAAAACCAAACCAACCAAATAAATAGATTCAGTCACTGGTCCACAGAAAATCAAGTCTTTCAGCTGCACATTAGAGCCAATACTTTCTTGTCTTGCATTAATGCTGTCCACGCTTTATAATCTGCCACTGAGACAGAGTAAAAGGAGCAGAGGGAAAGAATCCCTTTTTTTTGTATTCCAAATACCGCTTTAATAAGACTGAAAGTCTCTCTCTTTCTCTCCTTATAGCCCTACAGCAAATAAATGGAAGTGTCAGCCCAACACCCTTGTAGGTTTAAACTGAATGGAAGTGTCCTTTTGAAAAGCTTGTTCTGTCTGACAGTCCTGAATGTGCTCCTATTGCAGTTCCTTTGAACACCCATCTCTTCTGTGTTGGTGCTCTGCTGACATGGCTTTTCGTTAAGTTAAAGATTAACAGCATGCTACAGAATGACAGGACTTTGTGATAACTTAATTGCATGAAACATAGTTGTTCCTATGCAAATCGGAGTATAATTGGACACTAAGAAATTACTTTCCCTGTATAAAGATGGCAAAGTGGATTTTGGACACACATGGGGAATAATAATCTATTATCTTTTATTATACTTGAAAAACATAGTTCATAGTTTTTATGATGAGTGTTAGACATGCATTTAATGCCATGAAAGTATCTGATTATGTACATTAAATATAAAGTCTGAAAGCTCTAAAGCCTCCTTCGTTTTAAGTGTATTTTAACTGCTGACATTAGAATTAACATAACAATGTGGGAGCTCTGTGATACATTCATAAATTGTGAATCATAATGGACATACCTTTCAAAGGTCCCAGGGTATTTACCAGCCAGAGAAAACATGGCAGAAACTCTGTTAAATGAGAAAACACTGAAGAAGCTCCCTGAAACTGCTTCCTTGTTACAATTAGGTTTGGATAAGGGTAAGGATGGGATTATAGCATCATCTAAACAAATATCATAAACCAGATAGGAAAATGATATTATAATCACAGAAGGGGACTATTCCAGGGTAATTGCTGCAACCCAGACTAAAGGTCTGTGCTAAAGAGCAAATGAAAAAACAATGTTAAAAATGAAAGTGATGTGTGATGACCACAGACTCGGTGATACTATTTACTGAACTATTTAAGACTTTACCTTTAACAATAGCAAGGGATGGTAAACCGAAGTACATGAGCTAAGCCCTGTCTTCTGCCAAAAGAACACAATTACAGTGCATCACATCTTGCTGCCCCAGTGTTTCGCTGTGGTGGCTCAACACTTGGGGAATGCTAAAGCACAACGGAATGGAAATGGTATTGGAACAGAAAGAGCCTCCCGAAATGAACTGTACGCAGCCCGTTGTGTTGGCATGATTGATACTGGAGCATGTAGGTGTAATGAAACTGATGCTGTCTCTTCTGCACCTGTGATTTATTGAGTACAAATTTAAGATGAGAAAAGGCCCCATACCAGGAGCTGCATCTTCCCCCTCAAAGAGGGTATGGTCATCCATCACCAGCCATTGCAAAAGGCCCAATAGTGAGCGGCTCATCAGATGAGCCAATAGTCTCTTTGTTGGGATTCCTAACAAGTGTTGGATCAGCAAAAGTCTATTTAGGCTGGTGGACCTTTCAGGACCAATTTGTAGTGGGTCACTGATTCTGCTAGTGTATTATCTTCTTTACTACTAGTACCAGTTGGGCAAGCAGCAAAGATTAATGATTTTAGCTGCCGACTGTTTGTGGCAATCTACTGCTTCTGGACCAAAGATTAAGATTTTTTTGTGCTTTACTAGAAAGGACACACCTTTTATCCAGGACTGGTTTTTATGTGCTGAGTTCTGTACAAATAATAATAAAAAAATAACAGGCACCTCGGCTGCCTTTTTAATGGCAATAAAAAGAATTTTTGCTGGTGCATAGCACAACAGAAGAGGGTTTTGCAAGGGAGTAATAAAACTCAAAGCTGAGAGTAAGTTTCATTCTCACCAGGCTAGAGAATATGGCAAAGCACAGCTCTTTGCCCCGTCCCTTCATACACAGTGCTGGGGAACTGCACAGGTCTCCCTCCTCCTCTTTAAAGGAGGGGAAGGAGGGAAATGAGGCTCTCTACAACAAGAGCTCATTTTCCAGGTTGATCTTTCATTAGTTTTCATAGCAGAAATCCCTCCCCACTATAATGGACTTACTGGTGGTGCAAAATAACTCAAGAACCATTCCAGGAGCTTGAATCTGTGCTGGGACCTCTTGGCTTCTGGGGAGCTCCTGGGACGCTGAGTGGCTTCAGTTCCTTTTAATGGCAGTTTTTCTGTAAGAGAATTCAGAAATGATGATGCTGCAGCTGTATCATCGGGGCAGAATGATATGGGAACACTGGTGGACAACTTCCATGAAAGCAAACAAGGGAGTAGAGAGATTTTGGTTAAATATGTCTTTTCAGAGATATTTTCTGTCTCATTAGCCCATGAGCAAACCCTGAGATCTGTTCCCAAGCTCGAGGGGTGGTACAGCCGGGCACTGGACACTTGTAAATGCCACTAACTCCTTATAAACACTGTGCTGCTCAGCTCCTCGGACCAAAGACCAAATCACTGCTGAAGAAATCAGAAGTGAAAATATAATGGCAAGGAAGTAATACTGCTGTTAGAAAGAAAAAGGGTCAAAATCAGGATAAAAGAACACCAAACTGTAACACCTCTGAAATCTCTGCTCCAAGTTTTCATTATTGGTATTATTTGCCTGTACCAGTGCCATGTGCTAGAAACTTCCCAGCAGCTGAGAAGGAGTCTGCAGCTGTGTCACAGGCAAAGGTCAGACCAGCAGAAAGATATCAGCAACCAGCAGTGAGAAAACGGTGCAGAAACCAGCACAACTCCTGCAAAGGACTTGGCAGGAATTAATCTTTGCGAAGGGCTTCAACTGCAGATGGGCCAGGGCCTGTGGGTGAGCTCAGGGAGGTCCTGTGTGCTCCTGCAGCTTTCTCAGCCCCTGTGAAGTTAAAGACATTGCACAGCAGTATTTCCAAAGGAAAGTCCAGGATTTTCCCTCAGTTGAAAACGAGGACAAAGCATCTGAGTGGATGAAAAGTGCACTCATCGAGGCTCGAATTTTTAAAGGGAAGAATTCTATAAATGACCTAATAAAAAAGTGATTTAATTGTTCCCACAACTGCTTCCTAAATTACCAGGGCCTTTTCTCCTCACTTGTCATTGTTCATGGAGTCATAAATCACAACCCAGGAGATCACTCAGTTCTTGACAATTTGCAACCACACTACCAGTTCTCATATTCGGCTGGGCTGGGATCACTGACAAGCTGTTACTTAAGTAGTTGACAGGTTCAAAATAGCACAAACTACAAGACTATGATCAAGTAAAGAGCTTTTAATTTTTTTTTTACACATGCTTATCTTCTACTCTGATGAGCACTGTCAGAAAACATGGATACTCCATCGTAGGTCCTGCAAAATTACACTGTGAGACCTAACATGAATATTAATTTTTCCCTCTGCTATTTCTTGAAATAGAGATGTAATTTCATAAGGCAGGTAAAGGTCTCTCCTTTTGAAGGACATTTGTTCAAAAAAGTCTTCCACGTGTTACATGCAGGATGTTACCTTATTTCAACTGCTGAAACAGGCTTTCATCAAAAATGAAAAGCACAGGAAGCTGAAATTTAAGGAAAACTATTGACCTTCCAGAAAAACAAACAGCATCATATTGCATCTTACACCTCCTTATTTTTTGGTGGCCATCTCTCTGGATTTGTCCTTGGTGGCATTTAGATGCTGGCAGCCTGCATGGTTCCCTGGGAACGAGGTGCTGGTGCCGGGGCTCCTTTGGTTGGAAGAAGAAGGGAAAGCCACCCGTCACGTTCAGCTGCCTGAGCAGAGTGGTGGCATAGGAGAGCAAACAGCTTTACTGGCAACAAAGACAGGGTGATGGCACAGATACTTTAAATCCCAGCTAGCTAAACAACGGTAGGTGTTTCTTCAATGTGATCCTCCAGATGACAAACGCTCTTCTCTCTTTTGTTCCCCCAGCAAAATCGAGCTTGCCCATTTTGCAGCCGTATTTCATTCCCTGGTGAGCCCTGCAGACGTGTTTTGACATTGCTCAGTGAACCTGGGCCATGTTTGAAATACACAGCTACTGAAACTGGGGTGCATCTGGCACTGCGAAACACCACACTGGAATCTCTCTTCTCTCACGTGAACGGCAGAAAATAACCTTCCTAAATCACTTAACAAATAATTCCACAATTAATAAAGTTCAAACTCATTCCTCTAGGCACTTTCCTGGATTTAATGCCATTAAACAAACAAAAAATTGATACTAGATATTAAGCTGAACCCATAACATCTGGCAAACCCCCTTGTCAGTCCTTCTTTTTGGGACGGTCCTCCCATGTGCTGCAGCTTTTTTCTTTAAGGAAACTCTCCCATACCCAGGGAAAGTAATAAAACCAGAGTTTTTTTCAATGAATCATCAGAAGGTGACCTAACCTTTGCTCAGGAGGAACAAGTACTTGGCAGAAAGTTGGGGCCAAGGAATCAACTTTCCTGACCCATGCAAGAGTTACCAAGAAAGGAATTTAATAACCTTGCATTGGCAAGGGGACAGCCAGTGCTATGGTGAACTTCTAAAGCTGCTGTATTGAGAATGAAATGAGCAATTACCTGAGGCAGGACTAGAAGTTGTACAAATTACTTCATAGTGGGAGGAGTGGTGAAAAAGAAAAAAAAAATAATCTCCTAGCAATCTCATAGTGCAATGTTTTGGGGTTTGCTTGGTTTTTTATCCTCCACAAACTGCCACCCTGGGAGGACACAGACTTTTCAGGTGTCCTTTGTTTGGTTTTGTCCTGGTTCCATGAAGCCTTAGGGCACGGGCAGAGGATGCTGGTGGGCAGTGTGCTAGGGAGGGGTCAAACAATGAGCTCGAAATTTTCCTAAATGTTAGCTGCAGAGCAAAACCAAGGCAATTCCTCAGGCCAGGAATGGGGAGGAGATGCTTAAGGGAGAGCTACATGTGGCAGGGCACTTTCCTGTGCCCTCCCAACTAAGGTGCAGGAGATTAAAATGTCACTTGTACTTGCAGGGAAACCTGTTCAAAGTCAAGTCCTTCTGCTTAGTGCAGGTTTTGGAGAAAAAAAAAATCAACCCCAAAAAAACCCCAAATGCAGAGACCCTTTGCAGACAGGGCAGAACAGTAACAACTGCAGGCTTTGCTTCTTTTTCACTCTAAGCAGAGCTTTATCGTGCCCAAGTTCAGACTTGGATACATCTTTGTCCCTGCAGAATTCAAAGGCAAAGTGCACAGCTGGCCTAGGCTCCAGCCTTCTGTATACAAAATGGACCTGCCTTCAAGCAAGATCAGATCTCTGCTGAGGACACTCGATAGCTGGAGCAAAACAAAAGGGCAGCTGGTCAGAAATCACTCAGTGAAACACCGAGCAAAGCCAAGCAGCAGAGTGCTCTGGTGCCTTTGCACAGAGACTTGGTGGAGCACTGAGGACAACACGGCATGAAGAAACATGTCATCATTGAACCTAAACAGAGAGTGAGCCCCTGGGTAAGGGGAGTCCAGGACAAAGACTGAATACACAGAAAAGAATCAACTCCAAAGAGTTGCTTTCAGAATTGCAACTGGTTCTGGAGGACAACGAGCAGCCCTGCATGTTCACCTTCATTTAGATATTTATGTGACTGCACAGTCATCGTCCAGTGCTTCCAGAGGAGATTTCTAGCCAGTTAAGGAGGCACAAAAAATGACCAAGGCCACAGAGAAAATTGGTGGCAGAGCTAAAAAACCTGATTCTTCTCCCACACCCCTCAAATCCCATGAGTTGCTCAAACTTCTGGAAGACTGTGCTTATAGAAACCAACAGGAGTTTCAGTGGTTTAAAGTACAGCAAAGCCCTGGGGCAAAAATGTGTTTCTCTTCCTCTCCCTTCCCTCCAGCAAATGTATATTCCAACACTTTCAGTAGGGAAGGTTAAGTCCCTCACTGGAGTCCTTTGAATAAAGAGAAGCTTCTGGGAGCACGCTGAGCAAATGGGTTATTTTGAAAGGACAAGTGAGCTCTATAATTTGCCTTCACAATGTGTTCTGCACTCTAATTACAAATGCAAACACAGTAATTGAGAACAGCATCATAAAACTCTAAAGGAAGCCATAAGTGATATAATACATGGACATGTTTACCATTTGGTGCAGCAGGATGCCTCTGTGATGTTTTCTCCATGTTTAAACAGGGTGGAGATTTGCTTTTCTTTCATAAAGTTAATTCCCTGACAGCAATTCTTCTCTCAGCCTTCCCTCTCCCGTGCCTGGGTCAATTAAAATACAGCTTTTGGAAAATGTTTCCTCTCTTTTCTCAAGTGAGAAAAAACCCTTATTCCTTTGAAAGATTAAAAAATGGTTAATTAAAGCAATTCCAAAAGGAATTAAAAAGGGAAGATCCTAGTAGGTTCTCCACCTGTGATGTCTGACCCTTGCCTGCAACAGCAAATAACTCAGCAGGGTGAACTGCAGAAAGGATGGGGGGCTGTACTGCTGCTCCCCCATCTAAACTGTCCTTGGGGAGACTTCATCCCCTCCAGCAGTTCATAGGAGAGGAGCTCCTCATGCAGCTTTCTCCTGGGTACCTACTGCCTGGATAGTGTGGGCAAGTGATGCCTCTTGATGCTCTCCACCCATTTAATGAACTCTGCTGTGTGCTGGGTTGTGGAGAAGAGTTCAAAGCTCCAATTTTTCCCAGTAGAAGAAGGAAGAGTGAGTGGTTTACGCTGATGAATGGCAGATGAAGTCAGTCAAACTGCTCACAGTCTGGTGGAGAGTTTTCTGCATAGATGGATAGCAGCATCCATCTATGGATAGAGGGTCTACAGCATCCTGCACATGGTGTAGTCCCATGTTCCTGCCTTCATCCACCTCGTGTCTTTTTGCTCTTCTACCCCCACTTCTCTCTCATCTCCTGCATCACCCTCCCTATGTCAGACTGGGGTCCTGCTCCAACAAAGACTTCAAATCAAGGCAAAGTCTATGGCCCTCAAAAGTCTTCCCAGGCACAACACAGCGAACAGAAGAAAAGTGGAAAAATAGATGTAACATCAGCCTTGTCCTCTGGAAAGGGCCTTTGGGATGCTGAGTGGTAGGGAGGAGCAGACAGCAGTGATGCTCAGCACTTCAGGGAGTACCACAGGAGGAACAGTGGGACCGACCCGTCTGCAGAGGAGCCAGGTAGCGGCACGGATATATAAGCCCAGAGAGGATTAGGGCTGAGTGTGCACTGACAGGGTCCTACAAACTCACCTAAGCTTAACAGCTGCTAAATAACATGACAAATCATGGGATTCAAACCAGAACAGTTCAACCTCCCTTTCGAGATCAATGAAGACGTGTGTCCTATCTGCGGCTCGCTCGGGCTCGCGCGCGCGCACACCCCGTCTCTTTACATTTGCTGAAAGCTGCTATGGCCTGATTTTCAGAGGTGCTGAGTGCCTGCAACTCGTCATGACAGGCTATATATCAAATCCATCACCTCTTGGGAAACTTGATTACCCTAGTGGAAACCCTCATTTCAAGCATTTAACTGGTTCCTACTGGTTTCAGCCAGTCAGCTATGTTTTGGAATGGATCACTCGATTTGGGCTGTACTAATCCTTCAGGAGAAATAAATCCAAGTCTGTGAAGAGTAGGGTAGGAATCTATGGAAATGTCTAGAAAAGTATCAATTAAAAGGACAAAAAATATCTATTTTTAAAACACTGAACCAATAAAAATAACTCACACTTGGCTGGTTAGAGCTGTTCATCAGGTGACTTGCTGCTGAACAGATGTCTCCAGCTGGGAATTCTTGGATGAAATTCTCTAATTCTCTATCTCCTTCTTTTTTTTTTCCTTTTTTTTTTTTTTTTAATAAACCCATTATTAAAGAAGTATATTTTAGGTTTGGAACATGTGTTAATTCAAGCCAGAAAAAGAAAACCAAACAGAAACCACACATACATTGCCAAGAGAGAGGTTGCTGAGGTGTAATCACAGCTCTATGGGGTGAAGCTCTTTATCTGGATGTTTGAAAGATGAAAACACAGTTGTTAAAAGATCTGCAAATACAGAGTTAAGGTTGAACATAAACAGGGTACTCACACTGAAAGGAGGGAGAGTCTTAGAGAAGGCTGTCCTGGAGACTTTAATCTGTTTTTTCACAATGCTCAGAAAATGTATAAAATAGTAGTTAACTGTGTATGTACATGGTGATTAGATCACAGCAATTAGAGAAAGATTTTTTTTCCTATTTTTTTAGTCACAGTTAGTATTTTATATATATATATATATATATATATATATATAAACCTAATTCATACCTGTATTACTGCTTAGCCAAAGAAACTGGCTGTAAGAGATAAGAGAGCTAACTGAATCTAATGTAGCACAGGTATATACTGATTGCTGCAGGAGCTGTTTCTTTTCTACCTTACAGGGTATGTGCTGGAAATTTTGGTGTGCATTTTATCTCCACTGTCATATGAGGAATTGATCCCACCAGAGGAAAACAAGCAGAAATTATCTCATTTGGTATAACAAATCTGAAGTGCCCCATAGAGTTGCCATTAAAACAGATAGATAAATAAAACAACCTCCAAGCTCCTCTGACCACCTCCTGTTCCACAGCAGCCTCACTCGCCTCGCACTGCCCTTCTCCTTGCTGCATTTTTCTGTGAGTCCTCTCTCCAGCCCAGGAGATGTGGTCACTATTTATGGGATCTCACAATGACCCATATAGCAACTGCCCAGGTTGGCTGGAGAACATTTAGCCTGGGACACACTGGGTGGGAATTTGTAGCACTGCTATGCTGCTGGCTCTTCTGCACAAATTAATTTAACCATTCTGCAGGGAAGCTCTGGAAGCAAAGAAACAGTTCCAGGGAAGGTGCAGCTTGTCCTAGGGACAGCAATCAGCTTCGTGAGCCCTCCCTGTGTCCTGGCCAAGTCATGTTTGATCTGCTCCCCTCAGACCCTCCACAGGATCCTCATAACAGCCAATGATGGGAAACATCTACAGCTTTTCTAAGGCCTGGAGGTCTGGTGATATTTAAGCTGGGAGGTGTTCACAACACGCAGAAAGACAGACACACACATGCTAAAGTGCAGTTTTATTTCCCAAAGAGAAAATGACAAGTTGCACTATGAGCCAATATTTTGTTTAAGCATAATTTACACTCTGAGAGTGAGTGTAACAGCATCTGGTCTGGGGCTATTCAGGGCTGTGGATCTGTTTATATGTAAAAGAAACAAAGATCAGGGCCTTTCTCCTTCCCCTGTCTGGGTAACAGCTAAGTGCGTGCTCCTCAGACTAGCAAGGAGAGCAAACAAAACATTTCCCTCAAATTATTTATTCCCTTTCTTTGTCTTTCTTCTTTTCCCTTCTCATGTTTAGAACATAAAAATGTTTGAGGAGGAAGGTGGGGGTTTGCAGAAGCCACCTTTTTTTCCAGTTCAGCTCATCTTTATTCACAGAAGGACTTCAATTTCACTGAATAACAGCTTTCTGCTAAATACTTCCTCACTTTTCTTCTGCACCTGGATCTATAGGGAGAGGCTAGCGTAGGAAGATAGCTGCATTTCCTTGGGCTAATAGAGAGCTTCATTCCCAAAGGGCACAATAAACCTGATCCTTCCTCTTCTGATCAACAAGAGCACAGAAGCTGCAAACCTGACCAGTACATCAAAAAGGAGCTTGAAAAATACTTTGAGCAAAAAATGCTAACGGTGCATCCTCCTCTTATAACTGCACTGATATTAAATCAGGAAACAGTACAGAACAACCACAAACACATATATACAGGGGCTGTCAAAACAGAAACAAAACAAAATCCCTAATGGGGGCTAAAGGTGCAAAGAGCAAAAAGAAGAATATACAGTATAGGCTTTATGATTATATTTAAATCCTTATGCAGCAAATGCTGGAAAGGGAATTCCAAAGATTTCCTATATATAAGCAGTTTTTTTGATCCAGGACTTTGTGCAATGAAAAGGAATTACAAATCAGTCTGAATGAAAGGCTACGGGTCCCAGTGGGTGTCAGAGCCTGCCTACGGGGACTCTGGGGCTGTAACCACAGCCCCCTGAGCCTGCCAGGGCCAAGGGACATTCTGGGCTCTGCTCTGAGTCACCTTCTGCTGCTGTGGCCATCGAACCTGCAACAACACTGGTCTTTCTGAAAGGATGCTCGTGTGGTCCTGGGTTTCCTCAAGCACAACTGAGGCCAGATCTGCCTTCCCTCCTTATTGACCGTCTAAAGAACCGATCATCAAGAAATTTTCCCATTGAGCCCCGTGGAATAACAGGCAACAGGCTGTGGCCAGAATGGGATGCTGACCTTTTCAGGAAGATCTCCTGGCTGCTAATAACTTTGTGACATTGGGCATAGGTCCAGGGCACTTTCCCTGTCTCCCTGACATCTCCCTTTACCATATCCCTTCCAGGGAAACTAGAAACCCTTGGAAAGATCACTTTTCCCACACAGACATCTGTGCAGTACCTCTGTATTCAGAAAAGAAGCAGATAAGCAGGAGAGAATTTTTTTCTAGTAAGATGTGGTCCAAGTTCTGAAGTGTCTGAAATCCCTTTGAATGACATGAAATGCCATTGCAAGATGTGACTGCAGTAATTAGAGTTCTTCAGCTTCTACTGGCTACTTCAGTCCCAAAAGGCGACTTCTGATCACTCAGAAAGGTTTTGGTGCTGCTTATTAGCTAAATGCTCCTAAAGGGGCTCAGATAATGAATTTAACATGCCAGGGTTCAAGTGGGAAGCAGGACTCAGCCAAGCACAGGAGGAAAGCTGACCCTAGCAAGGCTTGACAGAGGATTTTGATTTTATGTGTTTCTACTAGAAACAATTTTTACCATGGTGGCAAGGGGAATTGTGACAAGAGCGTGTATTTGAGAGGGGGCTGTGGTGGGACTGCAGAGTTTGGAAGTGATGGGAAAGAGAAAAATTCTCTAGAGAACAAGTTCGGATCCACTCATTTATGCTATGATGGGGCTAAGGCTGAAAGAAATAACTAGAAGGAGAATGTTTCTGCTCTCTGTTTGCCTCCCTGTCCTGGTGGGACATTACAGAAGAGAGTGAAATGTTACCTTTTCGTCTCGAAGACCCAACCCTTCCCCTCCCCAGGGTGCAGCGAGACCCCGCGCACACTGCAGAGGGGGTCACTGAAGAGTTGTCCACCTTTCTCTGCAAGAGAGGAGGTACGCACCCCCTCTCCAGACCCCCCCACCAGACCCTCCGGGGCCGCCCATCCGCCCAGCAGCGGGAGGCACTGGGGGGCGTCACTACCCCCTCCAAAAAAACCCCCAACCCCATCCACTCCCCGGCTCCTGCATCCACCACCCTCGCAGGGACGCGGAGCCTGGCCTGGGCATCACCCGCAGCGTGCGCTGGCGCGGTGCCCCGCGGATTTCAGACCCCCACCCTGGGATTTTCCCTCCACACACCCTCCAGGAGCCGCTGAGCCCCATACCCTCGTCCGCACCAGCTTCCTCGAGCCGGGACCCGCGCTCAGCGCCGGTTGCAGCAGGGAATGCCCGGCGGGGGGGGCTCGGGGACGGGCAGCGCTCCGGCGGGAGCAGCCACAGGCGCGTCACCCCCGCCGCCCCCCTGCGCGGGGTGCAGCTCCGCACCCAGACCCCCCCTCCCTCCCCGTTAATTACATGTAGGGGGGGTCAAATCAACCCCCTAAATTCGCCGTCCCGTAGCAATACCCCTCCGGGTGCACTTATTCTGCAAGACTCCCTTCCCCCCCCGCCTTGAAAGAACAAACCCCAAACCCGCCGCCGGCACATACTGACCCCCCTCCGCTCCCCCCCGCCACCAAGTGGGGATTTAATGCTGGACGCTGCGAAGCCTCGGGGAAGAAAAATACCCCCACCAAACCAAACCTACCCTTCTGAAGTGTTGCTCCACTCCCTGGTCACAGATCCACCTGTGAAAGCGTGTCTAAAGTTAGTACTGGGATTTGTCCCGCTCTTAACTGGTTCAGGCTAAAATCTGAAGAGATCCCAGTTAACCCAGGAGGGTACAATAGCTTATTTAATACCGCAAAGCTGCTGTGCAGACTTTGTCCAAAGAATGTTGCACGTTTGACTTTGACAATCCCCGCAGAAAAGAGAGAGCGAGCGGGAGAAAACAAAGCCTGATGATTACCAGGAGTAATTTAATCCTAAATTCGTGGGCCATTCCCATCAGCCCGAACAAGCAAACATCAACACTTTTCTTTCTCATGCACATGTATCTGCGATAGATGATTAACCAGGTCCCTCTCTGCTTACAGAGGGGGAAAAAAAAAAAGAAAAAAAGAAAAAAAAAATCCTGACAAACAGCACGGTGTCTGCTTGCAGTTTGGGAAATTAAAAATGGAGCGAGGGGAGGTAAGAATTAGGCAAGTGATGCTCTTTGCCTCCATCAGTGCCGGCTGCCAGCCACGGGTGATTTCGGTTTGAGTGTCTGTTAATAAAACTCCCATTTTAGACAATATACCCCACTAATGTTATGGGGTGAAAAAGCTGATTCTGGGGGAAAAGTAGCATCAGCTCCCAAAAACGAGGAGGGCTTCTCAGAGAACCAGTAGCGTGGAAAATACATATATAACAGTTGTCTAATTTTTTATCAGTTACCTAGACCGGCTATTTCTAAGAATCGGGGATATTGGGATGCCACCGTAACACAATTCCCTTTCTAAATGTCACCTCCTCGATCCAGGCAGAAGCCCTACCAAACCGAACACCTATAGCTATCTATATGCTCCAGTTTTAAGAGCAAGTTTCCCAATTTCAGTGGCTCAAGGACCGCACTGCCCTGCCCTGGGCTGACACACCGGATGGAGCTGATCTGAAATGACACTATCATTTTCTTTGAACTCTTCCCGATTTTGGCCAGGAGTTTGCGAAAGGGAGGGGGGAGACGAGGCAGAGCGGGAAGGAGTCATCCTTTACTCGAAACTAACCTTCAAAAAACGGATCTTAAAAAATAGAAAGCACACATACACACACATACACACAAAAAAAATTAAAGCCGCTCGGTTAGCAGCTTTCGGGTGTAGGGAGAAGGACGAAATTAAACAGAAATTGCTCGGAAGGCTTTTTTTGGGGGGCAGATGAGCTGTGCCCCTGCGCACAGCACCGCGACCGCACGGCCCCGCGGAAGGGAAACTCCTCCCGGGCTGCTCAGACCAGCAATCTTCTTCTCCTGCTCCAGCAGCATTATTTCTTCCCCGATCTTTATTAAAAAAAAAAAAAGATCGGACAGAGGAACATCCCCCCTCACGTATAGATCCCAGCGAGAATAACCTTCGGTGGCAGAATTAAAAGCTTTACAATAAACAAAACTGGCCTTTAACGGGAGATTCGGGGCACAAAGCGGTTCTTACTTGAGCGAGCAGCAAGTTTTGTGGGATGTATTTGGTAGAGAGGAGCGAGGGATGGAAGAGCAAAGAAAAGGACCCCGAAAGTGCCTCGAAATTTTATGACGATGAGGACGGAGGAACAAAACCAATCTGTAATTTAAAAGATTAAGAGCGGGGACAGAGAGTGGATGGACAGGGAGATAATCAGATCAATGCTTCCACCGCCTTTCAGTAGCTCCACCTTGTGAATATACCTCAGTAATTATCTGAGGAAAAAGTATTATCCAGCTAATGGCATATTTTGCAGGGCTGCATCCGAGCTTCTCCAGCGCTCGCCAGGGTCCCCTTTCCCTCACTAGCAACGATAACGTTTAACGTGCAGGTAAAAATAAAGCTCTCCCCGAGCAGCTTTCAGGACTTCAGCAACAATAATAACGGCGACAGACCAGCACGGGAGGCTCCCGGCTCTCCCCGAGTCCCCGGGGGACCGCCGGGCTCCTGTCCCGATCTGCTTGGCCAGGGCAGCTGCGACCCCCCGCCTGGCTCCCCTCGCCCGGTCCCTGCCCCTCCGCGGAGGGCACCGCGCATCGCGGACCTCTCCGCCTCTCCGTGCCTCGGGGCTGCTCGTTAACAGCAAAAAAACCCCGGCGATTTCCCAAATCTGGCACTGATGGGAAACCAGGAGCGCGGTGCCGTGCGGACCCCAGACCCTCAGCATGGCCGGGGACGTGGGGGTGTCCACACGTGTCCTCCCACCCACGCGTTTGGAGCAGGGTACCCTGCGAAGGGAGGTCTGCGTGCTCCCCGGAGCGCAGTCCCGCTTCAGCTGGGATCGGGCTGCGGGGGGACTCGCTCAGTCCCCGGAACAAGGCGTGGGGAGCACCGGAGCTGACCCATCGCAGGAGCTATCACTGGAAGTTGTGTCCCCTCCAAATGTCGTGGGGAAAAACTCAAACGAGGCATTGCCACACAAAATTAAGCCCCGGAGAGTCTGTACTGTGAAGGGGGATTTCACGCAACTCCCCCTCCCTGGTTCCCACCTCCTCCCTTCAGCCCGCTGCCGGAGGGACCCCCGGGTTGTTTTTTCTTTTGTGGGTTTAGTTTTGGGGTTTTTTTGGTTTGGGTTTTTTTTTTTTTTGAGGGGACTTTGCGCGACTTTTGCCTCCTCAGTTCCCTGCTCGGCCGCGGCTGGCTCCGCGGAGATGTGGAGCATCGGGACAAGCGGGGCCGGGCTGCGGACATCGCCCCAGGCATGGCCCTCAGGTCTGGCACGGAGGGACCGGTGAAGGGTGTGGTGGGGGATATCCACTTGGGGACTTTCTCAGTGTTGTCCCAGCTCCAGAAAGGTGGTCCTCTCCTAATTAATTTCTGAAAAACAGGCAGATCTCGAACTTTTCTTGTTCTTTTGGTTAAATATATTGGGGGGAGGGGAGGGAATATGGGAGATGCTGAGGTTCAGGGGCTCCGGAGCGGATCCAGAGCGGCCGGGCCGGTACCGCGGGAGCTCCATTCCCTCTCCCGGTTCCACTCGGCTCCGCTCCCGCGTCGTTGTGCTCCGCTCCTGCCCGCCCGTTCCCCTTTTTTTCCGGGTGTTTTTTCCCCGTGAAAAGCAGCTGCTATTCTCCAAAGGGACACTTGGGGTCGTACTTTCTGTCTGTTTGAGCGTAAAAACAGTGTAAAAAGAAGCCCTAATCTCCCTTAATCGTTACAAAATGTTAGAAAAAAAAAATCCTGTTACCGGACCAAAAAAAAAAAAAAAAGAAACTGAAAAATCTTACAAGCCGAATACTCCTTTGCATGCAGTCACTCACTCAGGGAACAGCAGAAGAAAGCAAACGCGGTCCCCTCAGAACTGAAATGTAATTATATTTTCTCCCTTCTCTCCCTAATATTTGCAATTGTCTGTGTCAATGCCTTTGCTTTACTTTAGGGAGAGATGGGCTTCCTGTAACCGGGAGGATTTCCCCGGTTGTATAAGGGGAGCTGACAGCCTTGCCGAGCCGGTGCTTCCCTCTCCCGCGGGTCCCAGCGCATCCCCCTCAGCACCACCCGCAGCCCCGGCGCTCGTTCCCCGACCGGACCCGCTGCGCGTTCGTGTCAGTTTGTTGTTTGGTTTTTTTTTTTCCCCTCAGTACCTTCACATCGGGGACCCGTACATAAAGTTGGAAGGGGCGATGCGTGTGCGTGTGCTGGGGGGTGAAGCTGACTGCCTTGAAATTTGCTACGGGCTGGCAGCGAGTTAAAAAAAAAAAAGGGACTTTGTGCTATTTAGAACAAAGGGACGGGCAGGATGTCCCTGAGCTCTCCTCCTTTGTGGATTGCAGGAGCCGAAAAGCGCGGGGGGTGAGTGTCTGTATGTGTGTTGGAAATAAATAAATAAATGAATGAATAAATGAAGGGAAGCGGAGGCACGGTGCGGGAGCGGGGAGAGCAGGCAGGGAACACCCGGAGGAGCGGGGCTGGGAGCGGCGGTCGCTCAGCTGGCGCTGCGGAGCTGTCACGGCGCGGACCGCCCCCGCCACCGCCCCCACCGCCACCGCCCGGCCCCGCCGCCCGGCCCGGCCCCTCCGCCCGCCCGGCCTGGCCCGGCCCCGCCGCTGCGCTGCCATTGGCGCTGCCGCCGCCGGCCCCGGCCCCCGCCGCGCTTTCGGCGGGCACGGCCGTATAAGAAGCCAAGGGGGGCTGCGCTGCGAACCACAGCTGCACACCGAGCGCTGGAGCCGGCAGCTACAGCCCAGAGCTGGGTTCTGCTCGTCCCCCCTCTCCTCTTTTTTTTTTTTTTTTTTTTTTTTGTCCTCCTCCTTCCTCCCCCTCTTCCCTCCCCTTCCCCTCCGAAACCTCCCGTTCGCTGCCCCGCCGCCGCCGGCACATAGCCAGCGCGCTGCCCCGGCCGCCTGCTCGGACTGGAAAGTTGCGGCGGATCCCGGGGCTCGGCTACCGCGGGGAGAAAGCTCCGGACTTACAAAACCCAGACGGGAGCACGGGCCAGACGTTTTTGCAGCGTTCTTCTTCTTCCTGCACAGCCCCGAAGGCAGCATCTTTGTTTTGGTTGGCTTTTGCCCTTCCTGCTCCTGCTCCTCTCTCCTCGCAAGCTCCGGGAGCTGCCGCAGCCCGTGGTGCGCTGCAGAGGCCGGTACCGACAGGCAGGAGACACTCGGGCGGCCCCGGGTGCCGGCTCGTCCTTGGCTTTGTTGCTCCGGAGTGAAGAAGCTCCAGGAGGCGGCGGTGGAGGGGGAGCAGAGGAGCGAGGAAGCGAAGCCAAAGTTGGTGCGGAGTGCGGGAGCGCGGCCAGCCCTCTGCCAGGCTGCGCGCTGGAGTGAGGAGCCGCGAGACAGCGATGGCCGGAGAGCTCAGCATCGGAGCCGAGCTGCCCACTAGCCCCCTGGCCATGGAGTATGTCAACGACTTCGACCTGATGAAGTTCGACGTGAAGAAGGAGCCTCTGGGCAGGAACGACCGCTCGGGCAGGCACTGCACCCGCCTGCAGCCTGCCGGCTCTGTCTCCTCCACCCCCATCAGCACCCCCTGCAGCTCCGTGCCCTCCTCTCCCAGCTTCAGCCCCACCGAGCAGAAGACCCATTTGGAGGACCTCTACTGGATGGCCAACAACTACCAGCAGATGAACCCTGAGGCACTGAACCTCACCCCAGAGGACGCTGTTGAAGCCCTCATTGGGTCCCATCAGGTGTCCCAGCAGCTGCAAGGCTTTGAGAGCTTCCGAGCCCACCACCACCACCATCATCACCACCATCACCAACACCACCACCAGTACCCCACCGTCACTCATGAAGACCTGGCCGGCAGCGGGCACCCTCACCACCACCACCATCATCACCACCAGGCCTCTCCCACTCCCTCCACCTCCTCCAGCTCCTCCCAGCAGCTCCAGAACTCGCACCAGCAGCATCCCCCCTCCAGCAGCGTGGAGGACCGGTTTTCAGATGACCAGCTGGTCTCCATGTCCGTGAGGGAGCTCAACAGGCATCTCCGAGGCTTCACCAAAGACGAGGTGATCCGCCTCAAGCAGAAGAGGAGGACCTTGAAGAACAGGGGCTATGCCCAGTCCTGCAGGTATAAACGTGTCCAGCAGAAACATCACCTGGAGAATGAAAAGACCCAGCTCATTCAGCAGGTGGAACAGCTCAAGCAAGAAGTGACCCGGCTCGCCAGAGAGAGAGATGCCTACAAGCTCAAGTGTGAGAAACTTGCCAGCAATGGCTTCAGAGAGGCCGGCTCCACCAGTGACAACCCGTCTTCCCCCGAGTTCTTCATGTGAGTGCTTAACAAAAATAATTAAATAAAAAAAAACAAACAAAAAAACCCCACCCCCCCAAACCTGACCCCTGTCACCTTCCCCCCTCCCTGCTCCCATCCTCCTCTGACATCTCCATCCATCTGTCTGCTTGACTAGAGAGAAAGAAGGAGAGAAAAAGAGACTTGATTTTTTAAAAAAAATTTTTTTTTTTGCAGCATCCAGTCTTCTAGAGTAGCTGTGGGAAAAGTAGGCTGGGGGTGGGGATGGGAGAGGTAAAGTGCAACTTTTCAACTTATGTTTGCGAGTTAGAGAGAAGGACAGAGGCAGAGGCAAAGGAGAAAAGGACAAGTGAAGCGTTTTATAGCTCGCTTGCTTGCAGAACGAGATGGACTTTAAGAGAATAATAATAAAAAAGGACAATGAACAAGCCATCTATAACATACTGCCTGCTTGGAAAGAGAGAGGACATATACAGCACCATCTCATGCACAATTTACCTGCTTGGAAAAAGAGAATAAATAAAAAAGGACAATATATGCAAACTCTTCATATATTGCCTGCTTTGAGAAATAAGTTACAGGACTCAGATGGGACATTCAATCTAAGAAAGGAAAGAAAGAAAGAATGAAAGAAAGAAAGAAAGAAAAAAAAAACTCATCAGTTTTATTGCCTGCTTGATTATATAGAAAAATACGAAAATCTGCATTAAAAATATTAATCCTGCATGCTGGACATGTATGGTAATAATTTCTATTTTGTACCATTTTCTTGTTTAACTATAGCATGTTGATCATCGATCATAGATTTCTGTTGTTGTTTTGTTTCATTGATAAGAAAAACATCACAAGTTATCAAACTTTTTACTGCTTGTGCAGTTTTGTTCGTTGGTTTTGCTCTCTTTATTTTCTTTTATGGTTGTTAGCTTGTAAATATCTGCTACTTCAAACCGCACAGAGGAAAAAAAACACAAAAACAAAATAACATTTCAGCAGGCTGGTTATACGGTTTGGTATTAAAGAGATACTTAAGGAAAAAAAAAGTTATGGGCATTTTGCATTAGAAAAAGAAAAACAACTTTGTATATCTGGTGCACTTTTAAGTTGTATTTTTTAATTTTTTTTTTTTTTTCAGTTTTCATTTTGGTTTTTGTTTGTTGGGGCAGAAGCAAAAACGCCTGAATGGCATTGACAAACCTAAACTTAACAGGGGAAAACTCTCATCGGTCACTAGAGCCTCCTCTATGCTTTAAAGTGGCAGTGAAGCTCTTTTCCTTCAGGACAATTCCCAGTCTGGAGTGGTTAGGCTTGGCTATATAATTTCCCTTCCGATTGTGCACTCAGGAAGTGAAGGACGGACGAGATACCAGTTCCTTTTAAGAAACAACTGCCCCTTGATTTTTCAGTAAATAAATGAAAAAAAAAAAAGAAAAAAAAAGAAAAAGCAAAGCAAAACCCCACCAAACCCTCCTGTCACGAGTCAAGTTGCAGTAGCAGCGAGGGCTCGGTGTCACCACTGCAGTTAGGTTTCTCAATGGATGAGTGGGCTGGAAAAGCATATAAAATTTAAACTTTTTTTTTTTTATTTTTAAGAAGACATACTGCAACTTTTAAGTGTATTCTTTTGAGATGATTTGTAATCTGCTTCTCTGCTTCCCTATGCAGCGAGTGAAAGTTTTAGCCAAAATTTATTTGCAGTTGTATAGTAGTAGTAGTAGTTTGGAGTCTTATGGGTGTTTTTATTACTTTTTTTTTTTTTTTTTTTTCCTCCTGCAGGTCAGTAAAAGGATTTACGTTGCACTGACAAAAATACCAAAATGAAAACTTATTTTTTAGTTTCCTTTTAGGATAGCTGGCACTGCTGGCCGGATGCATTTTAAGTTTGTATTAGTTTATAAATTAACAGTAATAACAAGATTGTAATGAACAGCATGGTGCTTGCAGTTTTAAATATTGTGGATATTAGTCATGCATCAGAAAACGATCTTTGGTTTTTACTGATTCAACTGTGTTGAAATCAAAACATTGCAGCAGCAGAAAAAAAATTGTTTTTATTTCATGTAAAGTTCTGAAGGGATCAATTTCAAATCCTGCTTATGATATGAAAAAATATTAAAAAACCTGGTCTATTGTAGTTTTATTCAGACTGGTTTCTGTTTTTGGTTATTAAAATTGTTTCCTATTTTGCTTATTAAAATCATTGAAATGGCATTTCTTGGAGGGACCTGCTTCTCTGACATCTCGTGTTCGGAAAAAATAAGAAAGGGGAAACTTTTTGGAGCCTTACCTGCCGTCGGGCTCCGCTCCTAACGCCCAGCGCTGGGGTTTGCACGGGGTGTGGGGAGGGTGGTGCGGAGCTGCTTGGCCCACTCGGGAACGCAACTGCACACAGGGCAGGACCGCTCAGCCTCTCCCCCTGGTCCGCTTTGCCCAGATCTGGGCCGTGGCAGGGGGTGAGCATCCCACCTCCCACCACCCCCCGCCCGCTGGAGAAGCGGAGCGGCGGGAGCACCACGCCGGGTGTTCCCCCCTCCGGGGCTCTCTGCAGCCCGGCGGGGAGCGGGAGCCTCCGGCCTGAGCCACCCCCGGGCTGCGGGAAAGGGGAAACGCGAAGTGCAGGCACTTTTTCTCCCCCACTTTTTATTTTTCTTTTTTTTTTTCTTTCCATCTCTCTCTCTCTCTCTCTCTTTTCTTTTTTTTTTTTCCATTAGAAACGATGAGGACTTGGACAAGTCTGTCCTTTCTCTCGGCTCCTTTGGGATCCGGGCTGGCCATTCACTTCCCTCCTCTCTCTCCATCTGCATACTTTATTTATTTATTCCACTTTTTTATTATTTTATTTATTTTTTTTTTTTTACCAACTAGCACTTTAGAAGACTCTTTAGATGCATGTGGAGAAGCGGACAGATCTCCCCCGTACCAGCCCCACCATCCATCAGCTGCTTTCGAGGCAGATCATCGCACAGCTCCCGAAATTGCAGGCAGAGGAGGTTAAAAATCGCCCCTGCTCCTCTCCCGGGTGAGAGAAAGGGAATCCCAGAGCCGGGTGCTGCTGTTCTCAAAGTGGGAAAATTGCCTTGAACTTTAAATTCCTCTTAAAAACTCAAATCCAAGGCACCACACAACCAAAAATAATAGCTTCTCTCCACCCTGCTCTCTCCCCAACAGCAGCGAGCTGTCTGTGCATGGACGGCGTGAGGCGCGTGTGAACAGACCGGTTAAGGACAGAGTATGTCGAAAAAAAATATTATAAAAAATAAAAGCAAATACAGTAACTTAAAAACCAAATCCTCCCTCAAATGCCAGCCGCATCCCTGCCTTGTCGGAGCCAGCTGGGCCAGCCGCGGGGCTGGGGGAGCTGGGAAGGGGCAGGGGCCCGTCCCAGCCCCCCGGCTACATAAGTCAGGCCCGAACAAGCAGCTCGTACCCCCCCTGCCCTGCCAAGGGGGACAGGAGTTTGCAGAGGAGGACAAGGGAGCCTGGCTGTCCCTCTGCAGCCCCCCCCCCCGCCCCCGGTCAGTAAACGCTATGGCTGCAGAAAGCCTGAGAGGAATATTGTTTGTGGGAACTGCCACCGCATATTAATGTCCCCTCATGCATGCATTGAATAAATCACTAGGGCTAATTGAACAACAACAACAACAACAAAAATAGGGAAAACAGGCCTTAGAAAAGCCCTCCGCATTCCCACCGCAGGCCGGTGTCAGCGGCGGGGCAGCCCCGCTGCACGGCGAGGGCGGCGGCGGCGGGCGGTCCCGTTCCTCGGGGTTTAATTTATCCCATTTAAAAGAAAAGGAAAATGTAACCGAGCATCATCACGGGCACAGCTCGGGCTGGTGGGACTGGGACCCCCGGTGCTGGGGGGGATGAGCCTGGCTGAACCCGGCCCGGCGGGACGCTCGGTGCGGGACCCCGGGCCGTGGGCTGCTCTCCCCGCCGGGGGTCCGGCTGCCTTCCTCGGACCGCGCAGGCGGCTCCGGGAGAGGGGTCTGACATGCCGAGGGGGGCAAAAACCCACCCTCACTTGTGCTGGTCCCGGCCTGCGGCTGGGCAGGGCTCTGCTCCGGCGGCACCGGCACCGAGGACCGGCAGCCCCCCGGCTGTCGGGGCGGGCAGGGCCTGCCTGGACCCCCGCTGCCTGCCCCTCACCCCGGGGACCCCCATCAGGGAAGGGTGACTCCCCCCCGGCTTCGCTCGCCTATATTCATCCCCGCGTATCGACTTGGATCTCTCGCCGTAAAGGGGTTGACACTTGGTTGGGGGGCACGATGGAGAGCAGGTTCTTGAAGCGAAAGGAAAAACGAGAGCCCCCTCTCCTCTCCGGGCCCGGCCTCCCCGCGGGGGGCTCCCTTGGAAGCGGGGGGCTGTGCGGGTCAGCTCGGGGCCGCCCCCCCCGGGGCTCCCACCCTTCCACCCGAGCGCTGAGGAGGAACTGCCTGTCCGCTGCGGGGGATAAAGCATCTTCCCTCCCCAAAACCCTCTCTTCGCAAGTTTTTCTTCCCCCTCTCCGGACGTGCTACTTGGCGAGCGTGTCCTCTGCCCGTCCTTCTCCCCATGCACATCCCGGCCGGGGCTGGGGGTCCGCTCCGTGCCCGCGGGGTGCAGCAGACCCGGGCAGCCTGTACCCTTCCCCGGGCTCGGAGGAGGCCGGGAGAACCGCTGCCACGCTCCGGGGCTCTCAGTGCCCACGAAGGACACGAGCACTGACCCCCTGCCAGGCCATCAGTCCTTCGCCCTTGAGCCTCTCCGGGGCCGTGATGCTGCAAACAGCCTCCAAAAAAAGGCCCGTATAGCCAGGAAGCGGCCCCTACCCCTCGGGGAGGATGGGGTTGGGGTGCCAACGAGACAGGACCGGACCAGAACCGAACCGTGCACCCCCGGCCGGGGTAGGGGCTCCGGGGTGCACCGGGAGCAGAACTCTCGGTCCCTTCGAGCCCCCGGACAGCAGCACCCGGGGGATAGGGGGTGGTGGTGGGGAAGAGCCCCAGGTTCGCCCCGCTAAATTTGGCTGCCGAACGACGGTTCATTACATGATCTCGTGTAGTGCAGGAGGACGATTCCCTTCAGTGAAAATCATACTATTTTGTTTGATCTCGCAGTTTTGCAAGAGCTATTGCTAACAGCTGGAGCGAGAACTGCAACAACCGCCCCTACCCCCGACAGGCCAGAGGTGACAACCGGCTACGGCTGCTCCCAGAATTAAACGAGAAGCTCAGAGAGGAAACACAATTGGCAACACAGTCCCCTTCCCCCATTTACCAACACAAAACTTACGGACTATCTCTGCCAACCGTTCAACAGACTCTTTTCAATATATTCCCTTCCCTCCTTCCCTCCTTCCCTCCAGGAGAGTGTGTAAAACTGATTTTCTTTAATTCCAAACCAAAGAAGTCGAAGACTAAGACTTTTGGAACTAAAGATAGAAACATCACTTAAGACTTTCCAGAGATGCTGAGCCCTGTTGCCGGCCGGCAGATAAGTGCTTCGGGCGGGCAGGCGAGATGTGCTAGGAGGATGAGCCAGGGCTTGCGAGATAACTGTTCCCAGCTGTTTTAGGGTTTATTTTTTCTTTCTTTTTCTCTTTTTATTTTTTTTTTTCCCCTCCCCTTTCGGGCTGGCACAGTGCCCGCCTGGCTCTAGCAGGCTGGTTGGGGTCGGTGATTGACAGCCCAAGGTCAGGGAAGCTCCTCGGGGCTGGGGGTGTTAGGTTTCGAAGAGGACAGATAAAACATCTCCAGAGCTCGGGAGAGCCCCTTCTGGCTCCGCGGCCACGTAGCCCCGTGCTCAAGATCTGCGTTGCGGGGCTGGGGACCCCGCTGGGCTCCGCACCTCCCGCCTGAGAGCATCCTGCCCTGCAGCTGCTTCCCTCCCGGAGCTGTCCCTCTTGTCCTCTTTCTTCTGTAAACTTTAAGTTTTGATCTTCTTACAGGATTGAAAGACTAATTTCCCGCTATCGAGGGGGATATAAAGTTATTTTGCTCCTTATTTGGACAAGTTTCAATTATTCTCTCTCTATTTTTTTTATTTAAATCTTTATGTTTCACTCCATTATAGTAAATCTGAAGTTATGCATGTGCACACACACACACACACACACACATTCTGAATAGCTTATTGCATAATCCTGCGTAGCATGTTCAGTAATGTAGCATGGAGCGGTCTGATAGGATCCCACACTGGACTTTTGTTTTATGCAAGAAGGAGAAGAAGGAGAACAAGAAGAAGAAAGGAGGGGGAGGGAGGGAAGCTTTCAAGTGCTGCCTTTTCTTGATTTTTAAATGGTGATTTTCAGTAGTGAATTCTGAACACAGCATGAAGTGCTGCGAAACATTTCCTTGCTATTGGATCCAGGACAGGGAAGAGACAATTTATATTTGTGAGCTGGTCCTGCACATCGTGGTGTGTGGAAGCGTTGGAAAATGAACTGTGGTGTGCTTGAGACCTAAGGTACTGCAAATCCTTTGCCTTAAACAGAATTGCTCCTGTGGGGGCTTATTGTATATATAGGTTTGTCCTAATATGATTAGAATAAACCCTGCAGTAAAGAGGGGGGAAAAAACATTTCACTTAAAGAAAGCGACATGTTTTCCTGTCCCACGGAGGCTGCTATTAGGTTTTAGAGATAGTTGTCCTTTGCCATGTTTTATTTCCCCTTTTAAAGTTTCACTGTTTGTCTTAAGGCACAGATTCAAAACACTGCATTTCCACTTTATACATGTGTTCTCTTAAAAGATTTGTTTAGATAAGGAAACCAATGCTAAGTGTTCTCACTTGAAAGAAATTAAATATATAGAATGATAAGCTGCTGCTAAAATATATAAAAAACACCTAAATTAATAATAAGAACTTGTTCTGAGGCAAAATTCAATTTTACTTCCTATTATGCAATCTTTGCATGTAAAGTTGCTTTAATGCAAAATAGCAGCTCATCAAAAATTCTGTTTTATTGATATCAAAAATTTATGATATCCTGAGGCATGAGGGGCAGAGAGCAAGGTAGGAGAGCTGTGTCCTTTTACCAAGTTTAGTGCTTTCTTTAAAGAAACATCTCAAACTTATTCCTCCTCCCTTTTTCCTCATTTTTTGGAGGCACCGGGTGAAGGTTTATACCAGAGAAAACTCCTCCACTACCAATGCCACTGTGCAGCTCTAATACACCATTTTGTTCACATACTCTCTCTGCAGACTCTTGTTTTTACTGCAATACAAGGAGATACTAGGACATATGCACACAAATATAGAGATGGGATTATTTCTAAACTCTGATTTTCATTCAGCATTGCAATAATGCATATATATTGCAATTAAACGTGCATTGTTTGTGCCTGTATTTGGCTAGCAAAGCCTGCAACCTCCCACTGATATAATGCAGAGATCAGATTCTGCTCTAGCCTGGACTTTCTACTAATGAGACTTCATTTGTTTGCAGAAAGGTGCTCCTGGCTTTATAAAGGATATTAAATACCCAGTGACAAGGGCATCGTGTTCAGTACATTTTTTTTTCTGAAATAAGCGTGGCAAGAAATCAGTGCCAAGCACCTGAAATCTGCATTCATAAAAACAAACAATACTTACTCCTTCTTTGGTAGAACTTCAGGCAATTTATTAAAGGAGGCCACTGACCTTTCACAGCTGGGGAAAGCGAGGAAGTGAGGGGTTGTGGTGACCTGGCCAAGGTGAGCTGCAGACTGATGGCTGAGCGTGACCAGTCCCTCTGGGCAGTGCTGCCTCTCCTCCCATCACCACAACTGGAAGCACTGGGCAAGATCACTGATTGCCAGGGGATGGTGAGGAGGGAAGGCAGCACAAGTCCCTGTAATCCTGTGTTTTTATGGGTCCTGTCTTATTGACTGTTGAATGGAGCAGAGACTTACCTGCTAATTCAGGGGGCCCATTCAGAAAATAGATTACAAAGGGCAATAAACCTGCACCTTGGACTTCTGCTAACTGCTTCTTCCTTGCTCTTCTGCTGCAGTGCAGTTATTACCTAAAGCCTCTACAAACATGAGAAAGGGAACATATAAACAGATCTCTGAGCTAGCACCGGCCCCTACAGCTCTCTGAATTTCCCCCCTGTTTAAGGTGGCCAACAATTACAGGCAAAAGGGTTTTGAGTCTGAAATCTCTGCTTATGGGATCATAAAGGAAAACTTTTACATTTACCCTCAGTCTGGCCCCTGTCTCACTTATCATCCAACAACATCCAGCTCCACATGTCACGTTAGTGCTATTGCAACGCTACCGCCAGTTCCAGCACTGAGCCGTCCCCTGCGCTTGCTGAGGCTGAGAAACACAGAGCGTACTCAGGACACCAGGAACAGAGGACTGCTAAACTCCTTTTGAAGCAGGCCATCCTTATTTTTATGTCAGCCTTGACCCGTGGATCAAGCATTTTATTCTGGGTATTGCAGTGGCAACGCTATGCTGGTCTGTGAGAGCGTGTGCTGATCTCAAGGGTTGGAAGAGCACAAATCCATTAGGTAGGTCTAGTGCTGGTTTTGCGGAGCGACAGGTTAACCCACTCCACAGAGGGATAAAAGGGATAGCAAGGATGTTAGTAGAAAATGCTTCTGGAAGGGTATTTCCAGGTTATCACTTATCTCCAGTCAGACACCCAAAAGAACAGGGTATTAAGTAAATACTTGAAAGCCTCTGGAGCTACGTAATGAGTGACTCACGGGTAAGTCAGACAGACAGACAGGAATCATGATAATAACAATAATCATTAAAAAATGTCTATGGCTTTCTGATTTGTGGTATTACCAGATATCTCTCATGTAGTGATTTCTATCCTACTGTGTGCAGACTTAAACTACGAGGTGAGACAAAATAAATGGACCCTTTCCTGGTAACACTAAACAGCAGGTAAGTCTAAATTTGAAGTGAACAGATTTTATAGTCATGTTAGTCAGCTCAATAATTAATGGAATAGCTTGGATAAAATTTAAAACATAGCAGAGGTATCAGCTAGTCTCTGCCTCAGAATCTAAAACCAATGTTTCTATTAAATGTCTTGTATCTTTTAAAAGAAGCCCTTCTCCATAATCTGTTTTCAATTGAACACTACAGTAAATATATCAAGATTACAGGATCACATTGTTTACAGATGAAACAGTTTAAAGGTGAAGTTATTTTTGGTTTAAATCTTCTGTGTTTTAAAATGAAAGGCATTTCTGGAGTAGCTGCTGAAAAACAAAAATACCAGAAAAAAAGAAAAAAGGCAGAAGATAAAAAGTGGCACCGTGAGGGTTAAGCAAGGTCCTAGAATCCAAGTAAATATTTATATGAGTGCTCAAAGAGGGGGGGAAAAAAAATCTCAATATAACCAAAATATAAATCAGGTGCTTTATGTTAGCTGTCAAATTATTCTAGCCCCTACATTCCAGTACTTGCTCTACTGGAAATGTCACATACAATATGTGGGCTTATGCCCTGATGCAGGTTTGGCAGGTAATTAAAGTCAGTTGCACGGAGGTTTACACAGAGTCCCTCCGATCCACTGAAAGACAAACAACGTGTTAACTCTGATAGCTGCAAGTGTGCAAAACTGTATGGGAAGAGGGATTCTCACAAGCAGGGGAGAAAAGCCTGACTCCAGTGCGCTGCTCCCTGCCTTGTCTCCAGCGTGGATTAACTCTTTGCTGCCTCTATAGCTCGTTGCTCTTTGCAGAGGCAAGGAAAACTGGGTAGGAGCAGAATCAGCAGCCAGGCGTTTGTCAGAGGCAAAAAATAATAATAAAAGCAAACCCTGAGGGCAGCTAGCCCTCGGGTCAGGTTTGCCTGCATTCTTCACCTGGGGGAGACTATTCTTGCTAGAAGTCATCTGGGTGGTTTAGGCTTTCTGCTTTGTCCTGGCTCTGTGTATGGGAGACTCGAGTCATGACAGAGTGAATTATTCCCCACAGCTTCATGATGAAGCTTGTTCTCCAACCTGAGATGGTCCTAGAGACCTGTAGCTCCTTCCTCGGGAGGCAGCCTGCAGATGATGCCCAGAGCTTGCACCTCATGGCCTTTGGTGAAACGCTTTCATAAGAGAGAACCAGAATCAAACTGGGGCTCAGCCCCCTGTCCACTTTCATCTTCTCATTTGACTCCCTCATGTGAGTGGGTGGGAAAAGAGGTTATCAGATACACCTCTCATTTTGTTCTTCATGTCATAAGTGTTCCTGTCTCAGGGGAGAGGATCTTTGCACTGGGAGGCACCCACACATCTCCTGTTCTGTGAAGGAAATGGGCGCAGGGCTGCAGGTTCTGCTCTGGGAACTGGAGTGCTGTGAAGCCACACCTGTGTGGATGCAACTGTGGTGTCAGGGAGTCGTGCCAGCACTGACACCACCGCCGTGTGACACCCTCTTATTTAACCACAGAATTAGCATGGCACCAAGATGACGGGTTATTGCCCTCCGGCTCTCTCCCCACACGATGTGTCATCCCTACCTCCTGCCTGCAAAGACAGAGGCTGGGGGCAAAGAGTAAATCCTTCCCCATATGGGTTGCATTTCATTGCCTTTCTATGGAGGCTTCCAGAAGGGAAGTCAAGCTGTAACGGGGACACCCATCTGCAAGGATAACCCCACCACTAGCATAATTTCACAGGGGCTAGTGAACAACCACCATCTGTTTAGCTGCCACCCATTTGCCTAGACGTGAGAGAACCCATTCATATTCATTTAACCAGTCTCTTATGCTAATCTCTGTCTACCTCCTTTCTTATCTTCTAGTCATATACAAAATCAGACAGCAAGGGCCTTCCTGAATTTGCCCAGATTCCTGTTATTCAGCTTGGGAAATATTGGGTTGGGGAAAAAAAGCTCCAAAACCCCAAAGGAAGCAGAGATCAACTTTTGGAATCCCTTAGGTCCATTTATCTCCCCTAATCAAACGGTGATTTGTCTGTCTGATAGGAGTTTAGATAAAGTTTTCAGCAATTTGCAGTAATTAAATATGAAAGGGGAAGAAGGAGAGGGTTTCCAGGCAACATGTTGCAGAAGGGGAGTTTTGGAGGAAGGCAGAGAACCCCTTGTTAAACATCTGCCAGCCTGCATGGAAGGTAGCGTGATTTCCCTGCTCTTAGGGAGTTCCCCAATCCTTTTCACTCCCTGCAAAGATGTTCTCCTCCTGCTGCTGCTAAAATCAACTATAGGAGACAGAAAATCTCTGGAGAGCAGGAAAATATTTTCCAAAACAAGTTATTGCCTCTGACAGGTATTAAAAAGAAAAAAAAATCCCAAGGAAAGCCACTATCACCTCCCCCATAAGGACTTTGCTCCCATGTCAGAATTATGCAAGCTGGAGCACAGTGCAATGCTCAGTATATTCAAGATAGTTGTCAAGAGCAAAGTATAAACATTTCCAGCAAATGCACTTAATAGAAGTTTGTTTGCCAAGTGCTGCAGCCTCCTTTCTTGGTTATGGCGAGGAAAAGGCCTTTTTCATTAAATGGAGAGAAAAAACCCTTCCCTAATTAAAAAAAAATCCTAAACCTTTGAATGTAAAGCTTTTCATAGCCTTTTGCTTTGCTACCCATCGGCTCTAGCAGCAATGGACCCAAAGTCTGCTAAGGTCCCCCTGTCATGTGCTCCACAAACGTTGGCTGGGAGAGAACAGCCCTGTTCACAGAAGGGCCTGGGCTGATCAGCAACTGGATGTGGTGAGTGAAGCCACAACTGTGATCCAAGGGGGACGCAGGAGAAACAGAGTGGAGCCCTTGTCATGCATAAAACACATTTCTGGGAGAACAGAGTCCATGGGAATTTGGCCATAGGACTAGAGGTTCACTCCAGCCTCCAAGGGGGGTTAGGTGCCTTCTGCCAGGAGATAGCTGAGCACAGAGAAGAGGTACACTGCAGCAGCAATTAAGTTATAATCAGTATCTGCCTTTGCTTGAATCACTTTGCTCCACCCTGAACATGCAGTACAGCAGGGCTGGAAGCTCCTCCAGCCAAGAACTTGGGACTCCAGGGAAGGGGTGTGTTTGTTCTTCTTCTGTACTAACTACTTCATTCCAAAAGCAACCACAGTTGTCTTGAGCTACTGTCACCAGTTCAATATGCCTTTAGCAGGAAACAGAAGCTTTCTGTGAATGAAAAAGGCCTGAAGATGATGCTTCTGTTTTAATTAACTAATGTACCCTGATGTACCATGTTCTTTCCTTGAAATCTCAGTTGGTTTCTTTAATTGCTGTTCTCAGTGACACAGTTTAATTCTCCCTCCCTGGACTGCTCTTGCCTTTTCCCAGTGTGCTCTCACTGAGAACGCCCACGAGAGTCCTATCTCATAGCTGGAGTGTGGAAGGAGCTGCTTCCCATTAGGGAACCTGCTGATGACTCCAAGATGACTACAGAAAACCCTCCCTGACGACATCCCTCTGTGCTCCCACACGATAGAAACACTGGCTGGAAAGGAGCTCTGGAGGTCTCTCATCCAACCACCCACTCAAAGCAGGATTGTTGCCAACACTAGATCAGGTCAGCCATGACTTTGCCTCAAGAAGTCTTGAAAACCTCCAGGGGTGGACATCCCACCACCTCTCTGGGTATCTGTTCCACCCACACCTGCTAATTCTATTTCTAGGAACATGACCATCTCCAAAACAACTCTATTCTACCAGTATGACAATAACTTCAAGATGTTTTGCAATACACCCCACCCCCTGTCCTTCAAGGACCTGATGACCCAGAAACACACAAGAAGTTGAACACCTATTATGGGAACGAGGAACATTAAGTCTTCTGTTTAGACCCTCAAAATCCCCACCAGACTGTTCCTCAAGCTTACAGGCTGGAGGCACCTGCAGCATTAGCAGTAAGTTCTCAAGACCCCTGAAGTTCTGATCCTGGGATGACCAGAAGTAGAGTGCTGCCAATCTCAAGCTTAAGTCTAATTCACATACATGAAATAAGATGTTATTCTGCCCCTCCTGGCTTAAGGCTCAATGTGCTAAGGTGTCCTCAGAGCATTCCCATCAGATCCACCTGACACTGCAGCAGTATTTCTGTCCCAAGTGCATACATAATGCTTCCCATTTGACTCTACACACATTTACAGTCTCCTTCCTTCCCTCTGGCCCAAGTTATTCTGCACAAAGCAGAACAGCTTTGACAGAGCAGAGCATGGTGCCAGGCACCTCTGGGAATGGGTGCTTTGCACCTTTGGGTGCAGCAGCAAACCCAATCCCTGTGTCTTGCCCCCCAGGCAAGCAGCCAGAGCTGGGGCCTCTGTTTGAAAGGAGAGCTTTGACTGCCCACCCTTGGGAGAAAATTTTGTGTGTGACAGGGAGGCAGATGCTAACACAGGACTGAATGTGGTGGATGATCCCCATGAGAACATGATATAAATCATTGTTTTATTTCTTACCAACTGGCGTGGGTGGCATGGTTGTTTGGCTGGTGGTAGGACTCATAGAAAAGTTATGAGGATTTTAGTGAAAACATCAGTGTCCTGGTATTTTTCACCATCAGTTAGAAGCTTTGGTGGTGATTCCATTGCCATCAAGTCCACAAAAAGGAAAAAAAAAACCCTACAGAGGAAGAATCCAGTATCTACACAACAGGAAGATGAAATTCCAGACTCAAAACAGAGGGAACTCTTTCGTAATGATAAAGCTAAAATAACCAGTGACTGGAACAGCTCAGGAGGAGTTGCAAAGGTATATTCCATCGCTTGGAAATTGTAGGGAAAAGATGGGATATTTTTCCAAGAGTCATTTCAATCAAATTAAGAATTAATCCAGCCGTGTCCTATGGTCTGTTATACATGTGCAATCAGATTAGATGGTCACAGTGGTTTCTTCTGGTCTTACAATCAATGAAAAAATATGTAATTGTGGTGGTAGTGAAACAGTGAAGAAATATACTGCTGAACTAGCAGGAAGGCTAACTGACATATGAAAATATTATGAATTCTAGAGCTTGTGTAATAGACTGCATTCACTTCAGCAAGAATTCCACCATTGTTATTTTTTTTTTCCACATTTAATTTAAAGAGGCAATATCCTTTTAAGCTTTCATTCTGCAGCAGGGTAGATTAAATTTAAAATAGAAAAGTGCTGCAGAATAGATCTAGGGATGTTCAGGGCTGGAGGACAACTTAATGAAGCAGAAACTGAAATACCATACGTCTCCAATAGCTTTAATTTATACAAATATTATCTTTGTGTCTTTCATAACATGATGCAGAACAGCTCAGAGTACAGTGTAATTCCTTTGCTTTTCAAGATAATTTTATCCATTTTAGTACCTGGGTTTGAAACCAGCCCAATTCAAACCAAAAGAGCTATAAAGATTTTTTTGCTCTAATTGCTGAAACAGGCTTGCACATATAAAATCAATTTAATGGCTGGAAAAGGCTACACAGTGTATAAATAGAGATAAGTACCAGACCACCTAGAGTCCAACCCTGCCACAGGTATTCAGACTGGCCAGTGCTGTCAGATGCAGACTGCTCAGCACTGGTGGGAGAGTTGGCCTCCTGGGTCACGCTGTGATGGGCACTGGAAACCACCTGACACAGGTATGCTTCCAGATCCAGCACATCATGCTTTAAACAGCTTGGTTTTGTAGGACTGCACCTTTGCAGTTGTTTGGACTTTCTCATTCCACCCCAAGCTCAGAAAGAAGGTCAGTGGGACTGTGGCTCCAAAACCCTTGATGCAAGTAGTAAAGCCAAGAGGTGTCACAGCAGCAGGAAAGGGCTGTGGTTGAGCATGCACTTGAGACAGGATTTGTTCCTTGCTGGTGGAGGATTACCTGCTGCCATAGGCTCAGAGAAAGGCCAGGGAGCAGTAAAGCTGATAACCCCAGCACCGGGGCAGCCCCAGGCACTTCCTGACCAGGGATGAAGGAGCAGGGTCACCAAAGCAAGTGACTCGCTCTCTGCTGTCATCCTTGGAACTCTCCCTTTTCCTCTCAGCCCTTCTGGCTGAATGCAAAAGTAGTCAACACTTTCAGGTCAGAGGTAGTAACTTTTGATGGACTTGACCTCCCAGATATTTTGGGATGTTGGTGTACCACTTCATGTACTCTGTAGGACACCAGACCCACCTCTGCTTCTAACTCACTGTGTGTTCGTCGTCAAAGCAATAAGTGAATTAATTTTCATTTCTGTGAGATGAAATAATTTCTTTTACTAATCTCTGGAAAGGACTTTGAAACTTAAATAGCAGGTATCTAATGTCTAGCACCTTATTTACTCACAGATGCTTGAATCTGCTCAAGACATGTAAAACTGGCCTTTTTCCTTCTCACTCAATGTGTTAGAAGTGGGGAGAAAGAGAGAGAAAGAAAAAAAAGTTGCTGGAAGACATCTTCATTCTGAATAAAAGTAGAGTTCATTAGTGAAGAAGGTTCATCTTTTCTTTGTTCTTCATAACATGCATTTTCATGATTGGTTACAAGTCTGGCATTGCTTCTTCCTTCATATACTGCCAACAGTTTTCTATGATCTTAATTTCCCCCTCCCTCTATAAAAACCTCAGGAAAAAAATTCCATATATTAGCCTGCAAGTATTTGATTGACACATAGATTAATGTTACACAATTAAGGAGTGTTATCAGGTGAGTGCTTCAAAAATCACAATATTTCACAGGCAGGCAGGCTTTCTGACACCACAGTAAGTAGAAATACTTTATAAAAATTATTTAGAATCACTATCTATCATCATGAGAAACCTTGTGTTGTGTTAAAATAATTGACAGGTTGATAGCTGTGAAATGTTTCCAATCCAATAAAATACAACACACTATTTCCAATAACAGCACTGTTATGCAAGGATTTACACTGGTTGCCAATTTATTACAAAAAATGACGGAGTTCTAATTTGGGAGCAACTTGAGTGTATTTCAACTCCGAGCTCACTGCCCTTCAAACCATTGCTAATCCAGTCATTTCTTTCATGAATAAACGAGCCATGAATATGCATATTAGATGTAGCACAGCATGGGCTGCTCTGCCACCTTACATCCAGAAGGTCATGGGCATAAATCTTCTCAGATGCTAAATATTCCCTCTACCTCGGCTAGGTATTGAGCAGCTCCTCAGTTTCCTACCCCATTAAGGAGAGGTGTAATTGGGTAGAAATCCTCATGTATTCACTGCCCCATGTTTCACGTGGATGGAAGAGAAGGCAGAATTAAAAGGATGGAGCTTGAAATGAATCTGCCAGGTGCTCACAGGTGGTACATCAGTCACTTAAGGTGAACCTCATGGCCTTGCCTCTTCCAGGAGCACTGCATGGTCCCACAGTTGGCATTGCGACTTGGGCTGCGCTTGCCTCACTGATCCATTAAACTGAGCTGGAAATGGGTCCTCCCCTCCACAGCCTGTGCAGGAAATACTTTTGAGGATCTTCAAATAAAACCCAGAATTGCTGCATCATTTGGGCCCCTCAGTGCTGCAGGATGAGGCAGCCAGGTAGGTGGCTCAGTGCTCCAGCCAGCCTCTCTCCCCTGGCTTCTCCTCTTCCCACTCCCGTGTTTCCTACTCTTCCCTTGCCACCCGAGACGTTTGCAGACAGTATGAAGAGTATGGGCCCTCCTCTACTCAAGAGAATCAAAAAAAGACTTGGAAGTTGCAACATCTCTTTTGTTCACTGGTTTCCCTTGCGTCCTTGGAGTTATTTGGACTAATTCTGGTCTTGTTAAACAAGGGTTTAAGCCACAGAGAATGACATTGATGGGGGGTAAAGGAATAAAGCCCCTGCTAATGTTAAAACAACCAAACAGAAAGAAGTAGATGTTCCTAATTCAGACCTGCTCTCTGAGCTGCAGGAACACCAAAAGCAGCAGGTAAAATTTTTGGCTTTTATATGCCAAATATGTTTAAAGAAGAAATACTTCTGGATTTATTTTTATTTTTCATTTTTTTTAAAGCAAACATTTGTTTTAAGTAACCATCAAGATATTTCCAGCAAGGTTCAAGTATCAGGGATTTCCTTTCCCCACCCTGCCCCCAAAATTAACAAGAGAGAGAAGGAACATAATATCCCAGAGTAACAATTAACCTTCAGCACGCTTGCTTGTCACACAGCATATGCAGATGCAGGAGGAAGAAAGCTCAATTGAATGCACAGTGAAGTCCTGTCCTTCCCAGTTCTCACTAGAGGACACAGTTTTATAGAAGAGTCCGTTAAAAAAAGGACCCAATGCGGCAATAGGCTCTGGTGAGGCAGAGAGGTAAATGTGGTCGCCCTTCTCCAAGGTCTCACTGCAAGATGAGAACTTTCAACAGGAATTTTCCTAATTCCTGGGTTATTGAAAAAAAAATATATGTAACTATATATATAACTATATAAATTTAACTCTCAGTGTAATTATATATTTAACTACATATGCATATAGCTCTATATATAGTTATATATATGGTAGTAATTAATATTGCTACCACTCCCTTTGCAGCTACCTGACATTTTTCACTAGGTAAGCTCAAAGAACTTCAAGAACTCTATTCAGACCCAGAAAATGTTGTTCAGTTTTTCCAGCAGTAGTCTAGGAAGGGTTATTGATAGCTGTTTGACATTCAGTTTCTGTGCAGTTCAGCAGAGAGATCTGGGTCTGAAATTTGGGAACCAGCCTGGATTCCCTGCCTCCTGCTCCATGTAGTATTGCTCTGTTCCCCAAGAGTGAAAAAAATATCTCACTGTCCAAACAGTAGCAATTCTTGTCAGAAGGATGTTTTTGTTTTGAGAGACATGCTTTTTTTTCCCCAATATGTATAATTGTTCCAAGAAAAGAGATATTATAGTAGGTTATTGCATTATTTAGATGGTATGCGGGGTTGGATTATAATTTCCAGGGAAAGAAGCCCAACACCCATCAGGAGTTATTCAAACAGATTAAATATATCTACTGGTCTTAAATCCAAGCAGTGGGCTGGTTTCACCACTGCATGAAATAAATCTGGGCAGGTCAGGTTGGTTTTTTACCCCCCACTCCCCCTCTTTTCTTTATCCAACCTGGCTCAGACAGCTTCACTCAAATATTTTCTTTCACATGTTGCTGGCAAAAGCATCAAAACCCTCGCTGGGCTTATATTACAGCTGACAAATCACAGTAATTCATGATCAGAGCTACTGTAGTTATTCAGAGCAAGGAGAGCAGCCACGGGGCTGAGAGTGACTGACTGCACTGCACAAATTACCTGCTAGAATTTCTTAGAGCTGCCAAGTAATTTGGGTTAACAGCTCTTTTCCTTAAAGAAGGACCTTGTGAAGAGGGATGGTACCTCATCTCCAGATCAGTCCCAGCAATCAGAGGAGCAGGATGACCGGCTACAGAGGTCTATGACATTGGAAAAGTTGTTGTTGTCAATGAAAAAAACCACAAAGCTAATTTAACAGCTTTCCAAGCATCCCTGGTTAATGGAGGAAGTCATGCCTGGGAATGATAACAAATAGGACAATATCCACATTTTTCATCTGCACAGGCACCTGCTGCATCGCACTGATGGGGATGAACCAGTGCAGGTCCCTGTACTGACTTGCTCCTCACTAGCATGTGCAGACTTTGCTACCACAGTCATTTCACAGCTTATAAAATTACTCTTTTTTAAAAAAATTGTGGTTTAAATTCCTTGACACACCAATGCTGAAAAAACCCTGAATAATCTGCTTGTAATGAAAAGTGAAACTCTCATCCCCATTTCAAGTTACAAACACCAGCTCTGTTCAGGAGAAGTTTCAGGGCTTCTTTTTCTAAATTTAGCTAGGTTTCAAAATTACCAGGGGACAACCAGTCACAGCCTGGATTCTTTGTTTGATTTTACCTCTTTTTTTAAGGGTTCCTTTATTTTTCTGCAGTATTCTAGAAAATGGCTTAAAGTTGATGTATTTTGATCCTTCACATTTTAAAACCTCAGTTTTCAAATGGCAGCTTCTGACTTCTCCAACAAGTGTTTCCAATACCTTGACAAACTTGTGTATTGCCTGATAGACTGCAACTTCAAAGGCTACCTCTTCTCAGAGGGATGGACCTTCTAGTTTTATTCCAGGAAGTTTGCTGCCTGACACAAGGATCTTTTTCTGAGCACTTTGCTCTTTTTCTTTCTAAGATTCCTTCCTGTAAAATAGAAGTAACTTAAGAGGAAAAAAAAAGTACAAGACTTCTCTTTGTATATTCAGCTAGCTAACTGTCATGATTTTATGAGGAGTCTCATGATTCTTGGTATTTTTCTTAAAACCCTAGATCTTGGAGTCATATGTATATACCAGAGTTTCAGCATTAATTAAGAGAAAGTTTCCAGCCTGCATGGATGTGGCAAGATCCTGAAAATAGTGAACCCTGAGAGCAGAAGACAAAAACTCTTAAACCACTTCTCAAAAATCTTGTGTCTTAGGAGCTAAAATCCTAATTCTTGGAGGGGTAGGGAGGTGTTGAGGTAAGGGAGATGGGAATCCTTTGCCCAGCTTTGAGCTATGATGCCTCTGCCACTGAAACACATCTTCTGAAACTCAGCCCTCTGTGCTTATTGTGTTAAGTTAATTGGAGTGGGAGGCCACTCAGACCTACAATAGGAAATGAGATTTGGGGAAAATCCCCACACAGAAGACAGGATTAAAAGGAACTTCCTTGAATCCCAGCCCATCTCTTGCAGACAGACTGTGAAAGTTTCAGGTGCTCTAATTCTATTCTAAAAATTCTAATTCTAAAATGAAATCAAGCAGAAGCAAAAGACTGTCCCTTACTCAGCTGACAAGCTCAGGAAGGAATTGGAGGGATCCTAACAGCCTGCAGGTCAGCATGCAGATTTATCACATCTGAGGCTTTACCAACTGGAAGGACTAAAAGCATCTTTCAAGCTGCTCCAAACCATCAAGAAGCTGACTTTCAAGGCAGATGCTGCCAGTCTCTTCTCCCATAGGCTTTCAGGACAAGTCTTTTTGTTTTTTTGGTTAATACAGAAGAATCTTTCCTGAAAGCTCCCATGGGGAAGCCAAGAGTGGATAATCTAGATCACAGAACAGGCCTTGCTCAGCTCAGTATTTTTTTTTCTGTGTCGTAACAGACATTTGATAACAAAACAAACCTGCATAAGCAAGTCAGCCCATGGCAAAAAGAGTAATCCACTTAAGTTGGGTGGTTTCTGTGGTGCAATCCAGTGTAACACTGCTTCCCCTCTGGCAGTCCTTGCTAGAATCTAAGACATGTTATAAGTAAAACAAGTTTGTGAGGCTCAGACAAGAGACCACTTTGTAAAGTAACTTGTGCATGCATGACTTGAAAGAGCAAGAAGAAAGCACACTTAGGACACGTTATTGCAGGAGCTGGCAGCAGGTAAAGGCCTCCTTTCCTGTTTTAGCTGGTTTATTAGTAACATGACTGCAGCACCTTAGATGTCAGCCGTGAATTAGGATCCCACTAGAACTGGCACCTAGAGATGTTCCAGGTCCCAAAAGGCCTGGATGTGGAGGAGATGTTCTGAGCTGTGCAGGTAAAGCCATTCAGCTTTCCAAACACCTGGCACCTAGTTAGAGCTCATCAGAGAACCCAATGTCTGTTCCTCTGGAGGAAGGGAGGTACCTGTGTGAACAGTCACACTGTCAAACAGGAACTAGGAGGCACGTGAATGCAGCTGCAGGACAGCTAGAGCATAGCCCCTGAAACCTTGCAAGGTTCAAGTGTTTTCTCTGTACGTTTCTCTGCTCTGTGCCAATCCCAGAAGGAACACCTCCATTTATCTTCTCTGCAGGGCAGTTTAGGATTTTTCAAGAGAATCCAGGGTAGGTTTGTACCAGACATAAGGCATCTGCTACAGCAACTTCTCAGTCCTTTGCAGCTCTCAGTTTGGTCTGCCAGAGCCCTCCCTCCTGAGCTGTGACCATCAGTTAAGCCATACAGAGCTGCTCTGCAGTATGTACAGATGAAGCCATTGAGTTGCTTCCCATATCATCCAGTGCAGGAGCTAGACCTGTCCTCAGCAGTGAGCAGCTAAGGCATGAACTCTTCATCCTGAACAGGTGTCTGCTCCTACAGGAAGGTCAATGCAGCTGAGACTTTAGAGGAGCTTGACCTACTTCAAAAGAGGGGTGTTGGAGTTTGTATTCTTCCTCTCCACTTTTACTAGCTGCTGTTTATGTAGAGCCTCCAACACTGCTCATTAGAGGGGTGGCAGCAACCCAGCTAGAATATACCTCACTGAGATCAAAGCCTCATGCAAAAATCCCATATTCAGGATATTTATTAGAGATCAAATAACATCTATAAAGCATAAGATTTTTAACTCTACTGATCCTACATTCAGCAGCTGCTTATCTCCTGTATTATGGAGAGCTTCCTCAGAACTACAGGGAACTGAGGAAGAAAGGAAAGGCAGATATTACAATTCTTCCTTTTTCTGACTTTTCTCCCATTCTTCTCTCAGCCCCTGCAAGCAGGAAACAAAAGGAGTCTAGAGACTCTCTGTACCGTGCTACTACTTCTATCACCTCATAGCAATCAGCTAGCTCTTGCTTATTAAAACCTCACATTTGAAATATAATAATTATCTACCCCAAGAAAGAATTTCTGGCACTATGTTTTCAAAATAAGAGTTTGGTGACCAGAGAATCTTTACTCAAGAACCCACTCAGTGCTCCCAAGCATCCCACTTTGAGAAGGGGCACATTGGCTGTTTATAACTTCACAGCTGCTTGCCTTTTACTCCCACCTTGTTCCATGGACATCGGCTGTTGTTCCCCACCAGCTCATCAGGCTGATTATGATAAGAGACTTTCTTTCCTTCTACTTTCCTGGAACGTTTGTTGCAATATCTACAGGCAGTAATTTGGGGTCCACACAGGTTTGGACAATTTCTGAAGGGTTTTACTCTCCTGCAAGGCCATGCTTACCATGTTAAGCAGTTATGGGTAGAGGTTTATGCAGGCCTTGCCAGGTAAGAAAGGATAATATGATAGTCTCTGGGAAATTTAGGAAGCAGAAGGATAATTTCAGGCTCACTTTGGCAAACATTTTATACAGGCACCCACCAGGGAGAAAGAGTAGTCATGCAGTTAAAATATTGGCTTTGTACATTGGCTTTGGCTTTTCCAGAAGCTTCCCATATAACCTCTGACAAAATCTCTTGGAGAAAACAGTTTTTGAAGCTCCTTAGGCAAGAAAAATAGTGAGGAAATTGCACTGGAGATCTGTCTCGTATTCATACCTCAGTTTCCCATAGGTAAAAATGAAAGCAATAATGTTACTTCTTCTTCATCCTTGTTTGCTTCCCCCAGACACAAGGTGCAGGGTGGAGAGTGCCTCTGAGGACATGCTGCACTCTGCAATGAAGACCAAGCTTCAGGTGAGGTCTACCTGCACCGCTGGCCATTGCTCTTACGTGATGGGGCCATGACAACCTCAGAAGACACTAGCTGGAGGATGTCTGGGGAAGGATGAGCCTGGTGGCACTTGGCCTCTTCCAGGCACAGGTCTGAGATGGGGCTGGGGTTTGCTGTGTGGCTGGTGAGCAAGTGAGGAGGCCCGATGTACATGCACCCAGTGGTGTTGGCTGGTGTTGATGTGATGCCTCACACCACAAGGGCTCTGGGCTTCCCAGGTCCCTGTAGGTCCTTGTGCAGGATAAGGAGCAACTCAACAGGTTTGGGAGGAGTTTGTGCATTTGGTTTTTCTTGATTCCGCTTGAGCTGAAATCACTTGGCAGTATTCTTTGATGGGTGGGAGGGAGTAGGTGAAGCCTTGTGAAAAATCTTTACTAAAATACCTTATGTTACTCATTTTAGCATATCAGTTTATTGAGACATTTGGCATAAATTCCGCAGCAATTCTCCCCAAAGACTTCAGCAATTTGATCCTTTCTTTTTTTTTTCTAAAGCACTGTATACTTTAATTAATAGCTTTTATATTTTAGAATAGCCAAAGGCAAGCTTCTTTAACCAGAAAAATGTATATATTGACACACCTTTAAGGCAGTAAACTTTTCTGCATATTAATATTGAAAAGAAGCTCATTAATTAGGCAGTCACAAACACACACACACACACACACAAATCTTCTGATAGAATAAGAGCATTGAAAATTTTAGATCACTTGGGACAAGTTCTGCCTGGAGCAAAGCTGCAAAGTTAATGCTCTGTATTAACTCTAGCAATCAACCCCCAAAATGGCTGCATCCCTCAAGGCCAGTCGTTCCATTTGATCAGGTTGCAAAGCAAATTAGCATTCTCTTTGCCCTGGCTATGATGCTTCCTATTCTTTTCATGAATGATTTATTGGTCTCCCCTGCCCAGGATATGCTTGTTTTACCATTTACCTTTTCAGTGACGTTTGCCCCAACAAAAGGGATCATCTGTGGTTTTGGTACTAACTGGAACCTGCACTAGATGCTACTCTCTGCCTTGTACTGAAAAGCAGCATTTGCTGCATGGTGGCAGGAGTTTGCTTTGGTGATTGTTTTCCCATTCATCTTCTTCCAAATTCTGACTTCTTTATTTGGACAAAATTCCCCTTTATAGAAATGTTCACAGACTTTAGGGAAAACCCTGCATTTGGAAGGAGATGATAGCCAAACACTGCAGAGGTGACTTAAATTACTTGGTGCTCTTGGAGGATATCTTGCAAAAAAAGCCTGGGAATGAAGCAAGAATTCCCACACACGGTGTTTTTCACGTACTCTGAACTGTCATGTGGAGGCTGCAGGGCAGAGATGTTCCCGAGTGTGCCCTGCAGTTCTGGCCCCCAACCTCCCACAATGGCAATGCTGGCTGGGGAGTATCAGGGCTCGCTCACAGCCTGGGTCTTCCTGTGGAAATGAGAGTCAGGAGTGTTTGTGGGGGAAAGTGTCTCATCCAGTCCAGGAGCTGCTGGAAATCTTCATTCTGCACTTTAGGTATAGCACAAGAGCATCTGCTGGAACAGCTGAAACAGTCTTTGTCCTGGGGGATCTTCAGCAACTTCTACCATTTTTGTTTTGTTTTGTTTTTGAAGATATCTGTAAAAAATCAATGAGTAAAAATAAAACTGGGATGATGCTTTTGCCCTCTTTCTCTCCCATCTCTCTGCACTGGCTTGAAAAGGTTCTTGAGAGACAAAGTCCTCCCCACTTCACTTTTCTCGCTTCCTGCTTCATGAAACCTTGTTATCAGTAAAACCCTGCCCCTGATTTTCAGGAAAACTCTTCTACAAACTATGGAAGAGTCGGTCACTTTGGCTAGAATCTGAGTCATCTTTCCCACACATTCCTGAGCTGAATCTCTGTTAGTCTCAGTGTGGTCCTTTTTTTTTGCTCCTGGAATTATTGACAAATACATGGAGAACCAATTCTAATGAGCTCTACTAACCTACTGTACAGACCTGATGCATCATGTGAATTAAGTAGAGAGCTGAACTTCAGATAGGTACTCAGAATGAACATAAACTTTATCAGCTATAGTTTGACTGCCATGCATACTTACACTGATTTTCATGAGTTATTGCTTATTTTCATCTGTGCTATCAAGACTAAAATCAAATCCGTGTCTTCTGATGTCCAGAGAACAGTGACATGAGAACTGGTCTCATTAGCACTCATGGGAGATGCTGGTACACCCTGGGAAGAGAACATGCAGCTTCTGACTTCTTAAAATTTAATGACACAGTTTAGAGGGCTTTGATCCTCTAAGTTATCTTTACTTACAAGCAGGCTCATGAAAGTCAATGGGACCTATTTAGAATATAGAAAGTTAAACACAGGAGTCAGTCTGTGCAAGATCTATAGCTGCAAAACCAATATTGCCTTGTCCAAATGTCGTAACATTTCCCACAAATTAATAAATGAAGAGATTGTTTCCTTTTTACTAAATATTGAAAGCAATTGGATTCTCTGTGCCCATTACAGGTGTCCCTCATGGGCTGGGGGCAGATTTCAGCGCTGGGGTTGAATATATATTATTTTGTACTTTGAGCTGCTCTGTACATCTCTCCTCGTAGCTACGTTTCTCTTTAAAATTCACGAGGATGGTTCAATAATCCTATAGAATTGCTATAACTGTCAATGAAGTGCCTCTGGCCATTTTCATAGTTTTTAGGCATAGCTTAGCAGCACCTTATTTGAGTGAAAACACTGCAGGAATAGAAGAAATATTCCTTGCCAGCTGGAGTTATGCTATGGGCAGCTTTTTGTTGTGTGTGAGTGTCCACTACCTGCTATAGAAGAGAAGCTGTTTAACAAGTCAAACCAGCACTTGGTAACAAACCAGCTAAAAAGTTCCACTGTCCTGCAAACCTTTGCAGATAAAGGATTTGCTTTCCAGAGCTTGACTTCACTTCTATTCCTATGCTCATCACCAAAATAGATGGGAGTCTTTGTTCAGATGCTCAGAGAAACAGCTAATTCCTTGAATTCTCTTTGCTGGCAGATGGCTGGTATGGAAAGACTTCAGCCTCAATATTATAAGTTTGGCAAAGTTCTAATTTACTGCAGATGGGGTCTTAACACAAAAAAGCATTTGATTACCTTAATAAAGGGCAATACTGCCCATAAATACATGCCATTGTGCTGGGAGGTATCATAAAAAATAATTAAAACCAAACTGCTGTTGTCAGTGTTGACAGACATTAGTCACGTCAGCAGCCTGAGATGCATTGCCAGGATGAGGTAGGACTGCTCTGATCATGATGTAAGATGTTGAGTATCCTACCAGCTCAGCAGAAGATGCTGAGACAGCCTGGGCTCTCCCGGAGCTCAGCCCTGGCACCACATCATCTGAAACCCAGGAGTAGTGTAATGCTCCTGTATTCACAAAGGCCCTATCCCGAAGCCCAGTGATCTCACTCCAGTTTTCTAAAGACCAAGCCATAACTTTCTGCAAATGATACAGCAAATAGACCAGTTAAAAAGTGTTCCTTGGAAATGTAAAACTACAGGAACCAGTGGTTCTTATGGCAGTTTCATCCTGTTCATTACTGAAGGGGAATACTTTCCTGGCGCCCGACAAGATAAAAAAAAATGAATAATTGTCTGACAGCTGGGTGGTTCTTCAGATTTTGTGCTCAGTTTCTAACCCCAAGCTAATGATAAATGCATCAGCTCTGTTTCTTTGGGTGTCTACTTGTTGTGCATGCTCGTTACATGCCTGTCCTTGCTTGCCCTTGTGTCTGTTGAGAAGACACCATGCTCAGCAGAGGAGTAGGGCCAGCCCTTCCACACATGTGAGTGTGAAAAGGCACATGGCCTTTCCCCAATGCACCTGCAGGAAAAAAAAGAGGCTTTTCTTGATCTAGGCAAGGCACGTGGCTGGCCACACTTAGATGAAAAAAAAAAATTCTACTGCTTTGCTTGAAACTTGTCATGGAGCTTCAAAGTTAGCTTGAAGTACAGGACATTTCAGTGCACTAACCTGGAGTTGCCAAAGTTGCTAATGGACACTGGAGGCCTGGATACAGCCAGAAAAGATCTGCCAAGGCTACAGAAAGCTGAAAATTATTTTCTGGGAGAAGGTACACATCATCAGCAGTGCCCACGTACTGCTCCCAGGAGCTCTTTTAGCTTTCTACTCAAAAAAGTCTTTGCAGCAGTGCTCCAGAGGGTGGGTCTCCATAAGTGCAGAACGACTGCTGCACCCCATGTTGATGGACACAGGATTTGAAACTCTGTCCTAATACTCTCTGGAGAAGTGCTAAGCACCAGCTAAACAAACTGCTCTCCTCTGTGGGCTGTGTTAGGAACTGCTGAGGACCTCTTGCAGGGATCCCTCCCATGGGAAGGTGAGAATACTGAGAGGGACCCACCTTTCCCCATTCAGGACAGATGAGTCAACAATAGTTCATCTTCCCAAGTCCCAGATGTCACATCTCACTATCCCTCTGCAAAATGGTGAAGAACTGAGACATCTCCTGACTCGTGGCACTCTTGCATCTTGGACCATCCAGGCTCTAGAGTCAGTGCTCTGACAATTTGATTCTGAAGTATGGTGAGCAGAAAATCACAAGAATTTCCCCATAAAATACTTTGGAAAGAAAAAAAAAAAGTTTTCCATTCTCTTGGAAGAAACTTTCCAGCTAGTTGCTTAAAAACAAACAAAGCCCAAAGCAGAAAACATCCAGCTTCTGGCTATTTCCAGTGTTTTCAAATTATTCCTTTATTTTGAGGATTATTTTTTGATGTTGCTGAAAACCAAACTGTTTAGATATTAGCTTTTTTTTTTTAATAGTTTCAGCAAAACACATTAAAAGGATTTGGCTTCATCTGAGTGTGGTTTGGGAACATTTTAAAATTCTCAAATATTCTGCAGGAAGAGAAATCCCTTTCTACCCAGCTTGGCCATCTGCCTGCTGTAGTAACGTTCATTTCCTTGCTTATTTTACCCCTTTCCTCCCTCTTATATTTGCACTGATTCTGAATTTCTCTGGACAGGGACTTTACCTTCCTTTACTATTGTTTGTCACCCTCTCTATTTAGGGTATTACTTTCACGCAGATGAGAACTAACGATAATGGATTTGAAAATGTATATTTAAGTCTAAAGGCTATTTAAGATTCCCCATTCAATTTCACAGAATAATTAGCAGGCAAATCTATACAGAGCTGTAATTTTCAATCTTTTCTGAGGTTAATGTCTTCAGGGTTCAGTCACAGTGCTAAGTATTTTTTCTATAAGTTTCTAGAAACATTTTTCTTGGTCATTCCTCAGGGTATAAGAATGCATTGGCCTTGATTCTTTGGCTTGTGGAAGGTGAACGTAAAAGCCCTTGGAAAGACTTGGACCATTGGACTTGGCTTAAAATGTTCAACAATTCCATTTAGACATCCAGACTTTACTCAAAGTACTCAAGCCTAGAAATACAAGTTTTTTCCCAAAGGAAAATGGAGTTTTTTAGCAGGACTTCCTGACTGCTTCTGGTGGTGATGTTACGGGGACAATCACTATTGTGGCAGCTCTTTGATGCCTCTCCTTCTGGCCCTTGCTGAAAAGTAGGAAGTAGTGAAGTGCCTGAAAACATAATTAATACTAGTAAAACTTTGATTAGTACTTTTATTAATGCTTCTGCAAATGTTTCAACTATACTGGGTAATAAAACCTCCCAGAGTCTTTTAATTGCCATTTTATTACAGATGGAGCTATTGTACCACCACCAGTTACAGCAGGCTGAGATTTCACATGGCAAACAAATGTGGTTAGGATAACCCAGCTCTCTAAGACCATAGGACACTGAGTGATGGAACTGGGAGCAAGCCCCATCAATTTCAACTTGCTCATAGTAGTTTACTAGATAAATGCAGTTAAAAAAATTACAGTTAAAAAAAAAATAGAATGTTAGCCTGGGCTACAGTTTGCCAACATTTTCATGTGCCTTTGTTAACCAGTTGTTAATAATTGAATGAAAACATCCCATTGCAGCATGCAGGAGGTGATGGACTCACACATACTCTTTTCTAGCCTGGTTCCATCACGTTAACACCATGTGCATGACTGCTTGTGGCTGTCATTGTGTGACTATCACTTTCTCCCTAGTAGCTTTTGGATCTGTTACCCAATTTCAACCCATTTGCCACTGCATTCAGAGATATAAAGTGCTTATAAGTCTTAGGAAAATAGATACCTGGGTTCAGGAAAGTGATTTTGTCAGTGCTTCCACTAAACCTGCTGTATGAGCTCATCCCCTGTGAGGCATCAGAAAATCAAGTCAGTCTTGAGCTCTACATCCAAGGGCTACGTTGGTTCTGCTGCTCACGGGACTCAATTTCTGAAAATGATTCATCTCACTCAGGCACTCCTACACAGACAGACACTTTCCCTGCTCTCACCACACACACTGCTTGGCAGGATGATTTTCTGCAGCTGCATGGATACCCTCATGATCTCTTCTGTGTGTCCTGTTTATCTCCAGGTAACAGGCATCACCTCTTCATTCTCCCCTGCTCCAGTTTTATGTCATCCAGCTCTTCCTAATATCCAGTCCCTCTCATTAAATAATTGCTCTAAGGTGATTGACTGTGTGTATGTTTCCTTTTTTGTGGTTCTAGTTAAGTTTTGCCAACATATGTCCCTAAAATACTGTCACTGCTGCTTGTGTGTTCTCGTCCTTATATTACTTGATCTATTTTTAATTCCACTTAGGGCTCAGTTCTGCAACTTTGCCTCTGTGCATGCAATTTTTTTCTGAAGGCCTTTGGAGTTTCTCTGTTTAGGGCCTGTTGATTTGGAAATCACCTTCTTATCAACAACAAGATACAAGTGAAAAATTATGTCAACCCTCTACTTCTGCTGGGATGATTTATAGCACATTCCTCCTACCAGTTCATTCTTTTCCACACGTTTTTTCCTCCAGAAGAAATGAGCCAGAGGGCAAAAGTGCAACCCAGTTCATGGCTGAACCTCCCCAAAGTGCAGAGGTGTTGGGTAAATTTGTTTGCTAGAGACACAGGGGTTAAATCTGCTGCAGGGATCCCTGGTTTATTTTTCCCTAGAGCTTGGGTAACGTTTCCTCTTATTCTGTTCCCTCTCATGTTTTTATCTTGCAGTTTGAGGTAAAATCATCCTGAAGTCTCCCACGCCCTCCTTGTCATCTTTGCTCCCTGCCATCTCAGCTCATTTAAGCCTTTCATTAGTCAGAAACCCACTTCCACCTTCTTTAGTCTCTCTCACCTCTTCTGCACAAGTCTGTGACCTTCAGCCCCCCTGGCTTTCATTCCTCACCAGAGTTTGGTTATGTCTGATGTTGAAATCTCCTCTGTGTGCAGACGCTGCAGAGTTCCCCTTTCCAAGTTGTCATGGTTCTTGCGTTGTTGTAAGAAAACAACTGATTGTGTTCCTACCACAAATCACTGTGAGACCATTTAGGGCAACTCAGCCTCCTTATCTGAGATCAGATCAGGGCCAGAACTAAAAAACATGTGCCACAAACTCCAGGGAGCCTGGATCCGATTCTGTATATTACAGCAAGGTGAGGAAGCATCAGGCAGATATTCATTTTTATTCCACCACTTCTATCTCCAATGCACACAGTCATACTCAAGAACTTCTCAACAACCCGAAACAAGATATTCAGTAAAAGCCATCAATATGGCCCAGGAAAAGACCAGGAGACAATAAGAGCTCTCATTGTTGCTCTAGGTCTCTTGAACAACCACCAATTTTTAGGTTAAATGACCAAAACAGGCAGTCCTTGGAAGTTGACAGCTGCCCGTACTGCAGAAGGTGGCAAAGAACTGCATATGGTACTTTCTTCTCTGACCTTGGAGAAAATCTTGTCTTGACTCCAAAAAAAGGAAGCATCTTAACCTTATATATATACATAAAAATGTTTGTGTGTCTGAAGCAAGACACATAAATAGAGAGAAACGGGATTTTTTTAATACTCTTTATTGGATAGGAACTCCTCTCTCTTTTTTGCAGAAATGGACTCTCAGGAGAAGTTGTGGTTGTTAACATCCTGAGCACCTGAATACAAAGGCCCATTTCTCTTGTAGCCTTTCTCCAACAAGCCTGTTTGACTTATGAAGCTGACTTGTTTTCTGCTCCCTCTGCTCTGGGATCTTCAGGGCTGCTCATCTTCCCATGCAGCTGGTTCTTCTGTCCATGTTCTCGGGAGCTCATAGCACATAGCTCCTCATTATCTTCTTCCAAACTAGTGATTTACTTGTAGTGGTGTTCCCATTGCAACACCACGTTGCCATCCCCCATAGTAGTGTTTCCAAAGAACCGTACGATTAGAATACAAAAGTTTAAAGGGTGGCTGTGAATCTGAAGATGCAATGCTGGGTTGGGCTTGGCAGACTCACAGGTAGCAAGCTTGGATGGGTGCGGATTTCTGCCTGAATAATTAATCTGTCCCTAGAAGCGTTCTTTGAGGCTTGGGTGTCAGAACAGATTTTGTTGAATTTTAATATTTCCTGTAACTTACACATCTCATCATTGCCCAGTTATTGTTTCCTATGCTCTCTGGAATGATACCACCTTCCACTCGCTGGCAAGTTGTGGCTTTGTGAACATGTTAAATCTCTCATCCCATTCCAGAGTATTTTTGGCCCTCCAGCAAAGTGTTTGTAATCTTGTCACCCCATGTGGTTTGATCTTCCAACACCCAGCAAGGGTGAATAAACTCGCCTTGTAACAGCTCCTCATTAAGGGAAAATGGCATATGACACACCCAATGAAACAAAGCAATGAGTAACAGTAACATTAGAGACACATTTAAAATGTAGGGCTCAGATTCCAGTGATCGTGGGTCCTGCTAAACCATTTCCATCCCAGCAACCCATCCTGTACCTACAAGTTGTCCAAGGAAGGTGGGAAGCATGAGGGAAGGGAAGGCAGCGCGGCGGTAGACCTGAATAAATGAGGCAGCCCCAGAGGCTGCTTTACAGTTGCAACATGGTGCGATGAGTTAAGAAAGAAGAAAATAAAGCAAGCAAAGTGCGTAGGAAGCACATTTCTGTGGTAGTCAAGTGACACCCCAGTGTTCAGCACAGCACAAGCAGACTGCATGTAGCTTCATGTGCAATTATGAGGGACGTGGCCATTCACCGCAACTGTGAACGCAGTTGCAATTAGTACGGTGAAAGCATGAGCCTGAAGTTTCCAAGTACAAAAATGCCATTTATACCACTGTTTAGGAAAATAAAAAGGACATTAAACTGCAGTGGTTCCTGTTTCTTGGCAGGGATGGTAGAATTTTGTCACAGCACAAATTTGTGAATTCCCTGAAGATGTTATTGCTCATGCACAAACCTCCGTGAGGTGATCCCTGCTTCTTTGGCAAAGTGACCACTTTCTGTAGACTCTGTTCTGTAAAAATAAACTAAATGGAGTAGTTCTTTCCCTTTGGATTTTTCTCACTCAGGAAACACCTATGCCCAAATCCTTAGCTGGTGTAAATCTGCAAAACTCCTCTGACTTCAGTAATGCGATGCCAAGTTTCTCCATCAGAGAATGTGACCTGTGATTTTGGCTGAGCCTGTAAATTGCCAATTCTATGTTTTTGGACCGATTGTTAGGTAGCTAATCCTCCAATTTGCACATGCAGACAGTCTGAGCACTCCCATGTGAGGTTTTGCCTGAGCAAAACTGTAGCCAACACAAAGTGAGTGGGCAAGCATCTAGGTGTGTAATTCAAAGCATGCGAACGTGGAGGCTGAGTTTAGATTTCTCCCAAACACAGCTCTTTAATTTCTTTTTTTTTGGTAATCTTCTTGCACACAAAAACCACACACACAGTCCCTCCAAAGCCACACTCACAAAAAACAGCTGTAAGAGAAGAAAAGACAATGAGGCACATTGTGAAGGAGCAGTCAGTCAATTCTCCCCCTGTGTTCCCCACCCAGAGTCAGCACATGCTGGGAGTCAATCAGCTCTTAGGGGAGCACACGGAAAACATACACCCACAGAAACTTCTTAAACAACCCCACTCCCTCAAATCCTATAGGACTTTGGTGGTTTCAGTGTGGGACTTTCTTTCCACAGACTTCTCCCTCCAGAACAATATTTCAAACTGAAGTTTTAACGGAAAAAGTAAATTAATTTTTCTGGGCATTTTTTCATCCTCATTATGTTCTCCCAGAGAGAGAAAAAAAAATGTTTTTACAGGGAGAAACTGAGATTAAGCCTCAGACTGTAAAAAATGGAGCCTACATGGAAGTTTATGTGCAGACACCTGTCAGTGTGGTCAGTGGAGACTCTACTGTACCCAGCCGTGAAGAGGAATAAGGAAGGTTCCTAGCCAGGGGCTTAAAAACCTAAACCAGTAAGTTCTTCATGAGGAAAAAATAGTTCAGAGTTTTTACTTTAATTGTTTGACTCATTCCTGACAAGACCTGTGCAAACTACTTAGAATAATCTGAATTCTCAACAGGCTTGTTAGAGCCAAGAGTGTCCAGCAAAGCCATCCCTGGCTGACTCCACCTGCAAGCTCTTCCACTGGCCTCAGCGAGCTGGCCAGAGTGAGGAGGCTCACCACATAGTTACTCACAGTATTTGATTTACTGTAGTAATGATACAAAGACATAAAGAATCAGGAGCCATGGAACGAATACCTGTGAGATGGGCTGTGCCTGCTGAGCTCTTTGGACTACTCTGAAAATGTGATTGAATTGCTCATGGAAGAAGAACTCCCTGCTGAGCGATGCTGATTCTTGCCAGGGCTCAGTATGTGGGGTTAGGAGCAGCCTTTCTGCTGCTATTTCCATCTTTCTTCTTCCAAGGGGTCATGATATGTCCAGGACTTAGAGTTTGTGTAAAAACAAAGTGCTGGGACTGCAGGATCCTCATCTTCTGTGACTGAAGCAAGAGCCAGTGGAGGAAAAAGGCAACTTTCCCCCCACACTCATGATCTGAGGACACTTTCTGGGCCATCTGCATCCCAGGAGCATTTGTGAGCAGGTGAAGGGTTTGCTGAGGTCAGCAAGTAGGATGAGATGTGATGGGACTCCTGGCACACTGGTCATCCCAGCAAACCTGGTTCAGTTGAGAAAGAAACAAGCTGATAGCACCGTGCCCTGGTGCTACCTGAGGCTGCCTGTGCCACAGGCCAGCAGAGCCCTTCTCATTGCAGGACCAGGGAAGTGAGAGCCGTTCCTTGCCCCCTGCAACAAGCACAGCTTGGCTGGGGTATCTGCAAAACACAGACCTGCACAGCATTGGTCTGTGTCTGAGTACATCACACAGGCATTTAAAGAGTTCTCTAACTCCTGGGGAATTATCAGCCTCCATCTTCATTAATTTGCCTCAATACAACCTCAGAAGGTGTTTGAGTGCATCCAGGAAGTATTAACGTGGGGCTAAGTGCTTCTAAAAATACTATGCCTGCCAGAGAGGGTTAAATTTAAACTAAAGTCAGGTTTGGGGGGTTTTTTTGTTGTTTTGTTTTGCTTTTGCCAGAAGCAGTACCCTTGAAGAGTCCAGTAACATGTCTGTGTCTTCAGAAAATTACAGGTGTTTAAGCAGGCTGTGCTGAAAGGCAGACTGCGAGATAATTGGTGTTTTCTACCCCTCCAGGTTCTTTTGCTGCCTTAGCTCATCCGTGGGGTCTGATGGTGGATGCTCTGCTTTGCAGGAGCGGGTCACCCCGAGCCTGTTGGGCAGGTTCAGTTGCTGAGCTGAGGCTGGTGATTATGTGCTGGGATGGTTTGCTGGGGCTGATTGTGCAGCTGCAGCACAGGACCCATCCCTTCCATGCATTCACTTGCCATCACCACAAACCCCATGCTGACCTGTCCTGAAGTGCGGTGAGTTCTTATCTCTCTTGCCTTGGTGGCTTCTGATTTACTACGATTTAACTCCCAGCCAGTCTGCTATTGCTAGGCAAACCCACTGCAAATGTGAGCAATGAAACAGAAATGCTCCTTGCAATTTGTTGTCTAGCCTGCCAAAATAAAAAGGATGAAAATATCATGTCTCCTTAGATAAGAGAAGATTTTTCTCTTCTAGTAGAAGATTTTTCTTTTCTACTCTCCTTTCTGCCTGCCAGCCACACTACCTTTTGCCAGTGCTACCCCTCCCTTTTAAAAGGTCTAGAGGTGTAATACATCTGTTAGGAGAGACCCTATCTGTTAGGACAGGCCCTATCTGTTTGACTCTTCCTCTCCATTTTCTCCCCTCCTACTTTTTCTTAATGTACTCTTAAATATTGAATTCCATCATTAAAACTTTGTCCTAAGTTCATGTTAGAGCAAGGATGTACATCAGAGCCAGTCAGGTCGATAAAGACTCCCATGGACCTCAGTGAGCCTTGGTCAGCCAGAGCGCCTCCTTGTCTTGCACCACCATGGTGAGAAGCGGTTTGGGTGGAAGGGAGATCGGGGAAGGTTATAAGGAAAGAAAAATGGCTGTAGGTAGGCTTGAGGGAGAGGAAGCTTGCTTCTGGGACACTTCAAACAGATGCTTAACAAAAGTATTAATAACTTGCAAAAAAAATAAAAGGGATGGGCAAAGCAAAACAAGAGGACCTGCCTGAATTCCCAGTCGGGTTTTGCACACACCAGTGACGATGATTCACTGTCTGGTTTTCACTTTGTTCCCTTCCTTTGGCACTCGGCAGTTTCCTAACTCTTGTGAAGCTCTGCCTGTCCTTTCACTTTTCCTGACCCTTTTGCTTTTTTCCTCTGGTCACTTTATTAGCAATGACCCAAACTCCAGAAAATTTGGCCCCCACTTTCTATTTATTTAATTTAATTTAATTGACTTATGCCAGACATTATCCAAAAGCATAAATGAGAAAAGAATTATCATTATTTTGTCTGATCTCACCTCACCATTGCACTAGAACTGGAAAGTTGATCAGAAATGCCCTTTTGGGGAGAGATAAGTAGCAAAATGAAAGCAACCTCTTTTATTCCTTTCCTGGTTTTGCAGACATCTTCCCAAATTAAAACTGTCACCAAACGTGTCTACCAAGCTATGGTAGGACTTATATTGATGTTGATCCCTGAGCAAATCATTCCTGCTGAACCCCGGTTATGTTTCTTGTCCCCCCAGGAGTGTGACACTGGTGTGACATGTGGCTCCCCCCTTCTGAGTGGTGAGAGCTGCCTTGACATTTACACCAGGGCTTTGATGGGGCCAGAATCTGGCCCTTTTTACTGGGTGATGACAAAAATGTGGATCTGGTAGCTCTGACAGGGGAAACAAGAGACAGAATAAGACCTGAGCACATTTCTCATGCTATTTTTTACCCTTTATGACTCTAAACCAAATTGCAAGGCAGGCAGGAGAGCGGGCAGGGTGGTTGCCTACATCTGCCAATGCCACCAGCAAAGGACAATGGAGCAGGTTGTCCCTGGAGAAATAACTTCTGGACTGTGGAAGGCCTGCAGCAAACTTCCTGATAAGTGATTTTTTTCCTGTAATAATTTTGCTTTAATAAGAAACAAAACCTTACCCTGTGTTTTGTTACGAAGTGCACGGGGAGTTGCTTCTCTTGGCTCACTCTGCAAATTTCATTTTTTTTTTTAAATTTAGAACAGCAACATCTTCTTCACAAAAATCTACATACTTTTCACTAAGTTCACTGATTTGATCCCCAAACTTTCAAACTGAATATTTTAACCAGCTCTTAAATAAATTCAGTGCTGGATGTTCCAGCCCGTAACAGGAGGCTGCTCATGCATGTCTGAGTAGTGCCGCAGCTTTCACCCCAGGAGAACTGCCCGTGGCAGGTCCGGGGAGCCCCTTGCTCTCTGTTCAGGTCCAGGTAACATTTTTGGTCTGTTCCTCCAGCACATTTCAGAGGTGAAGCTGGTTCCTCGGGGGGGTGGTCAAGGTGAGCTCTTTGCTGCTGTCTCCCCTCGACACCCAGACAACAGCCTGGACTCATGGACATCCATGCTCAGCCTCAAAGGGGTGGTTTTAATAAGACCTTCTCTTTCAAGGGGGAATAAAACTGTATTTTCTTCTCATCTCAGCCTCTGTTTCCTTCAGCTCTCAGCAGGCAATGGCTTGGGATATTTATTGCTCTCTGTAATTTCTTTGGAGACCCCCCCTTGTTTTTATTTTATGCATGGCCTAATACAAGTGTCTCCCAGTTTCAGAGGAGGAAAATTAATTCATTTCCTCTTGATAGCAAAGTGTTTGCTGTTGCCATCAAGTTGAGCTTGAGATGGTATTCACTCTGGGCAATGGCCTGGGTCTGCAGTCCTGCAGGGCTGTCTTTGGGAATAAGCCTCGGTGAATAATTTATTTTTCAGTTTGGCTGCTGGGAGTCAAGGGGAAATGCAGTTTAATTCAAACTAAATCTCCCTCCTTCCCTGCATACACACATGTGCATCTCCTTTTTTTTTCTTTTTCTTTTTCTTTTTCTTTTTCTTTTTCTTTTTCTTTTTCTTTTTCTTTTTCTTTTTCTTTTTCTTTTTCTTTTTCTTTTTCTTTTTCTTTTTCTTTTTCTTTTTCTTTTTCTTTTTCTTTTTCTTTTTCTTTTTCTTTTTCTTTTTCTTTTTCTTTTTCTTTTTCTTTTTCTTTTTCTTTTTCTTTTTCTTTTTCTTTTTCTTTTTCTTTTTCTTTTTCTTTTTCTTTTTCTTTTTTCTTTTCCTTTCCCTTTCCCTTTTTCCTTTTTCCTTTTTCCTTTTTCCTTTTTCCTTTTTCCTTTTTCCTTTTTCCTTTTTCCTTTTCCTGAAGTCATCATCTACTCATGGCCATCACAGAGGCCACAATGGAGAAAAAAGTGTTTTCTGCATCCTGCCAAGATGCCAAACAAATGTAAGATCATGGGGATAAAAAGGTTGCTTTGATTGCTGTTCCCTCACCTGCTCACAGCTGCAGCAGGACATGGCCAGACCCAAGGACATGGTCGGTGGCCAGGTGGCTGGGAGATGGACAATCTGTGTGGCCAAAGCTGGTGCCCACGTGAAGGGGATAGAAAAATTCTTCGAGTTCTGTGCAAAGAGGAATTGTGAGTCTCAAAGCCCACCAAGCTGTTTCACTTCCTCTGAAGATGGAAACTGTGAAGCAATTACTGGCAGTAACCTGTTTTATCACTGTGAACTGAACTTGGTGTTTGACCCCATTTGAAAGGTGAGGAAGGATCTGTCTAACTCTGTACATAGTCTTCTGCTTAGTGCCAGAGCTCTAGTATTTGACAAGTAAATATATTGCAAAAGGAGCTTGGTTGCTATCACTAATGTGGCCTTACATAGTTCCTGGAGCACTCCATGGGCACCAACTTGCTGCTGCTGTTTGAGGAGATGCTACTGACATTTTTATTCTGACAGCCTCCACAACCAGTTCATTCCTCTACAGTGCTGTGTAGAGGTTATTTTTCAGCTTGCCCATGCTACCCTCTGCCCTCAAAGGAATCTTGTGCCTCCTCACAGCCTGTTTTGGTCAGCTAAGCAGAAGCCAAGCCCTCTAGGTATGTCCATGCAGAGGAGGCTCCCAGGTCTTCCTGGGCTTCGTGCTGTGCCGTTTGCTCCTCGCAGCAGGAACACTGGCTGTGCCACATGGGTCTCACCAATGCTCCTGCAGTGGCTTTTATCCTTCCTGAGCAACCAGCAGTGTGGTTCAGGATCGATGTTTTGCAAGGATAATTATGATTATTTGCTGGAAAGGAATTCCTGAAAAAGGAAGTGCCTCCTGCACCCCAGTTCCTTTTACTCTTAACTGGGCCATGTCTCAGAGTAACCCAAGATAAGAGGATGGAAAATCATGTGCATCTCACTTCACAGGGCTCCTCTTCTTCCACGGCTGTGCCTTGTGTGTCAGCAGTGCCCATGGAAGTTCAGCACCATTAAACCCTCCTGTCCTCCAGCACAGCAGAAAGTTTCCAGGGGTCTGCCCAGTTCAGCCTCTCCAGAAGCCAGCAGGATTTCTCCAGAGGAAAAATGAAGCTTTAGTCATGTACTTTGGGGGTAGAAAATATCCAGAATGAAGTTTTCAGTTTTCCCCTTCTAGCAGATTTTAATTCAAAACCACTTTCAGTCCAAACTCTTCTGTTTCAGGCACTGGACTAGGAAACAAAGTTAAGCTGAACTAAAGCTTCCTGAGCTGAGGTTAGCCAGGCATTGAACTTCTCTCTGGTGAAATAGGTCTACATAGGTCACTAAATCACTAGGACGTTATTTTGAAATGCAACCTACCAAAGCAGGCTTGCTAAGGAATAATTTGGTGTTTTCAAAAGAGAGGAGCTGATTTCTCGTTACTCTGTCAAGCTATTTACAGGTAAAGTGCAGGTTACACAGGGTCACTGAGTGTCTGAATACCAGACAGGTGAGATACACAGGTATTATCTCCCTTTTTTTTTTTCTTTACCATGCCTTCCATATAAGGTATATTTTCACTTCAAAACTTAACCTCTCCTTGCATTGGGTTGGGGGAATTCACCATGCTGTGAGTGAAAGCTCAGGCGAGCACAGAAGAGCACCCAGGGAGGGTGTGGATTTGTATCCCCAGACAGTTTTGAGAACAGGTTAGACAAACAAGGAGCACCGTAAGTAGATCTGATCCTGCCTTAGGGAACTGAGGTGAACTACATGACCTCTCCAGGTCCCTTCCAGACTATTTTCCACAGCTCCAAGACTGGAGTTACAGCAGGAAAGGGAATTTGGCCCTTTGAGCAGTTAGTTACTCTGTGAGTTCTGAATTTAACACATGCCATCGTGTACTCGGGGAAGCACTTGAGCACTGAGGATGGTGCTGTGAAGCAGGTTCTTCTCTGGAATACAGAAATGCCAGCTTGCAGTTCCAGCAAAGGTTTGTAACTGAGGACACAGCAGCTTCACCAAAGGTCAGAAGCAGCCACGGAAGAGGTTGGACAATATCCACATCTGCTGATAACAGGCTGTAGGGGGCCCTGCTGTAGCTATGGGGTTACAGTCCCAGAAAGAAGCTTTTTTTTTTACAAACACAGTAAGATTTTTTTTCCTTGACATATACATCAGCATTAACCCTCAGGCTAACATTAAGCTCATTGACTCATAGGCTTTTCAAATCAGGAGGGACTATTACACTCACCTTGTCTGCCCCCTCACAGAGGCTTGAGAACCTCACCCAGGTATGTCTACATAAAGTCATTAAGTCCTGTTTGATCAAGTGCAAAGCCCTTGCCTGACCTGGAGAGAGGAAAAGCAAGAGGGCAATGCAGCCACACGACTGGTCCCACGTTGTATGACCAGGGATACTGCACAAGCTGTCTCAAGGGGACTCATATACCATTACTTCTCCCAGTGAACCTGCAGCTGACTTTCCCATATCTTATAGTGAGTGACAAAGAAGCCACCATCTCCCCTGGCTCCAATAGCCAAAGACTTCTTTTGTACACTTGCATCTGATTTGTAGTTTGACTATTTTTTGAGCAAAAAGTTGCCTCTATTTTAGCCTCAGTATCACCGTTTAGCTTTTATCCAGTACTCTTTATGATTGTGATGTACCAAGAAGGTAGATCCCCACCCCCACAGCAAAACTGGGGCACAATAATCTAGCATCAGTTGCATTATTATGGGTTCATATTTCTAAAAAATAAAGGACCACAAAAAGTGCTTTTCCTATTCTCTTGCTTGCACACACATTGGCAATAATGGCACATGCAAAGTTATCTTCCTAAAAAAAATATGCTTTCTTGTCATCAATAGCACTTTAAAAGCAGCTCTTTGGAAGACAGTGCTCCATAAATTGAAACCATTCACTCCTGCATCTACATTTTTGTTTTCTTTGAAAAGTTTTGTGATGGGGACAAAATAAAGCCTACAAACTCAAGTTAATCTAGTCTCCAGCTAGCCCTCAATAAATATGGTTAAATCAATAGGAAGCAATACAATCAAAAAGTAGAAAGAAGTAATGATAGCCCACAACAGAGGCATGAGGGAGGCAGCTGCAGACCCTATAGAGCTGCAGTGCTGGGTGGTAGATTAGTCAGGAGGAGGTACAAGCTGCTAAACAGAGCAGCCCCCCCCACCCCTCTTTAGTGTACTAATTAATCAGGCATAAAAAGCTCATCAAGGAGCAGTCCAGCAATGAGAACCAGACTGAAACAAGGTTATCTTGAAGGTTAAAGACACAGGATCTTCTTTTATTACTTAAAAAAACAAAAGAGAATCCCTCTTGCCATCCTCCCCTGATACACTGCTCAAGGGCTGACTTAAACCAACCCCTCTTGCAGGGGAGGTGAGATTGACAGCTGTCACTGGGGCCTTAAATCTTCTCTGGAGGGGAAAGTGAACAACAAGGGCTAATACTGAGGATGGCTTATCAGCTTTGCCTTTCATTTTCCTGTCCTTTGTTCTTCAGCCTGGAGCTGTCATTGCATTTACATTGGTAGCCCTTGTTTTTTTCTTGGCTGCCTTTTCATTTAAGCTGGAAAAGTTCAGCTCTTCAGGCAGACTCCGAAAGGAATCTCTGCATCTGCAGGTGCTCAGTATCACATGAGCATGGTGGGAGCATCCAATGGCAGAGGCTTTATCCATTCCCATGACTGCTGACATACACCCAAAAACTCAATCTTCACTGGAGGTGCTAAATGCTGGAGAATGGGGTCTTGTAGTTTTGGGGAATATTGAGGACTGCTTGGAAAAACCCCATGCATCGATCAGCAGAGTGTGTTCTGGGCCTCCAGGGACAAAGTGCTGTTGACCTTGTTCCTTAGGAGATGGTCATTGTCAAGCAGGACCACTTTGGTTCTGTAGGCATTAGGGGTGATGTACACTACTGCCCTCTACTGCCACGATTACTCGGATTTAACCATGGGTCATGCCTTAGAGAACCATCAGTCTTCAGTTGTCTTGAGCTCAAATAGTACATCTGTTCTTGGGACAGGGCTGTCTATGCTAGGTCCTTGCAACCTATGCGAAGATCTCAATGGCCATGGCGTGCAGCAGAGGAGTCATGATATGTCAGTTAGCAAGATACAATAGATTCTGGTAATCAATCTTAATATATCCCAAAACAGTATTTTTTTAATATATTTTTATTTTTCCCCTTATGTAGAAGTCAAGAGTCTCCTGAAATTCACTTTAAAAGCATTATATTTAGTATCTGGGTCTTCATCTTGTGAAGCTGGGGTAAAGTCTCTCTGGAACTGTATTACCTAAATCTCTATATTATGTTTTTCCTTAGTCACCTAGTAGGTGACTAGACACCTTTTAATACTAGACTGTTAGATTATGATTCAGTCAGTGCTGTCACTTAAATGCTTCACGGAAAAATTGCTGGTTGTCATTTCTTCATATTAGCCCAGCTCATTGCAACTGCTCCTGAAGTGGGCAGTCTCAGAAGAGCACTCAAGAGCTGGATTAGCCAGGATGTTCCCCTCACTGCCCAAGGTTATATGGAAATGTAGGTATCGTGTGTGGCTCTGCTAGTTGGACTGGAGTTAGACACTTGCAACCAGAACTGCAAAGGATCAGTGGGATTTTCAGTCTTTCCAGAATCTGGGCCTTTGAACCCACCTGCTTCTCAAAAGCAAGAACAACATAAATTTCTTTCTCTTGGCCTTTGTCTCTTGTAGTTCTCTATTTTTTTTTTTTTCTTTTCAGGTCTTGGATAAGGACTTCCTATATGTGATTAATGCCCCTAGTCTGAGGAGAAGCTGGTGTCAGATAGTAAGAGAAGGAACAGGGGCCTTAATGGAAGCAATGCTGGAGACACGCCACTGCTTTGCAGCCCTGAGTTGTTGGGGGGCTGACCAGTCTGCAAAGCTGCACTCTGTAACACTTCAGTGCTGCTAACCACATTTGCCCCAAAGCAGGAATCATTTGTTGGGCAAAGGGAAGAGGACTCAGAGCACACACTCACTCTGATGGCTGCTGGCATCCGTCAGCATCAGTCAGGGGATGAAGTGGCTGGAAAAACAGAACCAGAACATAAACAGGCAGAAGGGAGAGGGGGGACAGAGAGATGAAGGAGGAAGTGCTAACCAAAGGAAATACAAATTAGATCTGAAGTATAAACCACTAAAAAGGTGACTTGGTGGTTACTGAGATTCATGAAAAGAGAATGAGATAGACATGAAGAGCGCAAAAGCAGAGAGTTGAAGGACCAGGACTTTCATACTCTGTGCAATCTCTGTGCAAGGTAAAGTAACAGCACCGAGCTTTTCTATTGACTACAAGCTGCTTTGGAGGAGCTGTCCTTCCATCTTGTTCTTCCACTCCTTACTGGGCTTCTCTTGATCAGAAATGAATACCTAGATTAAACCAGGTAGGAGCTTTGCAGTGCAGAGGAGAGATTATTGACCATAAAAGCTCTTATATTTTGAACAGGAGAAATGGTGCTAGACTGAAGCACAGTAGGATTATTGGAGAAGACTGGTGTTTTTTTCCAGGCTCTATGTTTATGAGTAAGGCTTTTTTATGACAGTTCATCACAGGTGCCACCTCCCTGGAGGTTTTCAAGGCCAGGTTGGATGAGGCTTTGAGCTATTTGGTCTAGTGGAAGGTGCCTCTGCTGATGGCAGGGGGGGTGGAACTGAATGAGCTTTAAGGTTGCTTCCAACCCAAACCAGTCTGGGGTTCTATGATTGCATGTTCTTCTTCATCTCCCTGTCTGTCTCCTGTGAATTTCTCCAGAGCATCCAAGGCAAGCAAATGCTACTCCACCTTGGACCAAAGGCTATGTCTACACCTGGCTAAGACAGACTACCCCAAGGACAGCCTGAAGCCAAGCACCTTGTGTTGGTATTTTCTTTAATGGCAGCCAGAACTCAGCTCAAGCTCTGTGAGCTGGCAAATCCCATCTGCCTCTGCCAGGAGTGGTACTTGGTCCCTTGCAGGATGGCCCAAGGCCATTGTGTCTGTCCTACACTGGTCATATGAGAGGCTGCAAGGCATAGCTCTGAGTGCCAGGGCTAAGCAGCAGCAGATGATACACCCAGGATCTCTCCTCTCCCAGTGCCAGCTGGATCACCCACAACTAGCCCCAAGGATGCTTCCACAGGTAAGTGAAGTGGAAAGGAAGTGAACATGGCCTCAGGTGTCACTTAGAGTTTGTGTTCACAGAACAAAGTAGCTACAGTCTGTGGATCCTTACTGGAGTAATTGGAAAGCCTTGCGTAGGGCATCTAAATCTACTTCTAAATTAGGTGCAAAAATGAGTTTCAATAAGTGCATCTGAGAAGGGGCATCAACTCCAAAACCCTAAGAGAAAATATATAGCTTAGATATAACTTGTGTTGACCTATGTTTTCAAAATATGGAGACCTACCAGCACGTTAGGCAGAAACGTGATCACCTGCAAAGAAATAAAAGCATCCTGTACATTGAACAGAAAGATTTCATCACCAACAACTGTCTGTACAAAAAAGAATCAAAAAGCTGTTGATGTACTTGGGACATGACCCTTAGGTACCAAGCACCCATCCGCATATTAAGGCATCACTGGGAGGAGGAAGAAGGATATCTTTGAGAACAAGAAGAACCTTGAAGGCACAACAACTGTCCCAGCTGCAACAAAGAAAGAAATGCCAAGGTATAATTTTCATCCTCTGTCCTTGTCTTGGTATGAAAAGGACGGTGACTGAAGGTAGTGAAGCTATGGATGCACAGCTGATAAGTGGCTTCATGCTAACTAACCTGTAGGCTCAGCCTAGAGGTCGTAAGACCAAGTTAGCAGAAAAGTGATCAGCTAATGCTGATCACCAGCTGTAAACAGAATTTGTCAAGGTGTTACCATTATTTATTGCTATTAATAATAACCCTGACAGATAATATATTTTGTTGTGATAACCTCTGATCTTCAAAGATTAAAGTTTCCTTCCTTTTAAAGCTATTAAATATTATCTTGTTTAAAAGACATCACAGGTCACTGGCTTTTCTGGCTCTTCTGATGCTCAACATAGGCAGTATGATTTGCATTGAACACTGTAGACCTTTCCCTCTGGACCTAAAGCAAAACCTTGGAAAGAAGGGAAATGTGTGTTCCCTCCTCACCAAATGAGGAGGTGAATTGATTTTTTTTTTCAGTTATCACTGTTTTTCTGTCATTAGCTCTCTGTAAATAGGCCTGTCAACACCTCATTTTAAAGCTGCCTTTGCATACTGAAATTCAGACCTCATGGAAAAGAGGGTGAATTAAAGGTGCACTATCCTACTGGGTATGCTGAGAATGATGGGTGATCTTCTAGGACACAGTCTGCAGAAACACGTGCTGTGCTGTAGGAGTGCCTGGCAGTGCCAGTGGCATGTGGAGAGGGAGGAAGAACAGGTAGGGACCAGGTCACTCATGGTATTCCAAAATCATAAAGTATCACAAATTGCAACTTTTGAACAAATTCTGGTAGTAAAGCAGTTCCAAGGAGAAAAAGGCAGGTAAATTCAGATTCTTCAACCCAAATCAATTTATTCTAAGGAACAGAGTCAGTGAACAGGGAAGAAAAATCCTATTTTAAGCACTTTTCAAATGCCACAGGTACAAACTGCAGTTTTCTTGATTGAAATGTTGGGGGTTTTTTTAGTTTTTGTTTCTTCCTCACCTTTAGAGATCTGCAGACACCAGCAGTCAGGAAACCTTTCTCCATATCACCACACAATATTTAAGTGGAGTGTAGCATCGCAATACAAGTGTCTGGGGTCCATTCATCCATATGGTTGGAAGCAGCAGACCCCATACAGCTGATGTTTGGTGGGGATGAAAAATAAAGTGGTGATTCCTGTGCTGTGGAAGCAAAGGCTGAGCTCTCCATCCAGCTTTGCTATGAGGTTTTGAATGATCACAATATACAGAATAGGGGCATCCAGACTGGGCAGGAGAACGATTTATTCCTGCATCCACCCTGGTGATATCTGTGAAGGTAATAAGTAGAAGGAACAGTCAACATTGCTTTAAGTGAAATTACAGTTATGGGAATGAACCAAATATGATGAACAGTTGCTATGCAAGGGAGCTGGTTCAGTTCCTCAGTCAGGATCACCTTGGTGCTATGAAACTTAAGGTTTTTTGTAGCACGTGAGAGTGAGAAGAACAGAAAATTGATTTTGAATCAGCTTTGTCCTGAAACTCTGACAGTAGTTTTTGCTATTAGAAGAGTGACTGGGACAGATCTAGTTGGTTTGTTTTTTATTTTCCTGTATTTTCCTATGAAAATACAGACAAAAATTGGTGAGGCTTGTAAAAGCCTTGGAAGTCTGTCAAAAGCAGGCAGACCAAGCGCTGTGGGTTTGTAGGTAAAAGACAATCATTCAAAATGCTGAAACGACTATTGCTGGCCTATGCTCCTTTATTAGTGGAGAAATCATGTAGATCTGAGATGAGCTGAATTATTATTTGGCTGTCACATTCCTTGGGCTGCAGAGGAAGCCTTGGGGAAGCAGAGTTTTATTTCAGATACCTAAAGCCAGGTAGGGTGAATCCACACCAGAGGGGCTATTCTGTTCACCTGAGACAAAGCTGTTCTGAGCTTTGATTTTTAACTTAATCCTGGAGGTGAAATGATAGATTTTAGGCCAGACTGAAATTATACTGCTTGGTATGAATTCTTGCACTTCTGAATGAATTCATTAAAGGATTCAAGAGATACAAACATCAACTTCTTGCTGATTTTCAGAGGGATCAGGGATGTGCTGGGTCATATCAAGAAAGAAGGATGGGAACAGGGAAGTCTATCATGTTCAGCTCTACTGTAATCTAATGCAACCTATTGGAAAGGTTGGATGTGAGAGCAGCTCATGGCCAAGTGTAGGAAAGCTGTAGTCCATGAAATCATCCAACAGACAAAGTCCTGAACTGCGTTTTCATAAAGCCCTGATGTGAGCTGGCTTCAGAGTAGAGCACTCTTACAAAGTACCCTGATTAAGTGTACAGCAGATACAGGCTATGACATGGGCATGTAGGCAACAGCACTTATTAGAAAATTAGGTGTCTTTAGGGCCATTCTCTGGCAGTGAGAACAACTGACCTGGAATGTGACATGTCCATATCATTAAGTTCCTCTAGTCACCACACAGGACAACTGAACACATGACATCTCTTGGGAATGGTCTCTATCTGTACTAACTCCTAAATTCCTGGGACATGTGTGGGAGAACACTAATCGATCCAGGGCAAAAATGCACCGGGACAGGTTCTAGGAATTTAACAATACAGACTACCAAATTCCAATGCCTGGGAATATCACCTGCTACTGTTTAATTGACTAACAGCATAGGTGTAGCCCTAAGGGCTTATGCACACACACAGACACCTGTGGTGCATTTGAGATGTGTTCTGAAAGGTGCCTTGCAGATAATGTGAGGATCAAGAGACTGACTTAAGAACAACAAACTCACTGCTGCCTTTTTGAGTTCACATTAGAGATTTTTTCATTGTGCTTCCCGTGGCTGGAGATCATTATTTTGCATATGGACAACACCTAAAGTACTGCTGAGATTACTGGAGATAGATGCATAAATAATATATGTCTCCTTTACTCTGCTTCATCCTGTATTCTAGTCCAGGAGACAGACTTTAGAGGTGCATTTCACGCAATCTATGTTCAAAGTAAAAACCTAGTAACTGCATTTTCTTTCTGCCTGTGTGTGCCAGAGGGAGCGTGAGCCACCAAGGAAAGGAGGCTTATTTGTCCAGATTTCAATGAAATTCACTTCTCCCTGCAGATAAATTCTGATAGTACAATGGCAGGTTTAAAATGTTTGATTCTTGTTTGTGTCTGTTTTTTAACCTGTATCTCAAGAGGATTTAATTAGATTTGATGTTCATGATACGCTATTTACTGGATTATGATGAGATCAGCTGATAAAGCTTGACATAAACTTGGCAACTTGTTTGGTGCTTTCTCAGCCTTTAGAATTTAATTATGGCCATTTCAAAACAGGAAGCTTGGAAACAACATGGGGATTAAGGACTTGCTCTTGCCCCACTGGGACCAGTAACAGTTCTGCCATTGGTTGTCACTGTCGTCACCAGCTCTCAGCCTGCGCAACCGTCTGGGACGTGCGTGCACGTGTTCTTGTTCTGCCTAAAATGGACCAAATGCTAATGACCTTTCCCCTTGGAAATGGTTTTCCTGAGGAATCCCACCAACTTCAATGTTTTTTCATGGCTTGGGTAAGAATGGAGTTAAGTGACACTCCAAGGATATGTGTAGATATACAAAACCCTGGAACTTAATGTTTTTTATGCAATTTCCCAGGGATTCTGCATGGATATATGCCCCAGTGAAGTGTAAAATAGGTTCAGATGCACAGGACCAGAGCAGATGGAGTTCTTCACTGTAAAGGTTATTTGCAAGAAAGTGCTGTTTTTCCACACTTCCACTAATTTTAAGCTTTCTTCCCTTTTTACTATGAACAGCTACTTCTGGTGGAGGCTCCTCTGTTCCTTCTGTAAGCCACCCATGTGCCAAGAGCTAACACCCTGCAGTGTACACAAGCAAGTTCCTTCCTAAACCTACCTATGGTTAAAGATCAAAAGATAGTGGTTGAAATGCAGAATTGTTTCTTTTTATAGCTTTCCACAAGCATAGAGATCACATCTCTCTCTGTTTAATCTGTATTTTAAGCACCTAATAAATAGCCTTGCAATCAAACCATCTGAGCACCCACAGCTCTTACTGAAACCAAGGGGATGTAAGTTACTCTCAGAACCAAGTCACAGCTCTTTTTTGAGCACTTTGTTATGGATGTGTGGTGCCAGGTGAATGGAGAACCTTTCTCCCATTTTCTAATGTAAGGAAATTAAACAGGCATTTCTGGTGTTTTAGCCCAGCTGGTTAAACATGGATTCTTGGGCCTTTTTATTTATAGAAAAAAATGTAGATGTGTGTGTGGGGAGAACCATCTTCTTTGGAGGAAGCATCTGCTACAACTGTTGAAATCACTGCTGCAGACAAACACCTCAAACCAAGTATGAATCCAGCCTTTCTGAGCTCTGGCAAAAAAATATTTCCAAAACACCTTTTTGAGTTCATTGTCCTTCTATAAGGCACTGTGTTGTCCTTCCTTCTTCAGAGTGGTGGGAAACAAAAAAAAAGTCCCCTGCAAATTGAACTATAGTTCGTTAGAAAATATTATGAGATCTGATCCTATTTCTACAGGTCTGCAGATAAGTTGTAGAGATGCTCTTCTGGACAGGTCCCACTCTATCCACCATCACACCGGGTGGTAGCTGAAGTAGTCTGCTCTGAGGTACTCTACCTACAGTCTACGTCCTTATCTTAAAGTTGATGATAATTGCTTGTCAAACTGATTGACATTTGTAGAACTGTCTTTTCCATGAGACATTACTCCCTCCACACATACCCACCAAAAAAAGAATAGACAATGTGATTTTGTACTGTTTTTTCCCTCTTTTAAGCACAGTAACTTTTTCTGACTAAAAGTAGTAATTACTTAATGAATAGTCCTCCATGTTTCCCTGTCAGTCACTCACGGTAACGAACAACTCGTTTTGTCTGCTTTGTTAACAATAAAAAAAAAAGTATTAAAGTAATAATAATAATAAAGATTTTCTAGGACTTTGCTGTTAACACACAGGATGCCCCACAGAATGTGTGAGTGGGATAACAAGAGGGGGAGGGTGAATTTTCTCGCTAGACATCAAACAACATTTTGTACTTTTCTTTGATCTGTGGGACTATTTTCCCCTTGCTACTTCTCCTGTATCTTCTTATCTTCAACCATCCTGAATAATTGGAGCATATTTAGGGGACCAAGTCCAGCTATTATTTGTTCCCCCTCTGTGAAAGTTGTTGGGTTTTTTTTAAAGCCAGATCTGTGAACCTCTGTTGAGCTGTCGGTATTGAGGTCAGGGCTTTTTACAAGCTAGAATTTTTATCACGAACTGGAGCCCGGAGTTAATTGTACACAAAGACACATTGTTGTTTCCATTAGGATTTACAGTACCACTGAATTTTAATTATTGGGTAACATTTCTTCCATTATAGCACTCACTCCTCCTCCCCTTTTTGTGCCAACCCATGTTGCTCTTAGTTGCAGCAGCTTGCAATGCAAAATACAAAATACCTCCAAAAAATAAACAAATTGTGACCTAGACTTTGATGAAACATATTTGTCCCTGCCTAAAACATAAAAACAACAACAACAAAAAAGGCAAGAGAACAATTTAATGTGAGCTACAAACTGTAATCTATTGTTTCCTGTTTATCGGCATCGGTTATTTTTAAAGTTCAAAGCCCAGTCCCAGACAAGAGCTATACAGGAGGTCTTTATCACTGCTGGGACAAAACATTCACTTCTTATTGACAAAGGCTCTTGTGGGCATTAAAATGTTCTCAGATTCTTTCTGTTTGATGATCAAATAGACATGCTGAAGTGCTTCATCAATTGCCATGAAGCAAATGTTTCTACGGAGTTTTCAGGCAAGTAAAACTAATAATTCACCCGAGACTGCAAGTGGTTTTGCAGACAGTGTTTGTAGGACTGAGCCTCGAGTCTTTTTTTAAAAGCAACAAGCAGTTGTTTCAAAAGGCATCTAATAAATGTGATACTGTATGTATTAATTGGGTGCGCTCTTAATTTTCCTCCCAGTCTTTACGTTTGAGGTCTGTGCAGTATGTGGAGCCTCAGTCTATGGAGTAGAGTTGATGTAAATAGCCCCAAAATTATAATGGGAAAGAATGATGCATTCAATCAATAAAAATCCCTTTTCTGAACCATTTGTGTAAATAGTTGGCATCGCTGTATCACTTAATCTCTGGCTGCCTCAGTCCTGTGTGTTGTTTTATGAACCGTAGATATACCTTGTACATACAAAAAAAAGTGTTTTGGGTTGGACCACTCAACTTGAAATGAATTCAAGCACCAGTGGGGGATGACATCAGAGGTGTGGTGGGTTTCCAAGCTGAAATAAACTCAGAGAGGACCCCGGAGAGGTTTCGTGGGTGGGAGGACTGCAGCATGTGCAGTGCATGGGGTAGATTCCTGTTGTGTGTCCAGTCTGCAGTGCCAACAGTCAACAAGGAGGGAATAAGAAGGCTCCTTTTTAATGATTTTATGAACCTTTCACCTCGTCTTACCCTTCCTGCTGTATTCTCACTCTCCCCTCTGATTTGTCTTCTAGCTCCCACCCACAGTGTGGCTCTGGTTCTGCCTCTGGATAAGGTAGTCTCCACGCAGTTGTCCATATCTGCCTTTCTCTCACTAGTCAGAGTGTGGTCTTTGGGTACGTGGGAGGAATTATTCCCTTTCTCACATCCAGCTGACCATGGCTGCTGCCTCCATGGACAAGACAAGTGTTGGTCAGCCAAAAGGGTGGGAAATACTTGTTTCCTTTCAAAACTTCTTGATATTGAGAAGAAACTATGAGCTGGTCCCTGGGAGAAGCCCAAAAGGATGTGCAGAATTGCAATGGGACTGAGTTTGCATCCTCCACTCCCATATCTCAAGACTGAGTGAAAGGCTTAGATGAGTTGGCCAAAAAATATTAAAGTCAAGAAGAAGGATAAAAGGGTCTTATGAAAGCATACATTGCTTAATGAAAACATGTCCACCCAGCAGCATCACTCCAGAGATGGAGGCCAGTCTCCTGAGCTGTTCTTGTTGGTTTGACTGTAGTGAGAAATGCTTAAAGAGATCGAGTTCCAGCCTCTTTCTGTGGATGCCATTTCTTGTGCATGTTCAGGGTGGATCACATAGAAATGACTCACATTTAATGACATATTTTAGTTACATGCTTAAAAAACAAACAAAAAAAATCATTTTGAGGAAGGGCCACAGGCAATTGAGTCACATGGGAACCTTTTTCCTCTTGTTGGCTTGCTGATAACAGCATGGATGTGTTGAGGAGAAGCAGAATCATAGCCATGACAAGCAATATTGTCCTATCTCAGCCTCTGCAAGATCTGGATGCTCATTCCTGAAGGTTACAGAATCAGACTTGGGTTCCCCATTGCTTTAGCTCTTCTACTGTGGGAACAGACCAGTTCTGAGGGTTAAAATGTGAGAAGGCAACACAGAGAAAATCCCATGCCCCAGAGTAAAATCTTCAGGAAGATACCAGAACACTCCTGTTCTCCAGGAACCTTGTAGTTGACCAGAACTTTGGGTCTTTTCAGTCTAATTCCCATTGATTTCACCTCAGATAGAGACACAAGCCTTTTGACAGTCTGTGCCTTAATAACCACTACTAACCATCCTTGGAAGACATAGATTGACTCTTGAGAGGAACCAATGCTGGTCAATATCTCTGGGCATGGAAACACAACAGTCCCTCTTAAAAACCAAAGGGAAAACTCATGTGGTTGGTTGAGATTTCTGAAACTCATCTGCAAGAGGAGAAGCCAACGCATAGCGTGGGTGCTATGCTGACCTTGCTCCTACAGGCAACTGCACGAAGCAAATCTGTGTCAAGGAAGCAACAGGGTTTCCCAGGGACACAAGGGAGGTTTAGCTACTGTAATCATGGAGCTAATTAAAAATAATAAAAATTAGAGAGGAGGTAGATACTGGTCACTGTGTGATTTACTGTGCCCTGTTATGGGTCAACAAAGAGAGCACAACAGATGGCTGTTGGTTTGAGTCTTGGGAGAGAAACCCCCAACAGGACTGTGCCTTTGAAAGAGCTTTCTGTGCCTCAGAAGGGCAAATACGGGAGGATGGGTCATAGCTCTGCTCTGCTGTGGCACGTTGGGAAGTGATGAGAGAAGGGTTCCTGTTGTAAAAATGTCAAAAGATCAAGTCTTTCGTCAATGACGCGAGGGCAAGACTTTACCAAAGTGACTAAGATCACCAGCTACTCTTATGCTTGCAACAGCTCAAGAAGTGACCTGGTTCTCTGAGGGGCAGAGCACGCAGCAGCACCCGCTGGTAGCTGGTGAGCAGAGGGTGACTCAGATATTTGGAAAATGACTTTCCTCAGCTGCTGGCTTTGGAGCTTTACCTTGAAACTCCCAGTTTTGCAAATATCAGTTTTGCTGGTTACGTGTGACTTGCTGTGCTTGGACAGAGAGGCAAGAGAAATGCAGAGAGGGCTGTGCTGGCATCCAGTGACTGCTCAGAGAGAAAAGTATGTTCTTTGCCATGAAGATGCCTTTTAGACCAGGCAAATCTGCTTTGCAGAATACCTACATTTTATCATGCAACATGACCACCACTTGTCTTTTTCTGGTAAGCCTGGTGGCCCGTCAGCAGCCATATGTCTAAAGAGAATGTCTTAGCTCTTGCAGAAGAAACTTGGCTGAAGAGTTGGTTCCTAACAACGTCTTGGGAGTTGCTGTTAACACAACTGATAGTGGCAGAGCAAACAATTTCCTGTGTAATAAAGACATTTTCCCCCTGTCAGTGAACTTCTTGCCAGAGCTCAATGAAACAGGATACGTGGAATTGGCAGAAAGTCCCAGATTTACAGAGTGTAACTGAAGGATAGTTTTCAACATTTGGTTTCTCCACCACAATCTGAAAAATTTTTGATAAAAAAAAGGAAAAAGGAAAGTGGAAATTCCCTCTTTCCACTCTCCCCCCTTAATTTTAACTGGTTTTCTTGGAATCTTTATAACTTTGGGGATTAAACTGAGCTCTGCATGTGCATTTTCTGTACATACAATTAACAAATGCTTGTCGTTCAGCTCTTTTAGTAAGCAAAAGAAAACAGAACAGGATTAACTTTCCTATCTTCTATTGAAAATGAGTTCCCCTACTGAGCAGTAGGCACAACCATAGAATACATGGTACTTACTTAATATGCTGGAAAAATAGTCTTCGTTGGATTTATGCTCTTTCCTAAATTATTTTGGTTTTTTTAAGGTTTTTTTGGTGTGTGTTTAGGGTTTTTTTTGTTACTGTTACAGCCAGAAGGGACAATCACCATAATTTCTGGATACAAAATGGGCATAAGTATTTTTTCCTGTAACTTTAATGAGAGCCAGGCTTGTGTAAGGAATCTAAGTGTGAGTTTCTTCCTGCTCCCTCTCACATCAAAAGAAAAGTTTTCATTGACGTCAGGATGGAGTAAGATATTGGGAAATAGCACTCTCAGAAGAAAAGTAGCATCAGCAAGATGACATAGCATCATTCTCTTATCGCAGGTCACTATTAAACTATCAAATTTATATAAATGTAAATCACTAATTGCACTAATATTTTGCAAATACCTAGTGCAGCAGCTATTTAATGAAGCAGAGGAGGAGTAGCAATGCAGGAGAGGAATCCTCCCAGTGTTTTTAGGCAAGTTTTATCAAGTCTAGAGAACTCTAGAGAGCTGGAAAGGCTGCTGCCCTTCATTAATGCAGTAATACAACAATGAACAAATCAGCGTGTCCTTCAAACTCCCAGGAGTCCTCCAGCCCTATACACAGCATGATTGTAAGATGAGGGGAAGGAAGGCAGGGAAGTCCTAAAGATTAATCAGATAATAAGGGAAATTCCTTAGTCCTGAGCACAAGGTCTTTTCCCTCTCCAGCCTCCCCGAGAACCCGCAGAAGCCGTATCGCCCCGATTTGCAGCGGAGATAAGGATGCCCTGGCCACAGGGAGATGTACAACAAACACAACTTTATCTCCAGCACCACACGCGGGCTCAGGATCAATAAGCAGTCATCACTTAGACATCTTGCAGGAAGGATCTGCCAGATGAGACACCCCTTCATGTCCCCCCTTTTCCAGCCTTAGAAGTCCTCGGGTCACATAAGTGGGGTCTCGAAAGAAACAGGAAAAACTCTTACCTCAGGTACAACCGGGGTCTCTGCAGCAGCAGCCAAACAAGTGACAAAGGAGGAAATTTTGGCTGTGTTTGTTTTTTCTTGTTTGTAGAGTTTACTCCTCAAAGCCACCATTGGAGAGCGATGCATTCTGTGTGTGCTTTCCTGTAGGCCTGGCAGGAAAACAGAGACCAAAAGAAAGGAAAAAAAAAAAAATCCTGATGCTGGAAACATCTGGAATTTTATATGTGCTTAGCATCTCGGGAAAGTCTGTTTTTGTTTGTCCTTCTTGCCAATAAATTCAATGCTTTCCCTTAAAATATATGGGAGTAGGAAATATATATTAAAGACAAGTATTCCTGTTTAAACTCAAGCTTGGGTTATTAACAGTGGTGTGGCTGTGATAAGAAGCAATGAGATGATAACCTTCATGAGCAATATTATGCTATCTCTCAGCCTCTGCAGAGTTAGCTGTAATCGTTGTGCAACCCAGACCATCAAAGGAAAGATAAGATCAGATAAGCAAAATACTGTTGTGATTTTGCATCGATGCCATTTAAGTTATAATTATTACTTTTCCTATCTTTGGTTAAAATGAAGATGAAAACCAGTGTTGGGGTTTTGTTTTTGTTTTTGGGTTTTTTTACACACACTTGCATATATACATGTATATCTTTGACCTATCAGACCCCCAAAAAATGTAAGTCCATATATTATACTGCTTCAGGAGGACCCTGGTTAAATTGCTGGTGGTTCTTTCAGATGGTTTAGCACACAAGCAGGCAAGATGCAGCCTTCACTGTACAGAGGAAGCCACCTGCTGAAAGATGATGGAGAGGAGCTTTTAAAAAAGCAAAGTCTCCTTCAAGAAACAGCCATGAGACACCAATATGAGTAACTGCCTTCAGTAGGTGAGCACTGTGTGGAGATTACAGTCATATTTACTGAGGCTGCTCCCATTCCCCAAAGGAGTTATTATTTCTGAGACCCACAATAATCATAACTTGGCAAAGTGAATGAGACAGACTGGAAATGCCTCTTCTGCTGCATCCTGAATGCCCATCCCAACCTCTGCCTCCAAATAGGCAGATGGGGTTCCAAAGAAATACTCCCCATGAGGTGTACTTCTACAGGCTTCATATAGCTGTAAAAGCAAGAACTATCTGGGTTCTTACCTAAATCTTTTCTGAGCTAGACAGAGTCCCTTCGTTTGCAAAGCCAGGGGGTGATTTCACACCTAGTGAGAAAACTGGGTGCTTTATCATTGATTTTGGCTGAAAGAGGCTCACACTGTCACCCTGTAACTTCATTGAGGTCAAGTTTTCTTCCTATATTTCCAGCACTTCTGCTTCTGGTCCTGAGTGGAACAGACTTTCTTGTGGGTATGTTTGTACTTCCCAGTCATTTGCATGTAATTTTATGCAAACATTTTTATCACAGATCAGTTCACACAACCACAAGCTGTGTTTTTATTTTCTCTGTCAGCTGAAAGCTTAATCTACATTGCTTTTTTTCTTCTCCTTGCTCCAGTATGACTACATCAAAGTAATTGCACAGGTGCAAACCCTGACTCTAGATGCTCTGTATTTATACAGCAAAATATTCTGCTTTCCATGTATCTTATGCTGGTCTAAGCCCAGGTATCTCATACCTTGCCAGCACCAGTACTTTTGGAGCTTCAGTGAAATATATACATAAGTGTAATTGCAGCAGAGCAAAACTTGGGCAGGTAAGCAGGTCTTCAAGACATTTCTTGTCACAGGAGAGAAGTAAATTCTTTACAAAACAGGCAGTTCTTGTGTTGGTGGATCCTTTCTTCAAAAGGCTTGAATCAGAAGATCAAACAATGCTGTAAACTCTTCCATTTGCCAGTCAATGACATACATGAACTTGAAGTCCCAAAATGGTTCGGTGGGTGAGAGGTAGTCCTGGTGGAAACAAAGGCTGAAGGAGCAGGAGCAGATCATGCAGGGACCTGTTGTGGGGAGGGAGATGATAGCCTTGTGCAGGGCACAATAGAAACCCCCTTTTTGCCACTCCAGAGAGCAGCGACCCCCTGATTTCACAGGTAACAGGCAATGGTGATCCAGAGTGCAGAGCTCAGATGAGATCAGAGTGATGAAAAGCATCAGCAAGCTTCAGTTCAAAATTGTTGGGTTGGAGCTGGCACCTCCACAAGAATAAGGCTGATTATGTGGTATCTCTTTCATCTAATTCTCCAAGCTGATTAAATACTAGCTCTTATCTTACAGAACACTGGAATGTGTTGCTACATCACATTGTGGATTTATCAATAACTAATTCTCAGTTGGGGACATATGTATTTCATGTATGTATGCACAGAGTGCTCATTGCTCAATTTAAAACATCCCTGATCTGAAGTTAATACTCAGATTTTTTACCCTTTCTTTCAGTGACACTTACCAGTTTCAGTTACAAGGAAATACAAATTCACCCTTTGAAGATGCCAGAATCTGGTGCAATATGAGAAACTGACTCCCCAGATGAGCCTTGAAATGCCAAGTTTCAGCCCATTGATTTCTTTTTTTTTTTTCCCATCCCAATTTTAAATCCCAGAAAACAGGGGTTGATGGTGGATCTGCTGAGGCAGCTCTCAGTGACTGTAAAAGCACAGACTGCACCATGATGCCATGAGGGGCCAGGAACTGCTCATGGAAAAGCTCCATGTTTTCACACACAGAAGGGAGTGTAAGGTCTTTGTTAGTACAGCCTGGAGTATTTCACGTTATGGCTCCAGGAAGAGCAGCACATTTAGCACAGAGCTGTGATCATGGACAATGCGGCTGCTTTCACCCAGTGGTGGATGGCCATAGGAAAGGGGATCATGATTAACTCCATCGCTGCCAAATGATACACCTAGCTTAAGCTCCAGCTAATGCCCCTTTCTTACTACAAACAATAAAATAAAAATTAAACCACATGACATGTCAGGAGCTTTTTTTCCTACAGTTATTAATGTAATTTTTCTTTTTTTTTTTTGGCTGAAAAATGATCAGAGCCAAGGCATGAGCAGGTGCTGCAGGATCTGAGCTGCTCTGTCAGCCTCTTTAATGTGACCTTAAACTACCAACCACAAGTACAGACCAGAATATGCTGGAGTGTGCTCTACAAAGGAATATTCACAGAAAACTCAGATCAGGCCTTAAGATTGTATTCACCACCATTCCTTTAACTCACATCTCTGCAAGGAAAACCACACCAGAGAAAGAAACTGCTCCACCTTAGTAAAACTAACTCCTTTTTAGTCTCTTTTTTTCAGTGGAGGAAAGTTTCCTGAGTTATTGAAATGAAACTGAGAAGCTTTTTGATCCAGGAGCAAATGGGTTAAAAAAGCTTCAGAGTTTAAAGCTCTGCTTTGCTCATCCTTAATGGAAACTCAGGGACTGAATTTAGAATTGTGTTTGTTGAGAACAAGGCAAAAAGCGTCAGAGAGGAGGCTGGCAGGGAGAGGTGGTATGCACAGGAATTAAATGCGGTTGGGTGTCACTGCGCAGGGCGAGTCTGAACTATGTATGTGCGTGTAAGAATTTGTAGTAGTCTGTGTACTGGCAAAAGAACTGGCAACCTGCCCTAAAATATCTAATGGGCTCCTCCTGAGTTTTTGAATCCCTCCTCAGTGCTCAGTGACAGAGGAGAACTTGATCCCCATTTTAAAGCATCCGTAAGTTAAGGGTATGTGGATTAGATATGAGGTGGCAAAAATCAGTTTGGACCTTAATGGAGCTGGGGACCATGTGTAGCATTTGGAACCAGCTCTTCCCACTTTAGAATCCGAGGATGCCTGGAGAGCAGTCCTGTGCCTACTTCAGAGCTGGGGTCCAATTTCAGATGCCTTCTCAGGCCCCAGAATCCATCACTGCTTGCATCCTGCTTTTCATGATTTAAACTTACATAGCATTTGCTGCATCGAGAAATCAAATGAGCTGTGCAAGTTCCTCTGAAAGCTGCTCCCTCAATCTCTAAGTATTCCCTCCTAAGAAAGAAGTAAGCCTGGCTGGTGTCACTCAGTGGTTTCTTTAGTTCTTGCAGTGATTAGCTGGTTGGTTCAGCTTTGGTTGTAGCCTTTGCCACTTTAATTACTAATTTCAGAGGTTAAAGACTGAACAGAAGAGCAACTGCAGCAGCCTGAGCCTGATCAATGCTCTTCTGCATCGCTGGCTGATGCTTACTCATGCTGTAAGTTGAATGTACTGCAAAAGCTGAGGAAGACTTCAACAGAGGACAACTATGGGTAGACCAGCCTAGCCACACTTGGTCCCTCTGGATGCCCTGAGGTCTTCTTCATGCCACAAGGTTCCTGAGCAGTCTTCATCTTCACATGGCTTTGTATGAATAGCAGGTGTGTATGGCCAGGAGAAAAGGTTCTGACCTGCTCTGAATACTCAATACTGTTCAATACTCAAGTACACTGAAGACAACATGGGTAAGAGGAAGAGAGGTCATCTCAAAATAGCATTTCTCGTGTCATAAGGACTCATGGAAAGCCCCTGATTGCCTGGCACCAAGGGTTTGTATTACTAGATCAGTTTTGCACATCTCTCTAGTGAAAGCCATTGGTCTTCTGCAGAACCTCTGTAAGAGGAACAAACCCAGTCACCAAAACCAAAAGCAGCTGTACTGAGAACTGTCCCATCCGCCTCTGTTGGCCTCATATGGCACTTGCAGAAAAGCATCCATCCTCCTATTTATTGCAACTGCCTAAATGCATCTTTATATGAAAGTCTGGAATAGCTTCAAAAGCCTCTATCATAGGAAAATAGCATGCATTTAATAGCCCTCCAGGAAAGTATCACATATTAATTGAACAAGATCATTTAGCCAAGTAGCACTTAATTACAGTCAGCAGAGCGGCACCCATACTCCATGGAGGTCTTCCATGGAGGAACTCTTCTTCCTTGGGCAGAGACTGTAAAATCCAGTAGGATTGTGTAAATTCAGCAGGTTCCCTGTCAAGTGTAGATGCAGTTGAAGGCTCCTGCATTTTCCAGCCCTTCATCACCCAGCTCAGACCCATGCTCAGCTTTCTCTAGATCCCAGTAGACTGGAACTGCACTCAGAAGAGTTGCACTGATGACTGCGCAGAGGCAGTGTGGGACCTAGAGATGGTATTAACTAAGACAGTCAGAGAATATAGTAGTTGAGGTGTTTCCCTCTACTAATTAAGGTCCTATGAGGTGTCACCTATGTTTTAATGTTTCCCTTACCCACAAGATCTTCCCAGAAGGTCGCAGTGGAAAAACAGCTGCCTTCCAGCAAGTTTCAAACTTTCTATCCACCTTCATTGAAACAGATCAAAGCAGGTGGCACCTCCTTAAAATGGAACATTTGAGTGGTTAAACTGAAAGCCAAAGAAGCTAAATTAGTATTATTTTTAGCCAAAGTTTGCTACCACTCAACAGGAAACTGCCAGTATATTGCTAGTATATTGCTTCATATAGAAATATACAGCAGCTCTTGGTGTTCAATGAGACAGATGAGTTCTCTGTGAGGCATAGAAGGCCAGGAGAGCAGCGAGAAGTACTGTACCTCCATCACATGCCCAGGAATCAGCTGGGATATGGGAAAGATCTGGGAGAAATTGCCCTCCCAGAGAATCGACAGAGCCTGTCCTCAGCAGTCGGTGCTCCGAAGTGCCAGAGAAATCCATCCTCATGCTTGGGGACAAACTGCTCCTCTTGAAACAGAGTGGGTAAAGTCTGTTGGTAAAGCAACTGGGACAGCTCAGCATTGCTTGAGGGACTGACACAGCCCAGCATCCCAGGAGAAAGGTGATGGAAGCGAAGGGCCTGCAGCATCTGTCGCAGGAACCCTTGTTAGTGCCTTAGTCACCTGTGGTGGCACCGACTCTCACCTCTTAAAGATGGGAGGGCTCTGGGCTCCTGTGTCACCTGCTTCCCTCTCCCTGCTCCATGGCTGGGACTGGCACTGACCAAACACTCCTGCTGATGGTTCCCATCAGTGTCCCCTTGGGGCTGGGCTGCCGGGGTCCAGGTACCCCAGGGGAGCGACTGACAGCTCTCGCGCTGTTCCCAGCTCCGGCTGGCACGAGGTGAGGATGAGGAATACCAGATTAAGATTTTTTGTAGACATCTCCAGTGTTGGTTAGTTTCAGTGGTACTAAATATTAACATTGGTGTCCCCTGAGTTCTTTGCCTTTCAGAATGGGATGCCTACTCGTTAATTAGTTCAGGCTTTTACCCAAAGGGTTATTTTGGGGCTAGGCTTAGCGTTACAAAGTGCTCAGTCTGTGTTCTGACCAAAGAGTTTGCTGTGAATATGGAGCTGACATCACGTCATTTAGTTCATTTATTTAAGTGTTGATTTGTAGCTGATGCACCCACGGGTAATGCTGACAGCAGCTCCAATTTCTTAATTAAAATACAGTGAAATAAACACAGCCCTCACACCTCATCTTTCCTTAGCTGTAACCTGCTCGCACAAGGAGTAGTCATAGCATCACTGATGACAGCTAGGGCCACTCAGCAGTGGTATCGCTCTTACCCTTGATGTTTCTGGATGGCATCTGAGACAAGAGAATACCTGGGACTCCACCCAGGCAGAAGATGCTGTCAGTATCTCTGCAGACACAGGAAATCTCCTACTTAATTTAGGGCATGAATTAGATTGCTAGTATGGATCACCACCTCATGGTCTTGGCTTTTCCTCCACTCCTTTGCCCAACCTTTTTATTTCTTTCAGATATCATTTTGCCCGGTGTGAGAACCTCACCAGTTTTAATAGCACCTTGTAACACCATGGCCATGGTAAGTGAAAGATCCCATGAAATCACTTGTATGTGCTCCAGTCAGGGAGTAAGGAACACAGAAACTCTATCGTCCCCAACAGCAGTGAGAAAACTGTTTACTCCTGAATATCTCAAACATGTAATTTCAGAGAGGGGAAACTGAGGCAATGACAAGTTCTTGCACAACATCTGTGGTATGATAGAAAACTAGATCCAGCTCCCCAAAGAATCAATTTAATACACGATTCAGTAGACTAGTCTCCTTCTTTAGCCATAAAAACAGTGAGTTTGTTGGGGCCTGGAGAGCTTGATAAGGATGACATTCCACATCTGCACGGGAGAGGTTGGATTCCCTGTGCTCTGCTGTGGTTTGGAGCATGTTGCTCCTTAGACCCATGGCCATACTGTGGCTGTAGGGGCGGTGCCACGGCTCTACTCTGGGACCTCGTGCTGTGGCAGTGGCCAGTGGATGAGGAGACATGTGTCAGGGTCATTGTGGGGAGTGGAAGTGCTGTGGCAGGAGGGTGTAAACCAAAAACTAGACAAGAAAGTTTCACTTACAGATCACATGAGGCTGAGTGGTTTGCTGTCACTGCTGGGAACCATCCAGAGTATCATTTTGGGTCAAGCACTGACACAGGGAAAGCTAAAAGCTGGCAAAAGCAGCTCACTTCCAGCAGCTACTGGGACAGTGGAGCACTGAGTAGAGGCTTTGGCGACAGGCTGGACATCTTACCAGGCCACAGCAGCTCCTCTAACCTGTGCAGAAGGACAACACAGCTGTAGGTGTCTGTGCATGACCATCAGATTGACGAGTTTGGAGGGCATATGGGAAGTTGGCACTGATTTATGAGATGCTAGCAGGGGACTGGACTGGCTGACTGCAGAGTGCAAGGTGCAGTCTTTTCTGTGCAGAGAGAGCTGCAGATTGTCCCGCTGTTGGGAGCATCATTTTCCCTTTCCCCTACACTGTCACTATGCTGCCGCACTGCTACTCTTGGCTTATGAGAGAATTGACTCCCAGTAGTACCAGTGGAGCATAGTTTAGCTTGTGATACATACTGGGCAGCTTTGGGAAGCAACCTACTGCAGAGCAAATGGTCATACTGGTAGCAGCAGTAGCTGTGTCTAACACTATGACATGGTGAACATCACCCTGGTTAATGTTGTTTCCTCTCAGTGGTTGTTACTACAATTCAAACTAGAACCTTGACTCAAGGAATTATCCCTAAATGTTTGTAGAACAGCTTCTTCTGTCTGCTGCAGAGTTATCTGGTTTGGGTTGCTGTCATTATCAAGACAATAAATAAAATCATGAGAAGCCAAATCCTACCTACCAGCTCCTATCCTCCCCTGCAGTTTGAGTCTGTATCTGTTCGTGGATCCTAAGTTGGCTCATCTCCAGCTGGAACCAATTCCTAAATCAGAAGGAACATTGAGTCCCCTTAAACCCTGAGCAATTTAAAAGTTCTCTTCCATCACAACAGCTTTGACCTGGACTGCCTTCTTTAAACTGCCTCCAGAGTATTCTGTTTCATAACCAAATTGTTTGTTACTGTTGCTCTCTCCAAACTACCTTTTCCCACTCACTGAATTTCATGGGGCTCCTCTTCAACATGTGCCTTGCTCAGAAGCAATCTTGATGTCTCATTTTGGCCGTTGTGTGTCTGAATGACCTCTGCATGGGAAAGTTGGTGACGACAGAAGAGCATCTCTTGCGATAAAAGCACTCTGTATTCATCCTGTGCTCATAAGTGCACAGTAACAGCACGCTACTTTAATTATACGTTTTCCTGCCCCTTCTCTTTCATCTTTCTGTAACTTTGTCAAGGTTGTAAACACACCTAGGCCTTAAGACTCCTTCAGCAAGAATTGCTTTTGAATCCATCTACGTATTTTCTTCCTGTGGAGCTCAGAGTTCTGTACTTCTCCAAATTGCAGGGCTGCAGTAAATGCCCGAGAATAATGCACACCTATATAGAGCATATACCATAAAACCAGAATTGTGTGACAATGCCAGCAAGTATCTCTGATGAAAGATGAACACAGAGGCTGCAAGAGGCTTTCTCACATGTCGTTTCTGAGTGCTGGCAGATTTTCCATTGTTTTGATGCTCTAGTTTCTTAAAAACTCACTGAAATATCAGCTTATTTCACAATGGGTTACCATTATTCACAGACCCATTCTTTGTGTGTTAGGGTGACAACTCATATGAAGATTTCCTGTCCCATATTGGATTGCTTCTGAAATTGTTTGTTTTAATTTGCCTTTATGGGCTTTTTAGGTTAAATGAATGTAGAGTTGATTCACTGGGAAGGCATGGGATTTTTCTGCACTGTAACTATTATCCTGCAATAAATCCAGGCTGCTCAAAGATGCTGCCCCTTTAAACAAGACACAAAAAGAAATCAACCATCGCCTGGATAATGCCATTCTCATCAACATGCATGGAGCTTACTTGTCTGTCACGTCGCCCACATCTTCTCAATCATTCTCTTTCATTTATCCTATTATGCCCCTATTTTAACTCATGCTGTGGCTCATACTCAATGACAGGCAGAAGAAATCCAGCTGAACCTCATCCCTCATGCGCTTCCCCACTGAAGATGCAGTGTAGGGTCTTACCTGATGGAGATGAATACACATGCACCTGGTGGAACTGGAGTGGGGAGAGACTTTTTACAGTTAGAGGAAAACACTGGCAACCCAGAGGAATCTGGGTGATGTGATCTGTTGTAGGCAACTGTTTTTCTGACTTTTCCCCCCTTCTCCATGTGTGAGGAGACAGTAGGTGTTTTGCAAGCATTTGCTGTTTGGAAGACATGATCATAAACCCTGACTAATGTTTGTGGTTGGTGGGTCTGTGGCAACAAGTCAAAGCAAGTGCTAATTACTATGGCTATTGCTGCTATTTTATTATTTAATTTCACTGTATGAGTGTGGTGTTGAAGGGCTCTAACCTGGAGGCATGTCCCCACAGGCAGGACACTATCCAAACACAGAACAAAGCAACGGTCCCTGCTGCTAGGAACCTGCAACCTAAATATACTGGTACGTTGACTCCTGACCTGTAACCTAGAGGTGTTTGAGCCTCTGGACTCCAGGGATCCCAGAGCTCATACTGTTCTATGTCAGAGTGCAGTGGGGCTCTGGGGTTGAGCAACGGCGTTACTGACCCAAGTTGCCCAAGCAGGAGGAGGTACCAGACCAGGTACTTGCACATGCAGGTGGGGAGGTCTGTGGGAAAACAGTGGGTCTCACAGATAAATGAGAAGAATAAATATTATTGGTCTTTAGCAGCAACCTGAGGCTCAAATCTGAGCCTGGAGCTACTCACTCCCATTTAGGAAACACAGCCCCTTCGATATGGCTGATTCATGGCACTCTCTTCCTCAAGCTGTCTAGCACGTGTCTACAAGTTGATGCATTGATCAGCAGCTTAGGACAAAGTTATTTCTCCCTGGCATGCACATATGTGAACGGCAGCCAAATGAAGCAGCCAGCTCCGATGCTGCTCTCTGATTGATCCAGTTCATGAAGACCTGCCCAGTGATTTCCATGCATATTGTGTGAAGATTAACACACCATCCTGGCAAGCAGTGTCCCACAGCACTGCAGGAGAAATCCTTTGGTTAACTCTGTGTGCTGCCAACAGCTGGAACTGGCTGTTTTAATGAATCTGCTGGGTTTTTGATTATAAATGAGCTAACAGCATTCTGCTAATTGTGTTGCTTAGTTTTCTGGGTATTTCTTCAAGACATAAAACAATGCAGAGAGCCCATGGCTCTTTCTTTCGTTTATGTCAACTTAAGACACTCTGAGCTTCCCATTCTAGTGGGAACCTTGCAACTGTTAGCGATAATAACAATAAAAATACTTAGTGTCACCATTTCTATCTCTCCCCTGATTCAACAGCACTATAATTACCTAGAACCGTTTCTAATACATGAAACAATTTAGACCACTGGTTTCCAAAGAAAAAGAAAGATTCCACTCCTTCTGTACAAGAAGACTCATGCCCATTGTGAACTGTTTAGAGTCTGTTGTTGAAACAAACTTAATTTCTCTCTCTCTTTAATTCTATTTTTTTTTCCTGGATTAGGCTGTCCTTGCTGGTAATTCAGATTCCTGGGGTGGGAGGAGGCAGTGACCGATAGGATGCACAGATCAGGTTTTGTTCAGACTTGCAAGAGCTGGTGTAGTCCAGCCTCACAGCTGGCTCCAGGACTCTGTCTGCAATATTTGCTTCCCTGCTTTGGCTGTTGTTTGGGTATGTCAAAGTCAGAAGGAAATGAGTCCATGGGGATGACAAGGAGAGGGAACCTGGGCATGGGGAAATCAGTGTAAGTGTGCTCTGAACCAGCCTCTGCCCTCTGAACAGCCCCACAGCTGGGAAAAGCAACTCCTGCTTAGTGTCTTCCAAAATCAGTGGGGGTACCTGTGACACCGGGCACTTTGCTGGGTGATGTGAGGTCACCAACATCCGACCTCTAGAATGGAGGAAGAGAGAAAGCAAGTGCAAGATCACGCCAGGCAATGCACTGTCACAGCTTGTTCCTCAAGCCCCAGAAAGCTCCACACCCATTTTACTCTTCACTGTTTCCTCACCAACCTTGTATGAGACACTGCTGGGGAATGGATTTAGGAAAACCCTGTCATTTACACGTTCATGGCACATGGGGAAGCAGTAGCAATCTCCCATGGCACCTGGGAATGGGGCTACCCCAGCCCAGCTCCACCCAGCTGGTGAGGATGGATGATCTGCCAGCTCATCACACAAAAGCACTATGAATTGCAGGGATGGACGGACAGACAGGTGCATGTCACACCTGTGAGAAGCTCACTGCTTGCACTCCTGCCTATTTGCTATTTCTATTTCTCTCTGGCTAACTTACAAGACAGCCATCTGGCACATGCATAAAGAATACATGATGGCTGATCACTTTGAGGGCATTTATCTTCATGAATGAGGAGGAGAGGGTTATAGTGGTGAAGCCCTGAGGAGTTGGCCTGTCTCTCCTTGCGAGCGAAGATTAATGTGTTGTGAGACGTTGGCTAATGTGTATCATGCACGCACAGTGTACCTTTCCCTCCATCCCCCTCTCCTTACCTCAGCTCTCTTCTCATGGACTAATACAGTTTTGAAAGATGAGAGGTTGCAAGGAATACACTCCCTCTCCCCACAAAAGGTTGGGGAAATCTGTGGGAAACACAAGGTTTAAAATGGTTAAGGAGAACTTTGATGTCCTATCTTATTAACTTCTAACTGAAAAGAAGAGCACTTTATGGAAAGGATTTCACATCTCTGTCACTCTAGTATAAACTAGATGGAGACTATCTTCTATTTGCAAATATATAGGCCATTAATTAAGTTCTTACATTTTTTATGTCACCCAATTAAAGGGCAAATTGAGGTACCATGACTCATCTTTGTACCCAAAACAGTAGATGGACTTCCTTTAAAAGTTCAAGCATAGAGGAGAGTCTTCAACTGAAAATAAAAATGTTTGAAGCTGAATGGGTACATCAAGGCCAATAAGAAACTGCATTTGATACTGGCCCTACATATCTTTTTGCATTGTTTACTTCAATAATAATTCAGGTCGATGTTATCTGCAAAATCACTGCATGGAAAGGACAGAAATGAGCAAGGGGGAAAATTTATAAGAAAAGACAAAGGAATGTCAAATCTAAGTAGATACATGCCTAGTTTGTACCTGCTATGTATTTTACCTCAAAAACATAGGTTCAAATTCTGTAGAAGCTGGTCTGTGCAAAGCAGCTCAGTTGTGGAAGCATATATTTTTACAGGTTAATTTAGTACTCTTTGTAGGCAGTGCAGCTCCAAGCTGATGGAGAGCTGTGGTGTTTTGAATATGGAAAAAGCAGGGCAGCATGTGCATCTCCAGGCCTTGATCTGGGCCAATATAGGCAATGGCAAAACTCCCTGTTGTGTTGCACAGGTGGTAAAATACCTGGCTGGTCTGCACAAGTCAAGAAGAAGGTAGCTGTGGAAATACGGGAGCAAGAGACTATGCAGAGCCTTTACTGGGTGAATGAATACATTAAATGTGATAGCAGGCAGGAGATGGGAAATTAAAGAGGGACTTGAATCATGTGAGTTTGTGGCTGAACTGGGAGAGAAGTACTTGCATTTTAAAGTGTCTTGAGGCAGAGGGAGCTGCCAAAGCTGGGTAGAAGCATTTGTAAGCATTAAGGTGAAGGATGACCAGAGTTTCTCCAGGGGCAAAAACATCCTCACAGGAACATGCCCCATCCACCTGCCCTGCTGCAATCTGCTTCCACAAAGATACCAGACTTCCAAAGCCTGCTGAGCATATACAGGAGGTAATTATTCTGAAAAAGGGGTACTTCTCATCAAATCCATTTTCTCAGCTAGTCTATCACTTACAAAGTCTCAAGTAGGAAACTGGTAATCTACATAAAAGTGAAAGGAATGTCATGCAGAATAGCTTAAAATATGGATCCCCCATCACAGAGCCTGTCATGTCTTCCTACTGTATTTCCATCACTGCAGACAACATAATGCCACTGCACCAGTCATGTTTCAACTAACACCTCAAGTCAGGTAGACACATAGCAGGTTAATTAGGGGCTTTGGCAAATTGAGTCCACGGGCTGTAATTACCAGCACTCAAGACCTACAATTTCTGTTTTAATTAAAATAAACAGTGTGGAGAAGCTGACATCACACCAGAGTAACCAGTGTGTAAGTCACAGTTAATTATATTAAGCTGTGGCCTCCATCATAAAAAAATACTCGGTTTGGATCTGGATTTATAGAGACTGGCTTTACCATTTTGGCAAAGTTTAATTGCTGTACACTGGCCACCAACCGGTCTGGACAAGTCAGTCTGTGGGGGTGATGGGATACCCTGTGCGTGGAAGGGCTCCTTCTTCTCTTGGGGTGGAAGCAGGCAGTGACAGCCCTTGAATCACCACTTCGCTGCCTCCTACCAACCCCTTTTACCCAGACAAGCCCTGGTTGTGTCCTATCAATGCTTGGGCTGCCTCTGTCACACCACACAGGACTGAGTGCTGCTGCCTTTCCCAAAGAGCATTGCCAGGAAAAATGAGCCAGGGGAAAACTGAGCTTTTGGGAAGGGTCTGGGTGGTCAGAGGCACAGGGCACTGAGGTGCTTTGGGCAACCCTGGGTGCGGAGAATCCCCAGTGGTGGGGACTCAGGCTCTTGGTGCCTGCACACACCCAGGCACAGGTGGCATATTCCTTCACTGCATCTAATAAATGCTTCTGCTGTGGCACAACTCTTGCCTTTCTCTCCACACTCACTCACTCACTCTCCAGCTAATCCCTTAAGCGATGTTGCAGAGTACAGCGTAACGCTGCGGCTGCCCACACTGCAGCCTCTCATCTGCCACCTCTCCCGCTTCTCATCCTCCGCCCAAGCTTCTCTCCCAACCCTGCCTTTTGTCTCCTTCACCCACTTTCAGCCCTGTGCCTCCTTTGATGACACCCGACATGCTAGGTGCAGCCAGATCCACCCTGCCCAGCCAAAAACACACCTGTTTTGCAAACCAGTCCAGGTGTATTGGACATAAGCTGTTCTAGGATCACTTTTATTATGTTACACAATCCCACTCTGTCTGAGTCTCCAGCCTGAGCAGCCGTGAAGGAGCAGATGTCTCGTGGGCTTGCCAGGGCTCCCCAGCAGTGCCATGCAATGTATGGGCAAATAATTAGACATGCAAGAGGGTAGACAAATCTCAGACTTGTACTTTTCCAGTCTGGTTATGAGAAATTAGCAGGTGTCCTCACAACCATTCAGTTCATCCACAGGACGATGAAGCCCTTGGCAGTGTCCTCTCCTTGCAGGTTCCAGGTCACTCATCTGGGTCCCTTGTTGCTACCTGGAACCACCAAGGATCAGTAATGAAATGCTGGAACAATCCTCTGAGCATTTCCTGGAGGGTGTGATGGTTACTCCAGCCAAAAGTGCATAACAATGCCATCTCTCCTGGCAGTGCCATTAAGATTACAACAAGAACCCCCTGGAAGGATCACATTCAGCTTTTGCAATAGAGCTGGGGAAGTGAAAAGCTTTGAATGTCCTTATATGTCCTTATATCTTGAAATCAATGCACTTTACCTTTAGGAGCAACCTGCCCCGCAGAATCCCTGGAAAACAACATTTCAGTAAAGCTTTGATGACCTAATCTCCTTGGGGAAAGAGAGGGGAGGGAGCATAGGGCCAGGCACGCTGCTGTTTTCTGTTGTGAAAGGTGTGGAATTTGTTTATCAACTCAGGCTGTTGGATGGAAACCTCAGGACCAGGACAGACAACATTTTTTCTTTTGCTTCTCTGAAACAACAGAATGTTTTTTAAATCATTCTTTATTGCAATCCATTTTCAGGCATGAAAAAAGCAATGGAAAATGCCTTTAAAAAAATTTTTGCACAAACCTAACCCTTCTTTTTTAATGGAAGCAAAAAACTAATATGCTGAGGTAGTACCAATGGAAACAATTGTTGTTTACTCATTTACTCACTTCTACTAACACTGTATGATCCTTATTTAGTTAAGTATGATTTCCCTGCCACCTCTCCATATGAAATTGCAACTCTCTATGATGTTATGATTAGCATAATATGAACTGATGATTTTTACTATGTCATAGGCCTCATACTGGAATTCTTTTCAAAGTTTCTTTCATTGTTCTGCCAATATTTCCTAACAGTCACTGCAACCTACAGTCTAATTATTTTATTTTCCATTATATTTTGAGACCAACCAAGTAGCAGCAGCATAATGAGTTTTAAACTCAGTAGTTAATCTCTAAAATCGATCTCGTTAAACACAACAGTCTAACTGATCATGGGTATTGCTGTTTACTTGTAGCTCACCTACAAAGCACCAGAGAAAGATGGTGTTTGTTTGTTTGTGGTGTGTCCATGCAGGATTGCTTGCCTTCTTTGGTAACTGGGTGAGACAGTCCATGCAAGCTCAGACACCGGTGTTTGGTGTAGGCCTGTACGTTGCCCAAGAAGGAAGATTGCCCTGTGCTCCCCTGCTGTGGGTTATTAATGCTTTTGGCTTCTGCAGGTGAAAGCAGACAAAGCAAAGCCACTGGTGCCCAGCCCTGGAACGTGTCAGTTTTGGCACTGCCTGCCCTCAGCAGGGACTGGCGTAGCTGATGTCATGTGGGCATTGCCTTCATTTTTGATCAGACCAACATGGAAAGCCACGGGTGCTCCTTTATCACCGAGCAAGGAGGAGGAGGCATGGTGACTCAGAGGAGCATCAGAGCGTTCGGGGTTCTCCTGCGCAGCCCCACGCCGCTGGCTGTGCCCATGGGCTCGGCCAGCCCCTCACTGTCTTCAAAGCACCAACTACTGAAGGAGCAACTTTCCCACAGCTGTGCAATCCTTCTCCAGCCACCTGCCCCTCCAGAGCACACACACACCAATTTTGGGATGTACCTGAGCCCTCCTGCTACCACCCCATGGCTCCTTAACCACCGCACCAAACATAAAGAGAGTTTTCCACAGTGTTAGTGAGAGGGCACAGGTGGCTCTGCAGAGACATGGGACAGGGACAACTTCTCTCCTGGAAACCAGCAGGCAGGACAGTGGCTTCTAAAAGCCAGGGCAGCCAAATTACTAGTCTTTGTGCTGCCAGGATGCCACAGCATTATTCAGGGGTTTACTCCTGTGGAGGTGTGGGCCACTCTGCAGCTGTGTGTCCTACCCAGCATTTGGCCTTTCACTGGCTCTGAGGATATGTGGTTTAAAATTCTTTTATCTAATTGTAATGAGCCATTTGGGTTTTTCCTCCTCTTTTTAGAGCTATTGCCAGACAGTTTGTCCTGAAAATGCTAGTTATAGGTTGTTTTTTGGGTTTTTTTTTGTTGTTTTTTTTTTTTCTTTCCCCTGCTCTTATCAAAGCAGGATGCCAAGAGACTAAATGACTGTCCTGACTCTGTAACATCCTCTTTCATATCCTCCCTTCCGTGCTCTGGGAAGAGCAAAGTGCCCGGACATCAGGCCCTTGACAGGTCCGGTCAGAGCGTTCAGGGAGCAGGCGGGAGCACATCACAGTTCCTGCTCCTGAAAGGCTCTTACTAAACCTCATTGGAGTGATGGGAGGAGTGTTCCCTGGCCTCATCAGGCTTGGGAATGGGGCCAATATCCTCCTTGAACCCTCTGTCCCTACATAAACCATATACCTTTCCTTTTATGTCCAAGGCTGGGCCACTGCGTGGACAGCACCAAGAGGAGTCTGAGCAGCTCTGAGCAGTGCAGAGGGTTTGCACGTACGAGACATCAGTTGGGAGACCAAGTGCTTGGAATGAAGACACACCATGTGTGTTCTCTTGTGTCTTCTCATAGTGCAAGGTGAGTGATGGGACCATGGGTGTTTGGTGCTGATGAGGAAGCTACAGGGGTGCATTTGTCTTTCTGGTGTGTATTTACCACATCCCTCTGTCTCAAGGGGTTTTATTAAGCCTGAACAGAACTGCACTTTTCTGGGGGAAAAATAATTACATTTGCATTCACTGAAGCTTTTAAAATATTTTCCCACCCCTGCTTTTTCTTTCCTGATTGTTTTGCTTTGGATGCACTTTCAGGCCTTGGGTTTATGTGACAGAAAGCAGCTCCCAGTAACTGGAGGGCTGAAGCCATCCTTCCCTCAAATGTTCCCATAAACATTTTCAAAGTAATATAAGAAGGAGGCACCTGCATTTCCAGCCCAACTTTGCAGAGCAATATCACCCCTGTAATCTTGCTTTAGAAGCGACCTCACTGTAGATATGATAATGGGGGAGCTGCTGCAACCCTCATTAAAGCCAGTGGAGAACCTCCCACAGCTTTTGAGGGCACAAGCTTTAGGCTGCCTGTGTGCTGAGGCTGGAGAAGATCACTTGGACACGTCTTAACAAAGGAAAAAAAAAGAAAGAAGATACAAACGACACTTGTTAAGTCTTTATAAAAAATAGTGTCATTCTAGTTCCCCACACATGTGAATTATCCTGGGTTTTATGGCAAGAGCATTATGGCCAGACAGCCATCACCATCGTTTTCTGGAGCTCAGTGCCAACTCTGGAACAGGAGGATGCAAGACACCCCAGGGAGGTCAGCTCTCCCCTACAACAGCATGCTTTTTATGGGACTGGCATGTATTGGGCAAGGAGACTGTCAGACACCAGGAGACATCTCTGACATGTTCAAAAGCACGTCCAGGCTGTGACAGTTACAGCTGCTTTCCCAGCCCAGCGCTGACCGTACCTTCTGGGCCAGCCCTGCTGCTCCCACAGGCTGTAACACGTCCCTGGAGAAACACCAAATGGCAAAGCCACAAACCTGAAACCCGGAGCACAGCAGCCCACTGCGATCGGCTCCTCTCCCCAGTCCTCTCCCCAGCACAGTGTTTCCAGTCCTTGTGTAACGCTGCAAACGGCCAAACCCTCCTCGAGGCAGCCTGGTAGAAACCCAGCAGGGCAGCCAAACCTCTCATCTGCCTGAGAATCACAGAACCCCAGCATTGCCTTGATTGGAAAAACCCTTTATGATCATCGAGTCATTAACTGCACACTGACAAGTCCCCGACTAACCCATGTCCCTTAGCCCTATGCCTACACAACTCTTCAGTCCCTACAGGGATGGGGACTCCTCATCAGACATGTGCTCCAGACCCTTCCCCAGCTCCGTTGTCCTTCTGTAGACACTCTCCAGCACCTCCATGTCCTTCTTGGAGTGAGGGGCCCAACACTGAAGCCAGCACTTGAGATGCAGCCTCATCAGTGCCCAGTACAGTGGCAAGAACTGCCCTGGTCCTACTGGCCAGAAGAGAAGAGAAGAGAAGAGAAGAGAAGAGAAGAGAAGAGAAGAGAAGAGAAGAGAAGAGAAGAGAAGAGAAGAGAAGAGAAGAGAAGAGAAGAGAAGAGAAGAGAAGGAAGCAGGGTGTGAAGCAGTATCACTGTGGGTCAGGATGGGATAAAGGCCACCACTTGCTGTGTGAGTGCTCACACACAGCCGGGATGTGCCCTGTGTAGCTCCCTGGGAGCTCTCCTGATGCTGGCTGGGTGCTGGAGGACTGTCCGGGTTTTTTCATAGCTGTCTCACCAGGTGCCCTGTATGGCATCACTCCCACAGTCATTATGTCATCAGTTTCAGATTTAAAAATAGTTTAAAACTGGAGTTTGGCCATGATGGGTCAGCTGGTGGGAAAGGAAAAGCCCCTGTTCCCCACCCACTGGATGTTTTGGAGACCTTGTGCAGGCAAGAGGCCAAGGTGTCTGAGGGAGCAGCTTTATCATGGCTGAACTCGGGTGAAGCCAGCTGGGAAAAACAATTGCTTTTGCATAAAACTTTCTTTCACCCCAGCACCAACATGTTTCAACACACTCTGGGGAACTCACTGCAATGAGTGACACGGATGCTGCTGAGACACCACCTCATAAAACCATATTTTCCAAAGTTACCCCAATAAAAAGAACAGGAGTCAAAGTGGGTTGAAAAATTGAGTTCACTGAGGTGTTTTGGGAGGGCAAGGAGGGTTTGAGAAGACTGTGGCATTCCTGTGAAATCAGGTATATATGCAGTGAGTGATGTGAATATCCATGTATTTTTTGTTCTTGTTGAGAACACTTGATTTCTGAGGATACTGAGAGTTTTACTCATTTTTCTTTGTATCACTTGTGTCCTTCTAGTGCTACTTGGACACATTTCCAGCCCATGCCAGCAGTGGTGCTAGAAATGTATCACAGGTATCACATCACTCTGAAGATTTTCTCATGCTTTGTAGTAATTCACTCTTTTTCATTTTTTCCCTCTGAGAAAAAGTGAAAAAAAAAAAAAATTAAAAAAATCCCTTTTTTTCCCATGCTAAAGCCACTCTGAAGTGAGCAATGACCCTAATTTCTAAATTAACAAAATACTGGAAATTTGCACAATTGCAGCATCCAGACCCCTGCAGACCCTTGAGGCAGTGGGGTTGGGAGAGGACTGAGCTGTGTGTGACCCCCAGGCAGGGCTGCCAGCCCCAGCAGAGATGCTGCTTCCCTGTCCCAGCACTCAGGGGTGTCAGTGTGCATCCCAGGAGTGGAAGGGTTAACGTCTCCTTTTTTCCCTCTGAAAGTGGCTTCTCTTAAAATGAGCATCACGCTGCCTGCTCAGGTTTTTTGGCTGCTTCTTCCACCTCTTCCCCCCCAGCCCATTCAGTAAAGAGGAGCCAAAGGAAACACCTTTGGCTGCAGTCAATAGGTAGCGACTTTTCTACTTCCCCTGGCTGCCCTTCCCAGCCCGGTGACGTGGGCATTTCAGAGATTTCCTGAGCAGCTGCTGGATGCTACACCTTTAGGAGCTCCAGCACTGACTCCTCCACACCCTTTCCCCTTCAGCAGAATTCACACAAAACCAGGGGATTAAAAAAAACCAGCTATAAAAACCAGCCCAGCGCTCACTTGGACGGAGTGACTCTGCTCGCAGCTGTCTGTGTAAATCTGGTGTAATCCCGGTGTCTTGGAGGCATTTTTGGGGCGAGGTGGACAATTGTGGGGTTCAGACAATATATCCCAGCCCCTCCTGAGTTTACTGGCATGGCTTGTTAAATTAGTTATGGATTATTTTTCTTAAGTTGTGGCCTCTGCTAAAAATATCTTTTTTTTTTAAAATTAATAAACATGCTTTATTACCTCTTCCTTTTTTAATTTCCCTTTCTTCTAAACAAATGTTCAGATCCAGGCACTTTCTGCACATGAGGCCAGGTCGAATCAGCCCTGGGCTTGTTTTGTTCCTGGTAGCTGCTGCTCTTCTGACACCTCTCAGATCACACTGACAAGGGAAACTTTGATTCCTCAGCCTGTAATTCCTGCCTGCGTGTGTGGGACAAGCTCACACACCTTGTAACCATTGAGCTTCAGCTCAGAACTCATCTCCTCATTAGGCAGATATAATTACATCTGACAAAAGTCTCGAATGCACCAAAGCACCAAAGGAAAAGACAGAGGGATTAAACTGAGACAAGTCTTTCACCCGTGCTAACTTTGTGCCCCCACCAAGAGCTTGAGGAGGAAGAGGATGAATAATTGTTGAAGGATCATAGCCATGATTATAGGGTGTGTGATCTCTCGTATGGCATCTGAAGACTCAGATAATTATGGAAATTATAAAGGGAAATCAATTTCAGTGTTAAGACGGAAGCACAGGGTTTTTAGGGGGGTTGGTTGGTTAGTTGCCTTTTTTTTTCCTTTTATAATTTTTCCTTTTTTCCTTTTTTCTTTTTTCCTTAATTTTTTATAATTTTTTTTCCCCTCTTCTTTTCTTTTCTAATTGTAAAACAGAGAGCCTGAGGTGTGACTTAACACAACATTTAACTTCACCTTACAGTTGGATTTTAAAGTCACTTAGGGACAGCCTGACAGCTGCCATGAAATTTATAGCTAAAAAAATAAATAAATAGAAAATAATTTGAGAAGCATTAATAGGAATAAGGTTAACCCTGTGCCAAGCACTTCTGTAAACAGGGTTTGGTGGGGGAGTGGGTGGCTGTGCTTTTGCTGGAGAGCAGTGACCTGCCATGGTCAGAACTGCAGGTGGGGTTGGTGATGTGAAGCCATGGAGGGTGGCTGGTCACCAGGGTGCTGCTTGGGGCTGGGGACCACTGTTTGCCCCCTCCCTGGAGCTGCTGCCTGCCCTGCCTGCACTGGGCTGTCACCCATCCTGGGCAGCAGCCTGCCTTCAACAGACCTTGGATAAACTTTGCAGCAGGTTTATGTGCTGCTGAAAACTTGCAAAAGGGGTCGTGGGGAGTGGACGGAGCAATTTTCTTGTAAAAACTTTGCTGACGCATGCTGGGGAAAAAAAATCAAGGCTGAAGGAGAAGCTGTGGATCACTGGTTGAAACTTGCTTTCCTTGTCAGCTCTCCTGTTTTCTTTTAATTAAAAAAAAAGGGGAGGAAAAAACCAACCAAGGTATCTCCTTGTAACAAATGGAGCAAAATAGAAAGTAAACACGTAGAGAAGCACCAAAAAAATTACCTGGGAAATTCCAAAATGAAAGTATTTTGTTGAAAAAATTTCAATTAAGGTTGCTAAGTAACAACAGTGTATCTACTTATCAGCTCATTTACAAAATCTAAGCACTGAAAAGCCAAGACATTAATAGTGGTGGGTATCATAAATCTTACACTGCCAACATAATAAACCTACATGCATTACTCTTATCAAACACAAAGAAAGCAAAATACATATTTCATCACAACAAGCCTAATGCTGACCTCTAAATAAATAGCTGTCTTTCATTAGCAATCTCAAAATAAAACATAAAGCAAATCCTATTAAAAAGAGCCATAAAAATTATGTATGTAGACACTAATGACACGTATTGATCAGCTTCATGTACAAAGCCATACACATGCATAATTCAGCAACAAATCAACACAGTTATGCATTTTTTTTTCTCAAATCAGACATGCAATAATATTCCCAAGAAAACACAATTATAAAGAATTAACTAAAAGTCAGCTGTCAGTTTGATAAATATGTGTATTTTATGTAAGCATACATGTAAGCCTCAGTATTCACCATATCTCTTTAGGAGCGCTTTACTACTGTTAGTATTACCCAACTAATTTGATATTAAAGGTCAGAGTTAAGGCTGCTGAGTTCTGGTGGGACATACTGCATAGCTGTGATCTATGCTTCATAAAGCTCCAGCTCTCTGCTGGTGCTAATTAGGATAATCAGTGATGCTATTCCAATTTCCATTAGCTAAGTTTTGGACTCACTGGGCTTTTATTTCCATGGCTGCCCCATTTCAGCCGAGAACTTACCCATACACCAAGGTACTTAAGGTCTAAGTGCTTATTTTTCAGTGTTGTGATGGATCACAACAGGAACATGGAAGACATGATGCTTGTCATACTTCAAAACCCCAAATCTAACGTGCTTTGTCAAACCCTCTTCCTGTCTTTCAAGGATTTTGGCAATTTCCAGGGGACAGACTCTAATCCTCCAGCCTTGTCCATGTTCAGCAGACATCTGCTGGAAACCAGACTGGCTCAGCACAAACGGGATGGCAAGGGCAGGTGCAGAAGGGTAGCAGCATGGTTCATTCAATGGACCAAGGTGGTCCCTGGGGTTTGAGCAGACGACATAAATTTGTCGTAGGTTTTTAACCAGCGGCGCTGGGGCTCCTGCTCCCAGCGTGCCCGCGAGCCGACATGCCTGGCTGTCCCGAGATCTCCCAGCCCAGCCTTCCCACGTCACATCAATGGACTGTGACTTTCTGATGGATGAACAACTGATTCTGACTCTTTATAGGCAGCACTCGCTCTGCAGTTATTGCCACAATATACCAAATAAAAATCACACTAAGTGCACCCAGGATCATAGTGTCGTTAAAAAAAAAACTTCTGAAAACTCTCAGATAATAGTTAAATCCATTCAGCTTTGAACACTTTAAAAACTGATCAGACCTCTTTCTTAAAGCCCTGAAGTGCTTTTAACTCCCACTGAAGCCAATCAGGGCTCTTTGAAAGACGTGAATGGCAGAGCTAGCCCCTGAAACATGTAAGCCCTGCTACGGAGAGGGGAAGCAGAAAATAGGTTACCCCTCCCAGCACAAAAATGCAGATGTGAATTAACTCCACAAATGTAATGGCATTTAAAAGCTGCATTCAGTAAATCTTATACAGAGTGAGGAAGAAATATGGAAGAAATCCATCAACATTAATTTAACTCAGACAAATAACTACTACTCAATGTAAGCCGAATCGCAGGATGCAAAGGCTCATGTACCTAGTCAGGAAGTTTTAATGATCCCCTCCTCCCAAAAATGTTTAGACAAAAAATGGATAAAGTCAACCTTTCATTCAATCTCTCATTTAAAAAAAAAAAGAGCAAAAATGTGCTGAAATTTGAAATAAAATGTTCATTTTGAAGTAATGAAGAACTATTAAAAAAAAGTCCATTCTTGGGTTCTTAAATTCTCTCCTTCTGGGAGAAAGAGAGGGGAAGCTAAAGAAGTGTATATAGCTGTTCATATTCTGCAGAAAAAGAGGCTTTTTCAAAGTGATTCAACACTGTTGATGAGGAAAAAAAAAAATTATTTGCAACCAGTTACACTGCTCCCCTTCCCCACTTTCCCTTCCCTGTATTTCTTGGATGGAGGACAGGGGAGAAAGGGGTGGTGAGAGGAAGAAACTGCCCATGTGGGCAGAGAATGACTGAGAAGGGACTTCCCTTCAAAATTTCTCCTTTTGTGCCTTTTGAGTAAGCCAGGAAGGGAGAGAAACTTGGGAGAAAATGGGGAAAACCCCCAGGCTTCTTGTCCTGTAACACCAACTCATTTTGACTCTCTCCTCTTCCCAATAAACCCCTTCATTTTCCCCACTGAAAAAACCAAATAGCCTGTGCTGGAAACAGCAGTGGTGGTAACGAGAGCAACATCGGCTCCAGATTACTGCTGATCAAGGGATTATCAATTAAAATGTTGATCACGGCCATGGCAAGTCCCTTTCCTTCACCACCACTGGTGAGAGTACAATGACCATCCAACAGTGACGTGCAGTGACAGGAGAGAAGAATTTTAAGGCAAATATGGGGGAAAAAGTGTGTGTGTGAGATTTCCATATTAAAACTGGAGGGAATACCCTGTTGCAGGCAAATGACAACATATGCTGCGTGCTAGGTATATGTCAAAGATTTTTTATTTAAATAACAAATTTGAAAAATAATGCTATTTCAATCTTAATAATTTTATAGACTATAATTAACTTATGTTAATCTGTCTAAACATTTCAGTGATGACAGCACTTCCTAATAGCCAGATAATAAATCAGGGTCTAAGAAGTAAAGAAATTCAGAGAATTTTTATTTGGTATGGTTTGTATGCTGGAAGAAGTGATTTATATTCATTTAGATTCACTTGGATATATTTAGGTTTGCATCTGAATTTGTTTTTAAAATGTTTATATATAGGATAAGGAGAGAGCAAGTGTTTTACACCTGCTGATACCTGCCCGTGTCTGTGCCACTAGCACTGTTTATTTTATGAAAACATGTTGGGCTTTGTTTTTTGGGTTGGTTTTTTTTTGGTGATCCTTTTAAGAAGGTGCAGAACTAATTTTGAGCTCATTATGGAGGTAATCTTCTCTCGCTTATTTGACTTGGGCTGTTTCCATAACATCTGCTTTCACGCAAAGGCGCGCTGTGCTGTATGGATGGAAGCAATACGCGATGTGGTTACATTCACATGTTGTTCACTTAATGAAATCCTGGCAATTGTCCCATGTTTGAAACACATCTGAACCACAGAAAACTACTCAATGCTGCTGCTATCCAGGAACCTAGAGAGGAGGGAGATGGTATTGTCCGGGTTTTCTTAAGGGTGCTGAGCTAAAAATATTAGAGAAAAAATAGTGCACATGTTTTTCTAAAAACACAAGAACACATGGGGCAATTCTTGATCGTGTGATAAAAGGTCTCCTTAAAGAGGGAGTCCAGAAAACTTTCTTTCCAACCCTTTAAAATTGATTTACACTGATTTTCCTGACCCACCACCTATTGTGATGGCTCTCGATGACCTGCACAGAAATCTGTCTTTTGCCAGGCTCCTGGGCAGAAGTGGAGGAACTTGTTTCCAGTCCTCCGAGTCAGGCTGAGCCTGAATCCTCACCTGACATCTGTGCTCCCCTCCTTCCCACAGCCACCAGCACTGGCACCCCACTGGGCAGTGCAGGAGCTTCTCCTTCCAGAGACCAAGTCATCTGGAACATACTCTGGTGCTTTTCTCTCTATTTATATATATTTTCAATTTTATAACATTTCAGCTGGGGAAAAAAAAAAAAAAACCACCATAAAACGGCAAACAGAATTTTTCCCTGTGAAAACCAAAGAAAAGTTCAAATTTTAAACATTTTCACCCAAAAGCAAAGATGTCATTTTGTTCAGTGTGTTTTTTCAAAAATATTTCAATTATTTCAATTAAACCATTTAGTCAGTGAAATGGGGAAAGAGGTAAGAGGGCAATGATGGGGAACAAGAGCTATTAAAGGCTAAGCTAACTATTAAACCCTTATAATAATTTTCTGGGGAATGAGTACAAACAGACAGGGCTGTTCCTCTCTCCTGGGGCAGTGCCAAGGTAGGAGATGGCCTTTCCAAAAGCCACGCACATTCCTCGCTGTGCTACAAATCCCATCGTGTGCTGGTTGCTAATGTAAAGATGTTTGTACTCCCTAAATCATGGCAGAAATAAACTGATATACTCTGAAGCCAACCCAAATCCAAAGGCTTCTTTATCTATTTGTTCACAAGCTGTTGTTCTCTGGCAGGGCATGTGTCAGCCAGCGATTCATTCCTTTCTGTTACGGGGTTCATGCTATGGGAAGCGATGGGGGTTTTTGAATGAGGCAGCAGAGAAAACCAAACAGTTGGGGCTGTCAGGAGAGGCAGAGGGACGTAGCAGGGAGAGGAACGTGGAAAGGGTGATGAAGAGGCAGAAAGCTTCTCAGGGTTTGTGCTGTTTGCGTCGTTTCCCAGTGTGCCACCTCATCAGCAGATAATGCAATGCGCACGTCGTTGCTTCACAGAGCTGCATCACTACCAGGAACGGCAGAGATCAGTGGGCGTGCAGGTGGAGATGCCCTGAGTCAGAAAAGACATCAGCTGATGGAGCAGATCGAGGACCTAATTGGGTTTGGTGTCTTTTTTTTTTTTTTCCCCAAGATGAGAGTCCTTAATCTCCCAAACTACAGCTTGGTGAGATGAAAGTGCTCTTGTACCATAGCGCTCCCAGCTTGTGAATGGAAACCAGACACACACATACACAGAAAGCACCCTCACTTTGTGTTCAACTAAAGCATTAGCTTTTTTATTATTATTATTATTATTTGAAGGCAGGGACTTAAAAGAGCAGATTTTGGTCTTCAGCAGTGCCCAGGTTGTGGAGCTGGAGCTGCTTTCCTCAGGAGCCCACCATCTGGGCTGTGTGCGGGGCTTCGACCGCGGGTGCTAAGCGCCCGCATAACCGACCTTGAGATCATCTAAAATCTAAACCAGAAGAGACTGTGGCTGCACAAGACTGTGTGTGGGTAGGTGTGTTTGAGAGAGATAATTATTGGGAAAGGCAAGAAAACATTTACCCACTGCTGTAAAGTGTTCTCAGAAGACAAGAAGAATCCCTATCCTTTAGCCTTTTAATTGATTTTAATTATTCAAAGCTCTTTCTCTCCTTGCTCAAATAGCAGCGTGATACAATATTGTTGCAAGTATCTCGGTGCCTTTTGAGATACTTAAATATGAATAGCTGGGAAGCTGGTGCCTGCTCTCCCTCTGCAAGCACACAGCAAACCCTTGCTGTGCAAGGCAGAGCCTGCTGCACAGCAGCCAGATTATTCTAACAGCTCTCTTCATTTCAGGGGGATTCGTTTAAGTGGATTCCACACAATACTCTAAAAATGTTATGAGAGATGATTCTAATAAGGCAGAAGCCACTATGGCATTTAAGGGGAATTTAATCTCATTCTACTACCACATAAAAAGGAGAGAAGTGCTGACACTTCAGCCCACCACTGGCCCGTTTCACAAACATTTCAAACTGTGCTTTTCCATTATACAGCTGTGTATTCCACTTATACACATGTGTACATTCCATCAAAACCCTTTTTGTCCCTTGTGATCCCCAGTTCACCTTCCTCTTGTTTGGAAAAGGCAGACACAGTGAACAGTCTGAGAACAGCCTTCAGATGGCTCCAGTTTGAGGAGCTGGGGGTGGCCGAGGCTGAGACCTGACAGCGTTATTGCAGCAGTGAGCGGGCAGCACACTGCACTCCTCTCAACACAATCTGAACCGTCATGAGTTGAAGAAATGCATGCTGGCACATGAGGCAGCAATGCTCCAGCATGCACAGGGCTGTTGCTGTGATTCATTGCTGGGTAGGCAAGGCCATCCAGTCCAGCACAGTTATGACGTTGGAAGAATCATGCTCAATCTGTGCTGCTGCTGGTTTCAGCTACGCTGTTAAGAGATCCTCCGCAGAATCCTGTCCCAGTGCACAAGGGCACTGACATTTCTCCCTGACTGCTCTGTAATACCATAAGTACAAAGGTAAAGGTAGGAGGATCACCAGACCCAAGGACTTGGCAGCTAAGGGTGCTCTGCGATGTTTATACATGCTCACACACAAGTTCATTGGAAGAGTTTGAAGCAGAGAGAGGTCGTGTTCCATCCCAAGGAGCAAAACCTGCAGTGGAAGTAGCTGGGTTCAAGTGCAGGGCTGCCCAGGAACAAGGCTTGGGGTGCCACTAGTCCCCCAGCACAGCTATGTGTTTCCTTCTCCATCTCAGCAGTTCCTATACAAGGGGTTTTCTACAGAGGACTTAAGCCCCTCAGTCTTCCCTGCAGTGCCTGGACATCCCTGCTTCTGCAGCCATACCACTGCTCTGAGCCACACAGCCCTCAGGGTGCCCTCGGGCATTGGAGAGCCTTCACTGAGTTCCGTCTTCCCAATGCTTCTCCCACTCTCTGTTGCACAAACCAACCCTCCTCCTTCCTGGGGCACATACCTGCCGTGATGCTTCCTGGGAGCTGGCTTCTGGGGTAGCCTTCATCCCTATGATTGAGTTGACTTACCTAACCCTACTCTTACTCCTCCCTCTGATAATATTAGCTTATCTATTGCACAGCACAGGTAGAAAGTTCCAAAGGTAGATGTCCTTCCAGCCATCCCATCCTCTGGAGAGATTGCTTTTCCAATTCTGTCTCTCTAGGCAACCTGGATTTGAATGATAGCTCTCTAACAGTTAGTAGTGGGTTTGGTCCTCAGCCAGGAGGTGCACACAGAGAGGAGTTTGTGAGCTGCTGAAGATAAGGACCATTTTTCATAGAGGTTTGCAGCGTATCCACCAGAAAAGGTCTTGCTCTCATTTGCATTTCTAGGCACTGCTGTGACACCGATGCCCAAAGGATCAGTCTTACAAGTCTTCCCTCTGTTCCTTGTGTGGCAGTGATGCTGTTGATGGAGATGGTACACGGTGTGTTTGCCTGGGGGATGGCCCAAGCACCTGTACCAAGTGCCAAGGAGCTTAAGGAAGGAGCTACAACCCCTTAGTTTGTCCATTCCTACTTAACCTGAGCCAACAAACAGTTATAAACCAGTTCCAGTATAAAAGGGAAAGGGACAAATCCAAACTAGGATCCCCAGCTTTGAGTCTTGGCTCAGATGATTTTCTTTTCATCCTTATGCAAATCAGACAACCCTACTTATTTCATCATGAAGTGGGAGGCAGGGTAAGGCTTACGTAGCTTACAGTACCTCCCAGGAGCATTAGGAAGGTTAATTAGTTAATGTTTCCAAAGTGTTATTATACGAGTGCCAAACAAAACTAACAAGAGGAAAAAATGACATGACAAAGAAAATAAACAAAAATAAAGCCAAATTAAACATAGTTAAGGGAGGTAACTCTATGATATTAAATGTGATACTGTAGCATAAAAATAGAGGTTGATGTAACTTATATGATCTACAGAATGCTGAATGTAAAACTGTTTGTTGGTTGCATGGTATGACCAGACAGATGGATTCTGGAAAGCAAGCTTTTATTTAAGTTTTAGGCTTCTGTGACAGTGATTTATTTTAATGATACGCAATGCTTCACTTTGCATTTGTGATTTCAAGACCTCTATAAGTTTATGTAAATTCTAGCTGCTAGGGCACAAGATAAAATCGTGGCTCTTACTTACTTTCAGAGTGTCACATAAATGTGAAAAATTGAAGAATTGCTCCAGGCCAGCATGCTACATTCTGACATTGTGAGAATCTCTGTATGCTACACACTCTGCTCTGATCAGGGAATATCTGTACTAACACGTACTGAGAAGGAAACAGAAAGCAAAGGACAAAGCAGCTTGTATTATCGAGGATCCAGAAGCAGCGTTCCCTCATTCCTGTGCAATTTCACTATGTGAGACATCAGGAAAAGAGGAGAGAAAACAAATTAATCAGCAGGCATTTCAAGTGTATGAAATATTCTCGGTGGGATCCAAATAAGATAAGAATATTTTTTTGTGATTATGTCACTTGGTGAACTCGGAATCGATCCTCTCCCCATGCAATCCTGGGGCTGAAATGGGGCTACTTTGGAGTGCAATTGCATGGTGGAAACATGCCTTGCTCTGCGATTTTGCCTGGTTCTGTAATCAAATTTCACAATAATGAAAACTATAAGTCAAGAAATTGGGGAAATGTCATGAAAAGGAAACCCTTGAAATAAATATGTGTTGAATAAATCCATCCACATTAACTTGGAAGAAACAGGAATAGTGGCTAGCACAGCACGTCTGCTCTCTCAGCTGATCACTGAATCACAGCCTGACTTTGAGCACATCACTTAAATCTTGCTTAGCTTTGGTTTTCTCCTCCGGGAAGGGGAGAGAACAAAGGACATGTGCACCAGGCTTGCTCTAAGCAGAGCCAACGTAGGTACTGGCTGGCAGCAGCTGCAGAGGACAACCAGCTCCCTGCTGTCCCCAGCCCCACGGGCTCAGGGAAAGGGAGGTGCAGGCAGGAGGATGTTCTTTCAGGACATCCAAGGCAGCACCACACTCCAGTTGACTGATCTTCAGGACTGATGACACAGGACTGTAGTGAGGGCAACACCAGTTTGCACCCTGGGGTGCCTCTGGGCTCTTTGAACCTGTTGGCCCTTTGCTTCTGCTGTTGCATGTTTTTCCTGCTAACAAGCCCCAGGCCAGCTCTGCATGGGCACAAGGAGCTTGGAAAGCTCTACAGGGGAGGAGCTCAGTCTGTTTCTGCTTTTACAATCATTATAAGTGACTGCTGATGACTTTAAAAACATATTAGCACTGCACTGTGTGGGACCAGTCTTCTTTCAAGGCTGAGCTGCACACTGAAGTCCACGCTGGGACCAGTGTCACTGCAGAGCTGAATCCACTGAGGCTCACCTGGTTTCATTCAAAATCCTTGCAAACGTGACTGCAAACTCCAAGGAATGTGCCAGGCTGTGTCAGTCACACTGAGCTTTACCCATCCACACCCCAGCAAACTAGCCAAGGATGTTGGTGGACCTCTGTCCTTGCAACAGTTTCTCCCCCAAAAGCTGAGCCTGGCAGTGCACACATGGATCTCTCTCTGCCTTCCGTGGGGGGAGAAGTGTCACTGATCATCAGTGCAAAGTGTGTGCCATGCAAAGTGAAAATTAGTATGACAGAAAAATGAAAACTCTGGACCCATCCAAGACCTTAGGAGTCTTTCTGGTGCTGCAGGGAATCCTTCACACAGTCCTACTCAGATTTATTGTATTTAAATGTATGTATTGAAATCCAGTGTCCCCCACTGCATCATGTCCATTTTCCCCTTGTCCTGGCATTGGCTGGGATAGAGCTCATTGTCTTAGTAGCTAGAACAGTGATGTGTTTAGGATTTAGTATGGGATTGTGGTTTTGGGATTTTCTCTCCTCTAGGATTGCTGTCTGGGAATGGGCTGGGCATTGGTCAATGGGTGATGAACAATTGCACTGTGCATCACTCATTTGTATATTCTATTAATTCTATTATTATTATTTTTATTTTATTTTGTTTCACTTATTAAATAGTTTTTATCTCCCCCTATGAGTCTACTTAGCTGTACCCCTCCAATTCTCTCCCCTGTTGCCTGGATGGGGAAGAGTGAGTGAGCAGCTGTGTGGTGTTTGGCTGCTGGCTGTGTTAAACCACGACACCTCCAAAGGAAAATTTTCTCCAGTTGATTAGCATTGCTTGAAAACGACATTTATATCAACACATTTATACCCCCTGCCATGCTGTACTTAAGTTCACATCCTTTTCCTCCCCCATACCACACACTTGCAGTGCATCAAGCTGCAAGTGCACCAAGCTGAAGGGGTTTAGTCCATTCCAAGTCCTGTAAAAGCCACACTTAATAGCTTGTTTCACCTGGGCAATCCTGTAGATGCCACTCTGAGAGCCTCTCTATGACACAAGCCAAATAAAGTGCAGGGCAGACTGGATTAAAGGAGTCTCTACTGAGTTTGCTTCAGTTAAGCACACTCCTGAATCTGTCCTGTCCTTTGCCTCTGACATATCAACGCATGCACATATTGCATATCTGGTAGCAACACTCAAAGCACCCTACAAAGGAGGAGAGAGGAAGGGGAAAGAAAATGTGATTATGAAACGTCAGAGTAGATTTGATCCTGTCAAACTCCTCTGGAGGAAAAGACAGAGAGAAAAATTACCAGTACACAGTGCTTGAAGTCAATAAATGAAATTTACCCAATTCAGCAGAGGCATCAGGGAAATCACTCTTGATTTGTCTTTGATAGGTTGACAAAATCTCTGTTAAAGTTGTTTTAATGCTTTTGGAACTAGGCTTCCAAATACATTGAACCCAGGCCAGATCTCAGCTTACTAGGACCAGCACTCCGTGTCAATCAAATTGTAGCTGGTGAGAAAAATGAACCTTTTTTTGTGCCCCTTGTTCTCAAGTTGGGCAAAGAGCCCAAAAGTGTCTGAGATTTTACTTTGCCAAGCTTCTGAAGGAAAATTTACTTACAGGAATGAAAAAGCCCCATGGCTGTCTGTAGCACAATGAAACACATCAGGCCAAAACTGCCCCTAGATGTTTTCCTGTGGCATCTGTTGAAGTCAGCAGTGGTACCATGTGGGTAAGCTGAGGGCTAAATTTAGCTTGTTGATAATGGAATTAAACATTATGAAACGAAGGTATGTTCTGCTCTCTGTGAGTCGGCAACATTAATGAATTAATTTACTACTTAATTAATATACAAAGCCACAGAGTGCTGTTGGCAAATTAACTGTCAGCAAGACACATCGCTCCAAGGGTCATTGGGTACTTCTTTTTTTCTTCACCCTACTTGTGTCAGGGGCAGAGATCACATGTTATATGCTGAGTCATGGTGTTATAATGGGAACTACTGGGAGCTGAGCTCTTTGGAAAAGAGCTGCTCTCGTCCTCTCCATCTCTGAACACAGGAGACAAAGGTGAGACCTCATCCAATGTGAGGCACTGCTGAAACCTTTCTCCCTCTTTTTAATCCTGCAGTGATACCCAGACAGTCACACACCCTCACCTGCACTTGCTTTATGGTTGAGAAACAAGATTATTTCTATTAAAAAAAGCTAAATACATTTTTACCCAGTGTCATAGCTGAAAAGAAGAGCTGAAAGTCTAACTACCATGGCATTATGTGAAGCTGTGTCTGAATTTTCCCCAAATCTGGACAGAGTTTTTAAGAAAGATCTAGATTCATAGCAGAGGAGAATTCTGATTATTTGCTGTTTTAACATAGCTGAGATTTCTGCCTCAATAAAAACGAAATGCATGCTTGAACTTCCCTGAGTTGCTTGAACTTCTGAATGGACTGAAACTGAGCAGGAAACATCAGAAGAGAAGGCAGTTGTACAACTCTCAAATTGATCTCAAGAGTCATTTTAGGGCTTGGCTTCCCTCTCTATTCACAAGTTTTAGTTTTGAACTCAGAGTACTCACCAGCTATCAGAGCTTCAAGTAAAGCCCAACTTTTCAGTATGGTTCTACAGAAATTGTGTGAAGCAGTGAACACTTTGGTCAAAGAGGAGCTCTAGTGCACTTCAAAGGTTTAGTGGAACTTTGTTAAATTGCACATTCATTAACCAAAGATGAAGCCTGGCAGGGTAGAGCAGGTTGATTACACAGCGTGGTCACTGCACACAGAGCTCAGTACCCAATCCAAAACTCACTGAATCCTCTGGGAATCCTTCCATGGATTCCTGTAGACTTCAGACAAATGCTTGAATGAGAAATAGTCCAGAATCTCCTTTCTGTACACGATATAGATGAGGGCACTAAGGAGAGCAGACAGTTGTTTATGAGGAATACTGCATCTGAGAGCAAGAGGAAGACATGATTACAGAAAAAAAAAATGCACTGTGTTTTGCAAATCTGATTCTCTATCAGAAAAGCAATTTCACAACTATGCAAATACACAGTTATTCTGTGCAATTTTTTTTTAAAAGCTCTCTCTCTAATTGCACAAGAGGCTCCTTTGCTGTAATGAAAAACATCTGCCATTATTTACCAGCAGACTCCAACATGCATTTGCACTGTGATCTCTTTTACAAATGCACGGGGAATATGGAGTGGAGAAACTTGGTTTGTTAACTGGATAAGGATTTCTAGAGGGAAAATAGGGTGGGGGGGAGCACAGGGAGAGCTCTGATCCATTGTACACTCTGCTTAAGGCCTGATACCTCTGTCAGAGCCACGTGTGATCAAGTGCATGACAAAGCCTCTCCACCTTTCAAAATGTGTCTCCACAGACTTTCTCCATATCATGTGCAAAAGGATGATAATCCCCTTTCATAGTAAATCTTCAGATGAAACAAAGTCCACTGTCCTTGTAGAAGGCTACTATATTTCACAGGATATTAAAGCTGAATTTGATTAGAGTCTCAGCAGGAAAAGCAGAGAGTCACAGGTGCAGGTCACTAACAGGTGGACTCTAAACTGACTGGAGGTAACTGGTATCTTTGTATTGACTTCAGGAGCTCTGGACAAGACCTACAGTTGACAGGGGTTTGTAGATATGAATTTTGAAATTTCTTTGGCATTAAAACATGGGATGAATGAAAGCCTGCTTAACACTGAGCGACTACAAGAAGAATGAGTGAACTGAAAACAATTCCTCCACAAAACCAAAGTAATTGACAATTAGTGAAGTATTTCCACTGCATGAAAATACAAATTATATGAGAGCTGTGCAAGCTGCTACAACTGGTGCCTTTCTGTCCTTGTTGCTTGTCTCCTCACTTTGACAGCAGTTGTCACTTAAAAGGATGCACTCCAGATAACAGCTGCTATCAGCAGGACACTTTTTAGTCATACCTGCTTGACAGACCTCCAAAAATGTAAGGGATTTGCTATGAGCTTGGTGATCTGAGTTTCATAAATTTAATCATAATTATTTTTCTGTATCAGTGTCTTCATTTTGCAGAACACTAACTTTTGCACTTCAAATCATGGCAAAAATATAGCATGCAAAAATAAAAACACTCTTGGTAATCAGAAGCTCATCAGAGGGGAGACACTGATGTTCATTTGATTTATTTTCCATTGGGGGAAGACAACAGAGATTGTGTTTTAGAGCTGCACTACTCTAGAATTGGCTGCATGGAGTGGAGCTGTGCTCCTGCTACATCTCCTCGCTGCTCCCCTCTGGCCCTGGGCTTGCAGCGAGAAGGTGCTTCCACACCGAGGAGTAAGAGCCCACGTTAGGCAGGATTTGACCCTTGTTTGGAAGGCAACAAGGCCCATTTTGGCTGAAAGCTTCTCACCAGTTTCTGGGGCAAAGGAGCAGAGAAGAGAGACCGAGTATGAAGCATTTGGGTGGTTGGTAAGTCTAAAAGTTGATCCACTACAAGTGTGATTGGTTTTGAAATGGATTGGTGTACACATTTCTAGTAGCTCTGTGGAGAAGAGAGAGGAGGTGTAGTCGGAAGAAATGAGCAGCAACAAAATGGTTTTAAAATCTAAAATGAAGGGTTCCCTGTGAAAAATCAGAAGCTTTTATTTTTTTAATAGTTTCCTAAAAAATAGCTGCTTGAGAATCAAGCAAAAAAAATCTGTTCTGGACTCACTAGGCCACAAGGTACCATCGATTCATACCTTCAATTCACACTGGTGTCAAACCCCGTTTGTCAAACCATGACTATCAACACACTTGCTCTGAGAGACAAATAGAAAAACCCCAGTGAAACCTCCTAATCTTCTGCTAGTCTGGGTTATTAGTAGCTTTGTAACTAATGATGGGTGAACCTCCTAAGGTCTGAGATGTCAGTGGGAGTTATATGCCTGGATCAAGGACACAATATGACCCAGATAAATTTAAAACAAAAAGGTAGATCAAAATGTGGGTCAGGCAGTCGCTAGTGTTTCTTTAAAGATGATAGAGGAACGGTTTTTAACACTTCCGAGGAGTTTTGTTGATGTTCTTATGTACGCTCTTTGTTTAAAAAAATAAATACATTTTTCATGCCTTCAAAATTCCAAGCTGCAGAAAATTTCCTCTTGTGATGAGAAGCATTCAAAACAAAAACATGTGGCCTGATTTGTCTTTTATAGAAATCAAAGGCTGTATTCTAAAGAGACTTCCTTTACCACACAAATGTAGCAGATGTTTTTTAAGATTATAGCTGCACAAGCAATCTATGGTTTGAATCTCAGAAGCATTTAAAGTTTTTTTTAGAGGAAGAGTTTTTGTGTTGTACTGTGATAAACTGCAAGTGAGTAGGAAAGGGATTGTCTAAGACAGGTAATTAAGGTGACAGTGTACAGTAAATTTGGCCAGCATTGTTTTTATTCAGGAAAATAAAGTTAAAAATGATCAGGCTGTCTCAGCCTAATGTTTTGCTAGTGGGTTAATTAAAACACATTTTCAATGCCAAAGGTGAAGAGATTAGATCTATGGTAAAAGCAGCCCAACAGAACAATATAGCCAGAAGTGTGTATCTGCATACGTGTTGTCACACGATGTTATGTTGTTTCCATGATTGTTGTCCTTGAGTGAAGCCCTTGTGTGTGCACTAGAGCAAGTGGTGCTGGATCCAAGGGCAGGGCTCAAGCAAAGGGGCTGATCCTATGCAGGCACATCAAAGAGGCTTTGTCAGTGGGCTCAAAGTTGCTGGGTCAAGCTTCAAGCAGAAATGTCAGGTCTTAATCTTGTAGTCCTGTCCTGTCTTAATCCTGTAGTCCTGTCCTGTCTTAATCCTGTACTGCCTTCCTGCCATAATAACGTCCTTCTGGCTATCTGCGAAGCTCGTGCAAGGTCTGAAAGACTGACTGACCATCTCAAGGAGCTTTGATCCTTGGTGGTTGGTGGGATACTGCTCTGACAGTGTTAAAAAATGGGTTCCTGAAGTAGTCTGAAATGGGAAGTGAGGCTATAAACCATGTCTATAACCTTTTAAATAGATCTAAAGAGTATTGATCACTATATATTTTAGTGAGATATTTTGAGAAAAAAAAGGGTTTTTTTTTAAAAAAAAAAAAAAAAACAGGCAGGAAAAGATGATGAGTGAAAAGACAGATTGTGCAAGAGGGAAGCCCTGAGAGACTGGGAGCATTTCAACATATAGGACTCTCTGCAGCAATCAGCTGCATGGCTTGTTGCTGGGTAGTCACACGGAGGAAATTCAGCCAGGGAGCATGAACCCTGCTGTGCTCTCCATTGCGTGTGCCCAGGACACAAGGCCAGTCCTGGCTGTTTGGTTTAACGTCACTGTCAGCTGCAGCCTTGATAGACGAGTGGCTGCTTGGTAACTAGCAGAGGAGGTGGAGGACGCTAGACTTTGGGTCAGAATTAGATATCGCAGCTTCTGCTCTCTCAGTAAATGTGAGAGTCCTGCTGGCAGGAAAAACCACTCTGTTATTCCAGGATGGCTCTCCCATTGCAGCAATATTTTATTGATTTTTGTGAACTATTAACCCACTCTTTTCAGGAATACAGTGAGGGATGGTGATGTGGGTTACCCTGCTTCTCTGATGAAATCTGGTGAGGAAGATACTGGGCGTTACTTTGCCCAGGGCTCAGCACAGTGTAAGCCATTGTGTCCAGGTGAAAAGTCCTGAACCATCTTGTGGTGGTGGGACATGAGCTGTGGCCATCCCCATGTACAGCCCGGGCTTGGGAAGCTCTTCCTCCTCTGTGCTTACCCTCTGCAAAGCCACCCTCATTTTTCATTTGACATTTCTTTACTTTTTTGAGAAATGCAGATATGTAGCATTTCTTTCCTCTTAGGAAGATTTAATCACAACCTATTTACTGGACAAGCAGAAAGCAGGTGGGGGAAAAGAGAGAGGCAGGTAAGGGAAGGCAGGAGTCATCTTTAAACCTCTTTTTTTGACAAGTCACTCATGTTGTCTGGCGGAAATGTAACTTTTGTGTTTTGCTTCCCTCAGTGTTGGGCAATCCATCCTGAACACACTGCAAATATGTTCTTGCCCTTGTTTGCACTCTCACTGCTTCTTCTGATCCTCTTGGTTATGTATTAACGGTATCTTCTCTGCACAGATGGGAGTTCCTGTTTGCTTGTTTGTTTGTTTGTTTGTTTCTCAGGCAGGACAGCAGCAGAACAATTTGCAAACCAAGGGCAGGTTTCTCCATGCAAGAGGTCAGACACAGGGAGGAAGGGAGAAGTGGATGGCAGGGGCAGGGAAGCAAAGGGCACTGTCGCTTCCCCATTAGCTCCAGCACTTCTGACATTCGTTCTGCACCATGTAGCGGGGAGTGGCTGTGTGACTGCCCTGGCTCTTCTCCTCAGCAATGGAGTTTTAACTCAGCTCTAGAAAATACACGGAACACATTTTGTCAAAATGAGGAAACTTCTGCTGTTGGAAGTTTATGTGAAAACACAAGATGGTTGGCTGCACCAAAAGAAGCACCAGTAGTGATACTTCTTGTGTGTGCTGATGCTGTGAGAGCGTGTACTTCAGAAAAGAAAGCTTGGGTTTAATTAACTTTTTTTTTTTTTCATCAAGGATGGAAGTTTTGCCACTTCTGAAATGTTCCCATTTTATGAAATTGTCAAGTGATGGCAGATACCACCTAAGAAAAAATGTTCTTTACCCTAATGATTGCTCCATAGTACAAGTTGGCACAATTTTGGAAGCTTCAAGAGCAGTGCTAATTTTTAAGGGCTACAACTTTTTAATTGCAATGCATCTCTACCACTACATCATCTCCCACTACTAGACACTTTCTCTAAAGACTGGACAGGACCACCATTATGACCATGAAATTTCTAGCTACTGGATAACATTGTACCAAATTCTGGCTTCAGTTACACCAATTAGAATTATTTCACATTCTACACTTGTCAGATTGTCTTCTATAGATATTATGTAGACATATCCATATTTTCCACTGTTTACAGGATATAACATTATTTATTAACAAGACTGGACCAAGATGATGGGGCTTCTACTGTGCCTTTAAGCCAAAGACAGCCAGTCCCGGTTCCAGGACTCTGTTTTCTTGCTGTTCTCATTCACTTGTATGAGGTCATAATCGGTGGCCCTGAATTAAGAGAAAACACCTAAAAATGAGCCACAGCCCAATCCAGAGGCCATCCCACACAATGATCATAGTGGATCATTGTTCATACACTTGTTAAACCATGGGGGGAAGGTTTTTCACGATGCTGGCAGAGCTGAACTGTCTAGGGCTGACATCTCACTAAAAGACATCTCCATTAACTTGGGCCAGCAAGAGTCCCTGCCCTATTTAATTCAGGCTTCCTCACTCTTTAAATGAGACATTTACTGGAAGACATTACAGCACTGCTTGCAGGCTGCTGAGTGCAGAGAAACTGTGTTGAGGGGAAGAGTGAAAATGGAAATGTGAAAGAAGGCAGAGTCATCTCAGAAAGACTGTTGTCAGTAGTGATCAGGAAGAGGTTAAGAAGAAAAAATCAAGATCCTTTGTATCAGGTGTATTTTCCTCCAGAAATCTCTACAGACCTGATTTCAGAATCTGCCCCAAATAAATAGAAATTATCTAGTCAAGTAAATCCTGAAATAAAGTAGGATTTAGAAAGTTAATATTGTGCATGTCAAAGACCTGGCCTCTTCCTTTCCCTGGTGAGTAAAAAAAGACTCAGGACACTGATAATAAGGCTGAGAAATAGAGTTAGTGTAATTTCAGCAAGAGTAGAAACAACCTTGAGCTTGATGGATTCTTTAAAACAAACCTCAGTGCTACCAGAAAAGACCAGTAAAATTGCTAGGGATGGAAGGGTGATAGATTTCCTTGCATGATTGTAGCATTGTGCCCCATCCCTTCTCTCCAAGGACCACCCCTAAGGACAAGCAAGTAAAGCCAGGGTATTTCCCACTTAAATTTAAATATCTAGTTGAGGTACTTAAGGCCTGCACTGGTTGTTCTGGCCTCCTATTGCAGTCAGTAGAGAGATCACCCTTGGAAAGTGCAGTCCACCTGGAATACCTTATTTTTCTCCACTGACCAGAGAAAGAGTCCAAAGTGATCATGTCACTAAACTCGGTATAATGAGTCTGGATAAAAGTGAGCAACAACAGCCCACACCTCCACTGGTAAGTTTGAAACTTTTGCTGGGAAAATATTAAAAGGTGTGTGAAAATTCATTACAAATTCTGCTCGTATTCTCAGCTACTTCTATTAGTTTCCCAGGAATACTGTAACAAATTATTTTAATGAGGGGGAAGTCATGGTAACATCTGGGTTTTTTATTGAAAGCAGGAGAATTCTATGTGACTTGAAAGAAAGACTGAATAATTTTCTAGGAGATAACGCTTTGTCAACTGTATTCCTACATCAAAGTATGGCAGGAAAGAACTGCCTGAAACCTCTGGCCTGTGCCATTCAGGGAGGTAGAGTGAATGAACTATTATCTCTTCTGGACTGGAAGTTTATTAACTGAAACCAAATTCTGATTTCTTACCTAAAAATATAATAAATCAGAAATCTAAAACTCTTCTAATCAATGAGCCAAAAAAAAATCCCTGTGTCATCAGCAGAGTCTAGTCAACAGATTACAAATAATTGCTATGAACTGTTCAAGACATTTCTTTTTTTCAGAAAACATCTGTAGTAAATGATTTGAACAGCATCATAATCTGTGGACAATTTATGAAACAGATAAAGCAGTAAAATTCATTGATCAGTTTACTACATTGTCAAAGACTGGCAAGAAGCTCCAAAAATGACAACCATTTCCTGTGCACAGCAATGAATAATGTCTTTTGACCATCACTGACCAGAGCAAGTTAAAAGCAACCTTCCAGCTGAAGTTAGCCTGATCTTTGCTTCAGGACTGATTGCCTTGTAAAGAGAACTGTGAAGAAGTCTTCACGGCTCTCCTGAGGCAATATTTGGGTCAGGCCTTGAGCAAGTGAAGGGCAATGGTGTCACTCAGGCTATGCAGCCACAGTGGACCTGTAACAAAAAAGCCAAAAAAAGAATAATTGATTAGCAGGGACTGTATAAAAACCTAGTGTGCACATCTCCTGTCTTTGGTAGCCCAGCATAGTGTTCCATGTGTGGGAGGTTTTTTGAGGGGCAGCAAGTCAATGACTGGTTTCTACTTGAGTATGCATGCTGAGGACATCATACAACACAAGTCTACACGTTGCTTCTCAATTAATTTTCCATTTACATCCTCCTGTACCTGACACATTCTGTTTGCACTGAGAATTAATATTTGCAGACTAATGGATCCATCTTGGGCATTAAGGAAGAGAAAAAAAGATGAAAAAGAAGGAAGAGAGACCCCAGGAGAGGGAGAAAAAGAGAGAGAGAGAAAGAAAGAAAGTATGTAGTCCTTGAACAACTTCTTTCATACTTAGGAAAAACAAGTATTGTGTTCAGCAGCCATTTCAATTAAACTGGCAACAGTGTGTTGGGCTGGTGAGTATACATGGCTTATCTATAGAATTGGATGATCCAATCACAGTTACTTAAAAAGAAGAAAATACTCAGGCAAATTAAAATATATATATCATATTTTAGTAAAACCCCATTAAACCATCACACCCTCTTCTTTCTGCAGCTCTGCTGGCACTGGGGCCTTGGCAGAGTGTTTGAGTCTGATACTTTAACAAGAGACATTATTTTTCAGCTGAGGATCTTCCTTCTCCTGCCTTTATTATACTCAGCTTTTGCACCATTCAAACCCAACTGATATGTACCCAGCAGTGGGACTGGGAGCCTAGTTTTGTATATACATCACCTTTTACTGTACTTGATAGTGGCTAATTCTGGTCCCTGCCATGTGGAACATTTGCCTCAAAACAATGCAATTCTGCAAAGAAAAGTGTTTGCCTGGGTACTGAGTTCAAGGTGTTTTGGTTCAGCCTCATCAGGTAAATAAAATGAGCCCAAGAATAATCACCAAAGCCAGCTGGTGGACAATGGCCAGCATCTCTGCTAGTAAACTCATTTCTCCTCCAAAAAAGTGGGAGTTGCATGTGTGCTGCCCCCAGGACTGATCCTTCAGCCATACTGTGCCCAAGAACCATTCAGGGAGAGAAGGACTTGGAATGGGCCAGATTCATGCTAGAGAACAGCTTAGCAGTTGACTGTATAAACAGTTTTGTTCTAGTCCTGGGAACACTTCCAGACATGTTTGAATTTACTAATTTAAATGTAGCCTTGAAGTCCCACTGCTTGCAATACTACTCTAAATTTCCCTTGTGAGCAGAGAGGTCACATGGGCAAGATCATAACCACATCACTTTAATAAACCAGACAGTAGAAAGCAAGCAATTATAAAAAAGCAAAACTTACTTAACAGGATGGGAACTGGAACCCTTTTATAGACTAGATTTACATTTTCTGCATAGCAATGTAGTTGGTTCTTACTGGAGAGAGTTACAGCCTCTCCCAGTTAGGAGCAGTGGCTCAAAAAAATCTGATTTTCTGGATACTTTTCTGATGCAGCAAATATTTGCATTTTCCATTTCAGTGTGAAGAGTCTGGATGGAAATGGCAGTGTTGGTCATTGGGGTAAAGCTCTTCACATGCATCTTCAATTTTTGCAGACAATTCTGGATGAAAATATTTATAGCCTGAACAAGTAGTTTGAGCAACCTAATTTATAAACAATAATGGATAATTGTTAACAATTAAATGTTTGATTACCCAACTGGGCCTACAGATCAGGTTGCTAGATTTCCATCTGCTAATAACTGTGTTCACAGGGGATCATGGGACTGAAAATGGGAGTGAAGACAGGGGTTTACAAGATGCAACACTGAATGTGCAAGCATGAAGCTCAGTCTGCTGATCAGCTAGAAAACCAGAAGCTTCAGCTGTCTACTCTGTTTCTAAATCTTTGCATTCAAGACTGCAGTGTAAATGTCTGCAGATTTAAATAGCATCCATTATATTAGAGATCAATGAATTAGATCAGTGTGCAATTTGAATTCCCCTTCTGCTTTCATAAACTACAGGTAGGAATAGGCCACTTCTGTTCTTAAATCCTACATAACTTTCCCACACTTAAATTTGCAGATCACATAAACCCCTCTTCTGGATCTAGCTCAGTTCCCCAGGCAGATGAATCTGCACCCGTGGAGACTGGTGGAGCTCGCTCTGGGTGTCAGAGAGGGTGCAAACTCTACTCAGATGAGCAGCACTGCAGTGAAGGTCACAAAGGAGTGCCCAGCAGTATTCTGTTCAGTGGCTGAATCTGTAACTTTCCTTACGTGGTGATGGAAGACCATTAGTTTCCTTCACAAAGGCTGTTAGTAGCAGTATGATTGCAAGTAAAAAAGACTTGGTGGGGCTGGCAGGGAGAAAAGATTACATGTCTCTGGTTCTCTTGTTGCCCTCAGCTCCTAGGTAGCAGATAAAGAGCCCAGAATTAAGCCAGTTTTAAATGGATTTAAAGCAACCTCCTGTTTGTCTACAGACATGGATATTGTGCAATGATTTCGTGGTCTGTCCCCAAAGATTTGGCCTTTGTCAAGGATTTCAGCAATTGTCCTGCACAGCCATGGCTTCACAGTGTGCCATTTTTTTGAAAACTTGGCTCACTTTGTGTGTATTTCCCCTCTGTCTCAGCTGAGTTGCCCTCACTGGCAGCTGTCTAGCAAAAATACAGAGCAGGAGATCTGAATAGCATCCTCTACTATTGGGCAGTACCAATTAAAGATTGCATTTAAGTGCCCTGGATGCAGTGAGATCCCATAGGAAACAGATGATTCCTTGTGGAGGCAGCAGCTCTCTAATATCCCCATCCTAAAAGGGAGGTCTTGTTAGGTGGTGGGAAGATTCTTGAAGCCTGAAGGAAAGCAAGATTCTCATCCTTGACAGCATGGGAGCAGCACAACTACTCTACATCAATAAGTAATCTTATCATGAGAAGCAAAGGTTAATGACTAATCTGTTTACCTGAGCTTCATTAATCAAAGATTTACTAGAAGCCAGAATCCTCTCACTGCTCAGACACAGACAGCTTTGCTTCCAGGTTAAAACAGACAACTACACAAACTGCACAAAGCATGTAACTCAATACAGACCAATTTTCCCAGTGTGTGGATGACAAAGGGGAGCATCAAAGAGAAAAGACTCTAATCAGAAGGGATTATATCCAGGCTGCATGGAGCAGAGGGAAAGCCTCAGTCTCTAGTGATGTGAAGAAGAGTTTGACTATGGCTAACAGCAGTATCATCAGCCATCTGAAATGATTATGGGGTATTTTTATGTCGTGAAATATTATCTTATTCTTCATGACAACTGACATCTCAATAATAGCACCTGTAAAGATGCAAAAGTTGCCAGAAGACTGCCAAAAACGATAGGGTAAATATCCAGCACAGAGATCTGGGAAACACAGTGTAGATTGCAGGGACAACCACAGGAGAATTGCCCTGCCTGCCCTCTCCTTAGGAACTGGTATGAGGTGTGCTGTAAAATATGTCTACTTAACGGGGTTATTTAGATCTTTATGTGTTGTGACAATTAATGTCCACATTATGGTTCTGATTATTATCCTGAGGTTAAAGGCACTAAAGGAAAAATGAATAGCAACTTAGGCTCCTGGTGTTGACTATTCTTTCTGCAACTTTAACCCAACAGTTCTCTCCCTCCAGCACTCACAGAATGACAGCCCAGTTTTCCTAGAGAAATCACTGGAAGTGGAAAACTTTCTGATGGGCCCAGTTCTCCAATTAGGAGACTACTGACAACTGAGTTACTCACCCGTTTTCGCTCCAGGGACTGAAAAATGTGGACCCCAAGAGAGCAAATCAGATGAAACTAAGTTATCTTTCCTGTGCAAAGTTGATTCATTTAATTCAAGAGACAGTAAACCCTCTTTACATGGGGTTGTCACCATGCCAACTGATATTACATCATATATGTGTAAACCTAGACACAGGGGAAAAAAAAAAGGAAAATACTTTCCTAAACTAGAGAGTCCAGGGCTCTGTGGTGGCCTGAGGTCCCTTTTCTTGGTCTCTTGTCACATCTCATGATTCCTCTATTGTTTTTAACAAGGAAAGAGAACTGCACTAAGCAAGGAGAGAGTTAGTTCAATGATTTGTCAAGCTCAGGCTTTGTAGTTCTCGTTCCAGTCATGGTAGAGAGGCCACGCTGCCAGTGCTGTGCTGGGACCTGCAGGTACCGCAGTTGGTCAGTGCAGTTAGCTGCAGGGTGCTGTAGCCATGCAAAGCTGCAAAGAGTCTGTGGGGAGTGAAAAAGGGAGACAGAAGAATCAGACCAAATCTATTCCAGGATATAGCTGCAAAGCCATTTACTTACTGGAATACATCTTTTTAATGCCATGTGTTGTGAAGTAATTCATTCAGGGCCAGATTATGATTTCCTTTTCATTACCTTACTTCCTCCACTCAAATATGAGGCTCAGAAACTCTTTTGGTCTGTATCTGCTATCTGTCTGCCTTACCCATATGGCTGGAGGCTCGGGAGAAGGATGTGCTGGGAGATGTCCCAGACTCAGTTGGGACCTACAGCGATGGTCAATCAGTGTGGAAAGAGGAAGTGCATATATGCTACATTTAACATTTTAAAAGTATCTAAACCATTTCTTAAGGTTCTGAACTTCCTCTTCTACTTTACCACACACCAGCCCACAGACCTGTGAAGGGTTGCTGTTATCAAGTGCAGCACCTCATTTTCTTAAGCGTTTTTCAACCACCAGCCCTGAAGCCTTCTTATCACCCAAAACCGAGAGAAAATGTTGGTTTGCAGAGGAAGACATCAGCCAGGTGCCCTTACTGCTTTATCTGTGCACCAGGCATGGATGTCATTATCAGCATGGGGCAAACCTGACATCATTGCTTGGCATCCTTCGAGTTCAGCGGCAGTGATGTGGCCGGACAAGGAAGATTCTGTTTTTAATAAAACATATTTTGGCTATAGGCAATGCTGCTCTTTCCCTGGAGAGAATTATCAGTTTCATGTGAATCTGTTTTTTTTTGTATGTATGGAAGAGAAGCTACAGAACTGTACACACTGGGAACTCCTGGTGAAGTGGGAAAAGGTGTATATATAATCACAAATACACCTTTACACCAGAAATTATTTTTAAAGACATAACTTCCCATTTTAACATTGAAACACTTAGCATAATTTTAATGCTCTTTCCCTCTAACTCCACAGATATTTCACTTACAACTCAAAGAAAACATACAACTACCTCTGTCACAAATAAGCCAGTAAAAGTAGGGAAATATAATTAAATGAGCAGTTGGAATTTATTTTGGAGAGATTGAATCTGAATGAATAAGACCAACACTTGTATCCTTTGTTGCTCTCTACTAGGCTGTTGCTAACAGAGCACATCCAAATAAGAAAACCACATTTTTCTCAGTAAGGAAAAAAAAAAAAATTCCCATGCAAGACTCAGGGCTCTTTTTTATTGAGATAGAGTGGGAACTGTGGAGAGGAAGGACTTAAAGAAATCTTTGGAGGTGGCTGGCTGAGATTCTGTTGCATTGATCATTTAACACCACTAGGCCTTAATTGCATGGTTAATGGCATGCTACAGATTTAAATTCTTCACAGAAGTTTCTTTTTTCTTTGTGATTTAAATCAAAATGCATAAAAAAATTATATATCTTCTTCCCCAGAGACAACTACAGTATCCCTGGCAATAGGAATTAATGAAAGATGCTGCAATCCTTGAAATCAATGTAGTTACATTGATTTATACTGGTGTAGGAACTGACCTTTGAGTTCAAAACAAATCTAATGATGTTAGAAGAAAAAAAAAAAACCCTAATAAATATACATAAGACAAAATTATCAGAAGTGTCTACATGAATTAGCATAAAATCAGACTCAAGATTATTTTTCTATACTACAAAATTTTAAAAAGTGTCTATTCTTCACCAGGTGAGAGGCACCCAGAGGAGATGAGTAGCATAGCTAAAACCCCAGCAGTTGGGGCAACTATGTAAGAAGGAAATAAGATAATCTCCAGCCTTTGCCCAGCCTGATGTGGAACCAGCCTCTTTGTATCCCCCTATAATTCACAGTAATTATCTGTACAAAATGAAACTCTCTGAAGGGAAGAGCTGTGCCCAGCCATGCTCCTGCACAGCAGGGAGCCTGATGGGGAAGGTGCTTTGGTGAGGGTATTCAGGAGCAGCAGGCTTCCAGGAGCTGATTATCTTCCACATTCAGGCTCTTTCTCACATGGTTTCTTGAAGACTCGTAGAGAATTCGAAGGAGAGCGATGCATCGCTCCGTGTTGTTCGTTGCATGGATGCAATCAGTGGTATTATACCTGAAAAGTGACTGGGGAGCATCTGCTAAAGAACCAGGGAAATGATACTCCCATGGTGTTTTCTTAAAGTCTCTGCTGAAGGTTTTTTTTCTTTTTTTTTTTTTTAAGTGCTCTTTTTCACTGTCAGCTGACAATGAACTTTCTGTAAAAGTGCCCAGGAATAGGATGTGCTACCAGTTTTTGTAGCTGTTGAGGGCCTGGCTGTAGATGTTCAGTCTCCTACTATTACCCATGTATTCACTTTGTTCCAGTCCCAGAAATGGGAATTATATAGAGTCAAATCAACTTGACTGTTACCAGGCTTTCACTTTTTATATATATATTAAAAAGACTTCCCATAGCTACTTCTCCGTTCCATGATATTAAGGGAATCAGCCAAAGAATCAGCCAAGAATGCACTGATAATGCAATTACTACTAGATTGATGTTTTTAAATGTACTGTTGTTGACAAAAAGCCCTCAGAAACCTGAAATGTTAATCTGTTTTTCTTTTGCAAATTGAGTACTGCCTGCTGTGTACATCCCTTTATTACTGTAGGGCTGCTCATAAGCTCCAGGCTGCTGGCATTTATTTATTAAAAAAAGAAAAAGTATTAAGAAACAGCACTGAAACATTTTTTAGTTGGATTCCAAAACAAGAATAATTGGCAGATAAAGGGAAAAAACAACAAACCAAAACAAAATTTTGGCCGAAGAGTATTGACAGATGAGAACAGAAGGAGCAGTGTCCATATCCCCAGGGACACAGAGTCAACGAAACAAAGCTGACTTTCACAACTAGTTGTCTAGACAATCAAGAGGCTTTTTACAGATTGATGCTTATGTTTAATAAAGAGGCCAAACTGCCTGAGTCTGCGTGGAGCTATAAGAAATAAAAAGCAAAAATCCACAGAGTGGTGCAAGAGCAGTATAATATAATTGCAGGGGTTTCAGAACACAATCTTTATGAAAATGGGCAGCTTTCTGAGCCAAAAGACACCTTCTGGTGTCATTTATCAACAGCTGCTTTAGAAACCTGTGGTATGCTACAGTGATCATTCATCAGAAGCTTTCCTGTCATTAATGACCACATTTTTTCCACTTGTTCATTTTGCTCCTTTGAAAACAAGGAGCTGCACTAAGAATTCATTTTCTAACTCTAAGGCATGAGAGTCTACACAGGTGCTTTAAGACGATAATTGCATCACTATTATCCTTTCTGTAAATATATCTGAGTAGCATCTATAGTGGAAATTTCCCCCAGAAAGTTTCACCCCTGACTTGGAGTGAGGAAACATTTCTAAGGGAAAAGCAAACTGAAATTCAAGTTGCAATCACCGTTACACCATTACATATAAAGAACTTCAAGTATTAAAAAAAAAACAAAAGGAGAAATAAATCTGCAGCAGTCACTTACTCGTCATGAGATTTAGGAGAGTTTATTATGTTGCTGAATCCTGCCTCTTTTCCTCTTTGGTTGAGAAAGCACTTATTTTCCTGAAGGACTGTGTTTTACTGGTGTGCCTCTTGAGTTTCTTTTATTATAATGTTCTTTTATATAGAAAAAACCTTTTTGTTTGTCTGCCAAAAAGAGCAGAAAATATTGTCTGTGTCATCTGGGTAACTGATCTCCAGTTTTCCAGTTCCACCTGCCTTTCACAGAAAAAAACTACTGAAATAAGACATGGAATCTGAGTGCTTTCTAATGGAATATGCAGCACATGACAAGAGAAAACACTAGATTGCACTTGGTTAGTGTTTCTGTCTTTCAGTATTCTTGGAAAGGATGTGCTATTACTGTGCTCTTCCTTCGAGTCCACAGATCAAGGTTTGAAGTAATGTCATCTGTGGTGGAGTTGTAGCACAGCTAGAATGAACCAAGGTTTCATTACACCTTACAAGCAGTGCCCTGGGAAATTTGTGTTTTTACAATTCCTTTAAACAAATCACAGACAAGACAAATATGAAGAAGAACTCAAAAGCACAACTCTATATCCATAAACCTCCACCTGTGCAGGGACAAATATGTGCATGGTTTCAGGGGAGGGTACTTCATGCCTTCTGCAGTTTTGAGGTGTGGGTTTTATTTTATTTATTTACTTCAGTAATTCCTCTGGGACACTGAGATTTTGAAATCTAAGGCCAAGGTCAGCAGCTACAGCAGGAGCTCTTGGGGTCTTTGTAGGCAGGAGGTGGAAAGAATAAGTTTCATTACTTGCCAATACCAGCAGGATTTAGGAACAGCCAAGCCAGCCAGACTGCCAACATCGTGGTGCAGGTTTGGACTGACTGGGAGGACCCTCCCCGAAAATGGAAGTGTTGAAGGCTCCTAGAAACAGATGCTTTTACTTTTTTCTCTCACTGTAAACACTGGATGGAAGGTTTGCTGCCAGCCTGCATATAAAACCCTCCCCTGTCTGCTGAACCGACAGCTTGCTTCTGGAGACTCAGGGGTTATGGTTCTAATGCAAAGAGAATAACACTGAAATGAGCACAGAGCATGGTAAATGTTAACTACTAGTGAAACCGTGATTGCTGGCTTCAATAAATCTGCCAATAATTTGAATATTTGCTCTACTCTGATTTTTGCTGTTCCAAATCATTCTTTTCACTTGTTCTCCCTATGGTTTCATAACTTGGCAAGTCCTGTTTACTGATTAGCCTTTGTCTCGTTCTAAAAAGGAAGGCCAGGGACTTTCTGTCGTCTTTTAGGTCAGCTGGCTCACTTGCTATAAACATAGCCTGAAAGCATGGGCTGGAACCTGCATACCCAGCCCCATGAGTGCACTTCTGTGGAGCTGGCTGTCTTCAGGAACAAAGACAAACCTATGTCCAGCTGTCTGCAGAACCCGGACTCCGGTTTCCAAATGTTACTCAGTAGCTGACAACCTTTGGCAAGCAAAAGAGACCCTTTTTATACTATCCTGAACATTTAAAAAGCAGTAATAAATAGATGATAGCCTTAGAGGTGTGATTTATTTGTTTTATGAATCACAGAAGAGTCCATAACTCATAAAAGATTAAGGCTGAAGCAATTTGTATGGCTCTTGCATTACAAGTGGAGATTAATGTCTTATTTCATGAAGCACCATCATTAACCAGTCTACATTACAGTAGTTTAATGTTGGTGACAGAAAGAATTGACTTTTAACATTTTTGAAATATTCTGCATTTTAGTTTGTCTTTGACAGGGGGATTTCTCTGAGACCTGAGAAATTTTAAAGGGAAGAAATCCTATCTCAGCACCAGCTTTCTTACATACACCTGCACCCCACACCACTATTATGGAGATCCACAAGATCAGCAAGATAATGAGGAAAGCTTTCTCCCCACATATAGATTGCTTCAAGGCTTTTGGGACCTTTAGTCATGCTGAGTCACCCTGAGACAACTTTCCTTCATTAGAGTATCTCCATTTACAGCTCATCCACCACGACAAGAGTGGCTTTGGCTATAAATGCATTGCAAAAAGCTGGAATACCTCTCCCCATCCACTCTTGCTGCTTCTGTTTCTGTCAGACCAGAGTAGCTTTGTTTTATTGTTTTTGGGGCTTGTCCCTTTCCAGAGCCATAATTAGTTAAATCTCATCTTTCCCAGGAACCATCATACTTATTTTTGAACCACAGATTATGTCCACAAGTGACTTTATATTTCATTGTAGTGTGTCATACCACAACACTACAGTATTGAACACAATGTCATTTACTAAAATCTATTAAAACACTCCCATTTTAGAAATCCATTACAACCTTCTTCATTGTTATTACCATATCCAAGAATGCCAACGTAACAGGAGAATTAACTTGATGAACAGTCCTGCAAAATAGGCCGTTACAACGGTTTCTAAAACATCTTTCAAGGCATCTTTTTCAGCTCATGGATTCTCTTTGGTTTTCTTTATTTTTTAGAACTATTTGCTAGCCCTTAGTTGTGGTAAGTGATTATTTGTGCTTTCAAACAAACTCCATGAAAAACGTTTTTCAAGTGGAGATCAAAGAGCAAAGGCAAACATAAAAGCAGTCTTATAAAAACTGTGTATTAAAAAACCTAAGCTCCATCCATATGCCAATTACATCCAAACCTCATGGCCCCTTCTCTATGAGGCTTCTTAAAGGTGATAGAAATGTCAGATGAAGCAAAAAGGGACACATTATAGAGAGGGAAATTATCATGGAGGTGGGAGGTAGCTCTTGGTAACCTTTGACTGAAGAGTTCTGGTTGGAAAGCACAGCTCCATAGAGCAACGCTTGCAGCACAAACTGTGGTCCCCAATTACTACAGTCTGAGGGCTGTAATCATTTCTAATGGTTGCAGGTGCCATTAAAACAAAATTTCCGCAAGCTGGGGGGTAAAATGATGCCCTAAACCTACAAAAGCATGCAAACTCTTCAGTCCCTAGGAGGGATTTGTTCTTAAGAGCTAAGGGCTGGTTTTACTCCCTGAGATCACACACTTCTAAAATTCAAATCTAAAATGAACTTATGTGCTATCCCCCTATGCTTTCCCTTAACACCTTGGTAGCCAGGTTGTTCATTTTTTGACTTCTGCCAGTGATGGGATGGTAAGGCACAAACCCAAAGATTTCCTCATTGGGCATAACGTTACAGCTCACTGGAGACCCCAGACACTCAGGCATCTGGAGTAATTATATGGTATCAGTGCTCAGTGGACTTAAGCAAACAGCATAAAAAGCTTCAAGAAGTGCAATTATTTTAGATAATTAAACTTCTTGTACTTGCTGACTAAAGTCGGTCCAGATTGTGCTGCCATCTCGTGCAACCATAGCAACTTCTTCCTTCCATCTTGTCCCAGATTAATGTGAACACCTGGAATCAAAAACCTGAGCCTTGCAGTGAGGTACATAAAACTTTATTGAAGCTTCACGTATGGCAGGGATCCAGTCACACAGCAGTGATTCACTTTCCAAAGCCCTTTCTCAGCAAGGAGCAGTGCTGGGTTCTCTAGAGACCCCTCTCTTTTTTTTTTTTGTCTGCTTCAAAGTCCCAATCAGGAATATTTTAAGGAGATGATTACAGGAAATTACACATTCCTTCAAGAGATGTGAGCCTTCATCACTTAGATTTTAGCACATTAATATTTTCAAAGATAGTACACAGCTAAATATGTTTTTGCCTTGCCTTTTGTTTTAACTGGGCTCATTTCAACACTTTAAAGCCCCTACATGCCAACAGGGTTCAATGGCAGCAGCCTGTGGGCAATTACGGTTACATTTTAGCCTTGGTCATATGTGACTGCTCCTGTAAATGTGGTGAAACACAGTTGGAGTGCATATCCCCAGAGAGTTCAGTAGGCAGTGCTTTAAGGAAGCCATGGAAAGATAAATGGATGCAGAAGAGGCTCTGGAATTTTGCTTGAAATAATTTTTTGCTTTGCTTTTAATGATCAAAACCATTCCTCCCACTGAACCACATAAAAAATACTATTTGTGTCTGTGCCAAAGGTGGAGCATAGTGTAGACCCACTGAAATAAAAGACAAGTGAAAAATTAATGAGAAACTGGAAACCAGCAGCTCCCACCCTGTGAGCAGTAGTCTTTTATATACTTCTTCCATAGTGAGTATCTCAATGGGGCTAAAATCACAGTAGCTCCTTTGACTTCAAAGGAGATGCACCGGTTGGGAAGTACAGAAAACAATCTGGAGTGCACTGTACCAAGTCTGCACAACTTAGGAAGAGAAGAGAGCCTCTAACAGAGCAATTCATCACTCAGGAGAGGAGGGAATATTTTTACTATAAAACAGTTTTAAATAAAGAGGAGAAGCATCTACAGGCGAGCCAGCTTCAACTGAGGTGCTCATCGCCCCAAAGGGGATGCAGCCTGGACCCTTAGTTATAATTTCTGGAGTTAGAAAGACACGAACAAGTACAACAAAGAAGACTGAGAGGTACAAGCAACCTTTTACTGTAAAGCCTTCACTCTCCAAGGTCTGCTCTAGAAGAAATTAGCAGTCTGAGATCATCCTTTCCCAAAACCTGCTGGCACCCATCTCCAGGGGCATCACAGTCCCACATTATGTCCTAGAAGGGTCTTTTTTCCCCCACAGTAACTGAAAAGAACCCACTAATTAATTACATCTCTTGTTTTATCTAACTATGTGATGTTTAAAATACCAGTTCCTCACGCTCTTTTGGGAAACTTTAATGAAATGAATAGAAGCACTTTCTCTTCTCATCTGTTTAGCAGTCATGCAACACAGTTCTCCTGAAAAATGAGAATTTATGGGAAGGAGATTACAAATCATTGAAAATATTAATGTGTGTTCTTCTGTTGTCATTTATGAGCCAAAAGAAGCTGTCATGCATGTAACATGGAACCAGAAATCCAAGGATTTTTCCTGATCTAGTGTCTTTCCCTGTACATTCATATATTTGTCTTCCATAACATGTTAGCATGTTTAATAAATTCACTCTATAGTTTTGAAATGATGCCTTTGCAACCTAGGGAGTTCATTATCACCTGCTCACTGGAAGTAGTACCTCTTTAAAGCCACCATTTCTTAGGAGCTGGATATATAGTGTTTTAATTGCATGTCGTTAAATGCTTTACCTATGCTGAATATTCTGTGTGAAGTCTATGGTGCCATAATTTCCTCCCCTGTAATTAACTGAGTTTACATGGCAGTATCTTTTGGAAGGCAGGGAGGTAAAAAGGATCTGCACTAGATCTGACTGAGACCCTTATTTGTGCTGATACCTGAAGTCTGGACTGTCCTGAGTTTGTGAGTATTACGATGACAAAAGTCAGCAGTATCACATCACTTGTATTCCTGGTAAAGGAAATTTCTGCTCCTTTTAGATGCTCCTGAACCCAGCTGAGCTCCTCATCCTAGACCCTCTGTAACCTCACTTTTACTGCATCAGATCTCACCAGGCATGCTTCTCTGCCATCATTCAGCATGTTTTAAAAGGCTCTTAGTTAAGGAAACCTCCCAAATCATTGTTTTACAGAAAAAGAAAGAAAGTGGGTGATGGGGTTTGAGAGGCTCACCCATGAGTGAGTCAGCATCAAAAAGAGAGAAGCAAGAGATGCTGGACAGCCTGGTGCTGCGTGGACCCACCACCAGCAGCCGTGACTGTGACGTTGGCAGCCAGCTCTGCTCCAGCACTGCGGAAGTTTCTGCATGTCCCACAGCCTGGTTTGCCATGAGCTCTTGTCTCCTGGCTTCTAGGGGAGGAGGAGTTAAGCAACAATTTTACACAGGTACTGGCTGTTCCCCACCATCCTATTATTTTGGTGTGCTCAACCACGCAAACTCTTGCTGCAGCAGTTCCTGGCACGGTGGACACCTGTAGACTCACTCTCCTCTACTGATTTTTATAACACTTGCAGGAGCAGCAGCACCCCTGGAACCTCTACACCCCCTGTCAAAGTAGGTTGAAATTGAGCAATGAGTCCAAAAGTTATTGGGGAGAGGAGGAGGATGTAGACACAGACACACAGACAGCACGATTGCATAAGCCCCGTTCCCATGAGAAACCAGGCTGAAAAACAAACTGTCCTAACATGGATTCTCATAACTCTGCCTAGTAAGTAGGTCATGCCAGGTCTCAAACTCATGTAATTTTGCCTTTATCACCAATGGGCTTTCCTCTAGGAGGCAGTCCTGGTTTTGGCAGATTTGACCCCCAAGTTTCAGCTCACTGAGATATCCTTAATGAAAAAAAAAACCCAAACAAACTGTCTCATGGGTTAATACAATGCAACGTGGCCTCATACAGCAAGATCTATGCAGTGGGGCAGAATCAGGGAGCTAATAATCTGGCTATGACACTGACCCCACCTGATCCCACTGCTCTAGGAGACCAGGGGGTCTAAAATTATATTCTAGATCTCTAATGGGTCTCTTCTTCCCTTGAAGTAGGAGAATCTTTTCCATTTATATTAATGGGAATTATGTGTTTGCCCTGAAAATAGAATGGACATTAGGCCTGTTCCCAAGAAATAATAATCTTAGCATGCATGCTACAGAGAGGCACTCTTTAAAATAAACTGACAAGAAAATATATTAATAAAGGCTGCCTTTCAGTTTAATTCTGAGGGCTCACACTCTCTCCATGCATTTATCTCCCAGCTCATGAACAGACCAGACCTGCTAAGTGTCAACTAGACTTTTTTGGAGAATCCCAGCAGACAAAAGCAGTCTATTTTCCAAACTTTGCAAACTCCTGGCAGTGGTCAAAGGACCAGGCATCTAGTAGTCCAGCAAGTCAGGACTCCAGTAAGTCTTGCCATCAGAGGAGCCTCGAGCTCACCCAGAGCTGCAACTTTGCCTGTGAAGGGAAATTTCATTTCATGTCTCTTTCGTGCCCATGTCAGCTCCAGTGTGTGACAGGGGCTGCTCAGCTGCCTTCCCATTGACCATGTCACAGCTGAAAGGGAACTGGAGCCATTATTGTAAAAAATTTTTCACACTTATATGTAGAATAGGAAATATTTCTGCAGTGAATCAAACTGGTTTTGGAGCCCTTCCCCATACCTCCATGGGAATTGCAATGCTAATTGCTGTGTCTTGCACACAGGCCAAATGTTAGAAGGGATGACCCATTCTGGGCTCTCCTTTGTGCATCTGCACCCTTGGGTAGGGACATTGGGCACAATGCAACTGGACACACAGCTGTTTCAGAGTGCCGAAACCTTCCTGCTTTTGAGTAGTGCCTGCTGGAGATGCTGATATGGGAAGATAGTCATACCTCCAAAAGCTGGGCAGCTGTAGGACTTGTGCACAAAGTGGCAGTGATGGAAAACAAGAGCAATCTAAATAAATAAAATGAGAAACCCCACTCATTTCAGTAGACACATTTATAGAAAAATGTTTTTGGTTTTTTGTTTGTTTTACACATAGAGGAACATTCATTCTCTTTCTCTTTCTTTTCTTTGAAACAAACAAAAACAAAACCAGAAACTTCTCCACCTTCTATAGTTTAGCAATTGCCTTTTTTTTTTTTCTCCTGTGGGGACTCTTAACAAAAATATATCCCTATCAGACTCCAAGTATCCACAAGGAAGTCCCAAATTTAATTGCATCAGACCCTCAGTGCATAGAAAGCACCACAGTGTCAGATTTATTTCCACCAGCTACTTCTTTGGTCAAGTGTGTGCAAAGGCCCTTACTGAGCTGTCACATAACATTGTTCTTTGTGTATTTATCCCTACAAATTTCCAGGGAGTTGCTCATCAAAGTAATCATGGTTTGGTCAAAGGGCTCTTGCTGTATTTTTTCTTCTTTATGCTTGGTAATTATGAAAGGTTGTCACATAAATGTCTGCTCCTCGCACAGTCTGCTGTGTTCACTTGCTACATATGCTTTCCATAATGTTCCAGTGACAGGCTATGGTTTCATCCAGTCTAGCTGTCTGAAAATGAAATCTGCAATTTTTTGTTTATAAATTGGACTTGCATCTCAAATTAAAGGGCTGGTGGCTTTCCAGCTCTGCCCCTTGCAAATCCTTCTGGGAGCACAAGTGTTACAGCAGCCAAATACCCCTGCAAAAAGGGACAAGCAGAACCACAATAAAAAAGCATATTCCTTTTAGTAACAATTTAAAAAAGCAAAATGTGTGCCCTGTTTTTCTCACTTTTGATTTCCATACCGAGTTACTTCAGTTGTGTATGGGAATTTTACAGGTGATATTACCTGCCTTGCATGCAGTGCTACAAATGGAGTTAAAACACTTTGCTGGAAAAAAGAGGAAGGAACTCAGCTGAGTAGAAAAATAAACATTGCTATAAAAAGTAAAAAAAAAAAAAATATCCTTCCACAATCAGAGATAAATTGCAAAGGAATTGCAAAAAAATTACCCAGGAACATTATTGGGATTTAGAAAAAAATTGATTTTTCAAGTTTTACCTGCCCATGGAAATAACTAGTGTTCCTTCTGCTGATTTGTCCTCCATAAAACTGTTCTATTTTCTGTCACCTAAAAATATCTAGCTCTTTCTGAAAAACTGATGAAGAACTGGACTCCTATTTCTCCTCCCAACATGCCTCAGCTTGAAATCGTCAGAGCTGTGACGCTCGGCTTCTCTCCTCAGCCAAGAGTGTGAACAGCGAGGACAGGATATCTCTCACCTACTTTTAACCCCTGAAAAAGTGAGTATCAAGTGCAAGCTGCCTCTCTAGGTGCTTTTTATGACCAGTAAAGAGAGAACAGCTCTTCAGAGGTGCTACTGACTAGTGACAAATGATTTAGTCTAAACACCTATAAGCAGGTGAGGTGAATCCCACCCACAGAGTTTTCTTCTTCCTTGAGGCCAATTAGATCTAAATGCTGCTTCACCGTGATCTAGTTTCAAGACTTTGAAATAAAGCTTTCAGACAAAAATGTAAATTCAGTGAAAACAAGACCTTTTTGTGGGAAAGGGCTGGTTTCTGATTCCTGTCTTAAAAACATAGTTAGAGGAAAACAATAGGTGTGGTTTCTACATTCTCGAAAAGCAGAATTTCCATTTTCTGTTTGAAATGAGCCTTGCGTTTGAAATTCACATTAATGTATAGTCATTTAAAAGTAAAGGGTCAACATAAAAAAGAAACCATTCTACTGGCCCAGCCTTTCCCCTTGTATTTAAATCACAGATCTGAAAAGAAATTTCTAATTTTTCCTTTCATCCTAATTTAGATGAGGGAAAAAAAAAAAAAATCAAAACTTCAAACATCTATCTGGGAAATGAAAGCTATTTCCAATACAGCTTTAATGCTTCATCTACAGCTGAATCACCCCATGCTAAAAGGGTTGAGTTGACTTCACTTGGGTTGGGGGAATCCTGCTGCTACTGTTTTTCATTTCTTTTTTGCTGTTTGGTGCGACTCCAGCACCAGTCACGGGCTCCCCAGCTGGGTGATGGGACGCTACTGCAAATGCATTGGCCATAAATACCATGAGAGGTGGTGGGCACAAACTTGGCTGTGTTTTGCTCATGCTCTGAGCCAAAAGGATTTGACCCAGGTCCCATCTGGGAGCCAAGTGAGCAGGTCAGTAAGGTGTAGAGCCCCAGCTTGAGCACCTACATCTCTGCTCAGACTTGGTGCCTTGCTGGTGTGGTCAAACAAACCCTTGGTGCTGAACCGAAAGGACAAACAAACCCTTTAATAGATGCACAAAACCCAGAGGGCAGATTTGCTGCGACTTCTCTAGTAGGTGAGTGGGAGCTTGGCAAAACAACCTCTGCTTTCACCTGGTCAGAGCAGAGTTGTCCTGTTCCTTGCAGACACAGTTTCCACCCCACAAGGTCCCATAGTGCCCTTTGAGCTGTTGCCACCCGTTAACGCAGCCGCATGAAAACCAATATTGAAAAAGAGTTAACATCTCAGCATGAAACTGAGCTGTACTGCATATGCTTTTAACATTAGAAAGAGGAAACGGTTCAGGGAAAAAGATGCAGACCTGGCAAGTTTTTCTTTGTGGGGGAGAAAAAAAAAGAAGAAGAAGAACTAAAAACGATGAAGGGTTGTGTCTTTCTTCAGATGGAGGGGACAGAGGAGCAGCAGTGCAGGGCTGAGGGTGCAGATTGGTGCCTGAGAGCTGTTGCTGCTGGTACTGCAGGGTTTAATTTGCAGAGGTAACTGCTTAATTTCTGGCACTGAGTGCAGGTTTGCTCTCCCAGTGACAGCCCTTTCCGATGGCAGCCTCCTTGTCTGGCGGCTGCGAGACGGATTTTGCAGCGCTGTGCCGTGCATGCCAGCGTGAGGAATTGCACCGGCTCTGTGTGATTCAGGAGAGATACTCGGGAACATGTGGAGTGGTGCTGACAAGAGCTGTGAAGTTTGGTGCATTTTTTGATAGCCCCCAGCTCCTGCATCTATGCAGAAATCTCAACCTTCATTTATTTCAGTAATTAAGTTATGAAGGTGTCTGGCTACAGAGAGGGACTTCAAAATAGTCATTGTGTGAATTCCAAAAACAATAAGCAAATAAATGGATTTTTTTTTCTTTTTTTACTGGAGGAAAAAAATAATATATATTTTTTAAACTAGTCTCAGTATCTTGTGACATTTAGAAGTCTGGGGCTCATAATCCTTTGACACAAGTAACTAAAAAGGCACACAGATCAGCCCTAGAGCACCAAACCTTGTTCTCATTTCTCCAGCGGGCCAGCATGGGTGTAGCTGAGAGTAAAAGCAGACCCACAGCAAATGACTGCTCCGAGAGGAACGGGATATTGAAAACAGCAGGCCACTGCTTAATTGTTTGGCCAGTATCTTTGAGACGGGCAATGTTCACCCCAACAAAGCCACCCGAGCTGCCATCTTGGATTTTCCTTCTGATTTTTAAGCACCATCATTTGCAGGCCCTCCTAATTAATGCCAGCCCAAAAGCCCTGTGGGAAGGCTGACTCACAGTCGAGGGAAAGGCAGAGCAAGAGGCTGCCCCATCCAGGCAAGGCCTTCGGATGCTCAAACCCTTTTTTTCTAAAGGCAAATAGTTTGCTGTGGACCATTACCAGCTTCCAAGTTTGAGGGATCAGGATAAGGACTCATGTCTTGTTGCTTCTAAGGGAGATGAATAGATCCTGTGGTGATCTGAGAGTTTATCAGGAGTTACACACAGTCTGGTATGTCTTTAATAAGGACACAGCTCGTACTCTGGATCCCTCCAGCCCTCTTTCTTCTCTGCCTCCTGTGCATTTGTTCGCATGTGAGCAAACACACACGTACACACACACACAAACCACAGATGTGTGCACGAATAGCACACTGCTCTAAATCTGTTGGAAAAAGATGTTCAAAGGGAACAAGCCCCTCCTCCTTGGTTGAAACCAGAAAGAAAACGAGAATCTGAAATACCACTGATGATGCTCTGGTAGGAGACCAGGAATATTCAACCTCACTGAGGTGCTCTTATATCAGATTAGTGCCCACCAATGCTGCAGCGTTACTGAAGATGTGTGGGCACTCAGCTGAGTCTCTATGAGCACTACTTTTATCTTCTTAGCTCCTGATTCCTTTTTTCTTCTTGTTTCCATCAATTGAGAAAGCTTTACCTTTCCACGCTGTGAAGTCCACATCCAGAACCTCCCTTCTTCACTTGTGGCTCTGCACTTGCAAGCAGGGCAGGAAGGGGACAGGCAAACCCCATCAGTGTTTGTGTGTGTTGCTGGGACTGCTCTTACAGATCTGAGGATCATTTTCTGTAGTTCTTCATGCTTTAAGGGCACTTTCCTGCTTAGATGTCTAAACTTTCCCCTCTGAAAGAACCAAGGGAAAGCAGGTCGTTAAGAGTTTCAGGTGTGTGTGTATATATATATACACACACACACACACACATATAACAGTGGGGAATGTGGGTTAAAAACATTTGAACCAGCCTAGGCCAATACTTCAGTGTGGCTGTGTGAAGTCAGAACAAAGCCCATTTGTTTGATTCACGGGGTCTACACACAGGGGAATTGCACAAGATGGACTGTCCCTTTCCTCCTCTCTGCTCATGTCCATGGTACAAAATGGAAAATTTGCACGCAAGAAAAAGGTTGCCTTGAAGTTACATGAATCATTCTGAGGGGCATTGCCCTACCTTGCCTCTTCTAAGTCATCTCCCCTATTTCCTCTTCAAGGTATCACGTGAAAGCAAACCACAACAGGCTGTGCCATCGCTTGCTCAAGTAGCTTATTTTTACCCAGCAGTGAATATCCTCACTTCCCCCTTTCGATAGATCAATGACTCTCCTAAATTCTCTTACTGCAACAGAGCCCCCTGCAAATTTAACTGTGTCTGCACTGATGGCATCTTTAAGAGTTAAATAACTGACTTGCTCTTATTTTTGTTAAACAGTGACATTTTCATCATTGGAGAGATCACTGACAACAAAGTTCAGTGGAAAAAAATTACGTACTTTTACCTCAGAAAGTCTCTCTTGGCATCACAATTACTCTCATGCCTGTTTCCAAAATTAAGCTGTCCTGTACTGAGCAAAATCAGTCAGTTTACACTCAGCTTTTCTCCATTCCTTTTTCATACAAACGTAATTGCTTAGAATTTTAGCTGACAAAGGCTGAATGAAAATTGGTAAAGGTATCAGTAACTGACCTCTTTTATGTATCAAAAATGGATTTTATGTATTTTATGTAAGCAAAAACTCAAAACAACTGATAATATTAGAAAGGCATAAAATGTTGGCAAGTAAGAACTCAGACACAGAAAGAAATGCCAATGACAAAGGCACAGGCTATCCCACCAGGTAATGTGGCCTGTCACTGCAGTCAGTTATGGGGCAGGGAATAAAATACTAGTCCCTGAGTAAGGACTTTACAGCCTTAACTGAGAAGGAAACCATTTCAGCCACCAGATAACACAAACTCAAAGAGAAATGTGCTGTAGAGAGGATGATTTCTAGCCGTGCAGCACGGTGATGTTCTCCCAATAGGACAAGGAGCAGCAGAATATTTCACTTCTTTTCAGCTCTTAGCTGATGTCCTCTTTTAAGCACATCTGTGAGCTTCCCTCAGCCCTGTATGTCTGTACTGTTACTACAGTCACTGTAAGAAGAAAACACTGATTTTTTTTCAATGTACTTGTCCCGCACTAACTGGGAAATGAGGAGTGCCGGAATTAAAGCAAGCACTCATTTTGCTGTGCAGTTTATTACATTTAAACCATTTACTACCAAGACTTGCTAAGTCCCCCTGTTCCCCCCACCAAACCAAAGATGATATTGTTATATACATCCTGGCTCAGGAAAGAGTCAAATTTTTGAGAGACTTCTGACACTAGTAGAAGTCTGGACATCTGAGCAGCCTGGAGACCTGCAGCTCCCAGGACGTGTGTTCTTCCTCTCATTTAAGACAGGGACAAAGCATAGCTCTGTGGTACAAGTGACTGCTCAAGATTTCAAGCCAGGCACCCTCCTTTAGTATAACATCATCCTCTTCCTCTTTTATCTGAGCCCAGAGCAGGTCCAAACTGGAACTTCAAACATACAACCAACAGATGTTGTGAACATCAAGGGCCCCAGAAGGCGCTTCAAATCCCATGATCCCAAAAGAGGAACTTGCTTTGTGAAATGTTTTCTTGCATGTACCCACAGATACTAGAAATCTCACGAGGACAACCGAGCTGATAACATTTCCACTGTGCAGAAGGAATACTTTTCCAGTCAGAACAAATAAGGATATTTTAGTAACTGCAAACATAAACCAGAGCTCTGCTTCAGCCACACAACACAAATGCTGCATCTTTGCCTGACCGCAAACCCCATCTGGATCCTGCCGACACCCTTCTCACTCACATTTAATTCTAGCAGCCATCAAATTGCTTCCCTGACCCCAAATTTGTCTCCCTGTACCTGTTAGTTCCACTATGCCCACCCAGTGTTCAGCTCTTGGGGACATCTGCAAAACATCAACCGACTTTTTATTAAAGGTTTTATTAGTCAGAAGGGGCTACCTCTTTAAAAGCAGAAGCTGGATGAATTTCTTTTTCCCCAGGCTGCTGAAATACACAAATATTGTCACATTTGCTGAGGCTATTTCAAAATAAATAAATGAAGCCTGCAGGCTGGGTAGCAATGGAGATCTACAGCTGCAGGGTGTAAAATTGGAATCCCCATCTACGGACACGCCGCAGGGCTGCTCCCCTTGCACAACATGCAAAGGAAGGAAGTTGAAAGGAAGCAATTTATGAGTTAGCCCTGAGTAATACAGTGATATGGTTAGCAATGCAGAGGTAGGGAAGCCTGGATGACAGAGCGAATATACGTGGGCTTGTAAATCAGTGCTGAACGGGAAACTAACGTGAGAAGGAGAAAAGCTGCCTAATTTTATCCATGGGCATCCAGTAAGGTCATGGGCAATAGCAGAGGCAGAGGATAAAGGGAAGAGGGGAATAAAGGCTGCTTTTTGCATTTTATACCTACACCTCAAATGTAACATAAACGGACAAGCAGCGTTTTCCTTTCCTTCCTAATTTCCTCTGAAGGAGGGAACTGCTATAGAACAAAATGATTTTTTCTTAACGCTCAGTCTGAGAAGGGTGGGATATATTTACTTACTCAATAGGCACAGTCCTGATTCAGAGATAACAGAAGGAATTCTTTCCTGTAATTTTGCTTATCACTCTCATTGACTTTTTCACAGGTCTTAATAATGAGCAATTTCAGATGAAACAAACCACACTCAGAGTCACTCAGCTCCTGTGCTGAGCTCGAATACAACTATACAGCAACTTTTTCTAGAGATCAAAAATGTTTAATGAGCTTTTCCCCTAGTCATTTGGCATTTTTGTCAAATTAACTTCTTGAACCTGTCGATGATCAAAGATGTCATAAAGCATAGGAGTAAAGGGTGCCTACTGTTGCATTTTTTTTTCCTTTTTTTCTTTTCCTTTTTGTTAAATTGAAAAAGAACCATACCTCTGGTACATACTTGAGTTTTGATTAATCTCAGAAGGTTCAGACAAGGTTTTAGGTACTTATTGAAACATATGCATAAATGTGAGGTTTTTAAGATTTAGTAATCAATATTTAATTTATTACTGTATAGACAGCTCCAGCTACTAATTTTTATGCATTTGTTTAAAAGAAAAGGTCTCATGGTAATACTTCTGGCTCTGCAGATAAAGTCCAGCATTTAGAAAGGTACAAGAAATGTAAATTGAACAGAGAATTTGAAACCATCTGCTGAATTTTTATTTAATTAAGGCCTCATCTGCATTTGAAACACAAATTAAGGTAAACTGTGAATTTAAATGAAAAAGAGATTGATGAATAACTTCATGGGCATTTACTTTCCAGGACAAGAGTGCATTGTCCTTATTTACCTTAATACACTTTGAAATGATGTTATTCAAATTAGAAACACAGACTTCTCTGTTCAGGAACAAGAGCATCGATACTTGGAGTTAATCAGAAACACTTACTCAAGAGCAATCTATATTCAAGGCAGTTTATAAGAAAAGTTAGCAAGGAATTGTGAAATGAGCTTTGTGCTCCACATGGAACATATTTCATAGAACTGTAGTTTAGGGAAGTTTCAAGTGCACAATTTACCCAAACCTCACACGGATTGTTCTGAGTAATATCTTCCTTGGGTGTAAATCTAGTGCAATGAATAGAAATATGGGTGTGTGGTTTAAGGACACAAAGAGTATTAAACACAAATGTAATCATGAGTAGTTTGGGGTTGCATGGCAGTTTGGGGTTGCATGGCTCTTTTTGGTTTTGCTGGATAGGTTCCATCTGAGTTGCAAAAATTGAACACCACAGGGACAGTTTAAGGCTGAAATCCCGTTCCAGCTGAGCAGAGCAAATCCAAAAGTCTGTCCTGAAACTCAAGATGTCCTGGGATCTGTCCAGCCACAGAATAAAGGGTCCATCTCATTCACTGCAGCACCAAAGAGAAGTCTTTTGTGCTTTTCAGAACAGGACTTGCACCCATGAATTGAGAAATCTCTCCTTTAACTTGGCATGTGCTGTGGCGAGCCTGAAACTCCCATTGAAGGGCCCTATGAAACTGATGAGACTTCAGTTTTCTAACAAAAGCCCCAGTGGTGAAATGCACTGATTTCAAGTCACACTTTTGCCATACTCAGTTTTTGCTGTCATCAACAGTGTTTCTCTGACCCTGCTGCCCTGTAGAACAGGACCAACTTTATTAGGGTTTAGAAGATCCAAGATTTTTCTCTCTGAATCTTCTCCCACAAGCCAGGCTTTAGTGACTCATATAAAACAGCCTCTGGAGCCAAACAGACAAAATTTAGCAAAATTTAAAGCACCCTTTTTTCATGGGTTGTCAAGATGGAGAAAAGCCAGGGTGTTCAATTTGACCTGCGCTCGACCACACAGACTTTGGAACTGATACTCCCTCAACTCAAGGGAGCTTAGCTATTGATTTCAAGGGAAACATGAAAATGGAGCTTGAGTCTGAACTAACCCAGGTTACTGGCCTGGTTCTAAAGAATAAAATCCTAATTCTTCCTTCTTAGAAAGCCAAAATATTGCATCGACAGTGGGCCTACATCAGGCGTTTCATTAGAGAAGGTCACTTATGAACATGTTCCTCTGCCTTTGACAATTTGCTGGACCACCATACATGCTGGAACAATACTAATATAAAAAAATTAAAATTAAAATCCCAACCACACTAATAGTCCCATCAGGGAAAGGTAATGAACTCACAGTGTAGATGATAAAAAGAGCAGCTGTGGCAATCTCATATTCATTGCTCGTGTTTACAACCTTCTGCAGAAAGTAGGAAACACTTTGCTACAACACCCAAATACATGTAATTTCCCCCCCCAAATAAACAAACATTTAGTTTACTTAAATGTTTTTTATGATTACTTCCTAAAATATTTCTTCTCAGAGTCAAATCAAAACTTACCTCAAGATGCACAGAGCAGAGAAAAAACAAGGCAAATTACTCAGAAGCCTAAAACCTGCCTTTTAAGTAAATAAAATCAAATAACTGTAATAAAAAAAAGTTAGTTCTAGCCTTTTGTTTGTTTCCATTGTAAAATTGCCATGGGACTGAGGAAATATAGTAGCGCTTAATTTTAATAGAACCATCATTGTAGATTGGCTGGGTATTAATTGTGTTAATGGTGATCATACTGAATTCATTTGGTATTTATTGAGAGACCACCTGTGCACCCATATGGTTTCCATCATTATTTAGGAGTAGTTAATGGACCCATTAAGAGTTAGCAGAAAGATGTGGGCTGGCAGTGCTTCCCGAGAGTGGTAGAAACATTCTGTTGATATCCATTGCATTTTGAGGATTTTCCAAAGAGCTATTTGCTTCCCACCAATTTTCTTTTCCTTTAAATTGTATATAATCTCATCTTAGCTTTCAAGAACTCCTGGAAAAATGAATTCATGTTTCTTTGCCTATGACAAATCTAGGGGGACAACCTTTAGCCTTCTGATTTTTTTGCAAAATATCCCTTATACACGTCTGCTGCGTAGCTCTCTGGAGGAAGAAGGGTATAGGAGAGCTTCCAGCATCACAACAGAGCTTCTAGGGGTGGGTGCACTTGTGTGTGGGGGGAGAGGTTGAGAGAGGATGGGGAAAAGGGGAAATGTTTACTGGGGCTCTCGCCTTGCAGTGTGACAAATTTGCCCATGCAATATGTAGCCTTAGTTGTGCAAGACCAGAAACCTGTGGTGGGGAGGGGGAGTCACATGCAGGGAGTCAGCCTTGACTGTCAGCAGAGGAGAAGGAAGAATGCTTTGGCTGGGTGTGGTGGTAACCAAGGCTGCTTGCTGACCGCAGTGACCTCCTGCTTTGATCCACATATCTGAAAAGGCTCTGCTGCTGCACGGGGTGAGTAAACACCAGAGAGGCTGTAGCAAAGCAGCTCCATTTTTGGGGCCATGACAATGATGGGGAGAGACCCCAGGCAGTGCCTATACAGAGTACAAGAGGCTCAGTTTTGGCTTAGCTGTAGTCCTAGACAACAAAGAGTCCACTTCTCAGTGATGTTTTCTTTCCCCTACAGGTGTCTGAAAGATTTTCTCCTATGTTTAAAGAACTTTAAATCTCTGTCCTGCTCACACACACGCTTAATGAGGAAAGAATTAATGCTGCAGCTCTCCTAGATTTCAAGTAATTCAGAAAGCCACATGGTACACATCATGAGGAACTAAAATTCATTAGTTCTCTTGCTCATGGAAATACTTGTTTCAATAAACAAGGAAGAGACCAAGCTGTCTTCTATTTTTGCTAAAGAAACAATTACATTAACAGTTATTCATCATGGGTGTATTCACCATGGGAGTGAGGCCTGAAATAATCATTTCTGCATGTAAGGAATATAATCAAGGTAGGGTTGGCATGACTCTGAAGATTATTCATAATTATGTTCACAACTTGATCTTGTTAAATGAGGCTGTGTTCTCACAAACACACCTTTGGCATTTAAAGGAGGATCTTTTCTGCACCTATGGAAGTCAGGGCAGACTGATGGGACCTCTTCTCTTTCTAATCTGTGTATATGTGGGTTATATTCTTAACCAACTATTAATACAATAGATGCATTTACATTAGCATTTTCATAGTTCCTTTTTGAAGGAAATCTCCCAAATATCCCAATTTATTATGCTGGGGTCTGAAGTGCACAAACTAGATTATTTTTGTGGAAATTTAAATCAAGAGGTATGCATTCAGAGTCCTTCAACTGCTAATGAGCTTTCAGTCCAATGTACCAGACTAGATCTATTGCAAAATAGCCCTCTCCAACATCTACAATATAAAAGTCAGGTTCTCAGGAGCAGCAGCTTCACTCCACAGATTTGCCTCCATTGCACTGCTCCACCAGCATGGCAATACCCATGTCCTTATGCCCATGTCAGCTCTCTGTGGAGATCAGAGCATGTGTACAGAGTGTGTTATTGTCTTCCAGTAGAAGTTTCCTAAGAACAGATGTTTTGAAGTTATTTCCTGAGTTTTAAGGAAACTTTTCAGTTCAATTCTTTCTAACTGCTGCTTAATAATAGAGCAGTGCTTTTGCTTTTTGTTTCTTATATGAATGATGTAAAATGTTAGTGGCTTGAAATGTCACAACACTGAGAAGAAGTGAGAATTTGATGGCTTCACAGCATAATCTAACATCTGTTCGGACCTCTTCTCAGTCCTCAGCGTGGCTGTGCCACGTGGTCAAAAGCCATTAGTACGTGGCTGGTATGAAGTGAGTTACAGCTTCAGCTCCTCTGAAAGATACTACCTTCAAAGAGAGGAAGCCTTAACTGCCACCCTGCTTATAAAACCAAAATGAGAGGTCCATAAGAGCTGAAGTGTTTTTGTCCCTAGGGAAGGTCTTCACAAACGGGGACAATCCTGAACAAACTCACACATCCAGTGAAATGCAAAAGCACTCAAATGTTTTCTGGTGGTTTGGCTACTCAGGCCATTAGGGATAATGAAATTTGAAAAAAAGGATGTGCTAAGACCAAGGGCTGGGGCCTGGCTGGTTGTTACAGAATTAAGTGGCATCTTTCTCAAAAAGAGCAATTTGAAACTGAGATGTCCTCTGCCATCAATTGCCTTTGATTCCTCAGTCTGATACACCCCTACCATCTTTCCTTTGCTGTGATTTCCTCTCAGCCTGTCTCATCAGTCTTAATAAGGTTTCCTTCTTCATGCTTTAAAATTTTTTCTATAAAAGGACCTAAATCACAAACATCTTTAATTCAAATACCTTCACACTTGTGTTTTTTCAATATTGCATAATAACCCTCTTTTATCTTTTTCTGTTTTTCCCTATTTGCATCTTACCTCACCTCATTCTAGCACTCCTACTTTTCTTTATTCTGCTTTCTTTATTTTTTCCTATCTACTTTGCAAAAATACAATATTAAAACTGTTGAAGTTGCTTTGCATTGGAAAGTTTAGCTTCTCTGTGGCTCCGGACAGATGAAACCCCAGTGCCACTAAATGATGTCAGGTTTCTGCAGGGTACCCTGCACAAAGCTGTGCTTGGTGCTGCTAGCCTTGGTCTTGCTGCTACAGTGCAGGAGGTGTTTTGTTCTGTTTCAGTCTCTGCTTTCTTATTTTCCTCTCTAATATGATGGATCTGTGCACATGGGTCTTAAAATTCAGTGTCACATTTGAACTGTTTCACTGTCTGTTACTTTCAATAGCTCCCTCATCTTTTAAAAAAATTATTTTATTTTTTTAAGGTCTACATAGCTGAGGCTACACCTGAAATGCAAAAGCATCTCCATGTCTTACCTACTGCTCCATTCAGCAGCAAAGCACTGAAAGGACTGGAAACAAGGCAAATTGAAGCTACTTCTTTTAAAAGGGGTTAAAAACACTTGCAGCTCCCTTTTCAAGCTAAGAAAGATGAGCAGACAGTGGATCTTCCTGGAGATCCTCACTGAAGCTGCTCTCAAGCAGTCCTGTGAAGTACAGGGGTCCATCACATCTTCCCTGCATATGTGGTTTTCCTAGAAGTCCATTACAGAATTAGCACCTTTCAGTGTGCTTTTGGGGTGTGAACAACAGTAATGAAACACAGGATGATGAAGGTAATTTTCCTGTGTGAAGCAAGGCCTACCCAAGTGAAGAGAAGCTTTTAAAGATTATTTTTAAGATAATTAAGATTTTAAGAGCACATTTTAAGATTACTCCCATTCCAAATGGAAATTCAGTGTTTGCATATGTGCTGCATGTTGTGTGAAGGCTGGATGCAGTAGTAGCTGTCTCTCAGGCCACATGGCTTTTCCCAAACCAGAGTCCTATGTTTAGAGGTCAGTGCTGCACCCAGTGAGCTCCTGGTCAGGGATCTGGAAGAGAAGAAATAGGCTGTGCCTGTAGTTCTCCTGACTAGGGAAAATAGGCACACCTGTGGGGTGGCCAGGATGCTCCATCTCCACAGGAGGAAGAAGCAGAAGAGGAACCAAACTGCTCAAGGTGTGTCTACACCAACAGTTAACAACAGATTTAAGTATGTTGAGTCCAGCCCTGCACATAGTCCACCCACGCTGCTCAGTCACATAATATAGGAAATATTTCCCACAGCTTTAGATATCTCCTGTGTCTAAATATGTCTGAGTAACCTCTGTAAGTCTGTGTAGACATGACACCTGAGTTAGCTGGCTGGTGTGGCTTTGTTAGTAGTGGGCAGAGAGGAGCATTGCCAAGGCATGAGTCTTCTAACCTCCTTTAGATGTCCTTCTTAGAAGGAGATAGTTAGTAACCCTAGAAATACTTGTCTCTCTCCCTTAATTATACACAGAACCCAGGGTAATTAGCTTAGCAGCAGATATCTGAAGTGTAATGGGATGAATTCCACCCCAACTGCACTTAGGAGGACACCTGAACACAGAAAGATACTGCATATGGTCAAGGTATAAAGCTCTTAAATGAAAGGTTGGTAGACCTTTGGAGACATACACTGGGTGCTGCCAGCACACACGCTTCACTCCTGCTCTGTATGAGTGATCAAGCTGAGGCCAGCATGTGCCATGGGGTCCTCAGGGACATGGTTTAAAGTTGGACTTGGCAGTGCTAGGTTAATAGTTGGATTTGATGACCTTATAGGTGTTTTCCAACCAAAACGATTCTATGATTCTATGGCTGATCTGGCCACTGACAGTGGTGTTGGGCTAAGCACTTTTCTTTATCTGGTTTGTGCATTAACCCTTGCATGATGGAAGGCTCTAATCCTGGGATCAGGTGTGAACTTCCACCTGTGTCACAGCACAGGCATATTTCTGAGCCACACGGACCCAGTGACATGAAGCTTTGCACAGGGGTTTGCTTTGAGTCAGTGGGTTTTAGTGCTGAACTGGAGGGTGATCTCCATCACACAGTTCAAAGCTTTGGGAACAGCAGGTAAGATGTATGGAACCAGGAAGGTAATTGCAATCAGCCTTTGATTCTTAACCTGTGTATTCAGACTCCACAGGAGCTTCCCCCAAACCTGAATATCTCATTATTCATATTTATGATTATGTTTTTTAATGGACTTCTACCTTCCCTTCCCCTGGGTACAATCTGTGTGGCCAGAAATAATGTGAGATCTCTTCTTTCCACCATGTTTTGACTCCCAGGGAAGTGAAGAACCGTGAGAAGGTCTGATCTGATGTTATTTCAGCCCCACAAATAGCTCCCTGAGTGATTCAAACTGCTTAAAAAAAAAAAAGTAAACACAAATACCTGGAATGAAAATATAAGTCCCCAGAGCCACACACACCACAGTCTGTCAGACCAGAAAGGACTGAAAACCCAACCCCTCTTGGTGGTATCTAATGTCTCTAAAAGGTTCCCTGGGTAATTTGTCCACATTTAACACTGCTCTCAAGGGGAAGTTGAACAAGTTGTATTGTTCCTTTTAACTAGTTGTACTCAGCTGCTTATTGCTCCTCTTCTTCCCCGAGACCTTAGCAGAGAGTGAACCAGACCTCAGACATCTAAACCAGTGAAGCTCCGTGACTGTCAGCTACAGAGCTGGATGCAGCATTTTCCCTCTTGGTCCTCTGCTCCCCCAGGCTTGCCTGAAGGATTGCATGAATTTCAGTTTATCTTGTTTGCTGCCCTGAATGAACGGTGATTTCCCCTCCAAACACTGGGCTCATCGCTGTGACCAGCTACACCTAAACTTAACACACCCCATCTGTTCCCATCACAACTGCCTGCCACTGCTGATCCCATCTCACTCCAGAGAATGCCTGCATGGGTGCATGACCATGCAGGAAAGGTTATTTTATACAAAACTTGTGTCCTCACCTCAGAGAAGACACAACCATTGTGTCTGCTTCCCCTTACACTGAAGTGAGTCTTCCAATAGACACTGTGGGAACCCATCTATGGTTGATCATGGTGTAGACCTACGTGTCTTTTGTTCCTCTATGTGGGAGGCAGCAGGTATTTTTTGGGGCTGTGTAAGCCAACAGACATTAGGTATAAACACTTAGTCATCTGCAAGCAGTGCTATGCCCCCTTCATTCATTACTTCATTACTTCATTGTAGGCTCTATTTTCTTTCTTTTAGACATGAACATGTGAATCACACACGCAGCAAGGATCCAAGAATCCATCGACACAAGAACTCCTAGTTTTAAAGCAAAGAGTATCCAAATATTACAGAATGGAGAGCTTGTACTCTGTGGCATGTTAGATTTCAGCCAGTAAGTGTCCACTTTAGGATAATACTGAAAAGTCTGTCCCACATTCTGATCTCAGTTTTATCCATGAAATGTCAATGCTACAGTACAAACCAAGAGTTATTTACAGTGGTGCCCTGGAAGACATGGGATCTGCTGGTACTTTCTGGCTGCCAGTGATGTAAAATGACTGGTTGAGTAGGAAACAGTGTGCCTGGACCACTAGGCTGTAGACCATAATATCCAAGATATTATTGTCTTTTTGATTGTGTCCACTTCCTCTCAACAGAAGACAAACCCTTTTATCTCCCTGTCTCTCTATCCAGCTAGCCTGGGTATAGCTTAGCTGTAGCAAGCACCTGATGATTTTATTATCCATGTTGTCCTGGGTGATCTCTAAAATGAAAAGGTTGATCAGACACAGAAGTTAATCTGGAAGATGGCATCTCCCTTAGGGGAGAAAAGACTCTTTGGAGACAAGTTGCAAACCGCATCTCAAATTCTCCAAGTTTCCGAGTAATTTAGGCCCAGGTTTTTAGCTCAAGCATCTGGAACAATCACTGCTCCAAACATGTGGTACTTGTCCTAGAAGAAAGTCTTTTAAAACAAAATAATAATTTAAAAAACCCAAACCAGAACCAACCCTCTGGCTTTTCCACGGAAGGAAGGCAGGGCTGCTATCAAACTCAGTGCCAACAACTTTGGAAGCCCAAAACAAAGTTATATAATAATGACAAATATAAAACAAACTAAAAAAAAAAATGGGGATAGAGGGAAACGCTGCTCTCCTTCTTCCCGCCTCTCTCCCTCCTCTTTTCCTGGCCCACCCACGTGTAACTGACTCCAATAAACCATGAAAAGAGCAACTTGGCAGCAGCTGGCACACTGGACCTGGGCAGATGCCAGCCACCAGGCTCCCACTGGTTTTGAAAGTTGTATTTTATATATATATATATATATGTAAAATATATATGCTTCAGTCTGAATGGCTCAGTGAACCACTGAAACCAAGATAAGCAATTGGCATGCACTCTGCAAGTTCTCTAGATCTTGTGTCCAGTTCCTATGTCAGGCTAACTCCTCTAATGAGTTTCTTAAGCAACTTTATTTTAGTTACAGGAGGCCTGAGCCTGAGCCCTTCTTCTTTTAGTCAGCTATGAAGATGAGTATTTTGTCATAAATTTTTCAGGCACAAGAAGCTACAGCATTTGGCTTTTAGGGTCACAGTCAGGAAGGTTTCTCAATGCAGTAAGAAATCAATTAGATTTCTCTGTGCAATCAGATGCAGAAATCTGCCATTTTCTTATTTGTATCTATTATTTAGTCCATGGAGTATCTCTTTACTGAGGCCACACTTCATGCTTCATAAAAAGGGAAAGACAGACAGTCCCTGCAGTTGCCCAGTGTGACGCATGTTGCTAATTTTTCAAAGCAGCAATAAGATCTGCAAAGAATGGGGTCTCTTTGAATCAGATGTGTAGTGATGAGACCCTTTCAGGGAACAAAGAGCTCATCCAGATAAGTGTTAGGGGCTGAGGCAGCAAGGCAGGTTGCTGGTGTCATCCAGACAGGAGCACAACCTGTGCTACAGTCTCTGGTTGCACCTTCTTCTCCCAGTTCCTCCATTTGTTTCAAGGTGAACCAGGGCCCAGATCTGCTTGAGCACACCTTGGAGTCACACCAAAAAAGTGTTGCTTTTTGCTTTTCTGACCCCTTTGAACATCTGCCCTGTCTGAAAGAAGGCTCTTCAGAAAAACAGAGTGTTTTCCTGTGTCTTAACTTGAGCTGGAAAATGGAGCACAGGCTCCAACAGCTCACAGACTAAACATCAGAACCTGTTATTTCTTCTTTTGTTTTAAGACTCACATCAGCGACAGAGAATGGAAAAAACGTGTGAATCGGGTCATTTCCAAGTTATGTGATTCACTCTGATAGGATGTTGCATTTCTTTGTCTCTCTTCAAGGAATCACGTGGGACAAAACCACAACAGGCTGCTGACTTGCTGTGGGGTGGGGGCCGGTGGAGGGAAAGAACAAAAGTGCCTCTTATTTTAGAAAATAATTATCATGCTTATCTTCTTCCAGGTGTCTCCAAGACCTGCAGAGGTTTGACAGGATTCCCATGAGTGAGAACTTTTGCTCAAAATTCTGTCCCAGTATCTCTCTGTTGCATATAATAAAGCTGGAGGTTTGTGGTCGAATGACCTCAGCACTGTTGCGAAAGTCGTTTGCTTGCGTTATTCTCACAACACGTGATTCCACAAGAAACACCACTCGATGCCTAGCTACTCCTCATTAACTCTTTCCTGGGAGGAAAAGCACTGAAAAACCACAGATATGTGTCCCTCTCTCTATGGGACCCATATGGGACCCAGTTCCAGCTTTTGTCCACACCACATGCCCTCCAGGATGGAGTTTCTCTGCCCCAAGATGGGTACAGTCTCAGAGAGCAGGGCAAGGCTGTGCCACAGGTCAGAGGTGTGTGAAGGAGCTGTGCTGCTTTTTATCAGATATACTAAAGAAATTGTCCCCTACCCTTCAAGGATAAGGTGCTGTGCACAAGAAGAGCCCAGCACTGACCTCATGGAGCCTGTTTGCCAGCTCAGAACACTCTGGCTCCCCTAAAACTGTATGATGGGTATCTTCTTAGTCCTATATATGGTACAAGTGCATGAAGGGAGCAATAGAATTTTGAATGAAACAGATTTTTCTCTGTCTAAAAAAGCTGAAATACTGAGGGAACATGAAATGGAGAGGTCCTGTCCTCTTTAAACTTCTGTATCAAGTGTGTGATTTCTTACAGCATTGCTTTTTCCCTACTTCTTTCTTTGAATAGAGATACTGGGGCAGGAGCAGTTAGAGGAGAAGCTGTCCTCTCCCTCCCTCAGCCCTCTCTGCTACTGGGAGAAAGCAGCCCAACTAAAGTTTGTCACCACCACAGGCTCTGGACACCGGGGTGAACAGCTTGTAAAACTGTCTTGCTGCATGTTTGCAAAGCACTTGGCACAGCAAGGGTCTGATTGAGTTACTACAGGGTTGATAATAAATATTGCTAATAATGAAAGCAGGAAGAAATTGCTACTGGGTGCTGCAAGAGAATGGCAACACTGGCTAGTGCTGTTTCCAAGTGTGTGGAGACTGGGATGAGAAATTCTTTGCGTGCACAGTGTGGTGTTCAGAAAAGTTTGCCTCCAAAATCTAAACGAGGATGTATGGAAGCATTTGTTAATGTGTTTGTTCCAGATTTGGTACAAAACTGTCTTCATATTAAAGAGAAACAGTCCCACTGGAAGTGAGAGGGTCCCAGGTGAGAGGGACACAGCGAGGAAATGCCACAGGACAGGTGGGCACTCTCAAATCTGACAGTGAAAACAGCATCATGAAGCTCCCTGCTGCCATGCAAGGGAATCTTGTTCATTTAATCAAGTCTTCCCAGTGAGCTGGAATATAGATGTTTCCTGAGAGATGACAGCTTCAAACAGGAGACCCAGCAGCAAGAAGTAGAGGCTGTAAAAAGAGGGGAACACACTGTGACTGATCAGTGTGCATAGCTCTAGGAGGAGAGTGTCTCTGCAGAGCAATGGAGGTCATCATGTTTCACAGGGTCTTCATGAAAACATGCTAAGGCTTGTTGTTCATAACCTGGATGGAATCCAGGTATTGCAGAGGGTGAAACCATCACCTTCTCCAAGGTGCACCCCTTGTGCTATGGGTGCTGAGCACTCAGAGGGGTCCTGAGGGCCAGGGAAGCTTTGCAAGCCACAGGTGCAGCCTTGTTCTCCACGCCTGAGTCAGGGCGCTTGCTGGCTGCCAAACTGTATGTGGTGATTATGCAGTGTGGACATCTCATCAGCTGCTAAGATGAGGCCTTCTGACTCATTTCCACTTGGAATGTAGATGACAATTTGGTTTGAATTAGACATGGGCTAAAGCCAAAACTCTGGAGCTGAACTTCCTCAGATTTTGGGAAGACTCCAGTCTGGATCTGAGCTTAGCACAATGCTCTCACTTACACAAGGATTAGAGCCAAACCCTGGATCAGAACATTCCCAGAATATGGGGAAGCTCAGAGCTCATCTTTGATGTTGGGATTGTCTCAAGCACAGTTTTCTAAGGATGAAATACTGTCCTTACATTAGCCTAATCTTTGTTTTCTTCTATAGCTGGTGTTCAACGAGTGCATTTTTAGCTCTGCAATTGTACCTTTCTAGTTCTTGCAAAGGAGAATAAGCAAGAAAAAAAAAAAAGATGGGATTGTGTGTATATTTCAACTGGAAAAAATCTTCTGAATTTTCTTATTGGATACACAAGAGACTTTTTGGCTTCAAAGCATGACAGTTGTGTCTCATTCAAAATATTCTGGACATAGTTCCCTTGCCCCGGCCACCAGTGCCTTCTAGCACAGGAGTTATGAATGTGGCACTGTGGCTGCAGTGAGAGCTCCTCAGGCAATGCATTACCCCTGAGCTCATCCTTGTAGGAATCCTTCAAAGAAATGGAAAGGACTAAAGAGTAACAAAATTCCACTTTCAAGCTGCTCAGAAGACACGGTGCTAACAAACAGCCCCCAAAAGGCAAGATCTTGCAACCTGCTCCTGTGGAGAGGCTGAGAAGCTGCTTCTCAAGTCCCAGTGATCTCAGTGTGTGAAGTGTGGGGGTGAAAGCACAAGAAATCCCACAGAAGGTGTCCCTTCGAACGTCTGGAAAATATCAAACCGCCTGCCACTGTGTGCTGAGGAAAATCTCCGCTCCAACAGCAGGCTTTGTCAACACAGCGCCGTATCGTTAGCTCGAGGTTTATACACTTCAGTTGACACCTCTCCCTTGTCCTACAGATGTTACACTACATTTAGGATTGAGCCTCTAACAATACAGCTGTTTGAACACATGTGCATTTTCCACTCAACAAACCGCAAGAATATGGCAGCAGGGTTACAACGTTTGGATCCTAGGGCTAGAATGAGAGAAGCAGAAAAGGTGTTTCTTTGGGAAATCTCTGTAGTTTCTCCTGTAGTTTCTCTCTTTCTGATTTGATTCGCTGACTGTACTACACTCAGGCCATGGGGAAGGCAAAGTCTGATTGATATTGCAAGTGACAACTAAGGCCTTGAAATAATTTCCTCAGTTCATCTTCAGGAGGTGTTAAGCCCACAGCGTTTTTCTAGTTCTAGAGAAGTAGAGTAATTTTGACTTTTATTTGCAAAAATCCACTTTATTCCAATTCCTGTTAATCTGTTGTTACTTGTTAATAAATTAGAACCTGCCCCAACAAAGGGGTTTAAAGAGGAATTATCAGGTATGCTCAGAAGGGAAAGATTTTATAATATCCATTTGCTATTATAGGATGTGAGAAGAGATGGTTTGGTCTCACCAGGGCTCTCACAAAACCATCAAATGCCCTTTCTGCTACCAATAAAGCACAGAAGTTGAGGAGGCTCACATAAGTGATTTAATAAAATAAAATGAGCCCCAAAATGGGTTTCTTAAGGAACATGAGATCTCAGGTATCATTCCTCTTTCATTGCCATGGGCATCTATTGCAGGTACCTTCAATTATTTGACTCCTGATTTATGCCAGTTGATGTAAGAAGAATTGCACTTCTTTTTCATCTGATCAACATCTGCTTTTTTGAAAAACAGATGTGCACAAATCAATCTGATTAATGTGCTTGATTCTGCAATTACTGCAGGATAAATCAGCAGTGCACTAAAATCAACCTGGTGTCAAATTTATGCTCCTATACCTTCAGTCTTCAACCTGACTTGAATTATATATTCGCTTTGCAAAACTTCTTTAGATACAAAAGAGCCAGAATAAAATCCCCAGTGCCAGGCCAAGGAGCATTTCCCATGATCTGATGTGAAGTTGCCACTAACTAAATGTGTCCATTTGGGGCTGCAACTTCAGACAACTATGAAAGAAGGAAAAATGCAATACCTTTAAAAAGGCTGCAGGCTATCTCATGGGTTAACAGGGCAGAAAAATCCCTTTCTCACAAAATTACTCAAGCTTCTTAGATATTAATTGAAGTGGCCAAAGCAAAATATAAACATATATATATATAACAGAAAAACACAAATAAAAAGATATAAATTATAAATAGATTTTTTTATATATAATATAAAAATATAGACTGACTCAAAGGAGATACACCTTTGTTAAAGCAAAGAGGGGTGCAGCTGATTATCTGGTGGTGAATTAGTCCTCAAGCTCTGTAAATCAGCTAGAAATCCCAGAACAACATGTTGCTATTTTCTTTGAAGATCTTGCTGCTCCAGGAGACAGAGGCAACACAGGAATTAAAATTAATGGAGTTTTCTTTACATATATTGGGTTATGACTGTCCACGTGAGCAGAAAGGTGAGAGGGAACATCCACATGGGTCATCTGCTCCTCACTTGAGCCTGGTGTAAAGTGCTATTTGTGTGGCCCTGTGTTGTGAAGACACTTTCACACAGGTGAATGTCACTCTGTTTCCCTGTGAGGGCAGCACATTTTTTACATGTGCTCTCCACCTTCTCCTGGGAACTGAGACCCCCATCAACCTGCCTGGCTCAGCACAGCTGATGTTCACCTGTCAGTGTTGCAGCACTCGCTTGTTGTAGGTCTGGTGCTGATAATGATTGTTAGCACTGGGACAAATATACTCCTTGACCCTGATATTTTTATAAGGTGGTTAGAAAAAATTGAGGGAGAATTTTTATTTATCTTATTTATTCTGTCACAGCTGCCCTTCATCTCCTGTAAATATGGGCTGTACCATCAAAATTCCAGTCTACATCCAAACCTGCATTTTTCCCAAATCTGGGGGTGTTTTGAGCTGGAATCCATCAGCTTTGTTTTTTTTTTTTTTCTTTTTTTTTTTTTCTTTTTTTCAGCTGAAACCTAATAAATGTGCTCTATAAAAAATGAGTTCAGCCAACATCTGGAGGCAGATAAAAATCCTCCAAGCTACTGTTCCACGATCTTAGGGATCATTAGTACTGCAGAACGTCTATACAGAATATTTATCTTAAGCATGTAATAAAATGAAAGCTACTGTGCCAAATTCAGAACAACCTTTGATGAAAAGAAATGCCTCACATCAACATTATGCTAGAGCTTTTCTAACCAGAGAGAATCTTTTCTCTAGCCAAAGCACAACAACTTGTAGTTACAAAAACTTAACACTAAACACAAAGGGGAAATTTATAATTTTAATTGTGAGACTTCATCACTGGTTAGTTTAATGTGTCTTTCCCCCTTTTTCTTTTAATCACCCTCCCCCTCTCCTTGGGATGGTTTATCGCTTGTAAATTATTTGTCACATTGTTGTAATTCTATCCAGATCCTTAACTTTCTAATCATGCATCTTTTATGGGGTCTCTTTTAAAGAAGCACTATAATTACTTGCCAAGGGTCCCTGTAAATTTTATCAGGCTGTAAAATATTATACTTTAATTATTTGAAAAAAAAAAAAAATTTGAAAAGTTCCCTCTGAAAGGCTGCATGATTGATATTGCAGGAAGCAAGGCACCTTCTGCAGTTTTGCATTTGTTCCTCATGTATCCCTCAGAAGCCTTCAAAACTCTTCCACTGCCTTCAGTGTCATGGGAAAGTATTAATGGAGAAACTGGCCATTGATTAAGCTGAATAAATTGCTTACTGCACGTTTTATCTGTTGTGAAATACACTAAGAGGATGGCAGAGGATGATCTCCCATTCTTTTTGTAGGAGGCACATGGACTCAGCTGTCAGCTTGGTGAAGGATGTGCGTATTTAAGAGCAGAGAAGAAAGGCAGAATAAACTATAGATGCAGAAATGAGTTTAAACTTTCTTACAGGAAATGGGACTTTTTTTAGAGAGAGAAATCTCTGTTTCTATACAGATTTTGAAACTGTCACCTTGTCAGTTTTAGTTTTATTAGTAGTAAATAGAGAAATACTAGAAACATTCCTACTACTAATATTTCTACTAGCAGTAGGCATTTGAGACTCATTTCTGTCAGCCTTTACTACAGCTAGTAGCAACTTCTTGTTGCTGTTTTCTAGAAAAAGTATGAGGAAACAAGGTTTCTGATAGTGACTAAAGTGTTTTCTGGAGCAGGGTTTTCCATGCACTATTTGAAAAATTGGTTTGCATTTCATTTAATTCAGTATGTGTATAAGATGTATAATTAACTATCATATTAATCACCAGCACTTCAATTAAATGTGTGCAGTAGCTACGCTACATTTCTGGTAAGTACACATTTCTTTAGATAGCTGAGCTGAAATATGAGGAAGTTCTCTTGTTTGGTCAAGGAGCAAAGTAAAATGTAGATCTCACCTCAGGTCCTCCCTCTTAGGGAACACTATGGGATGTGCTTAAGAGGAAGGACACAGTATTCTATGTGTGCAAGTCCTCTTATCCTAAGGATAGAGAGATATCCTAAGGATCCCAAGAGATCTTCCTATCCTACCTGTCCACTAGCTTTCCAGGAACTATCTGGAAATATCCACCATTTTTACCCCCCTAAACAGCATCAGATAAGTCTCACCAGCACTCAGACAGCTCAGGTAAAAGAACTGTTAGATCCATGCATGATTAACAGGCAGTCCTGTTGTTTCCCAGATCTTCTGCAAATACCAACTAAAAGTACTTTTCCTAAATGCCCTTCCTAGAAAAGCACAGTGCTGCTACTAAACTGTCCATGTTCTGCACAGCACCAGCTTTTGCAGCAGGCTTTGGTGTTGGCATACATTGCATTTTGACGTGGAGACATCTCTGTGCATCATCACACGTGTGCAGGTACCATTCTCTGCACAGAGCTGTCAGAGCTGAGAGCGATGTCATACAGCAACAGCACCAGGGAGAGCCAGTGCCCTGCGTCACACAACAGCATTCAGCAGACCAAAAAGTAAATATCTTCCATTTGTGACCCAGGCCAAGTCAAGCAATGATTTTTAATGATTGTCCATAAATAAAACAGACCTTGATATTTATTTACAGTGGTTGTTGACCATCAGAAACTGTTCAATAAATATCTCTTATAAACCACACACAGGTAAATACAAAGCTGGCTCAAACTACTGTATGTTACTGCTATTTTTAATAGCTGAATGCTGACACAAGGCAGCAGTGACAGTGGAAACTATGTTTAAACACAGATATAGTTATGAATGGTTGAATTATTCATTGCAAATCAGGGGTTCAGCTGAAGTAACCTTTCTACTTGTAGGCAGGTTGTCCACAAAGAGACCTATATGTGTTTCATATCCATCTCCATATGGATACAGCCAAAAAAAGAAAGGGTAACAACAGGTAGCATGAAAAGCTTAAAATACATCCATTTGCAATTAACCAGATATGTTCCAAATATTTGAAAATCAGCATAAAACTGATTTCTACAAACTGATATCTGGTCCTACAAGGGTCCCTGGGGACTTCTCTGCTGTTGTGTTAGCTCAGGGGTCAGGTTCATGCTCCAAGACAGCTCCCCAAACCCTTCAGCTATTTACCTTGCTGTTGTGAAAGTTTGCACCTCTGCTCATGTCTGGTGAGAACCAATAGTCTTGCTCACTTGGAAACTCAAGTGCCAGGTTTTTAGTCCTTCAGAGCTGTCTCTCCAGGTGGGGAGAGTGACATAAGCCGAACTGAAATGGGTTCAAACCCGGACATGAAAGAAAGAAAGAAAGAAAGAAAGAAAGAAAGAAAGAAAGAAAGAAAGAAAGAAAAAGAAAGAAAAAGAAAGAAAGAAAGAAAGAAAGAAAGAAAGAAAGAAAGAAAAGAAAGAAAGAAAGAAAGAAAGAAAGAAAGAAAGAAAGAAAGAAAGAAAGAAAGAAAGAAAGAAAGAAAGAAAGAAAGAAAGAAAGAAAGAAAGAAAGAAAGAAAGAAAGAAAGAAAGAAAGAGAAAGAGGAAGGAAGGAAGAGAGGAAGGAAGGAAGAGAGGAAGGAAGGGAGGAAGGAAGGAAGGAAGGAAGGAAGGAAGGAAGGAAGGAAGGAAGGAAGGAAGGAAGGAAGGAAGGAAGGAAGGAAGGAAGGAAGGAAGGAAGGAAGGAAGGAAGAAGACATCATACACAGAGCTATCCTGCATCCCAAAGGATAGGGAGTAAAACACAGAAATAGTTGCTTTGTGAAGCATGCAGAGTTGCCACTGCCTGCAACCAGTGTTACCCTCTTCTGCAGTGAACAAGCCACTTCACAACCACTTCACATTGCTCTTTTATTCCCCATTCAAAACAGCTGCTTCCCTTTGATTCCTCCCAGTCAGGGCCAGCATTTATACTCCAGCCTGCATTTATGCTCCCCTCCTTGTGTAGATTTCCTGCCTTTATCTGGAGAGCCTGGGATCCCCCCTCTCACTCTGCTGACCCACTTGCAGCGATGCGGATGCAGCCTGGCAGCTCTGAGCCCAGCTCCTGTTGGGACTGGCAGGAGCAAAGCTTGCTGGGGCACATCAGCAAGGGTGCTGGAGGGCAGGCAGCAATGGGGAAGCAAACAGGCTCCCAGCTCTGGGGCTACAAGGAGTCCTGCGGGCTGGCTGACAGCTACAAACCAGCTCCACTGAAGGGGAGGGGAGGGAGACACTTCTTGCATGTAAACATTGCAGCCAGGGATTTGGGGACTTGTTCCTTTCTCCTGGCACGCAGATGGTATTCATCACAACCACCATTTTCTGTAGCAAAAGGAACAGGGAAAGGGAATTAACTAAACTAGCAGAAATAAACACTGTTTTTCTCTTTGCACGTTTTTTTTGCTGATTTATTGCTTGCACGTTTCAACAAGTACTTTGTAAGTGGTTTGCAAACTGGATTAATTTCTGGAGAGTTTAGTGATCAGTGTCTATAATACTGAGAAATGACAGTAAAATAAAACATGTCCTCAAATATTCTTACTATAGGCAAGCAAAATGGAGCCTTACAAGGTGTAGATTAATAAAAGAAGCTATAACTTCTTTCCTTTTCTGTTTTCCATTCATGACTACCAAAGCATCTGAGCTTCTGGTCTGAAAAGAACCATGCCCTGTGGTATCTCCTCTACAGAGTAAAGATAATATTTTTTTTTCAATATAGTAATTTAAAAAAAAAACCAAACAATAAAACAAAAAAGCAACTGTCCTGAACAGCAGAAGGCTTGCTTAATGGTGATGGCCTAAGACATCGTTTTGAAGATGACAGGGCCAGGTACACAGCAGCCAGTGTGACACCTCAGCCTGATGTGCAGCATTCAGAGGTGCTGAGTGCACAGCCTGAACACGCAGGATTATTACACATAATCACAAAATGCTAGTTGGTTACTAAGGCAGGCTGTATCAGATGAAATGTAAAACAAAACAGAAGCTGTTTCTCCAAGGCTTTTAAAGTTAAAAGCATGGCTAAGCTTGGGTAGTTAGAACCAATAACACTCAGATATTCCCTTTGATCCCATATTCCTGCATGTCCATTACGAAACCATCAATATCGCGTGAAGGTCGGAGGGAAGGCGTAGGCTCTCTGAGGATTGGCCAAATGCTACCTTTGGATCTCTCTCAACTCCTCTTTCCAATATTTACCTTCATTAGTGATTCTGATACCATAAACAAGGACAGCTCACATCAAACTCAAGTCAGCAAGGGGAAAAAGAAGTAAGAGACATTTACTAGGGAGGACGCTATCCTGGGTCTATGTCCAGCTGCCTGGCCATGGGTTTCCTGTAACAGGGCACCTCTAAGTTCTGTACTTACCTCAGGCAGCTCCCCTCCACCTAATGTTAAAGAGAAACACTAAATCAACAGCCATTTATACACCTTAACTTAAAATTCAGTGAGCACAGAAGTCATTCCATCTCTGCCATAAACTGTACAGAATTTACTCGGAGTACAAGGCACAGGTGTAACAGCAGTGAAGGCTCCAACGACCTGCTCTTGGCCCCATGGATTAGGTGAGAACTTTCTCCAGTTATCTGGAATGGAGAGTAGTGTACAGGTGTGCAGATTGTTCCCTTAAATATCTACCAGATTCCAAAGTTCAAGAAAATATCAGCAATGCTTTCCCCACAATTCCCATAAAGAGGCTGTTATAGGGATTATTTGCCAGCATAGGGACATGGAGGAGGTCATAGCTCACAGGTGCTGTGCAATTAGCCCATAATGGAAAGTCTTAGATACAGCAAAAAAACCTAAAAAAATTGCTGGAAACATGGGACTGTGGGCAAAACGTCTATGGCTGGGGTTTGGATTTTTCTTTTACCAGATCCTAAAATCAATGAGTTGAGACAATAAATGGATAGAGGTGCATCTGATTTACATGAGGTCTTTGAGTCCTTTTGCCTCTACCATTGAAGACAGAAGAGTTTGTGCCATGAAGAGGCTGCAGTATCTCTTCCAGCTTCCATGGTGTCAGAACTGCCTTTTTTAGGAAAAGGAAACCTCTATCTGAAGACCACGCTGCATAAACAAAAGTGACACAGATGATCAAAGTCCCATGAAGAGACTTGTGGTGGCCTGAATCTTACTCCCAGGGCAAACTTGGCCTCCTGAATGAGATGCCGAAGCTCAGGTACCTCATACACCTGGCAGCAGGTCGTGGTTGGTTTAGGGTCACGTGAACTCTAAGGGATCTCTGCTCCCGGGCAGGTCTGAGCTTTCAGACCCATCGGGACAGCCTGATTCCCCAAGGAGCAGCATCTTTCTGGTGCAAACAGACCTCCAGCACTGAGGAGGAGCAGAGCTGAGAGTGTGCTGTTGCCATAGCAGGGCCAGGGGAATCTATGGAAACCCCTGAAAGGATATTGCTCTATGTAGGTGCAAAACAGCAGAGTCAAAAAGAGTACCAGGGCACTTACAAGGCATGCTGTGAAGCTAGGATAATTTCAATCCATTTAGCAAAGTGCTTCCAGGCCCCACTTCAGAGCAGGTAAAAGGAAAATATAGTAAATATTGAACAAACAAAGTTAATCTGTGTCTACACCACTTTACACAAGAAAAAGCTAAAACTGGCTGTTGCCTGCTCTTGGTTTATTATTTTTCTCTCAGGCAGAATGGCTTTTTTTTTTTTCTTTTCTTGTTTAAAAGACTGCTGCTGTGTGATGGTTAGCTGCTCTCATTCCCTTCCGTGTACAGGCTCACTAACCCATAAGGCACAGGTGAAAATCATGGAGTAGTCAATACTCTCTGGCAATGGCAGACAGTTTGGTAACGTGATATATATCTGTGAGTAATCACATACTTTCCTCCTCAGTTAGGGTGGAAAAGTGCCCTTGAAAATTGCTTACTCTCCCACTAAAATATACAGGATTTGTACTCTAAGGGACAAAGCAGAAGTCCAATGAATCACTGAAATCGGGAAAAAAAACAAGTAAGGTTCTTTGAATTTGTCCTTTCGCAAACAGATTCAGGACTCAGTTCGTAAAATTTCGCTTGGTGTTGCATTATGCTGTGTTCTTGGTGACAGTAGCTTAAACATCAACAGATGTAGCTAAAGTTTTTTCTTGGAATTTGCAAGCAGAGTGACCAGGGATGAATTTTAATTTCAAGGCTAATACATTTATCAATCTGGTTTTGTCTTCTACCACTTACATCGCCATAGTAGTCAAAAGCATTATAAAATGCCTGCCCAAGAACCTTCTGTTGAATACATCCTGAAGGGACCCCAATTGCTTGCAAAGATTGCAAATCCTTTGTTTTCCAGAGAAAATGCTCGTTGCTCATTTTCCATGGAACTCAGGCATTTCAGGATAAAATCATCTTTCATGTTCTCTTTTCTGGGGAAATCCTCACCGGATATAAATAGCTCCAGCACTCGAATGATTTCCAGTAGTCTTACCAAAGGCATTACTGTGGTATAGAAACTGAACTGGTTATGCAAGTTTTGTTGAGATGATTTCAATCTGCCTGCTGCTGTACCTGCTAGAGACACTTCTCATCCATTGCTAGCTACAAGGACATTTGAGACTGTGGAAGAATTATTGTGTTTTAAGGCTAACAGGGGTCATTTTGATTGCTGACTCTGGGTTCTTGCATTTTAATCTTCTTAAGCCCATGGTCTAGGTAGGCTAGCTTGTTGAAAGCAGAGCACTGTGGTTGAGAGTTGTGGAGAAATGATTGCCTAGCATCAGCTAATCTGAGCTGGATCAGCTCAGAGTCTCCAGTAAATTTGCAGAGCAAGTCTTGAACTTGACCTTCTTAATCAAGTGGGAAGGTGCTTTAAAAGTGTTCTGCCACTGTGTTTGTTCCCGTGTATATCACAGCTCTGTACAGCTCACAGAAGGCAGCCTCTTATTTTCTGGGTGGGTATTTTTTGCTTTTTCCCAGAACCAGGTATGAGGAGAGGCAGCAGAAGACCTATCTTGGTCCACAATGAAGGTGCAAGAGCTGTAACTTCCTCCTGAGGCAACTCACAGGAACTCAAGCAGGATTATAGAAGGGTGCCTGAGTGTTAGGGGAGTATTAGGTGAGCCCTGTAGAGATTGAATGGGGTGATTAAGCTCAGAGGAGAAGGATTGAAGAGGAGTGATGACATTACTTCAACTCAGGTAGAGATAAGAAAAGCCTCTGGGAGCTGCAGTCCAGGTTGGATAGAGGTGTTATTCTGATGTTGCACCTAGGTTTACATTTGCAGAGAACTGCCTGTGGTATGTTTCTGTCTGAAGTAAACCAGCACTCAGAGTAGACTAAGGATGTCTGAAGCTCCTCTTCTGGAAGAGCCACTCTCAGTAAAGGGAATCAGGCAGCAAATATCACCAGTGACAAGGTGTTTGGAATGGGCATGATCCTTGGCTGTTCTGAAAAGCTCATAACAGAAACTTTCAAGTACATGTTGACCATTGCACAGCCTTACCCAAATCAGGTCAGGTCATACATATGTCCTACTACAATAGCCCTGTCTATATTGCTTTTCCATAGCATTTGCACCAGCAGAGGAAAGCTCTGAATGGGGATCAAGTACATGTACAATACTCTGATGAACCATTGTCTGCCCTAGATCCTGAAGGAAGGAAACACTCCTGACTCCATTTGAAAGTCAGTAGGACCTTGGCTCTTAGCTTATCTACAGCTGAGCTGGTCACTAGTGGAAGTTTGTACATGAGTATCATTTAATGCAGAAACTACTATGCTGTCAGTAAGCCAGTTATTCCAGACAATCAGTGTCTCCATACAAACTTTACTGGAAAATATTTAATAATTATCAGAAAATAGAATGAAACCTGCACCAATGCCAGCTATACAGAGATCCATTTTCTATCAGCTTGAAGATTGTGCAGCAATTTAGAGCAATAAAGAGAAAATGCAAAACAAGTGCTTTTGCAAATGTTGCTCAATCCAAAGAAAACCTACATCTATTTCAGGTTTGTGTGTGAAACACACTATAAAATACCAGACACAATCTCAAAATTTTGTGAATGCTATTCAGTCTTTCATGTCATCTAGAGGGACTTCTGGGGCAGCTCACGCTTTCGAGAACATCCAGACTCCTGAGTAGCATCGAGCTGCTAGGACATGACCTTTCTCTTTTGTAGGGATGAATTTCTCAAGCTGGTTCAAAACGAAGATGTTGCCCCAGACTGGAGGGAAAGCTCTCTCTCTTCCCTCTCCGTTTCTCCAGAGGAAAGAAGATTTGAAAATTGCACTTGGAAGATATTCAATCAAGCAGAAGGTCAGCTGTGCTCACATACCGTTTGGATCAGGTTTTAAGAGCCATGCCAGAATGTACCTTATGCAAAATTAGTAAAAACAATAACAGCAGAAGAGAGGAGTAACACAGCAAACCATAGAGACACGTAAGGCACGAGCAGGCATTAGGTGAAAGGCCAACATCATTTAGCAACTCCCAAGTTCATAAATGGTAAATTTACAGAAATGTAATCCCCTTCTACTCACCAGGGGATTTCACTACAGACCAGAAATAGCTAATTGGGAATAGGAGCAATGTATTTAAAAAAATGAAACACACTTCAGAAAACTCCTTTGAATCCTTCAAAAAGTAAAAACACTAATTAAAAAAAGATGTTTCTCTAAGAAACAGCCATAGGTTTACAGGGTGGGAATTGGCTAACTTATTAGAGTCTGTTCTGTGTGTCTGGCCACTGGTTGGCAAACACAGACCTTTACGCTATAAAAACTGTTTCAGTAACACTTTGAAATACTTGCCCAATCATGTTTAGTTCACTTGGGATTCATTATAATACCATTAGATGGGATTATATCATTTGGTTTAATGTCAATTGCATTTCCATATTGTGTCCAGTGGTTTTATTATATGGACAAATATTCCACCAAGGACTAGGCTGAGGCCATCATATTTAAATTCTTTTACTGAGTCACAGTTGGCAGAAATCCTCATCTCAAGACATCCAGGCTGCAAAACCCTCCCTGGAAGCAAAGGGGAGACCAAACACAGTTTTACACTATTCAGAGAATGGCTTCAATGGTGCTTTGTGTTCTTGAGTTTGCTGAGCCCACCAAAGTGCCTGAGCCAAATGCAACATCCATTGCCTATCTCTCTATCTAGACTAGAAAGACCACAGTGAACTACAGATTTGAGATTTTCTGATTCATAGTGGCCAGACAGAGTGGGAGCATGAGCTCCATGACAGATGCCTTACCATCCTCACAAAGAACCAGCTCTAAAATACATGTGGTGAAAGACTTGTTTTATTTTTCCTACAGAAGACTGTATTTTGATGAAGCATTTGTTCCTGATCATAAAATAATAGCCATCACTAGAAAGTTAGGTGTGAAAACAAAAAAAATAGATCTGATCCAGAGTTGGTTTGCTTGTAAAAATGATCTTGGTGCTGTGATTTCAATGTGTGTGCCTGTGTGTCTCCTGGGAACCCTCTGCTCCGTATCTATTATAGCCCTCATCTGGGTGCAGCATGTGAACAGGGAACCCAAGGTCCCTGGTACCTCCTACCCAGTGTGACAGTGGGTGGAGGCAATCCTCCTCAATGGAAACTTTCTCTGTTTTCCCTGTGCAAAGGCAGAACGGGGTAAGAGTGTGGTGGAGTCTTTTTGCAAACCTTGGAGAAATGTGATGTCTTCAAGGCTTCTTCCCCCTATCAAATTTGACCAAACACAGCTAGCAGCTCAAAGGCAGAGAGAATAAAGTGTAATAGCTGGCCACATGAGCTCAATCTCTTGCAATTCCCATAAAAGACTTGTTTCCAGAAAGACATAAACTGCTTTTCCACAAGACAGAGACCAGGAGGGAGGAAGGTGGTCGGAACAGTTATACCTCTGTTGGATGTGCAATGAGCTTTGCAGATAGTCCTCTGTTGTTGTCCTTGGTGTTAACTGGACAGCCCAAGGAAGCTGTGAAGAGGGTTTCTCTCATCTGGAACCTGGCCTGTGGTGCTGTTTCTAGTGGAGAGTCTCAGTGTGTCTGCAGGGAGGCTTAAGCCTCTTTCTAGGCACTAACCAACATTTGGCCTGGGGAGAGCAAATGAGTCACATCTGTACAGCTCTTTGGCAAACAAAAGCCCTGTAAAACTCTGCTTTCTTTTAGTTAGGAGTTTCTCACAGGGAAGATATATTTTCATGGGAATTTACAATTTTTTGCCCTCGAGAGAAACTTCACTGTTTCCCTTAATCAAAATCCATGTCATTTTTACCACTGAACATCTCACTTCTTCCCATCTGGCCAAAAACACTCCAGTGAGACACTGGGCTTGGAAGAACTTGGAAGCCTTGGAGGGCCAGATCCAGCAGACCAGGCTGACTCAGTTCCTTTATGGCTCTAGGCAGTAGGCTTGCCTATAAATGCATATCCCTGTGTGGATGTAACCCCGGCATGTGCAGTTCCTGGCAGATGTAGAGCAGAAGCCAAGAGACAGAGCAGATATAAACCACACTCTCTCCTGGAAGAGTTAAGCAGGACTGAAGTGCAGACTTCAATGGTACTTGAGCAGTGCTGAGGACAGGTCTGGTTTGGCAGGCACAGAACCATATGCTGTCTTGTGACCTAACTACTGGAAGTGATGGATTTACTGGGGAAAGACCTCGCCTGACCATGTGGACAGTGTGGAAGAGCCACGCACGCTGTCCATGCAGCATTTCCCATCACTGCTGGGCAGCTGTGCACCAAGTTAGCACCAGATTGCAATGAGATGATCCATTTTATTTTGGACTTTGGTCCATCCAAAGTAAAATCTCCAAATCTCAAGCACACGTGCCATGATGACACAGGCTGTGCAACCTTTTATAACCTCATGTATAACCACATGGGGAAGCAGGTCTTGGGTCTATTTAAGATGTGTTTTGGTGGTGACCATGGGATGCTACAGAGAGATCTGAAGAAGAGCTAGTTGAATTTTACCATTAGATACATTTTCCTATCATTAAAATGGAAGGAAACTTCAAGTTAAAAATGTCAGGTTTTTAATTACTTCCAAGGAAATAAAACTCTGATAATTGCAAGCATTCAATTTGCAGTAGCCAACAAGGGAAACATTTCTCTAACAACTGAAAAGTGGAAGTTTGCAGTCTGTCATGCAGCTATTTCCTGCAATATCAAACTGGATAGCTTCTTCAGTTGCTGAAAACTGGAAAAAAAATCAATGTATTTTTCTTCTTGCAATAAAAAAACACTTTTAGTTTGTGTGCACTCAGCAATTTTGCAGTGGGGGAATATTTTCTTGACCCCTCCCATGTCTGGTACTATGGCAGTAAAATACAGGCTTTCTATTTCCCTCTGTGGTGTTTTGCTTATACTCCTCTCCCTTCCCTTTAGGATTTTGGCTGCAATTCCCAATTCTGAACTCACATAGGATGGACCTGGGGAGTAGAGAGACCTTTTTATTCCAAAGTAGGTTACCAGCAAGCATGTCAGTGAGAGAGGTATCATTAGAAATGAGGTCTGCTTGTACTCTTAGGTGTGCTACCCTGTGCAAGCATGAGAAGTTTGCATAAGGCACCTTTATGTGTGGGATAAGGCATTGCTCCCTCACAGGAGGTGTGCTAGGTGACAGTTTCGTGACACCTAGTCTTGCAACACTGATGTCAGCATCTGTTGTCCTATGCCACAGAGTGGAGGTGGTGGGTGAGGGCAAGAAATGGAGGGCAAGAAGTGCTTAGTCTGCTTGGTCTGATAACCTGAGAGACCCTGGTAGTCCTCCAAAGCCAAAAATTATCAAATGAGAAGACTAACCCCAGGAGCCTACCAATCTGAAGTGACAGGAAAGGAGACAAGAAGCTGGGACTAGACGACTTAGAGTCTACAGAATTTATATGGAGCCTCATGTTTTCTAGCCCCATTGAAGTTCTTCAGGAGGGTAATCATGTTCCTCTTCTTTTGTTAGAAAATATCCAGGACGTGGCTGATGGTTTCTGTTTCAGAGAACATCTGAGATGCAGAGCTGTAAATTCCAGCAGGTTGTGTCAAAGGCGTGTCATCTTTTTGGTTTGTTTACTTGTTTATGTGATTTTTTCCCCCTGAGGATAAAAAACAGTAATAATTAATAGTCATTCAGCGTGTTCCTTCCGAAGAACAAACGTAGCCTTCTTCCACTGCCTTCCATTTCTTGTGTTGTTTCTGAGAAGGAGAAGTGCAGAATTAAAACAGAAAGCTGCATTTTCCAAAACCACATTCAGTGTGGCCATGCACGTTTCTGCTTGGCTTTAAAATATCTTTATGCTTCTGGACATGTTCAGCCCCTGCCTTTTTGAGAAAAGATCTCCCATTGACTATTGGCCCATGTAAATCTGAGTTGGAAGACAATGATCACTAGTGGACACGTGAAAGAGCTGAGCTGAAAAGGAAGATGAAGGTATGCTGTCATGGACAGAGATATCTGCATGCTGGTGCTGACAGGGTGGCATTTAAATGCAAGGGAATGGGTGAGCACAGCGTTGGGGGCATATTTAAGGTAGGGACAATGTGTTTTAGCTTCTCTTTCAACAGTTTCTTCAGGAGAGAGAACTTCCACAACCTGGAGTTAAGGGCTGAGAAATGTCAGAGTTTAATTTGGTCTCTGATACTCAATCAGTGCATGGCCTCAGGCAAGTGACTTGTCTTTATCTAAACGTCTACATCAGTGAAACAGAGGGGAAAGTACTTTCCACAAGAGTGTCAGTGAGTTTAGCATAACTCATTAATGTCTGCTTGGAGCTTTTAAATCCTGCAGCAGAATATCCTCTGCAGGCACCGATGGTTAATACACTGTCAGGGTGATGGGCAGGAGAAACCAACCCAAGGCCAGCACCCCCATTTTGTGCTCTGTGACTGACAGCCTGCAATAAGGTCGTAGGCAGACGGCTGGTGGGTAAGCGCGGTGCCAAATACGGGTCCACATCAGCGTAATTAGAGGATGCTCCCACTGAATAAGCCTGTGACTGGGAGGATGCCAACAATGTCTCACTGAGAAACAAACAACCAATGTATCAGCTCTGATCACTGCATTCAGCTAATGAAAATGTATGTAATTGATATTTTATAACTATATGGAGTAAGGATTTTTTTTTTAGGGCTTTAATGGTATCGATTGATGGAAGAAAGTCAGATAGATGTCTCTAAGCTGCAGGCTATGGGGCTAAAGTGCCTTTGAGTCAGGAAATATATACTTGTTTAAAATTCACTTCAAATTTTCACATCATTTGCAGCTTTTAATGGTATTTTTGGACCCTGACAATTAATCGCCTAGCCACTCTAGTCAACTGATTGTCTCATTTCTGATCAATTATTGTTGTCAACCCCCTTCCTCTATATTCTGTGTACTGACTTGTACCAGGGTCTGAAAGAAAATGATTGCCATGAGTCCCTGGGTTATGCTTCGGGATGCTCTCCTTGCAGGTGGTCTCTGATTCAGAACTTTGGTCCTCATTCTTTTCTGAGGTTCATCACTGTTCATTTCATGTGAAGCTACTTGGAGTGGCCCAGTGGAGGCAATATTGCTGCTTTAAAATATATGCAGATAATGTGGCTTATTATTCCTATGAGCCTCTCGAGACAAAGATTGCCTTTTGCTCTGTGTTAGTACATCCCCTCGAAAAAGTAGTCAGGGTCTTGATCAGTCCTTAGGCTCCTCATGGTGCCAAAATACATTCAGTCATTTGGGTTCTGGCTGCTTTTTCGGCTATGGCATGAGACTGGACAAAGCAACACACACAGAAGTAAGAGTTATTTTTTTCTCTATAACATACGAAGATTGAAGAGCAGGGGATCTGCAGCAGCAAGCTCCTACTGCAGAGACAAAAGGACAACCTGGGATCCCAGTGTAGGTGACTAACATGCAACCCAAATCTAGATGAGACTGCGTGAAAAGGAGGCAAGTAAAATGAGCTTACTGCAGCAAAGGCATGGATTGGAAAGCTAGCAAGAAGGTTACTTCAGACAAAGGATTTATGCTGAGTTATTTGGATAGCCCAATAGTGCTGGCTTAGGTTTAAGTACCCAGATCAGGTTTGGTCATTGTAAATAAGATTCTCTTTCAGTTGTGAGATGGGAAAGTAGACCCAGCAGTAGACGCTGGAGGTCCAGTTTACACCCTTCACATCTGATGAAGCTGTGAGTTGGTTGATGTTGTTTTCTTATTTTTTTCTTGAGAGTTTTATTTGTTGCTCATCTTGAGATATTTTAAAAGTGATCTTGATGTCCTTCCCTTTTTCTGTTTTTCACTCTCACTCATTGGAAAAAAAAAAGAAAGATTCACATGCAAAGCATTAATCCAAAAGAAGAAAATAAAAAGAGTAAAAGACAAGTAAAAGGAAGAGAAGTTGACATTTCCTGATTTACCTCTCCACACCCACGCACAGAGAAGTGTCTTGCACATACACATCGAAGGAACTTAACTATGAATGCAATGTGAGATTTCATTTTCAATTCTTACACAATGAAATGGTTACACTGAGAGAGAAAAGGAACGGGTTGGACGTGAGAGGAAAGTGCAGAGTCATTCTTTCTCTTCTTGTGGTCAATGTGTCATACCTTGGTTGTAGCTGTGCTTGGGACACTTTGCTGCAGAAAGAAAATGAAGAAAATCTAATTTGTTTGAGTATCATTGGTAAAATTGTACTGTCACTGAATGCAAGACTGTCATGTAGATACCATGTCTTAGAGGATTGCCCCTAAAAACATAACTCTTAAAGTGTTATTGTTGTCTTCTCTCCCACCACTTCTGTTTCCAGTTCCCTAATTTTTATTCTATTTAATTCATTTGTAAGACCTGGCTTAGACTATTCAACAGTACAAATAACATTTATGGAGATTGAAAATTGTGGTAATTAATCATCTTTGGGTGAAATTTTAGATCAATAAAGTCAGTAGCAAAACTCCTGCAGCTTCAAGGTTTTAGGTCATGGCATCTTAGTGCCACGAAAAATTTGTACTCTGGATGTCTTTGAAGCTTTGAGTATATTAAGGAAAAATATTGGTTTGATGTGTTTGGTCATTAGGTAGGAATGAACAATGGCTGCAAGTTTAAAGAGTTATACAGAGAGTTACAGGTTTGGTATTTCTTTTGCCCCTGCAGATCTCAAGCCCAAATCCTTTTTAAAAAGCTTTTGTGACTGCCCTGCAAACAGTTGGGGAGCTAGAAATTGAGCCATACTCTTTGTGCTAGTGGTAGCCACAATTTAGCTCATGAGTGTGCTAAAGATGCACGAGACACAAACCAGAGTTCTCCTAAGTTTCACTGGTTTTGCAGAACTAGCCATAAAAAAGCTTTCCTACGTTTGTGGCATCTTAGTTGCAGCTCACTGAAATCAGTAGCAAGATTCCCTGTTGATCTCAATGAGCTTTTGGCTCAGATCCACAAAAATGTGATTCTCTTATTTGAACTGGGATGACTCCATTATGCAATATTTAAGTGTTTGTAACACTAGATCAGAATACACCATAGATAAATTGCAAACATGCTTATTTAATCCACATAATGGAAGAAGCTTAATCCATTTTTTCCCCAAATAATTTACTAAAGCAAAACTTCAGGGATTCCTTAAACCTCCAGGACCTGCCGTAACTAGGACTGCTTACAGTAATTGCTTTCTGGCCTTAGAAATACCTCAAATATTATTTATAAACACTTAATTCTTCTCCCCCACCCCTCCCATATATTCTTCTTGAGTTTGTTGCACTGCCAGATGCAGACTGAAAGCGAATAATCTTTGGAGAAGCTGCAGATGTCTTATTTAGACTGAAAAATCTTGGTCATTCTGTTTAACAACAGCAACTTTCTCAGCAATCTTGGGGTTTTTTTTTAACCTAAGCAGACAAGATGGGACTATAGGTGATCATAACCCTGACAATTAACCTGCAGCAACATTGCTAAATACTGTTCTGGCCAGTGTAATGCCGAAGTTGCAGCACCTCTGCATTTCTCACAGTGGTTAAGAAGGGGTTTGCCTGTATTTAGCAGACAGGAGGAGGAAAGCAACCAGCAGGACTTGTGCCATTTGCCTACGTCACGAGTCAGTAGCAAAAGCCATAAAAACCTCTAGTAATGGATATTTTCTTTCTCTTTTCTCAGACAGCTACAGATTTTCTAATGAGAAATTTTCCTTCGCGTATCAGTGACAATGTTGATTTTCCAGAGTTCAAGGGGAAACTCCAACTTGCCTCTGGGCATGCAGTAAATCATCCAATATCACTCTTAAGAACTGATCATCCATGAGGGGCCATGATCTCATCACTGGCTTGGAGAAAGGAACAGTTGATATGAGGCAAAAGCACTCCTCGAATATGTTGTATAACTTTATATTCATTAAGAGGCTTCAGATACAAAACAACCTTCTTTGTTCAATATTTATCTTTTCATCTGCCCTGACCTGGGAACTGCAAGCACTTTGAGAAGTTAATTGAAAGCTTGCTTTGTTTCATTTTAGCTTTCAGGTCTGAAACTTTGCTTTCGGTAATGGTACTGAGAACACTTTCGTCCTGTCTGCAATAGCTCAGAAACCTTTTCCAGCCACAGCTGGGAATTCATTATTGATCACCATTGTCTTATTCCAGGAATTCTTCATTGAGATGATTTTTCTTATTGAATGGCAAGAGGAACCTCCAACCTAGGAAGATGATTATTTCTCTCATATTTCCATTGCCAGAAGAGTCCCTCAATCACAACATGCTCTACACAGGGTTCCCATACTGTCTGTCCTCAAGGAGATGGATTTTTTTTGGTCTTTATTCCATCCTCCCTCACCCAAGTCAGCTGCCTGCCAAGAGGGACTGAGGTCTGAGCACAGATTTCAGAGATCTGTGCTCAGACTCTGAGCTGTATGAGTTTCTTATGTAGTTTTTGGGAAATATTTGTGCCTGAACTGACATCTGTACATTGGCAAAAATAATTATATTCTTTTGTTATGAATAGGGTTCATAATTTTTTTTGGAGTAGGGGCTGTTTCTTATAAGATTTAGATATAGTACTTTGTACAGTAGTGTCCATATCTGCTGGTAGAAGAAATGATTTTGCTTATTACTTAAGAAACAGAAAAAAATTTGCAAGTTGACATTGTTATTTTGAGTAAAGCTTGAAAAGCCACAAGGTGAGTTAACATGGAGGACTGAGACATCAAGAGAGTGGTAGAATATATGCAGAGATGCATAATTAAGTGTCTACTTTTGATCATTTCTAAAGGTGGAAATTCATGAAGGACCTGATAAATATTGATTTTTCAATAGTTCCATATTAACATTTCCTTGCAATACAATGTAGTTACCCAGCTCCATACCATTCCTTTATTAGCACAGGCCTCTACTTTACAACAGCAGTTCCCATGACATTTTTCTTTCAAAGGACAGAGTAGGAAAAGCAACAAAACATTTAGGAGCTGAGACAACAGGCTGTCTCCCGAAGCAAGGAATAGGAAACTCAGCCAAGCATGGTCTAGATAAAAATGTCTTATTTCCAAAGAAGGGATGAATCCCAATACTTTGCATAGGGTGAAAGATGGAGCAGTACTTATTTTGACACTAGTCTTGATTTGCTGGTGATACTGGTGACATTAATAAAGTTATTTAAAAACATTTATCAATGTGTCCAGCATCAGCTGTGTCATCTTATTCTTAAGTTCAAAATTTGTGGGTTAAATTGCCCCTAAAATCAGGAGACACGTTCAAAAAGTTCAGAAATAAATGAAAATAAACACATAAAAATGAGGAAATATCAGTATCTTTTGGGTGCTGCACCTTTTATCTGCTTTACAGATTTTGATCCTTTTGTATTACATTCTTGAATTCTTCTCCACAAGCCCAAGGGTGACACACACACTCAGTTTTTTTCTGAGATCTTTGCAAAAATCAGTGGGGTCCCAGCAATGGAGCTTAGAGTCATGTGCTGCTCATGGTAAAACCTGTGTCACCTTAGATCCACCCTGCAGCAACACTGGGAGCTTCAGAGAGCCTTTGCCCCCAGTGCTCTGCCTCTTACTTGGTTCTTGTCTAAGGAGTTAAAGCTCCAGTATTTAATGCAAATTATTCATTTCAGTCCAGAAAACGTTGAGATCTTTTTTTTTTTATCCTTAATTAATCCAAATCTCTACGTGTCTTAATATAATGAAAGACTAAAAATAACGACCTAAACACTCTCACTCTGCCCCAGGCACTTTTTTTTTTAAACATTTTTTTTTTCAAGGGGGTTAATTTTAGACTTGGCATCTTTGCCCCATGAACTTCCCACATGTGGTTAAAGCTACAAGCCAGGTCCTGCCACCAGCCATATTTACCAGAAACAGCAGCAGAAATTTCCAGCAGAACAGTAAAGGGGCTGCAGTTCCTGTTGTTCTGCCAGTATATTTCATCTAAAAATATTATTCATCTTGCCAACTACTTTAATGCAATTGGGGAATGGCAGAGCTGGGAAGTCAGAAGAAAAGCTTTTTGTTAAAAAATTTCAGCTCAGAAGTCACTCTGTTTTCTCCTATATTGTCTCTTACTCTTTTTATATTTTTTTTTTTTCTTTCTGTACATCTTTTTTCACTGTTTACCCTATTTGCTTCTCAGACTTCTCCCAGTTGTGTTAATTATCATTCACTAAAATAGTGATCATTTAAGATGCCTGTGCTCGACTTTTAAACACAACTTTTTAAAACCCTGCAGAATAAGAGATGGTGTTAGTGATCTAGCTGAAGAGTCAAAATCCTTCCTGATGTAACTACCTGGATTTACATCATAGGAGTAACCTGGAAATACTTAGGAGGAGCATGGCACACAGGCTGGGCTTTGCTGAGCCAACCACAGCCCTAATCTTTGGCTTTCTCTCGTTTCGTTGACTCTGCCATTTCTTTTCTTTGTAGTTTGCTGTTGCTGAAGCAGAAGCTGGAAGATGATCAGAGAGGAAAGCAGAGACATTGAGGTTAAGTGTCCTTGAAGTCTGTTTGTGATTAATACATTAATGAGCTTATTTGGGGAAAATCCAAAACCAACTTGTTCTGCACCTGAGCATGATCACACTAGAGCAGAGAACTCGCGGCATTCAAACCAGCCCATTCCTAGCAGCAGAGAAGAAAAAAAAAACCCCAACACTTATGGGGATTTTTAAATAAATAATAATAAAAAAAAGAAGTTTAACTTCACTTTGATGACCTGACAGCCTCTTATTTACCAGAGCAGTAACCCTTTCCGAGAGCTGCTGTGCACTGGGCTGGATTCAGCCCATGAGATGACTCCGGTCTGCTGTGACCTTGCTGGGAAAGGAGGGGAGGGTGCTGGTGAGCTGGGATCCAGACACCTGCATGGACACAAGCTCCAAGTCACGGGGGTGCTCTTGGCTTTCAGGTTAGCTCACTGTGCTCAGTTGTCCCAGTTGAGTGCCCTGGTCAAGCTTCATGGTACTTGTGCAGTAGAAATAAACCTAACCTGCCACCTTCTATTGCTGTTTTACCTGGATATGTCAGGATACATGCAAGCAAAGAAAAAGAAGAGTCTAGATTATAAAACCAATTGTTGTTCAAAACAGTCAGAGCCAGAGGAAAGCTTCTATCAGGTGAATTTTAACCTTGCACACACTTTCATTTGTAATTATTATTTCTGACTATTATTACTATTAATTTATTTAGTGAGCTGACAAGAGTCAACGAAATAAACAATCTCTTCCCCCTGCAAATCCAGTAGTCCAAAAGTATCTGGATACTAACTAGATCTAGCACAGGCTGATAAAATCCTTACAGCCTGAACATGGGGTAGTACAGAGGAGACTTTTAAGATTTCCAAAGTGAGAAACTGAAAGATGCTGACATATTAATAGGAAAAATGCTGCAGGCGTGTGAGCAGGCTGAAGTGAGTCTGGAGTGAGCAGGGGAGATGAAGCAGGGCTGGGCAGGGTTGGGGGCAGGCATTGGGGGAGCAGAGCTGCTCCCTGCCTCCCTGGTGATTTGGGGGAATGCCCCAGACTCCCAGACTCATGCTCAGAGCCAAGTAGGAGGTTTCACTGGCCATCCAGTGTGGGGGATCCAGCCCACAAAGACTGCCATGCAAGAGAGGCATTGCCTCTGAAGAAGGTGTGATTTGGCCTCACATCTTTTGTCTGGTGGGAAAAAAGAGAGGACGTAAAAATGAGGAGGAAGAAGAGGAAATTGGTGATGGGCAATGCACAGCACAATTAACACTGCATTGCAAGATGAGCCACTTGCTTGCCATCTCTATACTGGCCTATGAGGAGTGTTGGGAGACAGTTGCTCAGGGCCCCATGTTGCACCAGCAAATGAGGTTGAGATCTGTCTTTGAGACTCTGCAGCCAGCACTTATCTCCACCATGCTCTCTTATTTGCCCTCCAATCCAAGTTGATTCAATTACCCTTGTATTCCCACCCTCCCATCCACCCATATGTTGTTTTTGGCAATTCTCAAAGGGTTTTAATTCTCTACTTTGCTTTGAGTCAAGGCCTGTATTGTCTTGGCCAGCTAGCAGCTATAAATGTGCACACTGGGATGATCACTGCCTCCTTACATTCTTTTCTGACAGTTTTTTTTCCAATGGAGGAACAATATTGGGTCAGATTGTGCAATAGCCAACCTTAAACCAAACCACATCAAAAATCCAAAGAAAAAACATCTTTAAACTGTGCTTTGGTCCACCCCTCAGAGCTGGGTGAGCTTGTAAAAACCTGAGCTGCAGTAAAGGAAGTCTTATCTTCAACAAATATGACTTGTACTACTTGAAGTTGTGGCCATCTTATTCCATGGAGCCCATATCTGAGCCTTTTTGCTCTGCAAGAGTATTGTAAAGTAGGAGACCTGGAGCTTGCAGCTATTCACAATTAAGCATAAAATGTTGAATATGAAGAAAAAATTGTGACTATACCAGTGTTACAAATGATGGAGCATTTCCTTTCCAGGTTTTGAAAGCATCCATTTGGATTTGGGAAAAAGAGGAAAGGACTCTGTATGTGTGTGTGTGTGTGTGTGTGGTGGTGCTGGGGTCAGGAGAGCACTGGAGAGAGAATTCCCTGACCCTCTTCTGTGGAATCTTAATAACGTGTTAAGTTATTGTGCAGTGGAGGAATGCAATTAGCACAGCAGCCAAATCCTCCTCCAGCAGGTCATTACTGCATTAGTAAATGAAGGCTGTTAAGGCACACAGCATCCCTAAACATACCAGAGGGGCTGCTGGCCCAACAGGACCCAGGATTGATGAGAAAACTCCCACTGCTCTCTCCCCTTCTCTATCCACTTTTCATTATTGCTTTTGTGATCAAGCATGCGACCACATCCTCCCCATCCTCCCCTGTACCCTGTTCCTGAGACACCCTCCCAGGAGGCCTCTCTGGAAAACTGAATCACAACCCACCAAGAGGTGTCTGTGATATATGCAAAAGCAACCCCCAGCTGTGAAGAGCTTATCACAGCCCACGGGAAAGCTTCCCCAGCCGAGTCAAGTGGGCAGAGCTGGGACTCGGAGATGTGCTCCCTGGTGAGGTGTGGAAGCAGAACAAGGCTGTTGTGTACCACTTTCAGACAAGGAGAGAGATGATCCCTTCCCAACCCTGGATGCTAAGCTGCTCACTGCTTTGTCCTGCTGTATTACAGGGAATTTTCTATCATATTTTGAGGTGCAGGTTACCAGCACTCTGCTTCTCAGCCTTAGTGGAAAGCAAGGAAGAGGTTTCTCCACTGAAGTCACTGGACACAAATTGTCCCTGTGGTTTCTCAGGTCTGACAAATGTCACCACACTTTGTATTGCTCCTGCAGTCTCCCAAATTAGCCTAAGCACTTCCAGAGAAGCCTGCTGAACCCTGCAGATTGTATAACAAATGCATCTGGTTTTACATATTTTAAGTAATTCTGAATATTTTGAACTGTTCTGATTAGAATAAATACAAGTTGGCATCTTTTTTCCCATGATAAAACATAACAGCCTAAGGTTAGTCATAAGGGTAATGAGAGAACCAGTGTCTTGCTCATGGTAAAGACCTCCAGCACAGCTAGGTCAGGGCATCACCCGCCTTTGGTAACTGATGATGTGTTTTAAATCCATACAACATGTTTAGATATTGTGGTCCCTGAAACATTATACAAAATGGGCTCTATACATAATGAATGAGTCTTTCTCCCCACCAGAATGTTGAAGATTAGAGTCATTCCAGCAAGCTTCAGGATGACATGCCATCAGAGCCAACCATGTGAGTGCTTCAAGGAGGTGGGGTAGAGGAAAGTCACTGTTGGTATTTCCTTATTTCACTATGAAGCAAAGAGCTGATTCTAACAGAGATCTGAATCCTTTCATATGACACAACCCAATGCAATGACTTCTCATAAGGCAAATTAAAACACAAGTACAGAGTGAAAAAACAGGTCTTCTAGATTATGGCATTCTTGACCCATCTATGTCTTCAGACAAGCAGAGGGATCACAGGTAATCACTGTCCACCCAACACCATTGCAAAGCAAATGCTCCAGATCTGTTACTGCGTGTGTCCAGCAAATGGGAATGTCTGCAGTAGCAAAGTGGTTATGTTCCTCTCAGTCAGGAACATGTGAATTAGAGACCATAGTATGTGCTTATAAATAAATAAATAGGACTACAGTTTCAAACATATAAAATAGTGGTTTGGGTTTTTTTTAACTGGAGAACCATTTACAGCTTTTCAGCATTAGCAATCATGTTTATATTGCTATGCAAATTATTTCTTATAGAGAGTTTACAAATTTTATGTTCATTATTAACAACTTTATGAGTTTTTCTCCTTCCTGTTTGGTGCTATCTGTAGTGCTTGGGTAATACATAATTAATGTTAACTGCTTGTGCTCTGGCCTCCGTGCCAGTTTACATTAGGATATTTTTCCATGTCTTTTGTTTCTGGCTGTTAGAAATTGGTGTTCAATGGGACTAAAACAGCTAGATTATTTTGTGCTGCTCTTTCCACGCCTTTCATCTGTCTGAGTGAGATGATACTGGTGGATTAATCACTAACTTCTCTCCTTTTGCAGACTTGGGTTCTAAAAGATGTTTAAGCTTTTCAAGTTTGGTGATTTCCTTTTGGGCTGAGTCTTGTCTACAATTCATTGATAATGCAGCCAGGGTGGTTAAAGGTGTGATTCTTTAATGGTGTTTTCATACCACAACAGTCCTAGGTAAATGCAAGTATGTCATCAGAAACTCCCCCAAAAGTGTCTTTCTTAATAAAATTTATTTCTTCTGGGAAATTGTCACGAACCAGAGTAGCAAAAATCATAGTAGAAACTATGTCTACGTGTCTGGGCAAACAGTTGCCTTTAAAGTAGTCTTAACCTTCCAGATTGAGTGGATTATCTTATAATAACCACTGGTTTAGATTAATAGGCAGTCCCAGTTCAAATTTCTAGAGCAATAGGGCAGGGATGCATGTGTGGTTGTGGTGATAGTGATGGAGGGAAGTTTCAGGTGAGGACAGAAATGCTTTGATTGAGCCGTCTGTATTGGCGAACCTGCTCCCTGCTTGTCAGGCCAAGCTTTACCTTGTTACACAATGTAGGATTGCAACCTTTATCTGCTGAATGCATCTCCCAGGGGTGTAAACACCCAGTGCTCCAGAAAGAGCAGGAAGGTCTGCTGCTTAGTGAAGAACGTCAGCACAAATGATATACAGAGAGGGAAAACCCAGCGCCAGCAGTCTGTGAAATGGAGCCTCTCCCATCTTCACTCTTAAGCCCTGGGAAATTGTAGGTCTCACCCCTGTGTTGAAGCAAGATGGTCACAGAAACAAACTCTGGAACCAATTTTTCACTGAGACATTCCCAAGGCAGCAGCTTCTCTCCCCTGTCAAACCACCAAGGTTGCTAATAAAACTTTGAGCTGCTCGTATCCTGATGTCTGACGTGCCATAGACTTGTGACAGGCTGATGCACTGAGATGGCACCATCTTCCCTTTGTGTTAAACCAGTTATTAGACACCAGAAGTTCAGGGTAGAACAACTGTGTGGTAATGGGAGATTTGAATATAGCAGCTTCAAATCAGTCCCACCTACTGCTTCTTGGTGAGGCATCAAGCTGAAATAACACCCAATATTATAAACTTAATTTATCAAGAGAAATTGCTACATGCTCTGTAGCCCTGAACGAAGAGAGGACAGAAGAATCTGTATCCAGAACCTGGCCAGACCCCATTTCTTCAAACTGAAGGGCTCTGAACACCTCTTTCTACTCCAAATTCATGAGCTTAGATGTCTGCCTTATGTGCAAGAGAAAGGTTCTAATCCTGTGTCTGTCATTCATTTCCGTGATATGCTTTTGCTTTTGTGCAATAAGAGGAGAATGTTGTGCTGTTTCTGATCCCCTGCAAGAGTTGCAAACTTATTTTGCAGGTTCTCTTGCACTAGGAAAATTAGTTTTGGGGGATCTGCTACTTTATTTACCTGGAAAGCAACAATAAAAGCATGTTTCCCCTCCTCCTAGCACCCAAGTAGAAAGAAACATATTCACAAAAACATTCTCAGGTGTTGTTCAGAGGACTAAAATCCTGTTTTTTTGAACAACTGAATGTTAGGAAACCAACTGGATTGGAGCTTGTTTTATTTTAGATTATCAGCTCTCTTTGTTCAAATCTCTGGTTTGACTTTGCAGGTATAAACTCAGTCCTGGGTGACGCAAGAAAGACTCTTTCCCTTTATTGGTGCCATCCCAGACTCCTGTTACATGGGAATAAGTAGAGTCCTCACAGTTATGTGTGCCTTGTCTTCTTGTCTCTCTCCCTTACTGTCCATGTCATGTTTGCTCAATTTATGACACAACAACTATTCCCACTTCTTACCCTGAAGGGTCAAGCGAGCTCATAAAAAAAATCTGTCTGTCTCCATGCATCACCACGAAGAGTGCCCATCAGGCCCAAATCAGAGTCTATTTTCTGTTGCTGAGCGATAGATGATGGTGTATAAAGGAGACAGGGGTTAATCCACGGGGTTGAGAGAGTATCAGCTGCATGTTTTAACTAGTAAAGGGGAGCACGGATTGCTGGGAAGCTGGTGAGTCAGCGGGCAAGTGTCTGTGTTTGCGTACGTAGGTGTGTGCAGGAGAACAAGAGGAGCAGACCCAGCTGTACGTGCTCTGTTACTCAGGACCAGATTTATCGGGCTGCAAGTGGATGCAGCTCCCACTGAAATCAAGGAAACATTATTCTCTCCTCCTGGCCAAGTGCACTTCTGTCGAGTGCTGCCTTGCCTTGTGCTGAGGATGCTTCTGGGCCTCTGTCAGGATGCATCATGGTAAAGCTGGATGGGGAATGAGATGCTTCTGTTTTGCAGAGGATAATTTTATATATGTAACATCTAATTCTATCACTTACAGCTGATCTTTGCCTGCTGGCCTCCCCATAAGAACTTGAATTCTTCCAAAACCCCCTATAATCTGGATTGGCAAAACTCCAAGAGTTTTATTTCATGACCATTTTTGCTTTTGTTTCTTGCTGGAATGAAATTGAGACCTTTACAACATCTCCCTGAAGAAGAGACACATACTCTGATTGCTCTATAACCCATCAGCTTGAATGCTCCCAGGAGACACAAAAGTTGCAGGTTTAGGTGCCTTTATTAATTTCTTCTTTTTTCCTCCCATAGAATAACTACCCCAGGTGGAGCTTCTGGAAGTACAATTTTGTTTAATGACACTGTCACACATACCATTATCACTGGTATCATAACTTGGTATCATCCAAACTTGTTCCACTTGCTTTTTTGCCCAGGGAGCACGATAATACCCTGAGCCAGACTATTAAGGGATTTGCATGCCAGCTCACTCATTTTAGGAAAGAATCTGGTTCCTTTGATGTACCCAGTGAATTTTTAATCTGGGGGTCAATAGCTGAAGCATGGCACAAAGAACAGCTCAGACATATAACTGTAAAGGAAACATAAATCTGTCATTGAATGTGCTTCTATGCTCCCCTTCCTTCCTGATTGTGGTGTTCAAACACTTCATAAATGTTACTCCGGGTCCTTCCAGCACACCTCTCTGTCAAAGCAGCTACTATTCTTATTTTAGAGGTAGGAAATTGGGCTACAGAGACACTGTGTCACTTCAGGGTCACCCAAGAAGACTTTCTTAGAATGGGAAACCAAACCTTGGCTTCCTCAGCTCCCACGATACTGTCCTTCCTCTCTGGAAATACAAGTAAATATATGTCTTTAAAAATGAGACACTGACAAAACACACAAGAAACTCCCTTCCCAGCACGGATAAGCCACTGAACAGGCATCACCCTGCTCCACAGAATGTGTGAGGAGCCTGAGTGGCAGACGAGGCACAGCCTATCTCTGAGATGGCAATTACCTGGGTGGCACCAGTGGGTGCTGGAAGAGGCTGAGCCCATGGGTGGGGTGTGGCGTTCCTAGAACGTGCTGGCTGAATTGGGAAAACCAGCCGTGCCCTGCGGCGTAGGTGCTTATTGAAGCAACTATATTTCAGGGAGAGACAGACAAGCAGCCTGTTCCTCCCAGAACATGTCTGGGTCTGTCTCCTCCCAGAGAAGGAATATAAAAGGGCAGCTGCAGTAAGTGGATGATTTTCAGCAGGCAACATGGTGCAACTCAGACTTTCTGGGGTTAAAAAAAGCAAGTTTGCTTTCAGCAGAAGGGGGATTTCCCTTGCATGAGAACCTCCATATAGCAGACCCCTCAGCTTGAAGATATGCCTTGCATTAACCCACAGATTGGGTTTAACCCTGGCTCCCAGGGATATAACCAATTAACTACAAAGGAACTTCAGTTTTCCTCTAAAAAGGCAAACCTCCTCCTCAATTTTCCAGCCTCATTGTTGAGTTCTTAATGTTACTTTAGCCTCAAAACTTTGAAAGAAAATAATACAACATCTCGTGCTCTTCTCATTTTTATTGGTAGTAATACATCTCTTGATTTTCTGAAGCCTAACTCATGCTGGTTGAATTTATGGGGCTAACAGTGCTGGGGTCTTTTTGCTTCACAGTGGGGCTGAAAAATTGCTTGTTGGGGCTTGATTGTTGTTGCATCATCAAGCCCATGAGACTTCCTTTGAGGAGAGCTGGCGGGGGGTTAAAGAGGAAGAGAATTTTTCTTCTCTCTGCTTGTTTTGGTTTGTGAGTCTCTCTTATCAACCTCCGCATCAGACCTGTGTTTATTGAATCTCCACCAGTCGCTGAGATCTATGGCATGATTAACAGGAGGTGTGCTCAGGGAGTGGAGAGGGTGGCTTAGGAAAAGGGAGGTGCCTGGGGCAAGGATGTAATGATTTTCTTGTCCTTTGCATGGAAGGAACGCACACATTGAGTACAGCATTCGGCACTGTGAAGCCCTGATGTGGTGAGAGCCTTCTGACTAATATATGCAGAGTGATAAAAGTGACTGCTATCTGCTAATGAGAGTGGTGGGAATGAAAAATGAATCCTTGGTTTCCTCATTTTCCAGGAATGCAGTTCCTTCTGGCTACCCAGAGGTTCATCTACCATTCAGCTGCCATGTGGGCTGCAACTGAGCATGCAGTCAGGAGAAAAGGGGAGAAACTCAGTTCTTCAGCACCTTGATAACGTAAACATATTTGGGTAGATGATACAGATGTCTTCAGATACACCAACCTCATAGTGATACTTTCTGAAAAAAATACGAATAGGATTTTCTGAGAAGGTAATACAGGGGCAGGAAAATCAGAGCTTTCAAAGATCTGCAGAGATCAACCATAATAAAACTCAGTCAGACCTTTGACTGGAGATGAGCTTTGCACCAGAGCTGGGGAATAGAGGTCTTACTAACGCTCTGTCATGACAGCAGCCCTTCAGGAGTCTGTTCTTCTGAGTCATCTCTCAGTTCTCTCTTGATTCATTTATGTGGCAAAATATGGCCTTGAAATTGCCAAGATTTAGAGCTATAAAATTTAATAGAAATTATTTGCTAGAAGGTTTCTCTTTTGCAGGGGAGAACAAAGAAGAATCATCCTATAAAAAAGTTATGTTGCCTTGAAAGGTGAGAGGGGAACCAAAGCCCTGGCATAAAACAAAAGGATCCACCTTAAAAAAAATTAAAGTAACTAAGAGTTTGAGTGTATCAGCAATCAGCTGATGCCACCCAAGTGTTCAGTGCTTAGGCACCAATGAAGAAACAGTTATTATGTGTCAGAACATTACGTAATATTTTTTAATGTTGTATAAAAATATCTCAGCAGCTGTGTAATGTGCAGGAATTAATTAAAATACACATTTGTGTTTAAAAAACTGGGAGACAGAGCAACTTTCTTGGTTGCTTAAATTTAAAACAAAACTTGGTTTGTTTTACATTTAAACCAAATGGGAGGAAATAAGAAATATAATGAAAGATCCCATTATCAAATTGTGTACATAGGTCTTCTGATTATATTTTCTCCTGGAAGCAGTTCCCACTGATAATGATCAGGAGGAGGATACTGGGCTACACATTTTCTAAGAAAGAAGCCCACGAACCTTGGTGTATTGTCCCCAGAGCAGACTGGTCTTTGGTCTTGTCTCCTTCTCTGTTTTCTTGGAAATTAAGGTCCATCGAGATGTCCAGGATGTATTGCTTGCTTCGACATGGTGATGAAGCAGTGAAATACTTTGGGCAGTGCTGGAGGGAAAGGGAAAGGTGCACCAATACATAAAAGCAAGACCATGGAAACTATGAAAGAATTCATGTTTCATGACACATGAGATGCCCAGTAAGCACAGACTTCACTTCCAGGTGCTTTATCAAAACGAAGAGAAGTTTTGTTTACTTTGTTTATATATGAAATTTTGCAGTGAAGATACCTTTCTTTTTCTTCCTTTTTTTTTTTCTTTTTAAATGAAGTCAGTTCTTAAATCTAAAAAAAAAAAAATAAAATAAGAAGAAATTAAGTTCAAGCAGAATTTTGTCAACAAGAAGGAGTAACCAGTTTGGAAATCCTTGATGCTTTCTGATTTCTTTTATCTCCTTTGAGTGCTGAAAGATTAGTTTTGTATTTAAATAATTAAAGAGTAACACAAATCCACAAATCTTGCAATGAGGAGATGCAAAGTCACAGTGTCATAGGACAGCTACTATTTCTTGTGTCAAGAAGCTGCCTTAAATTAAAAAGCCAGTAGTAGACAGCTTTGTCACTGCCTCTTCACAAATGATCTGTGCCTCACCTCTAGCACGACACTATTATTCCCCACATGTATTTCACTTTCTCAGCTCAATGAGCCACTATGTAATAATCATATTTATTCATTATACAGTATTTTTCTTCCAAAGTTAATAGCTAGAAAAGCTAAAACAGAGTTTGAGGCTAACATTTTCCAAAGAGACTTCTCATTCTGGAAACTTCAGCTTTCTAACTTGAGGGAAGCTTGGACTGATTTTCTGAAGACGTGAGCACCTACAGTCCTATGTTGACCACATTTTCCAGTCATGAATTGTCAAATGTGTTTTCTCAATTTGAAAAGATCTTGGCCTGATTTTTCGAAACTGCTGAATACCCAAACTGTGAAAATCAGGCTCCACTACAGCCTCTGAACTCCTCTCCCCAGTAGTTGGTTTTGAAAGTCTTGGCAATGGACTTCAGGTTATTTCTCCAACAGAAAGAGCATGATTTCAGATGTCTGATGAGAGACTGCATTTGTCTGGAGTTGGCATATGACCCACTAGTTTTGCTGTTTTCAGTACTTGCATCTAAAATACTTCAATACTAATTTGTTCTTACTAATGAGAGGTAATTTTCCCAGGACATAGCTGACCAATATTTCCCAACTCCCACTATATCTTCATTCTTGGTGAAATATCTACCAGGCTTACAGTAAGCCAGCTCTACAACTGGACTTCCACTCTTTTTGGTATTGCACTGGACAATGTGTGCAACATTTTTCAGAAACATCAGGAACTGTCTCCTGGATATGTCACAGGAAATCTGACAACACTTGAATGGGAAGATGTAAATAAGATCACTGTGGTTCCCTCAGGGGAGCTGGGATATCATATGCTCAGTTATTGCAAAATTAAAATGATTCTTCTTGGAGATATGGAAGGCACTTGAGAGAGTAACAGGTTTGCAAGGAAGCCTTTCTTTTTTTTTTTTTTCCATTTAAATGCAGTTGTTAAAGAAAAAGAGTCTGCAAAGACTCCATGGTGTGACTCTCTTATTTATTGTTCTTCTCAAGTCCACCTCCACATTTTCTAATTTTACAGGACAAAGGATGGTATATTCAAATAAAAGTTCTGCAAACTCCTCCTGAGACATGGAAATCAAAATATATTTTACTTCCTCACAATAAAAATTCAGACCCAACCTTCAACAGTTGGATACTAAAACCTGAAACTTTCTAAGGCCATTTGAACTCCATTTCTCTACAAGAAACTAAACCAAAGCATTTTAGTTCAAGAACACTGAGCCAAAGGACATGTGCTGGATTGGTGAGATTGGCCGTAGACTTCTTTTCATAAAGTTTGCAAGCTCTGCATCTTAGAATAAATGATATTTTCCGGGCAGAGCCCAATTCTTTCTTTATGGAAGAAGATATTTTAGATTACTTCTCCCTTCCTCTTCTAGCTTCTCATTTCATAGGATCATAGAATGGTTTGGGTTGGAAAAGGACCTTCAAAGGTCCTCATTTCAGACATATATACACAGGTATCTGCTTTTACATGTACTTCTAAATGACCTTTTGGGTTTTGCCTCATTTAAGCACGACTTCTCAAACTAGAGGAAACGATTACACACTTTCCACTTTGTCTCAGCACCTGCAAAGCCTGCTGATATAATCCAGTGCAAGTGGGCCACTGCAGGAGAACTTGGTGCTCAAGGAGAATGTGTTTCCTGTTCACTGAAGAGGTAAAAATGGAATCACCATTCTGACTCATTCAAGTAGCAAACTCCTCTGAAGATCACATGCCTGCCGAGCCAATGTTATTTTTGGCAGCTCTTCATGGAAAGCTATGGGTTTTGTTTTGCCACATCTGCTCTCTCAAGTATATTTTGCTTTAGATGAGCCTGTTCCACCTTGTGCTTTTTTTTTTTTTTTTCCTTGGGGGGGGTAGGAGGGAAAGGGGTTGAGTTTGAATATTGCATTGCATTGCAACAACACATTTTCATAGCAGAAAAAAAGTTCTCCCCTCTGGGCCTTAAACAGTATTTCCAGCTATTGTGTATACTCCCCGACCCTTACACTGTTTCTAAGAGAAATGATTTCTTTTGCAGATGTTGAAAGGAATACACACACAAAAGACTCTTGAGGACTTCTATAAAAAATAGGGAGATGGGGCATACACATGTGCCACAGACAAACGGGGCAGAGAAAGAAGAGCATGTTTTATATCGTGCTGAATATGTGCAGCTTTGAAAATCTGATAGACAGTGAGGGTGCTGTTTCAAGGAACCAAGGCTTGCATGGCTGAGTTCAGAGGCCAGACTGCGTTAAGCCAGCCCATTGTGTCACCCAGCAGGAATCAGAGAGACACAGTTTAGTGAAAGCCACAGGCTAATCTCCAGTGTTTCTTTGAAATATGATTTTTGTTTTTTAGCAGCAGTTGGTTTTGATTGTGCTGCCGTTGTCATGACTGGAATGGGGCACATTTTTGTTATTAGAAGGTAATTATTTGGAAGCTGCACACAAGCACTTTAATGATGTGTACATGTGTGCAAGACAAAGCGTGCACATATGTGTGTTTGTGAATACACAAACTTTTAATAATGATGCCCAGAATTCATGTGATTCGCAGATTGGTGCATTCTTCTGGTACACTTTGTATATATTTGCTTTTTTCCTCCCCTATCAGTTTTCTGATTTGTATTAGGGAGGGATAACTTGGGTGGTTTTTTTCTCCTTTTCTTTCTTTTCAGAAGTACTAACCCTGTACCCCTCTGCTTGATGACTCATTCCCTTCTTCACACAAAACACCCTTTCAACAGTTTAGCAGTGAAAACATTAGGCCTGTCTCTTGGTCACAAGGTTATTGTTTTCATATCTCTTGGAGCAAGACCCTGGGATAGCTCCACTGACAAATTAGCAGTCGTGTTGAATGAACAATTACGTCAAGGCAATATTAATCTGGGGGCCTAGTTAGAGTGGAGAAGGTGCCTGATTTCAGTCTAGGAGGAGGTGCTGAGAGGAGAACCTATGTGATCTCATTAGATAAATGGTGGGATCTCATTAAATCTTTAACAGCTATGTATGTTTTTATCAGCTTTCCTAGAGGAATGCCTGATACTCAAAGGCAACTTCAATTTTTCTCACTAAAAATGGGCTTTTTAATATAAAAAAGTCCTGCGAGGTAGACACTTTTCTCCTCTTTTTGTCTCAGTGTAGACATCTACATAGGAAATGGGTTTAGCTCCAAAACAACCTTTTAAATGAATGAATGTGTTATTCCAAGCCTCCTACCACCTCCAGGCTGAGGGGCCTCAGGAGCGTTCCCATGAAATTCTCCTGTTTTTAGGGTATTTTTGTGAAATGCTGATGAAATGAGAAGCTTCAGACATTCTAGCAACAACTGCTCCGGAACAGGAAAGTTAATGCTTGCCTTCAATTTTCACAGGCTGGAATCATCCAGGAAAACTGACACCAAAAATATTTTCATATGTACCCTCGCAAACCAAAACTGCTGAGTTTCACACGGCTGCTCTGCTGAAGAGCTCTGCTTCCTGCGTGGGAGTTGGACTTGCTGACTTACACATCAGGGGAAAACTGAGCTCACTTCCAACCAGCAGATCCCGATCCTGAGCGCAGCCCTTTCTCTTGGAGGCACCTGAGTGATGCCTCCTGGCCCCGTGGGTGGTGGCAGACACCGTTACACCTGCCAGATCTCTAATATCACTGGTCACCTGCCAGACAGGAGGGACAATTCCTGTTCTTCCAGGTTAAGGCTGCACACTAAGAAGAGATAGACTCAGAAGGGAGGGGAAAGGGAAGGAAGACAAAGATATCTGCTGTTAGACTGGGAACATCTTTTAAATAGTCATAAGTCAACATGGATTAATGCCTTTGCTTTATCCTGACAGGGAATTAGCACAGCTACATGCGGAATGGTTACAAGATGTCACGTTGTTATCCGTCACATAAATCCCTCACACGGAAGTGAAGGGCCTTGTGCAATGGTTGTGAACCTTCGAGCCACAGGCTGGCTTTTCTTCATTGCTTTCCTAATATCTCCTAAATTTGTCCCAAGGATGCACAGCTAAGCAAACCCCTAACTGAAAGCAAATTGTACAGACACTCAGAGGGCAGACAGAGGTGGACATCTGGGAATCAGGTTATTGTGAGCAATGTGACTAAGATAGTCGTGATGTAAAGGTACCTCCTTGCTAGAGGAATGAGTACAGGAAAAGGACTTTGTTTCTGGTTTTGTTTTGTAAAATGAAATTTCATTTCTGTGTAGCTTTGCACTCAGAAAATAATCCCTCAACCTCTGAGCTCCTCAGCTGCATCCCAGACACCCAACAACATGTACTGTTGAGACTTGCATCTATGAGGTTTGTTCAGTGTGTGGCCATATGTTGGGGTACAAAGTATGTCCTTTAAAAAGGAGGCCACTCCACTGAAAATGCAAACCTCAGCAATGTCTATGAGAGAGAGCAACACCTATGAGACACAGCAACACCTATCTAGTGCACAGGTTCTTGGTCTCTTCACTGCCAATACAACATGCTATGCCACAGATATGTATGGCAAATAGGCAAGAGCATGTTAATATCTAATTTGATAGTTTGGCAGTCTAAGCTGCTTCAGTTCTACTTCTTTCCTTAACCTCAAAATGAGAGTAGAGCCAGACTCATGTCAAGTGTCCCACAGCTAACCTCTAAACTAATTTTTTATTGCCTTGAAGAGAAGGATTGAGAAAAATATTTATAGGCCCTGGAAGAATAGTAAAAGTTTGCAAGCATTTAGGGCTTTTACTCAATAAACCTTTATGTGCCCTTCATGCACCCATTCATCTCTGAGAAAAAGTAAAAAATAAAAATAAAAAAATATAAAAAGCATGGGGAAATTGTGCTCTGACAGTAAATCGAAAATCTCATAAATTCCAGATAAAACCAAGACCCACACATTCTAGGAACCCATCTGTAGTCAGCCAATTGTACAAGTCCAAAAGCAGGGAGAAGAATTAGGATGGTTCATGCTTTTCTTCAGACTTCTGACTTATCCCTTTCCATTTAGGTCAAAATGCCCTCAAATCTGTTTGAACTGTTTTTTTCAATCTGTGCCCAGCTTCTCTATGATTCTTTTCATTTGTTTTCTTTTGGTGTTTTGTACCAATCAAAGTTCGCTCCTGATATCTGCAGTCACTGAGTGATCATATCTCCTCCATTCCCACCTCCTGAACACCTGACATGTCATTCTTCTGATGTTCTTTCCTCCACTTCTTCACCTTCCATAATGCTCACTTTTCTCTCTCACAAACTATGACTTCAAAAACCTCTTCTTCCAGGGAAACCTCCATGAGTATTACCTCATAGCTCACACGTGTGCTTTCGGTGTTCAATCCTCACCCTTTTTTGGGGTTTGCTGCTCATTGTGGCTGCAAGGACCTCCTCATCTCTTTGCTTGCAAGCTGCTAAGCCCATTTGACGTTGCAAATAAATAGTCAGGGTTGGTGCAAAGAATGGAGAAAATTTTTTCTTCTCTTGTCTCAGCAACCACTGCTTTCCTTCCATTTTTCTGCTTTTCAGATTCCTCCATTCTCATAGCTCAGCTCACAAGCTTCTTCAGCCCATGCCCCAAGAACTCATACTGTAACCTCATGAACAGATCACTGAAAAGCACTGCTCATATAAATAACACAGTTTTTATTAATTATAACAAAACCAAAAGTAAAAATCTTTGTAGCTTCTATGTTAGATGAGGCACTGATTTCTTATGAATAGTAATGAACAATACAAGTAAAAAGCTAAAAAACCCCTAAGATGGCAAAATCTCCCTCCATAGTTGTGATTGGGACTTTGTTGTGGTTTTGTTTCTAGCTTGAAACAGAACGTGGGACAACACTATGTTGATACTTATCTGAAACACTGCAGAAGTCCAGACTGATACCAGCAGGTAAGACAAAATATAGAGGAAAGGAAAAATTAGTGTCTCATCTTGCAAAAATAGAGCTGAGAAGCTGAGAGATGAAATGTCTCACAGAGTAGATCTCAAGGAAGAGGTGAGAATCTAACACAGACTGGTTTTGGTTGATCCTTTTGATATAATTAATGCAAAATCTAGTTCATCAAGTGAATATAAGATAGCCAGTAGCCTGAGAATCCTCTACTCTACATTGTCAGCTGTGGAAATGTTGACCCATCAATAAATTCTTTGGACAGGCTGCCCCAGATCTTGCCCATGTGTTGAAAATTTGTTATCGTAATAACATGCCATTTCTAGCACAGCAACGTTCAGGGCAAGCGTACTCACGCTGCCTCTCCTCTCAAATTGGTCTAACTCCAAATCCAGGGAGACCACAATGCACGTTTCAGAGGCCAAGCAGAGAGTATTCAGGAGAGGTTGGGTAGAGCAGCCACAGGTCCATAATTTGCAGCTCTTCAGTGCACAATGAATTTCTGTAGTTTCACTGGCTATGGCTTGTCTGATCGAGTTACAGACTCAAATATGATCTGATTCCTGGGGGGATACTTTTTTTCCCTGGGTAATTTCTCTACTCAGCTTTATGCTTTCATTTGTCATTTGCAGTAAATATACTGAATTTCAATTTTTATTTCTTTGCAAAAGTATGTCCAGAAGGCTGCGTTGCCTGACTGTTGCACCAACATGAATCTGACTGGGGGCTGAGTGAAAATACCATCTCTTCTGGGGAGGGAGCTGAGGTCAGGCTGTGAACACAGGACCCTGCCATGCTAAAGGTGTATTTGCAACTTGAGATTCATTGCCTGGACTGGTGGCAGAAGTAGGTCCATTGCAAGGGAGTTTATATGCAACTTGGTCTGTGCAATCTGTATTCTTTTCTATTGCAGAAAAGGAAGAGAATTAAAACAAAAGTCAAGAAAGAGTAGAAATGCAATGGGGAGACCTCTCTATGTGGCATGTGGCTGAGGGGAAAAACTTTGTAGAGTCTTCATTTTTTTAAATTAGTTGTGATTAAAAGGATTCCTATAAAGCTGAATTAAAATTAAAAAGAATGACTATGACTAGGCCTATTCCAACAGGAAAGCACGAGCCCATTTCTGACAGGAGAGACAATCACAGGAGCCATCTACCCAAGGATGGTGAGATTCTTCATCCCTCGCTATCCTTGACGTTGAAAACAAGAAGCAAGATAGTGTGTGATTTTTCAAAAGATACCTCAGCAGTTGAGGCCTTAGGAAAGCATCTTCAAAACCAACAAAGCCACAGCTTGCCCCAGATGCCCAAACAAAGTAAGGAAATGGCTGGATAATAATACGCTGGAGCTCCATGGAAGCAGTGAACTGTTCCCTCTCGAAAGTCTCACCATGAGCAATAACAAGCATGTGCAGGATTCCTCTAGGCCCTGTTTTCAGAGGTTTTTTGACTCAAGGATCTTTCAAGGTACTTTAAACCCACAGCTTCCACTACCAGGAGAAATGTAGGGACCTTTGCAAAAGTGTGGGTTTGTAGCCACAGAGGTTGCCCAGAGAACCGGGTTGACCACTTCAGCAGTACGAGGACTCCTCCCCAATGCACTGTAGGGTCATTTTCTATCCAAGTGACACTAAAGAATGAAATGTTAGAGAGGAAAGAAATGCAATGGGACAGAAAGGGAAAAAGAAGTGAAAAAGAGCAGCAAGTAAATTGGAAGCAAAAGTACCAATGGAGACAAGGAAATTCAGGGAAAGTTGTGTCTCTCCTGCTTGCTTCTTCCAGACAGAGCGAAGTGATGTCTGAAAAGTGATGAATCAGGGACCACAGGCAAGGACAGGAGCAACAAGGCTCAATTGTATGACCTGAGGCACGGATGGGAAACTAGAGCAGAGAGAGGGAAGGCAGAGAGAACTGTCAGATTTCTGTGGGCATTACCATGCTGTGTGTGCTCTTCATAAAACATTTATCACGGAGGATGCCTCGTTTCTTTGATTTGGGATTCAGAACCTAGACCAGTTTTAGACCAGGCTTTTTCTTTTTCTTTGTCCCCCATCTAATTTTAATATAAATTAGGAAGAAACGTACCCCCCCCCCCCACCTCCCCCACCCCCCAATATAAGCCTTCAGACAGCAGATAAAGGACTATAGCATGCATACCCAGGTCCCTATAATTTGGGTTCCCCCTGATTTTAACATCTTAATTTGAACAGTGATTAAAAAATAAATTAACCCTCTGCTCATCACAACAGCATTAACATGTGAGGATGAAGAAGTGCTTATTTATCTTGGCAAGACCCAGAGCTGGGATAAATGATTCCAGCTGAAGATAGAATTATGTCTCTCGATTCCCAGCTAAATTTGGGGCCAAATACATACTCCCTTTTCTGCACTAAATGTCACTTTCCTGATCCTAACACATCAGTTCCAGCATATATTGATGCAATTCACTGCAACAGCAAATTCACTACTGCTGTAATATTGCTCCCATAAAGCTCTGGATACAGACCCGATTGACTACATCAGACAAAAATTACCTCAAATCAAATTCTCTCTTTCTGGACAGAGGTGTAAATGGGGAGCATCTTCACCACAGATTGATGGAGCCACAACAGAGGCAGTCAGGGAGGGGGGGGGTGATAAGCACAGAGGTTGTGCTCATTTCCATTCTTGCCCAGGGAAGCACGAAACGTTTGTGCTGCTCCCCAATAACTGTGCTCAAGGAAAAGCATCAACGTACCCAGCAATTATAAACCTAAAGAGATAATCAGCAGCCCTAATAAAGGTGGCTGGGGCTCCTATCCCCATGCACAGTGTGTCTTGCTTGAAGCACAGTGTTTGGCCAAGTCCCAGAGGCAGTCAAGTGAAAGGGTCTCACCTGCTACCTGCAATCAATCCTTGCCTAGAGTGTCAAGCCGACCTCACCAGGGGTCATTCAGCAAGGCTGAGCCATTGCTCTGTGTTTGTCAGGGGGAATCGGTTCAATGCTTCCTGTAAGGGTCAGTGGCAAAGGCTGGCAGTAATTTTCTGCTAGGTATGTGGAGAGGGGGTTGGAGCCTGAGGCACTACTGGCTTCAATAAATACTTAAGGAATTTAACAACCCAGTACAGACCCTGTGTCAGTGGACGATGATGATGTGATGGAGCTCACACTCAGTATTGCAGAGCTCTGTCATTAAACATCTCTGCTGCAGGGAGCAGCAGGGCAGCCATGCCAGGCTGATACACAAATGGAGTGCCTCATCTATCGGGTTTCTCCAGATAATCAGGATCAGCACCCACTAACACCATCATTGTCCTGGATGTACAACACTGAGCTGACTCATGTCAATGGAAAAAAAGAGGCCAGTGGTAATGTTCTGGCCAAAACTGCACCACATCACAATACAGGCATTACTCATGCTGGGTCATTTCTTAAATGTGGTACACTCGAGCAGTATGCCTAGGCCTACAGGGTAAGTAAGGGCTCCTTTGTATGTTTTTTAAACCCTGGAATTTTTTTTTCCATAGCCTTAAAGGGCTAGAGATTTCAATAGAGGTTTCCATTTTGCAGAAGGAAGGGACAATAACTACGGGAAGAAAAGGAGATTTTCTGGGCACAGAGCCAAACCAAGACACAGGTCACCTGGCTCCTATAATCTTCTGCACCATAGACTCCCCATCTGCCTTCTGGCAAGTCATTTATTCTACCCTCATCCTTTGTGCTGCAGCTGTAAGTGGGGATAATAACACATCTCTACATCATAGGGCAAATGTGAGGATAAGCACGATGGTATCAGTGTAACTATTGCATAATGTGTTGGTGGTCTAGGGGGATTACTGTCCCTAAGCACTCCCTGTGAGCTGCACAGCCCTCTGAGAGATCATCTCTCTGGTTATTTGTACCTTGGAAAGACTAAGCTGAAACTTCAGCATTATCTGGCACAGGTTTTACACATACCGAGACATTCTGCACAGTGATCAGATTGCAGCAAGTTAGAATTCTCCACTGAAAGTAAGAGATCAGCCCTGCAGGAGGTGATGGGGTTCAGCAAAATTGGATGACGTGTTTCCCAAGCAGACAAATAAAGGGGGATTGGCTAAAGGGAGTGAAGAAACTTCGTGTACCAGCACCCACTGCTTCTGATGAGGTTTTGACCACCTTAGATCTGCCACCAGAACTGGTTGTGGGAAGGCATTTGGACTTCTTTCAGTTCAAATGGGTCAAGTTGGCAAAAATCTCTGATCTTGGTGGCATAAACAACTGCATTTTAGACTCAAAATGGACCTGGAAGTAAAACAGGAGCAGGTCAGTGAGCAGACTGGACTGTTGTTGGTGACAACTGCTGGTCTGAGCTGGGAGTTTCTAGGAAGAAAAGTTTTAAGTTTTCCTAGGAACTTCTACCAAGTTTTCCAAGGTGCACATCTGCCCTTAGACACAACACTGCACTTAAATGAACTTTCTCTCTGTAGGCAAACCATACCACTCATAAATCCCCTCTATCCTGAAGGCCAAAGCAAAAGAAGAATAAGGATGTAAGTTTGACGTTGGTGAGTATGTCTTGAAGATGATATAAGGCAGTCTGATGTACAAGCTGATGAGGCCAGAAGCAATGGTAAATTACAAAGAATTTTTGGCTTGTCTATACTAATTTACTAAATGAAGCTAAGCCTATTTAAATAAGGCTTAAACCATTTTAAGTGTGTTGAGTTGGCACCAAAATAACTTGATCCACTTTACATTGATTTAATTACACCACTGCGGTTTATAGGCCGTGCTATTGTCTCTTATAGCCTTAGACTTCCTTAGCTTCACCTTTGAGTTGGATTCATAAGGAAAGTAGTCTCCAAAATATTAGTTTTTCTTGTAAATTTAATTATGGGTGCCATGGGAGTGGGCAGCCAGCATCCCCCCAGGCATCACACAGTATGGAGATTAGACCTTTAATGCTACATTGAGAATCTTTCCATCTGCTCTTCACAGTGCTGATAGCATCACCTCAAATATACCCAATCTGAACCCAAAAGGGAAGAAGAAATGAAATTTGCACATGGCTCAGGAGATTCAATAATTCACGATATTTCATTAGGCAACATCTCCATTAGGAGCCTGACATTTATATTCATGGTTGAGCAGAGGGATAACTTATGAGTTATCTTTTCTGTCTTTGTGAGTGAAGATTAATGCCATAAATGCTCAGCAATCATGTATCATATATATATATACACACTTACACACACTCAACATGCATTATTTTTATCTTTTATGATCTTCAGGAACGAAAGCACTTGAGACAACAGTTTAAGGGAAAAGCAGTTTCTGAATGTTGTCAGACTATGCACAAACCAGGGGAAAAATTGTGTCATCAGTTAAACAATCTAAACAGTGGGCATATATCAAGCCAGGGAGAGTGGTCTGTGTTGAAGCTGTCATACACTTGCACAATTTAATATGCTGTGTATAACCCTAGGGGCTCTGTCCTAGGTGGTGAGCCTATTCTTCATGCAAAATGGGAAGAGGAGGGAGAGGCAATTCATTGCCATCTCAGAGGGCCTGAGCCTAAAAACAACCAAAGTCCAGGCTTGCATAACTTTGAGAAGTTTAACTCCAAATGAAAGTGATTGCAGCTAATCACTGCCATGGCTTAATCACCAGGCACTGTGCAGCACCCCCTACTATCTCCTATGCCAAAAGGCTGTGTGGCAAAAAACAGGGGATGCCAATTTTGTGCCATCTGGGGATTTCCCTGACAGCTTTCTGGCTGCTTCAGATGAAAGCTGCTGAGCTCGCAACAGCTTGCACAGTCCAGGACTTGTTTCTAGTGAAAATCTATCATAAGTGTTGTATAAGGAAAGTGCATAATAAACACAATTTATCACATGGCTCTCAAATTCATTACTGAGCTCTCACCTATAAGCCTATGGATTTATGGACATTGGGATCCATGGCCAAAAGGTGCTGTGTAAGTGCAAATAGTTATGGTTGTTGGAAAGATCCTCTTGGATTATCCAGTCCAGCCACATGCATTCCCGCAAATGCAGAAGCAGGGTCAATGATTTGAAACAAAAAAATCTCTGCTTCATATTGTCTGAGATGACTGATGTCTCCTGAATTATCTTCTTGACTGTGCTTTTCATCTTAATTAAATAGACTGGCTGGACCATGCCAAGAGATAGAACAGGCCAGTTTTTTTATTATTCTGGCTAGTAACAACTATTCCAGCACAAGTGGATCCAGTGCAACCTTCTATAACCAAAAAGACAGCCTGCTATGGGATCTGACTGTATATTCACTGATCCAAATGATCTGATCCCCTTTTTCATCTGTTCCCTGTCATCCTCACACTCGGTTTGCACAAGACAGCTAATTTTAGGTAGTTTAGATAGATTTTAATTTCACTGGCTGAACTGCACGGACATTTCTTTGAAGTCTTGAGATGACAAAGACCAGATAACATACATAAAAAAATTCAGATTAAAGATCTACTCCTGCTCTAATATGTGTGTTACTTAGGCAAAACAATAGAAAAATCCAGGGGTTATGCTAGTAGCTGAGAAAAAGCAAGAGCTCAAATCCAGGCACTTCATCTTCAGCTGGTGAGGATCCAACCCCGACATGCCTTCTGGATTTGCTTGACCCGATGCAGTGCGATGCAGAAAAGCCCCAGCTCTGGAAGCAGCATGGCCATTTTGCTGCAGTGTTTTGCCCAAGCTAGTTATTTCCACTGCAGGTCTCTCATATTGTCTCCCATGCCCTTAGGGGAGCTCCTGTCCCCTCTCCCAGCAATGTACCCAGCAGAGCTGCTGGTGCAGTGTGCTCTGGCACTGTGCTGCTGCAGCAGGCTGGCAAATCAGGCCCTGTCGATGCATCACTTCTCTCTTTGATCAAGATGACTGTATTTTAAAGAGTTTTAAGGGTTACAAAATTCAAACATGTGCCCACAAGCTGTTATATGCTTTTCTGCATATTTAATTTATTTTTTTTTTTCTAAGGAACACACATTTACTCTGCAACAAAACACAGAAATACCTCATTTTACCATCTTGCTTTAAAGACAATGCCCCATCACTGTTCCTTGTTCTCTCTGGAGAAATTTCTAAGCCTATTTGCCAACATGGGCTTGTGTGAGTGGGAGACTCTACCGTGCAAATCCCTCCTGCAGCAGTGTCCAGAGGCAGTGAACACTTTTTCTGCGTGAAATTAATTGAGCTCCGAGGGTCAGGAGGTTACGAGTAGGCTCATTATGACAAATGATTTCTGTCTGAGTAGGAAGACCTTTGGGGTCAGTTCAGGATTCTACCTAAATTTTGTAATTACGCCTGCCTCAGGCCTTAAACAAACTAAGTGTCCCTTAACATGTGGAGGGAGGCAGCCTGGAGATTAAGGAACAAGCAGGAACAGCCTGGCTTAGACTGGCAGGACAGATTTTTAGCTGAATCTTGTGAATAAAAACCCTGAAAAGCTCAACAGAGCCAGAGACAGGCTTAGAGCCTGACAGGGGAAGATCTGGAGTCTCAAGGAACTCTTTATCCCTGAGATGATTACAAGAAGTCCAGCTGGGAAAAGCTCATCATAATTCCTACTCTGCCTGCGATGGAGGCACTTAGCTTTGCCAAACCCAAAAAGGATAATATGCTGCAAGATCTGCAACTTGATTGTACGTGGAGCTTTATTAGTAACTGCAGGGCTTAGCTGGTGACTCACAGCTCCGGCTGGATGGAAGAGTCGTGCCAGAAAACCAGGCCAGGTTCTAACGTCGAATTAAGTGACTTATTTCAGTCTTTGTGTGGTGCTTTTCCTTTGCAGAAAGCGCTGGAGGGCTAGGGGTGGGTATGGGTGGCCCTTGTCCTGGTCTCTGATGCAGGGACCCTGACTACTGCTTCAGCAGGTGGCAAGGAGAGGGACAGGACTGTCCATGTGCTGGGACTCATCTCCTCCAACTTCATTGTCTACAGGTTATTTGAAGTTAGTGAAAGTTGCTCACCTATGAAAACTCAAAAGAGGAGGGGTGGACACTTCTAAAGCATGATTCATCCTGTCCTGAAATAGATGGGAAGAATCCACTTTGGACAATGCTTCTGCTAGACTTCCTAAAGCTTGGAGAAGGGTCTTTAAATGAGGTGAGATGAGATGGAGGCACCCAGACTGGTCCAAGTCAAACCCTGGGGAGACAGAGTCCGAAATGTCCAACCTTAGGCAAGTGTGGTGGGACTGCTGAGCGTGCCCAAGTGGCCCAGCAACATCTGGCACAAAAGAGCTGCTTTCCAGTTATTTTCCATTATGCTCCTCTGTAAAAGCTGTTCATAGGCTATTCCTTGAGCCCAGAAAAGGATGCAAAATATTTCCTTGTGCTGCTGGCCAGATGGACACAAGAGGATGGAGAAATGAGCAATATGAGGAAAAATACTTTCCTGGAAGTCTCCATTAGAGTACAATACCTGATGGCTTATGGCCACATGAAATATTAATTTATTAGTCTAATTAAATTGTGTACATATGCACATAACACATATTGCTACATTTTTACATATCTGTGCAAGATATTTCATGAAGCACACAGTAAATATCTGATTTTGTTTAAAAAACATTCACTTTGGAACTACTACTGGCTCTGAAAGATGAGCTCAGTTATTTAGATTTTAAATCTGAATTTCTAGGACATTTACCCTTCATATTCTTTCTCCTCTCTGTAGATTTAAGTTAGATGTTTTGTATAATTCAAAGTTTTGGATGAAAAATAAATTGACATTCAGGTATTTTCTTCAATATTTGTTAGAAAATTGGGCTAGTCATTTCTCCAAATCAGGCTCCCTATTATGATTTGCAGCATTTCATTCATTAGTACATTTTCTAATCCTGAAAAAAACATAGGAACGTAGAATTGCTTGAATCTATTTTAATTATTCATGTAAATTAAAGAGACAGAATAAAAATTACATATTCAGAGAAAATGGTCTGCCTATTTTATAACACTCTACTTATAAAAGCAGGGAGTTTTTTATTTCATCATTTTTCACTGGTCTTTTATTATGCTTTATTGCACTCTGATCACCATGGATGCTTAAAATAATCTACAGACTAACAGATTCATGGCTGTTTTCAAATACATCTGCAATTGTGTGTGTGTGTGTCAGTGCAAAATTTTTTTACAAGGATTACATTCTGATCTGAAATGGCAGCACAATATAGGAAGGATTTTTAAATCACATTTAATGCCATTTTTATAAAGTCAGATAAAGTTAATGATAAAATAAGATACAAATGTTACATTTATTTTTAACAATGGAATTGTGATTATATTTCATGAAATTTTATTCTTAAAATGTCATATGTGACTTTTGTGAAGCTTGTAAGTTTTTTTCTACTTGGAGGTAATTTTGGGTAGTTCTTTATATCTTAGAATTAACTTGTAGAATCTCATTTTTGAAGCTGTCAGATAAAAAGTCAACTCTTGTATACACAGTGAAACGACAACTGTTAAGTAATACTGGCCAAAGTAACCTAGAGAAATGCTCTGCAAATATGCCTAGGACTTTTTCGTATGAATAAAAATGATCTCAGCTGGTTTTGGGTTTCTCAGAGAATGCAGTTAATAAAGTGTGATGATACTATTTATAGTGTCTTCCCTGTGCAGATCTATACAATGATCTCCAAAGAGGTTGGCCTCATCTTTGTTTTGCATTTTAAAAGCAATTCATAAACTAAGGCTAGGTATTAGAGTCCAAGAGGAGGTGATCAGGACAGGATTCAGCCTACTTTCCTCCAAGATAGACAATGAGGAGACAGAAAACATGAGGCACAGGCAGGAGGTGAGCATGTCCTCCAGCCCAGCATCTCCTTTTCTGAGCAGAGTCTCCCTGTGGTCTTTGACAATTACCTGTGCCCAGATTTTTAGAACTGGACACATGCAATTGCATGTTTCGTTTGCCCATGTAATTACTGTAATTGTGACCACAGTTGTGGTAATTGTACATGCAAACAATCAGTTAGACATCCAGGCTGGAAAATGGCACTTCCTCTACTCTGCTCCAAACAGCGTTTTCAGCTATGCTTTGTTGGCTGAGCTCCTACAGGAAGATCTCCTTAGTCAATGCAGTGTTGTGGTGTACATGCTATCTTTCTCTGGCAGACAATGACACTATACAACCTAGTCAGTTATTTCCTTACAGACCTCCAAAATAGTGTCTTTTGGAGACAGCCATGCAGATAGCGATTGGCAAATACATCTAGTTCATGATGTGCCAACACTTGAAGCAAGAAAAGAAACAAAAACTACCAATGAAGCTGTTAAGATGGGAAACTCTATTAAAAACCCAAGGGAGAAGTTTCTTCCCTGATTACCACACACTCTTAGTGTACCCAGCGATGCTAACAAACCTCCCTGGAGGATTGTGTTGTCCGCTGGCCTGCAGCCAGATCTATCACACTGGAAGTGCTCTTCTCCCCTGAAAAGTATCTTGGTAAAAAATAGCATAATTGGGTCTCATGTTTATGGTCTCTTAATGATCCACTATCAGATGTGTTCAGCTTACAAGAGAAAACAGGGCTTGCACAGAGGTTTAGGTTTTGATGTGGTTTCCCTCTGCCCTGACTGCTAATCCTGCGAGCTAGAAACAGCGATGGAAGCATCCAGCAAAGTTCACTCTTTCACCTGGCATTGCTTTCAGTAGAGATTTTTATAGGCTAGACCAGGTTAGGTCCCCACAGTCCCTAATCTTTTTGTTTCTCCTTCACTTCCACATTTATCAGGAGGATTTGAACAAGTCTACATACACGCTGGGAGTTCAGCACCCAGTGCTGATGCTGGAGGGAGAGGCTGCGTGCCTATCTTAGCTACAGTGCCTCAACACGGTGAGCAAGAGATAAAAATACAAGTATTCATTTTTAGTCATGAAAATGGAATGGAATAAGTTTCTACTGAGTTCTATAGGGTAATTTAAAGACCTCATATGATGGCAAACTTAAATACTGTATGTAGGCTATTAGATTAATAATAGCACCCTATTGATCCAGAGCTTTCCCCAAACCCAAAGTCAATACATAGAAGAGCTCTCATTGACTTCTTCTAGATTTGGATCATTTATTTTTGTCTTAACTGAGGAGTCTTCCAGAGCAGGGAGAGGAACAGTAGGAAATCATTGCATCTTGAGGAACAGGGAAGTTGAAACCTTGATCTCATGTGATTTTTTCCAGTGACAGACTTTGAAAAGAGCTGGGCAGAAATTTGCTTTATTTTTGTCAGTGCTGATTTTAATTAGAAAATGTTATTTCAATTAAAAAGGGTTTTTTGGAGGAGAGGAAAGAATGAAAGTCCACTCTGAAAAACAGGAAAATAATGTGACATTTTTCAGAGCACAATGACTTTGCTTTATCATGTCATTGAAACCTGTCTTTCAAAATGGACTTTATGTGAAATATTAAAGGATAGAAAGGCCAAAAAAAAAAAAAATCTCACTCAAATCAAGTACATCAAAACAGAATTTTTCAACTAACCCTAAAGTTTCATTTGTGAAATGCAAGTTTGCAAAATTACAGAAGAAATAATTTTAGTCATTCAGGAACTATTGAGTTAAATATGGAAAACCACATTTTTAACATGTTAATTGGTGATTGTGCAATTTGCTGTTCATTCTGCACATTGCTTTGAGATGCATTTTAGTAACTTCCACTATGTCATGTTTTAAGATTCGATTTGGAATATGGACCATCATTTACTATGTTTTAAAACTACTATACTGAAAAGCAAATTTTTGCCCCGTAGTACTGAAAATTACTCTAATGAAAAAAGTCAAATTATATTGTCAGAAAATAAGGGAGAACAACTAAAATGGTAGACAAAAAATAAAACCTTAAAATTAGTATAATAAGCACAGTAAGCAGTGATGTCAATGCACTCTGTTGCTACAATTAAGAGCCTCTCGGGGAAAAGCAAGATGAAAGGAGCAAAGATTAATCACAGAACCCTAAACCTGGTGGGATGGGGAGCACCTTTCTGCTCAGGAGAAGGAACAAGTAGCTCCTGGGCAGTGATGGAAAGGGAGAAGATACTGTGGGAACCCTAATTCTCCAGAAAAAAGCACCAATTGTGGAAACCTGCAATCACAACTCCTAGGAGCCCTCAGCACCGGTGTCTCCTTTAGCAGTCACCTCTGCCTTGTCCCACTGACCACTCTAGCTGCAAGTGGTGATTTAAGGAGTCAGACAAAGGAAGGGTGGTTAAAAAAATCTCCTATATTGGCTTTCAACCACTTGCTATCAGAGAAAAACAAAAGCAGAACTTGATCTTTTGTTGTTGTTTTGGGTTTTTTTCCCCCCTCCTTTTGAAAAAGGGATTCCTCATCTTTACTGTTCCTTTATATTCTAACTGCCCCAGCTGGAAACCTTCTAGGCCTTTTTAAAACAGGATTAAAAACACAGTTTTCTGCATTAGCACAGCTCAAAAGGATAACCTCAGCTCTTTTCTCTGCCAGCCAGCTTTTTAATCCTGAATCACATGTCACTTCAAATTATGAATATGATTTTCACGTCCCCCTCGGGCCTAAATTTCACCCAAGTAAATCCTCTCATTCAGCAGCCGGAGAAACGTGTCAAAAGCAGTGATCTTCAAGTACTGAGAGTGCTCTGGGAGAGATCAAACTGTCCCAGCCTGAACTCTCTGAGTGCCAGACATCTTTTCCCCTCCTGCTTATTGTTGTTGACACCCTGCATCCCCCCTTCCCTTCCTTCCCAGTCTGAAAGCCTGGGATGGCAAGAGAGAGAAAAAATAAGTCCTTCTTAATTCTAAATAATTCTGGGGTTGATCGTTTCTGCACTTGTGGGGGCAGAGGGAGAACAAAGACACATGCATGAACTGGTTCTGGGTAACGAGAAATCAAACCACCTGATAAGGCATTGCTTTCTTTCATCTCCTAGTACAGCTCTCCACTGATATGATCAGCAGTCAGATGAGCAAATTGGTTCAACTGCCCTGATTTCCAAGCAAGCCAGGTTGGTGTCCTGGTATCATGGTGCATTTGAAGAAGAGAGCCCCTCCTCATCTGGGTTTCTTTGTGTTGTACAGGTCCAGTTCTCCCAAGTGCCTTGCAAACACAAGCTAACTTAGAACATCCTTGCCAGAGAGAGCGTGCATTTCCAGCCCTGGTCTACAAATAAACCTAAGATCAGGATTGTGTCTTGGGAAAATAACTTAAAATCTGAGGATCAAACCTAGAATCAGATCTCTAGAAATCTACACATTGGGTTCTGGAGGTATTTGAGATTAAGTAGGTGTCCTCAAGGAGAGGCAACCTTCCCAGACCAGAAGAGCAAGTCTTGACTCTTCAGTCTCTTTAGGGAGACTAGACAGCTCCAAGGGCTGTGTTAAGCTGCCCTCACTATAGTTTCTTCTTCTCCAAAAAGAATGACAGTATTATTTTTTATATTCTTATATATTTGTTCCTTTCCCAAGGAAACTCAAAGGAAGAATTCAAGGGAAGTGCCAACACTTTTCTCACATTTTCCTAATGGAGCTGTGAAGTGTATTAATACTGTAGTAGTGAGGGCCATCTCCATCTTAATAGGATGAGCAGGTAAGTGCAAAGATGGCCTTCATTAAGTTCTTTGGAGCAAGGAACAGACACATTTGGATTTGAAGCTCTGGGGTTGGAAATAATAACTTTGCTGAGGTCTTCTCAGTACCAATCCTGACATCTGAGTTCAGCTTTCTCCTGCAGATAGTGGAGACACTTTTGGTTTGAGGTTACCTCCTTCGAACACACTTTTCCATGGTTTCTCTAGATTTTGCCTAAAAAAGGTGCTTTGGTGTGGCTTTGGATTTGAATTTTCTTAGTAGTTCTCCTTCCTCATAGGGGAGAAGGGTGAAGACAGACCCAAGACATCATGGAAGGTAGAGAGCACTCAAAACCAGAGTGTGCTGTCAGTCCCCACAGCCACATCATGCTGCTGTAAGGCTGCAATGGTGTGGCCATTTCCCATTTGAAAACCAGTCAGACTAATGTTTTCCTCCTGCAGAAGAGCAAACACGAATGTGGAAAGGGACTAAGAGGACGTTTATCGCTCGCTTACCTTCCCACGGTAAAGAAGCCACAGGAGTTATTAAAGAAACCTCACCTTTCAAAACATTCCCATGGCCATGAACATGCTACTGAACCAACGTATATCCTGGGAGGATTTCACATTTGCTGGAAGGTCAACTCTAATCCAACCATTGCCTGTTGCTATTGCAGTTTCATCAGCAAAACAGAAACATGGTGTTTTGCCAAGAGAGGTGGGCAGGAAACAGTTTTTCCAATCCACAAGCAATTCTGAATTTAAAGTTTTCCCATCCTAACATTGAGTGAATGGGAAAAATCTGAAACTTGAAAGGATTCAGATCATATCAACCAAATAATTTTTCTGAACTTTCCTTCTTTAACACTTTTGGTGTATAAATTTTAAATATTTTCTTTTAATTTCAAAATGTTTCCTTTTTATTATAAGTCACAGTAAATTTGAAAGCAAAAATATTTTTCTTCTGTAATTCACTTCCTTTCCCAAAGCAAGACATTCAGATCACCACCTGTGATTTCCATCAACTGGCATTTTTCAATTTAAAATAATTGCCAGAAAGTCCCAATCAGTATTCAAGGCCATGTTAACGACTGCCTTACTTCAGCCTAGAAGTGGCAATAGTTTAGTGACTGCTGAGCTGCATGTACAGAGTTTGTAATCCCTTAAGTAGTGCTTTGAGGCTTCCAGTAGCTAATATATATCCACCAGCATAGCAAGGAATAAAATGAATATTGCCTCCTTTATCCCTTTATGTTTGGTATTACAAAAGCTTGTAGAACTGAATTTCCAAAGTGGTGATTTTTATTTTTTTTTTTCCCTTCCACTGTTGGATGATAAATTTGTTTATCTTTGCTCTTGGCACCAAACTTTGTGAACATTTCTAAAAGAAACAATGAAAACCCACTCATGGTCTGTTAAATCAATACTCCCAGCGTCTCGTTCTCCACTGCCAATGCACCTTGTATAACCATTCACTGCTCTGCCTGAGTGGCCCTTCGTGTCCATTTTGTACTGGTAGAAATGACTAAACCAGCTGCAGAGCACTGGAGAATCAAAGCTCTGCCTCCTCTCTTAGATGCCAATCTGAGCATCAGCTCTAAGACATACAGAGCTGAGGATGAGCCTTCATCCCAAGCCAGTGATAAGCAGAAAGGATCAAAGTGAACAAGATAAAATGGCAGGTGCAGCCTCTCCACACAACAGGGATAAGTCACAATATTTCTGTACAGTCACTTCCTTAAACACAGAGCCAGACTGGAGATGATGTGATTGCAGATGGTAAGTGTAAGAGGATGGAGACTCAAATTTGACAGTCACTTTAGAAACGAAACCCTGTCTGTGTGCTCTCCCTTCAGGTCTACTTGCTGCTGTGGAATAGTTTTCTGTGCATAGAAATACTGAATTTTCCAAAGTCTGATTTATTATTATTCTCTGCTAAAGTCTTAAAACCACAGAAATTATTGCAGCTATTTGCATCTCATCCTGGCATCATTGTTCTCCATTGCAGTAAGTGGAACTATCTTTTCTTAAAATGCTGGATTGAATCCATATTGTATTTATTACCTCTGAGGACTGTTCTTCTCTATTTTATAGTGTGTTGTTTGTGAACTGTGCAGGGGGATAAAAAGTGCACAATCTGAAAAAGTGCAGAAGTCTCATCATTATCCTTTTTTTTTTTTTTAACCAAAAATAGTGGCTCCCAAAGGCATTTGATTTCTAAACTCTTACTGCAAAGCAGAATACAAGAGCAAAAATTCAAGTCTCTGTTGGATGGGTGTTTGGCTTCTCTTCTAGGACAAAAAGCCCATGGCTCAAAGAGGCATGTGATGGAGATATGAGAGGGTAGAGGATCTTGTCTGTTCTGCCCCCATGTGCTTTTACCGCTTTGCTTTCATTTCTTCTCTCTGTAATTCAAGTTCAGAAGGAATGAAGTCTGGTCCTGGGAATGAAGAAGGGAAAGACACAACAAGTATCCAACAGCATTTCCATACATTTTAACTTTAATGTGGTCCCTCCTGTCGCTGTATGAAAGTTTGTACATGTACTTTACCCGTGGCTTGCAGTCTCCTATTTCCATCCACATCCTAAAGCAGCTCTGACATTGTGCTTTGTCCTCCTCCCAAAGGGCCCCTGACAGCATGAACTCTGGTTTCCCAAGTAGGTTCCAAATATTTGTCTGATATGAAAAGGATGGGTTTCCAAATTTCTTAAAATTAGATAAACTAGTCTAATGTGTGTCAGTAATTCTTTATTCTATGGACCTCAAAACCTTCCTGAAGAAGCCAACCAAACCCACTAATGGGCTAGGTGGGTGATCCTGGGTGCTGGCAGTGCCAGAGGGAGAGGGTGGGTGATAAATAGCTGGCCTGGCAGGCTGTGGCAGCCCACAGGAAGGCACATACAAAGCAGCTCAATGGGAGTGAGTGCACATAAAGGGTTTTGGTATTTCTCCACCTTTCACCCTCTGATAGACCACAGCTAAACAGTGCAGCATCTGTTGTGCACCGCTGTTGACAGCATTTTATCCTGTGACTCACACAGTGGCACTGGTACATGCCCTCTCGCACGTGGTGTGTACCAGAGGATTCTGGGCCACATCCTTCTCCAAAGAACGTGAAGGAAAAGTGTTAGGTGCACAGAAACCATTCCTCCTTATGCAGCTTGAGTTTAGCAAGAGAGGTGAGCAGAATCCCTTTGCTGAGGTGCACCACACAGTGCAGTCACAGCCTGTCCCACCATTCTGACCACAGCTGTCTCCACCCATGGTTTCTGCTCCCATGGGCACCAGATTGTTGGGAATGAAACCTTCAGTAGAAAGTAAAGGAAAGCATAAAGGGAATTCAAACACTAACAGTCTTTTGGCACTAAAATCAACTTATTGATCAGTACTACCATCTTTCTGGATAGAGAATAGCTCTGGCAGAGCTGAGCTGCTCCTCTGCACTCCCAGTCTGGAAGACACTTTTTCCTTCTGTCAAACACCTGCCACTGGCCAGGTGCTGCTGAGGAAGGGAAGAGGTGCTGGGGGATTTACATTTAACTCCATACATCTTGCCAAGGTGCCTCAGTTATGAGTTGGCAGAGTGGATGGAGGGAGACTGGCTCACATCGTGCAGATGCTCTGAGTCACACTCATTTCCCATCACTAGGATCTCAGCTCAGCTGCCTAGGTGGCATGGCAGAGATCCCTCCTTGCCTTGGCTTTTAGAATGTAGTTAAAAAGACTCAAGTATCATCACCTTTACATGGTCAGAGCAGCCCATTAGGGCTGTCCAAAATGTTGTTTCTGACATACGAAAGCTATAGGAGTGGGTGAACATGTAAATGTTTGGGTTTGGTATCTGCTGTTGAATCACAGAGACTGTGATTTTGGAGTACATCTAAGAAGAGTTTGGTCCCTAATTCCCTTGAATAGCCATGCAAAGTAGGTGGTGTAACTCTCAACGAACATCAAAAGCTGTCAAATCTATGAGATTACTCAATTTTCTGTGGAAACAGAGTCCTTCAGTGGCAACTCCCTAAGAATGCTCCTCTTCCTCACTTTGGATACCAACCTCAGCAACACTGTCAAAATGAGGATCTCCCAGTAAGCTGTTGCTCTGGAATAGGCCACATCCCAGCTCCCACCTTCATCCAGGGGCTCCTGAGTGCAGTGAAAGTCCTTCCACAGGTACATTTGGATGTTATTGGCCCTCCTGGAAAAGGTAAAATGAACAAGGACAATGCTGAGGCTACGACAGCTATTTTGTGACTGTGCTTCACAGGTTGTGATTTTTCTCACTGTGGTAATCATTAGCAACTTGCACAGCAGGTAGGAAGTCAGGTTTACTCACAATATAATTACACTTTATATTAGCACATATATGTACAATTATTATTATTATTATGTATTGCTATGAGGATGTATGGCTGAATTTCTACTATGCTGAAGTACAAAAATTTCCTGTATCCCATGACTGACTTGTGTGACCAGGTCCCTGCAGGTGGACAACCACATTAACTTGGTTTCTCCCTGGTCTGGTGAGATCATGAGAATAAGTCCGTGCTCTGGCTCTCAAGCCTATCTGATGTCTTTTGCTGAGACAGAACAACAAAATACTTGTGTTTGGCTATTTCAGAGAAAAAGACCAACAACAACAGAGAGCAGAGTGGTTTTGTGACATTCTTTGTGTCATGGCTTAACACTCAATGTGGCATAAGCAGCAGTACCACCATGCTAGCCTCACATCAAACAGATGGCTAGGGAATTATGATATCTGAAAACCCAGAGCATCTTCCTTTTCTAGATGCAAGTTAATAATACAGGTTGTGTTGTATGAAGGGAAGAGACTTTGCTACAGCTTTGGGGCTCAACAAGTCCACAGGGTCCAATTCCCTGTTCGATTGCAGTCCTTTCCTTCTTCTCACCACACAGACATCTGGTGTTATTAAAAGCTAGTAAAAGAACTGTTTTCAGAGCTGGCTCCCCCATGTTGCATGTGTAACCATATGTAGTAATATAGCATTACATTTAAAATAATAATAAAAAAGGCCTGCTTATTGAAGATCTGCAGCTTTTTTTTTTTCTTCAGCATCTCTGTTCATGTGGTTATTGCTTCTTGTAACTGTTCTCTATTTAATTAGATGCAATGGGGAATTTATTAAAAGGTCTTGACCTCTCTGCTCTTTAGATAGCCATGACCTTAATGTTTGGAAACCATCAAAATCTAGCATCCTGAAACAAACAAACAAACAAACAAACAAACAAATAAATAAATAATTTCATTTTTCCTTCCCTGTAGTGTACCTGTTGGCCTTACTCCTCTTGTGTCAGTGTGGACAGTTTCTGCATGAAAAGGTCAATAAAGACTTGCTCCTATACAGAAAAAGTTTCAGCAGCATTAAGCTGGTAAGATTAAGTGAATACTTCATAGATTATTGATTTTCCTTGGACAAAAAAGGCTGGAGAAGTGTAAGTTAGAATCAGTGCTCAGCAGCTCTGATTGTGGCAGGACTAAGGACTGCACTCATTAATCCTATGTTCAAATTAAGAAAAAGACAGAAAAGCATGACAGAAACCATGGGTAAAAGGAGAGAAGAAATGGGGCTGAACCAAAAGCTGCCTCCAGCACTGACCCAGGAGGCTTTCTGTAACCTTTCTGTGAGAAGAGCCATCTCATGCTATTTACTAGATATTTCACTTAAAATGGCCCTATCACAATATGATTGATGCTAACTAGACATGGAAACAGAAACAGGGTAAAAAACTACTAGAAGAGAATGTTCTCTGGAGTCAGTGGATTTGAGTCCTGACTTACCCAGGGGAAACTGAGGCTGGGATTTGGTTCATTCTCCTCAACAGTAATGCCAGTAAAGAAATCATCTCATCTTCATTCACCCTGAACTGAAAAGTGTATCAGACTCATCTGTAATGTCCTACGCTGGCAATCCAGACACTAAGTCCCTAAGGCACAGGGTGCCAGCCCTCAGGAATGCCATTTCTGAGCTATAATGGGCTATGGAGCAAGGTGTGCCTCCTCCTCTTCCTCTCTGGGCAGAGTTACAGCATGCAGTGTAGAGGGAAAGAGGGGACAAGATTAAAAAAAACAAAAAAAAGACAAAACAGAGAAGGAAAAAAGACTTGTTTCATTAAGAAGTCTCCTTGTCTGTGGACAGGATGCACACAACAGGAAGGATGTGGACACCAAATAACTCATCTCAGGATTTCTCCATCATTAAGGAAATGGAGGTATTGAAGTGTGGGTTTCCTTTGCAGGTTCTTCTAGTGAAAAGCAATTCAGCAATAAGGCAAAATGTTACTACTACTTGCTGCTGCTAAAGGAGAAAACTTTCCCTCTCTTTCTCTCACTGCCCTGCACCTGCTCATCAGGCTCACAGTCCACCAGCACTCAGCAGGAAAATTAATACTTCATGGGATGGTCTTCATCACAGACACAGAAACACACAGTGCATGCACTCATGGATGCTTGGGCAACAGTTTAATACAACTACTAAACACAGAAGGGGAGAGTAAAGCAAATCTAGGTACTAACCTTCCCAGCAGCTTCTAGGTGTCTCAGAATTGTGGCTAGAGCTGGATTTTTGCCACCCCAATATTGAAGATCCCCAAGCCAAGCTGGTGTCAGGATGCCCTTGTCATAGGAGAAGTTGAGATGGGAACAGGGAGCAAAGAAAAGCTGGGTTTGCTGCTCCTGTTGTCCTTGGGAAAACTTGTGATAACAAAGGGGAAAACAACAGATGTATCAGTGCTGGGAGCAGCCAGCTCTAACAGACTATGGCAATCAAACCCCCAGATTTTCTCTAGCTGAAATGGCACTCTGAATTTTCAGGTGAGTTTCCATAAGAATAGCTTTCTTCCTTGACATCATGAGGATAAAGAGCCTTGGTGCCATTTTAAAATTAAAATAAAATTTTATAAATAACAGATTGTAAACTTCTACAGGTGGGAATGATCTGTATTTATGGATTTATACAGCCCCTCAAACAGTGCTGTCCCAGACCAAGACTCCCACATAGTACTGGAATACAAACAATACCAGCCAGGGCTACGCAGACATTTTTGATAGTTTCATTTCATTTTTCATTTGGGAATTATTTTAAGAGGCAGAATGGAGGAGAACATCACCCACAAAAAGGAAGGTGGAATCTCTTGCAGGCAGAATATGTGTAGGCTAAATAATGCTCAACAAATTCTTTAGTGACCTAAGTTTCATTACACATCACCAGGAAAGACCTAATTTTAGGTTTGACCTCCAGAGTGTTGTATAAATAGAGAAGGAAACCTGAGAAGCATTAAGATGTAGCCATTCTCAGGAAAAAAAAGAAAAAAGAAAAAAGGAAAAAAAATCCCAGTCCCTTCATTAATGACTCCCATTATAACTATTCATTGTATCCTCTTTTCCTCAACAAAGTCTCTCGTTGTTGAGCAGCCCTCTTAAACGTTCATTGTGTGCCCATTATCAAAACATAATTTTTGGCTTCACTGAACACATGTAGGAAGTGTAGTAATGTAAAAAGGAAAAGGAAAAGGAGGGAAGATAGCACAAGAAAAAGAAAAAGAAAGCTAATAAGCTTAGACTGTATTTGTGTAATTACCCTCTCCAGAACAATCTTCTGAGAAAAGGATATATTTAATTTTTGTTATGTCATAAATCTTAAACTCTCAAGTTGTCACTGATTAGGCTAGTAACTAAACAACTGAAAATGGACTCTGGAAGATTGCCTTCCCCACCACTTTATTTTTAATAAAGATGGATTTATTATGAATGGAGGGAGACCTCTGTGGTCAATTTTGAATCCGTTTTTAAGGACTGTCTAATAAATTTTACACAGCCAAAAGGGAAATCACCAGCAGTTTACACAAAGTAAAAAATGTCTAATTTTAGAAGCATGAAACAAACCTGTTTAGGAAATGCCCAGCCAACACACCAGTTTTTCTTTCCCATACGTGTTCTCTATCTCTTATAACATTTTCTGACCCTTGATTTAAAGTTCAAGGGGATAAATACTTCTATGGCCTTCAGAAGTGCATCTTTCAATAACTTGATTTTCAGGAGACAAGCACTCTTAGAAAGAGCTGAAAAAAGCAAACTGTGTTATCCACTTGCAATTGGCCTGAACTAGAATTGCTCTGGATATATTTTAAACCTCTAGTGCCATAGAGACACTGTTGGTCACCGTCCCCTGCATTGCAGCTGTCATCACATCTATATTGGTCACCTTTTTCACCCCTAAGTATGAATATTTGGATTAGATTAGGTAGCATTTTAAATGTCAACAAAGCATTTGGCATATTGGATTTCCATCCATCCATCCTAAGAGTCCTTTCCTGTTTCACTTTTTTCTAAGGTATTGAAAACTTGGAACAGTCAGCACAAAATCAATGGGAATTTCACCAGGGGCTCCACCTGAGAGACACAGTTTTGCTATTCCTGTCTGGGTCAACTACTGTCTTAGAAGCTCTCAGCTGTGCCAGCAGGTAGATACATCATTGCAAGGCCATCCCTGGTGGATGGAGCTCGGCCAGCTGGCAGGGAGGACACCTGGCAGCATGCAGGCAGGAAGGAGATATATGCATTGATAACATTGTGGGGTCTAACAAATCTGTGACTTTGTTTTTCTTTGTCGTTAACATTGACACTCTCACGGCAGCAGGACTTACACAGCATCTGAAAGGCAGACAGTGAGCAGGGTACAGCCTTGGGACAAGGACAGTTGTTGGGATTCCTTGTAGCGTGCAGTTCAGCCCAAGTGGGATGACATGTGGCTGCATTTCCCCAGGACCAGAGCAGGGCATAGACTGCAACTCACAGGATCATGGCCCATCACTCAGCCTCCCCCTTCCCCTGCCAGCATTTGCCCACAGCGCTGACCTTCTCCTTGGGTTTGCTCAGGGCAGTGCAGGGAACTGAACTGGGGAGCAGTGCTGCAGCCTACACTTCTCCTTTAAGATGCAGATTCAGCCACAGTTGTTTAATTGAGTCTTTGATACATTCACAAAATACATCTATAAATCTCTCTATCTTTATACCTATGGAGATATACATTGGTAGATTTATATTCCCTTCCTCTCTCCCAAAAAAATCCCCAGAATCAAAGACAGAACTTTTCTTTGCCATTCAAAGTTACTGTTTGTTTAGGATTTTTTTGGAGGGCAACATCCAGTCTTGGGGGGCAATCTGTTATATTTTTTAATTTTTTTATCAAAAATGCTTGAAAGTGGAATGACTTTTTCCCCCCATAAATCAAGTGAAATTCTGGAGATGGAGTGAAGTCATGAAGTGTCCATATCTACAAGTGATAGCTGTCACCTGGGTGCTCTCTCAACACAACTAAGGCACTGACAGACAGTTGCAAAGCCTGGGTTAGTGGACATGGAGCTTTGCTTCTCCAGCAGCTTGGCTTTTCTGCACATCTCTGCTTTGGCCTCGTTCAGCGCATCACTGACGTGCAACCTGCCTGCTCACGCATGGGACGTGCAGCACCTCCAGGGCATGCCAGACCCATTGTGCTGACTTTACTGGCAACCTGCCCTTTCCTTAGGAGAGGGCCTCATGGAAAGGGTGATGGCCAGGAGCTGGCTGCTACTACCTCTGCGCCGTAAAGCTCACAAGCCTCTGAGGAACCGCAAGTGGCACATGACTGAACTTGGCTTTGTCCCTTCAGCCAGCTCTGCCGGCCGGGTGCCTGCCTGCCCCATCTTGCTCAGGAATGGTGCGAGTGGGTGCTGCTGAACAAGCTGTATTCACACCTCCCAGCAACCTTCCCCCAGCACAGCTGGGCAGTGAAGCAGGGGTGTGTGAAGAGCTGTGGATAAAAGGCCAGCCTTGCAGGAGAATGGAGACCTGCCCAAGACTCCTGAGCTTCCCATGGTGCCTGCCCATGAAGAAGGCATGCTCTGCTTGCCTGCTGATGCTTGGTTTGGTGGTTCCCCCTGTTTTCTCTAACTCCTGCTGGTCTCTGGTTGAACCCTCTTGTGGCTTTACCTCCCTTTGAGTCATGGCGTTGTTAACAAAGGCCTCTGTGTGAGAGAGGTGAGCCATGGTGGGAAGGGCAGCGGAGGTACTGCAGGCAGCACCACATCCAGTGAAAATCCCCTGGGAATGCCCACTCTGAGGTTTGCATTTTTCCTGTGGTCTTACTTAGTTTGCTGCTCTACTCCTTGGCCTTCCCCTCGTGCCCAGGCTTGGTGTTTGCTGGGGTCTAGTCTGACCACTTCTGCCTTAGAGTGACCTCTTCTCCTCTCTAAAGGGACAGCTGAACTGAAGAATGGTTGTGGCTGGAGAACTGAGTGTATAGAAATGACAGAGTGCTCTTCACTTTGTAGGAACTGCATTGTCAATGACACAAACCAGCTTATTTTGAATGCAAATCAGACTTTGAGCAGGCATAAGTTATGACTGCATTCACTGAAGGCCCCTTACCACTAAAACCATATTCCTACTGCCAAGCTGCAGTAGCAACTTAGGTTGTTTCTACCACCATTCAAATTGATTGTTGCTGCATCCCCTTTGGGGATGATATTACTTCATCTTGAACAAATGCTGAGAGAGACTGAGGGTCAGACTTCATTTGTATGAAAATTGCATAGAAACCTGCTCCTCCTGATCTTGTTGGAGTAGATGAGGGTGTAGCTGCTCTCGAGGATTCCCCACCATCTATACTCCTCCAAGCAGAGCCAGGAAAATGCAGTGTAGGATGCTTCTCACTCAGCTGAATGGCAAGCCAGCCATCTTTATTGAAGTGGAGGACAGCTCTTCACCTCTATCAACACCTCTCTGAGTCAAATTTATTGAAAATGAAGGTATTCCAGCTGCCAGACCTGTAGACTTGAATATTATTTAACCAAATAAAACTATGTGCTCCATTGTAGTCACCATTACTCATGTGTAGCAACTGTTGATGAATTAAGACTCTGAACAGTCACCTCAGCTTTTCAAGACTTTGCATTTAAAAGCATAATATAGCCTCATCTGATATAAATCTACATTATCCAATTGCTCTCTAGGTTGATTTATATCAGTGGACCAGCTATTATACCAACATCAATAGCAATCTGCATCTCTATTGGTGGTGATTAAGGGTGGAAAAACAGCTGGGAGCAAGAGAAAATATAATACTCAAACTGTGACTAAAAACCTGAAAAGTAGGAGCCTGATCAATGCTGTTAGGAGCCTGCTGGGAATAAACTGCACTTATGACTTGACTTAGTTTGGACTGACAAAAAATCAAGCCACAGCTGTCATCAAGTCTCCATCCTGGTCTTCCACAATTAGTGGCTCAGATAAACTGGGTGCTGTTTTATACCCATAAACATCTATGGTGGTGATGCTAGGTGATGAGGAGACCTAAGTGAACCCTTAACAGGTCCATGTACTTCTTTGTCACTGCTCAATTTGCACTTCAGGGCTTAGATTTTCACTTCACAGCACCTAAAGTGGAGTTCAGTTTTGTTTTGGTTTGTTTTGTTTTTCCCTCCAGAGACTCAGCTGCTGGTGACTCCCAAATTGGTGCTAAATAACATTTTTTTCCAGAACTCAGTTCTCATTATCCTTAATTCTTCCGAAAAATCCAACTATGGCACTTCTCAAAGCTGCTGCCAGAGAGTTCAGCCACTCCCAAAACCAAGCCGAAAAAACAAGGAATGCAGCGTGTGTTTTCTTAAGAGCCAGGTAAAATTTGTCTATGAGAGAAGCAATCCAGGAACAAGCCCAGGGAGCGTCCACACTGAGAGGCTTGTTTTGTTTTTGCTTTACAATTTCACAGCTTTCAGTCCTTTCAGCTTCTCCCCATTCCTGCTTTAAAAGGCTGAAATTCTCTGTAGTGCAGCCACAAATATCACAGCCCTCTTGTCAACGTCCAAGCAGCTCAGAACTGCAATTTATTTAAAGCTAGCCTGAAGTGAACCAGTTAGTAAGAGCTGGTTTCCCATCACACCTCATTCCACCTTCTGCCTTTGAAGCCCACTTAACACAGCCCTACTATTCCTTGGGGACTTCAGGGGATTAAGGCAGGCCCCTTGACAGTGCACTGACTGTTCTAGCACTGTTGCCTTTTCTGTTTATCAACTAAGATGAGAGAGATCAGAACAAAAATAAAAGACAAAGAAAGAAAGAGAGGGAAAGAAGAGTGAGAGATGGAAGCACAGGGGGGAAGAAGAAGCAAAATTTTTAATGTGACAACAAAACCCTATTGTTCAGGGCTTTGGTTAATATTGGTAAGCATTTTTGTGCTTAATAATGTGTCAGAGAAATAACTTCCTTAAAGCTCCCTCTCTGTATGTCAGATAAGTTGCATTTGTTCCACTAATTCTTCTTTCTTAGGGAGATCCAGGTGTAAAAGCCCATTGGTGCATTCAGTTGCCTGTGTCTGAGGAGCCCAAAGGATTGTAACTGTTATTTAGAGCAGTTGATAACAGTATTTGATCCTTACCTCTTTACCTTACTAAAATCCTCTTGCTGCTGGCAACATGCCTAAGGCATCGTTGCAGCATTATCTTACTGATAACAAAGCTTGGATAATAGAGTGAAGAGTTCCAATAACACAAGATGAATGGGATCTATCTGAACTCATCATTACACTGACAGGCAAATGCAATGTGCTTTCATGAAGAAGGTACAGAAGATATCTTCTAAAAAGCCTCCTCTTCAAAAGAGAAGGATACTCAGGAAAGAGACACATAGAGCACACAGTTTAATGAAAATCCCAGCAGCAGTGTTGAGAAACCCAAGGCAACAGTAAAATATGCAAAAGTGGTGGATGGTGGGACCCCAAAACACCAGGCTTGAGAATTAAGAACCTCTCTCTATCCTTCAAGCCACCAACATCTGGAATGCACGTGAGCCAAGCAGGCAAAGGAGCTCTAATAAAAGCGGTTTGAGGCATCTCAAAAGTTTAGGGAGCCCATGTGGCTTTTCTGTAGAAAAATGCTGTAGAGGATTAGATACCTGCACTGCAGCCCAGAACTTTTTCCCTTCCTCACTCTCCCATGTAGAACACACTCAGACTAGTCTCTAAGGACTTTCTTCCCTTCATCACTCCTCAGTCATATGCAGAGAAAGAAAAATAAGAGAACCCTGTAGCAAACTATCCATCAGTCCCTGAGAAGAAGACATTCCACCCTGTGGTGTGTACTGAGCAGTGGATGGGACAACACTGGGGGCAGGTATCACAATGACAATTAATTGCCTTCAGATGTCTTTGCATCATGACAGGGACATCCTGACCCAGGGTGACTACAAAAATTCTTGATTGCTGTAACTGCTACACTCAGCAACACACTCCAGAAAAGGGGTCACACTTCTCCAAATGGATAGGATCCACTCCAACTGGGTAGGACCTACTACCTTCTGCTTGTGTAGCTGAGTTCCATCAGCCTGTACCTCCTTTTACGGCTGTAGAGTTACGTCAGCTCTCCATTGCTACATCCCTGTTCTGAGTTTCACCAGCAGCTATCTGACACAACCTCAGAACTCCTGTCATGGGAGTGAAGAGCTGAGGCATCAGCTCAGGGTGACATCCTGTGCAGTCAGCAGGTGCTACAAAAAGACCATGATTGTGAATGTTTTCGGATGTTTGCATTATTTGTTTTGCATTGTCCCAGTTGTGGGAAACTCCGTGATCAGTTTTTCTCCTTGGCTAATGCCCAGTGGGAAAATTCATTTCCTGCTGAGCAGTCCCTCTGCCTGGCAAAAGCCAGCAAAACCTCTGCCACCATGTCCCCCTTGGGGGTGGGGGCAGGAGGGGTCTTTGTGAATCATAGGCTTTCAAAACCACAGCCCACAGAGTAACCTCATCAGGTGGGACCGAGTGGGTAGGTTTATACTGGGACTTGTTTCCTCTTTTAGTTTTACTGGTTTCCTTCAGCAATCATTAGGGCTTAACTAAGCTTTTCTGGCTTCCTCTTGTGCTTATGAAGTTCTTTTGTTCCCACAGAGTTGTAAGGATCCCAAGCTTTCAAATAAAATCATTTTATATCCCTGAAATTCTTCGTCTGGGCTTAAAGTTCAACTCAGCGCTGGCCACTTGCTCCATACAACTAGGGAGTAAGGACAGAGGGCAAAGCTTGTACCTTCTGATGCTGAAATCTCTTTATATTGGCTGATTCTATTGCTTCAAATAGACTCACAGTATTACAGTATCAGCACCTACTTGTCACATGTGCCATGCTGGCCCAGAGGGAGAGCACAAGCAAGTACCTGTTATGAAGACATCGAGCAACAGAGAAGCCCAGATTTCTTCTGGGATTTCTTCTGATAGCTTTTATACTACGGACTATCCTGCACCTGGCAACAAAACAAAACAAAACAAAAACAAACCATAAAACCAACCAAAGACAAAACCAAAACCTCTCCCCAGATGCATAGTCCTGACTAAAGAGGCATAAAGCAGGGTCTGATCTGCTGGCAAGTGATCTGGTGCATGGCATTGCCGTCACCGACTCTATGACTGCCCATTAGATACAACAGCTTTCCTCCCAAGTCCCACAGTCACCACACACAGCCCCAGACGAGATCTTCTCCCTGCTGCCTGAAGTACCACTTCACTGGCTGCTATAGAAAAGTCAGTCTTGCTGCAAATCCAACTCATTTTTCTTCTAAATTAGGCTGAACATTACTTACATAGCTCCCTGCAGTGAAGAGAGCACTGACAATGACAGCCTCTGATGCTCTGCAATGTTCAAGGCTTCAGGAGTTGCTACCAGCCATCAGTATCAGGCATGAATAATCCTGCTCTAAGCTCTGCCATCGCATAACGAGCCTTTCCCGGTCTGTGCAAGCAGCACAGATGTCTGGCATCAAAATCTGCTTCAGAGCATCCACTGAATGCACTTAAAAAAAAATGCACCATGTTCAACTGGATCTCAGTTCATCCTCCCAGACCAAGATTTTAAAGAAGGCCTCAAGTAGCTATGTAAGATGCAATACTGAGGGATGAGAGGGTTATTATCTGCCAGAAAATTGGCTGGATTTGGAGCACCCTGATGTAATCAGACAGTCAGGGCATAGAAACCAGTGTGCTCCATGTCTTCAGCAACTCTAAACACTTCAGCTTCTCCCAGCTACCTCCTTTTGGCCTTCCCTTGGCTGCAATGAAGAAATGAGAAGTCTAAGCAGGGGACCCCCAGCACTAAACTCTGGTGAGGTGTCAGCCTTACCAAGACTATACACAGCCTAAGGCAGGGTGAGGGGTGACCGTCCCTGTCTCCACGTTGTCACTTCTCTGCCGCAGCCACCACTACTGACACCTGGAAAAAATGTCTGGGAGCTCTGATATCAGTTTCTGATCCCAAACACAGATACAAACCTCAAACAAACTTTAGGAGTGCAGGACTCCTATTCTAAAGTGCCTGGCACAGAGAAATTTGGGGCATAGTTATGCCATAGGCTACTAGGTTCTGTTATCAATGAAGAGAAGCTCATTTCTAACTAGGAATAAGAAGGCACGCAGCTGAAAGCTTGAAGGCATTTTCAACATTCCTGTTTTGCTAAAAACAAATCTAAAAGCAGTTACTGTGGCTCCACTGACACATGGTGACTTGCTGAATCACAGGAACTCAGTTTTAAACGCGTGGCTATACACTTCTGTGTCTGGCAACCCACACACTAGCTCAGGATCCACATTCCTTGATCATGGAGTGATTTGGAAATACATACTGCTGTCCTGAAATAGTTCCTCAGGGCCACCTTGACCTGGCTTTGGCAAAGCCAAGGAGCATGTGCAATGTAAAGTTCATTTTCCCCTGGTTCATCTTAGCAGGTGGCATCTCTTTGTGGAAGAAAAGACACAGAGAGGGGATAAAAGCCTCAGCAAAACTGACTAACTACATACATAAAATTGCTGGAGAAGTAGCTATTATAGATATGAGTAAATTCTTGGGAGATTTTGCTGTAAAAAATGCTTACTTTTCCTCCCACCATCAGAGTGTTCATATAAACCTTACAGGCAACAGGGGAAAAGGATACAGTGTCTATAACCAGTTCAGGCTGTTTCTCCCTCTGGGAGCTTTCGAGTGATTTGATTCAGCTTTCTAACATTGTTCAAGGTAGACTTCATCTCCCCTAGCACTCATCAAAGCTGCTAATAGGTACTTCAGAGCTCATAAAGAGATGACCAAATCTTGGGCATTGGGGACTCTGGCTCATTTATCTTCCACAGGCAGAATCAGATCTGATTTTTTACACTGCCTGCTCAGATGCTAATGCAGAGCGTGGTCTCTGGCACTTCATGGAAGCTTCTCTTACAATAACAGTCTGCTGTGAAAACACGAGGAAGGCAACTCAGACTTCATATGGCTTCTACGTTTAACTACATACAGATGGAGAAATGAGGGGGGGAGAAGAAGAAAAAGTTTTACTTAGAAGTCAGTGACTGGGAGTGGAGGAGAGGGGATGTATTTGAGTATCTACCAAAGCCAACACAAACTTTTTTCACACAAAACCTCCTAATTTGTATAAATAGATATAGAGAAGCTGTGAAGCCCAGATTTCACATAACCTCTGAAGATTTGGTGAGGTCTCAGGTTCCTAGTTAACATGGAACAGGTGGATCCATGCCACTTTCAATAAAATTAGAGTACTTCTCACTTGGATCTGATCCCGTGAATTACAGTGAACTTTTCCTCATTTTACAATGAAAATCTACTTATTATGGTGCTCCTCACATAATGCAACAATTAGATTCAGGTCCAGATACACAAGAGAAGTTGTGCTAGTGGAGTGACATTTATGTGGTACTTGAAATATCTGCACATATTAAGGGCAATTTCATGGCTAACTAGCAAGAAGTGACACTTAACAGTCCTTTTTGTCAAAATGACTTTTTTGATATAAAAATGCTTCCCATTGAAGTCAAAGATGTGCAAACCTACTCTACAGGGATTATGTTTAGGATTGAATTTTTTTTTTTGGTTGAATTCAGTTTGCCTTGATGTGCAGGACTTTTCAAACTGTTGTTGCTGCTGACTGTACTGTAATCTGGGTTTGACTGCAGTTCTAAAAAATAATTGTAGATAATAACTAAAAAAACCCACTTTTTAAACTTTAGTCTAAAAAAATAACCTCTACATAATGTCTATCTATATGGCAAATAAACTCAGCTCTTTTCAACATGACACTCCAAACTACAGGTATTCAGTTATACTTCACAGATACTAATTCTAAGAGTTGTGGCACAGGCTGAGTGTGGTGTTTGCTGGATGCTGTAGGCGAGTGGGTCCAGGGATTCCCTGTTCCTCAAGTCCATGTCCTCAGTCCACAGTCTGGGGCTACGGGTAAAATGGGAGTAAGAATACAAGTCTCAGTCTAGCAGCTTGCCTGCTGCTATTATCATAATCCATAGGCAACACTGTTTTCTTCTTCTCTTGAGGAGCCTTGGGGATCAGATCATGTCCTGCATGGTGCTATGGGGTAGAGAGGAGAAGAGGTAGTTTAGCTGTTCTTAGAAAGCCAAAGAAGAATTTAACTACATCAAACCCCAGAATTAGAAAAGCCCCCTTACCATCTCCTAACATTAGAAATCTAAAAATCAGCCACCAACACTTCTACTTCATCAAAAGATAAAGCCAGCCTTGGACGATAGGTCACCTTAAGCTCAGTGCCAGTGGTGGGTCATCCTCTGGGGACGCGTGTCTCCTTCCCCTGATGCCAGGCACAGCCCAGCCTGTGGGCACTAGCACAGACAGCTGGTGCTAGCTGAGATGGATTCCACCCTCTCTGTCAGGTCTTCAGTTCATTGTTTTTATTATGACTTGAACTGCCATATTTCATTACATACGATCACCCTCTGCCCCATCGTACATTCATCACACGTGTCAGTTCTGCTTTTCCGATCTGCTGCTTGATCAGCCTTTGTTAACAGAAACACCCAAACGATACACAGGGAGCTGTGTACCTTTTGCTCATGTATTGGAGGACACCATTGCAAAGAGTCTGCAGGGGCTTTTTCCCAGATAAAAATAGTCAGAGCCTTAGCAAAGCCCAAGGACATCAGAAAATCCAGCTCTCTTCCCAGCTCTGCTCTTGACCTGCGGCAGGGACGTGGCTGAGCATCTTCTTGCTCACCCTGGGTGCCTGTAAATTCTCTCCGCTGTTTCTCTCTGGAGTTCAGCAGCTCATCAGCCATCACCTCACTCTGTGTGTTTGTGCCTATTATAGCAAGTGTCATTTTGGTGAAGGCCTTTAGGGGAAAAAATAACTTTCAAGTTTCCATTGGTGACAAAAGTAGTGGCACATGGGAGCAGTTGGCTGCAGGAATAACAATTAGAAACATATTCTACTATATCCACTAGTGTTGGGAACGATTATAGATGCCACACAGGCTCTTGTAACAGCAAGCTAAGCAAGGGCAGTCAGTAGAATCCATTTACCAAGAGTAGGTCATCCTCAGCAAATATGATTAACTCCTTGGAGCGGAGGTGACGATGAGAGCTGACAGGGCTGAAGCAGCAGACATAATTGACTTGGACTTCCACAAGGTTTTTTTGGGTTTTTTTTGTTTGGTTCCCCCCCTTCCCCCCATACAATACTGCATAAAAGACTTGGGGTTAATAAGTCTGGCATTGATAGTGAAATTCTCAATTGGCTACAGAAAAGAATGACTCGGTAACTGAGGTTAGACAAGTTGGAAAATGGTGATAAATGGGTACAGATGGGGTAACGGTGAGAGGTGAGAAGTGGAGTACCACAGGGAGCAGAGGTGGGGGCTTGTTCATGCATCGGTGACCCACCGACAAGGGGGATGGGAATTGAAGTGTGTACATCATCAGAGGACACAAAACTGTAAGAGAAGTAGAGGGAGACCACAGGTGTGGAGACAAAGTTAAAAACAGGCAGGTGAATGGACACTCATCCCTGCACAATGCAAATTGTAGAAAATGCAAGAACAGCTCAAAATGTAAAAAGCTGAGAAAAGGACAAGTGAAATTGTTTATTTTCTGTAAAATGATGATGAAGATTAGGATGTGAGGTGATAGCAGAAAAATTCCCTGCAGGTAGAGGGAGATACATGTTTCTAGGGGCAGGAGGAAGCTGTGATTGTGAGTGTTGGACAGTGAGTGGGCTTGTCTATTATGTTGGCCACTAGCACTCTAACCTATTAGTGGCAAACCCAATGCCTTTCAAAATTTCTCTTTTATTCTATATACAACATATCTGTTCACTGATGTGTTCATTAACTGATCAACATTTTAAGCTGTCTACCTATGACATAGCCTTCATCAGTCAGATCAATAGTTGAGAACCTCAAAGTTTTAAATGATTTCATCTTTGTATTCAGTCCTTTTGTGTTAAGGAAGTATTATCTCAATTTGACAAAGATCAAAAAGCATAAAGATATTAAATCTAGTTATCAACTGTCATAATTCTATCACAAATCCTGCAATACTTTGAGATTTTCTTTTCCATTTCTGATGGTCAAGGAAGATTCATGATAATAAAATATTTTTGTTTTGTTAGTCCATATGTAAGCTTCATAGCCCAGACCTTTGAAGAACCTTTCAAAACAGCCAACTGAACATAGTTAGCGTATGGTCTTTGCAATACTTTGACTGTGCAAACAAAAGGTTGCTTACGTGAATGTTTGCAGAAAGCAAGTATCACTGAAGCAAACACGTGGCCTCTCTTAGATAAATGCTTTTTGCAATATTTGCCCAGCTGTAGTGATTTTTCAACTAGCAGTTGGAAAAGTGACCTCTGATTTGACCTTAAGAGACAGGTTCTCAAGCCATAGGCTGCAGCAAACTCTGCTTCTCAGCAGATTAAGATGATCTGACACACACCAAAATTACAGATTTTGCAGTAACAAGACTCTCCCTGTGCACTGAGAACAAGAACTAATTCTGAGACCTCTAAAAATGCAGACACTGAGTCCTAGATTCAGTCAACAACAAAACTCCCATTAACATAGGCAAAAGTAAAACTCACTTGGCCATTGTCAACGTGAGTTACTGCATTATTTGCACTGGTAGAAGAGATTTTCTAAAGCACCAAGATCTACTTTACTTCTCCCACCCGCCCTACCAGTGGTAAAACTCTCACTGACTCCAACAGAATAGATCTGGTCTGGAGCTGAAAGCTTCTTGAATTCCACCTAAATGTTTATAACATGCAAATAACTGCAGATATGACACACTAGTTCCCTAACCCCAGAGCCTAACTGAAGATAAAAGCAACAAATGAAATATTGTTCATATTAAAGTGAAAGGCAGATTAAATTGAAAGTGACAGTAGTGAGGACCAGATTAGCATGCATAGAGCTACAACCACATTTCACTCGTGCAAACCCCTTTCTAACTGTAAATAACTAACAGCATTAAAAATATCCAGCTCTAGACACATGTCACTTTAATGGGACACAAACACGTCACTGACAATTTGCTCAACAGGGGTCACAGTGCCAAACCATGATGCCTCTGTGCCACTCCTTGCTTGGAGTTAGGATGAGATTGGTTGGGTGAAAGAAAGAACCATACTGCATTCCTCAGTCTTGTTTTCCTTAAAAGCAGAAGCCATTTCACCTATGTCATGTCTAACTTGTAATTACCCTTTGTCTGTTTTGGAGTTGTGCATTTAAGTTCTCTTTTCTGCTCTTTTCACAGCAGTCTCCTTCTGCTTGTGATCATTGTTACTTGAGAAAAGAAGGAGGTTTTTTTTCTTCTTTAGCTGTACATTTAGAGATGGAAAATATTTCTTCCTTTTTTTTTTTTTTTAATGCTTCCCATGCTAAAAAGCCCCTCTGAACTCTGATTTTATGGGCACACAAAAAGCATCATTTTCTTTGTGTAACTTGACACATCCCAGTAGCAACATAACGCTTGATTATTTGATGAGACAGCGTTGTGGATCATATGCACAATGGCCCCCGAGAAAATTACACCCTCCCAGGCTTCAGCGAGAATCGCTTTGATGACAAAAGGGTTGCTATTATGAGCATTATGCAGACACTCAGGTCAAGCTTTTACTAATTTCAGGGGGTTTTCCTTTATCATTTCTTGACTCTTTGGGCAGTATGCATACAAAGGCAACTTCCAGTCCAAGGAGCAAAGACTGGATTTAGCAAAGAGTTAAAAGCATTTTCTTAACTCTAGACATAAGAAACAACAGTTGAATTAATGGGAGCATTCATGTGCTGCGCACTCAGGATGTGCTTTTCCAGTTTTATTAACTGCACTTAATGAAGTTTAAAAGATAGATAAAGAGATATATATGTAAGCCTACTGAAATCATACTCTTTCTCCTCCTCTGTCAGAGGAGTCATTAACTCAGCATTCTGCAGCCTGGCTAACTAGGGCAAGACTTGCAGTAACTAGTATAGGAAGTTGAATTATTCATTATGGACTTTTTCTTATGGAGGAATGTATCTTCTTCTTTTTTTTCCTGCTCACAGATTTTACATGAACATATCATGATTTTATATTTTTTAATGACATCTCCTTTCTTGAGTATTTCTCCAGTAAGGAAATGGTGCAAACAAATAATGCACAGTTGGATGTGACATGGTCACAGTAGGATTCTTCTCAAGAGCTCTCCACTGAACCTTGTGATTGGTCACTAAAGTGATATGATTTTTCTGTTTATTAGACTGGCTGAACAAAATATGAAGAAAAAGAGTGTTTAAATGCTAAGAATTCCTCTGATTTGCCCTTCAAAAGGAATCTTTTCTTTTCAAGATTTCCCAACTTACTCAAAATGTTCTTGCTTATCACCAATGTTTTGCCTGTTTCCACCTCTAATGGCATCGTATTTCTTTGGTCTTAACAGCCCATTCCTAGCAAAGATTTTCTAAGACTCACTACCAGGCTTAATAAGGCTCCCAGTGGGAAGAAACTGAGATCAACAAGGGATGTCTCTGTGCTTATTATCATGTTGAATCTAAATGGTGTCATTCCTCAGAATTCATTAGTTTAACAACATTCCCAAAATATACTTGGCAAGTTGTAAATGTATCCTTTCGATTAAATTACTTAAAAGTTATAGATTTTCTTTTCTTTATGTATCTTTTTACTGAAAACTCACCAGACTTACAGATTGCCATGAAAGTTTATTCTTTATTGGAATTAACACAAGAAGCACTGGGAGTATTTTTAGCAATATGCTTTTGATTAACGGATCATATTTTGAATGTTGCTAACAGGGGATTTTTAAGTGCAAGATTTCTTCTTGTAGAGGGTCTCACTCTAAAAGTTGCTTACATCAGCAGTCCCTGCAGGAGAACATAATGCAGCAGAACAGAGGGGATGTGTAAGCCAGGTAGCTACATCCATCAGCATATGCCAGAGCAGAAAGCTTGGGTGAAAGAAGCCCAGATTAGGGGAAAAGAGAGGTAAAGTAACGAGGAGCCAGTTCAGTCACTTGTAGAAGGATGAGATCTTGAAAGACACTCAGGTACAAATGTAAAAATAGGTACTGCTGAAGGCTGCTCTTTACCTGCAGGACCCCAACTGCCCATAACCACTCTTCTCAATCTAACATGAGTGAACAAAGTCTAATGCTTGTGGTAGTCACATGTTGCAGAAGACAGAGCAGAGGTCTAACTGGTCCATGTGAAATAAGGAAGAAGTCCCCTTCAGCACCAGGGCACAGCCAACAGTCAGCCTGGGAGAAAAAGAGACTCTCTATGTTCAGTATGAAGAGGAAAATAGTCCCTCAGAAGAAGACTCCTTCATGCTACAAGCCAAGCTCTTGAAGAAGCTGAAAGACCTTAGCACTAGATGGTACTTACTCTGGCCTTAAACAAGAAAATAGTCATAGCACAGAGTTCTTCCACAAGCCTTCCTGGAAAGATGAGTCATGACAGAGAAGACACAGGACACATTTGTTTCCAGTTATCTCTTGAGTAAAGATGTCTCAGGAAAGGTGCTAGCCTGTTCAAGAAAATCAGTGATGTCTGCTAAGCTCACCTCATCTTGACACCTGCAAGAAACATCACAAAGGAGATAACGGTGAGCATTTGGCAAATAAGGATTTTCCTGAGCCAGCATTTTTGCTGTTTGTAATTCAGAGGCTTGGCAGAATGATCTGGGACTTTTCAATGGTTTTCTTTCAAGCCACAAAATCGATCTCATTTTACAAGTGGCATTTTTCTGAACTATTTTTAACTTTCATTCTATGGTCAGAAAGGGAAATCCCCAAAGATATATATATCAGTGGTTAAGATACAATGTCCTGAGTCTGAGAGATACAGAAATATTTTGTATATTCTCTCCCATCATTCTGTGAGAGTCATTTCTTTCTGGTTATCTGCACAATACTGCAAAACAGCACAGATGTTTCATAACATTAACACTCAGTGAACTCGCCCAATCTCCCTCCCAGTCACCTTTCTATTCAGAAGCTGAGTATTTGTTTTCCTCTCCAGTGCTCTGCCTGGGCAACAGATTAATCCTGGCCACACAAAATGGTGCCAGATAGAGCAATATAAAATAAACAATTTGCAACAGATCCTGAACTGTTTTCCAGCACCAGCAGAAGCACAGGGGATGTGGAGACAGCTTAGGTGAAGATGGGGGCTCGTTTGTCACTGCATTGCTAACCTGCTGGTATACCTGATCCGAGGAGACTGGAAGATCATAAGAAATGAGGAGGCTAATGGAGAAAGCAAGCTGGACATGAATGCTTACTTGCTTTCACAATGTGTGGATGTGCAATAGGGAAAGAGATAATCCAACAGGTGAGGCCAGGTTATATCCTACTCTTTCAGGTGGTGAAAGAATTAACTTTTTCATCACAGTTAGTAGGTGAGTGTAAGTGATAAAATGTGCTACTTGTTTTCTTCCCTTTCCTAGTGTAAAACCTGAGATTTTACAAGCCAACATGTGCTAAATTGTTCAAGATGTTGAACTGAATTAAAATGTTCAGGAAAGACTGGGTAGCATCTCGTGTGAGATTGGAACTGGCCCTCAGGACTTCAAAACTTTAGTCCACAGTGACTGTCATTGAATAAAATTTAGTAGACAGCAAAGGACAATGTTTTATGAGAAAGTGACATTTACAAACTTAACACATCTACTGCCAGGTGGGGAACTGGATGATTGGACAAAGAGTCCAGGAAGGTGAGTTTTCCTTGTCTTTTACTAAGCTATGTTGCTCAGTAGCTTTGCCAGGCCAGTGTTGCATTTATTTTTCCCTGTGAAAATCATCCTTGTCTCATACCCTGCAATTATAAGGTTAGAAATGTTATCTCATAAAGGCATTAAAAGCAAAGGTCATCATTGATCCCAAAAATCCTGGCTGAGGGACCAAGCTGGCACTCACTTGTTTTGACAGCACCCTCCAGCCATTTGAAATCATCTGACTTTCCAACACTATGGTGAAAATTAGTGCAGCAGTAGGAGAAGCAGAAGGCCAGGGCTAACTGAGCCAGGCATTGCAGAAAGCTCTGTATAATGAGCAAGACATTCTGGAGTGCTTGTCATGCAAGCAGGCAAATTAGAAAAAGGATGAAGAAACTTATGCACACAGAGCTGGACCTGAGTTGCCCATGAGGCTCTCTCATGGGAGAACTGGGAGCAGTAACTCACATCTCCAGGGCAAACATCCGCTGCCCACTGGCTTTGCATTTGTGTGATTGTGAGACAGTAGAGACATGTAAGGGGATTTTTTTTGGCCTTGACTCTCGTGAACTTTATTCTTCAATGTCTCTGTTCTCCAAGGTTGGAGAAATCTGCACCAAAAATTATCTCTGTGATAAACACGAGTTGTTTCTAGTCTGGTGAAACATTTATTGAATGGTACCAAATGCTATTAAATTAAATTAAAAGACTGCTCCTTTGCAGCTCCATTTCAGATGTAATATTTTTGTTACCTCACAAGCTAAGCTGACAAAGCCACTTCATTTTCTTCAGACACAAAGGGACATTTTGAAGTAAAACTCACTAAAACAAACTTGGTTATATTTCATTAAAATAAGCAAGGGCAAGAATTTTCATGTTATAGCTTCTTCTCTCCAAGAAGCATCAAAGAGCTTCACAAAACAAATTCTCCAGCTGAAAGCACTTCCTCATCTGAGCAGTCCTGCTGGACACTTGGAAGTCTCTGCCTCTACTTTCATAAGCAAGGTTGGCTTCATCACGACCTAATGACCAAGCCCTGGGAGACGCTGAATACCTTCAGCCCAAGGTCTCTGCTAGATCTCATTATGCCTTTCAACAGCAGGGAGACAAAGGGAATGCCCCATTACACAGATGGATAGACTGAGTCATCGTGCTTTTAAAATGACTTGCCCAGATACTTGAAGCATTGGCTAAATCTCCCACACCTCATCCAGGCAATTAGTCTCCTTATGGTGAGTGGGTCTGGTTAAATTACTCTGAAGAGAAAGATGTGGCACTGAATAAATGATTGAGCACACATGGTGTATTGTGACTGAACTGGAGATTAGATCTACTTAAACTCGCTTTAAAATGATCTAGTTCAGATATTAGCAGCAGATCAGCTGTTTTAATCTGCCAAAATGAGCTGCGATGGCCAGCTGAAACATCTGGATCAGCTGGTGGATGCAGGGATGCCTCCCTACCCTCCTTCCTCTAACCACCAAACACTCTGCTGCCCGCTACAAATTAGTTTATAACTCAGGAAGATTTCCCACATCAGATGCAGCCTGATAGCACAGGGAGGGTAGGAGCAGCCCTAACCTAGAAAGACCTGTTCGCCCGTCAAAGATTGTCTCGAGATTTGCAGTGGGGCAGGGCCCCTCCCAAAACACCTCAGCCCTTTTCCAGCTGCCAGGAAGATGCAACCACAGCTTTGAGGCAGTGGGCAGAGACATCTCCTCTGTGATCTGCTTGGGATGGCCACCTCCAGCCTCTTGTTCTCCTTTCCATCCCTCACGCCGCGTGGCTCAGCCCCACGTCTTGGCAGCCCCCCGGAAAATCCAAAGTATGTGGTGAATGTCTGCATAAATCTGGATAATTTAATTACTTCTGGGAGATTGATATCTCTGGCTGCTGAGCTACACTGAGATAGAAAATGCCAGCCCCTCCTGGGGCACACGCAGGTTTGAGCAGGAGGGCTGGTACAGGCGGAGCAGCCAGCTGGGTCAGCGGGCACAGGAGGGATGCCAGTGAGACCCAAAGCTTCTGCCTTTTGTCAGGGTGCAGACAGTAGGTGGGACACTCTAATTTCAAGGCACAGCCCTGACCTTCTCTGTTTCATGTAGTGCTGTGGGGTGGGGGGGGTTGGAAATGTGGCATGAACCTTCTTCAGCCCAGTTTGTGAAATGATTTCATTGCCATGACTCCTCGTCCACCACTTCCTGCAAAAGCTCCTGTTGGCTCTCAGCACAGCAGAGAGGCTTAAACAGCAAATGAGACATGATGCTTATTCAGGAAACTTTGGGCATGATTCCAGACTGAGTTGGCTTTTTGTTTGTCCCTAGCTCCAGTGAGACCCATCCAATGGCACATGTATCTACAACACGTACCTCAAGCCAGCTTTGCCTTCCCCATTTTGGAGTGCTGCATCATCTCAGGAGCCAGCAATATACACTCTGCTCCCTCCCAGTACTTGGGCAGAAAATACAACAGGACAGGGGACACCTCTGCCATCTCTTCTATCATGCAAATCTCTGCAACAGCTTGTAGATAACCCCTCTCTTTCCTTCTGCTCCTGTAAAATCATTTCACTCCAAAAAACCTCTTTACTCACTGTGCTGAGGAATTCAATTCCCACTGTTTTCAACAGGAGTCAGGTACATGAGGATGTCTGCAGCTCTGATAGCATGTGTCCGAGCTCTAGGGGCTACTGCATAAAGAACTTCCCATGGAATTTTGAACCTGAATCATATTTCATCTAAATCAGTTACTTTGCTCCATATAATCCAAGTTCTGGAGCAGTCTTTATAAATGTAAGTGATACACTCCTGCAATTCTCAACAGAAGCATTTTCTTCTTATTTCTTTCTGGCACCCATATAAAGGTTAAATCTAGCCTGAAAGCATGTGTTCTTTCTCTTTGAGTTTGATTAACTATGGCTGCAATGATAGTGTGAACTGGAAGCTCTGAAGACTGGAGTGGTATCAGACAGACAGACAAGCGGGAGGAGAAATGAGTCTTTTTAAGTTTTTGAAGCAGTTCTGAATGAGGTCTAAATTGCACCAAATAATGTGCTTAAATAAACTGCTAGCAAAGGAAACAGCTGTCAGAATATTATACTTCTGTGGATCCAAGTATATACCCTACAGTTACAGAACAGAAAATTGCCAAATGAAGATTTAAAGTGACAAGATCTGTGTGTGGCAGCAACAGCAGGTAAAACACAGGAGTCATTTAAGCTGCTTTAAATTTAACTGTCCCATGCATTGAGTATTTAAATTTTTCAGTAGCTGCCTCATGAGTTTCCCTCTCTACACTTTGTTAACACAGCAAGGTTCAGACCACATCTAATGGTTTAAAGCAACAGTTTTAAACAGTATTTCCTGCTCTAATAAAGCCTGGCTTGGATTTATTAACAAAATAAAAGCAGTTTAATTCAACACCCAAAAGATATAAGAGATAAAAATAAAGGTATTATTTTCTAAGCCCCTCTCCCCTTTCCTTCTCCACAGCCAGCTTTGAGACTAAGAAGCTATATTGACTGTGGGGATGTAAGAAAGCTGAACCCACAACCTGGATGACTCTTTTGCAGAAATTCTTGTATCAATGGCTTGAAATAACGGCCTCTTAAGGAACTGGCAACTTCAGGGGGCAGCAATTGCCTCCTAACATTCCACATCAGGGCTGTATTGTGTGTGCAAGTATACAGGTTAAAGATCTCTCACTCCTTTCTAGAGAGTTGATGGTTCACAGGTATATCGCTACTGTTTTCTTTTGCACATCATCTTTGCTGCTGTGAAAGCACTTTGAGAGCAAGACTGTGGCACAAGTCATTTGCAAGACAGCTTTTTATCCTCAGGTGATGCCTTGGGACACTGAGATGTGACATGTAGCTGAACAATCTCTGCACTTTCCAACATAGGCAGATTGAAAGTTTGAGGGTGCAATCTTGGCATTTGTAAGTTACAATCAAGTGGAAATTTCCTTCTGACCTTGGAGAAGAAGATGAGAAGGACTTCACCCTTCGGAATTCCAGACATGCCAATCAGTTGGAAGTACCTAACCAAAAAGTTGTGTTCACAGTAGGATGAGTTGTGGGTCCCTGCATATTCTGTGGGGTTCAGAGCATATCTCATTTAAATGCTCCAAGTCAGGAAGCCCAGATCTGCATCTGAGCCCCCAGTTTAATCACTGCAGACTCCCAGTGTTCCCTTTCTCTCTCATAAAACTGAGAAAACACTTTGTCAGTGCTAAACAAGTTAATTCAAAGTGAACTCACCAAAGAAATGCAAATATGACAGCCTAAACCATTAAGATGAGTTTAAGTGTATTAAACACTTGGCAGAGTTAGGGCCCATGATCCCTTGGGTAGAGACATGCAAGTTGGTGAGCACGATGTCCGTTTGCACAGGGGTTGGCCTAGGAGGGTGAAAAAAAAGGGTTCAAATTTTTAATAAGCTAAGAACATGAGGCAGCCTGCCCAGTCAGGCTGTGAGATGAAACACTCAAACCCATCCATCCCTATGGTACCGTGGTGGCTGTATTTTTGGAAACTTCATTTTTTTACATTTCTATTTTCTCATGGCTCTGCCTCCGGACCTCATTAATCTCCATAGTATTTGCAAGTGAACAATTGCCTTAATTCCCTCTGGCTGGAGTACAAAAATGACTTTTTTTTTTTTTTTTAAAAAAAAAGAAGGTTGCTCTTTGCATTTTTCTTCCCTTTCCCTCCTTATTCTGGAAATTCCTGGCAATTTAACACTTTGCTTCTTTGTAATGATATTTCCAGAGTTAAGCTGGTTGGTACAACTTGAGAAATGTGATGATTAATAGCTGGGCATATGGGAGTGCTCTGCAGCCAGGCTGCTACTGTTGCATTGACCTTGTTTCACAGAGGATGATCTTTTTTAACACCATCGAATTGAAATTAGAACCCAAACGTGTGGGTTTAGACCTTGCTCCTCCCTAGCCCAAGCTCTCCTGTGTTTGATGGACTGGCTCATTCTGCTTAATGATGAATATATGAAAAGCTTCCCTTTTAGGAGCCAAAATTTAGGAATATAACTGGAGGTGCCAGTGCATCTAAATTAGAAATGAAGACAATGATGGAAGAGATTTTTTTTGTGATAGACAGTCAGCCACTCATCCCTTATGGAAGCCAAAAGGTGGTTGCTGGATGGATACAGTGGTCTAAAGTTGGATAAACTCTGTAGTCAAAAGTTGCATGGGTTACTTTTGAGAGGGTTCAGGAGGTAATGGAGAATAAAGTAATTTTCTGATCTGAACACGTTTCTGAAGGCATCAAAACAGGGCCTTCACATTCAGCTCTTCTGAAATAAAATACACTATCCTACAACCCTGAAAAAAATATAAAGGGAACATAAGGTACCCAAAGCGATCAGTGCTTGAGTTTTCAGCGAGAATCAGCACCTTTGACTTGTCTCATTTAAGCCAATTTTGCCAAGGACTTTTAACATCTAGAACTCAACCTTGTCAAGGGCCTTTGTGTGTTTATCAGGTTTGGGTTTTTTTTTTTCTTCAATTCAGAAAAATTGACCCCTTTCACATTTCTCATACATGCAGACTGCCACAGCATTGTGTTCCTGCTTTATTTGGGTACCTCAGCCCTGGGGACTGCTGAGCAGCATCTGGCCCCTTGCTGCAGCTGGGAGCTGGTGGTTTTGCCCTGCTTCTACAGCTGAAAAACTATTGTTTGTGGTATAAATCATATTTGAACACAACTTTTTATCTCTTTAGTTCTGGATTGTGAAGCAAAATGTAGAATTTGTGAGACAAGGTGATGTGATAGTGGCTGAAACATGTGCATACGCAGAAGACAAATTCAGCTTGCAGGTACTGTAACCTACACGCAGCCCAGCTCCACAGGCTTAAGATGTGAATCCTGATTTACAAGCAGGTAATTAAGAGCAGATCTGCTGAGCAAGAAGGCAGTGTTTCTGCATCTCCCATTGCCAGCTGGATCCCAGGTCCAAGCACGGCGTTGGCACCGGGGCTGAGCCAGCCCTGCCAGCTCCTCTGCTCAGACAGCGTTAGCTCCTGGAGTGGGGCTGAGCTGCCCCTCTCTTCTCTGCTTGTCTTCAGGGTCCTCCACCTCCCATCAGGTTCAAAACTCTTCTGCCACCAGCTCTGAGCTTGCAGGAGGGTTTTTCAGTTCCTTTTTCTTTTTCTTTTTTTTTTTTTTCTCTTTTTTTGGTGAGGAAGGTTTGTGAACGTGACAAATGTAAGACATGGCTTTGCTAAGGGCTGACGTACAGGATGCCTTCTTAATTCTTTCAAGTCTACATTAATCCTTATTAATACCATTAGCACAATGTATGAGCTGGGGAAAGAGCACAGAAGGAATACATTTTGGTTTGTCACAAAACTACCTGTTCCACATGCCTATAAATCAAGCAGGAATGGACTTCCATGGCCAAAGTGTTTTAAAGGGGACATGCTTGTTCCTAAGGCAGTTTTAAATAAGCTGAATTTGTGGTTGCTTTCCTGATGGCTGCAGTAGAGAAGCTAACTAAAAACCTCCTTCCCATCACCCTACTTTAGAACAATTACACCAAGTTAAGCACCCAGTCACAGCTTAGCTCCCTCCGCAATGCCTAAATGCCCACCAAGGCACCCCCACGCTGCTCCCCACTCCTGGTGAGGGCTGGGAGTGCTGGCTGTGGTCTGATCAGCTTCTGGGCAGAGTCTGCATGTTTGGGAGATTTTCCAGTCTTCCTTCATGAAAACTGAAAGGTGGAGAAATTAACTGGGAGAGGGGATATTACACTGGTTTTCATGTTCAGGTCTCAGTTTGGGTCTCCGCAGGTTGTAAACTGTTGAAGCCTGTATTTCCCCGTCAGCAAAGCATTTCAGCACGCACACAACTTTTCCTTAGCTGATTAACATTGCTGACTACGGGACTCAAAGAGGTGCAGTTCCACACTGGGGATCCAGCCAGGAGCTCTATTAAAAAACTGCTCCATATTTAAGAGTTGAAAGGTGTGAGGGCAGAAACCAGCTTGCTTTAGATGGTGGTGTACAATGTCAGTGGCTGCACTTAATATTTCAAGAAAAAAGCAGCTATGACTCCTGGACAATCTTTAATCCTATAGCAATTCACAGCCCAGTCATACACAGCTACACCGAAGAGTGTTTGAGTCTGTATGTTGATGGTTTTTAGTGATCGGGGTTGTGACATGTCCAGGGAGCCAGAAAGCTGCATTTCCAAGGATATATCAGTTACTGAGTAATTTGTACAATTCATTTGGTTTTTTTTTAACTTGATGAAATGATAATCACGTCCTGTATCCCACACACTCAAGCTCACATTGATATGAATTTGGAAAATACTATATTAAATGATTTATTCCAGCTTTATCCATTTCCTAATAATGTAATGAATTATTGATGGGTACTAGGAAAAAGAAAAAGATGCAGAATAGTATTTCAACAGAGGCAGTTATTCAAAAAAGTGAAGTGGAAGGAGAGCATTTTCCATGCCATCAGATTTTGAGCTCTGAAATATTTTCCTATCCAAAACTAGGGCGACAATATAAAAACAACTCTCTTCAAGTACTTTCACAAACGGAAGTCTCCCCTAATGCAGGATCTGGCTGATGAACATATAAAATCTTCTGCTAAAAATGAAAGGCAGTTTTTAAAAATGCAAAGAATCCCTTCAGAACAAAAGTCAGAATCTTTTTATTTAATAAATAAGACAGAAGGGAGATTTTGGAAATTAAAGCCAACCCTCATGAGACACCTAAAAATGAAAAATTTAAACTGAAACTCACCCTTTAACTCAGACAAGTTTGATTTCAATGAATCAACCTCTCCTGTGGAGAATGTATAACTGACCAGATCTCAGCTGTGTCTAGGCTGATGAGACTTCATTTCTGACTCCACTTCTAAGGGCCACTCTATTAAAAGATCAAAAGGGAGTCAAACTGCACCTCTTCTTGGGGAAGGAAAACAAGAAACAACACTGATTGTTAAAGACTCTGCTGATACTAATGCTTACCAGAATACCAGGGTAAACACAGGACCAGATCTTCCTTGCAACAACTTCATAAAATCTAAGAAAAGCAGCAAAGGCTGTGTTAGACTTCTGGTAACATTGGTGTGCTTGGTGCTTCAGAAGCTGAGCTGTTACAGGCCATCAGAGAACTGAGTGTGCAAGGCAGAAGTATGGAAGATGCACAGACTGAAAAGAAATTGTGAAAATAATGCAAATTGTGAAAATCTGAGGCCCATTTTTAAGCCCAGTCCTGCTCAGCAGAGCTTTGTGCACGTTCATGGTGCGAAATCACACGGTTTTGGAAGTGAATCACTTGCTGAAACCCCATTTCTGAGAAGCTCATGGTCTTTGAGCCATACCCTCAACTGTTTATCTGCTGAATCTACAGGACTTACGTATATAATGAGGAAAGATCTCTTTTTTGAGAAAACTGGTCATGTTCTACATAACTTTGGGTCCAGTATTTGCTCTGGCTTTAGGACCACTGTCGTGGCCAACTGCTTCCCCAGCTCCCCTCCATCCCCTAAATAAAAAACCTGCACAGAGGATGACTCAACAGAAAAACAAAATAACTCCACAGAGGAGGACTCTAAGAATCTGCTAAATGATCTGCAATACAATGACAGCATTTGATTCAATTTGAGCATTATGGTTTTATTATTTCTCTGTCTGTCAGTGGGATGTGTTACTGTGAACAACAACCTCTGCGCTTTTTTGACAAAAAGTATGAAATTCACAATGGAAAAGAAGAAAGGTAATGAAATCCTGAAGATGTCTTCTTCCTCTCTTTTGAAGGACTGGTAATGAGAAGGAAACTGGTTATAGTCAGAGCTGCCAGGCTATCAGATGGAATGAGATTTGAAGGGAAAAAAAAAATTAATGGCATGCTAAATATGTTGTTGAAATGCACTGGGAATAGCTTCACATTAAGAGGAAAACAGCTCAAAACCATGTAAAACGGAGGTCAGGCGTGAGAAGGAATGTGTCTGTGGAGAATTGTGTGCATGCTAAAAGCTGCCCACCAATTCTAAATACACACATTGAGAACTGCACAATAATCTGATCAAACAAGGTTTTCAGAGGCAGAATTATCTGTATCAGCAGCTATTTTGGGGTATACTTCATCACTGCATACTTTTTCACTTATCACAATCTTGCATTCAGGGACATAAACAAAAATGAGGATGTGGGTCACTACAATTTTTTGCAGAAAAGCAAGAACATGATAAGAACAGTCTTGATTTACTCTGTTAAAAATGTTGAATACTTTTATCAATTTCAATTATAGTGGCCAATTTCCTTTTAACGCTGTTCTCTGAGGGAATAAGGTTTATACACTCATGCTCTGGGCATGTGTATAAGCACACTAAACTTTTGAAACAGTTGGCTAATTCTAACTGTATTTGGCAGAGGTATGATTCTCAAAGTTAGTAAGGTCCTGGAAGTTTTCAGAGGAAAGGGAAAGGCTGAAGCATGCACTGATACCTTAGTGCAGAACCCATGTGGGACTTAAACTTGGAGGCACAAGAACATAAAATAAAATCATTTTCCCAAAGTTCATTAAATTACTTGCTTGAACACTACAATAAGCTATAACAAAAAAATCACATTTAAACCACCCAAATTGGAAGCCTCCTTTTTAACTAAGTAACCATCAAAATTTCAAAGCCCTTTATACAGCAATGGATCTCTGGGACTCCAACAGAGGTTACTTGGAGGATGGCATCACAGCACTATCATTTGACATGAAAAGCTTTGAAAATTAGCCTCTAAATACCCAACCTATGAAAGAATTAAATAAAGTATAAATGCACAAAACCTCCCGCTGAAATACTTTCTGAATAATGCAAGCTCTCACTGCACTTCATAGAGAAGAATCAAATAAAGCTAAATAAAGAGACATTCTGGGGGAAGAACAACTGAAGGAGTGGGCCAAGGGTAGAGCAATCCCACTTGCACCGCTGTGAATGTGTGTTCAGTGATGGAGGCAAAGACCAAACAGTACAGATAAATCCTAGGTTTAAGCTTTTAATCAGCTGGAGAAAAAGAGACTCAGCAATGTTGCTTGAGGAGAAACTTCTGTCACCACAGAAATACAGTAGAAATACAGAAGAAGCACTGGAAGCCTGTGGTCCCAGGAAAAAGACATTTTGAAATCACAGCCTCTGAGAACCTGTCTTCTAGGAACAGGGAAATAAAAAACAGCTGACAGAAAAAAACAAGAATGGTATTTTATTTGCTAAGCTACGGGAAGGAAATCTGTTGTAAAAAATTGTTTTGCATTAATTTGATCCCAGTGTCATTGGAGTCCAAAGGCTGAAGGGCCAATAGATTATTTCAGAGAATATTCTAATGGCCTCCCCTCTGAGGAAAAAAAAAGAAAAATCCTTTAAGGAATTTCCATGAGATACTCCAGAATAGTACTATCCAAAAAGACTTTCCAGTTAAAGAACTGCATTAATCTTTAGTGCTTCTTATTTACTGGGCAGGTTAACAAGGCAGAAAGATAATTGTTTTTATGAGAAGGTTTTTTAGAAAAGAAGATCCTATGCAGCCTGCAGTCTTTCCAGGTCAGAAATCTACTTTCCTAAACATCAAGGGTCAATCAGCTGGTCTCTACACAGTGTTGTAAAGTATCTTGGCCAGCTGGAGTGCTTACTACATAGACTATAGTCTCAGACAAGTCTATTCTCTTTAAATTGTATTTACATGGATTTTCTTTCTGGTTTTCTATTTGTTACACTGTGTTAAATAAATCTGGCTTTATTCAAGATAATTTGGATTTATTGATTATTACTGGGGACAATTACTCTGAGTGATGTCCCAGGGGAAGAAAATGAACCTCTGGTGAGAGGCACAGCAGCTAAGGAACTGTCACACATGGTTAAAGGCACCGGAGCTCTCTCATAGATAAATAATAAGGATATTGTGGCTATGCTCACTGCACAGACCATCTAACTGGTGATTAAAATGTACACAATGTATTCAGCAACTTGTAAGGGATTTTTCGTTTCTATATTGCTACATTAGAGACCATATGGAGTCACTCCTGTATCAGTCCTGTTGTGAGTTCAAACCCACCACTCAACCACCAGGTCCCCAGGTGCTAAATGCCAAAAACTGAAGCAGCTTTAGAATTTCTGGCTAAATATATATTTAGGTGAGGTCTTGATGGCCTTTAAATGTCTAATATGATGGAAAAATACCAATTCTTATGCCCTTTTAAGTCTCTGTATGACATACTGCCTCTTATTGCACTTCATATAGAAAAATCAAATAGGGATAAAGAGAAGAACATCCTAATATGGTTTGAATTTACACATCTTTAAAAGGCAATGATAAAAAAATCCTTTGACACAGAGAAAGAAAGAGTAACCTTGTCACAAAAACAAACAACAAAATGACATGGACTTAGTCCTCTAGCATCTCAGTTCTTGAGGATTTTAAAAGTTCATTCAGCTGTTGTTTGTTTCTATTGACACTATAATTCTTGTAGTTGTAGATGTGGTTTCTACCAGATACGTCATTCTTGCACTGAATTGGCTTCAGATTTGTACAGAAAATGCCCCTGAGAGCAAAGAGAAGCACGTGGATACTTCAGCCATGTCCCTGGGCAGGATAAATGCAACATCCCAGTGATGTTGCCTGGACTCCCAGTGAACACAATGTGCCATGACCTCTGCAAGAGGACTCCCAGGCACAAACTGGATGGTGCCAATTTCATGTTGCTACACACTTCCTATGTTTTTTATTTTATTTTATTTTACTTTATTTTATTTTATTTTATTTTATTTTATTTTATTTTATTTTATTTTATTTTATTTTATTTTATTTTATTTTATTTTATTTTATTTATTTTATTTTATTTTATTTTATTTTATTTTATTTTATTTCATTTTACTTTATTTATTTTATTTTATTTTATTTTATTTTTTTAGTTGGAGGAAATAAATAGGGGAAAAGAAAAAGGATTCTGAGAGAGGCAGTGTCCCCTTTCCAAAGCCTGATGGGTAAAATTAGTTGCTGTTATTCAGAAAATTGAGATGGGAATAACAGGAGGTTTCTATTCACCCTTGATCAGCCTGTTATAAAAATCTCACTAGCCTAAAAGTCCTGCAAGCAAATAGCAGGGATCTAAAAAGGCATCAGATAAAAACCCTGCCTGTGCTGATGGGTCTTAGCATTGGCACAGACACATGGAGAGGGGAGAGATTAAATGGGGGCCAGTGGGGTGTAGGTAGGGGTTATTTCAGCATTTTTTCACTCTCTCCAGGGTTGAATATTTGTACATGTTCCTGCTCACTTGTCTCTAGCAGAGCTGGTGGACAAGGAGGGAGATCATGAAGATTTACAGCTGTTTGAAGGGGAAAAAAATCAGAGCATGAGCAGAGGAAGCCTCACTGTTCATATACTCCTGGGGACTATTTTTTTTCCCCTTTGTTTTGTTTCTTTACTTAAGAGTTCATCAACGTTTAAATACATAGAAAGACCTTTCTCACAGGACAACTGCAGCCATGGAGAAAAAGAGGGAAAAAAGCAGTTTTATTTCAGATGCTGTCTCCAAGCAGTGTATAAGATTTACACTGAGTCACTACTTGGATAGTTGAAAGTGCTTCATTTAGTTTATGCTCAAAACCATGCAAACTCCAGCACAGCTTTAGCACGTCCTTGCCTCTCAAGGGCAAGGACACACACAGGAATTCAGAGACTTGAAAATACAAATACAAAATTAGGCAAGACTTTTGTGATTTGTTCAGTATCCCACATGAATTTTGGTAGCCACTCAAATCACACAATCCTAGGACACCAGGAAAGCTCCTTGTTCTCTGAAGAAAAAGCAGAGCTTTGTGAAGCACTTACCTATCTAGTTTTATTTACTTTATTACTTATTCCTAACCATCCATTTATCTTAGTTACTTGTATTATATTCACTGTGGTAGCGTCAAAATGCTTCATAGTCTTTATCCTGAATCTTTGTCATTCATACATTGCTTTTGTCATGCAAATAAAGTACTTATCTCCCTTTCATAAGATGAGGGACTTGAAGCCATGATTGGAATACCCATACAGCATGGCCAGCCTGTGTAGGTAAGTTCACATATCCTGACATGAATATATTGCTTCCCCTTCATTGATACCTAACTGCAAATACCCACTTGGCAATGTAGATAGACAAAGCAGATGTACTTGAGAAGACTACTACATCTAATTTCAATTGAAAGAAAAATTACTTGTAACTAACCATTTTCAGTGTAACAACACAGCTCTGTAAATAACAGGTAGATATCTTTGAATTTCTCCACGTAATGAGTGACTTAAGAAGCCTGTAACAAAGCTGAAAACTGAATAGACTCCAAACCTTGTCTTTCACCCTAGAGCTGCTTATTTTTTGTGTGTTTTCCTGCAGTAAAATAAAAGAATTAAAAATTAAACAGATATATCTGTCTATTTTAAGGGAAATTTCAAGTATTGAAAGGAGCCTATGTTCCTGAATATTGAAAAGGGGTTGGACTAGATGACCCTGAAAGGTCTCTTCCAAACCAAACCAGTCTATGATTCTATGAGTCTAAAATTGTATTTGTTGACAAGCACAAAAGCTTGTGATGCCCCTTTCCTCCCCTGTGACAGAAGTCCTCCTGCCTTCAAAATATAATCTTTGAGGTACATTTTGTCTTTGGCTCCCCAGTACATGTTCACCAGAGAGACAATTCACTGCAACTGATTGCACTGCCTGGGGTGACACACAAGTCACTCCTTTTCTCCATCACCAATTAGGACTAGAGATATGGGCACAACCCATCGAGCCAAGGGGCTTGGGAGGAAAGCAAGGCTCTTCCAGGGACATACCTGGGCACGTGCCATCCAACAGCCCTACGTGATGATGAGCCAAAGCCCTGCAGTAGCTTCCTGTGCCAGTTATTGATACACTAGCCCAGAAAACTGGGCCACAGGTTTTTTTCCACCTCAGTCTGAAGGAGATGAAAGGAATTTCAGTCCAGATTGCAGCCCGATGTCAGAACGTTACACTCTGTTCTTGGCGGTGGAACTTGCCCAGGGGATGGGAGGGAGATTTATTTATGTATTTATTTATTTATTTATTTCATACTATTTCCAGCTGGCCTACCTCTTCTACCATCAAGTGCAGTCAAAACATGACCATGTTTCCAGTGGTGACGAGCTGTGCTATTGCTGAATATAAGAGACAATTTCACTTGAATCTCCAACAAATCTTACAGCTTCATATTTAGCACCCCAGTGGTCTGCCTCTTCCTAAGCATTATTTTCTGTGAATTGTTAAAGTGAGATTTTGTAATTTTACTGAATATAAGTCATGAAAGCTCCAAATATTTGGCAAGTAGAGAAATAATATATATTTCAGAAGTATTAACAGCATGCCTTGAGCTAACTGACATTGCAGTGTTTTTGTGCTGTTTTGGTATCTAGAAAGCTGACATTTGTCCACCTGCCACTGCATTCCCCACCTTCTCCTGGACTGTATGTAGAAACACATGGATCATTAACAGAATAGCACATGTCAGAAGGAGACCCAACAGTCTCATAATTCTAATAAAGTGCCTAATGAAGAACAAAGAGATGCTGCACATGTACCCTACAGAAATTCCATCCCTGAGTTATTAAAGCCCAGCAGTACAACCTGGCTGGCATACATTCAACACTCACTTCAGCTCCTGGTGTCCATCAGCAGTGACACAACTGGCTTCTCCTGCCCCTGTCACACTGGTGCAGGGTGTCCTCAACCCTCCCACTTTTTGCATGACGGTACAGACACTAAGAGACATTCACACTGGAGACCAGCCTTCTGGTGTGCCTGCCTGTGCAGATCCAGAAGAGATCTGAGCCTCATCCCTGCTACTTTATTTCAAGTGTCTTTTCTGTAACTCCTTCCTCCATAGGTTAATGAAGACTTAAGCACTCTGTCTCAGCAGCACTGATGTAAAACGGCTGCTTATTGCCTGTTCCATCTCACTGACTTTTATTGTGATACTTAAACCAAAATGGTGAACCATTACACTTCATAGCCTGCAAATAAAAGCAGAATGTTAAAAAGCAGAGGCTATAACCTCTGATCCAGTCAAAATTGCTCTAAACTTCTAAGGCTCCTAATATTGAGACAACTTTACTGGGCTCCAAAGGGGCAAGGAATGGTATGGATTATCATGCACAGCATATGAAGGACTTTAGTTGTAATGCTTCAGTTTTTATTCTACCCATGCCCAAAGATAATGGAAGAAATCCTAAGCCAGCATGTGAAACAGCTCAGCTCCATTGACTCCAGCAGAGCTAACCCAGTTTACATCAGTGGGAATTTAGCCCATCAGCTGGAAGACTTGAATAATCTGCGGCAAGTAGGAGATGTTGGTTCTCCTTTTCTTTGGACCATATAGAGAAGCCACTGAGGTGATGGCAGCCAATTTTCCCTGTTTCTAAAGACTCACCTTTTCTGCAAATCATTACAAATACTTTCCAATTCTGTACTTTACTGGAGCCACTTGGGCAGTACAATATCCATTTTTAGAGCCAGGAGGTCCCGGGGTCAAGTCCTCAGTGGCTAGGGCACAGAAACCAAATAGGAGAAGAGAGAGAGTTGGCTCTCAGTCACATTTTCAGCTTCCTGATCTTGGGGAAAGCCAGAGGCCAGTTGAAACTGGCTCTGCTTAGAGGAGGGAAGGGACTGCTTTTTTGCTGCAACCCCACTCCTTAGGCACATTCAAGTATGTTCTGTTAATTTTGAAATAACATTAGTTTTAAGGAACTACCTTAGATATATCCAAGTTAGCCAAGATGGATTTAAGTCCCATATTGCAACACAATTCCCATCCAGGCTGTGGAAAAGCACTACTGAACCAAACACAGCCTGGCTGGACACCTTTAGCAATGCAAGCTTACCAAGTGGTTAAACATTTCTTATGTAGAAAGCTGGGGGTGGAAAAGGAATGACCTGATAACAGACATGAAACAGAAATAAGAAAACTTTGAATCAATAGTGACAGTAAAGTTGACACTACTCAGAAACTGTGGTTTTACTCAGAGTGAAAAGTCAAAATGGTTAAGTTGCAAGGATGAAATACTTGGAGGTATTTCTGATTTGGTCCAAACCAGGGGAAATTGGTACTCTCACAGAAGGATCCTGTCCATGTGGAACCTGTACACATTTCAGAGCTTGTCTTTCTGTTTCTGGTTTCCTCGCTGGTAAATCTGAGCAGGTTGCTGGAAGCCAATACCTTTGGTGGAACTAGAAAGGAGGAAAAACTTCTATGAAGATCTGCAAAATTAGACATGGCAGCCATTCAGGAAGACTCTGCTCCCCTAAAACATGTCCAATATAGCAGGGAGGTTTTCTGGGTTGGAGCAAAGTCCCAAGGACCTCTGCTAGACCCTGGCTAGGACCCTAGAGTAACAATGGAGAAGATGGCCTCCCATAGAGAACACCTTTGTGGGTAACCCTGGCTTAATGGGACACTGGGAACTTATCCAGCACTAAGTGAAAATAACACAGATAAGATTTTTTAAGTGACTCACTATTTGGAGAGTCTTTTGGGTTACACAAGTCAAGACACCTAAATCTGTTAAGGAACCTAGGAGGGACCAGACTTCAAAGAAGAAGTAGATTTACAGATAACAGATTTACAGATCAGGTTGTTTAAAAGTTGCCTCAAGGTAGGGAACAAAAATAATGTGAAACAAAATGAGTACTACCAAGGCAACCTGCAGTCTATATTTGCTGTTGAAAAATCTTGTTTAAGATCAGTAGAATTCAAAGTAATTTGCTCCTGTACATGCAGAGCTAAGGAAGTTCTTGCTAGAGGAAGCTGAAGGTGTAAAAGGCTTGAAAATGCTCAAAAAGGGGTTGGAAAACCTTCTGGAAAAAAACCTTTTGGTTTCTTAGAAATACATGCTAATCAATTAAAAAAAAAAAAAAAATAGAAAAAAGAAACAATTTTAAAAAATTACCCAAACAAACAAAATCCTTTATTGTGGGTAAAGATAACATTTATAGCTCAAGAAGAACCTGAGCCACCAGATCCTAGGAGAGTGCTATGGGGAAAGTGTCTCTGTCTGGTCAGTTCTCCAGCGCTCTCCTAGGCTCCCTCTATCCGACCACTTTAAAGGAGGAGATAGATGGTTAAGCAGGGCTTGGTCTGAATCAGTGCAGTTGTTTCCCATCCTTATGTTCTTAGGTCTGAATATCTTTATGGATGTAATAATTTATGGAGCTTCAGGTAAATGTGAAGATGACACTGGCCTGTACCTAGTACTTTTTGTCTAGATTTTACAATGACCACGGTTTCTGCTTTAGAAAGAAAGAAATTTTAAGGAACTCAGGCCAGCAGTTTGGCCCCTCCAATGCAAAAAAAAAAAAAAAAAAACCAAAAGAACAAACCAAAAACCAAGCCAAAAAACTTTGGAAATACCTAAAAATAGATGCCATTAAGGAAATAAAGCAGTTTGATATAATGTAACAGCAGCATAAAAGTTCCTGGGCTTTACCTCTGTGAGATAGCAAAGCCAAGAGAGGTCTGACTAATGCAACATAGCACTGTAGCTCCCATGCCTGGGAACTGATCACCCTTCACAGCATCCCCAGGGGACAGCGAAGCACTATTATATCCTTTTCACAAAACTAAGGAAGCCAAGTATCAGTAGAATAAGTGATTTACCCAAGGTCCTGCAGGAAGCCTGCAGTACACCGCAGTGTTAAATCTGAGACTCCTTATTTTTGGACAAACACCAGTGCCCCAAGGCCAGCCAGGCTCTCAGAAGCATGGTCCAGGTCAGCCCTGGCTGCATTGCCTTGCTTCCCCCTCCTCAAAGGCATCCCCAGCACTGTGCATACTGTGTCCTGCTGCCTCTACGACCACAGCTCAAAGCCAAGGGAATTCAGTTTCCCCTCTTGAAATCCACTCTCTCTTTCATGGTAATGAGCACTTTAATCTATCAGGAAAACGTAGAGCTTCTTGGCGCCGCTTTTTATTTCTGATCTGTGTTTTCTCTCTCTCTCTCTCTCTCTTTTAGGTTAATTTATCTGATTACATGCAATGCACCGCAGCCGTGTTAAGGTACCAGTCGAGTTTCCACTTGGAGGCTTGGAGGAAAGATTACCATTAAAACGTGACTTCCATCCACTCAGCTGAAATTACTATTGATTGCCAAAGAAAAATATTTGTGCTGTGAAGCTGGGAGCTATGATGTTGAACCGTATTAACATAATGTTAGCATAGCTACGGGTGTTTAGTGGCACGCAATCAGATTTGAAATGAACGTTGATTATAGATTGAGATTAATGTTCACATATTCATAGGAACACAATGAAAAGAGCAATTTCCTTTCTACTACAGATCAATGGTTTCCCCATTCAATTATACAGCTGTAATAATTGCATTATGCGGAAATATTTCTTAATGGCTTATTTAATTCTTTCTATTTGCCTGTGTGTGTGTGTGAGAGGAAGATCTTGCATACTTGCACTCATGCATGCATGTGTGAAATCTTTTGTCAGTGGTACTTGCCAAAGCCTGCATCCAATGTAAAATAGTTTAATTACTAGTGCAAATGTGTAATCTTTGGCTAAGCTAATAATCTCTTGGCGTTTTCCCACTATTCTCTTTATTCCCCAACAGAGCCCTCCAATTCCTCTGCTTGTTTAAGGTTTTACCAGCTGGATCCCACTGCACAGCAGATGATACACCAAATCTGGTCTATGTGTGGCTCTGAATCCCTAAGTGTTGGATAAAATGGCACCATCACAGCCAGAAACTCCTTGCTGGGTTCATGCCTGTGTATTCTGCTGCTTTTGCACTATTAGAATCTGGTTGGGAGCACTGCAGTCTGGCACAGCTGAAGCTCCTCACTCTGTAAGTGCTGTCTGTCTACTCACAACAGTTGGTGTAACGAAGAAGCACAAGACTAGTTAAGCAAAAGAACTTCCTATGAACTTCCAGCCTTGCTCTTACCACTCAGGGATTTGGACTCAAATTAAAAATGAGACCTTGAATACCAAAGGCACATCTGCAGGAACAGGAAACAACTGCTAGACATCTTATTTTATTTTACAGTCATGGCAAGATAGAACACCTTCTGAAGGGAAATCTGGTAGTCAGTGGACACTAACTGCAAAAGCACCTAGGGAATTAGAGTAGAAGAACCTTCTCTTCCTATTTTAGTGCAATGCTGCTTGAGGGAGTTTTTTTTTCTTTTTCCTCAGAAATAAAAGTTCCCACTTATCCTCTTCTTTTGTTCAAAAACATATTAGCTCAGAGGTAGTGTCCTTCTATGAAAGAACCACCTTTAGTTTCTTAGTTTGGTGGGTCAGTAGGCCACAGGAGAATAATGTGTCTTACAAGAGAACAGACTTATCTCCTTGAAGGAGTTCATATGGTGGCTGTGAAAGACGGAGTTTTGCATAGAAAAATACCAAATCCCTCAGAGAGAGGCAGGCTGTAAGAAAATAAAACAGAATAGTATCAGGAATTGATGGAATAGCTTACAGTACATGACTTGCTCTGCTTTAGGGGATGTCCTGTTACTGAACTTTTTGACTCCAGATGACTTGAAAACATCTCTGCAGAGATATTTTGTTAGACAGCAGCACTGACCGCAATGCATGGGCAGAAGGACGTTCTCCAAGCTACGTCACAACGGAAGCCTGCAACATTTCCAAGCTCTCTATCAGACACATCCTACAGACCATATTGCTGGCAATGCTTGAAACTAATATTACCATTTAAAAAAATAAAATTCATAAGGCACAACTGAGTAATGCACTTCAGAGGTTGTTCAGCTTTGAAGCTGAGGGTAAGGGTATTCTGGTTGTACACCGTTTCTGCTGACTGTGCTCCCTGCACTAGCAAGAGTTATAAGAAACTGTAGCAGACGTGAGATCTGCACCGTATATTTAAACTGGCTTGACTTCCCCAGGAGTGTTCATTCTTTTCTCTGTTGAAAAAACCTGCCAGTAACACAACACAAAGCTATTCCTCGGCATGGTATGGCTTGTTGTATATGTCTTACTTACACTGCAAACTTTTTAAGGTAAAGAATTAATTTTTGCAGGTTTTTCTTTTATTGCAGAGCATCCAGACAAAAAGATGTCCACGTTTTGGTATGCTCTATCATTCCACTTTGTAGGAGAAAAACACAAACTGTGGGCAGCACATAAGCAGGCTTCAAAGTTAGATGTCAAAAGAGTTTTAGCTGCTTTAGAAAAAAAACCCCACAACTTGATATGTGGAAGGAATTACTAGACAGGGTTTACAAGAAATGCAGAGTCATTATTCCCCTTGTGATGCTGAGTCATCAGATGGTAACAAATGAGCAAGAATGAGGCAACATGACCCACTCATTCAGCATTTACATTGCCTCCCTTTTTCCCCTTTCCTCAAAGTTTCACATCTCTCTTCACTCATCTCAGTTTGTCAGAAGTCACGTGCAGGCACAGGCAGAGTTTTGTCTCACGTGCATTTTTAGTTATCAGACAGTGGAGTTTCACAAAAACTGGTGTATTTGAAGGCTCTTGCCTAGAGGAGAAATAGATGGAAGCAATCCTTGCTTTTGTTACACTAAGTATTTAGGTTTTTTGGGAAGTGGGATAAGAGAAGTTCAATGAATGAAGAATGTGGAAGAAACAATAAGTTTGATAAATCCCAGTGAACAGAAAACAGTATTCAAAAGCTTTGATATTTAAGATTTTGAAAACTTGACAATTTTGAATGCATATATTTCTGAGACCTTTAGGGAAACTTTGTTTTTAGAAAAGACTTTTTAGTTTTCCAACTTTTAATTTAACAGAATACCAAATTGTTAAGTCTATTTTGAAGGTCATAGGGGTTTTTTTGGTGGTGTTTTTTTGTTGTTGTTTGTTTTTTTGTTTAGTGCCTCAGTCACTCCCAATAATACAGTTCAGTCTCACCTAGCTGAAACTTCCTTGAAAAAATAGCAAATATCTGTGTTTTCATAGAGGCCAAATTGGGCCCTCAGGCACACCACTATAACTGCTGGTAGATGTTCTGCTCATGGCATCACTCTGGGTTCACAACAGCAACAAGGAGCTGCAGTTTGACCCAGTACAGCTCTTATCTGACCCAACTGATGGCCTGAACTAATCTTTAGCATATCTGCAACAATTGCCTTCAGAACTACAATCTTAAAAGTCCCATTACAAATACTGTAATTTACCATGAGCATTCCTCAGTATTCTTCAGGAAGGAAATGATTATGTAAATTATCAGGTCACCAAGGCAGCAAATGCTGAGAAGAAGCTAACATGTCTTTACAAATTAATTGCTGAAGAAAATCATAATATATACAATCAACAGAGGAGAAAAAGAAAGTGAGTGTTTAACAATCTTCCTGTTCCAGACTTCCCTTGGAAGTTGAAGGAAACATGAATTTCATCAAGCTCTGAATTAGCTTCCTCTGGAGAAGAGATCTGTCTTTGGCATGGATCTCTTCAGAAACCTAGGGAGGGATTCATCTCACCTGACTCTAGACAACTCTAACATGACAACTGTGTGTGATCCAGTCATCCATGATTCATTTATGGTTGAGTCAATGAAAATAATTTCTGAATCATTATTAATGACTAGTTTTTGTCAAGCACACCAAGATGAGATGAATTGTGTTTCGGAACTGTTGACTGTTCTCCATAGTCTGTAGGAGAACTTGCACAACTGGCTCATATAGAAGTCTTTAGACATTCATAGTTCAGGTATCTACAGTGAGAGTTTGGAAAAGGTGAATCTCATACCTTTTTCCTAACTAACATGAAAAATACAAGAATCTGGGTAGATGTATGAGCACAGATCACAGTAACAGGTTTTCCTTAATAAACAAATATCTGGCTTTTAAAAAATAAAACAACATTTAGTAGTTTATTATCTTCTCTTCAGCAAAAAAACAAGGAAGTAGAATCTGCTAGAGGCTTGTTCAGCCACAGGTTAGTCTGAAATCACATCCTATTAGATGGGAAACATAAAGAAATGCTTTGTTCACCAGATTATTTTCTCCAGATTTTCTGAGTGCCCTATAATTTGGCCTAACACATTACCTTGGAAATGTGGAAGCATATGGCATGACCTTCAACTCCTAACAGCCTTCAAAAAGCTGAAGTTGGATTATTTGGGGTCATGGGTAACAACTGAGAAGTCACAGGTCAAATTCAAAACCTTATTACATCTCTAGAAAAAATAACCTTTCCAATAACTTATGGCATGACCTCTACCTCTGATTAGTCTGTGAGGTGGGCTTGTCCTCAATTCACACATTCATGTATTCAAAATCTGCAGTTCAAATACAAAGAAAAAATTCTTTCACCTTGATTGTTATGGTAGAATGCTTTCTTTTCCTTTCCTTTAGGACAATTGTGGTTTTAGATACAGTGTATTTATATTAAATGCTTTCCTAGTGAAGCTGATTTTAATCATATGCATGAATTCCACCAGTGCTGCTCTACAGAGTACAGTGGAAATATCATATGAGATCAAATAAGTAGATTTTCCCCTTTTGGGGACAGATACCTTTTAAGAGAGGCATTGATATCCAATCGCCGTCTTAATTTATGAAAATCCATGTTTTAATACTCTGTACTCAGAGGCTTTGTTCACTGTTAGAGCATTGCTTGTGCAGGTGTACAGGTCTTCATGACTGATACAAGCAGCAGACACCCTGGCCATTGACACAGGGAAAGTGAATATTCGAGTATCAGTGAGGCAGGCATAAGGGACAAAAGTTCTGGAGATACAATGGAACCCAATTTGTGTTTACCCATTTACTTACCCTGAAGCAAATTTCTCAGCAAACTAGAACTGCCTTCCCTGGGATAACATCCTCAAACAATGATGAAGCTTCTTTCTGCCTATTGGTTCAGTCCTCGCAGGAAACAACATGACTTTATTGTTCTATACATCAGCATAAGTAGAGCTTGGCCAATGTCAAGGGTATGCAGATCTGTATTTATATCTATGAAACAAACAGGCAAACAAAAAAGTGATGAAATTAAAATGGAAGGAGATTGAACAAAGACTTACAGAAAAAAAATTATGTTGTCTATCAGTGCTACATGGGCAAATATAGTTCAGTATGTCTCTGAAGCACCAATATGCTTCAGAGAAATAAATAATAGGTGATGTCATTGGTCAGATATTAATATTTTAATAATAGTACAAAGAAAGACTAAAAAATCTAGCAGTTGTCATAAGAAATGTTACCTGTCAGAAGACAACACGATGACAGGTTGCTTGTTTTATAACCTTTGCTTCTTCTAGCTTGTACTGGGAAGCTGATGGAAGAATTGTAGTTTTCAAATGTGTTAAGAACGTATTTAGGAGACCACTGGCCAAGGCTTGTAAATCAGTGTTTTGTGAAAGTTGAGATATTGTCATAAAGAGTTTAAACACAGTGTGTTTGAGGAAGTGAATCTCTATTTCCATCAAAGACAAAGCAGTTTTTGCATGAAACAGAGAAATATCTAATTGTCTAATTCTTTTTTTATCCTTTTTTTAATTTTTTTTTTGAGGTATGTCTAAAAGTGATGCTAGGAGCTGCATCTGCAGAAAGGCCTTGGCATCCAAGGGAATTTGACTTCTGCACTCCAGGCTGGAGCTGAATTTTATCTTTCAGACTGCTAAAGCATGTTGAAACCTTTGTGTCTATTGTGGGTTAACAGAAGTCTGTAAACTTCAGAATTCAGCATACATCACACTGGATCCATGACCTAAGCACAGTTAACCAGAATGCCTTGTGTAGGGATGGATGTCCATGAGGTAGTTCTATATTTTTACTGTTTTGTAACCTTCCATATTACCGTCTTTACCCATTAAATGACATGTTAGAAGGAAAACTTATTATTTGGGAAACAGTAACCTGATAGTAAGAAAATATATGTTGTAGCATGCTGTGCTAATATGCCTTACAGCTCTGCCTCCATGAGCTGTTCCTCCTCTGCACTGGTATCTTCTGCCCCTTGGTCTGGGTACAACAAGTCTCCATGTCAGCTGTTTTTGTGTTATGCTGATGAAACAAATCCACAGCTTTCTTGTTTTCACAATAAGAAAAAGGGCAGGTTCCTTTTCTGGGCATGGTTTTTTTACCACCAAGCTCTGTTAGTTTCCTTCCCAGTGGAAGAGTACTATTGGGAACGCCCAAGTCTTATCCTGGCTGAAGAGTGACCTACCTCTGCCTGAAGCTCAGCAGCTGGGGAAGAACCTGGAAAGCACAGCTGTACAAGTCAGTGGAACTGCTAATGTGCTTATGGGTAGGTGCAGATACTTTTGGAAGAAGCATGATTTGGAAAAGCCATGCTGAACAGTCTTTTGCAGTAAATACCGAGCCTGTATTGAGGTTAAGACAGACTGTGGCTTTTTACTACCATTTTTGCATTCCAAGAACAAGGAACACAGCCCTGATGGGAAAAAAGAATGAAAAATTAAAGTACACAACTTTATATCAGGCTGAAATCTTCATCATCACAGGTTAGCATTATGAAAAGGCAACCCCTGTGCTCGCGTTACGCTGGGTAGCACCCTGTAACTGGAAGGGCTTATGTGTCACGCTACATTGAAATACACAAACACTTTTCACCTCAGCTCAGTAAGTTCTTGGCATCAATCACAACCTCCTCCTTCTTCACCTGAAGTGGTTTACGCAAAACTGCCCATAAGTCACTCTTTCTGAGGTTCACCAGCTCAACGAACCAAATCAAACCACCCTTGCAGACTACAGCAGGCTGACTGCTGCTCTCTTCCCTGCTCATCACGGGCAGCAGGAGGTAGGCAGGAAGGCACTTGCAGTGCACCCTATCAATGTGAACTGGCCTCATTCTTCATTTCACATTTGAAATTCCAGATTGACCTGGTGGGTTCCCTCTGGTAAAAGCCATGCCAGATGTTGCTTTGTTCCTTTACTTTGTAAATATATCTGCTGCCCTCTGTGTGCAGATGTTGGGGTCAGAAATGCCAGCATCATAGTCCTTTCAACATTTTCTTTTTAACTTTTTCCTCCATACAGTTCTTCATATCTCTCCCATCCAATATGCAGTTACACAAACTCTGTTCGCACACATGCTGAGTCCTCAGGGTCTATGGACCAAATCAAGTGGGACGAGCACAGACTGCTGTGCTAGCACAGGCTTTTGCACAGTTCAGCTCCTTGCTGCAGTAGCCAGGCACTCTTATACCGGAAATTTCAGCTTCTAGTTGCAAGAGGCAGGAATCAGAAAGCTCCAGAGCCTCCTCATCCAGCAGAGCTGAAAGGAGAATGAGTGTCATGATTGTCTCCTGATATCTTCTTGCTGCGGGCCAAGGATTTCTTAGAGCAAAGCATCACAGCGGAGTGCTGAGTTGTAATACGAGGGGGTATGGAGGAGCAAGAGGATATTCTTCTTTCCTTCCTTCCTTCCTGGGGATTCCTGGCAGTTAAGCTGAGCTCCAAAGCATGGGAAGATCAGGAAGCTATTTCAGTGGATGAGGCCTCTAACATGTACACTTCAGTCTGGTGAGCATCTTGGTGAATGCTTTGCAGTGTGGGAGGTTCCATGCTGAGATCAACTAGTCTTCCAACCTTTAGTGCTATTCTGGTTCAGATGGAAGCCCCCATCTGTCATTATCCTCAAGAATCTCCCTGCCTAGCAGGGTCATCCTTGGATGTGAAGCTACAGCTGATCAGATATTACTTGCAATTCTTCAGTAGGTGGAAAACTGGAGACTTACTGTGTGTGGTAAACACCTTCCTGAAAACCATATGGCTGTTTGGGGGGTGGGAAGTCAAAAAAGGCAAGGCAAAGAGCAAATACATCCATCTTCATTGCACCTGAAGACCTGGCTTTGTTTGCAAGTGAAAATGAGATTTATGTTATCAGCTTGCTCCCTTAATGGTCATTTGCCGACAATGCAAAACTATCACTTAATGGAATATGACTGGCAATGAAATGTCCACTGAGGAGAGAGCTCTGATTGGAACAGCAGAGTTTGACTCAGGTCAGGCTTGGGGTACGCTACCAAAACACTGAAGGGACTGAGAAGAGGAGCAGAACAGAGAGGCACTTACCACAAATACTTTAATAAATTAATTTAGACTGTTGCTTTTTCTCTTTGCTTGCAAAATGTTCACAAGCTGATTACAATTTCTCCAAATTTATCTCTTATTCAAATTTACTGAATGGTATACTTTGCCCTTTTAAAAATAAGTAATATTGACTGATTACAAACAATTCTGCAGCAGGATATGCTGATCAGTAGTCAAAATATGGTCTGATTTAGATAATGACTTGATCCCATGGATCACACAACATCATTTCTCCTCCGTAAGTGACAGGTATAAATCTTGTGAGTCAGGAAGAAAGTCAGAATTCACCAGGGGTACTAAGGGAGTAGGATCTGATAAACAGGTTAAGGGAGTTTTAAACTTGGAGCATCCTAGAGGAAAAATCAGCTCTCCTGAGATTTACTGGCTAGGTGCAAAGTTTATATTTGACTTTCTTTCCTTACCAATCTCTAACAGTGGTCTACAGCAGAGAGCCAGAAAGTCCCTTTTATCTTTGTATGTCCTAACTAGTCCTGAATCTTTATAAAATGCAGAATGGAAACTGAGTGTAAGGAACATAGAGAGTACAGCAAAACTTTGGATGTAACCTTTGTGCTGTCTGACCAGCATGTTCTCAGGCACAGTGGAAAGGATCTGCTTTGCTGTTACTATAAGCCAACAATAAATTTTTTACCTCCTCATGGAAAAAATAATGAACACAAGAATTGTGACTAAAGGAGAGACTGAGACAAAATGTCATCTCAGTGCTCATCCTGAACTGAGGAATTTTACACCCCACCCATTGCCCCAGGGCTGTGCCTGAAGTCTGTGTCTAGTTCAAAAATCTTGGACACCTGAGTGCACAACCAGAGGTCACAGGAGGGACAGAGCCCTCCTGTTCTGCAGCGCATGGAAATGTTTAGACACTGAATCCACTGCTGAAGAGTGTTACAAACAGGTTAAATAACCATCTGTCAAGAAAGACACCCACTGAATTAATCTTGCTTTGTAGACAATCCATGGTCTAAACAATCTGGTGAGCTTCCTTCCAGTTTTTTTTGGGGGGTATGATTCCTGACACAATACAAGAAAATAGGTCCCTAAATCCTCCTTGCCCAGGTCCTCACTGAAAGACAGTTTATTCCAGGTTTCCATCTCCTGAGACTCTTCCAAAACTAGGATAACCCAAATGACTTTTGAATGAAGCTACTTGAAGTTCATTGTTTACCTGGTTCCTTGCAAGTGAAAATCGATTAAATTAGATACTTGCATAACACAATGCCAGGAAAAAAATATGAGAACAGATCATGAAAAAAACCCTTAGATCTAAGTGAAGTCTGCAGTGTTATTTCATCATATGCAGCATCAACAAGGTCTAAGCAGATGTGATTCTGGCCTAGTCTGAAATATAGGACTAGAATTAGATTGAAATATCAGCAAAAGTATGCAAGAGTAAGACTGAGGGGCTCTGGCAGAGCTGTGCAGGACAGGCTGCACATCACCTGCCTCCCTGGGAAAGCCTCTGAGGCTTTCTGCTCACTGCAGGACTGTTCTTCTCAACTTCACATTAAAGCCAAAATTAGCAACACAAACAATATGATAGAGTTGTATGGAAAAAAAGCTCAGAGCCTGTGAATCCATAGCACTACTACCAGGACAGAGGTATTTCAAAGCAACTAAGATGTCAGGATGTGTATATGCATGAAAATCCAAGCAGAGGTCTTATGGTAAGAAACACATGCTTACTGTTTCATAAACCCATTTTTTTTGCAGTTTCACCCTATTGTCAAATTCTTTTTCTTCCACTACTTTCACCTTCCAAAGAAAGCAAACACGTCCCATTTCCAGCAAAACACTTATTCAGTGCCCATCTTCCCAGTGCTAATGGCTTTCTCAGATGGAAGATGTCGTGCTAGGCAGGAACCAAATGAAAAAAATAAACAATTAATGGGCAGGATTCATTGTTTTTTGCATGCCTTAAGATTTTACTTTCCAGATTGGCAGCACCCTGGGAAACCCAACACTTGGATGAAGAGCAGTGCATATGGTGAAGATGGGGGAAGAATTTTGAAGCTGTAATTCAGGTAAGTGTGAGCTGAGAGGGGTTTTTTCCTTATTATTTTCTTCTTTTCCCCCCCCCTTTTTTTTTCAGGCAATGATTTTATAGCACATATCATCAAGTCCATATTAAACAGAGTTTCTGGGCTAATGGTTTCCAGTCTTGACTCTCAGACTTAGTAACTGTTCCAAAATGGACTTCAAAATGCCTTAGCTGTATAAATACATGAGACTTCAATGTTTCCCTTATGGACTAAACTACAACAAGTTAGATTAAATATTTTTTTTTTTAATATTTCCAATTATGTATTAGCCAAAGAGAGAAAAAAAAATGTTTATCACTTGAAAAAGACTTGATGTCCCTAATGATATTTTAAAATTGACCTCCAATTTGATATTATTTTTGGGTGCAAAAACAGACCTCAGATAAAATCTACACACATTAAAGTCTACAGGGTAGACTTACAGAAGAAAATCAAGTTTAATAAGGCAGTGACTCGTTCTTGGCTATTTGACTTGGGCTAGAGATTCCCTTAAGGTGTCAGATGAGCTAGCCTCATACAATGTACTGGGAGACCTAGTTGCCAAGCTGCAGGTTGCACAAAGGAGCTGTTATATCATCTTAGCAATTGAAATAAGCTTCATTCCATAGCAGTACAATCTATCAGGGTCCCTACAACACCCCACTAGCAGCACAAAGTGATTTTCTGCACAGAGGTGTGGAGCTGGAACTGCTCCACAAGAATTAAATTACAAAAGTGCCTTTGAATTCAGTGGAGAGCTTTGTCCAGTCTGATTTTAAACTGACCAATAATTCTTTTGCCATCTGATTATATTTTCTTAATTGATCTTTTGCTATATATTAACTGTCCTTTATTGAATGCAAATTTGCAGAGGATTAAACCATGCAATAGATCTACATTATATTGAATATCAGTAAAATCTCAATAAGCATGAGGGTTTTCTTTTGTTTTAGAAATCAATGGATATTTAATTAACATGCAGTAATAACTCTTGCAACTAGAAGAATCCCTTCAGATTTAAATGAAATCATTAGTGTATGTTAAATGGGAACACAGATACGTTTGAATAATTTCAAAGTTCTCTTAAAACAAAGATGAATCAAAATACTCTCTGTTTCTCAAGCCTGGTGCAAAAATTGATGCTTTATCCTCAACATCCTCCTAACCTGGACACTCACACACCCATCCAAGAAGAAAAGCAGAGGACTGCTCAGAGGCCAGGATGCCTGGCTCAGGGAAGGCAAACCCACACCATTTCCCGAAGCCTTAGGCAATTCTTCCTGGCAATAGCTGGTAGTTACTATAGATCATGTTTGCTAAAGGTTAGAACACCCACATGAGAAACAAGTGTTCTTCCCATGAGCATTGAGTTGACTCTGATGCACTAAAAAACCTTAAGAATTTTCCAAATTTCCACTACTTCTGGGTACTTAATTTGAATTTAGCATTGCTCAGCCTAACTGTCCATCCAGCCCTTGATATTGGAAAGGTTACTGGGGAAGACACTACTCTCCAGTAGGGACTTCTGAAGTCACTTAATGTTGTCACATAGACTGATATTCTATGAGATTTGGGTGCCAGTGACTCACAAACTCTGTTAACTCTTGTTTTTAAATTCTTTTTCACCCCAAGGAAATCTAAAGGACATTTTAACACATGTAGTGTTTCCAAGACAATGTTAAGGCAGCATCTGATGTTTGAGAGTAGCATTAAGGAAGAATCTGCATAAGACCAGCCAGTAGAAAGATGATGATGAGAAAATTAGTGTGTCTGGAAGGAATATTTTCTGGGAATTCTGGAAATTCCCATTTTTCCTATCAGTACATGGCCTATGTTGTTACACTTGTGTCTGAAATAAAACCAGTGATACCTTTCAGGTAAAAGTAATGCATCTCCTTTGTTGTGTCACTATGCATTCTTCAGCACAGCAATGTCTGGGTAGACTTTTTTGGAGAGAGGAATGTAAATCTTGTTTTCATGGGATACAAAGATCATTTACACCATAAAAGGAAAAAAATGACTTATTTTTTAATTATTGTTTATTACTTATAAATGAGGAATAAAAGGTTTTATGGTTTGTGGAAGCAAAAAGATTTTTTTTTTTGTTTCAAGTCTCTTTTTCTCCTCTCCTCCAGACTTTCTAACACTACAGCATCACTCTACTCAGTGCTGTCAGCGAGGGGCTGGGGATCCTGCATCCTTAATCACTGCACCAGAAAGGGAGAGGAGGGGGGATGGAGGTGAACAGCATAAGAAAAGAGCAAAGCTGACTGAGATGGATCACATCGTTTGTGCCAGGACTGCAGACTGTACACCTCAATCCAGCACTGACACTAAATAACAGTAAGCCCCAAGATTATCAATAGGCTGTGGAGTACAGTGCCTGGATATGGTCTTTATCAGATAGTGACCTAGAGATTAACCTCCTGGCCCCCGATCAGGATTGTGCTGGGACACCATTTATTACCAGAGTTGGGCAGGGGGTGAGGCGGGGAGGGAGGGGGCAGACGGCTGCAGGCAGAGGATGCCCGCGGTGGTGGAGTCGGGCCAATTTCACAACATGCCACTCTGTCTCCTGCTGAAGGTTTGGTTTTGTTTTGTTTTCTTCATTGGATTCTAGGGTAAAAATTCTTGAAGTCTTTATTTACTGCCAAGAGGAACCACTGTGTGACTCCGGAAATACCTGTCGCCTAATTAAATTGTCTAGAGAGGAATTTTGGAAAGTGCTTCTAATTCAGGAGCTTAATTTAGGCTGGGCCTGTGCACCAGAGCTTTCTGTCTTACTATTAGATGGAATTTTAATCATTACAGATCTCCCTCCACCCCCAGCATTTTTTCCTCTCTCCCCATCTCCTAACAACCTGATTCTGGCACAATTCCCTTCCCCTTTAACCCTCCGGAGCTAAAAATAATATCCTCTTGGAACTAGCCAAAAAAAAAAAAAAAAAAAAAAAGAGCAAGCAAGTACTGAACCAGAGGTGTTTAATTAGCAGGAGTGAACTGGAGATGGGTTCAGCAATCATTTTGCAGCAGCCTCTTTAGAGACAGACCAAACGCATTATGAGAAAAGCCCAGCTCATGGGTCCCAGGAGTAAGGAAGGTGGTGTGTTCTCAGGGCAGCTTAAGCCTGTAACATCTGTAAGATGCAGCCCTCACATGCCTGAATTAAACCAAAAAGTGGTCTTGTGGTGAGTGAAAGGATGCTATAAGCAAATGGCATTAAGCAAATGTTTCAGTCTGGCCAGTTGCCCTGTGCATTGCTATTCTTTTGCAGCTAAATTGCACCTTTCCCCATAATTGCACAGAGAAAGGAGATACAGGACTCAAAAGCGATGGAAAGAGCATGGTGGGGGCAGTGATGGTACCCACACAGACCACAGATGTGTCACTTTCTGAACCCAAGACCTCAAGAAAGTTCAGAGACGATGAGGCAAAATTAATGTACCTTTAAAGCACATTGAAATCCTCAGATGGGAAGTGCTAAGCATGGTTAAAATGAGTAGGTCAAATTCTTTGAGACAGTGTCTGTGTGTGTGTCCAGGGACAAAGGTAACAGCCTCTGATCCTGGCATCTTCACACAAACATTGAAAAATAAGACTGTAGAGAAGCTCTGTAGCCAAGTTGAGCACAGCACAGGCTGCATGAGAAGAGCTTTACCACGTCCAGTGGAGTTACCCTGCATTTACAGTGATGGAACTGTCACTGTGAACTGACTTTTGGCATTTTTCACTGGAGATGAAAAGGACATCCTAGTAATATCATTTTCCTTGCAAAAAGGTTTCCTTGCTGCAATCAGGTTTCACTGGGATTACAGCAAAACTAAGGAAATTCCTTTTGCTAATCAAACCTCTATGACTTAACACACAAGCAGCTCTGCTCTAGTACTAAGTTTTAAACTGGATCTGCCTGTGGACAGCATATCTACATTAAAGAGTTTTTGCTGGAATAGTTTGTACTGCAGCACTTTCCCTCCAGCTGTTTTAATTCTCCTGAGTTGCATCAGCTCTGGGCATCTGCCTTTGCTCACGCTGGCGTGCCCTGCAGTCACCCTGCTCTGTGCTACTCCACCACAGTGAAGGAAAATCTTGTCTATTCTGAGGATTGAAATGTGAGATTTTCCATTTTGACAAAGCTCAGAAACTTCTCTCTCTATCTCAGCAGATGGATTTAGTCTGAATCTCCTCCTAGGATTCTCCTCCTGCTGCAGAGAGGATTTCTAATCTCATCTGGGATTAGAATTGTAGGCCAAGACACCACAACATCAATATTGCTTTTAAACCCAGAGAGAGCAATAGAAGCCACAGGAAAGAGAACAGGATAATGCGTTGACTTATCACGTCTTCAAGGTAGAGGTATCTAGAAATAATATATACATCTATATGGATGTATATGGGTGTATATAGAAAAATATAATTATCTGTAATATACAATATATCTGATTTTATGCTTCCTTCATACTTACTTCTGCCCAAAGTACACTGCTACCTGGAGAAGAAGTGAAAGGACCCCTGACACCTCATCTGGACAGTGAAGTGCTCTGAATCCAGCCTGCGATCTGGAATCAGGTTTTCCAGCCTGAGCACATTATGGGCTACACAGGAATGGCTGGGAATATGAACTGTTTAAGATATCCATTTGCAACCCCAAACTGAAATGCTTTGATTCTGGGAAACATACAAGCATTTTATAGATATTTGTGTATATATATATATATACACACACAGACACACACACAAAACCCCTAAAATTTTGATGTCTTGTAACCTTGAATTGCTTTTTTTTGTTCAGCTGGATGTACTGGGCTGGATTGCCTGCCAAGACCGTTAAGTATCAATCATTAGTTGTTTCATTAGTGCTGAAAAGATTTTCCAGTTGACTTTCTAATTGCAGTTAAACACAATTTTAGCACAGGTTCAAAGTTTTCCTAGAGGCCTCTCTGCATCCTGCCTTCCATCTGCTGTGACTGGAACTTAATGGAGATGCCTCCAGCCGCAGAATGGTACCAGACAGATCACTTGTTTGTAGGATATTGCTTTATTTTCTATTTAGTTTGATTTTACTTTTTTCTTCCAGGGTTTGATAATGACTTGATGTTTCTGCATTACAGGATACTTGTCTGATAGTTATCTAACTAGGAGCTAAGACATCATATAGCAACTCAAAAACTACGTGAAGATGACATACTATGGACAGCAGAGGTGCCAAAACTTTCTTGATACTTTCAAAATCCTGGTAACACTTTTAAAATGACCTCTTGTTTTTAGTCATTCTGAAAAGGCAGATTTTTAAAAATTAAGTCTTAAGTTTATGTGTGCTTCCCCTGGCCTGATTCTTATCACATGCACTGGGGTGCAAAAGGTCTGAGACTCAGCAGCTCAGCAGGATGAGGGCAGAAGGAGAAGCACTGAGCATCTCCAAGCTGATTACCAGCCACCAGCTCCTCCCTTCATCCAGCCAAAAGGGACTGAACCTCCGGGGAGCCCTCTCTGCACAGAGGCACAGGAAAGGGAAGCAGGAGGGAATGCTGCTTCCCCCAAGCTAAAGATAGAAGGCAGAGTTCTCCTCTGCTTTTGGCAGAGGAACAGGAGTGGCATTTCCCCACCTACTTCCCCTTATGTTGGCCCTACCAGCATGGAAGGCAACACGCTACGAAACCGCAGAGGAAGCAAACTTGCAATGGGAACAGACGTGCTGCTAAAAATGCCAGAAGAAAGCAGTTTTGTTGAGGAGGCAATGCAGGGGGTGAGGGAGGGCCAGACATGGCTCATTGAAAACCATGCCTAGATCTTACAGGACTGTTAGGTGGAGACTTCAGCAGCCAGTAATGAATCCTTTTAAAAGGCTCCACATCTTCATCACTGCCTTGGAGAGATCAGCATCCTGGGGACTGTTAACCCCAGGTCATCTCTAGTGCTCAGAAAAGACCCTGCAGTGAGGTCGTTGTTGCTATTACAAGATTATAATAAATTAAATACCCTGTTGATTTGGTTTGGATGTGCCATGCTCTCAGCTAGTGCTGATAGAGATTTCATGTACTATGCCCAGGCCAGCTGCAATTCCCAAATCATTATCTCACCCTTCCAAAAGCTCCTGTTGAATATTGGAGTAGAAATTAGTCTGGTTGATAACATCAAAGGTTTAAGTTTATGGCTTATCATCTTCTTAGAGCATTGTTGCTTAATTTGCAGTGGATGGGTTAGATCTCAAGATTGTTTCATGCAGGTGCAGATACACCAGCTTGCTCCTGCTGGAGCAGCATTTCTTGAAACTAGGAGACAAGTTCTCCATGGACCTAGTAGGATTTCTCCTGACTGGCTCCAGAATGAGAGGAAGCACAGACCCTGGCACTCACACTGTGTCTGCTTTGTCTAGCAGAGCAGCTCATGCTCTACAGCTCTGCCAGCTGAGCTGCTAGCCACTGAGCAGTGTCCCCTGAAAACCTGTGCCCAGGCCAAAAGCTGCTTTTGCTTTCATTTGTCATGTCAGCATCATCGTGGTCCTATACTTCTGCAAAACCTTCCATCAACAAAGCTTGTGCAGGATCTGGAGCAGGTCTGATGAGGAGCAACTGAGAGAACTGGGATTGTTTAGTCTGGAGAAGAGGAAGCGGAGGGGAGACCTCACTTTTACAGCTACCTGAAAGGAGGGTGTAGAGAGGTGGAGGTTGGTCTTTTCTCCCAGGTAACCAGTGACAGGACAAGATAATGGCCTCAAGTTGTGCTAGAGGAGGGGGAAGGTTCATGTTGGATATTGGGAAAAATTTGTTCTCTGCAAGAGCGGTCAGACATTGGAACAGGCTGCCCAGGAAAGTGGTGGAGTCACCATCCCTAGAAGTGTTCAAGATATAGATATAGCACTCAGGGATATGGTCTAGTGGGCATGGTGGTGATGAGTTGATAGGTGGACTGGATAATCTTAAAGGCCTTTTCCAACCTTAATGATTCTGTGGTAAAGCTGCCCACAGAGCAGCTCCACTGCAGAGAGCCTACAAATCAGTGTGTGCTCAAGGGGAGTCAGAAAGTATCAGCAGAGAGGGAAGCCCAGGCTGTCCCACATCCCACCACACCCAGGTGCAAGGGAGAGCTCCACACTCACCACCATCACCACCTAGTCTGAGAGGGTGCCCTAAAGCATCTGGCTGCTGACATCAGTGGAGGGGCCTTTGCCCTGGTAAATCCTATAACTGGCATGCACATGCCAAAATGAAAACCAGACAGTTTTTAACCTAAATATGAGTCTAAAAAGAGAGCAGAGGCACAAATGAGGTGAGAGGAAAGGGAAAAAAAAAAACCAACCCAAAAGGTAAGCCCTTCCTCCTCAGTAAAACTTTGCTGGTTTTCGGGTGATTCCTCTTATCATTTTCTAGTGTCTCCTGATTGTGGTCACCTGCCTGGGCACCCTGCCTTGCATGTTTAATTAGATATAAGCAGTGCATTGACTTGGGGTGTGTTGGGGGTTAGTATGGGGCTCAGTTGGACATCTTCTTGTGTCCTGTTTTAGTTCACAGGCTTGGTGTCTGATGCTGCCAGGGGTGTGTGATGCTGTTGACTCTGCTGGATGTTTTGCTTGTGAGTATGGACAGTGGCAATACCCAAAAAGAGTGGATCAAAGCAAAGGGGGTTGGATAAGCAATCTCATTGTTATTGAGTAGCAGAGCTGGCAGCAGTTGTTTCTCTCAGAGCTAGCTGGTGGGCATTCAGGTAAATGGAACTCTTTCCCACTGTTAGCTGTGCCATCTGCTACCTCCCTGATGGTGGCATATGCAGAAAGTCACTGCAGGGAGGAAGCCACTGAAAGGCTCAGGCACTACTTCCATTCTCTGTGTAGTTAAAAAATGGGTTTTCTGCAAAGAGCTGATCCTGCCTGCCTGACTTGCACAGCCTGGGTGCAGTGTTCGAAAGCAATTTTTGGTTGAGGTAAGAAATGAAATGATTCCTCTCTAAACAAAAATAAAAAGGTTTCCCTTGCAGGAGTCTCTTTTCAAAATCCATCCTTTTGTAAATCTCATATTTAGGTGGATTTAAGAGCGAAAAGAATGACATAACTTATTTAAAGGGCCAGTCTGGAGCTGCTTAGGTGGTTTCTTAAGAAAATGCTTTGCCAGAGGTCAGCACTGAGAGAAGGTGATCTGCCCACTTGGGTTTCCAGTGCAGGACTTGGTGTCACTGTGGGTCCAGAGCAGTAGCAGAGCCTGGCCTGGCATGTCATCACTTTGGCACTTCTAAATCACTTGTAAATACATTGGCCATTGGAACAGTGCTGGCTGCAATGGTTTTATTAGATATTTCCTGGAATTTGAAATTAATTTGAAGGCTTAAGTTCCTAAAGTCAGGAGATTTTCAATTTTCTCTGCCACTTTCATCAAATCAGACAAAAAATTAGATCTGACTGTATCACGACCCTCCCACTCTGGGTGAACTTAAATGAACTAAAACTTATCGTATAAAAATCTCGGGTGTGTTAATTTACTGATCATTTTGGCAAAGCCTAGCTTTGACTGGTTTAATCTGAATTCTCAGCCTGTGTGGACCTCTGAACACCTACAGGTTTGCTTCCATGATTTCAGTAGAGCTCTGTGCAGCAGAACAGGTGAAAAAATGGGAAAAAATAGTCTCTTATCCTCTGGTGAGAGGAGCAGAAGCAGAACTGACTGTCTTCTGTGGTGTCTTTGACATCTGTGAGCATCCAGGAAGACTCAGGGATTGATCTCTATTCACTTCAATGCAGGATTGAGCTCAAGCCAGACACTTTTATAACTGGTTGTTGCTACCTCTCATTCCTTGTCACCAGGAAAAACAGAATATATATTCAAGATCAATGTAATATAGGAAGTTGTAGCTTGATTTATGCAAATATATTTGATTTTATGCAAATGTACATCTGACCTTTCTTTGGTCAAAGTAGGTTGGTGGGTACAGGCTTCTGAGCTCAAGTACAGAAAAAATGAAAGGTGTCTGCGTAATGCAATGGAGATTTCTTCAGAGAACAAATATCTCCAGTTACCTGCAGCAGAGACTATGTGACAGAACATTTTGCAAACATTTCTTGAAGTGATGTCCTGAATCCTCACAGAGAAAAGCTGGTTGGACTTTTCAATCAAAATTTATTTTCAGCAGAAATAAGATGTTGCAGCTGAAGTAAAAAGTATCTGAAAAGAATCAGTTTTTAAACAGAAAAAGGCAGCAGGGGAAAGCCAAATCTGAAAAATGTTCAGTGATTCTTTTTTTTTGTTTGAATTTCAGGAAAAAGGCATTTTTTTCAGTAAGCTAGTTATTTATTGAAAGTTGCCTTCAAAAATACATTTACTTCCAGTGTTATTTGTAGTTTTCTTTAAAACATTTGCCATACCCACTCCCATCCTCTAAATTTTCTATGGAAAAACAACAGTATATGTTTTGATTAGGAGTAAACACGACTGAACTCAACAGCTGTTGGGAGTTCATGTGAATGTTCAGAAACATCATTTTAGAAGAATCTGATGAATTCTGCTTTCTCAGCAGCAATGAGATTTTCTGAGCCAATATACCCCTCTCCTATGCTGATATGAACTGATCCTGAATTTCTACTACACATTTTCAAAGTATTACTTGTGTATGAACAGCACAGCTTCTCTGTTAGCCATAGTAGGATTCAGGAAGATAAAAAACATACATAAATTTGCAAATACACTCTCATTAAGCACACAGTCAGGAAACAAAATTAATAATAATAATAATATTTTTTTTAAAAGAAAGAAAAAAGAGGAAGGGGAGAAGGCAGCCACATGCCTGGGGCTCTGGAGTATGATCTAGGCAGGGCTGATGAACCCTAGGAAGGACAAATACACACCATGGTTCAGAAAAACAAGAGTGTGAAAATGGGAGGCAAAACAGCATTTCAGTCACTTTTTCTGTGTAAATAAAAGACCAAGAGTATTATCACTGAGGCAGAATTACTCAGGGATATTTTTCTATTTTATCTTTAAGCTAGAACTAAGCCAGACTTAACTCTAATATAGAGCTGTCCCAACAACAGACAGATGCCACCAAAGTGGGACTCAGAGCCCTGCCAGGATGGGATCAAACCTCCATCAAGGTCAATCTGACATGGCAGAGTGATTCCATCCTCCATCACACCAATGGGCTGCTGGAGCTTGTTGCTTCTCAGCTTATGCTCCCCAAGACTTGGTCAATGATACAAAGGTCGTTTGGAAGCTGGACTCACATTTACATCAAGGCTTGGCAATCCACAGAGAGAAAAATATCAATCATAGCAGTGACCTGGAATGACAATACCAACATAGAAATATTGTTAATCCTAAAAATCAGAGGCAATCAAAGATTTGATCACATTTGGCACAGCTGAACCGGTTGATCAGAGGGGAACTGGACTCAGTTTAGGACTAAGCTGGACATTCAGGACAAGAAAACTAGCTATTCTAATCTGCAGCAGTAGCTAGAAACCAGACCCACCGAGGTATATAGGCTTTAACTCCTGCTTGGCTGCATTTTTTAGAGCCACGAGCGTGCAGCCCTCAAACCCCACCACCAGCTCCAGCTCAGGGCTGATCCCATGCCGATGGCGAGGAGCAGCGCGGGGCAGGAGCAGCCCTTCCCGCTCTACGTTCAAACTCAAGGCAATGTGTTTTGCAAAGCTTCAAAGTGCCACTTAACGGGACTTTCATTTTCCTTCCAGCTGAAGGGAAAGTGTTGTTAAACTCCCAGGCTGGCAAGTCGGAGTTTACACAGATGGAACAGTTAGCACAGACCGCAGAACAAATACCAGCGACCAACCAGTTTCACACTTCTAAAGAAAGAAAGAAAGGAATGGCAGAGGCAGGCCAAAGCAAACAGGCCTTGGAAAACTCGAACCCACTGGCTGGAATTTTCAGCTGTTACTTTTCTTTTCACATTCAGGCTTTTTTGGAGATCTCTCGATTCAGCAAAGCAGAGAGGGCTTTTGCATTCATATGAAATGATTTAAAGCTCCATGAGGAGTGCTGTGCTCAGTCCCAACAACCACAAAACATACATTGTTTGAAATTTTATAAACGTGGTTTTCACTGAGAGCCACATTTGAAAAAAAAAAAAAAAAAGTATGTTTTCTTTCCAGTAAATAATATGTTTTTGAATTTCCCACATCTTGCCTAGCTATGGCAGCAGGGTGTGTCACTTAATATGCTTTTTGTTTTTTAAACCTGAGGATAACTCCTATGCCCCCAAAAGAGTCCTGACTCCTCTTCCTTTTCCCAGGCTGTCATCTGTCCCTGCTCCCCCCATGTGATGCTGCCTGGCTGATGAGGGCTGGGTCCCCCCAGGGCTCATCCACGCTGCCCCACAATCAATCAGAAAGGTCATTGCTGAGTATCACCACTGAAACCTCTGCAGCACCCTGCACCACTGCTCCTGGTCCTCAGAGCGAAGGGCCAGAGCAGGAATTAATCCAGGTCTCTCCCATGGCAATGGAAGCATAACCTCTGGGCCAACCCCAGGGGATTTTATCTTATTAAGACCCAGGGGTCATGCCTCTCCCTTCATTCAGTCAGCCTTTCATTCTCCTCCTCCAGCAACAAAGAAATTGCTAAGGAATTAGAAAAACACACCTCTTTCTTACAAATACAGAGGCAGAGCCACTAGTGAATCTCCACTCAGCATCTGAGACCTGCTGGGTAAAATTGTTGAGGGGTGGATAAAATTATCCTCTTGTATTCCCAGAGAGCAGCATTCAAATGCAGACCTCATGATGAAATTGAAACGCTTCGTGCTGTGTAAACTGCGACTTGTACTAACAACGCAGAGGCAAGTTCTGCTCCCACCGAAGCAGATGCTGATTAGAGTAACTTCAGATTTGCTCCGTCAGCTCGCTGGGTGCCTGCAGGGGCCTTCTCTTGCTCCGGATTTACACTTACAGAGCTGAAGTGGCATCTCATTCTGAACTGTTTCATTAAGAGTATCTGTTTCTACCTGTTTTTACATCCACATACCCGAGGTTTGTGTTTTCCTCTTTGCTGTACTAGCAATATCTTCCTACCCTGTCATGCACAGTAAGACTATCTGGTACCCCATGTGTTGCTGACATCAGATTTTACTAAATCAATCCAGGCTTCATGCAAAGCTACACAAACCCAGCTTAATTCAGTGGAGAGACTTCACTGCTTGTTCCAGCTGAGACATTAAATGATGCTATTCAGGGGTGTAAAAATGAGTGGAATTAATTTATGTGATGAAGGAAGAAGCAGCTTGTTAGAGGGAATCAAATAACAAACCAGTTATTCTAAATAAGACAGTCAAATCTTAAGCAACAGGAGGCCAAAACTGATGTGTCCACTCAGCTAAGGAGCATGGGGACCAGCTGCAAGTTTAGGCTAGATCAGGTTATCTCTGTGCTAGGTGTAATCAAAGGCAGCAGTGCAGACAAACCCCTCTAATTCACCCCGGTTCTGTCTTGCACGTTCATGCTAATTGCTTTCCTTGTTGCATCACTTTGTCCTCACTCAGGGTGTCATTTCCACTTGCTCTGCATGCTTACTGGCACTAGGAGACCTTCCTCCAGGAAGACAGGCTGGCAGTGGAGCAGGTTGCCCAGGGAAGCTGTGCCGTCTCCATCACTGAGGTTTTCAAGACAAGCCCTCAATGGGCTGACCTAGCAGACCCCCCTGAAGTCCCTTCCAACCTGAATTACCCTGTCATCATAAGGTAGGCACCTGTGTTGTAAAATGGGGCAGGTTTTCTGGGGACAAAGAGCTTGAGGGACTTGCAGGTCCCTAGAATTAGTATAGCCTCTCCCACATGGCAAGAAAGAGGTTGCATAGACACTTACATCCATGTCCCATCCACCTTCTCCCTGGTAAGATGTTACCTACTCAGAAATAGTATCATCAGCCAAGCACAGGGCAATGGGATGACAGGGCTAAATCCTTCCCTGGTGCAACTACTGAAGCACTGGTGCACCATCAGAGACATTGTTGTAGCTAAGTATTATTTATAAGAGTTTTTTTCAGCTAATATTGCTATTTATACAATTATACTAAACCAGACCCAGCCATTCCTGAATTTGCAGTATTTTTCTTTTATTTCAATGCCAAGTTTGTGGAAAGAAGATAGTGTTTATAAAAAGGGGAAAAAACACATTACAGTCCTCCTCTTGGCTCTGCAGTTCCTGCTTACGGTGACTAGTCCCTCCCTTTCAAACAACCTTTGCTGACAGGAACCCGTGATGATGCATGGCAGGATGCACCAGAGTACCATGGAAGCCAGTGCAACGTGACGCATTTACTGTACTACAACGTACCGTATCTCAGTGCTAATGACGTCTGGGTATTGAAACAGCCTCCACGGGGAGCAACGCTGCAACACCTGCTTCTTCTGGAGAACTCAGTCTTCATCTCCTTGCTGCAATGGAAAATAATAATAAAAAAGACCTTCTCAGGTCTGCTGCTGAAGTGGAATGTCACATCAGGGCATGCTTGTTAATGACAAACCATTACAAGGTTGCCAAGTGTTCAAAGAGATGCTCCCAGGATTGCTAGTATTGGAATATTTTATGTAGCATTTAATTATCCAAGGGTCAAATTATACACAGTAATATAAATAGAAGAAGTAAGAAAACCTTTTATTAAGTGATGCTTAGTAATCATTAATCACATATTTATTCTATGATAACATACCATAATAGGGCTTGGAACATGGGTCCAGTGGTTGAAACATCTGTGACATTGCATGGAGCTAACAAGGCTTCAGGGTCAAGTTCTGCCCTCAGTTAAATCAGCAACGTGTGCAATTGTGTGGGTGCAATCGACAACTTGTACAAAAGGACACTTCTCCATTCCAAGAATGAGCAAAAGGCCTTGCCCTAGGTGGCATCACCTGCTTTTTACCAAGCACTTGTGACTTTGAGATGGGATTGCTGTGTCCACTAAAGCACAAGAACACTCTAGTAACATACAGAAGGGAGATTCAGCTTTCCTTTTCCATAGGCTTTGCATTCCACTAGGTTTCTTTGCTGCTGTTACCCCTCCAAAAGGCTCAATGTATCCAGGAAAGCTGCTGAGAACTTCAAAGTGTGATCCCTGGGGATAATTCTCCTTCTGAATGTTTCCAGTGGGAATTTCTAATGAGTCAGCACAGCAATTTGTGAGATCACCTTCTTTCTTACTATGTGTTGCTAAGAAGTAAAGTGAGTTAATGCCCAACTGAGATGAGAACAGGATGTAGTTATTTACACCTTTCTTCAGGCTCTCTTCAAACTCAGGCAGGCATAGATTATATCATTCACAGTTAAATACTTTCCCAAAATTTTCTGCCTATAAGAGGAATACCCAATCTTATACCTATTAGAACAGGTAAAAGATTGTTTTTATTTTTAAGGGATATTTAGATTCTGGAGGAAGAAAAAGCATTTGGGGGCAGCACTGATAGACAAATTTACTATACCCTGTCATAATTCAAGTCCTGTTCAATAAGACACTGTCAGGAAGATTTTCTTCTGCAAAAAGGTAAATGTATGTAGCAATACATACATCTCCTTTGCATATAGTAAATATTATGACTTGTGGACAAATAGCCAGTGGTCAAAAGGTCAATGCTTACCCAGCCAGAAACTGATATCTGAAAACCATTTATCTCTGTAATTATATTGCCTGTAACCATAAAGATTCTGTGATTTACTTTGTTTCAAAAAAATCTAGGTAAAATACAGTCTTAATACAATAGGCACATTGCTGAAAAATTAGAATTGAAATCCCTCCTCAGCCCAGAATTTTTTCTTTGATCTCTTTTATTTATTGATTTTATTGTTTTCATAAATACAGCGTTTAGTTTTTTCTCTCCATTTAAGATCACCTGCTGAAATACAACCATTCCTATATTTTTCTGAAGTATACAAAGTACTACTTGCAAGTCTTGTTTTTTTCTCAGGGGAGAAATGTCCCTATGGTTGTCAGAATGGATGTGAAAAGTTACACGTGCATTTTTTTCCTTACAGATTAAAAACACTGGCAAATTAAATAATTTGTAGAGGAAATTGTCCTTATTTACAGACTAGAGAAAGTTTGCTCTTAGGTGCACACCCCTAATTAATATTAACTTTACCAATAATAAGTGGAAATGCTCACGTGGCTTGTACGTGTCCTTTACAATTTCAATTGCTCTTTGGGTTTCTGATCCCACTGATAGGAAAGTGCATTGTGTTTGCAGGGTGAACAAACAGCCTCCTGGGCCATGCACACAGCAGTGTGCACACTCAGTTTTATTCAAATACAGGATGGAGGTGAATTCAACCATTTATTCAGAGAGTCCCATGGGAGACTCCTGTGGAAATCTAGCTATGGCAAACTATAGTTTGAGGTTTTGTATTGTGTCCCCTGCCAAAGAAATTGCAGATAGGAAGGGTATTTAGGGCTGTTTTTAGCTGCAGTGATTCTTTCCCTGTTTATAGCTAAGCAAGTAGACTTCAACTTGAGTTGAACTGGAACCTGGTATTCAATCAGCATCTCAGCTAACTACAGAACCAGCCCAGGAGAGGCTTGGGTTTGGTTTAGACCCAAATAAGTACCCCATCTGTAATCATTGCACAGTGAATATACACTCCAAGCAACCACCACTGCCACTAACTCGGAGGCAATGTTGTGTATAAAGGTAATCTTTTACACTTCATGAACTTCAAGTGAGAAACGGAGCTGGTTGCTCTGATTTCTCTGTCTCAGATTCTTGTCTCTGTGCTGGCTCTGCGTGGTACTACAAACTGCTTCCTCATGGAAAACTGATTTCATAGTACAGCACTGCATCATGCAAGTGATTCCAGGCTAAACACAAATGAGCAAGTCCTGATACACGATGTCACATCCATGGTGCAGGACCTTCACTCATTCACCTCTGGCTCAGGTGTCTCTTTATCACCCTTCCCAGTGCTGCGTAGGGACATACTGGAGTGACTGAGCCCTCTCTGTCCCCTCAGTGACAGCATTGTCAGCTTCTGCATGTCCCAGGGGAGCAGTCAGCCACTGGTCCATGTTGGTGGGCTGAAGGGGCCGTGGAGGGCTGTCTCTTGTTAAACAGCTGCCATGTTTCATCCAAGCCATGCCTGCATTTTAGTGGTGGCTGAAGCGCTTCCCCTGTCTACATTGGAAAGCTTGTTGGGTTAATTTTGGATGACAGATATTATTACTATATTTAATTTTTGAAACTCCACTGGAAAAGTTAAGCACTTAAAGAAATCCCTACACTTACTACATTCAGCTTTTTCCCTCGTAAGAAACGACTGCAGAGTTTGTGCTTTTAATTATTATCATTCTCCCTTGAAATTATAGGCAAAGCACTCAGTGACATTTGAAACATAAATTACTGGCCTGCAGCCTTGTGCTACTGTTTCTCCATCTCTCTGCCAGGGCTGCAAATCAATTTTCTGCATTTCTTTCAGATTTTCTGAAGAAAATTGTGGAAAATAGCTGTTGGCACATGGCATTTTTCCACAATGGTTAGAACTATTGAATGGGGCTGTAATAGGCTGCCTTGGAGAAGCCAGACCCATTAAAATGCCAACCTCAGACAGATCAGAACACTCTCTCAATCTGAATTTCATAATTTTTCCACAGGAAGAGCAATATAATTTTCCTTAGTTTTATGCCTGCAGTCCTGTAGCTTTGTTTAAAAAAAAAAAATAAATAAAACTGCCCCAAATTTTTCTTTTCTTCTCATTTCTTCTCTTCTATTTTACTTTTTTTATCCTTCTTTGTTTTGTTTTGCTTAAGTTCCAGTCACAATGCCCTCTAACCTTAGGTGATTTCTGGAGGATTTGGTTTAATTCCTGTGTCTTTACTCTGGTTTTGTCCAGGTTGTTCTTTTACAATGTGACCTGGAAATTCACCTGTTTAAAGTGACAATTATTCAACCAGTAAAATGCTTTTCCCTCACAACTGTCCCCATTACGTTATGATACTGGCTGTATAGACATATCATTTTCTGACTGAAAGCATCTTTAAATCTATCCTGGTTATCTTGGGGTTTGAACTCATGGAGCACTGGCCAACACTGAGGAGTTTTACACCTTCAAGTTTGGCTGATTTCTTTGGGTTTGGAATCAAAGTCCACTAAGACCATTAAGAAAAACAGGTAAGAAATGACAGGAGCTTTTCTGTCTGAAAAGCAGACCTTCAGCATTCACAGTGGATTGTGTAGGATGAGTTACTGGGAGGGAAACAGAGTATGGCAAGACAGCAGGTTACACAAGAGCTGAGAGCCAGAAGCACCAGAACAATGAATTCCTGGATTTCCAAGGAAGAATTCTTGCAGAATTTTTGCTGATCTCATTGACCTGGTCAAATGTAGAAGGAAAAACTGACAGTGTTATGAACCTACTTACAGGTTCATAAAGAAAAGCTTAAAGAAACAAGGTCACATCTCAGCTTCTTCTCCCTAAAAACTAGTTCTTCCAAAACCCCTAGAGAGAGTCAGCTTTTGGATTTTTGGTTGTACATCTCATTGCAAGGCGATGATGTAACCTCGTACGTGATAAAGCGAGGGAAAGGGGCTTGGGCCAAGGGTGCTGGAAGGTTCTTACTTTAATCCAGATCTGGGTACTTCAGATACATCTAGTCATAATTTCAGAAACACATATTTGAGGTTGGAATATCTTGCTGCTGGCTGGTCTGACGCCTGTTTTGCCAGGGCAGAAGGAACTGCTGCAATACCGTTGTAAAATAATTGTTTCAGAAAGGAAAACTGAGTTAACCTCTGGGTGTTTCAGCTAGTGCAGAGTAATGAGTTGCTATCTTCATTAACAGAAAGAATGCCAAAGAGGCTAAATGAGTCAGAACAGGCAGAGACACAATCCTTTAATGAGTTGAACAGGAGCTGGTTTGTAGTGTGAGGTTATTGATAATCCCAGGGTTTATATAACAGCGTGATTCTAGGTCAGGGAGCAAAAAACACACACTCCTGGACACACACTCTGCTCGCGTGCTGTAAGGTGACACACTCTCCTGAACAGATGGCTCCAGCCTGGGTCAGACATGCACCCAGGAAGGATGACTTTTTTTCAGCGAGGTAAGTCCTCCTGCCTGCTTTTGCAGCTCAATGTGTAGGGCAGATGTTGATTTTTTTCAGTTAACAATTTTGCAAAGGATCACCTGGGCTACCGTGGCACTGGATCAGTTTAATTCACCCCGAGAAATTCCATGTTTGAAGATATTTTTTTAGAAACATTGATATTTTTTTCTGCAGAGAAGTCTCTTATTTTGCTGACTTCCTGCATAGGTACTGGAGAGTTTCACGCCTGGTTTGGTGTCCAGGAGCTGGATCTGGAAGTGGGGAACCACACAGGGTGAAATAACCATTGCCTTTTGGCTCTTGTTTTTGCTCAGTCTTGCTACTGGTGGGCTGGTATTGCTAAGTAAAGTGGTTTACTTTCCCAGCAAGGTAATACTGATGTACAAAATGGTTCTATCATCACAAAAAAGCTTTTTAATAGTAGAGTTAATTTCCCATTTTGCTTAATAACCTGTTTAGTAACATTATAACACCATTGAAGGGTAATTATGTCACTTTAGCCATGCTAAGAAGCCAGTGCTGGTTGGGAGTCCAGATCTTCACCTGGTGTTGCCATCCTAACTTCAGTCATTTTGCAGGAAGCAGTTTCTACGAGCCCTCATGTCTGTGCAGATTGTCAGCACTGCCCATGGCACACCTGCCAGTACTGTCTCATCTGCTGTTTATGGTTCTATAAAAGTCCATTTATTATATTAAAGAAAATTTGAAGCATTCTGAGTTCACTAGTCAGTTGTGGCTCAAGCAGCCTACCTTACATTCCCTCCCACAGCATTCCCTGAGAATCCTTAAATTCCCAGGCTTAATTTTCCTGTGGACCCCATATGGACAAGCCTATTATTGAATAAAATAAAGTAAAAGATCATCTGGAAGAATTTAAAGAGTGACAATTCCTGAGTCCATGAGTGGCACTTTTAACCATATTTGTGTGAAATTTAGGTCTTTTTATTCTTTTTTTTTTCTTTTTTTTTTTTTTTAATGTCCACTTATTCAGGGTGGGGGGATTTTCCCAAATAGCAAAAAAAAACTTCCAGATAAAGAGGAAGATATTAACAGCAAGCCTCAGACCTGTTGCTTTCCCATTACACCCGGTACACAGTGACTGTCATTAAAGGACTAATGCTGGTGAAAACTTTCCAGGTTTTCACAGAGCTGCTGCTTGTGAAGTCTAGTAGCAGCTTTGTAGAAATGGACATTTTGGTTGCTTTCATTCACATTTCAGAAAGCCCCAGCTGAAAAGCAGACGCTATGAATATCAAAGGCTAGAAGTAAATTCTGGCTTCTGTCATTCCCACTCACAGGGGACACAAAGTGGAACGGAGGAAGAAAAACATTGAACAACTGCAGATGGCCCCTGGAGGGGTTTGGGAAGGGCGAGTGGTGATGTCTGAGCACGCTGCAGGTGTTCAGCTGCTTGGAGAAGCAGCACAAGTGGTAGCATGCACAGGTGTCAGTGGCTGGAGAACCACGGTGCCAGCTTCAGCGTGCAGGAGCACAGCCAGGGAGTGGGAGCGCAGCAGCAGGAGGATCTCTGCCACAACCCTCTCTGTGAAGGAGGTTCACAGCTCCTCGCTGTGCGCTGGGAATGTGCTCCCTCAAGGTTTGTGTGCTGCTTCATTGCTTTTCCAACAGTCAGCTTCAGTGCAGGTGTAAAAAAGGGATAAAGTGTTGGAACAGGAGGATTCTGCCCCCTTCCCTCGTGCTCCCAGTCAGCGGTGCTGCTCTGAAGTGGTTCCTAGAAAGCACAGAACTGAGCCAAAAATACGGCTGATCTGGTGTCCCATTGCATTGCCAAGAACAGTGACTGCATGTCACCAAACTCCCAGCGTTCACAGCACTGAAAAGAGCAGGAATTTTCCCTTCTTGAACAAAATTATATATTCCTCCCTCAGCTATGGAAAAAAAAACAATGGGGAAAGAAGATTAGGTTTGCCAAGAGCAGTGTATCCCTTTAATTTCAGTGTTCTCTCTGACACGTAAAAAACTCATAATAATTATAGAAAGGAGCTAGCAAGCGCTTCACAGTTTGGAAATAAAGTCAAAATATTACTGACAAAATATTTTTCCAACAGAAAGAACCAAACCTCTGCTTTGCTGAAAAAAGAAATGAATAAATGACAGTTATTTTGGACATATTACTCAGGTTAAACCAGCAAAAAAAAAAATGCTGGGAGATGTCTGTATCAAACTCTAGAGATCAAGATGTGTTCTAATCTTCTCCCAGTAATTTGAACAGAGTATCTGGGTTCATTTCTAAGTGCCATGAAGAGTTCTGGCTTGATGGGGGTTGGAAACACAGGGTTTTGAACAGGAGAAAAGTAAATTACTATTGTAGAAGAAACTGTGTAAAAGGCCCAAAAGGCACTTTCCATGGAGTCCAGCAAGCCAGAAGAGAGCTCTACTGCCCCAATGTGAATTTTCCTATTCCCTCTGCTGCATGAATGCACTACTCACGTGTTTGCTGGGTCTCATTTAGTTGCACAAAAGTGAGTGGGTGAAATAGTTTAGATGAAAGAGAGTGTGTGGCAAGAGATCAAGAAAATAATTACTGCTGTGATCCACTGTTGGAGCTAAGAAATCTCAATTAAGGGAGAGGATGAGCAGGAAAAGCTGTTGGAAGGAAAGGAAAGCCGTGTATATGTATGTGTACACACACACACACTCAGACAGTCCTGCTCCTTCTTGTGTTTTCAAGAAATATTCCTGAAATGAGTCCAACAAGTCCTTTGGTTACAATCCCCTCCCCACCGCAGGGTTAGTTTGGTTTCTCAGAAACTTTAGAATTTGCCTCAGATCTTGCTTTGCACAAAGATTTTACAGCATCTTTCAGGATGGTCATTTACATTTCAGCAGGGAGTAGAGTGAATCAACTTAATACAAATCTGTGGAGACTTCACAACTGCAAGTATCCAAGTATCCTCTCTTTTTTAAGCAGGACACTTGAACAGCAGACAGCCTTTATCGTTAGGGATGCTACATGGAGCTGGCATAGGTAAGGAAGAAACTCCCCATGCCTGACGTGATCTTAAAGATTGATAATCTTAAAGGCCTTTTTTAACCAAAATGATTCTATGAGAAGATTTTCTGTCTCTTTCCTGAGGTGGTTGGTGACCATGACTCTTCCTAAGACAAAATAGGCTGTTGGGGTGATATCTGATGACAGCTATTGTTATCTCATTAATCCTACGAGATCTGTTGGGGAGATGGGGATGTGGGGCATGCCCAGGGTACTTCTGTCAGGTGGGGGGTTTGGTAGGGATGGAAAACTACAGACAGTAAGAGTTTCACAGCCCAGCTTGGTAAAAAAGTGAGGCTGGTGTGCTATAGATGAGGCTGTGAATGCATGCACTGTAGGGATCTCCTTTACTATCAGTCAGCCCTGCATGGATGGCTGTGAAGCAGGGTACAGAACTGCTCCATGGAGGGTGTGTAAGCTGTATTTAAACTCTTGTTTTATCCGTTAATGCGATGCCATATAAATCTGTCACTCGCACAGGTTTGCTTAGCCTTCTTGGCTGAGAACAGCCATTCATTTTGCAGCAGAGATCACATGTGCCCTTAAACTGTGCTATTGAAACACTGACACGCTGCAGATGTGTGTGTGTAAAGTGGGGAATTACATCTCTTCCCCCTCTGCTTCTGCTTGGCAAATAAATAACCATTTCACTTGTTGCGTAGTGACACCTTCTGTCGCTCTCAGCGGCGGTGAGCACCGGGCAGCCCGGCTGTTCCAGAGGTCAGGCACAAAGCACAGCAGTGGTGGGGAGCACAGGGACCTTACTGGCACCACAGCTTCCACCAGACCTGTGTGACAGCACCTGCAATCACACATGCTTCATGCAGGGTGGATGGTGGCACACAAGAGAATATTTTTAAAGGTGAAGCAGTTTGTTTGCCCCATCATTTGCCCATGGAAAATGCATGGAGAAGATTTTTCATGCAAATAAATCACTGCATGTTTTTCCCCTGCACGGAGAACCCAAACTTCCCAGGTATCAGAGGAGTGCTTTGATGTTCTGGAGTGATGTGGTCATTACCACCTGCTGGAGTGTGCAAGCTCCGAGTGCCAGTCCTTCTGCTAAAGGACCCCAAGGAAGCATACTGATGAAAAATACATAATTAAATAAATATTAAAATAAAAACCTGGAGCTGCAATTAAATATGCATTGTGAGTGTCTTCTATTTCTGACCATGGAAAGCTCTCTGATCTCAAAACTCGAGAAAACAAACCCTTAATCCAAGTTCTCAAAAGACTCTCTGTGTGTAAGTGTACCCCAGTGCTGGTGTCAGCATGAAAACTACTGCTGCACTAACGCAGTCTTCGAGGCGTAGATGTAAAAAATACAGGTTTAGGATGATTGTAGGGAATTTGTACCTGGAAAAATGGGACATTACAAAAGCTGTTAAGTTGTGTCATTCTTCCTGGTGGAGGTTTGTCACAATGCCTGCCTAGTGTGTCTTGTATTCATTACTTCTGTGCCACTAAAAACTTCACTTTATGGCCACAGCAGTAACGGCAGAAAATGTCAAAGACACAATAGCAAACATGGTATAACAAGCTCCTTAAGTAGGCTCAGTCAGGTTTGTTTTTTTTTTTTCTCCTCAGAAACTCCTGCCAGTACAAGGATGTTGGATCTGGTGAGGCTGTGGTGATATACATGTGGGTGGTTCAAGGTGTGGAGCGATGTCACCGTTCCAGTTAGAACATGCTGATCGTGATGTCGTATCAAAGGAAGCCGCTTGCAAAATGATTGTCAGATGAACCCTGTGCAAGGGAACATAATGGTTTGTGGATGCATATGTATTATTGGGATATCCATGTGGCAGCCCACGTTCCTGTACCTGTCTGCAAAAGGGAGGGAGAGGACTCTCACATGATACAGGCTGATTCCACGACAAGCCATGTGAAGGGAAAAAGTGTCTTCCAGCCTCTGTATCTACCTACACCTACCCCTGAGATGGCAAAGGAGGATCCCTGGTGCCTTTATGCTGGATTCAATACCACACAGCTGGCAAGTCTAGCTCCAATTCATCGGGGCACACACCAAAAGAAATAGGATGCCTCTAATTTTCAGCACAGTATGTTGTCACTTGAAAAGGACTTTCTCTACCCTCCTTGTCCTATGGGTTGCTGGCAGGAGTGGCAGTGTTTGATAACTTGCCTGTGCAGTAAATGGGAATGGAAACCTTTACCTGCATAACAAGCCACATGTCAATCTCTGCGCAGTCTGTTAAGGAAGGACATGGGAAGAGATCTCTGCCATTTCTCTTGTCTGACTGTGCTGGATAAGAGACCTGAGGTTATCCTAAGTTGGTAGATCTCCTGTCCAGCTGCTAAGGCCCTGCCTGTGCAGCAGCTGGAGGAAGGCAGCATTGCTCCACCTGCCAGCAGTGACCTGGCAGCCCTGGAGCAAAGGTTGTGCGAGTAGATGGGTTGCATGTCACACCATGAACCCACAGCACACCATCCCAGCATTGCACCAGTTAACTCATAGAGGTTATCACAAGCATCAGAAAAGATCCTGTGCCTTTTGGTACCACTCAAAAAGTGGTGGCTATCACCTTTTCTGATCTGTGGGTTCCTCTAGGTATTTTCCATAGGAGCTCCTGCCTGTGAACTGCTTTTCTTCGTTACTCTGAGCAGATATTTCAGGACCAGGCTAAGGATCCAGAGAGGTTTATAAATCCCATGTGACCTTAGAGTCATGGTATAAAGTCTCACCCTTAGTTTCCCATGGATCTCGTCAGGCTGACTCCAGCTGAGGATCTGGTGTTGTTAACTTCTATTCAAAAAGTAACCATGCAATATTACACAGGGAGAGGCAACAATTAGTAAACCATCACATCATTCTGATTGTCTTAATAAGTCTAAACCTGTGAGATTCTGGCCAAATTTATTTCCCACTCATAACCATGGGAATCAGAAATTCCTTGCACCTCTCAGCACTTTGCAGTGTCAGGACCTTTAACTCCAGAACAACAGGCTATGGCTTTCTGTCTTCAGACTTTCCAAAAGCAGATGTGCTGTGCCACATATTTCCAATTACTAAAGAGGATTAAAAAAAATCTGGGTCTGGGAGTTGTGGAGTTCAAAGTAGGTCCAGGACTGAAATTTCTGTAACGCTCAGGAACATTTTGGCTTGAAATCCCATTACTTTACCCTTGCGTGCAAATAAGCATTGCAACAGTTTCAGTCACTGCTAACGCAGCTATTACTTGGATAAAACGGCTCATTTGTTTTAAAGACTTAAATCAACACTCAATCCATATATTTTAAAAACAAAACAACTAAAAGACACGTTACATGGCATGAAATCTAGTTTGGGGAGGTCTCTTCTCCAGTGGTTTCTGAAGTCACTAGAGTTCTTTGGCTGAATTGTTCCTGTATAAATCACCCAGGCACCTCTCCCTGTTCTTTCTCCCCTTGCCTGTGCAGGCAGCTCTGCCTGCTGCAGCAGGTGGCATAGAGAGCCTGTGCACCCAAATGCTGATGGCATGGCTGGGGTGAAACAACCACAGAAATATGAATGATGCTTTAAATCCCCCAATCCCTAAATCATATGTTTCCATCATGTGAATATATATATATGATGATCATCTTCATGGGGGGTGTGTGGTGAGGGTTAGTGTGAAATCAGCAGGCTCCGAGTGGTTTTAATGAAGGTTCATCTGAGGTAAGGCAGTGAGCTAAAGGCCACATGTTGCTTTTATTGCAATTTTTCCCCCTTGCTTGCTATCCTGAGCCAACAGTTCCCTCGGAGCCCTTTGTGCCTACACACACACACAGGCTGCACAGACACACAACAGGCATGCGAGGCTTCCCCGCTGAACACGTTTCATATGCTGTCTGTGCTGGCATGCTCTTGTCTTGCTTCATAAAACCTGTTGAAAGCCAGTCAATTCATTAATCTTTTGCCAAGAAACCTTAAATGCCAAACAGGGAAAGACGATAATGACTTGACAGTTCATAAGAAAGGGCCTGATCCTGCAAGGTGCTGAGAACAGGAGCCAGCGGGAAGAGGAGGGTGCTTGGCACGCTGCAGGGCTGATCCCTTGCACATTTGCTACTCTCTCTCTGCCCTGGTTTGGTACACAGCTTCCAAAATGAAGCCAGGAAGGTATGAGCATATGATGAAGCCATGACCATGATGCTGTCCCTTGAGGAGGTCTCTTCAGCTTGACCAGTCTGACACATTCCCTGAGTGAGCCAGGCCCAGGGGGGTGGCAGGACTGATGCTTGCAAGCACACAGAGGAGAAATAGGGACAGCTCGGTCCATTGCCAATGTGAAGCCAGCTCTTTTCTGCTCCTGTGGCTAACTGACAGATAAAAACCTGGCAGTGGAAACTGCAAACTGTTTGCAATGAGCAATCACCTGCACTGCCTGGGCCAGCTTTAAGCTGCAGGATCACTAGGGCTGGGGCTGTGGGTGATGCTCAGGAGTTGGTGAGCCACGAGCAGGGCAGCCAAGCCCCTGTACCCCCACCAGAGCTTTGACACCTCTGCTCTGCTCCATGTCCAAGAGCCGATGGTTGCACCTGGGAGGGAGGAGGAAGCAATACTGCCAGCCTTGGGCAATCAGCTAGTGTGTGTCAGGCTGCAAACAGGCAATGAGTTTGGCTGAAAGCTTGTAGATTTAGAGAATAATAATTGTAAAAGCTTTTTCATTTGAATTTTAGGTCCTGAGATTTCAGGGTTTGGATTTTTGAGCCTTTTTCAGGGTCATGTTGGAGGTTTTAAGTGTTTAAAGAAGCAAGGAGGAAAAGAGTTCTTCATATGGTTGCATGACTCAAGGAGCTGGAGCTATACTAACTAAACTGCAGTTATCACAGGACTTGCATTAATCAGAGTGGATATCACTGAGATCAACCACTGTTTCCAAAAGGTACCACTGGTTCCAGGGCAGTTAGCAACGCTGAAGTGATGCACTGAAAATTAAGTCCGCTCAGGCTCCTTGGTGTACAGGAGAAGTGGATCAATACTGAATTAGAGGTGAATAAACTGCATTTAACTATATTTAACAATACCACTGATAGCACTTAAACTTATTAGGTATCAATTATCCCTCAGTTTCACAGCAGCTCGCCTCTGTCTCATATCTGCAGCATTTGATTGCTCCAGCCAGAGTCTGTGGCAGAGCTGAATGTGTTCTGTCCCTCAGCTGATTAAATGAGAGTCTAATTTTGTGGGAACTTTTTTCCTGAGTCATTCATCAATCCTAAATCCCCCAAAATGAAGCCAAGCTGGTATGTACCATTCTTTCTGATTTAAAGTGCTCTTTCCAGCTTAGTAATTAGGCATGCTCTCCACTTTGAAGGTATAAGATAAAACTTTATAGAAAAATCAGGTTGGTGGTTTTCCATGTATTGCCAATGGGCTTCCTAATGAAATTGCAGTTTTCTGCAATGGGAGCTATGAACAGAGACCCTGCAGACTTTGGCAAAATTATTTCCTTTGACATACGTGGTGCACAAGGCACCACATGGCCCATATTCTGGGGCATATTGAGATTGCCAGTCTCCTCACTGCAAACTAAATTAGTCTTTGCTATTTGATTGCATATATGTCTCTACACTGATTGAGTACTTTTGACCAGATCTGCTTTCTCTCCCCACTGAAGGCAGTCCAGTTTACCCAGCAAAAACCCTCCGCTCTGTGCCTTCCTCAGTCACAGAGGTTATCTCCAGACAGAGCCTTGCAAGCTCATCGCTGTTTGTGGCTTTCCATAAAGCAGATCAATTCTGATGGTAGGAGAGGACATCCCTGATTTCTCAGAGTGTCTTGATATTAACAGAGCCACCCTCCAGGGTAGCATCTTCACCACTTGATTATTGGTACATTTGGGGGAAGAGGGGTGGACGATTGCATTGATGAAGCTCCTTGCCCATCGTGACCCTCTGCAGCTCGAGTGGGTGTCTAGAGCAGCCTGTCCTCATTACACCTCGAATCCATCAAAACCCTAATAAAGCACAACTTGACAGTGGACAGCAGCAGCTGCCTTTGAGCTGAGTGTAGTGTGCAAGCAGCTCTGTGGTCCAAGTTGCAATAACTGCTCTGTGCAGGTGGAAGGTGGGATTATGGCACAGCCCAGCCCAGCTTGCCCTCCCTGAACAAGCAAATCTGCCCTTGATGGGTGGCTGCAGGATCCCCAGGCAGGCCTGGGGAGAGCACTGGAGTTGGAGAGTGCCTGTCACTTCTGGAGGGCCTGTGATCTTCATTCCTTGGGCACAGGATCCTTGCAAGTCTTTCCAAAAGCCAGAGAAAGGCAAAGGGATAGCAGCTTGAACACCTCAGTGAAGGATGGAGAGAAGATGGGGGACATCTTCTGACCCTGCCTGCTCCCATGGGACAGGTCCAGTGCTCAGGTATCTAGTAATGACATTTCTTCTCAAAACCAATTTGTTTTACTGTAGGTAAATCAGGAGATAGGGACTGGGGGAGCATCCAAATCCCTCACAGACAGGCCATCTCCTCGCTTTGAACACAAGGAGCCTGTTCCTTCTCCAGTGGATGCTCTGCCAGCCCAGATCTCTTCTGCTTGCTCCTCTTGTACGAAGGGCTTTCCTGCCTGCTGCCAGTACTCAGGAGCAGGAGAGAGGCTTTGTGGGAGGGGGCAGGCAGTGCTGCTAAATCTCAATGCTAAGAAAGGCAGAAATACTCTAAAATTTTAGAGGACAGAACAGATTTTTTGCCGTTCTTTCAATCTTGCACCTGAACTGTGGGCATAGCTGGGATCTACCTCCACCACCCCCAGCGTGCACCCAGTCACGTCAAACCTTCAGCCAAGGCTTTGGACAAGCCAACAATTCCCCTGTTCCCACATTGAGCATGTTCTCATGGCCAAGTACATGGAGCAGGAGGATTCCCCTGCCCGGGGCTGCACTGAGGTGCTGCCGGGGTCTTTAGCTCTGCGTGATTTGGGAACACCTCTTTGGTTGGCAAGTGTGGTGTGGGGAGGGCGGCTGTGGGGGATGCTCTGGATTGCTGCCAGGGGGGATATAACACCATGGAGCAGCCTGGTTTTCCTGGATACACCCTGTCTTGCAGCTATCTGCAGCTCAGGAGTGTTTGGATCAGCCTCTCCCGGAGCGCTGCGAGCGCAGAGCCTCAGCCCGGCCCCTTTCTGGCAGACTTGTTTATCTGGGTGTTACATTGCTTGAGGCCAAGGCTTAGTTTCTGTTGTACTTGTGCCAGTGTACACAACCCTGGCAGCTTTCGGCACATGGGAGGAGTGTCATTTTATCCCAAGTCTCCCTCGGGAATTGATAACTGTTTAACAGAAGATCAGGGAGAGAATGGAGCAACTGGAGGGGTCCCAGCACGGGGAGAACTTATCCTGGGAGCAGGACAAAAAAACTGGACAGAGAGTAGATGAATAATAAACTGAGGTGCTTTAAATTTTTATTTTTATGATTTGGTAGTGGTGGTGGTGAGCTCCAGACTAGGATTAATTAATCCCCTGCAGCTATTCTGCTTTGACTAGATCTGGCAAAGATTATAGTAGAGAGAAAGGGAGTGGGGGGATGGAAAAAGAAAAAGTACCACTTATCTGCATGCTTATACAGATAGGAGCTAAAAGGTGTAACCTGATGAGACATCTTTCATTTCAGACAATGCAAACCCTGCATAGTCCCTCTGGGTCTCTTAAGCAGAGATATAATAAGCTCTTTGGAGCCTCCCAAAAGTACATTGCGCTATGGAAAGTGTTAGGAGCTAATTATGCAGCAGGCTGAAGAAGCCAAAGCACTGGGCTGAAAATGAGAATAAGTTTTGTACCCAAAGCAGCTCTGGAAAGCACAGCTCTGGAAAGCACAGCTCTAGAAAGCACAACTTTGCACAGCAGGATGTAAAGACCCAGATTTCCCTTCTCGCCATGCAGTGTGCATGCACATCCGTGCTGCGCCACAGAGGCTTTTCAGCTTGGGCAGTCTCATAAGGACGTAGCTCTCAGGACATTTTTGAGCGGTCTTCAGTGCAGCAGAGGCACACCATCTGTGCAACTGGCAGATCAACTACAACAGGATCATTTGCAAAACTTAATGTGGAAAAATATGACCTGTTTCATAAAGAAACCCCTGTACTGAAATCAACCTCCTCTGCCTTGGCCAATTGGGACCCAGGAATTTTGCAGAGCACTTTTAGTTGCATGGTGCAATTTTCAAATATAACCAAAGTGGTAAGGCACAGAGTGAAAATTAGGGGACTAATATTTTTAATCTTCAGTGTTGGTGGTGGCAGTGAAACATGGAAGAAACTCATGGAAACCTACAGACTCCTCTGGACCCAGTTCACATCTGTTCGCAATTCACTGCTACCTGCCAAACAATTAAAAACAACAACCTGTTTTATTAGCTGTCACATCCCATAAAATATTTCAGGCCCTTCATCAGCAGCTGACACCCTGTCAATAATAGCTGTCTGGGTTAAAAAGAAAAAAAAAACTGTTCACAATGTTATTTCAATGTCTGGCTCTCAGAGGTTTATCTCTAGTGCCCATCACAGGAGTATTCAAGCACTAAATGCAAGGTTAACAACTTTACAATTAAGGATGTGAAAGATATATAGACACTGGTTTTCATCCCACCCTGAGTTTGAGAAATACAGGTCTTACAGGTTGAATTGTTCCATGGCTGGTTCTCTAAGGAGCTGAGCTTTGGGCGGGCAAGCAGCTGGCCTTGACCTCCACGGGAGATAATTAGATGAGAGCTCAAGGGCACTTCTCCCTGCTGACAACTGGGAAGACTGGGAGATGGTGGTGGAATACTTTTCCTTACTTTTTCTAGTCTAGAGAAAGAGAATATAGGTGAAAGTTATTATGTCATTGCACAGAAGCCAGTGGTCAGAAGCCTAGATCCATCAGTATATTTAGGAGCATAATGCTAACCAAAATGAGTGGACACAGGCATCAACGTATCTCTGTGGATCTCTGTGAGTAGGTACAGTTAAAAGATAATTTCTGCATAATGAGTACAAGATCTGGCTCTGCTCCACCCTGTAACAGTTTGTGGATCTAATCACTCATTTTATGAAGGCTTTACAGGAAAAAAGTATGCCCAGGCTACTCAGATGCTGCCCCTGCCCTTGCTTGTGGCACTGCTGGCACTGTGCTCATGAACTCATCGGACATTGTGCTGATGATTTTAAGCCGTGGCAGTCCTGATCCTGCTACCAGTGCTGCACTCCTGTGACTGCAAAGTGTTTAAGGCATCCAATCTGAAACAGATTGATCCCTTCAGCACAATCGTAAATCTGCCGAGCCTGCCAAATTCTGCCTTTTTTACCTCCCACAGGAACAGGGAGACTTCCCACAAACTTTCCCTTCTAAAATGTGTTTTTCAGAGTTTTAAAAAATTGCTTTCACCTACATTTGAGAATATGGTGCTCAAGGCTGAAATAAAAGTAGTCAAGATTTAAATCAGCATTTTGAAAACACTAAGGCTTACCAGCTCTGGTTTTCCGAAATGAAGATGTGAGTGCCCATGCTCTGAAAACCTGGGGAAGACATTTTGTACTTTTCCATATAAAATAAAGAGCTTGTACTCCTTTTTTTAAAAAAAAAATAAATGCAAAGCCAGATGCAATCTCAAATACAAATATTTCCCACAGCCTGTGTACTACAGAGCCCCAGAGTGATGAGCTCTGCGCCACAGAGCTCACAGTTTAAACAGACCAAAGAGAGATGAAATATCGTGTCCAAGATCAAACACTAACTTGGCCAAATCAGTGACTGGGACCCTTTGATTCAGAACTCCTGGCCTACTCATTCCACTCATTTCTCCTGACATGTTATTTAATTTTTCCATCCTTATTTTTCAAGAAGTAATGTTCCATTCAGTCCTGCTGTATCCTTGCACGGGCACTTTCTATCTATCTGCTAAAAGATAATCTGTGATTAAATCAACTGGGATCAAACAATGCTAAATGAAAAGGAAATCAGATATCAAAATCCTGTTAAACAGCTCCTAAGCGCCAGGAGCTGGCAATTTGTAACTGATCCCTTCACCTCTGATCTCACAGGGGCTGCAATCACCTCCGTGAGCCGCCAGCAGAGCCTGTGGCATCATGCACGTTTCAGGATGAAAACTGGTTGATTTGCTTGAAATGATCTCAGTTTCATAGATCTGTTTTCAGATTTCAGCATTAGTACAGCATGGTTATCTAGTGTGGGGGAAATCTGTGGGTCAAATTCTGCCCAGTACTGCCAGCACACACTCCACAGTCTCACCAGGTGTAGCAGCATGAGCATGACCCAAGACAGATTTTAGAACTGAATAGCAGAATTAGGCTTGGATTGGTTTTGTTCTAGATGGAGATTTTTTTTGTCCAATTTTTAGGTTATATTATTCCTGGCAATTATCCCAAGTGAATTGTGATGTTTTCACCCTATTTCCCGCCCCCAGGGATCATGACTTACTTTCAGTGAATGGCACTTTCTTGGTCACTCCTCACCATGGCTCTGTGTTTTCCAGGGTAGTTGTTTGGCCTCAGAAAGTAATTTCCACCCCAGGAATGCCAGGGCCTCTTTGGCAGTGAGCAGTGTAATGCTCAGACCTTTGTGGCTTCATTTCGTTCCAAACCTCCCTATGTAACTGCAGATACAGCCTGTGTACCTGAGCCCCAAGTCAGCCTCAGGGTGACAAAGGACATGGCACACACTGCTTTAATAGCAGGATGGAGGTGGAATTACACTGTTTTCCTTGCTGTAGCAGGATCTCATTTAGTAGGAGCATTATTTTCTGCTGGTGTACATTCATGTGCTTGCAGTTGCATGCAGTTACTCACAGACCTGAAAAGAGCCACAGTAAGTGACTGTGGTGAGAAAAAGATAGATGAAAACAGAAGAAATTCCTGGTAAAGGGTTGGTTCTTCAGGAAAAAAAAAAAAAAAAAGAAAAGAAAAGAGAAATGTCTTTGGCTGTAGATGTCTGCAAAATCCCATGTCCAACTATCACAGAGGCAGATTCCTTGGTGTAACTGATCCTAAAGAAGCACATGTGGTATCAACCCTCTAGTCCTACAGACAGTTTCAAAAGAACCTCAGGGAAATTTCAATGGGATGTGGAATTTTTTCCTTTGGAAATCACAGCTTGTATGGTATATTTTCTGTTGCATGATGCTCAGCCTCAGCATTTCTAGTTTAAAAAAAAACCCCAACAGTGGGAATAGCATGGGTAAACCTTGGGCTACTCTTTGAAACTCTAGGCCCTTGGTGATCTTAGCAGGTGAGCTGAGATAAATCGAGCTGCTCCAACAGGCATGGGGCACTCGCTCTTTAAGAAGCACGCTGGACTGCTGGAGTAGAAGAGGCGGGTGGCAGAAAGTCCTCTTTGATATAATGATATAACGTCCCCTCTCAAACCTCAGGGAGCCCCGTCTCCTAATATTATTCTTTCTTCATTTTCAATTCAAACCAAAAGTGAAAACAGAAAGAAAATAACTCTCTCTTCTCTCCTTGCTCACTTTTCCCCCCCTCTCCCTTCCTGCGGCTGCAACGGCAATGGGAGGGGAAGAGAGAAGGGGCTACAGCCGCTTAGATCCATTTCATGCACAGGAGAAATAAGACAGGAATTATTTTTCTTGTTAGCCTTTTTGTAAGAAGACAGACAACCCTTTCAGCCCAAATACAATATTGTAATTGCTCATATTCAACTGACAGAGGTTCCCAGATGAGCTCCACTGAGGCGTCATTTACTAATCTGTCATGTTCTATAGCACCCGGCACAGAGCGCTGTAAAAGTGTCTTCTTCTCTTTAAGTTATTTATATAGTTGGCTGAAAGCGCTTTGCTTGTACAAACTAGAAACTATTAGATTAGACCAGCGGAGACAGCCAGAGGCAATCTTTTTAACAAAGTGAGTGGGATTCAAAGTAGGGTTGGAAAGCAAATATTATTTCACTGGAAGTCTATTAGAGGTAGTTCCCTGGATAACAAATAAGTGCTTTGTTAGCTTAGCTTGAAGAAATGCACTGGTCAGGTTGGCAGCAGCTGGGTCTAATGGTAAACTGTGTGATAGCAGATGATAATTCTGTGATCAGTGAAACACGAAAGCCAATTTTGCTCTCCCTTCCTTCATAGCCTGACACATCCCTGGGTTTACTTATTTAAAGTGCATGTCAGAACTTAGCAGCTGGGGATAACTCCATTTATTTTAAAACTTCTCATCACAACACACATGCACACACACACTTAAAAAGGAGAAGTATGTAAATTCAGCCTATCAGAAAGCAAATATTATTCTCACTGGGGAAGGCTAAAAGGTTGTCCGTGTCGAAGTGCTTCAATAAAAGTGAAATCTGGGCTCAAACCAAGTTCTAGACACAGAGCTCATGGCAACAAAAAGAAGCTCAGGGTCTCTAAGTATTAGGTGAGATTAAAGCATATTCATAAAAATAGGGGAAAGAAGTCACAGTCACTATTAGCTGCTAATTCTGGCAAATATCACTTTCATTCAACCCCAGAGACAGCAGCTTTCAACAATGGGTAATGTGAATTTGCTTTGGTAGAGCACAAAAAGTCTCTGTGCTGTAAATCCATATGAGGGTGATTCCTGAAAGCAGAAACATGTTTGTATAACAACTTAGGATCTATTTATTTCTATGAGAGGTGCTCCATCCATGTAAGAGGTTGTTTTCATTTATTATTAATAACCATTTGCCTGCTTGGAAATTCCCTGTTTGGAGCTTCCAATCTGAAGTCTTTCCTGTATAACAAGGTGGATAAAAGTCAGTCAAACCATGGGATGGATAAAATGCTAATGAGCAGGTGATTAATTTTTGCAAAGGAAAAGCCTGGTTGTTTCTGACTGTGGTCTGGAGGGCCAGGGACACTGGAAGGCTTCCCAAAAGGCCATTACTCAACCCCATTCTTTATATTCACACGCAAGACTGGCTCCAGGCTGGACGCAACAGGAATGCTGGGTTACCCAAAGGAGTCAGAGAAACCATGGCCCTGTGTCCTGCTCAGTTGCACCCAGAAGAACTGGATTTCCCCTTGGGAAATGCATGACACAACCTGTTACAGGGGATGACAGGGGGTTGTCTGCTCCATGTACCTGCTGGAGCAATTGGACTTGATAAGGGAAACTGTGCTCTGCCCCTTTTCTAAAGGGAATGGTAGTGCCACCAAGGGCTACTCATGGACTTTATCCAACAATTACCCTTTCAAACTCTGGCCACTCTCACTATATGTATCCTAGAGGCATATTCAGCCCTAGGGTAAATGTAAACCCTGTCCCTGCACCCTCTCCACATCCATCTAGCCTTCTCCATCCCAACAGGCTGCAGGATCACTAATTAATTAATCCTTGTTTGCTCCACAGCTTGTCTTTGGCTCCTTATGTTTGATACTTGGGACTGACAACACAAATCTCTGCTGGAAGTCTGTGAGTTGCCAACTCTGCACTAAGGGAACAGGTAACATGGGTATGTTGAAGTTAAAGCTTCAAGTTCATGCAGGCAAGCTGTTGAACAGATAAATCTCCATTTAGCTAGTCTTAAAAAGCCACTTGAAAGCCTTGCTTTCACCAACACCCTCCAATGTCTCACTAAGACTATGTACTCGACCTCCAAAACTCCAGTGCAAGTTCATGATTAGCTGGACCCCGTCCCAGGGTAACCAGCACTTACTCAGAGTAGAAAGTGCAGAACTTGTCCAGCCTGCTCTCACTCCAGCACTGGTACATGCATTTTTTTTAAGAATCATTTTACTTTCCTAGCCCTGCTTTAAGCCTTCGAGGAAGTATGCCCTTTTGCCCTCCTCTCTTGCTGTACTCCAAAGCTAGGGGTGATTAATAATAATAATAATAATAATAATAATAATAATAATAATAATAATAATAATAATAATAGTAATAATAATAATAATAATAGACAGCAAGTCTTGAGAAGAATACTTGCTTTTTGTTTTCTGAGGAAGGGGAGATGAGGAGAAAGAGAGTGAGAGGTTTTGTAGAGGCAAAATGCAGTGAGAAATGCAGTCCAGAGTTACCTACAAGTTGTGCAGGTGAAAACCACCATCCACTTATTAATACTCCTAAATGAGTTTAAAAGCTAGGGATTCCCAGGGACACACCTGGGTTTTACCTTGCCAAAGGAGTGGGAAGAAACAAGGTCCCCTCCCAAGCCCAAATCTCTCCTACGCAATGGCATAGCCCCAGTTCTTCTGTCTGCCAAAGATCCTGAGTGTACATCCCTTCCATTCACAACTCACCTCTAATAGTGCAGCTCCCTGGTAATGAGGGGTTAGCCTTTCTGTTGCTGGAAGCAGGCAGCTAAACTGCAGCTCCCTTTGATCGTCCCTCCCCTCTCTTCCCGCAGGGCCATATTTTCCTAAGGGAGAAGGGGGTGAGGGTGCAACCATGTCACCAACTCCCTCTGGAACAAGCCAGGCAAGTCTTTTATCTGCAGGGAGGTTTCGCTCTATTTAGGAGGATTAAGGCTTCTCCAGTTTGACTAGAAGCCCTTGCCTGCTGATAAAAACCACATTTCAATAGCTTAGCACACCTGGCTCAGTGCACTGTAGGTAGCTGCTTAACTGTTTGAATGTTAAAAGCATCCTATGGGTGTTGCCAAATCCACAGCACATGGAAATTACTTGAAGGAGCATGAGGACACGTGAATGAAAGTCCCTCTTCTTTTTCCTCCTCTATTAATGGAGATTTTTTTCATTCTCCATGAAGTTTCAAATTCCACTTCTTTCTTCCATAAGAAGGTGACAATTATGCAAAATTTCTTTACAGACAATGAAAGATCAGGGGCTAGAAACGGGGCTTAGATTCATCTGCAGTGACAAGGAGTCACCATGTGTGACAGGGTTTTTGCAATCACTCTTGCTACTAGTTTGGCTCCTTTACAGGTTATCGGTGGATCTGCTACACAGGAAAAGCTTCAGACAATTCAGCTGATCTGCAGGGACATGGAAAGAAGAAAATGCCCAGGGGACAAACGTGCTCTGAAAAGCTGAATGCCTCCTGGGCAAATCTTCAGCTGGTAGAATTGGCTGAAGCACCTCCCCAGGTCTCAGCACACGAGAGCCTGGTGAAGGCAGTGACACTTGCCTTTGTGCTTCCAGTAAGAAGCCAGCTCAAGCACCTTGCTGATGTCTGGACTTATGTACAGGGTGGATTCCTGTTTTTTGTTTAATGTTTTCTGATTGCCTTTCCCTTTCTATTAAGTGTAATTTATTATTGCAGAAGCCTGGTGTTTGTGTGGGGACAAAGGGGGGTTAATACTTCGCTTTAACTAGCGCATGTGTTTCACTAAGAGCTGCTTATAACAGAGTGGGAATTCAAAGGTATTTGTCCAGGCTGGCAAAAGAAATTTTGTCATGTTGATATATATATTTTTTTTCCTTAGTTGGTTTGGTCTTGTTTCTTTATTAGCAACTCCTTCCCCTCCTACAGCTGGCTTATGCTCTTCAGTTCAGTCAAAGGCCGTAATGATCTTAATGCAGCTCTGATCTATACAAGCCAGCAGCCAACTCTGATGATATATTGCAATCTTTATTGCCCTGCTACTCCCATTGTCTCAAGTGCTTCTCCAGATCGATGGTGAAATTCCTCTGCTTTAGTGGCCGTAAGCTGGGAGGCCACTCACTCACCGGATGGGTGATGAGCTGAGCTGTCACAGGTTGGGCTTATGGATGCTCAGCCTACAAAAGACATCACACAGATCTGTTCTGCAAAACACTCTGCGAGAGAAGAGAGGAGCGAATTCCTTCTGATGTCACAACCCCCTCCCTCATTAGTTTCATTTGGAATTTGTTCTTCCAAGTGGATCTGGATTGTCTCCTCACCATCAGGTTGTCACACTGTAATCTGATAAAATTATGGGACAGAAATAATTCAAATATAGAGTGAAAGCTAGGTCTGTTCAGGAGAATGAAGACTTCTGTGAGAAGTAGTAAGAAAAATGAGTTTGGATGTTAGACTTCAGGATGTTCATGCTAAGTAAGGCCCTGAGATTAAGGGGTCTGAAAAATGATATTGTGCCATTTGGTGTGTCATATAAATTTTAAGCCTGAAAGCCTGTTTAGTGCTTTTGCATATAGCATGTCCTCCATACAAATACAACTCTTACTAGCTGTTTTTTCTCAAACCTTAACTTTGAGTTCACTCATTTTATTTCCTACCCTCCCACCTATGCAGCTGACTCTAATTCAAATCAGATCCAGCCATTGCTTAGCTCTGCCACCACCATGTCCACAGTATAGTCCCATTCTTTGCCTTCTCCTGGATTTCTTTACACCTCTTCCCAAGGTTGAAACATCATTCCAATAGGATCTCCTTCTTAATTATCCCAAATTCACAAGGAAGACAACTATTACTTACATTAACTCCCTCACCCCTCACTATATTGGGCATTTCAAGTGTGTGAGCAGAGTAAGAATGGAAAAGATTGATCCAATGTCCACAGACAAGAAGGTACACAGAGCATTAGCTGCTCTTCCTTCCCTTACAACCCTAGGCAAAATATCATCTGGACTCCTGAAGGAATCCTTTTCCTTAAAAATATAGTGAAAGAGAATCTCAGTTTTCCATTGAGAAACTTTCAACATAAATATTGTTCTGCAACTCTAAACAACTGCAGACACTGGTATGTTATATTGGATGTACTGAGTATCTATCTAAATTAGTGGGACCTACAGTTATTATGAGGTTTTCCTGGACATTTTGTCATGAGGATGAGAATTTGCTGAATTTTAGCATTGGCTATGACTTGTTTATCCTTTGAAAATGTATTTCTGGTCTGGAAACTCTTCTGGACAGGATTTCCAGCATAGAAATATGTCATTCTGGAATCCAGGGAAAACAGCAACTGCTCAGCAAAGAGGTGGCAAAAGAGATTTGGACAGCCGAAGATGTCAGAGGAGGAACTTCGTAATTAATAATACAAAGTCCTTCACTACAAAGGAACAAACTAAGGGCACAAACAGAAAACTAAAGCAAAGAATATAATGGTTCAGCCAGAAATGCCAGGAAGGAAGTCAGATCTATCAAAATTGGTCCCATATGAGCTTCAGGATAGAAAGCCTTATGAGTAACACTAAATTAATCTTGTCTTTAGGTTGTTTCCTTGTTTTAAAGCTGTATTGCATGTGTGCCATGGGGTACCAGGAGAACCAGGCCTGAGAGGTTATTAGAAGAAAGATGCAGAAGAGACTCAGAGGCTGGAAAAAGAGTCCCCTATAGGAACAAATCTAAGTGCCAGCATAGACGAGAGACCGCAGTAGATTGAATGACGTTGTGTGTGTTGGGAGAGCTTCAATTACTTAATTAAGGCAACGATGATACCGAGAGCAGTTTGAAGAGAAAAGCTCTCTCATTTGGATTAATTTCACTTTATATCTTTTTGGTGAAAGATGGAAATAAAAACGGAAGCAGACATGAAATTTAATAATGTTATTGCTAGAAACTAAAATGGAAAAAATACTAGGAATGAATTAAAGCCGAGGCATAAAATGCTAAAAAAGGAAAGAGAAAAATGGTCAGGCAGAACCTAAATAATTCATTTATTTCCAGCAGTGGAAGAGTATTAAAAAACAAGGTACAGTGATTACAGCAGGCTACTGGGAGTTGGGACTCTTGAATTTTATTTCTTTTCCTTAACATATGTCATTCCATAAGTCAGTCTTTCCATGCTCCAGTGTACCCAATACTTCTTCACATGACAGTGATGTAGTTGGACTTAATTTGCTGATGCCCTGTAGGTGTAAATTGTTATGAATTGGCAGGAATCACTTGAGATTTAAGGATGAAGTTATCTTTCCATTAGGAGCTTGGCTACCAAAACAAACTCTCCATTGAAGTCCCCCTAAGAAAATTCAGCTTCCACTGAAATTTCACATTTCATATCTCACTCCAGGTAGAATTTTCCCTCATGAAGTGATACTTCTAATTGAATATCTCCCTCCAACTCCCTGGTGTGAGCGTTGCTTCTGGGTAAGCAGTGTGAATTGCCTCTCTCCTGTTCATAAAGTTGAATCAAAGCTTCAGTTAAGTCTATTATTATTATACTTTCCCTTGCAGGCCTCAATATCATCTCACATCCGAAGACTGTAGGCAGTCACATATGTGGCAATGACATGTACTGTCTGCTTGGCCCTTCCAAACAGGCTTCTCGCTGATTCCTGACACTTGGACAAGGAGAATTAGAGCTTTGCCACTTTTCTGGGTAGCTCTAGCACCTGGTGATAGAGGCTGACAGTGCTCTACATGCACCTTGAAGAAGCCTGTTACATCTAGGTGAGGCTGCACACTGGTTTATCTTTAAAACATTGCATTTGCCATCAGTCTGTGAATTGCTTTCCTACACATATTTCTGGAAGATCCTAATTTCCCTTCTGGTAGGTTTAAATTTAAGTGAGGCCTCCTTTTCTACTTTATGTCCATAAAACCTGGAAAAGCACACTCAACCTCATGTTGAAGTCAGTCCAGCTAGATATGCAAGGTACTCCAAAGCAAAAATTTCCAGATTGTTTGTATCCATTGTAGACTGTCATGGTACTTACATTGCTGCTGCATATCAGAGTAGCCATGTGAGAATTTGTTTGTCTGTGATGATGTAGATAATCAGTTACCAAAAATGACTACACATTCAGATAGACAAAAGTGGTCTGTGGCTCATCTCTTTTGCCAAGCTCAGTTGCTACATCTGGATTTGAATTGCTAAAATCAGCACAAATGTTATTGTTGAAAGCCACAGACCATGGTTTATGTCAAAGATAGAGAAACCTCAGAAAGTTTGGAGGTTTCCAGTCAGCACCCAAAAGTTTGGATATTTCTCCAGTTTTAGCCAGACAAATGAAATACTACTGTTTCAAAAAGTTCAAGTAGTAAACTGTGGAGAGAAAGTTGTTTCACAAGATCTCTGAAATTTCTGGTTTTGGGCAGAGGACAGAAATGTTGCAAGATCACCTCTTTGCTTGATATCCCTTTGTTACCTCCATTTCTCACTTTTATGAATATTATTGTGTCGACTGGGATTTCTGTGATGTTAATGGGGCTACACTGGGGCAGGTTCCATCCAATCCTACAAACACAACCCTTCCCAAAAAGATTAATACAGCATCTTAAAAAGCAGGAAATGAACTAACACCACTCTAGTCTTGAACTAACACCACCATGACAGAACTTGCCTAAGATCATGAGTGAGATTCATGACAGAGCCAGGGACTGCAGCAGATCTTCTGAGCTGCCAGCCAGCACATTATTGATAAAACTCTTCATTTTCTCTTTTTTCCAGCGAAGAAGCACGAGTATGGATGCTGAGAGTCAGCTACCAGAAAAAAAAAAATACATACCTGAGAGATTTTTAAACTTCAAAACAAATCCCATTTTAGTTTTGAACAACAGTTAAGGTCATTTCCAAATTGACTATCCCTGATTCAGAACAGCAAACATCAGCAAAGCGTCAGCAATTAACCAATTTGCTAACAACCGCTCTGCTGGAGTGGGTCTGGGGTAACTGCGCGGGAGGGGAAAGAAGGCAGCGCCCTGTAAATTTTACTGAATGTTTCAGTCTTGGGTCTGATAAATGGTTTCTGAAGGATTTTTCTGAAGTACCTGGGACTCTAAGGAGAGAAAACATTTCTCAGCCCAGATGCTGTGAGCTAGGGTATCTTAGCTGAAACACCAGATGTTGAAGTAGAAAGATAAAGGGGATTTGTGGTTCTAATAGAGAAATACAAAATCCAGCCTCACTGAGGTGGTCTTTACAGGCATTATATTTCCAATAATAAACTGGGACAAAAGTACTGGAATTTATGGTTGGGGGAGAAGAGGAAGAAGAGTCTCAGACACCCATTTTAAACAGTGAGTATGAGAATTACAAGGTCTACATCTGCAGATCATTATCAAAATCAGTATTGATGTCTTTATCTCCTATATAGGGAGCATGGGCACTGCTGAATGCTCAGCTGAGCACCCTCCTGAAAATACACCCTAAATATCTGTGTGTGAATAATTAGGTGAATTTGGAACGAACAGGAATACACCTTTTTTATTTTAATGTTTTCAGATGTGTACCCTTTCATTTCTTATAGACACAGATTCCCATGCTGGCACATAAAATTTATTTTAATGCCTTCCTCTAAGCAGGCCCTTTCTTTTCAGTGAGTCTACTCTCAAACTGATGAAACTTCAGCAGCAGAAATTTAAATCTGTGAGTTTAAACCACTGTTGTTCCTTATCTTTCCATGTGAAACTTTTACTTTGGTGTGAGAGCTTCATTTCTAGCTTAAATAAGTCAACTGAATTTAAAAAAAATAAAAAAAACTGAAATAAAAATGGAACTAGAATATCTATATGGATAGCTCGATAGCTGCAGCAGCAGAAGGTTAATTCTACAATTACAGATTCAAACAGACGTTTTCCTTAGTAAGGACACAAACCAAGCACTCTCATCTCTCTGTAAGGATCAGTAGACAGAGAAAACTGCAGGTACTCATTGCACTAAAAAACCCACAAAATAACATTTCTAATATCTCAATAGAAAGAGGGCTATGAAGTGGTGGTTTTCTCCTCTCTCCCTGAGTTGATGCTTTTTGTCAAGCTCAGATTTTACTTCAAATGTTTGAATCCAGTTCTGCAGCTAATTGCAAACACTTTAATTCACCTGGTTTCTTTCCAATTCATATACAGCCCCAAATATGTAGGAAAAATCCTTGCATTGGATTTTTCACTTGACAGTTACAAATCGAATTTACTAATCTGGATTTAGAGCAATTTGGGTGCCGTTTGCTCTATAGCTTAGTCATAATTATGACAAAAAAACATTTCTCCTTGCCTGATGGCTATGTGTGTGAGTACATAAATATATATGTGTAATAATAAAGAATTATTTGTATTTGTAATTATAAAGAATCTTTGTATTCTCTATATACTTTTACTTTAGGTAAGTGTTTATGGCCCATTAAAATGGAGCAATTCCAAAATTTCCTAAGCATGATGAGCGGTACCATAAATATGTGTGTGCCGTTGCCAATTACTCCATGAATAACAATATCCTGAATGCCATATGCCTTCATTAAAAGGTGAGCTTGGGAATATTCTCAGTTTCTGCTTTCTCTGCGTTTCTTGAGCAGACTCCAGCCTCGTGGTAGTCAGCAGCAGCAAGCAGTGGGGAGCTGCAGTTTTAATAACAAATGGCGATTAGTTGCTACCGGCTGTCAAGCAGCTCCCACTGAAGAGCACAGCCCTGGAGGTTGTGGGACAGTACACAACTACTCCATTTCATAGTAGTCTTTTGAGTGAAATGCATCAAAGCCTAAGTAGACCCTTTGCTGTGGGAGATACTACCCTCAGCTGAAAGTAGGGATAAGATTCTCTAATTTGCTCAAACCTGTCCATTTACAGTAGACACTATTGTCATGAAGAGCTGAGAGTGGGAGGAGGGGCAAGCAAGCAAAACAAAATCACTGCTACTCTTTTCACAGAGCATTCTAACCAGCTATTTCTCAGACATGAACTTGCCATGAGCATACAGCCTTGAATTCAGTGACAGCAATGCTCTCAATGACTTAAATAGCAGTTTTGCAGCCTTTACTGATGATCACATATACTTAGTTATGTCAACACAAATTACTGTCATTTATTATTTATACAAGAAGAGATTTTCCAAAATGTCAAGGACAGCCAAGCACCCAAGTCCCTTCAAAAGTCAAGATGGGAATTAGGTTCCTGGACCTATTTGTATCTCCAGTGCCCACAAACGCTTTGGTGCATCTGATGGCTTGGCTTGTTTACTGAATTATCTATAAGATTTATTTCTATGGGATTTAGCTTGATTTTCACAATCTGGGTCCCAGAAAAACAAATTCTCTATTCAGTTCAACTAGGCACTCCAACATATTTTGTTTGCATTAGCTACACTCTGTTGCATTAGTAATGTCCCATCATATCATATTAGTAGTCTGCTTTGCTAATGCAGGGAAAGTTGTTCATGCAGTACAAAGTCTACAGCAGTTAGCAGTTGTTTTCCTTTGTATTTCATTATAGACAGAGGCATTGAGCTCTGGAGGTGGAATTTCTTCAATACCTCAGGTTAGATTTGTCCAATAGGATAATAAGAAGACTTTTTTTTTTTTTCCCACTGAAATATCAACAGGGAAAATATCTGTTTACTTCCTTTTCTTTTCCAAATGCAAAGAGACTATTAGAGTGATTTTATTTAACTGAAATGACTTCAGCGAGCTGAGATTTATAAATGTGGGCATTTCAACTGCTTTTGCTTTTTTGAAAAAAGTTCCAAAAACCCAAAATGGAGGAACAATGCTTGCAGGACTCCAAAAGGTTTTTCCTCCTCCCAACACCATTTCCAAGCTCGTTCACTGCTGAGCTGGTGTAGCTCTGACTGACTGCAATGAGAGGAAGTCTCCCTGCTCCCTTGGAAATAAAGCCACCATTTTTTAGTGTGTTTACAGAAAATTGAATCCAGTGTAAATCAGCATGGAGACAAAGCTTCAAACTTTTTTATTCTACTTCTAATGTGGGGTCTAGAGAGTCTCTTTTATTGTGTATGTGTCAGACATTGCTACGAGGGCTAGAAGAAAACTGAGTTTATTTTGCTCTTTACTGTCTGATTTCAGAACCACTGGGACAATTGAACAGGTTCATGACCCAAGAGTAAAAGCATCACTTGAAACTCCAGAATTGAACAGTTGACCACAGTTTCCAAGGAACTGGGTGAGATCAAGCTAACCCACTGTATTGCTATTGAGCTGTTCTGCTAGAGGAATCAAGTAAGGCAATAGTTATTCACCTATCATGCATGCAATTCTGTTAAGGTTAATCCAACATCACAGTTCCACTGAGCTCTAAAAACCTGACAAGGGAGGAAGGGAAAATGTGTTTATATTCTTATATATTGTTTATATATATATTTTATATGTGGTGAGGAAAAGGAGTATAGTCCTAGCTGGGGAGCTGTGTCTCAATTGTTGTTCAAACAGCAGGATCAGGACCCTTCCCCCTTATCCATGACTATACACAATATTCCCTTTAGCCCAAGATAACATTAACAAGCACAGTACATGACAAAGTTTAATGTCATCCAGCTTTGCCACTTGTCATGTCTTCCAGAGCAAAGCTTATTGCCAGACAATGAGTTCTGTGATACATATTTTTTTTTTAATGTTTTAATATACTAATGAGAGTGAGAGGAACACCAGGCATGCTGCTGTGTCACATGTGACATGTGCTACATGCAAGCACGTACTCATAGAGAGACTTCTCTCTAGTTGCAGTGCAAAGCCATGCCAAATGGCTCCTGATAGGATTTCACAACAACAAACTTACCATAGGCAGGTAGCATTAAAAATTGTTTGAGAAATGTTTCAGGAGTTATTAGAACTAACTTTGTATCTCTCCTGACTAACTTTAGTGCCTCAGGTGATATGTAAAGTTGATAATGAGCTTTATTATTTACTGCATGATACTGCCTGAAATATAGTTGTGAATCAGTACCTGACAGAATAACACGGAACAGAAAGATGGCCCTTGTCCAGGAGATGTCCAAAGCCACGGGCAACACAACAGTCAAACACTGTACACTGAGCTCTCTTGAAAATTTGGCCTTTAAAAAAGGAACACTACTAAACCTGGCCTAGTGACCAGGTACGCACCAGTCAGAGAGAGCAACGGTAACAAATACATTTTATAAATGACTGCGTATTTTCAGAGAAGGTTCTTTGGGTATTCACCAATTTGATGTCTCACAAATTGCCAAGACTAGAAATGTATTAAAATGTTTAGAAGGAGTGATTTACCAGCTTTCTAATGGAACAAAACATTTAGACTTTTCAAATCAAGCTCTGATCTGGCACAGAAGAGAATGTTGCCCATCTGACTTTAGTGCATCTATTTTGTAGGAAAGAAATTCACATTTTAGTATAGTGGTTTTAAAGGAAGCCTTATAATATCTGATGCTGCTTGTCTTAGTGTCAGACTAGACAATCTTAACTGGAAAAGTACCTTTTCTGAAAAATACACTTTTTCCCCAAGATAGCTACCTATAGAATTAAATCTTAAACTGTTATCTCATTTTTACTCTTTTCACCCATTTATTCTGTTGTAGTTTTTTTTAAAAGATGTATGCTAGAGAAGAAGCTTAATTTGCCATAAATCATCCCTCAAATATTTGGTTTTACATTCCAACACATGTCCTCAATTATTTAATATTGAGAGGTACTGCAGGCTCCTTCCTTGAGTTCCCCCATTGGGAAACTCCATGGTACTGGGTTCTTGCATGGGTCTCAGCACCCAGGTAAACATATTGCACAGAAGGGTTGGAGGCAAAGGACACAATCTGGCCCTCACTCCTTTATTTCTGCATCTTGCTACTCACCTAGAAACTGCTACCTGTTTGTGCTGGGTATATTGCATTTACTAGGGACCCAGAATTTATCTTATCATTGCATTTACATCCACTGACTGAATCATTTTAACAATACAGAGTAAAAATAATTCAAAAATTAATACCTATACCAACATGGAGTTTATGGACTAGATAATTCTCTAACTCTGAAGTTAATGAGAAGGAAATCAATAGAATTATTAATATTAAAACTGATGTTATTTAAATCAAAATCTCCATTGACTTTTAGGGAGTCAGATTTTACCCCCTAGAACATTACATATTGACCTAACCAAGCCGTGCAGCATCAGCCATGCAACAGCTTTTCAGCTCTTGATGTAAGATGGACACTGAGACATGAAGAATTCTGATGAAGTGATACTAAAATGGTTTAATATGTCAGCTTAATATCAGCGACCTTGTGAAGGAGACACGAGGACAAAAAAGGGGGCTATGTGTGGTGCATGCATGCTAAAAAGTCTTTGGTTCGTGTGGTGGCTCTATTTGCTGATGTCAGAGAGACTTCAGTGTGATATAACATTAATATCGTTTCACATGTCAGGGAATGCAAATACTGAAAATTACAAGTAGTGTGAGCATGTACTGAAGATGAGCTCTGTGACATCCATTATGTTGAAGCAAAATCATCTTACCTCATGAAAGATGGCAGCTTGAAGGCTAAATTTAATGAGTCTGATTCTGATCTTGTACTAGGTTAAACCAAAAGTGACTTCATTTCAGGTAATGGAAATGCACTGCTGCTAAGCAAAAAGAGAGTCAGGTTTATTAATGCACCCAGCTATGCTGCTGTAAAAGTTGACAGCCTACTAAAGGCTGCTATTCATTAGTGCCTGATTTTTGACAGTCATCATAACTGTTATTAGAAAACCTCTAGCAATACTAAGTTGAGATACAAATTAAAAATAAGCCAGCGGTACCTTTAAATGTGCCATGAGCTTTGGTTTTGGCACTGGGAGCTTTGAGCAGAGGCTTACAGTTCAATTCAGACAGTTAGCAGGGTGCTGACAGCAACATGTTGGTACAAGACTGTACTTCTCTCTTTGGTTTTGTTTTAATTAAAGCCGCATTTATTTTTAAAAGCAGGTCATAAAGCTAACCTACCCTGACAACACAGAATTACATTATAAAATCATTCCTTATAATAATTATAAATCTCTACTAAAGCAAATTTAAATTAAATTAAAACACCAGCATACGTTGCCTTTCTTCCTGATAGGAGGAATTCATCTGATCGAAATCACCACCGACTACTCAGAGTTTGCAGCAAGGACGGATCCAGAAGTGAATCTCAGTCTGCAGCTCCCTGCTCCTCTGCATCAGTTAATGTGTCAGAGTTTTAGATCCAAAAGATGTTCTCTAAGCACATAACGTGCCACTTGGCTATACCTACACCACATGGCACAACTACAACTGGTTTCAGCGGCACTTTTTTCACCAGCTAAGGATGGCACTCTCCAGATAAATCCTGCCCTTCCATACTTCCAGAGGGAATGAGAAATATTGGTGTCACAGTTTAATTTTAAGTGAGGTAGTTTAAAGCAGAAGGGAAAAAAAACCCCTCCCTTTATATATATCATATATATATATATATATAATTATAATTATATAATTTTATTATATAGCCAGAAGTGTTGAATGCAGCAGGCAGATTTCAGAAGGTTTATTGTCTGGGGTGATATTACTTATATGACATGTATGGAAACTATGGGGTGGAATTTCCCTGAAAATTGTCCTTCCCACAAGATTTCTGGCACTTTGGATTCTCTATGCGGCTAGAAATCCTGCGAGGACAATCTGTCCCATTGTATTTAAGTCCTTCTTGGTTGGGTTGGAAACCAGGGGCCAGACCCTTAATTTATGTAAACAGGAAGAATTCTGTTGAAACAAATAGAGAGGAATCAAGGGAAACTTTCAGTCCAAAACTATAATAAAGAAAAAGGTTTCTAAATCCTTCAGGACCTCAAAAAATACAGACCAAATTCCTTCACAGAAGTGAGTGGGATGAGAAGAGGAGGAGGTGTTTTTTCTTTCCTTTCCTGATGGCATGCCCAGAGCAACAGATATTTTTCTGTTAAGATAATTTACAGTCAAGGCAAACCCCTTGGTCCACTGCAGTGAGGTACTCGGTATTTTGCCTCTTCATTTCTCAGTGTCCTTCAGAAATGGGAACCAGAATTGGCTGTTACCTTCAGAATGCACCTAAAGATTTTTTTCCTGGTTGAAACACATTAATTTGTCATTTGCAACTTGGGAAGTATTACCTGATAGTGGCAGCTCAGCGATGTAATTTACTTTTCCCAGATCTCTGGACTGGGGCTGCATCAAGGTGGAGGTGTTTTAGTTTCCCAGTAAACTAAACTGTATTCCACTGTGCTCCTGGAATAACCTAGCAGGGAGGTTATGGGAGCAGTCATTAATTGCTGCATTGCTTGTCAGCCTCAACTGGTTACCAGTTTGTTTCCAGTTGCAGTGGAATCCAAATTCCCAGTTGGGATCTCTCTAAATTAAGCCCAGCATGGTTTGGATGCTGCAGGTCCTTTCATCTCTACAGATGTTGAGATCAACTGCAATCTTGCATCGAAATGGTCTGAACTTTCTGTGTGTGCAGGTGGGGTTGACATATACCTTTGTGGATGAAGGCAAGTCCTAATCAGGACCTTCAGCTTAAGCAACACCTTGCTTTCCCTGATGGTTTGGCAAAGTTAATCAGTATTGCCCTTCAAAGCATCCAGCAAGACTAGCTATTCACACAGATTCCTCCTGAGAAGCCTGCCTAGGGAAGTGGAAGCCTGGAGCAAGGCTGGGGAGGGGTGAGGAGGAGCACAGTTATTCATATCTGATATGGTATGATGTTTTTATTTGATTTGCAAATGCTCCCAGATATCATGATAGAGGCAGAGAGAGAAACTGAAAAATATGCAGATGCATCAAAAATCACTTCCAGGATATGGAGCAACTATTGCTACTTAGATTACAATTTTCCAAATGTCTGATTTCTTCACAAGGGGTGTGGTGGGAAACCAGAGAGATACTAAGTAAAATCAACCCCCAAAGAGTAAAACTTTGAATAATACAGAATTGTAGCTGATATCTAGGAACTCTGTGGGTTATGAGTGAACACAGTAGTTTTTGCTTCTAACTTCACTAAGTGACTTCCACTTTGTGGTGGTGTTTATCTGGGACAGCCCATGAGTGTCTAAACTGGTAGAACAGGCAGCAGAAGACTTCCAGAGTATTCCTGACATTGAGAAAGTGACTTCACTTCCCTCTTTTGGTGCTCTTTGGCTGTCATACCATCCTTAAGGCTGAAATAATCTTGCTTTCAAGATCTCAGTCTAAACCTTTTGGGGCAAGAACAGTGCCTATTTGCTTGTCCATACAGGTGCTAGCACAGCAGGTCCCAGTCTTGGTTATAGCCTGCAAGTGCTATTACAGAATACCTGGTAATAATGGGAAAAAGGGATGAAGTCATCCTGAGCTCTTGTCCCATTTGCTCATCATCCATGGAAGTTTCTGTATTTGCATCTCTGAGAGTACACCAGATTTGCCAGGTCCTTCTGGACCCACATTTGGAAAGATCTACCTTCTCCCCACGTCTGTTGACTTTGACAAAACAGGTTCCAGCCAAATCCATTGGAGGAATGTTTGTGTCCTTCAAGTGCCCAGGAAGGTGGGCATGACATTTGAAGCCAGGGATCAGAATTTGGAATAGCAGACTTTAGTAGCCTAGGTTACTCTCAAATCCAAAACCTGCCAAAATAACCCCCAAACCACATATAATCCAGCTCACAGTTGTGTGTCCAGAGTATCTCTGTTTAACTTGGCTACTTAGCGGTTTTGTGGTGTTCACAAAAGCAGTGCTTGTCCCGAAACTTAGACAATGGTTTATTTCCTGTGCAGTGATGATATGAATGCTGCTGTAGAGGCTGAGAAGGGGGGGTATGGTGACTCCAAAGCACAGCAAAGAGTGGTCTATGAACCAGCACTGAAGAAAATCTCTTTATGAAAAAGAAGTGCTCCTTGGAGAGCCATTTCCAGTGTAGTGTGATCGGACAGGATTTAGCTATGGGTTTGCTGTAAGAAGAGCTTGTGGTAAATTCTTAGGCGTTGCATTAAAGAGGTATTTGAGAGTGAAGATGGCTATTGATTATTCAGACTGGTTGGGCCTTGAGGGTCATATTTTCATGAAAGTGTTCATGTCAACGCATCTGTGCATTGCCCACGCACCTGCCGTACAAGTAGTTTCCACATCTTAATGCTTACACATACATTTTCCACTGCTGCACATGCAGTTGTGATGTTTATCTGATCATGCCAATTTAGAAACTTCAACATATACATATCCTGAAGATCCATTAACCAAAGGATTCAAGTCCATGAATAGGTTTCAAATGAACCCTATATTCTCAATTTTTTTAATGTCTCGGTTCATTTGAAAACCAAGCAGATCTGAATCTCACTTAGTAGCTGAAGCAAAGGTAACCTGATAACTTCTAAGCAGGGATTCATATACAGCATGAGTGTATAAAAATGGTCCTTTCAAAGTCTTGTCCTCACATCAGAAGTGTTTAGAAGATAATGAGATGAGCTGCTGCAGTAGTTCACCTGCTTGATTCCACAATGCAAAGTTTCAGTAACTGGTAGAAGAAGACTGGATGTGAGAAATCTTCCAGGATAAAAAGTGCAGTAATGTTGTGTGTGGCATACCCAGTAAGGCAACTGGTTGGAAAGTACAGATTCTTACCAGACCCAAATGTTCGAGGAAACAAATTGCTTCATTTTCATTATTCATGTGACTCTAGAAGTAAATATTCAAAGCTGTAGGTTCGTGCTGTAGACTACACTGAATACTCTACACCATGTGTAACCCTTCTGATTTTTATATTTCAGGTCCCTGAAAATATGTTTATGTTTATGAGTGCTACCAATGATATAATGCTCCTAGTGACATTAGTAGCAACAAACACATTCAGGAAGATTTGCAGAATCCTTCAGTCTAGAGATTGCTTTCTTCCTTTTCTTGATCCATGCTACTTTATACATGTATACAGAAATACCTGTGTGCATATATAGAAATACATATATTAACACAAACCCAGCCACCAGCTCCGTTTTCCAGTTACTTCCCACAATTATTCTATTTAGGAAACTCTGATGAAATACTTCTGAAAATCCAGCTCCATTGCTTTTAGCATTTTAGCTGCAAAGCAATTACTCAGCCTGTCAGAGTAATCATCATAAATATTGCTGTCCACGGTGTTTCTATAAGCCAATAGTAACTGGTTGGGTCAGTTCAGCTCAATTCAACGACCTTTCAAGAAAGAGTTGCATTTGTATTCCATTCCCAAGCTGCAGACCAGCATGCATGTAAAAATGGGTTATTGTTAAGGCATTGACCTCTTTCCCATGATTTCTGAGTCATATATGATCACTGACACAGCAAATGTGAGCTCTGTGTCCCATGTATCTGCAGGTGTACTCTATTCTTGCAGAAGCTTGAAGCATCTGTGATACATTATGATTTCAAGAATCTGTCTGGACAACAGATACAGAAACATGGGTGCAGTTCAATTGCCCTATAATGAATGGAGGGAGCTCTTAAGTTTTCACTAAGTAAGCAAACTTGAACTGGAAGCCATCAGCTGAGAACAAACAGATGCCATGATGTGTTCCTTGAGGGACTACCTTGAAGGGTAGCTTGCATGTGCTCCAGGGATTCACTCTCACCAGGTATAAATTGCCTTGACTTCCCAGGACTGAGTGATTTACATCCATAGAGACCTGGCCAGAGATGGTAACCATGCTAGGTTTGTAGTTTTACACCATTTTTGGTCAGCAATGAAAGTTCAAACAGCCTCCACTCCTCTGGTTCCTTGACTGGTGCTGGTATAACCCTTTGTGCTGCTGAAAGCCCTCCTCCAGGAGCTGCAGCCACCAGGCATGAGGAAAGCTGGCTCCTGCCCAGCCAGCGATGTGGTCCTGACAGCATTCACAGCATCTAGAATAGGAATGGCAGTGCAAATCACTCCTCTTTTCTTCCTTTTATTTCTTTCTTTTCCTCCTTTCCCCCTTTTACACTCTTCTAAACCACAGAGAGAAAGCAAGCTCCAAAAAGGTCACTAGCATCTGCCTCAACATCCAGCCCTGTCTGTATTCATTCAGAATATATTGCACAAATCAGTTAAATATTCTGTAATCCACCTATATCCACATGACACCGATAAGTGAACTGAGGCCCAGAGCAGTGACGCTGAGAGATCATAGAGTGAGGTGGTGGTGGAAACAAGAATAAAACTCAGGAGTCAGCTGCTAACCACATAAGCTATCCCTGCTGCTGGCCTGGAAAGTAAAAATAATGGTTTGGAGTCCTCCAGTTTTCATTATTAGCTTTTTGGATGAGTTTTGCCTAAGGGGAATGAGTTATTCTCCGCTCTTGCATCAGTGTGTTTCACTTCAGCTGAATTATGTGTCACTTTATGGTAGGGTTGTCTTCATTTGTTTCTCGTCTGCGCTTCGGGAGATCTTTGTGAACATCTTGTTTGACAAATTCTGCACCACCCACATAACCACTTTGAGGCAAACTTAGCAGAGTCAGAGACTGAGCTGGGCCCACTTATCTTTGGTGGATCTTGTCTTCTTGTTGCTAATTGCAATCTGCAAGGCCCAGTGGCCGGAGCAGAGCGTGGGGTTTGGATCTAAGTACTTGGTGATTTGCTTTGTTGTTTTCTCCTTGTGGCTTTGGGCAAGTCACTGAACTTGATTGATAGTGTGTCCATTTATGTGCTTGTTAGTTTCTAATGAAAAGTTCAGCCAATGAAAAAACTATTTCTGAAGGGAGGAGAGGTTACATTAAAAAAAAAAAAAACCTTCTCCCAAACAGAAATATTTCTTTTCTTCTTTCCTTCTTCGTTAGTTTCCCAAAACTAAACACAGAAAATAAATAATCCTTAAACCAAGAACTTCAGCTTCTCAAAGAAAATCAAGAAATTTCTATTTCAGCAACCACTTAAAAATAAAAAAAATCTTTCATGAAAGTTTTCAAGCAACAGTGAAAGGGCAGGGAAATGCCCGGTTTGTAACCTGCCCTGTCTTGATCCAGCTGCTTCAGTCTCGAATGTCAACAAATACTGATGACTGAAAAATCCGTAGTTTGTGTTTTGGATGATATTTGGTTAAGCAATACTTCTTATGTATAGAATAGTCTTGATTACATTATCTAGCAGAATAAAAACAGATGGCAATGAAGCAACTATTTGTCTGCCTGGTGAATTTTAATGCACGAGGAAGTGAGGGCACAAAAAGATTGGTTTAAACTTGGCATAATACAGTCACTGGAAGCTGTGAAAGCTTTCCCCAGCAAGCCCTGCTCACACACCTAATCTTGACCTGAAGGCACTGCTACTGCTCTAACCTCCCGTTTGAGCTGAAACATTTTATTTCCACTTCCTCTTCTGAGCCTGTTCCTGGTTTGACTTCCTCTGCACTAGCACCATTGCACACCATCTAGTGACCCAGCAGAGCAGCACAGATGGGGAAGCACAGGTACATCCATCCGCCCAACGAGACCGGACGGACGAGAATGATCTGTGGTAAAGGCAGAAAATTACAGAACACCTCACTGGAGTCAATAATCAAAGAGCTGCCAAATGTTGAGAAGATTACTGGTGCTCACTGCAGTGGGGAGAATATTAATGTATCTCTGATGAAAACCTGGCCCATCCCCATTTTGGATGGTTAGTATTTTCTGTGATTATGGCACAGCTGTTTCTGCGCTGGTAGCAGGCTTGAGCGATATTCCTCCATCACACGTTCAATGATCAAGACCTGCTGCTTGTGTTTGTACTGTTTGTGGTTACACAACACAACTGTTCAACCCCCCCACACCCCCTGCCAAAGTGATTGCTAGGACCTGCACTGCAGAACAAGTACAGTCAATGTGAGAAGCTGCTCTTGGGGGCAGAGGACAGTCTGTCAGGACAGGACAAAACTGAGCCCTGAACCTTTTGTAATTCTCTATGGTTAGCAGCCTGAGTGGATGCTGAATTTCTCTATCCTTTCAAATTGCTGTAGGTTTGTTCAAAGGAGCTTTCTCCTGTCGGTAGGGCCACACGACAAGAACCAGCATGTTCACGTCTGACAATGACGTTAACCGCCTTTGGAGTGGCAGAAACAACCGCAGCAGCCAAGCGGTGTTGTCTGCCAGCCTCCGAGATAGGCGAATCAGAGTCTTCCTGCAGACACCTGCCAACCGTGATCCATCCCCTTCTGCCTCCCCTCCAGGTGAAACTCTGATTCAGCATCTTAAACAAAACCACAAAACCTGCTTGTCAGTCTGGGAGCTCTCTCGTCTCTCTCTTCCCTCCACCACAAGACTCTACATGCAGCCGTGCTGCTGCCCAGGGGCTGGAGCACAGGAGCAGGGTACGTTCAGTAACAGCCTGACACCGACTGCTGTTTGAGAAACTGCTGGGCTTTGGCTTGCTCAGGGAGAGCAGTTGATGCTCCCCAGGCTTGGCAAAGCTGTCCAGACTTGCACTCCCAAGGAGTGCTTTTCAGCATGTCCTGGGCTTTGTCACCCAGACAGAACCATATCGGGGAGTATGTTGCTTTTCAGAAGCAGAAGTCTGGTGGTTTGTTCCTACTCAGGCTTTTCTGCACGTAGTTTAATTGTATTTTATTTTTGCTAAGTGGTTTGAAGTGACAGCGAAGTAGAAATGCAATAAAAGGATAATCCTGAATGTAGTTATTGCTCCAAGCAGAGGTGCTAGAGCCTTCCCAACACCAGTCTGGCTTTAGCCCCCTGAGCAGCCTCTCTCCAAGTGGGGAGGAAGGCTGAGTGATCACTTTTTTGCTGACTGGAGTTGGCCAGAATTCGTCCTCAACCTGATACAGCCTTTGCTGACATTCTTATACTTGCCTGAGTCATCCTAGTCCTTATTGCATGAGGTTCACATATCATGGTCAGGTTTATTTACTCTCAGGAGCCTGTTGGATTTCTTTTCACATTTTCACTCATTTCCTACAGCACAGTCCAAGTTGAGAACTAGCAGAGCCTTCATCCTTATAATTCAGCTGGCCTCTTTATCCTCTTCTTCCCTGACACATCCTTTTATTTCTTATTGTAGCCCAATTTTTTTTGTCCTGTTCTCTGTAGTTAGTCAAATAGAACCATCCAAACTATTAAAAGCAGCCTTTTCACAATAGAAGTATTCAACTTTTTTATCTCTTCCCCTAACAGAAGTGCAGGCATACAGACTTTTGAGAAAGCAAGAAGGGCAAATATATTGGCTTTGGATATCAAAAGAAAGGCAGAAGGAATTGTTATCCTACCTAATAAAATGAAAAATCCTGGGAAACACTGTATTTAGAAAGTGGAGAAGATTAAATATCTCTCTTTCCCCTCTGCTATTTATTCAAAACAGCCCCAGAATAAGTATTAACCCACAACCTGGAATTTAAGTCCTTTCCTCATCTGGGTGGCTGCAGTAGTGGAAAACAAACATCCCAACATCCCTGAATCTGAAATTGGATTGGAGCTATACCATTGCAGCCCCCCTCCCCCCCATCATTAGGCTACATCTAAAGATATTAATTTTGCACTTGAAGAATTGTAAAAATGACTTGCCCAGTAGTGAATGCATTTTGTTAAGGCCCCAAGAATATTCCTGTAAATCAGAAGAAATGGCATAGATACATCATTTAATCTTGAAAGATAAGTTAATAGTGCAGAGTAACTAGAAGATACTAATTGTATTTAGAAAGCTTTTAATTAGATTGACCAGAAGGAATTAAGCTCCTCTGTGATTGCTCTAGCTATTATGATGCTTGTAGAGGTCTACAAGAACTAGATTGCAATTTTCAGAGGCCTGAAGTGATGTAGAAGCAAAACTCCAGGATTTGAAGTCAGTGAAAGTGAGATCAAGAGAGGAGAAAAGCAGTGTTACCCTGAGACAGCAGAGCATGCAGCTGAATAAAGCAACTCCTATCTAACAAGAAAAGTTGCATTAAAGTCCAGTTTCCTCTGCAGATCAGGGACATGTCACTATCAGGACTTGAAAACTTGGTTCCCTTCATTGTTTGGGCCAGAGTCAGCTTTTGGACAATTGCTTCTAGAGCTTCTCTACAGGCACAGCCCCAAAGTCATCCCAGAGCTGGGTAGGTCCCTTTCTGACCTTAATCCAATCATTTTAATAAGTCTGTATGTGGTTGCACTTGCTAATCAGTGCTTGAATCTACAAAGAGGGAGAGGTATCAGGCCCATTTGTATCCACTCTCCAGTCAGAAGCACTCTGAGTCTTGAGCAGCCTTGTAAGTAGGTGCTACTTTCATCCTTCATTCTCTATAGTTTTATAACTGTTATCATATTCAGTACTTAGTTGAATGCAGAAATAAGAATTCTTTTTATATCTTGTGTCTATCCCGACATGTAAAGGTTGGTGGATAGGAGTCTTCTTAGAGAGAAGAAGTGCTTCATCACTACTAGATCATCTCAGGTGGTCTGGCAGAGGTCTTGGTAGGCTTTCCTAGAGAAATTAAATCTGGGTTAAGTGCTAATGAGGTGCATAAAGTACTTAATGCCCCTCAAAGGTCTTGTTTCAGGCTCTTGACAGACTCAGGCACTTGATTCATGCTTTGATCAGCAATTTGCAGGGAAGGGGAATACTTTTTCTTCTGAAAAAATGAAATGTTTTATTCGAGTTAACATGCATCCTTCCCAGAACAGTAACCCTGGGAATGGCCTGTCGTGCTTCTACTTTAATCTCCCCCTGAAAACAGCATCTTATTTCCATAAGGGATTTTCTCTGTGTTGATTTCATCTAGGATCTGTAGTTTGTCTAGCAGTTTTCTAGTTCAGGAATTGTGTGGGTTTTTTGTGATAATGAATCCCATGAAGCTTCCACACCATAAACAGAATGTAAAAGAACTTGCAAAATTTCTGGTGCTTTAGAACTCAAAACTGAACCTAGAATCCTTGGTTTGGACAGGGACATGGGTGTTAAATCTCAGCCTAAAAATAATGCACTCAAGAGCTCAGATGGAATATCCCTTCATAAGACCATCTGTCATGTCTGAGCTACAGTTTGGTACATTGCTGATCTTTCTCAGTGTGCTGTTAAGTTGTTTTTGTCTCCCCGCTGGTGAGGCACATTCTTCTTGTTCACTTAATTTGTTTCTCTCAGAGAGTGTTTTTATTCAGCAGTTGTCACCAAGTCAATGTGACATGAAACAGCAGGGAGGAGAGGGCCATGTTCTGCCTGACGTATTCAGTGTCTCCATTGCTGTGACTGTACAGGGTAACTGTGGCCCATTCTCGGGTCTGTCCTTTTGTTGCTTCTCTGACTCTCACTGCAGACCCTGCTGTCTGTCTATGTGGAGACACATGATCTTGACAATGCCTGTTGACAGTGGCTGGAATTTTGTTCCTTTTTTGTATTGTTGGTGTCTATTGGAGCCCTTCCAGCCTTGGTAGTGAGCAGTTTCATCCAGTGTCCTTTCCAAAAGCCCTTCTGATCCTTTCATAGTCCTCAGTGCAGAATACAGCTTGTATGGAGTTACTTGGAATGGTTTATATGTAAACACACATTTCAGTGCCTTTGGATTCACTACTTATTCTTTCTTTCATATCACCCTGTCCTTCTCCCCTCCCTTCTCTGCTCCTTCTATGTCTTGTTATGCCTTGTTTCTACATGCCTAAGTCATGCTTTAAATAACAGCTGTCTGATTCTTTGCTTCTTCTCATACCCAGCTAATTATTTTCAATTTATTGATTTTCCATGTGGAGATTAATGGGTTATTCAGCTCTCAAAGCCTGTATCCACACAGCTGTGAGCTAATGCCTGGGTATGGCAAGGGGTGGGGGTGTATGTTTTTGGGTGGTTGATCACCTTTCTGATGAACTTGTGTAACAAACCAAAGGGAGTTTTCTCCTCCTCTTTTTGCATTATAAAAAGCCACCAAGCTTCAAACTTTTGCCAATGAGTAATCACATTTCACAGGGAGTAAAAAGTAATAAATAATAACCTGATAAGTCTGCAATGAGAAAATTGTGAACCTGTGTCTTTCCTATATCTTTAATTGCACTGGTTAATGTATTCTGGGTGTGAAAGAGCCAGGCACAATAGCAAAGCATCACAGCACAGATATGGGTGATGTGGGGTTAGAAGCTCCCCCAGGACCCCCACTTTGCTTTCACCACTCTACCACACCTCTTTCTGCTTCCTTGTGCTGCTGCATCAGCCTATGGGGTGCAAACAAACATTTCTTTGGTTCTTTCTAACCAAAATCATTTCAGCACAGCAGCTGCATCACACAGCCAGGATAGGCACACCAAGCATTGGGTGCACTGTTGTTGAAAAAGTATCATGGAAACACAACTTCTGGGTATGAAACATTGACTCTGATCTTACTGGTTTATCTGACCAGTGAGATTTCATGCAATTATGTTACTATAAGGCTCTGGATTTTTATATATATAAAAATGAATTATATATCATGTGTGTATATATATAATGCATTTTATGTGTGTATATATATATATATATATATATATGCCTTATATATAATGAATTGGTCATTTGGGGAATAGGAACTCTTAATGTTTTGCAACCTCCTCTATTAGTAGTTTTCCCACTGCTGGTGGGAAAATGGTGGGTAAATGGTGATAAGGATAGAGTTTTACAACCAAGATTTAGGAACAAGGGGCTTAGACACAGGAGATTTGGAGCAGAATACAGAGTTCTTCTGACCAGAGAAACATGGCTGAAGAGCATGACAGAATTAGACACAAGCTAGAGAATTTTTTAAAAACAAGTTCAGAAAGAGAGTGGTGGGACAGCTGAAATGTGTCCAGATATTACTCATTTTTTCACCAGTGTTAACTCCCAGCACAAATTAACCTCAGTCACTTTCCTCTTCCCTCCTAGACACATGCTATTTGTCAAGCCATGTTGCCTTAACACTTCCTAACCAGCTGAAATAAATTTAGCCTACTCAAGGAAAAAAAAAGTGCAACATGGCCACCTTTGGATGAAGGAGCAGGCATGTCTCTTGCTGACTTGTAGGTCATCACAGCACATGTGTGTCCCTCTCCTGGAATGGCTTTTGTTGAAAATGGCTCAAGGTACAAAAAACTGAAGCTTCCTGTTAGGCTAGGAACGGATCAGTGTGGGTAAGGTAGCGTGGGCAGGAAGGCATGCGAGCATCTGGTTTGAATAGCTCTGTGCGTGCAGTATCAGCCAACTTTCTGTAGGTTTCATGGTTGTTGGTTGTTTTTTTTTTTTATCCTACTGCTCTGGAGCTGTGGTGGACCCCACCTCCCTGTGCCTCCCAGGAAGGCTGTGGGGAAGCTCATTGAAAGGAGGTCAGCCTCCTTCGTTTACAGGAGATACTGAGGTTAGAAATGACTCCATAAAGCCCAGACATGCTCTGAAAGGTCAAGTGTCTCCTGTGACACTTGGGAGGCAGGAGGACCTGAGGTCTTGATGTGCTCCTGATAGGAAAGCAAGACATGAGAAGACGGGTGACTGAACAGCCTGCAGGATACACATTCCTAAATGCTACTTAGCCATACAACCTGCGAGGGTGGAAAAGTGGGCAGATGGAGAAATAATATTTTCACTGAAAATTCTCTACCTCTAAAATATTTCCTGTCAGGTTCCTTCCAAGGAGGGCTGAAGTGAGGAAAGAGGGGGGCTGAGGTGGGATGTGTGGCAGTGGATACGAGTTTGTGATTCCTCAGGCCTCTCCATTTTGAGAGCATTTAACTCAATCCTCTTTTTTCTCCCCCTCTCTGAGAAAAGGATCGTGCTAAGCATTACTGGAGCCGGAGGCAGTTTGGGAAGTGAAATAAACACCTGACTGTTAAATGCTAAAGGTTTACTCAACCAAAAATAAAAATAGTTCTGGTTTCCTCCACGATGCTCTAGAGTTTCGTTCATCAGCACACATGAGCTGGAGGTTTGCACAGGGGGAGTCTTGAAAGGTTGAAACTCTTCAGAGAGAAAAAGCTTGAAGCAATAAGACAGGCCTCCGTCTGTCTTGAGAGCTCTTCTGCTACTGAGAAAATGCTGCAGCTGTTTTCCTGGTGCAACCTAAAAATAAACTCCCTCCTCCTTTCCTAGCTGCTTGTATCAGTTTCATGGGTGCCATTGCAAACCCAAGATGTCAAGTGTAACAGGTCAGAGTCTCAGAGGCTGGCACAGTCCCCTTTGCATGGTCTGAGGGACAGAAGGGAGCTTTGCCTCCACACCTGGGAAGAAATCTCAAGAAGTTTTGGGCTAAAGTCACAGTGGCCTCTGGGTCTTCAGGAACTGCAAGTGGCAAATGATAGAGAGCAAACACTACAAGTGGGCAGTACACACACAGTCCCAGTACAGCAGGGAAGAAATTATGGTGCAAATGTTGCCATTAGGAATCCTCACTGGAACCTTTTTTTGCTGTAGCTCTGCCCAATGAGTTGAAGACACCATGTTGCTGCAGATGATCTGTGCCTCAGAGAGCCAAACTGGAGCATCATTTTGCTGTATGTGCAAATTTATTCTGCTTATCTGTCACCTCCAAAATGCAAGATGGAAAATGCTACGTTATTACAAAAGGTATTTATTGGGGTTGATCATATATGACACATACATTTGCAATATGTTTCCTTCTGTTGGGTCATCCATAGATGGACCAGGAAATATCATTTAACACATCCGAAATAGAGCAGATTCCTTCCCTGTATGATAACTGCTTGCTGATTTCCCAAAGCTTGCCAATTTGTAAAGTAGCCCAGAAGGGCTATATGTGAACTAAAGCATACTTCAATAGCTATTACATCTTCCTATGTAGATACTCTTCTTCAGGTAGCAAAATAGATTAAGTGAACTGGAGAAAAGAACACCCATTCAGCACAATTATAGATAGGAGAGGGAATAGGAGTCCAAACTGGCATCTCTATTCAAGTCAGCTAACATCAGCTCCTTAGTGAAAAGAAGTCCACTCCTTCCCCCTTTTTAACTGAGATGAAGCAAATCCATGGGATCCAAAATTATTCAGGACTCCCAGGTGCTGAATGGGAATTAGAAGACTCCCAAACTTACATTTGCTCCTGGGAAGTGGGAAGCCCATGCAACCTGAGCTGAGGTAATAGGAACACTGGATTAGCATGGAACTGCTCTTGCTAAAATGAAATTTGCTGTAGTTAACCAGAAAGTTTTAGGATAAGAAATTATAGAACAATTTGGGCAAAGAGAAATGAAAGCCACCTGTTTAAAGTTACCCTTTAACCTATTCCCTCTACCTTCCCTTTTGCTTTCTCTCTTTCAAATTCTCCCAGTATCTCTGCTTTCCATAGAAGCAAATCTTCCCCAGGGAAAGTCAATTCTGAAGGCAATTTTCCAAAAACCATTTGGCAGAATTGGCCAGTACTTCAACTGCAAACATGAAAAGGCATTTATTCCACTAACTCAAACGTAGTTTGGAAGAGACATTACTGAACTTGTTTTAGGAATATACTTGGACTGCATCAGTTTTATTGCTTCTTGTATAAATGTCAAACTCAATTTGCCTCAAAGCAGAAAAAACCTCAAAATACATGGTAATGTATATATTACCTACAAAAACTGGAGGGGAAAAAAATGTTATCTCCATGGTAAATCAAGACCATACAATGTTAATTGTGCCCATCACACACACTCAGTATTTCAACACTGTTAAGGAGAGTGCATGATCTTATTATCAAAGACTGTGTGTAAGGTTGTTGTTAGGACAGCCAGGCAATATAGGATCCTGAAAATCTAATAATTCTGAAATTTTAGTTACCTCGAATTTTTCCTTCTCATGCCTTAAAAAGGTTGTTTTCCTGTTGTGTAAAGAACTTGTGGTAACCCCATTCTTTGTGCACCATCAGCAGCATTTAACCTTGGACTGTTAGCACATCAGCTAACACACATCACATTTAAGATCCAGGACACCCAGCAGCAAAGGATTTTTTTTCTTGGAAAGGTGGAGAGAAAAGAGTAAGTCTTCTAAATTCCTATTTCAATCAGTATTCATTGCCAAATTTTCTAGCAAGAAGCGAATTGGCTATTTCAAAACACTTTATCTCAGCAAAACTAGAGTTGGAATTTCTTGGGGACTAAGGAAGAAAGCACATCTTTAATCCAAAGGTTATTCCCCTGCTGAATTTCAAAGACTTGCTGCAGACAATGTGGGAGACGGAGTTTCCAGAGGAAAAAAAAAATGCAGATTCTTTTATAACACCTAAAAAGCATTAAGCAACCTAAACAATCCCCTTTGCCTTTTTACTGTACAACATAATTTGCAGAAATTTTAGGTATTAGGACAGACCACATATTAGGTACTGCCATTTGTAAAATGTTAGTGTGAACACATTAGATTTTGCAACGGTTTCATTTGCATTTTAAGGTCTGATCCTGTAAAACCATAACTTCCTTTGTATGAGTAGCTGCAATGGCATCAGCAGCGCTTCTTATCTACATAAAGTTAATGTCTTGCACAATTATTTGCAGGATCAGGACATAAGACTGAAAATGCAATTACTTTGAGTTACAAAAAAGAAAATGCTCTTTGGAATAGTAGGTGAGATTCTCTGCTGCAGTAAATTATATAGGATCCATTGAATTCAGTGGAGCTATCCTGATTCACACCCGCTGATATGGCCCATTAATTTTAGTGTATGAAAATGAATCTCTGCTCTAAAAATACCAATTAGTAATAAGCTTTGAGAAAGAAGAAAAAATCAATTTAAATTCATTTTGTGTAATGCACATTTTCTGTTGCTATTTTAGTTAAATTATTATTATATGTAATAATGGCAGGGCAATAGGTGCTGTCACTTTAGGAATTTGCAGCTGTGATGGGCAGTATAAAAGTTAGTGATAGGGAAATTTCAGAAAAGCCCATCAATTTCATACAATTGTCATTATTAGGATTTGAATTAGGGTAGTGTGTCCCTTTCCCCACTGAGATCTCATCCCTGAAGTGCTGAACACATAAAGAGAGATTATGCCAGCTCAAAACAATTTATAGTCTTAACTAGAAAAAAAGAGCAGATGGGAAGAAGGGAAACTGAGGCACACAGAGCTTCTGTAAGTCACTGAGCTTGGAGTCAGCTTCATGCCTCCTGACTCACAGCCAGGTGTGCTATTCAACATGTCAGGCTGATCCTCAGGAAGGTTTGTTTTGGGTTTTGTTTTTTTTTTTAATTGCATGTGCAAAAGTGAATATGTACTTTGGCACTGAGCCAGTTTGAGCATTCAAACTACCAGGAGACAAGCATGCAAGAAAGCTCCTGTGTGAACACCCAGCTCTGCAGGCATTGAAATACCCATTGCTGCATGGGGTTATTTGCATGCTCATTTTGCTTCTATTCAGTGCTCATCCCACGTGCATTTGGGCGAAGATGATCACGCTCCTGTGCTGGAAAAGTTAAGTGTTGTCTCTGTGTGTTGCCATTCAGCATTGGTTTTTCATGAACAATAAAAGCCTTTTTGGATAAAGTGGCACTCAAAGACAATTCAAAGCTGGTTTCCTCATATTCCAAGCGATCCTGAGATAGTAACGAGTCGTAGTCATGGCTGGGTTACTCACTGTTACTCATAATGTAAGAGCTAAAATGAAAAAAAATTAAAAAGGTTTGGTTCATGCAGGGTGTAATTGAAGTTTGGAACTCATATCCACAGGACATTGCAGAGGCCAAAAGTACAAGTTGGTCCAGAAAACAATTTAAATCCCAGAGGACAAACAGAGCAAGGACTGTTAAATGTTACTGTCACTAGCTGTAGATGACTAGAAGTGGGGAGAATATGCTGAGGAGATCAGTGCTCACTGATTGCCTTCTCTTTCCTCTGCCATGTGTGAGTGAGTATTGGGCATATCAGACCTTTGCTTCACCCTAGTATGGCTGAAGTCCCTAGTCCCTGTGGCTAAGACACCCAAGCCCCCGTGCCCTAGCAGGGTGATTTAAGAAATTTAACTCTGTAGATGCTCTAATGTTGAGGGGTAATGTTTTTAAGAAGTCAGAAAAAAAAAGTCATAAGAGTATATCAGCTCAGACATCTTATGGAGCTTTTACAGGAGCTGCTTTGAAAACCTACTCCTCTGTACCTCAAAGTGTATTGACTTTGAAGAGTTAAGCCCATTTAACACTTCTTGGGATGGCATTAAAGTCATATGACAACATCCAAGAGTTCTGGGTCCAAAGAGCAGCAAACTGCTTCATGCAGCCTGGGGTTACTCAGACCCTGCAGATGGGACCTAAGGTATGGCAGATCGTTATTTCCATCTAACCTACAGCAGATGAGAGATCAACAGCAGCAGTTCACAGAGGCAAGTCATCCTCAGAACATGAACTCCCTTCCTCTCTGATCCTCCTCTCCCACCAGCCCGTGTTAGTAGTTTCACCTTGTTCTGCAGTTATAAAGTTGTTTCTCAATGGCAGAGAAAGGAGAAAAAAAAAAACCACACACACACAAAAACCAACAAAAAACACACATACAAAAAAAACCCAACCCAACATTTCTTCCTCTAAGAAACCTATTGACAGGCAGATCCTGTGGATTCCTCCTAGTACAGCTATCTTTGAACTGAGGACTTCTTAGTGAAGTTGTGGAGTTTCCTGGGGTTTTACTGGTTTTTTTCCTAAATTGATTGTGGAATTTTTAAACAAGGTTGGTGCCTCTGATCTTTTTCTCAGCAGCAGATCTTTTTCTCAGCAGCTGCAAAATCTGTTTCTCCCCCCACAACTTGTTCCACAGAAACTAAGTATTGGAGAAATTAAAGGGGAAAGGACAGCAGCACCATTTGCAAAGCCATCCTCAAATGAAACAAATATCCAAAAGGGCTTTGATCAAGTTTTGGGCTTATAATATTTATGAATCAAGGATAACTGCAAAAGTTTATTCTAGAGTTTGATTTGAATATTGATCACTCCTAAAGATCATTAATCCCTGCTGTTTGGTTCAGGTCCCTGCTGTGAAATACAGATTTCTTGTTATTTCTTGTATGCAGACTTTATTTTTCCAAGCTTTCAATGATGAAATATCATTTGTAGCTTTCCACTTTTTTCAGTGTGTTTTCCATGTGTTGTTCTGTATCTTTTTGTTGTAAGGATGCTATCCTCACTGGTGTCAGTGGACTGTGACTTTCTAACATGCCTGAACCTGGCCTGGCATTTTTAATGTCAACCTGTGTCTGTAGTTACACGCAGAGATGTTATGTTGCTGTGAGTATAAATCCTTTCCCAGGCTGGGAGACACAGATGAGCATGGCTGCAAGAATGAGAGAAACCTGTAGAGATGAAACAACACTGAGCTGAACCCTTGCTGAGAGGCAGAATGGGATTTTTTTTAGAGTTATGTAAAGAAAGGAGGGTAAAGACACACACATATGCACACATTTTAATTTTGGGGTGTGTTATATTGTGTTTCTAACTGGAACATTTAAAAAAAATGCCAAGAATTGTATGAAAAGTTTTTTTTCTTAAGAAACTTCCATTTTAAAATCAGCCAAGTGCTGAAAATCTGTACAAAAGTGCACTCTACGGACACTTGTAAATCCCATTTGGCTGCCTTGGGCTATCCTGAAAAAGCAAAGATCAGCATCCAGGTTTGTAGGTGTTTTTTTGCGCCAATCCTTTTGAGGGACTTCTACCACCAACCCAATCACATTTATTTCACACTCAACCTTTCCAAATAATGTTGGAACCAGAAAGTTATTTATGTGACCTGCTTAATTGAAAGAGCATTTGCTGTCAGTGATCAAATAAACTGTTATTGATCTTCAGCATTGGAGGTTACTCACATGGAGCATTCTGGTACGTATTTTTCATTAAGACACTTCTCAGAAAAAAAAAAAAAAATCAGAATGCAAATACAGCAAAAAAAATTCCTATGGGGTACTGAGATTAAAAAAAATCAAAGAGTTTTGAGAGTGACTCCAGAGAAAAGAAACTGTGCAAAGCATGAAATAGCAACAAAGCCAATGAGTGCTTCAATATATACAACCTCCTGCTCTGAACTCCCAGCACTTAGTGAGAGAAAACTATTTTAAATCACAGAGGAATGACTTGGCCCTTTGTTTGGGCAAACAGAGATGAACCTTGGGAGTGAATAAAGGTGCAATGGTCAATGGGATTTCTCTTCGGTCCCTGATCTGAGCAAACCCTCAGCAAGACCTGGGACATGTTACCTACTCCCACCTCTCATCTTTTCAATATAGTTCAGCACTATTCTTAACTCTTTTAGAAAAATAAATCTCATCGTGATTTGATCTAAGCTTCAGCTACTAAGTCAGCTAGGGTCTGCAATATTAAAGGCAATTCCTTACATACTTCAGAGATGTCAGCATCTGCATCAGTCTTGCCTCCCTTTAAACCAGGTACAAAATATTCCCTTACCCTCTAGGAGTGATTCAAAGAATAGATGCATTGGAGAAAAAAATAAATAAATGAAGAGCTCAGGTGTAATGGTAATGAGGTCATGACTGCTCTGACTCTCCTGCTTAAACAGAAAAGAAACAGGGAGCAAAGTCTTAATCCTGAGGCCAAGGGGCACAGGCTGGCTTGTACCCACACTGAAGGTTAGAGCTTATTTGGCTTGCAATGGGCCAAATGCAAGCCAGGCTGTGAGTCAGCAATTAACTTTTGAGGGCTGTGATGACCCAGGCTTTGAGCTCACTCCTTGATGCTTTACTCAGCAGTACAGATGTACACAGAAGGGGATGTGTCAGTCTTCAAATTCCAGCACTTTGTGCTTTTCCACCTTTCTGAGTCTGGAAGTAGAGACTGAGACACAAGTCGTGGTGATTCACAAGAAACCTTCTGATCCAAAGGCACCATAAAGCAGAAGAAATCCCTAAACTGATCACCAGATGCTGAGAAGTCAGCATCCCACACACATCCAGTATCAACCACTATCAGAACAAGCCCTAGGGTGGATGGACCTTGCTTTGATCCAGCACGGCACTCCTGTATTTAAAGTGAAGTTTAGGTTATGTCTCATTTGTCACTATTTCTGTGACAAAACTACTGTTTCTGTCATATCTGAGAGAGATGGAAATGCTTCTCCCACTTCTACAGCCGAGACCAGAGGCTTCTGTTGTGTTATGCTCTAGTTAGAATCATAGAATCAGAATGGTTTGGGTTGGAAAGGACCTTAAAGACCATCCAGTCCCAACCCCCCTGCCATCAGCAGGGACACCTTCCACTAGACCAGGTTGCTCAATGCCTCATCCAACCTGGCCGAGAACACTGCCAGGGAGGAGCAGCCACAGCTTCTCTGGGCAACCTGGGCCAGGATCTCACCACCCTCACACCAAAGAATTTCTTCCCAGTATCTAATTTAAACCTACCCTCTTCCAGTTGTACTTCTTACACCTTCTCCTGATTTTGCTTGGGAAAAAATATATGTTAAATGTGTATACTTAGAACTATAAAGGAATCAGGGGCAGAATTATCTTCCCTCTCAAACCATGAAAGCATTCACAGCAATGGAGAGCTGCTGAGCTAATTGTTATACCCTCCTCAGGCTGCAAATTCACCAGGCTGTAGACAGAATGTAATCTTGTCATTGTGGGTTTGTTTAGTTTTTGTTTGTTTTTTTGGTCTTGGGTTGTTTTTTTTTCTTTCTATTTTTAAGTGAAGCCTCATTCAAACTTCATTTTTTAGCAGGATTTTTTTTTTGTCACTTTCTTAGAGCAAAATACTTTGGATGATCCTTACTCTGTTCTTAAAAAAAATAGATCAAATAATGAATACACTCTCAGTCTACAGCCATTTTACTGATAGAATTACACAGCTCTAACACATAAGGCTCATAATGGAAACACTAACATAGTCTCGACTACCACAACCCTGCTCTAATATCGCTGAACTTCCTTTGGGGGTGAAGCTTTGCCTCAGGAACCTTAATTATCTGATGTGGTCAATTACTCCAAGATAATGATGATTTTATCAGGTATTACTGCTCAAATATTTTACGATAGACAGGCTATTTAATTGCATTCCTGACCTACCAAAATGCTTACAGATGACTCAATTAAACACTAAGAGGGGGTAGGGGGAAGGGAGGAAGGGAGGGACAGCACTTAAAATCCTTCCTCATAGTTGAGAATTTTGCAACTCGTGTAAGTCCTTCAATCCATCCTTCCAGCCATCCAAGCAAGTTGCATGTGTAGTGTTGCCTGCACAGAAAGTTTGGATAAACAAACTCAACATTAATGTACAAATGGGAAAGCATGTCCAGCCTCTCTCCTGCTGAGGGATCAGCATTCAATCCTGCCCAATCTCTCTGGTGAATTAACAAAGTCGTTTTCAACATCCCTGAGTGTCCCAGTGCAAATGAACATAATCAAATTAATTGTCTGCCATATTCAAGTAAAGCAGTTTTTAAGACAATGAGGAAGTGTCTTTTTTATAGCAGCCTCTGAGCATAGTCTCAGCTCCTGTAAACCCTTCAAATACCCAGATACAATTCACACCAAAGTCAGCAGACCGGTCCGATTTTCTCTCCATTAGCCCAGCAGATCCTGGCACTGGGCTGACATTTGCCAGGGAGGCTGTGGTTGCCCCCAGGATTTCTTTAATTAGCATCTTTGCTTCAGTGGTCATAATGGGCTGTTTCCCAGGCACAAAACTGCCATGCCTTAAGAATGCTTTGGCTGCAAAGTGAGCATGCCTCAGCCTTGGGTCAGTCCCTGTCCTGGATGCTCCTGGGCGGACAGCGCAGACCTGGTCAACCCTCATGTGCTGACTGCTGCAGAGAGCTCCTCCCAGTTCCCCCAGTTAGGGGAAAAAGGGGGTATTTTCCCTGCCAAGCAATCAATTTGCTGCTGGTTAAATAGGAACTGCATGCAAGATTTTGAGGGTAGATTATTTCCATGCTGCTAACAATAATGTTACCATAACATTTTCAGCAACTGCATTAAGGACTCGGCCAGGAGTGCTGAGTACAATGGTGAGCCCGCCTGCCCCTTCAACAGGAGCTGGAGTTCTGCTGCAATTCTCCACAAAGGTCCATTTGTCTTCCCACCCTGGAAATAAAATATATGGTTGCAGTATTGTTGCAAAAACTGGCAGCAAATCCTCCTGGATAAGAATGTGGTTACTCGCTATTGCACCAGGCTAACAGAAAGGAGAGATGACATTTTATGGAGTTTTACTCAGAAAACTTTTAGTGAGAGTATCATTTTTATTTTCTAAGGTTTCACTATAAAATTTTCACAGGCAGCATTTTGATAATTTTCTGTTATGTTTTCAGCCTCACTAATACTCTTTTCAGTCACATTCCAAAGCACAACATCCACAAATATTCCCAAATATATCCTAAATTGCCCAGGAAGGAAACAATTTTCCTATCTGAAATTAGAACAAAATATGATTCTGAAATGTCAAATTTTAGCAAACCAAAATGATGCAGCAATTGGTTTGGATATGTGAAAACAGTTCAGTCTGACTTTTAAAAATATTACTATCATTAGTTCTCACATCAAGATGAAAAGTCATATTGAGACAACTGTAATTCTTTCATTATTAGGACGAGTGACAACTAACAATCAAAGAAAACAGAAAAAGGCAGCAAAGTCTTAAACCCCATGTAATACACCATATTTTTTTTTAGTATTACATAAGAAAGGAACAATTTTTAGTGAGTGAAAGGGTGAACTGAGGCCAGAAAGCGTGGGCTCTGCACAGATATTATGCACCAACAGCACTGACCCAAAGAATTTCCTAGCGAAGCCGCCTTGCTTGTGGTACCTCCTTTCACTGCCCACACAGTGTTTCTGCTGGGCACCAAGATGTGCTGCTGTAACACAAACTGCCACGGAGAGTTTCTCTGTTTTCTTATAGATATACTGCCAGTGATTTTTATTTATGAAACCCAGGGCAAGTCACACTTCATATCCTGTGCTATGGTATTTGCAGGTGAAACTGCTTCGCTGAGCCTGCGGATCAGCCTTCCCCTCTATTTATTAAACAGGTGACTAAGGGTGGGCTCATTTAAATTGGTGCCTGCTAGCATTGCTAAGTTGATAGCAGTGACCAGACTTACTGTACTCAGACCCCAAGGGCTGCAATCCTTGCAGTGAGGCATTCCCCCTCCTCATACCCCCTCACAAAACCAGACCCCTCTGAGCCACCACAATTTCTTGCACAAGTTTCTGTACAACCAAACCCCCCTGCTCGCCTCAAAAAAGGCATTCAAAATATTGCAAATACAAAATGTTATGCCTGCAATGCTTCAGCTCTTTTCTTACAGTACGTACATATTTCAGAGTTACCACTTAATACAATTATAGTTCATTTAGCCAGCAATTACAGTAATAGGAAGACTGGCAACCACTGTCATTCAGACTGGAAAATCAATGTTGCACAGAAGTACTTTTATTCCTCCTATGGAGTGCCTCCTTCATTAGATGCACGTACTCTGGAATCACAAGGTAAAATTAAGATCACTCTGCTGTTGTTTGTTTGTTTTGTTTGTTTGGGGAGGGTGGGTTGGTTGTGTTTGTGGGGGTTTGTTTTTATTTTTTACATTTATCCATATACTATTTGGTTTCCAGACAGAAATATAGTGAATAACATCCTGAGGCCCCTTCAAACCTGATTTATTCTACGATTCTGTGAATTATCAGATCTGTTCTTTCAGCACTCTGTTTTATATTGCATTTCACCTGACAGAGGACCTTTGACAATCTATTTCTTAGAGGCAATTCAAAATCTGGTTGTCCATGGGCAGTGAAATAGAAACTTTGGAGTTTTTCTTAAACCTTTTGTACAATGTTTGCTTTTAGTCCAGATTTCATAAACTTATGTCCAGGAAGACATTTAAATAGGTGTTTCAGTTAATCCTTATTTTAACAGAGTTCTGAAGAATCCACATAAACATATGGCTACAGTTAAGCAAATGTGCAGTAGACAGGAATGAAGTGCTGAATTACAGATGTAGTGCTTCCAAAAGAGAGCTAAGACTATAACCACATCTCCTGAGTTTTAAATCCTCTTTCTCAGTCATTTAACCAGGCTGCAGCAAACCTACTTTGGCCTGATGGGTTAAATAGCTGTTATATTTGCATTTCATTATGTGAATGGCCTTCAAAATTAAGACTTGCATAGGGTAAAAAAAAGATCTGTAATTATACCTGGAATATTTAGTCCCCAAAAGCGGGTGGCTAGCAACAGGAGGCTCCTTTTGTTGTTCCAAAAAGAAAACCCTTAAATCACTGCCATTACTGCAAGGAGTTGTTTCAGCAAGGAGAATAATGATATTTTTGCAGGTTGCCAAACTTTTGCTGCAGAAGAGCCTCTTGGCAGCAGATCCACTTGATTCGATGAGCATTACTGAATTTCCCCGTTGATCTGTTTGTCTCTGCATGGTGCCATCTTTTGACGGTGTTACATTATAGCCCCTTGTTCTTATGATAAATTATTTTAATCCATCATCAGAGCACACTCTTGCTTTAATGATGGATTAGTGTTATGCATCATCAGGGAGAGGAGCATTGATAATGTACCATAAGAACCCCCACTGACAGTGGAAAAATCTGCCAAAAGAATTAATTTGCTCTGCACCAAACTGAAACCAGAGATATGGTAACATACAACAGCAAAAATTCCATGCTGGGGGATGTCTTCTGCATCCCCCAGCACCAGGGTCCTTTCCTGGAGCAGCCCTTAGGAATGGCATGGGATAGAGCCTCTCTTCTCAAATCCTGCACCAGGTCTTCCAGGAGTTAGCTCTCTGTGAGAGAAATTGCAATAGATATTTTATACCTTCATTACCTCTTGTAACTCCTGCAGCACTATGGACACAACCAAAGAAGATTGCACCAAGATGTGGGGTCAGAGCTAAATAACAATAAAAATTCTATAAAACTTCAAATATACATTTTAACATCTGAATCTTAAGAGCTTTTTGGGGTGGGCTCTGTCATGTGTTCCTTCAACTTTAGCTGTGGAAATAAAAACCAAAACAAAACAACTAGTTTCTTGTTTCCACTATTGTGAAGAAATGTACCCCTTCGGATACTTTTCTTCAAATTCATGGTTACACCTATTCTACCACACCTTGTGTTACAACTGTGATGATGAGCATCAAGGAAACATTGACCACCAAAGAAAACACATGGGAAATTGAGCAGACTATCATTCACCTTTAAGTAAATCCATAATACAGAACATTAAACAATATAGACATCATCAGAAGCTGGGCTCAACTCATCCTGTAACTTCAGTGATAACAATGGACCAGTCTACGGGCACCTGGGTTCTCCAACAACCGCTCTGCATTGCACATCCTAACGTGACTGTAACTGCCTGCAGATCATTCCCAAACAGAGAATTTTCCACACTTTGAAAGGCAAATCACAGAACCCAAATACAGAGCTTGAATTTGTGACCCCGTATACGAGGCTGGTACTTTTGGATCCAGCCATCTGCCTCTCTCTGCCCAAACTGTCACGCTTGCTTGTAATGCTAGCTCATCTATGTCAGCATTTCACCTACCCAGTTTTCCTAAGGAAGGTGGAAGAAGCTTTATAAAGAAGCAGTGATGGAGTAATCTGCTGTGATTTGACATATTTGGGGACGGGGCTAATGTTTGAGAAAGAGTTTTGGCAGGGCAGGGCACGTCCTGAAGAACAGGACATGTCCAAGTTAAAAGATAAATGACTAAACAAGTACTTATGCATTAAAGCTAATGATTTGCTGTAGTTTCAGAAGAAAAGTGGCTTTCTTCTCATTAACTACCTTTGGCACATGGACTAGCCTGCCCATGGAGATGATTACTAAAAAAGGGAAGGGAGGGGGGTCTGGTGGGGAGAGCAGCTGTTTCCCCTATTGGTGCAAAACACATCTGTCCCCACACTGCTTGTCCCGAGCAGATGTTGCAGGATTTGGAGCCACTGATGACTTTGAGACTCTTTCATCAACTTTGCTGAGCTTTTCATCAACATATTAAATCAGTGGTGTGTGTTTATCCCATGTCATTTTTTGGGTTGTGAGAAGAATGATCCCAGGCAGCTACCAGGACTTGTAATTAATTATTCATAATGCAGTAATGGACAGTTGGTCTGGGAACTAAACTTCCTGAAGTGTATAATTATTATTTTTTTTTTTTGGTAGTGCAACCTCTGAAGAACAAGTCTGCACATATCTCCTGTCTGGCTTTTCAGCTCTAGTTACCCTCTCTTTAGCGTGGGCCTCACTTTTAGCATTTGACCTGACACCTGGAGAGGATCCAGGGTGAGATTTGACCATGAAGGGGAGTTTGATATGGAGCTACAGGTTCTTCTTGACTTCTGATTGAAACCCCTCTGCCAAACATCCCAGGAATATACTCTAAACCGGCTGTGATTTATTACTGTGTTATCATGCCTGTCTGCCTCATTAGGGACTCTGAATTTTATCAGGCAGCTTGTCCTCTGGTGTCTGGTAACCAATTACTGTGGTCTGCAAAGAAGCCTGAAGTACTTTGCCAAACACTGCTAATAAACTGGGAAAGAGCCTGAGCTCAGCTTCAGGTTGCTGTAAGGAAATTCCAGCAAGCACTTTCCACTTTATTGTCTAGTTCACAGTATGAACTGGGAATTATCTCAAAGAGTCATTCTCCACACAGAGCAAATCTCTCCTTTAAAGATCGTGCCACACTGGATTACTGCACATGGACTTGCCTCCATCCAAAGAGTGCTGAACTCAGTTGGAGCTTTTAAATGACAACAGTGAGAGCAGGACTCAGCTCACAGTCTAAAACCAGATACTGAAGAAGAAAATGAAAAAAAAAATCCTGTATTCCTTCTTCTTTTACTACAGCTAAAGCCGGTAGGAAAAATCAGAATGGACAGGTGCCTGCATTACGAGGGTGACATGTACCTGTTGCTTCAGGTTTGTGAAAGAAATTATATCAGAAAGGGTAAAATAATCAATAGCACTTTGTGCAAGTCCTCTGCAGCAAAGTGAATGTCACATGAATCTGTACTATGGGCTTTGTTATACATTGCATATTTTCTTTTGAGGCTGGCTTGCCCTAATGGTCTAAGGAGGAATGAGCCAGCATCTATACTGCAGAAGTGACCACCAGCCACCCTCCCTCAGCCAAAAAATTCTCTTAATCCTGCTTATTATTCCAGCACTTCAAATGGCTTCACCTGTGGTCTTGTTGCTTCAGATGGCTTGGCTGGTATCAGTGTAAAAGGTGAGTAGAGTGGGAGTCTCAGAGACACTGCTGAGAGCCTACAGAGCTGCCCTGCTCACATCCCCATGCACACACACACTCACTCCTCTCTCTCTCATTCTCTCTCTAATTTTTCCCCCAGGGCAGCCTTCTAAAAAGTTTTTTTCCAGGTTGTAAAAGACCAATTCCATAAAGGATCGGCTTAGTGCTACAATGACATGATTTGTGGCTTCCAGGCTCCAAAGCTATAATTTATTCAGACAATTAGCAGCAGCCCTGTACTCTTGACAAATTCTTCACTTGTGTGCACCTACTACACAACAAGGTACTTTTAAGAACTGTGCCTTATGGACTAAAAGACTCCCCCCTCCTTTTTCCTACTTCTTTGACAAGTTCTTTTCACAGTCAATGGAAATTAATACAGCAGGTTAGAGAGGTGATATACAATAATCCAGCCAGCCAAGAAAGCATTGTCTGAAAAGAGCGAGTACAGAGCCTACAGGAATGTTCAATACTCAAAGGGAATGCTTCAGCATTTGCCTTTTGGTGAAGTTATTTCACCCTTCACTTCACATAATCCTCCAGAGTTACTGTTCCGGATGTCACTGTAATGCCATTAATAAGTGTAAATGGTATTTAAGAGCAGGTTAGTTGTCCAAAAGTGTGCACCAGAATGTCTACCCCAGCACTCAGGTGGCTTTGCCTGGACTAAAAAAAACCCCATCTGGAGCATCACCTGGCTCTGCATGGTGTGGCTGTGCAGAGCCCCCCTGCTCCTCCACGCAATGCAGACACACAGCAGTACCCTATAACTCAGGCCAGAGCCTTTTTTCACATGCAAGCCTGAAGTTAAACCAGAATTATAAAATCCAAATCCAACTCTAAATCCTGCCCTGTTCCAGCACTGCTGAGGTTCAGCCTGGCTAGATGCAGGGGGCTGGCTCAAGGTCCAAATCCCATTCAAACTGGGACCTCGTCTTTCAAGTAAGTGAAAGTAGGTGCTGCTGAAAGTAGGGTGCTGCTTTCTGGCACAACATGAACTGTTTTTTTTCTGGGGATCTGTTAAAGCTACCACATCACTAGCACAAGGAGCAGCCAGCCTCTGCTTCAGCCCATTTACACCAGCCTCTCACAGCAAAATGAGGACAAAAGCAACCAAATTGTCATGGATTTGGGCAGAAACCACTTCCTCTTCATTGCAGGGGAAAATCCTGGGCTGATATTTGGACTAGGTTTTGGGCTGACATTTTTTGGCTCATCCCAATCCAATAAAGTTTAGACCTGCAGCGAGACCTCTGCAGAGGGCTCGTCAGAGCATTCCCTGTAGTACATCAGTGCAGTGGCACAGGTGAGAAATATATTCATGATCTATACTCCCAACTTCATATTGTGCTTTCTAAACACCAACAACTTGGAAAAAAAAAAAAATGGGGTTTTGGCCAGACTAAAATTTGTTAGCATGAAAATTTGAGCAAACTGCAAGAAGACAACAGATTTTTTTTTTTCCACTAACTGTGGGCAGAGAAAAGGAGGTTTAACAAGCCACATATTCATAATAAATGATTCATCTGGAGCTTAGCTGCTGGTTATCTTAGAATTAGTTGGAGAGTTACAGAGGTGTCTGTAAAAACTGCAGGACTTGGCCCACTAGTGCTTTTGCTCTGTGTTCTACAGCATTCAGTTCAGTAACAGCAGGGCTTCACCCCAAAGCAATTGAAAATTCAAAGTATTTGGCCTCATGTGGCAAAACAAAGTGTTTATTCAGTGGAACTAACTTAAGCAAATTCCTCTTAATTAATAAACAGAAATATTTTCTTTCAAGCAAAGCAAGATTGCTATTGAAATATAATGAAGATGTTCTTAAAGATCTTGTCATGTTTAGGAATGTGCTACACTAAAAGGGGAAAAGGTACAATAAACCAGTGATGGAATCAACACATCTATTCATTGCAACTAACTGGTAATGGGGAATCAAAATATGTTTTAGAAAATAACATCAATAAGTTAAAAGAACACAGAAGTTAAAAAGAGGGACCTATGGAAAGAAAAGCTGGTGCCACAGGGGCTGGTGCTTTCCCTGGCTTTAACACAAAACCCAGGGATGTGCCTGTTTTTCCTGGCCCTGGATCTCGTGTCAGTGGATGTAGTTACACTGATTTCAGGGGAGCCACGCTGATTGACACCTGCTGAGGATAGGACACCTCAGTGTGTAACCCTCAGCCATTTATGAGGCTCACAAAGGGAAAGCAAGCCAGATTTTTGCAAAGTTAATTCATAAAGCCACCAGGATAGAGGATTTCAAAGTGTTTGTCGTTTATTTGGGAGCCTACCTTAATAGGCTTTTTTTTTCTTAAAGAACAAGTTTCCTCTCCCCTTTCTCATTGTCTCCTTTCTCAGCTACCACCTTGTTTTGGCTTAATTTCCCTAAACAGAGACATAACTATGAGATCAGATTTTCTCTTTCTTGGCTGCGAGTCAGGCCTGCTGTGCTGTGAAAGCTTGTTGGAGTCGCAGAACCTGTATCTGCCACAGCAGCTGCACTTTGCATTTGGAAAAGGACTCAGGAAAGAACTACCTTTTTTTTTTTCCAAGCCTTCATTAATCATGTAATTTAACCAGAAGAGAAAAAAAAAAAAAAGTAAAACAAACTGGGGCAAAAAATACAAAACCAAAAGGAGAGGGAAGGATGGAATTAGCACTTCTCATTTCTTTTAGCTTTCAACATGTCTTTATTCTCTCAGATGCAAAAGCCACCAAAGAAGACCAGGAATGTATGTGTGAAGGAAAGAGAGTAAAAATCTTAGAACACTGCAGTGAAAAAAGGTCTGGAGAAGATCTATTCATCATCATTCCAACCTTCTGGTGTGACTACCAAAGAGTGGGACTCTGCCACTGCAAAATGGGGTTTGACTGGCCGGTTCTGCTTTGCTGGCAGGCATCAGTGTGACCAGCAGGACCCTCTGGGCAGCATTTGTCAGGAAATAGGGAAAGAGGATCTTATTCAGGAATTTTTTTAGGCATGCTTTATTAAAGCAGAGAGCATTTCATCCGCCTCTGCTTAACCTTGCTCAGAGCCCCCCAAAAGGCAATAGAGCCCCTACAGTGAGGTCTGTTTATTTTCTGCTCAGTTGGAAAGCAAAGGTCCTATTACCATTAAAGGGAGTTACAAGTATTCATCAAAGAAAGAAATGACCCATAAAGGCAGTTAAGTTAGCTTTATTCCCACTGCATAAGTCAACCTCTTTTCTATATATAAAATGATGGGGTTAGCAAAGGATATTCATCAGGCAGTCCACTGATTTGATTGGCTGCACTTCCCCAAATACTTTATAATTTGTAGTTATAAATAAATATGTTTTTAATAATCAATTGGTATTTAAATAACATACAATAACTGTCTTATTAAATCCCACTTTTTAGAGTGAATAAGCAGTTGGACATTAAAGACATGGGTACCAAACAGCCACAGGATTTCAGACTATTTTCTTTTTTATATACAAGCCATAAATATCACTATGGAATTATCTGGTTAGCCAAGGCTGGGGATGAAGCCAGCAGAAGACCCTGCACTCTCATGTTGCCTTTAAGTGATCATATACTTTCCTGGTACGATGACTTTTTAAACAATAACCACACTTTATTTTCTTTGGCCACCTCTTACACTTCAAAAGGGGCGGCCTCAAACTCCAGAGTTGAAGTGATGTGTCCTCAAACCAGAGCCCAAAAAGCAAGGATCATCTAATAGCAGGTTTGAGATTGTTGGTCTCAGTCAGCTGGATCCACACTATTTCCAGCAGTTCATGCATTGCCTCAAGAAGGAAAAAAGAAATAAATTCCCAATAATTAAATAAAAAAAGACAGCACCCAGTCCTACACACACAAAGTAATTGGTTTTGTCTTTCTCTGACGGGGACACACACACATACATACAAACACACTCTTTTCCCTTGATGTTGCTTTTATTTTAGAAGGAACTATTGTGTTCTTACCAGGCTCAAGTCCCATTCCCCTGACAAGGGCTTGTCTGAAATGGGAATGAAGAGCAAGGAGCAGGGGAAAGCAAACCTGGCTGTTAGGAGGGAGAGGGGACAGTTTGGACTCATGGCACCAGCCCTGGGTTGGCTGCAGCGCCTGTGTCCATCAGTGCTGGTTTGTCCTACAACAGGGAAACCATCGGCAGGGCAGGTGAGAAACCAGCCTTGTCCCTAAAATACAGTGCTTTTCCCTGGATCCCTGCAGGGATGGACACCATCCTGCTCAGTGCTGGGCTGCATGGGGTGTCCCTTGGGAGGCAGCTCCCAGCATCATGCTAATGAATTAATTTCTGGTTTTCAGGCTGCATCTCAGCCTATCCCAACTACCAAACTTCATCTACCTCCAGCCCTTCAAATCCCTCCTCATGCCACGGGGACAGGCTGAGGAGGGAGCAGAGGTCTAGGTACAGGCTCTGCAGGTGCAGACTCGGGGAGGAATTCAGCAGGTCTGCAAGAAACCAGTTTGTAGCTTGACCTCCCCTTGCTTAGAGAAAAGCACAGGGTCATTAGCATGAATTGGAACAGTATCCTCCTCCCATTCCCAAACTTCATCCTCTCTGCCAACATTCAGCGGAGGATGCGCTTAGGGCAGGCTGGTGCCAGTACCTAAACTTCTGCTTCAGGGTGGACCTGAAACTGGTTGGGAAGAGAGAGACAAGTTTTTGGAGGTTGCAAAGGGACAGGTGTGGATGCAGTAGTAGTGGGTCCACATGGCAGATGCCTGCACAGGTCAGGACATTACATGAGCGCTGGATTTCCTCCTGCCACTAACCTGTGGCCAGCAGCTCTCACACCTCCTGCCTCCAGCAGCTCTCACACCTCCTGCCTCCAGCAGCTCTCACACCTCCTGCCTCCAGCAGCCCACCCAGCACTTGCCCTCTTCTTTTTTCTTTTTCTTTTAAAAAAATATATATATATTTGTTTTTTTCCTTTTAACCCCCTGGCTGAGTTGAGATTTACTCTTCTCCACAGAGCTCCTCTGGAATTTAACGTCTCTCCACCCATGCAGTAAATGGAGCCATCGGAGTCGTGCCGTGGGCAGCCCGTGCTGGACCATGACCATGCTCTGCCAGCTCCCATGGCACCAGCAGCCCAGCCACGCAGCCCAGCAAACCCACACGGCTCCCAGCCACCTCACTCTCTCACTGGATGACAAGAGCAAGTCACAGATAAAGTTTACCGGCATACTTACTTCAATAACATTTCCCATCACATTTTTTTTCCCCAGTTATTATTTTTTTAGCCCACTCCCTTCTTCCTCCCCACCCCACCCCCCACCTTATTTTATTTTAGGCGCCTCTGAGAGTTCAACTGTCGCCTGAGGCTTCAAACTAATTTTCTCTTCAGAAATGATTGCAGAAAGCCGCATGCATAATAAATCCCGTTATTGCTCTTGTTATTAAAATAGGTTGTTAGGGATGTGGACTTGGAGGCCTTTTTGTCTGATGACAGCAGTTCTTCTTAGCTAGGCGCTTATGGCTTATTGACTAAGGCTGCCAGGTTTAAAAAAAAACATAAGGAAAATCAAAAAGAGAAGAAGCTGTGGCTGCTGTTTAATAGTGAGAAAGTTGGGATGATTTGAGGCAGTTCTTTTAATCATGTCCATGGGCCTCGTTCAAAAAGAGGGTGCATTTCCAGCAGCTCCAAGGCTGTACTGAGGGCCCAAAGAGAGCATCTGTGGTGAGCTCTTTTCTGGAGCAATGATTAATTAATATTTCTTTGACATGATTTATTTGAATGATTAATTAATATTCTGTGACAGCCAGGACTGCATACTCTCACCATGCTGGGCACCCAGCAGGCCCCAGCAAGAACCAGAGCCTCAGATGAAGAGTCTGAAGAGATGAACAGGCTGAGGGACTGCAAGGGAAAATGAATAGGACTGTTCTCCTTTTTCAAGGTGAAGTGACTTGCTCAAGGGCACCCAAATGCCAGTGTCAGGTTTGGTAATTGAAGAAACTCTTGTCAGTTCCTGCTTGGCACGTTGACCATCAGCTCACGTTTCCTCACCTTGTTCCAACAAACTGCACACTTCATCCAGCAACCTGAAAGCTTTAGCAACCCAAAGCAGAGCCCCTTTCAAATGAAACGGGGTTAAAGCAACAAATCTCCCATGAATATGTATTCTTAAAACAATAGAAGGTTTTCAAGCAGGTTTGATAAAGGAAAGGACACTGTCCAATCATTAAATGGAAACATTTTCTGGTCACCACATGAAAATATACTTCATAAATCACTATTGCCTTGTAAGACAAAAATCTAATCATAGATGAGGCCATGCACTGGGCAGGTTTCTTATGCATGGAAACTACGAAGCAGGGTGTATTCCTACCCAGTCGAGCCAAACATGTCACCTCCATACAGGAGCCAGCAGTAGAATGTGCAGAAGTCTCAGAGGGAAACTTCTTGCTGCAGGCACGAGGGCAGGGGCGATCATACACCACCCTCCAGGGAGCACATTATTTCCAGTGCACTTTCAATGCACACCTGAAAAGCATAGAACATGTTGTCCATGAGGAAAAGGTTCTTGAGGCAGAGGATGGTGGAGCACTGGAACAGGCTCCCCAGGGAGGTGCTCATGGCACCAAGCCTGACAAGATTCCAGCAGCATTTGGCCAAGGCCCTCAGGGACATGGTCTGAATGTTGGGATTGTCCTGTGCAGGGACAGGAGTTGGACTCAATAATCCTTGTAGGTCCCTTCCAACTCACAATATTCTATGATTCTGTGGTTGCTCTGAGCTGTCCCTCTGCAAGTGCCACTGCCATGGGATGAACTGAGATGTTCAACAGCCTCCCTGCCTCTTTCTCCCAAGGGGCAGACACTGCTTCACTGTCAGCACTGACTCTGAAATCTCCCCTTTAATTATACACACAGGTGATGATACACACTGGTTGATAATTAATGATTATTTTAGCATCCAAGAAATATGGGTTGTTTAATGATTTTATTTATTTATTGTCCCAAGGTCAGGGTAGCTTTCATACTGTAGCATCCCAAACATGAACCTCTGGAGATTTCTGCAGTCAAAACTGTAACATCATGGTACTCCAGGCCTTGCTCTCACTTCCAAGTACTGGGAGATATCCATATGATTGGTGAGCTCACCCCCTGCAGAATGCAAGCTACCCAGCTAGCACAGTGAGCAAGGTCAGGCACACAGTGGGTACTCATGGGTCAGATTTATCCTGGGGACAACTCCATCAGGTCCTTTGGCTCTGAGATATATTGCAAGCTCAAAGCAGTGGGGATGCACCTTCTCATTTCTGGTGTCAGTGGGCTGAGGTTTTGCTGGGGACCTCAGTGGAGTTGGGACTTGACCTGCTCTGTTCAAGAATCATGTCACTGCCTAGGTTAGGGTAAAAATAGGTGCTATAAACTAATGAGAGAACTGAAAGTAACAGCACAGAAGAGAGAAAAAGAGTTAAACCTAGGAAACACTATTACCCAAAGGAGAAATATGGTCATTCAAACTCTGTCAGGACTAGCTAAGTGCAAAGACTCTTGCAGTCCATTAGAGAAAATACGGACTCAATTCTGTATTTAAGAGGTTGAGAGCCTCAATTTGCAATTCTTAATCAATTAATTTAAGGTATCATTTGAGTGAGGAAGCTGACAGTAGAGGTGAGTAAATGAAGTTGGACATTAATACTTAAAGCTCCCAAATTGAAAACAACATGCCTGGCTTCAGTAAGAAGAAAAAAATTCAGGCATAGCTTCCTCATCCATGTTCCATTGCTAAGTGGATTTTAAAGAATGCAATTCACGCCCCAGCAACACAGAAGCAATTACAGAAATGGAAAGTGACCAAGTCATTCTCAGGTATTCATAGAAAATTGGCATCTCCTGAATATTGAATTGTACTAGGTCCTAGCTTTCTATAAATACAGAAAATCAATAATTATCAGTGAAATGCTTTGCTAACGTCTGAAAGTTGGCAGGACTGAAATAAGAAATGCCATGTGTGTGTTACTGCCTGAAAGAGAGAAATAGTCTTTCCTGTTCTCCTGGTGAATACAACACGTAGCCTCTTGATGAGGAATAATTATGGGCAGCTCCATTTGCACACTCAGGAAAGGAATGAGTGAACAAATGCTGGCTACAACTGACTTGCTCTTCTCCATGATGAATACTACAATGTTCCCACTCCTTCTATTTTGAGGCTTGCAGAGCTGCTTCACCACGCATCTTCATGGGGCAACAGTGTGTTGAGAAGAGCTGCTCTTGCAAACCACTTGGAGAGTCACTGAGTAACAAACAAGTTTATTGCAAATCATCCAAAGATCTTGGGGCACTTTCCAAAGGAGATAGATAACATCACCAACCTTACTGTATAGGCACAGATGGTGCACGTTAGGTGCAGCATAGAATGGGAACTAGGGTTGATACCTCTCGACTCAGAGCATCAGACTCCTGCCTGTTTACCTTCTTTGCTTCTTTCCTGCACCTTTCCATCCTGGGAATACTGCAGAGGCAGCAGTGCAGTCCAAGGACTGCAAGTTCTCCCTTCCCAAACTCCAGCATCTTAGGGTTTTCTTCACTGCAGTAGACTTCAGAGTTTGGGAGAATAAAGGCAGTAGAGAATAAATAAGCTAGAAAACATATCATCATCATTACAAACATAAAAAGCTACAAATCTGTCACACTGCAGAAACTCTCCCTTCATTGTTACTGTGATTTATTGGGGAGCTAATTTTAAACAAGTTTTCTTTTCCAAAACCACAACACAAAAACAAACTGAACAAGCAAGCCAGAGGACAGAAGCTAGTTGCTACCGGACAATTTAAGCAATAATCTCATTTGCTTTGTAGTATAAAAAGCAATAAAGGGCTGTTTACTGAGTGAATAAACACTGAATGAATCACAAAAAGCTCTTTATTGCGATTATACTCCAAGGCAGAGGAGATTATTGTTATTACACAAGAAGGCACAATGTGAAAATTTAACTCAATGCGCCAGATTTTCAGAGTGTTTCAGCGGTACAATTGTGCTCGGGGAGTACATTGTGTCTAATCTTAGCACGCTGCTTGGACAATTCTGCATGCAAATCAGGTGGTGGGGTACAAATGCATTTAATTAACTATTTACAGCCGATTTATGCAAGCCTGGTGGCTGGACACGTGTTTTGCACAAGCAATGGCATGCTGAACTGGTTTGACAATCAGTTGCCCGGTGTGATCTATTTAGCCCTGGAGGAGACCCACAGACCTTCTGTAGTGAGGAGCCTCCTAACCACACGTTCAGCCACAAGGTGCATGATGTCTTCTCCTCAGTTGACAAACCTGCACAGTTTCCATGTAAAGTTAGCTTCAAGGAGATGGAGAAAGGGAACATAAGCAATAAGAACAACATCAATGATTAAAGCATCTTTCTCTTATTTCCCTTCATGTATTTCTAACATGTCTTCTTCTTGTCAGGTAGTCTTGTCTTGTCTTGTTGTCCTGATAAAGTGGTTGTGCTGAAAAAAGTAAAAGTTAAGTGTTAAGACATAGAGGGGGGTTTTGTATGTGTGTGGAGGGGGGATTAGACCACTAAAAATGGAGGGAGCTCTGAAAACAGGACATCTGTGGCATGGGCTGGTCAGCAGGGATAAATTCTGCCACAGTTCAGTGCTTTGTCCTGCAGGAACCACCAGCTTTTAAATGTGTGTGTGTGCCAGGCTTGTGTTCCAACTACAGCACTGCCTCATGCACAGGGATGTTGGTTACTCTCTTGATGTGTCCCCATGTACCCTTGTGCATGAGTGCTTCAAGTGTTATCAGTCCCCTCTCAGCTGACCCAATGGACATCATCTCCCTCAAATAATTACCTACCTCTGGCTGCCAAGGATTTGCTAATTCTCCACTGGAGGTCTTTGTGTCCTCATCCAACAGAAGCAGTTGGTGAGATGTGGACTTTCATTGCCTTGTGTTCCTGTGAAACCTTCTACCTTGGCAAAGGCATCAGCATCTGCACTGAGAAATGGCAGAAGATTCTTCCAGTTACAGAAGATACTCTCAATTAGAGAACTTTTTCCTACTGGAGCTGTTACAGATTGAAAATCTGCATAATTTATGCACAGAGCTGGATTATTGACATGTAATCAGCATCTAGTTGCTGTTGAATGAGAAAGGTGGGTTAAGCTCTGAAGATATGATGGCTGAAAGTTTTATTCCCCTTTTACACGTAGTTGGGAATCTGCTGAGAACCATTTCCAGTGTGGCCTGACTGGCATCTGAACATGAAAACCAGTTAGGTAATATATGAATTGGCCTTTTCATTTTTTTTTCTCTTGGCTTCCAATTTAAGGTGCTCTGGTCTGGTCTTTATGACTGACTGTGAGCATTCATGAGCATGGAAGAAAACCCAAGTGAGGCAAGGGCCTTCCTATTACAGATTCATTTAAAAAAAAATAAAATAAAGAAAATGCTTATAGCTGAAATAATATCTTTTGTTAGATAGAAGAAACAGAAAAAGAGGCTTGAAATCCCTTTAAAAATATGCATAAGAAGGCAATGGATTTTTTGTTTGTTTTTAATTGCTTTTGGGTTTTGCTTTTTTCCCTGCATCTGAAATGCTTCAGCCACACAAGAAGGAAATAGAAACAACATAATGTGATATTGGCAATCAGTCTCGTCAGACAATAATAATCAAAGACAACTACTTGGATATAGCAAAAATTCCTGATTTTTTCCAGAATTGTAGGTCTGCTCCACATATTTGGTTTGATTTCTAAACTACCCAGTAAGCAAGGAGCTAAACTCACAAGACTAATTTTGAGCAAATAGTTCAAATTAGCTCTGGTGTTTGCCCAGTTTTGGGGGCAATTAAGTAGATCCCAGGGATTTGAGTTTTATTTATTTTTTAATGAAACTTAAACAGCCTCCTGACTACGCTCTTTGTGAGGCTCACATCAATTCAGTGCTAACAGCACAAGCAACAGACACTGCAGAAACAGCCTAAGTGCTGATATTTGAAAATATGGCCTTTTGGATCTATTTTAAGCCAAACATCCCATGTGGAAAAGACATATCAATTTGAACCATTCAGGTAAAGAGGAGGAGTAGAAGAGCTTTTGTCATCAGCATTCCCTCACCTATCCTTATTACCAACATAAGGAAAAAGCAAGAGCTGTAGCTGCCACAAGAGCAAATGATGGTTAAAGTAAAATAACAAAAGGAAAAAGAAAATATAGAATATTATGGGAAGTGTACATGGAAAAAAATTAAAAACCCCACAGACCTTAAAAATATCAATCCCCTGAGCTCAAAGCAATGGATTTATTTTTTTAAATTGTTAAATCAACACAAGGCAGGAATGGAGGGGGCTGCCGTGGATGAGAATAGAAAGTATTTTGTTGCCGATAGTTCTGAATCTCCTTTGAAGGTTTATTTTGTGAAGGCCGAAGTTTTAAAGATCCTGAATTCAATTCCTTTGGGCTGCTGGCCTCTGTAAACACTTTCACGGACTACCAGCAGAGAGAGAGGAGCTGTGGCCCTGGAGAACAAAGCCTTCATGTTCAAGACACGATTTCTCCGAGTAAGATGTGGTTTTGGCTGTTCTGTTGAAACCACTTACACCTGGTTTACTTCAGCAGTGCTGGGCAGGATATGGTAAAAGACCTGGAGTGTTAGGACCAAACATACCAGATGTTTCTACACATACATTCCCTGTCACAGCGAAACTCCTAGCAACAGCCCCGTCCCCTTCTTCATTCCCTTGACCACAATTCAACAATCTAAGTAAAACATTATTTTTTAAGTATACTTCTTTTTTTTCTTCCAGCTCTGACTCCCGTTACCCTTTTGGCCAAGTCCAGCTTAGCTTTAATTCTCCTTAGCAGCAAGGCTCTTGTGTGAGCATTTGCTACATTTATTAACTCACTAACTGGTCTTACAGACATTTTTGCATTCAAAGTGTTTTCTTCTCATAAAAGTGACGGATTAGTGTTGGTTACCCTGTTTGCCAGTGGTGATGTGTAGGGCCCTGCTTGTATGTGCTCCTATCAGGACATATGGACATGGAGAAAAGCAGTGGTGAGCAAGGGAGGAAGGTCTTGCATTACTGAATAAAACCATTTCAGATCAAATAGAAAAAGGCTAACATTCCCAGTGGATCCATCCAAGGTTTCATGCTAATACCTCCTGGGTCAAGACACCAGGAATATAAGGAATGGTTTATAAATCCTCAAAGTGTTGAATAAATCTCCTTTAGTAGATACAGGCTGGTCTGTTTTGAAAACACAAGGAGCAGTAAGACCTCCAAACCTGACTTAAGTTTTCTTCTAGAACAAGGACAAGGATAAGCCAGGGAAAACAGATAAAAAAAAAATCCACAAAAAGATCAAACATGTTTGTCAGGACCAGTGTAGCAACAACATCTTCAAACAGCCTCTTTCCCACCTCTTCCTCAGAGAAGTAGAGAAGCCACTTCACCTTTCAAGGAGATGTAACCCTAACTATTACAGCTACACACAGTCAGCAACAACTCCTTGAGGACTGAATATGGCTGATGTGATTGAAGAAGTGACCTGGAGGACAAAGGTGTTTCTCCTGCAAGAAGCCACCAGTGCGACAGCAGCAGCTCTGAGGTGCAGACCTGTCCATGTACCTTTAGTCTACCAAGAAGCAATGACAACAGCTGACCCCTGAAGTTGCCCAGCCTTATTCTGGTCTCTACTTACCTATTCAGTAGGAAGCCTTGGTCAATATGAGTAGATTTTCACTGTACCTGTAAACTTCAAGGATTCTTTTTTGTCTTTTTCATATTTTTTTTTTTTCCATGGCACCAATCTCTACATCATCTTAAATTCTGATTAATCTAAGTCAGCTGCAACTTCTTGCAGTTATTTTTAAAGGGAGAAAGAAATTGAATCAGAAGAGCACCAACATTTCCTGGTCTTCACTTTGTCTGACTTGTCTACCTAAAGCCATAAGCTCTTTAATGCACACTGTGCCCCTCAGGTTAGGAACGTGCAACACCTGTGATGTCCCTGTGGGTCTGTAGATGTTACAGTAATACAAGCAATACCTGACAGTGTTTAAATGCTGACATCTGGAGTTCACTTGTTGAGAACTTTATGAGGGGAAAAAAAAACAAACCAAAACAACTCACTTTATATGTAATTTTACATGTCACAGCTTTGTTTTTCATTCCCAAATATCATCCCTTTCCTTCAACAAGTGAGCCTTCTGTTGCATGAAATGACTGTCACCTTGTGAATGCTCCAATTGCCCTTTGCAAGATGAAAACCAGGTATAGTAATTAAAAAAAAAGAAAAAGCCAACCACCTAATGGGACAAATGCTGCATATATGCACACAGCTTTGTAACTCCAGAGGTGGGAGTGGACAGGCTTGGAAAGAACAGGCTGTGCTCCATAGTAAAATGGTATAGTTGAAAAATATCTAGGCTCTACTTTGTGGTTTAAATAGTAAACCCCTTACATCTATGCATCTTTATCACAAGTGATTTCAAAGGCCTTCACAGCATAAGCAGAAACTGTTCTGCTCAGCCCTGAACGGCAGCCAGCCCTGGGGTGAAGCGGCATGGCTATTTAAAAGTGATTTACAACATGAGGTTAAGAGGAGCATTCGATGCAAATGAACTCACTGGATGACTTCTGATGGCTAACATGCCATTAGCCTTCCTCATACCAAGCCAACGTGTCAGGCTTTTGTGAAAACTACCATGATTTTTTAAATAAAAGCAAATTTTAAGAAGCTCAAAGGGCTTATCCAGGTGGAGCTGGGGGAGAGGAATTGAATTTTGTTCATGAGGTGCTCTCCAGATGAAATTTCACTTACAAAAGAAAGAAGGTTTAAAAAAAAAACCCAAAAACAACCTGTCTGGGTGGAACCTGGCAGAAGTGCCTAGACAGGGGACTTTCCCTGCTACCCTGCACTAACTTGTCCCATTAATCCTTTTAATTTCATGTATTCATTTGTACACAGCTTGGCGTGTTCACTGCATGCCAGTACAAATCATGTTTTGCTCCCTCTTCTCTCATCATCCTCCTTTCTCTGACAGGACATCGCTGAAACGTCTGTGGTCTGTCAGCTGGGCCACTGGGATGCAAATCTCTCTTTGTCCCCTTGGGCTGCCACTGATACTTTATTAAGAGTTTGCATCTCTCTTTATCCAGGGAAAGTGATGGACTAACTGCATTTTCCTTCCTCTCTAGTGGTCTCAGAGGGCAATAAATAAATAGATAATCTCTAAAAATGTCTAGTAAATAATGGCTGAAGGAGAAGTGATGCATAATTTATCTAGGTTTTCTAAAAAATTAAAATTTGTTTTAAAAAAATGTATGTTTCAAGTATCATTTCCCTCCCTTTTTCCTGGAGCCATGTCACAAAATAAGTTAGTGATACATAACTGAGACTCATTTGCACTGAGTATCCAAAACTCTGTCTAAAAAGCTAGCTCATCCACCCATCAGATTTTGAAAATACAGGCTCTATATCATATTCCAGTCAGGACCCAACCTGGATGTGATAAGTCCTCCCTACTGTGGGGGAGCTGCCATTTAATTTGAGGACCAAGTTCTAACAAAGAAACATCTGAAGATTCACCAAAGCTTCAAAGCTAATTGTTTAAGTTTACCCAAACCCATGCTGACTCCCCTAGTTTGGCAACACTCAGTTTGTGCTTAACCTTAAATACATGGCAGTGTGAAGTCCTCAGAGAAGCTTCTCGGTATACATAAAGCTAAACACATACCTTACCACTTTTCTCAAAAATGTGACATTCTGGGTAAGACTTCTGACAGTAACTTTGGTGTGTCAGGAGATGAGAAAGCAATTCAACTTCTCAGGGTTATATATACAATAATTTTTGTTCCTCAGAGCGTAGCAGACTGGGAGAATTGAATGATCCAGAACTGGTGTGTTTGAACACACAACTCTTGCAGTTTTCAACAGAAACTCTACAGCAACTTCTGGATATCACATTGCTCAGATAATGGAGATGCATTGTTTTTGTAGTTGAAGTTACATGGAAGTTCTTCACTAAGTGTTTTGCAACCTTAACAAAGCAGAGGAGCCCAGGGTCCCACCACTTTGTTGACCCTGCTGCTCTTGGCAACGCTTTTACCTGCAGCCCACTCACTGGGCACCGATGTGAAGCTTTGGTCCACTCCAAGCATTCCTCTACTATCTGCTTTCCTATCTCTGGCATTTTCCTGATGGAAGGTACTGTTTCCCAGACTTGGCACTTGGCCTTGCTAGTCCTCACACTGACCCATTTCTGTCTGGTGGCAAAAGCTCCCCATTCCCTGGTTTCTCTAAACATATTCCTCAAGAGGCTGTTGTCTCTGTAAAGATTGTCGCTGCCTTCACAAAAACAGTTCACTCTTGTTTGTCAGTCTCACCTTGCTTCACTTCCCCTCCATCCTTCAAAACAGAAATACTTATGAATAAGAAAGGTTTGTTTAGCAAGTTAAACTCAAAGATGACTTTATGCAGAAGGTTATGAATAAATGGAAGATAAAGCACATGCATTCAGCATTGCAAATGGATCACTCTCTAATTGCCTTGCTTTTGTCTAGAATCCAGCAGGTCTTGCCCTGCACATCAGAGTGCACACGGCAAAGTTTGGGAGATAAATGCAAATACTCAGCTTGAAACCTGGTGTTTCACAATTCCCTGCCACATGCCCATGGGGGTGAAGGCTGTCCCATTTCCTCATGTCATATTATAAGCAAATGTGTCCTTCCCATCTGCAGTCCTCTGACTTTTCAGAGCTTGGGGTCAGCACCCAACCCCACAGACACCCCAAGTTACACACAACACATTTCACACCCCAATTAGACTTGTTTAATTTACTACCAAATTTCATGAGTACAGTGACCATGGACACTCCACACTATTCAAGGCTTCAGTGCTGTGTCCCACCAGGGACTCATGTCCCAGCTGCTAAGCAGTTGCCAATAGGTCAGTCAGAATTTCTCCTGCACCCACAGGCCACACAAGCTGGCTCTCCAGCACCTTACCTGTGGGCTGGTTTCTGGCACTTCACATGAACTTTGTTCCTTTTCATGTTGGAGCCTGGAGCACGAATACTTGCAGTGTATTTGTTCTACTTCCTCCAGAATCTCTTTTTGAGATTGCAAATGCACCTCCCCTACACCATCTCTTTTGTTTGTACGTGAGTATACATCACACACAGCGTCTTAAGACTCTTGATTAGCCTCTTCCTAATTACCCTTGCCACAGCACCCATGCACCAGCAAAGCAGGAACAACATTGGATGCAAACATACTACACAGGGCTCAACTTCTGCCCTTGCCATTCTTATCTCAGTTTCTCCAGGCTGTATTTCCTTTGAAGAATAAAATGTTCTCTTCTCACTTCTGATACTCTTATTCTAAACAGAGGAATCTCACTTTTCTTTTAATTAACAGCAGTTTCCACATTCACCATCCTATCTTCACAATAAGATGAAGATCTTCAGATCTGGACAGGTTTAATGTCACCTCCCAAGATCAGCAAAAAGCCACACTTATGTTAAAAAAATAAATAAATAAATAAAAAATCAGGAAGACTTGAGGTATTAAAGAACAGGTTTGACAACTGTTAGATGATTAAGCCAATACTGCCTTGAGTCAGGGAGAACGAGATGACACCTTAAGGTCTCTTACACCCCTCTCCTTTTATAAGTGTATTATTTTATAAAATTAAAGATGATATTTCAGAAAGCATATTTCTCCATTGGCATTTCCTGGCTTTTGAGCATTTGCAATCTTAATAATGTTTTTTTTTAAGGGGAGATTTTTGCACATATGGGCATGCTTAATGCAACACAGAGAAAATCAAGTTGTTTGAATGCTGCCTTACAATCATTCCTCCTGTGACAGGAGCATTTATCCTAGATGCTGTCAGCCACTACTTGGAACAAAAGGAGAACCACTAAGCCTCTTGAAGCTGAGTAACCCTGCAGGCCAGCAGCCATATCCCATTATATACACCCTGCACCTTGGCAGTGAAGCAGTTAACAAAACACTTTTCTTCATGTGAAAATCCAAAGCAGCTGCTTAGTTCTGCACTTGGCAGAAGAAGGCAGCCCCCTCTGCACTCCTTGTCTTCTGCTGCTCTTGGATCATTGCAGAGTTAACCAGCTGTTGCATTCCACATGCCAGTTACACCAGTTTGGAAAAGTAAGAGCAAGGATCGTTTTATAGCTGTACAAAAGGAACAAGAATAATACACTACTGAACCAGAAAGGACAATATTTATATAATAAACATTTTCAGAAACGTAATGATTCCTTTGGCATCAACATTTTGGAGTGGTTAATTGTGCACACAAGAAGTGCACCTAATCCACATGCTCAGTAGCAGTTAATATGTTCCCAAAGTGTCCATGCACTACAGATCTGGCCATCTGCACAGCCCTTCCTGCAAAAGTCCTCTCAAAACACCTCTGAAAATATAGTTGAATGTATGAAATGCCTCATTTTTTTATGTCCATGAAAATGCAACTCGGATTATTTGGTTTCCAAATTTAAAAATATCAGACTAAACCAAGCACTGAGAGTTTACTGCAAAAGGCTCCTACTACCTCTGTGCATCCTGAGAGTGGGCTCAGGTATGAATTACAATTTGGTCTTGAGATATGGTGGACACAGCCACAAATATCAGCTGCAAACTGAGATTCAGGGTCAGAACCCGTCTAGTTGCTTCAGATGTTCATTTCAGGCTAGACTCAAGTTTACAGAGTTCTCTTTCTGACTAAAATCTTGAGCAAAAATCGAGGTAAGTCAAAACAGGCTTAGTGTGAAAACTTTCCCAAAAGCTGAAGTTGGGCAATTGGTGTGCTCCCAGTGTCTTTTCAGAAGGTCTGCCCTTTGCTTCCTAAATATTGTAAGGAAAGTCCCACACCAGTGAACTGTTGATCTGACAACAGATCACAGAGAGCACCTGAAAATGAAACAGAGAAAGAAAAGACCATTCCTAAAAATGAAACCATTTTTATCTGGGAAAGTTAACAAAGAGAAGCCAAGGGGTTTGCAGAGTTCATACATTATTTTGGCTCAGAAGTGGTGCTCCCCCTACACAGAAGTCTGTACTGACATTTAGTCTGAATAAACCGACATCTCATATTTCGTTATTTTAAATGAGTTCCCAATAAACAGATTTTAGGGGGGTAAAAAACACATTAGAGTAGGCATTGCTGTTTGGTCTCTTGGTGGGTTAGCCCAGTCTCCATGTTCCCTCAGAAATACAGCACCAACACAAACTCATATCAATTAAAAAAAACATCCTTCTTGTTGTTTCTGTGTCCTTCTAATCACTGGTGGCTGCTTTCTCTGCTACAGTGTCCCTAAACCCTGACATCCATTTCCCATACCCCTTGACACCAAACGCCCAGGCCCCAGCAAGAAGTGACTCATGGATCAACTCAAGTTTCTGGACTTCTCCTGAAACTGAGTTTCTAGGAGTAGATTTCCTGTGTTTGATATCTTGGATCTGCAGCTCCTAGCAATGTTTGCCAGCAGTGCAAGTCCTCAGTGGCCACCACATGGATTTTCAAGCTTTTTTCCTTTTTAAATGCAAATTAAAAATCTTTAAAACAGAGGAAACTCAGCCAAATGTAAAGCCAACATTAAATGGCATTCAAGCAAATGGTACTTGAAAGAAGAGGGAAAAGATTTTTGTATCTTCAAGACTTCTTGAAATTTCTGAATCATTTCTCTCAACAGACTTTTTCTTTTTTAAAGGAATTATCAGCAAAAATTTCCTTTTGCAAAAATAACTGTAAATGAGACACACCATCAAAGCTAACAGGTCAACAGAGATATTGAAAAATTCAGAGCATTACTATTGCAGAATTTGGCTATTTCCTATCTAAAAAAACCCCACTATTCAAATTTCAAATCATAGAGTCACCTTCAAATGAGAAACACAACTTTCTTTATGAAAATGTTGAAAAGTCCTATTGCAGTAATTTCTTCCAGAATTCCTTCAGATTTGAAGCTTTTATCAAAGCTAGCCTTTCCCAGAGAATTGGGTAGATTTCACTGAAACAGCAATCATGTAATAAACCAAAGTCCTTGAGCAGCAGCAATTTTATTTTTTTTTAAAAGAAGAAAATAAATAAAAGCCCTTTTTTCATATATAGATCATGAGGCGAGCTCAGCAAACATAATTCAGTATGTTGCATGGTTTTCTACTCTGGTTAATTTGTTATATCCTATAGTGCACAGAGGTTTGAAACCTGACTTGCCTTCCAAACAGCTTTCCTAGCACCTTCTTCCCCCATCCAACCCAGAACATCTTGTGACCTAGCTGGTATCATAGAATCACAGAATGCTGTGAGTTGGAAGGGACCCACAAGGATCATTGAGTCCAACTCTTGCCATAGCATAGGACAGTCACAAGATTCAGAATATTTCTGTAATATTTCTATAGGATATCTGCAGCTCTGCTCTTCCTGGCAGTAGGAGTGAGTGGCATGCTGGAGTGACTCCTGGGAGTGACATATTCGGGGAGGATTAGATCACTGCAATGAGTGTTGGGTACAAAGTGATGCTGGCCTGTGAGCTATTATTTGTGGGATGTAGGCTAATGGCTTGTTGGGTCAGGCATCCCACCTCCAGTGGAGCAGTTTGATCTTCATGATGGAGTGAATTGTTATTGTTAGTTAGTGGTGTGTGGGATTTGTGTTAATGTCATTACTAATAGAGTTGGTAATGCAAAGATAGTGCCAGGCTGTTAACTAATTACTTGTAAGATGGTTTTGGTATCCAGGAGACTGGAGAGATCTTCAGGTCTTCCTCTAACAACCACCCTGTGCTCACCAGTGGTGTGGTCACTTCAGCAAGAGCATGTTTGAAGGTTATCTCTCCCTGCACAGGTTTTCAGTATCACCTTTTAAATAAATGTTCTTATTTTTGAGAGCCACAAGTCCTTAACTTGCTTATGCTTCCTGAGAAATAGGAAACAATCAAGAATCCCTGTTCAGACAGGGCAGATCTCTTTGAAACCCTTGCTTTACAGTTTCCTCGTGTACTGGGTGAGCACAGAATCCTTCACTGCTATTTTACAGTGCTGGTTTTTACATTTAAGTAACCTGCACTTTCACTGGAGCTGTGACTTGAACACAGCTTTCCTTTACCCAGGGCCAGTGGTTTATTCCAGAGTTTGTCACTCTTTAACACAAGAAACCTTCCAAAAAGTTTGTTTCAAAGAATCGGCATTTTCCAACCAAAAGACTTTTAATGACAAAATTCCTGAACAGCTCTAATTATACCCTACGGCTCAGTTCGAGGGAGAATATTCTTACCCTCTGAAAAACAACAGTCCAGCATCCCATTACGTGTCCCTGATCCTGAGGAACTGGGAGGAGAAGTGTTGGTGAGAAGCACAGCAATCAGGGGGGCTGTTAGACGAGTGTGTGCTGCTTCTTTGACCACCCTGGAGAAATAAACCCCTCCGTGACTGCTGGGGGATCAAAGCTGGCTGCAAAAATCTTTGCAAAAGTGACCAGTTTCCATGTGCTGCACACAGTAGGAAAACAGAGGGACAAAGGACATACTCATCTTAACCATCCAGCCCCAGCTGCAGGCAGGCAAACATCAGCCTCGTGCTGCACCCAGCAGCACCCAAGGCACGGGCTGAACACCCGGGGCGATGCGAGAGGTCGTGCGTGGGCTGGGATTGTTTGGCACATCATCCCGCTCCCCCACCAATTCTTAAAGCACATCCCAGAGCTTTGGAGTTAACTTTCTAATGAGGATAATTATTATTACATGCACATATATATACATATATATATATATATAAAAGCCCCAGATCCCTGTGAGGTTTCTTCAGATTGTCCCAGAAAGAAAACATTTTCATTGTGTGGGCTGTGATTGGGAACACATGTACACGCCGCACCCCACTTCTCTCCGCTCACTCTGGTACTAATTACAAGGGGAGCAGAGCCCAGTGCAGAGGTTTCTTTTAATTCCTTGGTTTTGGAGACTCAGCAGTTGAATTACCTGAAGAGGCTGGAGCTTCTCTGGGGTACAATCAGTCATGCAGCGTTTGGGTTAGGTCAGGGTGGGGAGACACGGATAATATATACATGCTGGCAGCATTATGTAGCCACCCAACTGGGGAAAAAGGATTTTCTCTTAATTAATGGCGTGATGTATGACACATTAGCAACACAAACTCTTTAATAAACCCTGATGCCTTCTTTTACAATTCACACAAGATGAAAGTGTGCTGAGTTACCTGTAGGAACCGGGTATTCAGAAACGCTGGCGGAGCAGCTTGTGGTGAGAGAGTTTTAATAGCTGCACATGGTGCTTTTGATTCTGGAGCTGATTTTAGACAAAGCTGCCTTGAAGCAAAGGAAGCAAGTTTTACTTTCAACCTCACCCAAGGCTGCTACCCAGAGATGAAGATACCGGTGAAGAAGACTGAGATCTTAATTTAATTAACTATAAACTCCCAACAGGACAAGCTTGGGAGGTTTGATTTGGAGCATGATTATCTGAACCAACTGAGCTAAAGTACTGGCTTTCCAAGTTCCTGTTCAAGTTTTCCTTTGGCATAGGACTGACACACAAACTACATGTGAAGCTCAGATTCACTCAGATTTGCCCAAAGTATAAGGGTACTCAGATTTGGCTTACGTTAAAAAAACATGTTTACAGTTAGAATGAATTTAGCCTTCCCCCACACTAAAAGCTATTTACTCAAACCTCTCATTTTGGTCGTGTCTTTTCCATCTTATATTCCTTAGCCTGCTAGGTCAAAAAGTGAGTAAACAGGTCAAGGCCTTCATAAAAAATGGAATACACAGGAGATGTGGCTAGGAATTGGACTCCAGAGCTCTAAATTAAGCATATTAGTAAAGACTGTTATGAATTACTATTTATTTTTGCACTCTTTGATGGTCTTCACCTCCTTGAAGACCAGTTTCTGGTTTAGACCAAGAAAGGAAAGGAAAAGGAAATGTCCCAGCTCTTGGCAGCTTTGGAGATCCCTCAGCTGAGATCCTGGAAGCATTAAAACCTCAGAAATAGAGAGATGGGGACAATAAGACAAAATATGAAGAAAGAAATAAAATCTTCATCAGGGCCCACCAAATTCAGCAGAAAAACAATGCATACCTGCCATGGCTTTCAGGACAAGCCCACAACTCAGAGAAGGGACACAGATCCCAGACTGCAGATGTGACAGTAAATTTCAAACCCCCCACAAAAACAGTAACAAAAAACATTTTAGAACTCTTCTGTAATAAATCTATGGCATCTTGTGTCCTTAGACTTCAAAAAGGAAGACAAATCCTTTTGACCCAAGACAAAGACCATACTGTAGTGTAACACTGTACTGTCCAACTCCATATCCTTGAGATCTGTGCAAGGCGACCTGTAAGGAAAGACTCCAGAGACCAAACACTCAACATAAGACTTTTTCTCTGTATTACACATGACAATCCCTTCACTTTTCTTTCATGGCTCTCCATAAAGGTGAGAAAGAATACAACTCTCCAGGGAGTAAAAAAATTGCATTGCCCAAAAGACAAAGGAGAGGAGAAGAGTCTTGGTCCAAACATGCTGCTTTGTTCTGGTATAATTTCTCTTTTCTTTTCTTTTCTTTTCTTTTCTTTTCTTTTCTTTTCTTTTCTTTTCTTTTCTTTTCTTTTCTTTTCTTTTCTCTTAATAACAAATTACTGTGGCCAATAAAAGCCCAGCTAATTTTTAAATCAGTGTGTAGCCAACTCAGCCACCCAGTAGCTCTGTCCTTGGGCAATATTATTGAAGCACACACAATCTATACTAAAGCGATCAGCTTCCCTCAGGCCTGCCAAGGGGATGCGTTCGGCGAGCCCAAAATATGACAGAAGGAAATTTATGTGCAACTTTTACACATAATATCTCATTATGACTCTCCCCAATCTTTCAATTTTAAAAATAAACGGCCTTTGTAATGATTTTACCAGGAGCATGTTGGAAGGGAGATTGAAAAAGAAAAAGGAAAGTGGCTTTGGCTACAGTTATTTCTTTTGCTCTTCTCCTCCTCTCGGGTTTTTCTTTAATTTTCCTGAAGATGTTTCCACTCAATTTAGGAAGAAATGGAATTTCCTCCTCCCTGCCACCACTCTTTCTCTGTTTTGCCCATGTTTTCAAAGAATGGAATGGCTGACATAATGAAGCCTCTGTCAATAGCAAAATCATTTTGAACCGGTTGGTAAATAATGAAAGTTTCCACTTAACGTGCAAGCCAGCTTACCCTGGGGACGAGTGCTTGGTCCCCTTCCAGGCCAGCAAACTGTCATCCCTTGCACTCCACACACACACACACACACATCTGAGAGCATTGCCTTGCAGTGAGGAGAAACAAGAGAGTTCAGCTGAGCCCAGAGTGAGTGGTTGCTTTGCCATGAAGCACATGCACTTGGGGCACTAGAGAACTGATTGCACAAGCATGCCAGCTGGTGCTGGCAGGATCAGGCTCAAAATGGAATTGAAAAAAGATGGAATAAATAAATAGGCACAAATAAGGGGGGAAAAACACCCCAGTGATGACTGATCTGCAAATACACAATTGCCAGAGCTGAACTCTAGGGTTTGGTTTGATGAAGAAAGGGCAATGCAGTACATTTGCCCTTCTCCACTGACGTGCCAGTCGTTGTGTGATTTTCTAATGTTTCATTGTGGGTATCAGCAGGAATGACTTCATGTGCTATTCGTGCTCCACAGACCACAGCTTGAGAACCCACGGGGAGAACATATACCTGGAGTGAGAATCACTTATAAGCATTTTCGGGAACAACCTCCTCTTCGGGGGGTAAGGAAAACAAACAAAGCTAAACTCTCACAGCTTCTGCTGGTAGCAGAGTGGGTTCTTCTCAGAGCGGAAAGCAGAATCACTGCCAATGTACACTGTCTGGTGGAAAGAGCTTTCCCATTGCGGGTTGATGGGCAAAAGACCATTATCAGGCAGAGAGAACTGGAGCAAATGTAAAAATATTCAAATCTGTACAAAAACAGCTTCTGCTGTTGCACAGTTACTGCATCTCCCAGCTGTACTACAGCATATTCCCTTTGCATCCCAACTTCCCAAACATCTTCTCAGGAGAAAACAACTTTTATGCCTGTTCTCCTCTAGTTTGTCTCTACCCTCCTCTGAAGTCCACACACTGGGACAGTGCAATGCTTTTAACCATATTTGCTTCATTCATTTATACATTGCTGTTTACTTTTCCATATAGATATACAGTTTGGTTTTCAATTTTGATGCACTCGTGAAACCAGCCCCAAAAATCTGTAAATAGCTTTTGGAGGACTCATTCTTCTCCTCATCAATCCCCACAACTTTCCAATGAGTCCAGTACTGACAGACTGTCAATACCTGCCTTTACGGAGTCATGGGGGTGATCTCCTCCCTCAGGTGCCTTTCAGCTATATCTTTTCTCTGAGGGCTGAGCTATAAATTATTTGTGTAATTCTGGGGAAACCACAAGAAATTTTGAAGCTGAGTACTGAAGTAAATAGGAAAAATGTATATATATTTAGTAAATGGCCATGAACAAAAATAACAGCAAAAAACACAGAGAATGGAAGAAAAAATATACATCTTGGCAAGATGATTGGGTAGTTTTATTATATTTATAATGTACTAATTCTACATTAGAAAAAATCATTTGGTTTAGGCAGGACAATTTCACTGTATTTATTCTCTTCAAGAAAACAAAAAATACTGAAGTCAAAGGGCTGATCCTCAGTAGCTCATTCCACACTAGGTAGAAAAAAATAACTGGAGATGAGAACTGAACCAGGATCCCCCCAAGGGTGTTTTTACAGACTATTGCAGTTCTTTTACCCATCCCACCAAGGCCTGGAAAAAATGGTATTTAACAGAAGGAGTCTTCCAATAGAGAGATGAAACTGAACACATTGAATTTGGAAATATTTAAAGGAGATTTACCAGTTAATGTTGACCAGCAGGGATTGTTTGTGGTAGTAGCTTCACTGTAATCCTTGGTTTGGGAGGGAATGACTGCACCAGAACTGTTGCCATTAGTACTAGTAACATAAAATATCATCAAGTAAATAGAACTTCTGAATGAGTGGCAGAAGATCAGCCAGGGCATTGCTGTGGGTGAGTGGCATAAACTAGCCAATGAATTCTCTGAGTCTCTGTTTTCCCCACTGTAAAATAAGTGGTTTTTATAATATATAAAATATATTATAAATATATAATATAAAATATGTTATAAATATAAATATATTATGTATAATAACCTACAACCCACTAGGTTAACGAGAATTCATTTATTCCTAGATGCTGCTTTGAATTTGGCATCTGCCATGGACACACAATGTACATAAAGAACTTCAGAGAGAGCTCATTTTGAATACCCCTGACTCAGGCTGTAGGTGAAACACATGGCAGTAGAACACCTGAACATTTAGCATCCAGGGTGGAATTTTGCAATTCCACTGATTGCAGTAAATACATGTTTGTGCTATACCATAATTGCTCAGCTTTTAAATCAAACAGCACAACAATTAGCGCATGGCTGTTCTTCACACACCTTAACTGAACATTTTGTGTGAGACATTTTACCCCTTTTTTTGAACAGATTTAAAGCAAATCTGCCTCAAATCTTTCCAAGCTTGCCACAACTCCAGGTATTACCTGGCAATGTTACGTTCTCACTGAGGTTAGAAAACCCTCTTGAAGTGAAGGCACCTTTGTTCCACATCTGATTTCTTTGGAAATATAAAGCATTGGATATATCCCAAACTCATTTTTCCATCTGTAGAATGAAGAGTCGTTTCTATTGAGTTCTTATAATGGGATCCACCACTACAGAGGTGTATCTTTGAAGTATTTTCTAGGTTGGGTATGAACACATAATTATTTCCAAACACATTCCTTTCCAAAATAAAAGATTCACTAGAAAGCTCAAAATTTAAGAACATTAAAAAGGACAAGAGGCTGGGAATGTGGAGAGAAGAAAGCAGAGTACGCTGTGGTCAGGCTATTTCGGTCTCGTCTCTCTTACCTGCTGTTTTGGAGCCCTCTGGTCACAGGCCAATGTCACACTTTTGCTCCCAGCAGGCTGACCACAGAGGAGAGGACCTGGTCTGGCCGCTTGGTCACAGTTACCTATGGTAGCCAAAAAGTTCAGTGACTGCTTGTGGTTTCAAATCCCAGAATCCATAAAACACAAATACAGGTTCTAAATGCAAGGCTGTGACCTCTTCACTCACCAATAAAACATCCTCAAAGTCATAATAAACAAAACGTTACAATTCAGGGTGGCAAGGCATAAACCAGTCATATGTATTTTCTTTCTGGCCACTTAAGCAAATCTTTGCCTTTACCAAAAACTACCTCGGTGAACTAAGTTAGCAAAACAATCCTGATTACAGCATAGGTTTAAAAAAAAAAGTCAAATAAACTTAACTTAGGGTTTCTCATGGGATTTTTATTTTCTTGTTGTTGCACAGCAGAATACGGGCCAGGATAAACATGGAAGGGACACAAGTGTGATAATATAATGATACCTTTTATTAGCTCAAAGACAAGAGAAAAAAAACAGAATAACAGAACTTTGGATACACCAAAGGTCTTTTTTCTTCACTTTCAAGATGCAGAAAGGAAAAACCACAGCTTGTATATTCCTGACAATCCTCATCTTGTCAGGAGCATGAACTCACGTTGTGGACTTTTCATTTCTCTGGATAGGCAGTGAAGGAGGGGGAAGGGGAGAAAAAGAGTTGCTTTGTAGGAATTGAAGGAACTGACATCTGGTTATACAAAGCTACAAATTTCCAGGTCATACTTAACAGCACGAATAATAAACTGCAAAGAGTTGCTGGCTACTATCAGTGTGACACCGCGGTAACCTCGTTAAGCTGTTTTCCAGGGGCTACCTATGGAGCTGCACTGGATCGCAGTCAGGGAAGGAGCAGAGGCAGGTTTTTAGGAAATACTTACTTTTGCAGGAGATAAAGATGAGAAGATCAGAGCTAAAGATGGGTACTCCTGTGTACCTGAGTCTTTTCACAGAGGGGACAAGATTCAGAACTGCTGGAGGGGAAAACAAAACAAAATAAAACAAAAACCTCAAGGAAGACAAACAGTGCACACGAGGAGATAACCAAGTATCTGCTGGCTGTTATCAGATGCAGCAGAGTTGATGCTGTGGATTAATGATTTCTTTTCCATCCTCTTACATCTTTTTCAGTCCCTGCCATCATTTATTACAGCATGCTTACTTTCTTACTCAGACTGACAGAAGGGGAATAAACTTTACCCTGCAGGTGTTTTCAGGAGAAATTATCTTTTCCCCAGGAACTGGCTCCTAGATTTGGTGAGCAATAGTTATTTTTCCCAACAGTTCATGGCACTGTTTAGTAGATGCTTTTTCCCTGGATATTTCAGATATGTCCACCTACATCCTAAACAGTACCAGACTTCTGTGAATATATGTTTGTAAATGTAGGAAACATTTCAAAGTGTTAGGCTAGAAAGTATATTAAAAGACGTATCACATTGATTTTAAAGCATTAAATTTTGACATCTTCAGTGCAGACAGATGAAAAAGCTTAAAATGGATTTATCACACAAAAAACAGATTAAGTCCATTTTACCTTTTCAAAGTGGATCTTAAACTTCCTCAAGCAATAATGGTATATTTTTTCAATTTACTAAAACAAAAAAAAGGGATTAATAGGATTTAGGGTGACTGGAAAGAAGGAGACATCTCTAAAGGAGTTTTCAGAACATAAGCAAAAGGAGATGGAAAAAGAGGCCTTTCCCAACATTTTGCTTTCTTGTTATTACCTTCCCACCTTCATCTAGAGCAAAACTGATGCCAAATTACTTGTTTCCCTCAATGTTAGTATAAGCATATAAAATAGGTATGTATGTATATACATACATATAATATATACACATACATATGTATATACATACATATACCACAACAGAGATGCAACAAGGGAAAGCATGAGGAACCTAATGCAGGCAGCCAGCAAAAGGCTGAAGGAACAAGAGAGAAATCAGCAGCTCATCAGCTTTATTGGAAGCTGAGGATGGGGATGGCAAACATTTGAGAGAGGGACAGGAACAGGGATCAAAGGACACTGGCACAAGGCAGTGCTTGCAATGGCTAAGGGAGAAGCCCCAGGCCCTGCAGACACACAGTTTGGGCTGCAGCACTGGCTTTTGACCCCGCATCACTGGTGAGCAGCATTTAATGAAATAAGATGATGCATTTTGACTCAGTTTTTCCTGCCTGCAAGAGCATTACTCTGAAATACAGAGGCAGAACAGAAGAAGGACAGAAATAATGTATTTATCCCAGGAGCAGTTTCTGTGCTTTCCACAGAACAAGGCACTTGGCAAAGTTGAAGGGCTGGGAATATCCCAGCAGTGCAGCCGCGGGAGCACACAGGGGCACTTTGCAGGGCCGTGCTGCAACCCAGCGCCCCATCGGCTCGGGCTCACCCACCCCACCGAGCTCCAGCGCTCCAGGAAAAACCTGGGTGAGTTTGAAAAACAGCTGGAGAGAACACATCAAATCTCCACCACACTGCCTGGAAGCCTGGACTGCAGCACAGGAGGAGTTTACTCTATTTCAAAGGTCTGCAGGGAGGATCATTTTGCTGATGCTGGGCGTGCCCTGGCTGATTCAAAGGCATAGTTAGACACTACCAGGGTGAGTGCCCATGGACTGAGAGATAGTTTAGAGCCTGCAATCTACCTGTAAGCACTGGGGAGAGAGAGAGAGTGCCAGGCACCGGGCAAATAACACCCCATCACCCCATCAGCTCTCTAATAACAACTAGGAAAAGGGACCAAATGACAAAAGGGCATGCTTTACACCCTTTGCCTTCTTCAAAATTGCTTTTCTGCATTTCTTCTGGTCTCCTTCCAACCATTGAGTGAGCTATTGTTTATTGCACTAGTACACTAAATAAAAATTAGGCCTCTTTAGGGTTATTTTTATGGATTATACAATTTTTAATTAAAAATTTTCTCTGACACTGAGGCTAACATGAAAAAAGCTTGTCTCTTTTGTGGAAGATTGAGCACCAGCACATGAGCACACCAAGAATGCTAGGTTGCAAAGTGTCTGTTTGATATCCAGTTAACATAGAGGCAATTTCACAGGGCATATTCCATAGACTTTTTTTTATTATTATTATTTCTTTGCCACAGAAAACTTTGGAGGAGGGATGTTTCTGAAGGCATGGATGTTGCTTGCACTACTCTGTCAACATGAGCTTTACCTAAATGTTAGCATGGTCTTTACCCAGGCCTAAGTTTAAATGTTGATACTCTTTGCAATAAACATACCAAAAAATAAGGGGAAACTGTTTCATTTAGAGTTTTTTGGGGGTTACGTGCAGGGTGTTTTTTATCATAAAAGAGACAAAATGGGTGAATCATTTGCCTGTCCACATGTCACTGCATCTGTGGAAGGCACACCCTGCTTAGACAACAGCTGAAATTGGCCTTGATACAGGAAATGTAAAAGAAAAGAAAATAGATGAGTGATCTATAGCACTATTTATTGTAGCAACTCTGGGTCATTCCACAGGTCACATATTTGCTTTATTGGATTAGCAGCGAACACACATGTGCATCACACACAAACACACAGAGAGTAATGTCTTGTCCATTCTGGTCTGGCTTATGGGCTAGCTGGCAAGAATGCACCATTTCTCCTCTCTCATAGCAGAGCTCTGACAGAAAGTTTTGCCCCAGCACCTGCCTGCCTTGCCCCAAATTCCTGCCCAGCCCTCCTTGCAGGCTCTGCCCTTCAGCCATGTGTAGGTGTCCCCATTGCATCCCACAATGGTCCCATCAACCTGAACCGCTGCTTCAACCTCCCCTCCAAGCCATTCATTTCTCAATCAGTGTGGAAGGGCAATTTGCTACCAGTCACAACTCTGATTTTATGGAAATTTTACGGAAATGAAAGACAAATCTCCCACTTCTGGCAGGGGTAGCTGCCCTAAATCTCTGTCACTAGTGCAGCTCTTTAATTCTCCACCAAATTGAATCTTCCCTGACAATTGGCAGCACATCAGAGACAATTCACAGGCATATTTTTTCCCCTTTCCTAACAGGAAATAAGGCTTGTGTTACATTCACAGTGACCTGGCGCTCCAGGGGCAGACTAATATCTCACCTAAACAAACAGACAGTATTTCTTCTCTGATAAAGGCAGATGGACTGAAAGGGAAAGCCAACTTGGCTGTGGCCTTCCCTGCTCCCAGGAGCAGTATGGGAGGTGTCAACAACGTGAAAACCTGCAAACACCAACACAAGGATCCCTGATGGAGCCCAGGATGATGGTTCAGAAGGTTTGGAGCTGCAGGCCAGTGTTTGCACTCAGTCTTTGTCTTTGATTTAATGAAATGACCACTGTCTTGACTCCTGTGGGGGACCTCAGTGGGGTTTCCTCCCACAGTGCAAACTGGGGGTTTCACCACTCAAACCAGAGTACGGCAAAGAGGACCCAAACACCTCCTTCTGCTAAACCTCTCCACCTCCTTGGAGCCTGTAGCATTTTACCAAGTGGTTCCTGCTTTCATGTGTGGGGACAGAGAGATAATTCTGGGCTTTATTTGTGGTGGATGGAAAAAAAGCAAACTCCAAACTGTGTGAAACGACTCTGGGGGACAATAACTTGCAACAGATGTCAGGATTGTTCAATGTCCGATTGACAAGAGAGCTTTCAGAAATAATAAACGCCTGCATGTGCTTGCTTGTAAGGCAAACAACCTTCAGATACTATTTTTCTTGGAATCCACCCCCCTGATATTCTACTGCATAGATTCTACTGCATTCACTTCTACTAGAAGTGAGACCCCGTTCATCCCTTGTAAAAATGAGAGAAACAAACCCAACCTGATGGGGAAATCTACTGATTGCAAAACTCCACACCATACCTGCACCACACTGAATGTGCCCATGAAAAGCAGAAGTGAAAAGTCTGGTTTCACACCCATTAACTCCAAATGCCAACAGCACCAAAAAACCCTGCATGTTTCAATGGTCTGCTTATCCCAGCAGCAGGATTCACCTCTCTGCTTCCCAAAACCCCACTCAGCTCAGCAGCAACCCTTCTCCTGATATAAATGGGCTTTGCATCAAGATCCTCAGCCTGCCCCAGTGCACACAGGATTGGACCTCCTGACAATCTCATGCCCTTCAAGATATCCAAGGAAAACTCAGTTTAGAGCTGAAGGCGACATGTCTTCCAACTTCAGAAATTTATGGCTTTCCAAAATACCATGAAAAAAACACAAAACAAAATAAAACCTCTACAGCTTCACCCCTGCACATCTTTACCCCTATATCACAACGAGGGAGTGGAGGCAAAGTGGAGAGACTTCTTGATGGCTCAGGGTGATTGCCCGTGCCAGGGAGTCTCTCTGTGCAACACCTCCCTGAGTCTGAACCCACCCCACAGGATTCACGTCTGTATCTAGTATAGGGAAAACACGCTTCAGGCTCATGAGAGTCAGAAAAGGTCTGACTTTACAGAAAAAACTGATATAGTGGCAGGAGGAGCAAAATCTGAAGCGGGATAAATGTTTGCAGCAGAAGATATTCTCTCAGGGAGCAGCAGACAGTGACGGGCGAGGGAACGATACTGCTGGAATGACACTGCTGGAACGACTCACTTTAAGCTGTTGTTTTGGCTTTGTCAACACAACCACAAGTCTGTTCATGTTAGGCACAGACCTCTCTCCCTCCCTGGTTATTTCCAGGAATCAGCCATCAGCAGTTGACAATTAGAAGAAGAACGTGAGCGCTGCGGCTGGCCGGGCTCAGTAGGTCTGAGGTTCCTGGTTAGTTGGATTTTTTAAGAGAAACAGCTGTTGACCTTCGGCTTTTCTCTGTCACTCATTGTCATGGCACTGAATAGAGATATTTTAGGATGACCATATCTGTTTACACCAACAGTTACAACATATCCTCTACAAATCTCACTGTTAGGTGGAAAAGCAATGTGCCAGCCAGTCGTCACTCCTACTCTTGTGGATGCTCTCTAATCATCCCCTTCAATTCTTCTGCTAGTCCAGGGTTGAATTTTAACTCCCTGAATCTGTTTTGGGGGCCTCAAAACCTCCTGCTGAAGCTCACAGTGAAACCCTATGCCAGCCTCAAACAAGTGAGAATTTTCTGTGACTGTGTCCTGTGGTTTCAGCTGGTTTTGCAATTAAGTTTGTGTCCTAGTTTCGTTCTGAATTTCAGCTCATGCCATGCTCAGCTCAGATAAATCAGAACCTTAAAATGAAACTCAACCCCATATAAGCCCCTCCTCTGAACTAACTGTTGCCACCTTCTATTTTTTTTATTTTTTTTTAAATTATTATTCTCTTCCCCATCTCATTTCCAGTCAAGTCAAACTCTCCTCTAGTCACTGCTGTTTCCTTCACAGCACAAGTGAAAGAAGTCTCCCAGGGCATTTGGAAGTGGCTGCTAGGCCTTTCCCTCCAAATACATGTTAATCACTAGCTTTGTTTCCAGTCCTCATGAGTTTCTGAAAATAATAAAGCCAGGAGCTCTGTTCTCCATGGATGAGCACGCATCTATGGGCTCTTCGCAGCCTGTGAATACTCAGCTCAATATCCACCAAAAGCCAACTGGTGTGCACAAACAGATGACCAAAGCACTAGAAGGAGGCTTAGCTGCTATGACAATGGTTTTGTAGCCTGAGAAGCACTTTCTCACTTTCTTAATACTTGAGAGCATAAAAATACAGGAAAGAGAAACAAGCATTAAAATGAAGAAGAGCAGTCAAGTGGGTACTCAAGGGCTTCACATCTTTCCAGAAGTCTGAAGCCAAGAAGCTAAAATTTAATCTAAAGCTGAGAAACCAGAAGTCACAGGAAAGAGGTTGCACATATGGGTTGAAGTTCTGTAGATGCAGTTATGTACTTTTGTAGATGTAGTTATGTCCTTTTGTTTTTGCAGAGGAACTGGAGGCAGTGTTGCCTCCATCTGTGTAAACAGAGAAAGTTAACATTACAGGAAAAATACAGTAGAGGGAAAAAGAATCGAGCAGGTTTTGGCTACACAGCAAAGAAACTTGATGGGATTAAGGCTTCAACTCAGTCATGTCTGCATTTTCCAATCCAAATGAAGAAAAAGAACAAATGCCCAACAAAAGAGGGAAAGACCTTTAGAAGACTGTACCAGCTAGGTCAGCAACATGACCTGTGAGAACTCAATTTGATTTTAATGCAGTGGGAAATGTGCCCAGGACTCTAAATAATGCTCTGTGTTGTAGGTAAAGTTACACAGAGCCCCAGTTAGACAGGGTCCTGAGTCGACACAGCTGGAGGGAAATCTCAGCAGGAGTCCCATGCTAAGCAGTAAATAAATAAATAAACGTTAGCACCATTCCAATATTTACAGGGGTTTTGTTATTACTGTTTAGCTATATTAAAAAAAAAAAATTCAGCCAATAAGGGCTTTAGCTATATTTCCTTCGTGCAACTAGTGATTTTTTTGTATTACCTCTCTACAAATACATATATTTCTCATTGGTCTTGTCCTGTCCTGCCTTGCCCAATATTCTCCAGCACTTCCTTCTTTCCCCCATAACCTCTATAGAGGCTCTTTCCTATGCAGTTCCAGGTGCACCTTACCTGCCAGACACTGAACTTCATTTTGCTAAAAAGGTTCAGGCTAAAAAACCATTTGCTTAAGGCATGTATTAATAACAAATTTTGCTTAAATGTTGTTACAATCACAAGAGTTACACAAACAGTTAATAAAATTTTTGAAGAAATTATTTAAAAAATCAGATAACCAAATCCTGGGAAATCTGAGAGACTCTCAGGATCTACCCTAGACTGCAGGGAAAGAGTGCTCCACTGCAAGTCTTGCATGCTGGGCACCCCACTCAGGATACCTGTTGGATGTCACTGCAGATCCTTTTGGGCCTGTATTTCCCTTAAGAGGAAACTGGGTTTGAGGGAGATGTGGGAGAGCTCTGCTCCAGCATCTCCTCCCACCCAGGAACCTCAGGATGCTGAGACATCACCTCCCCCAGGGCCACTGGATGTGCTCCAGGCTCCCACGATGGAGTTTGGTTAACTAGATGAAAAAGAAAATACCACCTGACAACATATTTTTATCTGGATAAAGGAAATATTTATAAGGGACAAATAGAAAATGTAAGTAGCAAGAATAGAATGATTTAAAAAAACAAAAACAAAAAAATGAAAAAAAAAACCAAAAAACCCCAACTTAGAAGCTCTTACAAAGAGTTGGCATTGGTTCAGTCCATGTACTCAGTCTAGATACTAGAAATCTTCCACAAAAAATGAAAGTTCTAGAAAACCTGGTAAAATTTCCTCTTCCTAGCTGTGAGTGTGGCGTCATCTATGGTTTTAATATTTTTAAAGCTATCAGATAATAACAGATGCACAAAGCTTTCCCTGTGACCCTCTCCCTCACACATACAGACATACACCACCCAAATCAGATCCAAACCGGATAGTGTGGGCAGGACAATGGGAAACAGATAGCATCTGGTTCCTTAAAAAAGGGAAAAAAAGAAAAGAAAAAAGAAAAAAAAAAGAAAGAAAAATCACGCGCAAAGTGGTTAAGTAACTGTCTCCTTCCCTCCTCCACCTTTTTTTGGTAACTTGGTTGAAATCCAAACCACAAAGCAGATCTTTGGGGTGGGGAGCCAGGGGAGGAGAGGAAGGCAGAGAGGAGGAAGGAGATAACCTGTCCTGCCAGCCCCGCGTCTTTCCCCTGCAAAGGCAGAAGCTGGGACGTGAAGCTGCACCACATGGTGACCCAGGACCGCGCCGTCCTCTCAGCCCCTCACCTGTGTCACATCACGCACTGAAACTCGAGGCTGACTGATGTGTTTGGAGGCACTTTTCCAAGAGCATGCATCCTGCCTTTTCACACAGATAGTTTGGTAAGAGGAACTGGGCAACAGCTTCTTTGTGCAGGACTAAACTCCCTGAAACCAAGGAGTAACACCTGATGCCATCAATGGATTTTGATTCTATGCTTAAGTGAGGTTTTTTTTGTTATTCAGTATCAACAGCATTTATTAATTTCCTCCTTCAAAAGTGTCAGGCATGAGTCACAAAGTGAAAAAAAAAAAGGTATATTATTTAAGTGACCTATCTTGTATGGGCAGTGGTATAAAAGGTGTAAACAATATATTATTGTTGTCATTCCTGTTGGTGTATTATTAACAGCAATCAAAAATCCACTAGATTCCTCTATCACATCCCAATACAACATCTTTGCCTGTAGAAAACATTTAAATTGTAAAAGTAATTGAAAGAAGTGCACCCAGGGAAGGCTCATGGATTACATGCTACCAGGATCTAAACTCACCTTCAGCTCTACAATTCTCTTACCTTTTTTTTTTTTCCATGTATTAAAAATATATATATATATAGTAAAAAAAAAAATCAGAGGCTGCTTTTGAAAAATCAGAAGGCAAAATGAGATGAAATGTTTCACCCCACACAAATGCACAGAGTTTGTACTGCCAGAGTAAGTACGTAAGGAACCAGCCATGTGCTCTACCCCTTTTTATACATCTTAGCTGTGTAAACTACTCAAAACTGGAGGGCACATGTCACTTACACTGACATGCAAATCATTACTGCTTTGTCTGCCAGGAAATTTGTGTAAACCAATGCTGAGTTCAGGTTCATTATATTGACATTTTCACCAATAAGTAAATTGAAAGGTTACACTGTTGACATACCAGATGTTATGCAAACTGCTTTTCAAACCATGGTTTCCATACATCTCTATAAATAAATAATTTAGACACTTACAAATGGTGTGTGAATCAATATATGGTAAATCACCCATTTATATACACACAGCAAAAACTACTGTGTGTAAACCCCATATTTCACACAACGTCAAAACCTCCCTCTACACCCAGTACTTTTCATTTTCCTGAAAATAACTGTCATCTATGTAAATGTTTTCCCTCAAGACCAACTGTTCTTCGTAGTAAGAACATCACATGGAAACCTGGGTGCCTGAATTAGCACATGGTGTTATCAATGGGAGTTAAGCACCCAAGTGAGAGTTAGGCTACAACACATCTTTAAGGATTTGAGTTGATGGAGCTAAAAGAGTAGATTTGCATGTGCTAACTTTAGGCACACTCGAGTTTTTAAGATGGATTGGCTCCAGTTTGGATTTAGCCTCAGGGTATTTTGATCCCCTCCTTCTGCACCTTTCCCTTCCTTGATTCATCTTTAGTAACAAAAATAAGCAAAATATTTTTTGGCCAATGAGATACTTATTTGAAACTGCCTGTCCTTTCATGGTGCTGCTAAGGAGGATTGACCTTGAAACTACAGTCTCTACGAAGTACACATGCTCCAAGATGAAATCACAGGGGTTAATACTGTGATTCTAAAATGATGTTGCACTCGCTGTGTCTCAGGACCAAAAGAAAGTGGGACTGACCCCAGCTTAGCTTACAAAGGCCTTCAGGTACCTCAGGCTCCATTATGGCAGAAGAGAAAATGGAGTTTGGTCCTTGTTCATCAAGGTCTCCCGCTGCCATCGTTATTTCTCTGCAAGTCCCCTGCGGCACCAGTGATTTCTTGTCATGCCCAGTTTCCAATGTATGAATTTATTCTGGTGTAAATCAGGGCAAACCAGATTAGTTTCCTAAATCTCCAGTTGCAGAGAAACAAGATTTCTTGGAATGATGGTGATGCCTTCTGCCAGTTTTCTCATCTCCTAATCAAAAACTGTCATAACAAATCAGCTTTTCTGTAGTACCTTATATACATTCAACATACAGATGCAGAATGGTTTCAATACACTGCAAAAGGCTCCTCCAAGCTGGAAGAAGCCTTGATCAATTCAGACCCTTCTCAACCAGCTGTGACACAGGACTGTGTCTTTCCCACTTTATAATTCTTTGCTGAGTGCTCATACTGAAATTGTTTCATAACCACATGAATTTGGAGTTTTCATTTCACCCTTGGAAGAAATGTAGAGCCTGGCACGGTGACAAGTATAACAGTGTGTAAAAGCACAATTAACTTATGCTCCCACCCCATTTTTTTACATTTCTAAGGAAGCTCTGAGATCTCAGAGTGATTGTTTTCACTTCAGAGCCAGCAGCACACGATCCCTTCACTTCATCAGCAATACCGTACAAAGCCGGTGTGCTCGGTCACCGTCGTGAGCCCCTGTCCCACCGCCGGAGGAGAGGTCACAGCATATGGCACACTGTGTCTTCCCCCAGCAAGAGGCTTCCTAAACAAGAGAAGCCATAATTTAAAAGGCCAAGAGGAGTTATACACAGCACTAACAGAGTTAGGCTCCATAATCCCTGGGTTTTTTTCCTAGTACAACAAACTTTTCATTTCAAAATGTGAATTTGTTTATACATAAACAAGTAACACCTTAGAGACTAAAAATCAAACAAAACTGTTCAATGTGATTAAGTCAAGGATGCTGCAGTTATCTGTTTGCCAAGCATTTTGAGATCTTGAATTCTCAATTCATCTTGGTCAAAGAAAGATTGCTAAAAAGAAAACGGTTTCAGACACTCCATGTTAAGATCCCAACACTGCAAATGTTTATGAACTTTTGTATCTACCTGCTTTCCAAAGCCAGCTTGGGTGAGCAAAGTTAATTGTACATGTTTTGAGAATATTGTCCCTTCTGTCTAACTATGATTTGCCATGTGGCTGGAACAGTGGTGTGTGAAAGCAGTAGATATTGAGTCAAGAAACTTTTTATTAGTTTGAGGATGTTGAATGAGCAATGCTGAGGTTCTCTGTGCTGAACACAGATGTTGTATCAAACCATTGCTTTGAACTTGGCTCCCTGATGACTTCAGTTTACTGACACTTGCCTCCTTGAGATCTCAGAGTGACACCATGCAGCCTATCTCACTTGCACTTTATCTTCTTCCTGAGAAGACCTTCAAAACTCTGTGTTGATCTTCCAGTATGGCTAAGCAACTGTCTAGTTTCCTTTTTGTCACCCTATTATTGACCTTTCTTTGGCATGCAGGTATCTCACTAGCAACTGGTGCTAGCACAGATCAGAGGTGCTTTCATAGTTAACTGCTCAGGCCCTAACAATCTTGAGTCAAAAAACCCCGTCTGGAGTTCATCTGCCTTAAATTCTCTTAAAGTTTGCTTTAAATATCCGTCAGGTTTGCCACTTCTAAGGGAAAATAGTTTAAAACCAATAGCAAGCAGAGTGTCACTTCAGAACCACCATCACTTGGATCGTAGATGGCACGAGGCACCAGCCAGGGATCATATTTCCAGCAGCATTCAATAGCATTAGAGATGCTTTTCCCTTACCATCACCACCATAAAGCCATTCTGCCAGACACAATCATCTGTATCTAGCCTGGCAACTTCTAAGCTCTCCTAAGCACATGGTCTGAAGAGCCTGGCTGTTAAAAGAGGAACAGCCAGCTGCAGCAATGGATAAAATTGCATCTAAAAGCAGAACAAAACACCACCACTCTGAGCCTTTGCTAGTTCTGTTTCACAAGCCTGTGCCCAGATTTGTGCAGGGTTTTAAAACTCTGCTTAAATAAATACATAAATAAAGTATTCAGCCACTCCCAATACTTGCAAGAGCCGCAAATTAGAAGCAACACACGCTCATATTCACAGGAAAGGCAAAAGAGACTGGGTAGGTTTTATATGGTGAGGCTTTGCTCTGTGGATTCTGATTGTTGGGTTTTTTTGTTTTGTTTTTTTTTTAATCTTGATTGTTCATTTTTAATGGAGTTCTAATGAAACACCCTCAAGCTCTGCAGTGGTTTGCATCTATGGTTCGAGAGCCAAATACCAGGATGGTTTGTTTCACAAGTAGCATTAGAGATAAGAAAGGGTAAGATCATGCCCTGGTTTTACAAGGCTCTAAGAGGCACTTAGGGGCCATACAGTCCCCTGCTTGGCTGCCTAAAGCCTACTCTGGTCATTAAATAATGTGAAAGGCTTATAATAACAGCTGGTGACTAATATATTCCCTTTGTACAAATGTTTTACATTTGTCACTATAACCACTGCAGAGAGACAGCTCTGCTCTCCTAAAGGCTGAATCTTGCCCAGAATTTTTTATATTTACTCAAATCTGCACCATTACAAGTCATCTTTTGCCAAATACTATCACATCATGATGAGAGTTTACAACCCTATGGTAAGTACAAATGAAAATATCATAGTTACAGGATCTTTAGGGTACCAAGGTAAGATAAAACTCCTTAAGCAGGAAAAAGGGGTAGGAGAGGCGTTAAAAAAGCTCTTTCCTTAAACTACATGGAATCATACTTTTCAAAATAAGATTTCTGCTGTCTAGAAAAGGAAAATAACCCCACAATTTTGAGTGAAAAAAAAGTAGTGCACTGGGTGTTGAGATGCACCACAGATGCACCACAACTACTTAAGTTCTCTCATGCAAAAGTCACAGCCAAGCTCTGTTGGATATTGACTTTCTGCTTTCCAGACACACAGGTCCATTTTTACCATATTCCATGGTTTCAGCAGATGACATATGAATTGCACATGAGAATCACATGCACTAAAACATGTCTTGTTTTCAATTCAGTACCACTGCCCTCTTATTAAAGAAATAATTTTGCATTCTTGGGTGTCCCAGGACATCTGTGGGTGATCCTAAGGAAATGGCAAAATATTTCACTGAATCACTTCTCCAGATGAGTTTGTGACTTATATAGGAAGTACAACCTGACAGTGAGTTGAACCTAGACTTGACCCCCCATTCCTGGAGAAGTACCAGCAGCCTCTTTGTTCTAAATAAATTTTAATTGATCATCTTCCACTCTTTGTGGTCATTTACTTCTTTTTTACTGGCCTATTTCCAAGTAAAGTCCAATCATTAACCTTGCTTCCACCACTTTAACTCTCTTTCTCCATTTGCAAGGAAGGATCAACAGATGAATATACATTATGAATATACATTCTGCAAGAGGGAGGAACAATTATTTCTTTCTTTGGGAATACATTGGCAAACAACTTTTTCTGTTGCATGCAAACGTGTGAACCTCACTGCAGAGAGCACCTGAGACAGGATAAACCCCAGAGCTCAGCAGTTTGGCCAATGCCACCTGAGGCAAAACAATCCCATGCAGAAATACGAAGCACGCTGTCCTGTGTAATTTGTAGCATTACAAACTCCCTTTTCAACCACATTTGTGTTTTCCTCAGACTATCTGCCTTTCTGGCAGTAATATGGACAGTTTTACATTATATTCCCTTACAAAGTCAAAAATTCCAAGCAACAGAGATGATAATATGTTTTTCTCTACTTATACAGGTCATGTTAGGACCAAACAATATTACAGCCAGTGCCTTGAGTGAAGCCACACGCTGGCTTTGGTAGTGTCCTAAAGAGTGTATTCAGTAAGGGAGAAGAGGCAAGACTGATGTCTAGAGCTGGTCAGAGTATTATAGCAAAGATTTTGCCCAACCAAAATATTCCCCAGCTCTGTGTTAGTTTCTGCAAAATCTAATCATTTAAAACAAACATCTCAAACAATAAAAACAGTTCAAAAATATTTAAAAGTTTAGTTTTCAAATTTTCAAAAGGAAACATCTACATTTTTTCAGTCATAATTTTAAAACTACTTCAAATTTTGTGGGGTTTTTATTTAAAGCTTAAAGAAAACTAAATTAACAAAATCAATTAAATGAACGAAAATGAAATTAAACTTCTCATTTGACCCAAGAAGGGAGGCTGACAGCTTTTCAGCTCACACGCTTTTTAAAGACAGATTGTTTTGAATACACTCAAAAGTTCTTTACAAATATTTTTGCTGTATGTTTTCAGAATTGTCAGAAAACAGAAATAGTCCATTATTCACATTGTTTTGCCAGTAAGCCCCATGACTGCGAAGGACACAGACTCATGTGTCCTCCAACAGCTGTATTCCATCTAATTCTCCTAGTTCAGCTTTGGTTTCCTATTGGTTTGGCAACTCTGAATGTCCAGAATATCTGGTGGGTAACATTACGCACGAGAACATAGGTAGAATTTAGGCTGCTTGAAAACAGCCTTGAATTCATGGACATTTTCCATCTCCTGCTGGTTTTCCAGCAACGATGCCACTCTAACCTATATGTTTCTCCCCTTTGTGTAGGATTGTGTTTGAATGGCACACTTTGGCTCTGCAACTGGCATTGAAATGCAGACTTGTATCACAACAATGACAAGGAACGAGGCATGACGGCACCAGGTGAAGGGAAAGAAAAGTGTGCTGAGGATAAGTGTGCTGAGAAACCTAGGAGTGATGAGTCAACTACATTCTCAGAAAGCGAGTGATGAGATGGGATGCTCTGGTGACAAAAGGAAATATGATTCATAGTAAAGTCACATGCAATATAAATGTGAGACCCAATGTTCTCTGCCATTTCCGGGGATGGCTAAATACTCAGAGGTGTCACCGGGAGGAAACTCTGCTAGATGTGTGTGGTCACCTCTTCCCTGGAATACATCAGGTTGTCATATACCAGAGACTGAAAGAGGAACTAAATATGACTCTGCAAAATTTGTGCTTTCCCATAAACCTTTTATAATGTTGCATTTTGAAATTCCAGCTCAGCTGTGGAGCTTTCTTTTGTGACTTACATTCAATATCTCTCGTTATCGTTGTTGAGTCCCAAACCGTGAGCTCCTTTGGAATAACGACTGTTGTAACAATGAATGCCAAATCACACCCTGCCCGAGAAGCCTGATATCTAAATGTAGAACAAGAGACAGAGACAAACAAACAAGAAATTAAACAGATCTATGCAACAACTATGATAAGCAATTGTTTCAGCACATCGTGTTCCTTGGCATTGCCAGCTCCTTTTGTAGGCATCGTGGCAGAGGAAAACTATTCTCTTGGTCCAAAAATAATCTATATTTTGAATGTTTTGTTATAAATTTGGTTTGATCAGTCACACAATCTCTGGAATGAGAATAAACATAGGCTATCTTAACATACAAATAACTCATTGGATATTAATGTCCTAGCTGTTTTTCCCAAACAGTTTTAAAATCTACACACACACATGTGTTTAATTGCATGCTTTAAATGAACTGGCATTCATTTTGTGCCTTAGCCCCATTATGAAAACACATTTTCTGGATAGATGAGACTTTTTTGTAAAACAAGATTTTACTACTTGTTGCAGACACGGTCTTGTAACTGTTTCTGGCTTGTGAGGTTACAGGGACCAGGTCTGTGCTGTACCTACTGCATTAGGAAGCAAAGATCTTTCTTATATGAAAGCAAGTTGAACTAAAGAAATTTATAAAGAACCATAAATGACACCATCAAAAAATGATTACAAAGAAGATCATCCAGCTCAAACTAAACTTGGTGGAAATATTCCAAATAACATCAGTAAAGACAAGTCCTAAGTATAGCACAGATGGGTTGTAAGATGGTTGTGCTGGCATATTCTGTTTCCATGGCAGAACTGTAATTTTTGAATTCTTTGAGATATTCATACCCAAGGTCCAGTCAAAGGGCAGGCTCTGTCTCTGTCTGAACTACTACGAGAACTCGATGTGACTTGGTCTGTGTTCCCATACACAGGAAGGACTGATAGACTGGCCACAGAGGAAGGAGTAAGTTTAATCTATTCACCGCCTTTCTTTTCCAAGTCAAGAGTGGAATTACAGAGGAGGAAATGAGGCGAGCCTCAGCTCAGCCTGCTGGCAAGAGCATCTCAGGCTGTGTGGGGTAGGAGACGGGAAGGCGAAAAGGCCTCCTGAGGTTAAACGGCCACCAGCAAATTACTGGCCTCCCTCAAACTGGAGAAAGCAAGAAAGAGGAGCGTGATTCCAAGGGATACTGAAATTCCTGCTCAAATTAGCCAAAGGATGATGCTGTGTAGAGGCTGCCTACTGCACTGGGCGATACCTGTGGGCATAACCTAGTGCGGAGAAATGCAAAGACATCTGGAATTTTAAAACTTAGGTCTGCAGACAGACACATATCTGCTAACCTTCATCTGGCACTACAGTGTGTAGGGGGCTATTTTTAAAAAGTCCATGACAGTGGCTCACACCCACAATGGAGCCTCTCTAGCACCACCATCATTATGAGAGATTTTTGTTTAATTCTTCACAACCTGTAGTTCTGGACACTAAGTCATTGTCCTCTAGGTAACTTGTTCAAATCAGGCTCTGAGTAACAGTGAATTAAAGTGTTTACCATCTAACAACAAGAGTTTGGTGGCTGAAACCAGCTGCCTGTTGCACTGAATCAAGCCTCACTTAAGGCAGACTTTAATAACCCATGTAGCTGCCCGTGCTAAGAGACCTACCAGCACAGCGACCTAAATACAGTGCCAACAGTGCTATACCACCAGCATTGCCCAAAGCAGGCTAGAAAAGGATTGTCTGACCACTGGTTCCCTGGGGACCTCCAGGGAAATGAGATGTATCTCATGAGCTTCTCAATCAGCAGAAATTGGAACAAAAACAAATAAAACGGTTGGTGGTCTCAATTGTGTTTCTTGTGGGCAGTCACCCATGTTGCAAAAGCTTTCCTTGTGATAGGCACTAATTGCTCTCCCTTGCTAGAGGTCTTAGTCAAGAAGTCAAAAAGTGAAATTACAACAGAGAGTAAAGGTCAGGGTGACAAAAGCATTTAGGTGCCTTGCCCCAAATAAAGAGCCTGAACTTCCCTGAGAACCAATGGGAATGTTGGTCCTGATGTAGGAATCAGGACCTGGACTCACCTGACCCATATTTAATCACCACAGTGATAGTCAAAATGCTGATGTTTCAGGTTGTTTGGTTTGTTTTGGTTTTTTTTTCCAAAGGAAGAAGAAAGGCACTTCCAGAAGTCAGATAACAGCTTTTGTGGGACACTCAGCTCCCCTAAAGGTGCCCATTTCAAGCACCAACCAGAAAGAAAGATCAGCATGACTCCCAATGCTAAAACCTCAGAAAACTGCCCAATCTGAGATGTCCTGAATCTTGTTCTGTATATCTAAGCCACTCTGTAGACCACCCTGATTGTAGGATCTCTCTCACCTCATCCTAGTCACTAAAATACAACCATCTAGTTTAAGCTGGTCTTCTTCATAATGTCTCTGGGAAAGCATCCCTCCATTGATCTTTTTGGACCCTTCACTTAAATTGAGGCTTTGACTTTCTTTGAACTGAGCTTGCTTTTTCCTCTCATCTGCATGATCTGTGCAGCATGAATGAGTCTCACAGCTGTTTCCAGGTTGGAGACAGAGATCTCAAATTTTGAATTCAAGTTCTTGATTTTTCAATCAAGCATTAGTGAGTTATCATGGGTATCGGTAGGTAGCAGGCTGAAAGAGGTACACATTTTATCTGCTGCAAAATTCATGGAGAAGTGTCTAAAGCAGTGTGAAAAAGCAGTTCTGAAACTGCCCATTTTGAAAGAAACTAGATGAAAAAGATAGGCAGTGATTCTCAAACACAACTGTTAGTTCCCTTATCAGAAAGCAGGTCACTGAGTGCTTCCCATGAACAATACAGTTGTGGTTATGCAAACCTTATAGGAACAGCTTCTAATACAAAGTATTTTCATTGCTAGTAAGTTCAGTGTAAATATGTGTCTTTTCCAGTAAATATTATGCTTTTCACTGCAGTTCTAATCTGATTTTCATTAATTAACACATAGCTTTGTTTATAGAATTGTGATTTTTTTTCAGAAAGAATTGTAGAAAACACAATTTTTCTGTGTTTAGATTTAAACTCTGTGTCTCTTGTCTATTTAAGAATAGATCTTAAGATACTCATCTCAGGATAGAGATAACCTCAAAACCTTAACATGAAGGAGTTCCCAATAACTAGAAACTTGCTCCCTCATGGGGAGCTGGCAGCAGGTTCTCATGAAAGACACTGTGAAGTGCTCAGTACCTGGTAGGAAGAAAGTGGTACTTGGTGTGTGGTGGATCAGCCCTTCCAGTTAGTCATGGCTGCAGCTTTTCACATCATAGGCATAATCCCACGTCTTATTCTTCTGCATGCTTCCTGCAGGAATAACATAAGTGGCAAATCTTCAGGCATGCAAACTTACAAATGGTCTACGCCACGCAGAATGTCAGAGGATGTATTCTAGAGGCTACAAAGAGAAAACAGAATAACATGAAACAAACAGTCTGATACTACAAGGCAAAACTGGTAATAGGGGGTTTTATTGAAATAAAAATTAAAATTTCTAGGAAAGTATCTGGTTTTAGTGGGAATTATTTTCTTATATGATATTTCAACACTCAGAAATGCCAAATGTTTAAAAAGTCACCATTTCAAAACAAATGGTGGTGTTTTAGTGGAAAATGTTGACATTTTTTCACTTGAACATCACTGATTCTTGGGGAATATTTCATCCTACAAAAGATTTCAAAGTTTTATGCAATTTTACCTACTACCCTGAAAAGAAGAGAAGAAGGGGAAGAGGAATATTCTTAGCAGAGCAAGTGGGGTTTAGGATGACAGGGGCAACTAGATGCTGAGTGGGAAGATGAGTTTGCGTAGTAACTACTCAGACCTGAAAGGCAATGTCCAACCCCGTCTCCCTAACTTCAGCTTGGAGCAAGTGTCAGATCCCAATGTAAACTTTCCCATCTGTGTTATTCTATTAACTGAAAGGGAAAGGGATTAGCATGTGTACTTGTCACATCTTTTGACCTGTTGCATACTGAGACCAAAGGTAATGTCAAAGCAAACAGCATTCTTCTCCCTCTGCCAGGATAAGCAGGGCACGGGGGTGGCGTTTTGTTAGAAGAAAAGAAAGCCAGACCACGTAAAACAAAGTATGTACCCTGTGCAAAAATAAATCTTGAAGATTTCCAAAGGGTATACCTTAAACAGGGTGAGAGAGAAAGAGAGAGAGAGAGAGAGAAAAAACATTTGAGAGGAAAGTTCCCCTCCCTGCCAAGCACCAGATGGAGGGCCTTCCCACGGAAATAGCTGCAGAAGACAGATCGCTGACAGAAACCACTGCCAAGTGAAGGAGGTCCCAGTCTTTGTGCTGGTAAAAGCTTAGTGGACGAGAACATAATACTCTGATTAAAACACATGCTCCAGAGAAGGGGATTGGAGTGTGGCACTACACCCTGTAATGTGACAGAGCGTGGCTCGTACCCCCAAGAGGACTGCACGTTTTGGAAGGTTGATGTGGCTTGGAGCTTCATTCCTTCTTTTCCTACAGATTCTTTTTTTTTTCTTTTTTTTTTCCTCACTGTGAGTTTATAGAGCACATGTACACTCACACAGACATGCATAATGGCAACAATAATCTGCTTTTCCTCTCCTTTCCCCTGCATTTTATTTCCACAAAGCCTTTGCTGTGATTGGGACAAGATGAAGTGTTGGATGCTGACACTGATAGAGAATACATTTGGGGATAGAGGGTTTAATGAAGCTAGGCACCAAAAATCTCTTTTTCAAATGTTTCAGTTAACTTGGCACTAAATTATTCATAGAAAAAGAAATTGAGGGCTTTCCACCCCTTTTGCTTTTTTTTTCTAGACGTTTCTGGTTCCTTTGTAAAAATCCATAGGAGTGTATGCACTTTGTCAGAGAAGAAAACTAATTCAGCACCTCCAGGATGATCCAGTCAGTTCAGCAATGGGGGGAAAAAGGCAATTAACTGTATTGCTGTCACAGAGAGCCAAATGAATGGGACAGGATGACCTGGGTACAACATGCTCAGGAAACAAGCTCTTCCAAGCAGGCTGAGCAGGTACACCCTGATGTCCCCAACATCTGAATGAGAAAAGTTATATTATAGTCATGGCCAAGATTTGAGCATCCAATGTCAACAGAGTACACAGTTAATACAAAATATTCACCACAACTAAAACCCAGTTCCACTTTTGGACCATCTTCCCTTCTTACAGTGTAAAAAGGGTATGAATAAATTAGATTGAGTCCTGCAGTGGACTATCAAGATAGCTGAATGTACAAGGAGAGGCTGAGGGAGGTGAATTTGTTCAGCCTGGAGAAGAGAAAGGTTCAAGAAGGGGATCTAGAAGGTGCCTTCTACTAACAGATAGATGGCTACTAAGAACATAGAGTCCAACTTTTCTCAGATATGCACAGTGAAAGGATGAGAGGCAACAATCACAAATTGCAGCACGACAAATACCAACTTCATTAAAAAATAAATCAAAAGGAGGACAGATAAGTTCTGGAAGAGGTTGCACAGAAAGATGGTAAAACACCTAACCTTGCAGATTTTTAAAACTTGACAGAACATGGCCCTGAGATACCTTAGCTACCTTTGAAGTTGTCCCCCTTTTAAGAAGGGGTCAGATGATCTACAAATGCCAGTTCCAATCTTAACTAGTTCACAATTCTGAGAACACTAATTATACTTTTTGCAGCGATACAGGACAATCACTTTCAGCAAACCCCATCTCCTACATCAACCCTAATGCTCTCTGAATGACAACTTTCACTTTTACCCTACAAAGCATAAGACAGAAAAAGGCATGATTGAAAATACAATCTGCACCACCTGCCATTGTGGTGGTGCAGATTGTATTTTCTTCATGGCAGGGCTTTTGATTCTCTGTGAGCATCATCATCATCATCATCATCACCATTTAGGACAAACAGGCCACGCTCTCCCATTGTAGAAGAAGGCAGTGTTGTGCTAGGAGCTACACAAACACACAGCACCATTTATGGGTGGCTGGGAACCATTCTGCACTGTCCCATGCTCTGTCATCTTAGGGAGTTAATAAATCTCATTCCCCTCCTCACTGTCACTTAGCCAGGAGCATGGATGCACTCTGTGGGCAAAACCCAGCTTTCTTAGCTTAGTTCACATCTCCAGAAAAGAGTGCAACAATAGTGACAAAAGAAAATCCCTTAAAATGTGATGTACCTGTTCTCACTGGCAGAGCCATCACAGTAGAGAGGACAACTAAGGAGGACACACGACTTTCCTGCAGTGACAATTAGCGTTATCAAAATGAATTTATCAGGCTGTGACAAAGATGAATATCATGATTTCTCCTTGACTTTCATCTTTTTGATGGGAAATATTTCCCCATACTTTGCAAAGTGTTACGCAAACCTAGGCTGAAGTTGTAGGGAAATCTGAGGGAGATGGATCATGGAGTGCAGGTGGCAACACTGAGCTTCTCCTGTGTTCTGTGGCACCAAATAAGATCACAAAGACTACTGCTGGGATTCCTCACCACAGATATTGGTGTTCCCAGAGCATGTATTAACTCCTCTCAGAAGAGACTATTGAACCAAAGTTTATGGCAGGCTGTTATAACAAATGCAACCATTTCAATGCAGCGATTGGGAATGTTTACAGGGTGCAATTCTTGGCTAAACAAAGAAGACATTTTTGGGAGGCCATGTGGCATGGGTCATTGCTCTGCTGAAAGACAGAATGAGATAAGAGCCCTCACACTTCACCAGACTTGTTTCCCTTTACATGACTGAAGGGTCCAGACTGACAGTACAAGAAAACATTATTCCAAAGTCTCCCATACAACATCATTATCAACTCAGTTTCTTCTCAGCTCCTGGGTCATCTTTACTGATTTGGTCCTCCAGCAGCACACAACTGCCCCATCCACAGGCCAAGGCTGCCATGGGCTGTGCAAGCACTGAATGAAACCCTGACACCAATTCCATGGTGCCTTAAAAACTGTCCTTCCAGCAGAGATGTATATAGTGTTATTTGTACACACTGATAGCCTGATAGCTCTAAAATTACATTTCCCAAGGCAAAAATCTAAGTGCATTGTATATGCATTGACTGACAGAGTATTTGTAACTACAGAGCCTTGACAATATCTATGCAGTTCCTGCATTTATCTATCTCTGAGCTTAGATATTAGGAGGTCTTATTACCCAAAGTCAGGTGTGAAGATGCCTGGGTTCTAGGTTTGATATCCACACAAACAGACTGCCCATTTTTAATGAAGCAATTAATATATGTTTTTGTATAGATGTGTATAATAATGTACATGTAAGTATGCATACAAAGAAATAGAGACATACCCATACATGTGATGCATACTATCAGATAAAAAGGAGATTAAAAACCACATCAGGGCACTATTTTACATAACAAATTTGCTGTCTCCTGAAATGGACAGAGAATATATACTTTCTCCAGGATTATTCAGTCTCTGTACCAAGTTTGTGGCTTTAAAAAGACTACTAGTTTGCTCAACAGAACTTACTAGTACTGCTGGGCAGCTTTCCATTCTGTACTGGCCAAATAATCTGTTTAATGCATTTTAAGGCTTAATTAGATTTTTCTTACTTTTTTTTTTTTTAATTCTCTCTAAAGTCAATATTTGTTCAAGGACCAAGTATTTATGGCCCACTTGGTGGTGTTCTGACACTGAAATGCCAATATTCCCACTAGCAGGCACTGCCAAGGCTTGAGGATGCACACACCTATATATATGCACACACCTCTATGTACATACTAACAGGCACACACACGCCACATCTCTGAGTGCTCTGTAATGCCAAGAGAGATCTGATGATTTACCCTTATATTAGCAGTAGCAAAGTGAAAGGAAAACATGCTCTGGGACATTTTAATACCTTAAACTTTTCTATTGACTTAAGTCATGTTGCAGTTTTATGAATTAGGATCTTTTAATACTGTATTTTCATCTTCTATTTAATTTAACCACAATATACATCTTCAAATTTTCACTAACCATTCTTATCATCTGCTTTCATTTTGTAGCTGATAAGGTCTGAGCTCTGTACAGGATGGTGATATTTCTGATAAGAACACCTGCAATTTTTTCTACTTCAGAAGAGGTGAACAAAAAGAGCACCAAAGCGTTGCTCAGACTTTTTGCAAAGTTATAGACCTTTCTTTACATGGAGGAGTTGATATCGAGTCTCTCTCTAATAAAATAAATAACAGTGAGTGACACTTGCAGGAACTCACAGGTAAAAAAGTAGGGTTTTTTTAACCTAATTTGTGAAGGCCAGCAAACTGCAAATCACCCATTGGCTTCAGTGGAGTTGGGGTTTTACACTGAGTTTTCTGAAGGGCAATATATCCTTTAATTAGGGATGTGATAGCAATATAGGTCTTGTTTGCACTTGACCTTCCCTAATTTCATTCATTACCTGCCAATCGTCAGGATACATCTAAATTCAGTGCAGACACCATCACCACCCTCCTGCTATCAGTGCTATGCACACAGCTCCTACGAATTGTGGTTCATATTATGTAGCTTATAGTAGTAAATAAAAAGAAACTGCACCAGTATTAAACAATTTCAAACTTGTCTGTCTACATTATGTAGATATTGGGGTCCAAAAATAAGATTCATTCAGCATCACTTTGAGTTCTGATGGTTCATCAGAATCTAGATGTGAACTGATGCTTATTCCTTCACGCTACTAAAGTCCCACTACACTAACACAAAGTCCTCAGAGAAGTCTTTAAAAAAAATAAAAAATAAAAAAATCAAGCTAAATCAACTCTCAGATTCCCATGTAAACTGGGTTTAAGAGTGGAAAATTTCTTTTACCTATTCTTTGGGTGGTACAAAAATCTAAAATTCCTATAGCCCTGCTTCCCTTGGCCAAGTCAAACAAGGATATTGTCCTTTTAATGTCTTAAAGGCTCTGTTTTCTTGTAATGCCAAATGCAATATTTTTTTGAAAACACTACACCAGAAGTTTCCCAGCTGAGAAAACAGGCTGGTGAAAAATGGTTTCAGAAAACGAAATAAACCATGCAAAAGCTGTTCAGGGTGTGTGTATGAAATGAACATCTGGATTTGGCTTGTTAAACTGCCTCCTTTTTTTCTGTCTCTCTCTATCCCCCCTCCCCTTTTTCTTTTTCTCACAGCTGTTCGAAAGAGTCCTCAGGGCAAAGAGACAGGTCAATGGAGTGGGTTACACCTTTTTTTCTTTTTCTTTTTCTTTTTTTTTACAAACATCTTTGCACCTACACAAGGAATCCAGGCCACATGTGTGTTTAATAAGTAGGCACAAACACAAGAGAGAAAAAAAATATCTCAATTCCTGTTGGTTCTTAGGAGAGACAGTGAAGGAAAAATAAACTCCGGATTTCAAATTTTCTCTCTCTCAAAAAAAAAAGAAACCTTATGGTTCCAATAAAATATTGCTTTAAAAACCCAATGGATTTTTTTTTTAATTATTTTTTTTTTTAAATAAGGTCTCTTCTTCTGTTCTTTTAGCAGGAATAACAATGGGTTAATCCCTTACCTGCTGGAGCAAGAGGAAATTACAAAATGACAATGTCCTGGGTTCACTGAACTGAGTCTTCCTCTACCACAAAATAGATACACACATTTATATTGAATGGGTTCATATTTAATTTCAGGCTGCAACTTCCCCAGCTTGAGCAGTCCAGAAATGAAACAGAGAACAAAAGGAACTGAGAAATTATCTGGAGCTGACATTTTCTGAGAAGCAGATGATTCGTCTTTTCTTACTGACACGACACTCCCGGCATTGCCAAAGTGATGGCCAACAGCAGAGCATCCCACAGTTGTGACAGGCTTCAGCAACCTGCTCCCAGCAACCTGCTCCCAGCAGAGCAGTAGGAAGTTGTCTCACGTGGCTCTTCTAGACAAGTTGTGAGGGCTGCGTCAGGTGTGGATCGTGGGTCATAGAATGGTTTGAGTTGGAAGGGACCTTAAAGCTCATCCAGTTCCACTCCCCCCTGCCAGCAGCAGGGACACCTTTCACTAGACCAGGTTGCTCAAAGCCTCATCCAACCTGGCCTTCAACTCTTCCAGGGAGGAGCAGCCACAACTTCCTTGGGCAACCTGGGACAGTCAGTGTCTGACCACCGTCACAGTGAAGAATTTCTTCCTAATACATCATCTAAATCTACTTTTATCCGGTTTATAACTATTGTCCTTCATTCTATCACTCCCTGCTCTTGTCAAAAGTCCCTCCCCATGCTTCATGGCGCCCCTTTAGGTGTTGGAAGGCCTCTAGAAGGTCTTCCTGAAGCCTTCTCTTCTCCAGGCTGAACATCCTGAACTCTCTCAGCCTGTCCTCATAGGAGAGGTGCTCCAGTCCTTTGATCATCAAAGGGTCAAATGATCATGCTACCCACTTCAGCCAGCAACCAGGGCTGCTAAGACAGCCCTAGTCCACTGACAATGAGCTGCATGAAAATACTCTGTTCCCTCTGAAATAGAGCCATGTGGCACTGTGACCTCCTATACAAACCTGCAGACAACCAAGGAGCAAGGCCACCAAACCTGAGCAGACACTGACAGTTACTATAAGCAAAATCACCCTCTCTATTTAAAGCTCTATTTTCTGCCCAGCTATTATATTAATAATTATATTAATAATTTCTGTGCTCCCTGTGGTCATCTACACTTGCTGCACAGATTTTCAGCTTAGACTGAAGTATTGCACTTGTGGGTAGACCTATTAAATGCACACCTGCTGCTGCTTAGAGGTTTTGCACACACAAGCAAAGGAGTTTGTGACCGTTGTAGCAGCAAACCTGAACCGTGACTACTTACTCCATCTCCTTTTACTGCTGCTCCTCTGAGTTTTGCTTGGAGTTGGTTGTAATATCATGGTTCAATAAGTGAAAAAATAAGTCCCCAGATCCTTGAGTTTATTTGGGGAATCTTACTTTGGCTAGAAAATTGATATTGAAAATCAAATACCTGAATAAAAACCCTTTGCAAAATACAAGTCCTGGTGCCAGGAAAGAAGCTGTGTTGCTTAACATTAATACTATAACTCAGGCAATGCTGTGATATTTTCTGGAATAAGCCTTTGCACAGTAGCCTCCATCGAAAAGCCGGTGTTTGTCAATAGGTGCTGCATGCACAGACCAGATTAAACACCCAGTGACAGTACTGAGTGTTGGGAAGGTCTTTCCAGAAAGGAGTTGGTGTGTTCACCTTGGATTTGACTTATGTAAATGCTACCCAAAAAAAAAGCAAACAACAAACAAGTAGAAATAAGATCCCACACCCATCCCAGCACTTGCTTGCCTGTCCGTGCTAGATCTGTAAGGGATCCGTGACGAGAAGCCAAATCTAAATCTGAAATAGAAATTTGCCTTGTGTTAAGTTGGTCCAATCACTGTTTTAGGGAACAATGCTTGGTCATTGAGGAATTAATTTGCCCAGATTTTCTAAGCTCATATCTGCTTTAATAGGACTGAAAGACAGAATTACCTGCAAATCCAGCTGAAGGTAAAGCGAATTCCTCTTTCCTTCTCTCCTCCATCTCTTTTTATAAAAGACCATAAGAAGAGCGCAGCAGTGAATATTATTTATGGAGCACCTAATAAAAATGCTATGGGGAAATAATTACTGGAAACATCTGACTGTGTGACTGTAAATGCCTGGGCCCCAGTGTGCTGATTTAATGGACCGCTGCTTCAGTCTGTTATGCCTTGTGCTACTGACTTCAAGCCCCCCTGCCCTCCAGTTAAACCGCTCGCATCGCTGTTAGATCAGGACTTGATTCTGCAAGGTTTGTGGCACCTTTCCAGAGAGGGATAATGTCGACAGGGGTGACTCTGTGTTCACAGGGAGACCTGGAGCCAGCCCAGGGAGAGAAAAAGGGCTTCGTGAAGAAATGACACTGAAAGGTTTTGCGGTTCTGGGACCAAATAATGTTTCCTAATCCAGACACCAGGTGCTTTAGGTATTTCTGAGTGACATTAGTTAGATGTGAACTCTTCCTTCTTTTTTTCTACCCATTTATCATTCAGAAATCACTACAATGTTTTTTGGTTTGTTTATATTTATTTATTTATTTATTTATTTTTTCTTTCTATTTTAAACATCCCTTTATGACCTCCTGAACCCCGTGATACAAACGCATCCAGCCCCTCCCTGCACAAAGGGCACTTCTCACTCAGAGTCACTCACGTGCCCTCCACCTGTTCGCAGACAGATGCAAAAATGTTAAAATTCATGAAACACCGTGTAAGTGATATGAAAAACACAAGGATCTGAAGTTCCTGCTTTCATTTGCAAAAACAGTCCTGAAGAAAGACCGGAGGGCTATCATTTAACTAGTGCTGCTGACTTGCTAAATAAAGAGGAGAAAGTAAAAGGCAGCTCACTGCTACACTGACAGGAAGAACAAAATCACATCCACTCTTTCTGAACCCAGCAGTTAGCACAGGGTTTTTTTTGGTTGGGGTTTTTTTTTTTTTTTTAATATATTGCTGGTTTTAATGTAATATTTAAGTTGGAACTAAAACAGACCATGGAACATTAAATCACTACCAAATGCAAATTTACCTATATATCTGAACTAAATTTTCTCCTACATTTACAAAGCAAAATTCTACCATTTGAACTGTGAGCTCCTATTGCATTTAATAGGAGGCAGCAAACTCCAGACATTACTTGGAATATACATGCACTTATCTTGTTGTTACAGGTCTCCCTCGCAGAACTACAAGAGAGCTTTAGTACCAGACAGTATCTCTCTGGGGTCATACCCAATGAATAGTGTTTTTTTAAAGGATTATTTCAAAGGAACTCTGAAAAAGAATCTAATGACTTGCAAGCTACAGGATTGCAGCATGGGAGGAAGTAGATAATGGAATATGACAGCGATGCATTTTTCATAAACCCAGTGATTTCTATCATAACGAGAAACCCATCTATAATTCGGAGAACTCCCCACCCAGAAGGAAACCTTCGCTGTTGCAGAAAGTGCACTGAAGTACGAAATGAAACAATAATGATGATGATGTTACTGATGAGTCCCACAGCTCTGTCTTCCCTTCTGTCTCATGGAGGTTTCAGGCACGATTCAAGAGGAGCAGTTCCAATCCCTCTCTGCCTCAGCATCACTAACCAGGGGAGCTCGCAGGCATACATCAGAGACCTCATGATAGATGCAAAACCCTAGAGAAGAAGCTGCTCTTTATCTGCTGAAAGTTAAGGCCTGCATCTGCTCTCAATTAGCAGGCAATTAGGGGAGTTGAAAACAAACCTGTTTACATTGGCTATGAAGTCTAAAATAATTTGTGAGATGTCAGGACAGGATATTAAGATGTTAATGATCTTGTTTCTTCACTTTTTTGCATGCAGTGTAGGATCATGTCTTCCTTTCACAGCTCCATATACAATAACAGATTGATTGGCTTCTGGGAGGGTAAGAAACCACTGGAGGCTGTTGGGATGGGAGGAGAAGTTGTGTCTTACAAATAGTATGTATGGGAGACCTGAGGATGAGGTCTCCCAAAAAGGAGGTGGTTGTTTCAGTTTTAATTGTGAAATAATGTCATGTCACAGATTACAGCATTCAGAGGTTTCAACCACAATTCCCATAGCAAAGGCCCAGTCTGCAACCTCCTGCAAAAGTCAGAAACAGTGACTGAATGAATCCAAAAAAAGGTTTTTTGCAACTCTTCGCTGCACTTTGTCTGGTGAAATCGTTCTGACCTCAGTTCTCGTTCCACAAAAGCCAACATGGGCAAGTGACCATGGTGCAAGGAGGCCATTTGCTCCCCCAACAATCAACCTAGATGAGACATCTAAGGAACACTGCAACCTCTGAACTTCAAATTAAGATTTGAGATAGGATCCTGCTCATTTCTGTGTTGCTTCCTTCCAAATATCTATATACAGCACTACCTCTTGCAGAAGAAAATTTTCACCACTGACCTCTCAATTCAGCAATGTCCACCAGGATGAAGTTTCTTAAGGGTCAACTAATGCTTCTTGGCTTTGCTTGGGTCACTTCTGATCAGCCACATGAAAAGGGCTTTGCAGAAATGTCCATCCTCCTTGAACATAAAATGAAAAGCAGCATTAGGATCCTTAGCTTCTGAATTCACAGAACTAGTTTCCATTAGCACAATAGGGTAGAAGAATGGTGGGACAGGTGAGGAGAGCTGCAGAAAGAGCCTGCCTTGAATGTGCTTTTTGTACCTTATTTAATACAACAGGTACCTTTTCTACTGACTGCCCTGGTTAATTCTGACCAACTTATGGTGGGGTTTATTGCCATGTTAACCTTAGATGATACAGTCATCACACCTTACCTTTCACCCTCATAGCTAACTAAAAAAATACTAGTAAACAATCCACTCCAAGTTGACAAAATTACATTTTATCGTTCCAACTAATCAACCACGTTACCGTAATTACTTATGTCATGCAAACAGAGGCCTGGATTCACCCTCCCCTCAACAATTCAAAAAGCCAGCAAACAAAAAGTGCACCACAGGTGCCACTGTGCCCTCTTGTGTTCTCCTTTGGGCCATCTCCTCTCTTGTCCTCTTGGTTTTTTTCCTCCACATGCTATGGATCCAGCTCTAATAAGACCCAGGTGTTCAAGCCCCCAGGCTGCAAAATAGCTTTAATTATAATATTAATAGCATTCTACTAAATCAGAAAAAAAAAACCCCAACAAAAAACAAATAGGTCAGTATTTGTGGTTACATTTTTCAATGTCCTGGTGTTTGTTTTTGTTCCAATTTAATGTTTCTTACTGGCATTTATAATGCCTAAGAGACATTCCAGAGGCCAAAATACAGGCGATCTGATCTTTGCATGATACTCCTAAATTTCCACAAAAAGAAATACCAGGGAGAGATCAGATCTACATTATACCAATCCCAGAGGTACACCCTTGAGTCTTGACCTCCTTTGATGAAAAGCAGAAGAGCTCAGCATTATTAGTATTTATTGTTATTATCTTAATTGCTACTATTATTAAGCAGCCCATGAAATATATTAATATAAATAACACAAACATAGACATTTGAAACACAAATTCAAGCACAAAGAAAAGACACCACCTATTTACCAAATATTAAACCAAACTTATTTAATATTTTCCATTAATAACTCTTGCAGATACATGCTGTATGAGTCAGTCAATAGTAAAGGTTAGGATGAATGCGTATAGCATGGGAATGCCAGCCGGTCTCCTTGGTGGATACTTATAATTTAGAAGATTAAAAAAAGGTGGGGGTCTGTTAAAAGAGAAGCACTAGATTAATTCAGTTTCTGCAAGTAACGTTCAGATCAAGTCAGTTTGATTCAAAAGTTTTAAAAAAATAAACAAAAAAATAAAAATTAAGCTCTTTGCTGGTGGAAGGAGCCTGTCCTGCAGCGGGGTGAGAGGGAGTTTCAGGGCAACAATTCTGTTTCACTGCATTAGGGCTTGGAAAGACACTTCTATCCTGCGTGGTGCTGGGATCAAAACTTTTCAAACCTTTTAATAGAAGTGGAATCTGTTCATTCCCATGGGCATCACACAGCTCCCCTGAGTGCGGTCCCCAGCACAGCCCCCTCCCATGGGGTGCCAGGCAGGAACCCACCGCTCACTGGCACCTTCACCCAACACAAGCAAACCATTCCCTTTCCCTAAAACACACCTGGCTCAACATCTGCCTGCCCAACCATGTCCCTTCTGCTGCTCACATCCCTCTCACCAACAGCAGACCCTGGGCACACATTGAGCCCCATCACTCATTGGTGACACTTGATGCAGGGAGCTCAACTCATTCACTCCCAACTCTATGGACTCCTCGCAGCCCAGAGTAGTAAAACATGTTTTTGTCAGTAAACTACTCCTGTGACTCAGCCCCTGACACACCGTGTGTACAGTAACGCCGTGCCATATTTAGAGTTTCTAACCATAACCACACTTGCACAAACTGCATTAGATCAGCAGCCAGTTTCCCGGACTCCCACTCCTTGTTTCTGACTTCAGGAATTCAGATTATTTGTCTTGCACCAAATAAAGTTGCTTAGGAGATGAAACAGTAAGAAGGAAAAAACAGAGGGGCCTAACAATTATCTTTAATCTGTTCTGGCTTGAATAGATAATGCTTAGAGTGGGAAACAGCAGATAGCTAAAAAAAAAACCCCAAACCAAAACAAAACCAGCAAATTGAAACTTAACATGAAAATAAATCTTTTCCTTTTCTTTTTTAAAAAGCTTTTGATATTATCCTTAACAGCACATATGTAATTTGCAGAAGTGTTGGCTAATCCTCATTAACTCCATTTATCCTCATTAAGACTGTGCATATCAGCACAGACAAAGCAAGAAGATCCACAGAGGAGGGTGTTTGAGTTCAGCACTGTGTGACTACTGCTGCTTACTGCAGTTAGCCGTTGAGAAGGAACATTTCAGCTGTCTTAGTTAAAGATTTTTTTTCCATAAAAAGCAGCTTTGGTGCAGTGTAAAGGCTTGCATAGTTTAGTGGTGGGTTTTGGGGTTTTTTTGTTTGTTTTTTGGTGTTTTTTTTTAAATAATAAGCCAGGTATTGCTAGCAAGATGAAGAAACTTGAGAGACTCACACAATCATACAGGATGTTTTGGGATTAGAGAGGATCAGAAGCTGATGCTTTCGTTGCAAGAAAGACTGTTTAACAGAGAGGCCAGCTGAGATCAAAGATACCTGTCCTGGGAAAGGAAAGGCAGATAAACATCAAGAGAAGGTGACGAGCGCAGCAAGAGGGGATCTGGGACATATCAGATAACCCTGACCTAGGTCCCAAAACACCTACTGCCTGGTAAGGAAAAGGAGTCCTACACAGGTGTATTTATTATTTTGTCTACCCTTGTTTCTTTCCCATGCTATTTCAGAGAGTGTCATTTTAGCACCGTAGGCAACACCTGCACTCAGCTGCCCCCAGGGAATTACATGAGGAATGCTGGTGGGGTTGGGAGTCGAAAAAGCGTGGACAGAGGACTTCAACTCGAAAGGTCACAGCTGGTCCTGTGGTTTTAGGGCAGCAGCACTACAGAGCTTCACCGCCTCATGTACGGGACCAGACACCAAAGGACAAAGCTGATGAGACTTGGCACAGAGGCTGGGGAGATGTCCAGTGCCAGGAGAGCTGCCCTGGGACAGCAGGAACTGAAGCCTTTCCAGTGGCCACTCACTCATCCAGTGCTGGTACAGACTAGCACAGCCCAGTCAGTGCAGTACCAGGTGACTTCTGCATAGCAGAAATGAATTTAATCTACTCTGAAGACAAAATTGGGTTGGAAAACTGTTCTGTATATTTAATTCTTTATTTTCTAGTCAAAACCACCATCATCAAAACAGTGTATATTCATTAAAAGAATAACTAGAAAATATACACTGCTTTGGTGATGGTATTTGGTGGGTTTTTTTTTTTCTTTTTTCCTTTTAATAAAGCACAGGAAGAAAACAAAGGACAACAGTAAAAATGATCCAAACAGGGAATCAGCTGTTGCCCTGTTCAGATGAGTTTAAGTGCTGAGCTCTGAAGAGTCCTCTTCTATCAACAGCTCTAACATGTGCTACTGACCTGGTTCCTTTGGATCCATTATCAGGGCAGGGAACAGTTTTGCCCAGTTATCCAGGACACGACTGAGACTCAAAAAAGAAATCAGAGCTGTTAAAATGAAGGCACTTAGAGACATTGCTATTTCACAGTGGACCCTAGGAAGTCCCTTAGGTGGGATCCCTCTCCTTGGCACCCTCTGCTCCATTGCAAAAGGCTCAGAATTGCTCCAGGTCCATCCGTCACCTCTCTGGAGGCTGGCAGCTCCGAGAGGGGGCTGGCTGGCTCTGCTCTTGCTGTTTATTTTCTGGGAAGTCAGGCTTGGTCAAGTGGAATGAGTCTTGTGTTCATTTTAAGAAAGTTTATATTTGACTCTGGTAGGGCTGAGGAGGAGGTGAATGATAGGAAGAGGAGGGAAGGATCAGAGATCTTGTGGGGCTGCTCCCACAACACCACAAGCAGCCCCATTACCAAGCAAGTAAGAAGATGAAGCAAAGCACCAAAATCAAACATGACTGCTGGGTTGGGTTTTTTGTTGTTTGTTTTCTTCAAAGCTCAGAGATGACTCTTAATCTAAATCCAGCTCTTACTCCATAGCTGACCTTGTGGCCTATGAAAAAATGTAAACTAAATCCACTACTTTTAAAAATCATCTTCTAAACTACGGGAAAACACTTCCTAGCTTTGCAGCACAACCTGACTCATCCTGCAGCAGCGATTTCCATTTGTTCTCATATCTTGAGGGTCTCAAGTCTCATCAACCACTGCTGCCCTGCAGGAGAAAGTAAGGGGAGACATTTTTTGTGTGTGCAGTTACTGGAGCGGTTCTGCTGGCACGAGGCACACAAGCGGAAGCGGAGAAAGGCACTGAATCAGCCTGGCCTTTCACACCAGTTTTGCACAGTTACATCAAGCACTTCTAATCTTTTCAGGCCGGATCTCACCAGCAGGATAACAGAAACAGTTGATGTAAAGCAGCGGCTTTGCATCTTTCTCAGGGCAGGGATGACATTATCCCCTCCCCAGGAACGGTGCAGAGGGGGTGTCAGCAATCCTGCCTTGGCTGCAGGCAGAGGAAGCAGTAAATGGAGATGCTCTGTGCAGACTCTGCGTTTCCCCACATGGTGTAAACCAAAACCAGTTCCTGCAATTCTGAGCAATAATATAGAAAGCTTGTTGGCTACTTCTCCCATCCGTCTCCTGTGGGTATAGACTCCCGGCCCATGAGGAAACCAAGAATGCCATCCTTCTAGATTCATAATCACAGGGATTTATAAAATAGAGTGGTGGTGTTAGGTGCATTGAAGTGAAAGGGGAAAATAAATAAATAAACTACATGAGTGTTTCCACTGGAAAAAATAAAAAATCTAATCTCAACCAACCAACCACATTTACTACTCTGCATCCATGGCCAGGCCACCACTGTCATCCCTTCAATCTTTGCAATACTTCTTAGGGGCATCCATCTTCCTTAACACAGCATCCCTGATTTCAAAAGCCAGACACAAATTAATTCCGGGAATCCTACAGTGGGGAGACATTAAAACCCATTTAGAGGTTTCTGTGGAAGCCTCTCTCCATGCTCTTTTCAGTCAAGTCAGACTCACAGTGCAGCACGTCGGAGCCAGCCTGAAGGAGCAGGAGGTTAAAGGGCTGCAGCAACTGCCAAGCCGTGCTAGGGTGGGCTTGTGGGGGTTGTTTTCTGTGGTAGGGTGTTGATGGGCCATATGTGAGAGGAGGGGACCAGGCAGAGCTCTGTTTTAAATTTTAAAAAATAATAAAAATAATAATTTTAAATTAAATTGAATAATTCTTTTATTTTCTATAAACTCCTTCATTCTTTGTTAAGGCATTAAATCTCATAGGTTTCATTTCCAGAGACCAGCTGCCTTCAAGATTCCCTCTACAGCTCTCCAAGGCTAGGAAAAATAAGGGAGGGAAAAAAAAGAGGGGGAACTGAGCCACAGTATTCAGAAGAAACAAACATATCTAACCCATCTCCTGGGGTCTGAAGGAAGAAGGTGGCTTTCTAGAGGTTTAGGGGTTTAAATTACCCCTCTGGGTTAGGTGTTAAGTAGCATCTCTTCTTCCAAGTAAACATTTATATTGCTAAGTGTCTCACTTGTTCTGTTTCCTAAGGGCTGTTTTAAGATGTGCAAAGAGCTGAGAGGACAAGGAGAGGGAACTGCCTCCGGACTCACCTGGCCCGCAGACGGCCGGGTCCGTGGGTCACACATCAGCTGTGCCACGGTCGCCCGGTTGTACTCTTAGCCACTGGCACAGAGCATCACAGCACATTTTCTTTTCTCTAGCTCATAAAAATAATGCATTTTGTCAATAACTCCTCCTATTTTTATATTAATTTTATGGGGATTTTTTTTTTTCCGGGTATTGTCAAACCCTGCTTCAGACAATCCACGGGTAAAATAAACATTTCCTGAAGATCCATTTCCTTCCTCTGTGCTTCAGAAGAGGAAGAACACCTTGTCCTAAGCGGATATGCTGAAAGGTTAGAGAACTGACCATCATTTGGAGTTAAGCTCACACCTTAGTTTGTGACCTACCTGCTATTTTTAAGAGCAGGGCACTCAGTGCTGCATCCCCACTGGGAGGACTGGACTGGTCCATACCCAACATCTGCTTCCAAGCTCCTTGCACGTGCAGGCTGCTCTGCCTGGATCCACACCCAGTTCTGTAACTGAAGTTGGTGAACACCTCCCACCTTCAGCCAAGCCCAAACCAAAAACTCAGCCCTGCCTACACTCCTGGTGGCTGGGATATATCTGATTCTAGCTATTGATATTATGATTATCTTGGTTTCTTTCCCTTGGAGAACTGCAAGCTGAAGCTAAAGTGGTCAATTGGCACTCAGAAAAATAATAGGTGATGAGAAGATAAGAATATGAGTTGCTGTATTGCAGCCAACATCCTCCTCACACCAACCCCATCGTTTATATGACATTTCTGCATTGAGTGAGTTTGCAAAGTGAGGCTGCAAAGCCAGTGTGACACGCTGATATTTTCAGTATGGACAACAACAGAATAGCCAATTTTTATGAGTGGAGATGGACAAAAGAGTATTATTTAGAACTCCTTGAGTGCTAGGATTCAGACAGTTCATTTAGTAATTTTTAAAGCTCTATTTAAGTTTTTCTTTTTTTTTGGTCAAAGAACAAGACTTCTTCTTGTCTATTATACAGACCTTTAGCTTGCCTTTGGCAAGTCCACTTCAGCAGGCTATGTCTCACTCTCCAAACTTTACCATGAGAATAAAGAAAGGTCTCTCTCTTGTTACACTTTTGGAGCTAAATGCTTTTTGACCATAACAGACATGAGCTCCTATTAGAAAACTGCCTTACAGACAATGTCTATAAACGCTTGAGAAGACAGGCTCAAAAGCAGCATTTCAGGGAACAGAAACTAAATGCAAAGGAACAGAAACCAAATTCCTTGAAAGATCTATAAGAAAAAAATACAACAGACACATTAATTATTTAGGAAAACTCAAATGTCCATTAATGGCTACTTAGAGAGCGTTTTGGCAGGATATCCTATCTACTGTATCACTGCTGGATCCCTGGAACTGCACATTTTGCTTTGATATGTTCATGAGCCATTTCTCTTGCTCCCATTGAGGGTGAGGCTCTGCAGTTCCCTGGCTCATTATGAGTGGTCTCTATTATTGTATCCACCCCCAAACCCAGCACCCAAAAAGCCTTCCATGGATCACTGAACAGCAAAATGAAGACATCAACCCTAAGGAGAAAGAAGCTGACAGACACAGGTTTTTTCAGCAAGAAGTCAGTGAAGGCTCATCTTACTAAAGCATGGGATCAGATCCTCATCACCATCAGCCAACAAAGCTTTGTAACCCAACCAAGATCAGAATCTGGCCAATAAAAATAGAGAGCTTGGAGAAGTCATTTTCAGTGCTCTTGGGTGCCGCCTGCAGGCTTTGAAACTGCAGTTTACTAACAACTATCCCAAAACAATGTTGAACACAGTAATGTGTAGAATAAAAAAGGGGACTTATTACACTAAAATTCCTAGAGAAATCAAGGACTGAAAATCTGAGCTTTTTTTTTGATTCAGTTTTGAGTAAACAGAAGCTGAAATGTGTATTTTTGTTTTTTTTCACAATGAGTTTTCATGATGATTTAAATCCAAAAGGTAAAATTTAATAAACAAGCCAGACAGCCATAAACTCACACAGATCAGCCTGGGAGGAAACATGTACAGGAACTGTCCCAGATGTTGCTTTCTCTAATACAACATTGTGCTTTGACGAGGCCTCACAGACTTTTAGCCACATAAATGCCTTTGAGGATCCCCATTCCAGACCCAAAAGGTAGACCACATATGGAGAGCTACAAAGTAGCTGCTATATTCACGCTCTTTTTTTTTTTCTTTTAATTTTCACTCATTTTTTGTCATGTTTCACGCTTCTGGACTGTAGAATTCCAGAGGCTTTGGCCTCAGTATCCACAGACAACCTCATCAAAGGTGGGATAACAGAGTAAGAGGGCAATGTGCCACCTGGAAGCATGGGCAAGCCTCTGTTGGAGCTACCTGCGCATGGCAATTGGCTCTCCTGGAGGTCTGACATTATTTGTACCTTCCTTAACCTCTTTCTTCTCTGATTTTTTCACAAGGCCTCGAAACAGTTTCCCAAATGGCTCTGCATTTGTTCTGGCAGCTATCCATATTTTCCTTCCTTACAGTCCTCTGGGTCTGAGGCTGCTGCTGTCTCCCTTTCTGCTCCTGGTCCCACCACTTCCTCCCCACGTCCCGTGCTCGAAGTACAACTCAACTCATAATGACCCAGTTAAAAAAACACAGGTTATTTGTTTACGGAGCACATTACACATTCGAAGACACAGTCAAAAACAGCTTAAAGGGGATGTGGGGGCCTCCTAGGTTAAGTAAAAGTCATTTCTGATATGCAGCTCACTTGGAGAGCCGGAGCCTTGCTGCAGAGGTGGGATTTGCCCAGTGCATGTCTGTGCATGGCGTGGAGGGAACGGCAGCACCTCCCGTGCCTCAGCTGTGCTTCAGCATAGGGGGACTCACTGGGGATGGAGAAGGATGGTGGGGAACGCAACCAAGTCCTTTACAATGGTGTATGGTCTTCTGAAGGAGGTGATAAGTGGAAGGTAAAAAAAAAGGGTGAAGGAGTTAAAACAATCCCAACAATGGAAAAATTAACTTACTTTTCTGATGATCTCAGACCCAGCATTGGATCCCAGCTGTATTGACCTGTGACATTGATGGCCATTAAAATTTAGCTTTTAAAATCCTTTCTATTTTCTTCATAGAGCAAGAAGAAGGTTGCTTCCCCCAACCCTGGCAAATGCATACTCAATTATATAAAGAAACTCATCAATAGCAGATATTTTTTCATAATATTTCCAAAATGTTTTTCATCTTTTTGCCAATTTAATTAAAATTGAAAACATTGACTTGGTTTTAAAATTAATAGGATCATAATAAAGTCTTAAAGTTACTATTTGACTGGTTTTTTTTATTTATTCATTTCTTGTTTAAATATGGAAGGAAAACAACAGAAGGAGGGAATGAGAGGAAAAATCAAACAGAAATACAGACCGGATAAGTCCATAAAAAGATTGTATTCATTTCTAATCTTTAAAAAAAGAATTTAAAATGAAGCCTTTTACCACTCTAAGAATTTTTCATGAAAATTGCTGCATTGTCCACACAACTATATTCAACTCTAAAAACAATAGTACTTCAAGAATACATTTTAACCATCACTGATAAAATGCAGCCTTTTCTCCTTTCCAGTGCTTTCTCTCATATGTCAAGTCTCTACCAGAAGTTCAAGGCCCTTCTCATTGAAAAAGAAAGAGGGGAATGAGACAGAAGGGAGAGCGAGCGCCGGCGGGAGGGGGATGCAGAAAGGAGGAGACAGAAACAGCCCTGACACAGCAGAATCGGTAACAGTTCAGTGTCCTGTTGAAAATCTCCAGTGGGAGCCACAGAAATCCATCAGTGTCCCGAATGACTGGTCACTTGAGGAGCACCACACCAAACATCAATCAGAGAGGGAGCCAGCTGGCAGCACGGCTGATATCGCAGAGCTCAGCACCCCAAACCCGCGCCAAGGAAACGCCGCTTCGCGTGGCCGAGGCTTGCGAGAGGACGGCTGCGGGGATGGATTGTACAGGGAGGAGGGAGGGTAAAAGATGTCCATCTGGCTATTGTCAATTAGCCTTTAAATTTTAATAGAGGCCTGAGTGATATTTTGCTTCTGGCTTAGACTGAAGCCTCTCTCTCTCTCTCTCTGAGGCTGGCTGCTTCTTCCCCTAGAAAGCAAAACACGAGCCAAACCTTTCTAAAATGTTACCACTCGTCTTACCAGGAGAATTTTCTTCTGAAGGAGGAAGAACTAGATCTAAAATGGATGTAGGGATAGTGCTGCGATTCCTTTTTTCCTCTTATAGATAATCTGAAACCTGAGTGTTAACGTCCGTGTAGGAGCAAAGAACAAGGATTAAACATCTCTTCACAGTGATGTCCAATGATAGGACAAGGGGCAATGGGTGTGAGCTGGAACACAGGAGGTTCCACTTAAATTTGAGAAGGAACTTCTTTACTGTGAGGGTAACAGAGCACTGGAACAGGCTGTCCAGGGAGGTTGTGGAGTCTCCTTCTCTGGAGACATTCAAGACCTGCCTGGATGCCTTCCTGTGTGATCTCATCCAGGTGTTCCTGCTCCGGCAGGGGGATTGGACTGGATGAGCTTTCGAGGTCCCTTCCAATCCCTGACATTCTGTGATTCTGTGATCTATCCCTATGAGGTGGTTTTTCATCCAGAGGATCCCAGTGTCCTCTACACCACCAGTAACACTAATCTCACTGGACAGCTGTGAGCACATAGTGAGTAACAGATAACCAAGACACCAAGGAAACAAGGTCCAAGGGACCAAGCAATATCAAGAACTTCTCCAACTTCAGTGAGACTCACAAAAAAAATACACAAGAATTTCGGAAATAAAAACTCTTGTGCTGTTGCAACCCTGAACAATGTACCGATAGGCAACAGAAATTAAGAATAAAGCTTCTAATAGACACATCAGCCACTTCTAAAATGCAGGCATCGATTGAGTGGTGCCCAGAAGGCAGTCACACAGCATTGCTAATTCAGGAAATTATGGGTGCTGTATCTATGTGAAACTAAAGGTGATATTTTGAACAGGAAGTTGGTTTGAAGTAAGAGCAGCAGAATAAAGACAACAGCAACAAGAAGGAAAACAAAACAGTACCATGCTTTTCAACTATCTAGAAAAAATTAGCATTTAGAGCAAAACTGGGAAGTATTTGCTTTATTACATGCACATCTTATTTACGATCGCTTCCACACTATATACTTACCCAGGTACAATAAAAGCCCAACAGAGTGGAGTAAACAGCCAAGTGAAGGCTCAGTGGGGCCATTCTCACACTGCATGTGAATGGAGCATATCTCTGTGGGTGAGGGCAGACCACCTTGTGCTTGCTCCACCTGCACTCTAACCAGTTTCAAGCCATGTTGCTGCATTAGCATGGCCTCTTCCCTGAGCTGTTAAGCTCAAATCCCTCAGAGCAGAAGTGCAGTGTCATGGTACAGACCATGTGGCACCTAGACCACAGCCAGCCTGCACCAAAGCCAACTCAGCCCACCAGCAGAGCAGATATCACAGAATCGCAGAATGGTGAGGGTTAAGGAACCTCAGGAGATCATCCAGTCCAACCCCCCTGCCAAAGCAGGTTCCCTACACCAGGTTGCACAGGAAAGTGTCCAGGTGGGTTTGAACATCTCCAGAGATGGAGACTCCACACCCTCTCTGGGCAGCCTGTCGCAGGGCTCTGGCACCCTCACAGGAAAGAAGTTTTTCCTTAAGTTTGTCTGGAACTTCTGGTGCTCCAGTTTGTGCCCATTGCCCCTTGTCCTGTCACTGGGCACCACTGAAAGAGCCCGGCCCCATCCATCTGGCCCCCACATTTCAGATGTTTATAGACATTGATCAGATCCCCTCTCAGGCTGCTCTTCTCCAGGCTGAACAGTCCCAGCTCTCTCAGCCTCTCCTCGTCAGGCAGATGCTCCAGGCCTCTAATCAGATATGGCTGGACCCATCCAGCTGAACACACCTGGAGATTCAAACAAAGGTGGGATCTTTTCAGGCTGCCCATCAAGGACACATTTTTTTCCAAAGTGGTTTCTGTCCCCAGCTCTGACAGAACGAAATGTAGTCCGAGTGTCACAGAAGTGCAGCCCCCAGCCCTCTGCAGACTCCAGCTCTAGTTTCTCTCTATGTGCCCAGACATGTTCCTTTAATGTCAGCTGCAAATCTCCCTTTTGCCTCAGCTTGTTACGGATTTGGTCAAGCCTGGTCTTGTTTCTTTTGAAATCAGCAGGAAAAATCTAGCAGGGGAGAGGATAAAACCTATTTCCCAGTCTCTAGCTTCTTTTAAATGCAACCTGAAGTTCTGCACTCTGACCAGTCCCATTCCCTCTTGGTTTTATTCTCTGGAGTTTGTATCCTGGAGTCCCAGCAGCAGCAGCAGCAAAAAAACAGCTGCCAACATCCTGGGAATATCTGCCTTGGAATCTCAACTACTGTGTGAAGTTGCTGCTCTCTCCAGTTTGAGATTTGTGTTTGTAAAGGAAATCTGTCCAACAACAACATAGAGAGAGGAAAAAAAGGAGGAAAAAGGGCTTTATATAACAGAATTAACAGAGCTGTTGCAATAGTAACGTGAAGTTAACAGGCAACTTTTCCTCCTCCTTCTCTCCCCCCACCCCAACATCCTCTTCTAACAGCAGTTTCATTTGTTTTTGTTTCCAAGCTTCTTTTACTGGCCACTCACACAGCCCCGCTCCCTTTGTCTAATTTGGATCTCGAACCTCCATACAACCAACTCTTGCTGTAACTGTAAATCTTTTTATGGCCCTTCTGCCTCTGAACTGTAAAAGCAATGCCACTGTAAGCTGCCTAAATGGGTCGTAAATCCACTTAGTGGACTGAATGAGGAAAAAAGTTTTTAAGGGAAAGAAGAAAAAAAAAAATAAAATAAAAGAGGCAAACTAAGGTGGCTGGAGGGACACAGGGGAAAAAAAACCCCAAGAATGTATTTGCTAAATGGAACCAAAATAACAGGAGTCAAAGGGAAAATATGAACATTGGGGGGGGAAGGATGAAATAATGCATCTTGGTGGTAAAAACAAACTGCTTCTGAAGGGCTGCTCAGTGTATTAATGCTCAGCAATTTACGGGAGGGTGTTGGTTGCCCTCCACTCCTGTTGGCATCAGTAGGACCTGGTAGCACTGGGAAAGTCTCTGAGACTGCTAGCAGCTAATAAACTTTCTTTTTCCACTGGGTGGTCCAGGGACTCGTATCTGGGTCTAATTCTAGCTCTTCTGCACAGCCTGACTCGCAGGTTTCATCGTGGCTCCGTGCCTCAGTTTACTCATCTGTAAATGGGAGATAAAGATATTCTCCTTATTTGTAAAATGTTTTGAGAGCTGCTTAAATGCCACCAGGGAAAGGGCAGAACTGATTCCTGTGGCAGTCAATAGCAACAGTTTAATTTGTTTCTGTAGAAGCAGAGCTAGCCCAAAATGGGCAACTTTTGTCTATGTAATTTATTGCATTTATCACCATGGTGTCTGAGCTTTAAGAGTATTATCCAAATTCCACTGAATTCACTGAGTGTCTTTCCACTGCTTTCAATAACTTTTGGATTTGACCCCAAAGTCACAAAAAAAAAACCTGAGGAATATGTCAAAAGAATGTAAGTGGGTGTGAGTTGAAATTGAGGAGTTTGGAGACTGGAGTATGCAGAACAGTAGCTATTTAAAGACCAAGTTTGCTACTGAGTGTTCCCTTTTAATAGGGTTATATAAATACATTCCCGTCTCAATATATGTGGAAAAACAGGCACTGAGGTGAGACTCTATTGCTTTATTTCTTATGGGAAATATTGTGCATAGCTAAACCACCTCTTCCCCTTTCCTCACCCACCACCCACAGTCCCTGGAAGCCTTCAGCAGCTGTGTACAGTGTGAAGAGCCATATCCGGGAGCACGGCGAGAGTTAAAAAGTTCACAGCCCTGCCTTTAGAATAAAACTCCTGTTTTCATTGCCTTCTCACTTGGCCCTAAAGACTTGATCTGAGTTTTGGCACTCAACATGTCAGAATGGGAGGGGAGACTGGTTATGCTTTTTTATTATTATTATTATTATTTTATTGCTCTGCTCCCTTGCAGGGAAAAAAAGGAGAGAAAAAAATATTCTTGCTTGGCTCTCTGCAAAGACTAAGTGAGGTTCAGTACAGCTCCCTTGGGCCAGGTGTGTTCCACCCCCAGAAAGTCTCTGCCAGAGTGGGCACCAATTAACATCTCAATTACCATTCTCAGGAAAAAAAATCAGTGGGCAAAGAGGACAGAGTGAACCCCTCTTCTTTTTTCAACAGTACCATCCATGCAGTGCACTGACCAATAAGTCAGGAGACACTGATACTCTAATTCAAAAGAATCCTATTAAAATGATGGAAATCTTTGCCTATGAAAGTAGGGTCTGCACCTGGACAATAACTACGTTTCAAAGGAAATCCAGCTGGTATTTTATTGCTTATTCTCTCTATACACTTTGTGTACAAGAACAATACAAAGGCTAGAAGATTTCAAATCAGGAGGCTTCCAAAAAGTTGTTTACACTGTGTCAGGTCATCAAGCAACACAGATTTTTGCAATATTATCTCAATTATGGGTAACAATTGGAAAACATGGGGACTTTTTAAAAAAAAACCTTCTTAAAAAAACATTGGCATGGATCCTTGGAGCAGACTAACTCCTGCAAACTCCATGAAGCTCATACACCCAAAAAGCAGCTAAGTCTACAGTATCTGGAAAGCTGAAGTCAAGTAAAGCTTATTTTTGCTGTCAACAGAGCTAGAGCAATCTGCCAGCACTGGGGATGGAGCCCTTTCTGCATGTACGTGCTGGAGAGTAGGACACAAATGTCACAGGGTGCAGGACAGCACAATGATGTATTAATAACACCAGGCTGGAGTTGGAATGGGCCCATCTGTATGCAACCAACCATGCAAATAGATTATAAAGAGCACATTTTAAAATGAAAACTATATAAAGCCTATCAGAATTGGGTACCAGTCATTAAAGACCTTGGTTACACAACTGTGTTACAGTAAAACCTTATACAGCCAGAGCAACTTGATTACCAGGCAACCTCTCCTTCGTTGCCAATCCCAGTGATTTTATTAATTCTAGTGAATACATCACAGGTCTCAAGATGACTGATGCTTTCATTACAGCCATGGCCTCAGCCATTAGGTGATTGTCATGAATCTCAACTTTCATTTTTTAAAGTTTCAGCTGTCACCATTTAAAGAAAGAGTATTGAAAATAAACTGCAAAAGCTTAAAAGTAAGAAAGAGGGGGAAAAAATAAGGTAAACCCTGTAGAAATACAGAAGATGAATTTAAAAAATTATTATATTAATTATTTCTTACCTAGAATTTTTAGTGATTGTATTTGATGGCTAGAGTAGGCATTACTGGCAAGCTGACAACAGCAGTTAAATTGAATGAAACCTGCGTAACAGAATTCAGCAATAATCTACATTTGCTTTGCATTTGTGCAACCTCTAGTACAGAGCTAGGAAACAGTCACAGATTTAATTTACTTTTAACTTTGATGCTCCTTGCATATTGCGAGGGATATGAATTTGGCAAAGAGTTTGCATTTATTAACACATATAAATTTACCAGGATTGTTTGGTCTTGCTGCTAAAGCCCAGATCTAGAACACGGGAATATGTCAGAAGCTGATTGTCATTTTTAAAAGCAAGCTTAGAAACCACGTACTACCATTGAAACACTTCAGAAGTAAACCAATTGCACCCCAAAAGTTGAGAAAGTAGAAACAAGGCATATCTTGAAATATCCTTTTTAAAAACCTATTTCATTTTTTCTAAGATTTAGAAAACCTGACTCATGATTTCTGAATACTTGGAATTGAAAATACCACTGTTAACTGCTCATCATTGTTTCACACTGCATCACCCAGATCCAAGAACAATTTCTGTCTCCCTAACTAAACTTAAGAGAGTAGATTTATTGAAATAACTTGCAGAGTCACACTTTAGCAACTTAGATTCAATAGGAGATGTTGGCACTTGGGTCTCCCACCCACTCCTCTGTGTAAATATCACTGCAGGCTTTGAAAGTCTGAGCATCCCAGGGTGCTGTGGTGGACTTTGGAAGATTCAGGTTTCAGATTTGCTATGAACCATCCTGTGTGACCTTGGCTGACACAGATAAGCCAGGACCCTTTGGAGAATTGCATGCCAAGGATCTGAACCATGACCTCTTCTGCTTGAATTCCCCAACTGTGAAATGGAGGAAGTAGCATTGCTAAGCCACAAACCACTAATAAACATGTAATTAATGTAACAGAGCCCAGAGCATCACGACACCACACTGGGGAAGCTGGTATGGACTCACCTGAGGACAGCTTGTGTGTATGAAGAGCAAAGCATGGTGCAGAGATACTGGCTGAGGAACTCAGACCAAAATCAGGTGAGTGCTGCGTGGACTCCTACGCTCGTGAGCTGGCTCCACTGTGGCCCAGTTGGGTAAGTCACTGCTTTGTGTCACAGCCCGGTGGGGAAACAGCACTGCAGTAACATCGCACTGGAGAGAGGAAAATTGCAAGAGATGTTGAAAATACTTCAGTTTCTGTAGTTTAAAAAGAGGTATGCAGAAATGTAACAAATCAGAAAAGCTCTAATTTCCTTTCCTTAAGGAAGGTGTTGAAAACAAGAGGTATGGATGGAAATTTGTGTCTAGCTCTGAACTGCTTCTTTATTTCTAGGCTTTTTGGGTTTGTCTTTGGAGGGTAGTTGTTTTGTTTGGTTTTGTTTTGTTTCATTTTGTTTGGGTTTTTTTTTGGGGGGTGGTATTTTTTTCCTTTCCTTGTTTTGCCAATGTTTAGGATGAGAACAACTTATTTTGGGGTCAATCTCAACCTTCTTGTTCATGTCAGTTTATTTTGGATCAGATTCCTAAATTCCCATACCCAAACTCAAACAACTATTTACATCCACGCATAACCCACTCATGCTGTTAAAGAGAAAAAGCCTCCTCTCAGCTTGAGGAGAACCTGCTGTCGACAAAATCCTCCTCCTCCTCCTCCTCACCATAACCTTTGACTCGTCCTGTGGGGGAGAAAGGAGAAATGCAATCAGGTGCAGAATGTGAATACGTCCCTCTGGGGTGACAGACGTCCAATTTCCAAGCAACCATTAAAAGGTCCATATGGAATTTCATGTTTAATATTGAAGCAACAAGAAACAGGAAAACCCAACGGCGAACCCATGCCGTGTGTTTCTTCTGCCTGTGAGCTTGGGCCAGTGTCTGAGCCTTGCCAGGTGCTCTCTCCTGCACTGAGAGCAAGCTGTGGGGATGTTCAGCACGCTTGGGGTGCTCTTCCACTTTATTATTATTATTTTAACTAAGAAACTAGCTGCTTGGTCCATTTGAGGAGGGTATGGCTTTGAGGCAGATGTGGAAGTAATCTGAAAACATGAGGGTCAGGCAGTGGAACATTTCCAAGATTGTATGAAACATTAAGCAAGAGAATAGAAAACATTTATTTTTCCATCTCATATTCCCCAGCAAACTTGGATTTCTCAAGCTTATCTTCATATCCACATTATAACTGAAGATTAACTGCATTTTCCTCCATATTTTTCTGCAGGTTTAACAAGTATAAATCTAGAATCTCCCCATTCATACCAAAAAGTTGTTTTCCCACCTCTGGCAGCAGCGGAGCAGCCAGGAAGCCAGCGTGCAATGCCAGAGACACTGCTGGACTACAGGGAACTGCTGCAGCCCATGGACCTCTGGAAATGAAGATGAAATGAGGCTCAGTTGTGTGCAGCACATTGATAAGATTTTGGCCCCCATTTCAGCACGACCCAATAGGTTTCAATTGCTTCATTTCGCAGCCAGCCAAGAGCAAATGGGTGGTGGATGTGATATGGCTGTTCACTGGAAATCACTCCTGATGGATTTAGCTTCTCCTCCTCAGTGGTGTATGGGCTCAGGATATGGCTCAGGCACATAAATTACATAGAAAACACCTTTCACAGTGGTGTAGAGTGTGTGTATATATATATATATATATATATATATATATATATATATATATATGTTATCACTCTATCAGAGGAGAAGCTTTTATTAAGTATTAGCTTTAAGTGCATATAGAATAGAATAGAAATGATCACTTTTAGCTGCTTGACAAAAATAAAGTCACATCTCAAAAGAATAATTTTGAGTTAGAATAAAGTAGAACCAAGTAACTTTTTTTTTTTTTTAGTTAAAGAATCAGAAACTGCTGCTTCTGGCTAAAAAACAAGTTAATTTTTAGGAGCTTTTTATTTGTTTTTTGAAAACTAATACAAACTGTGCAATTCAAAAAAGTTTTCAGTTCTTATTAACAAGATTACAAGAGTCTGAATTTTGCTTTTGCCTTTTTGAAATAAAATACAAAGATGTTTCATTTTCATTTTAACATGCTTACAGGAAAAAAAAATTCTACTAGCACTGCTACATTGTTATTTCTGGGGGATGAGTAACAAGATATTGGAGAATTATTCATAAGAATAATTTGGGTGATTTATATACTTTCTTGTGATTGGAACAAGGACCTAATTTCAGGCTGTAACACTCAAGTTTCTATGCACAGGTGGGTGTAGTATTGAGAACAGCCACTTGAACCTAGATTAAAGACAACAGAGATTAAAATCAGGGAATAAAGACCCTCATTAATATACTGAACATGACTTTATATTATATGGAATAACTTATTGGCATATCCAAATGGCAATTTAGCTTATTAATGTAAATGTTCCTCACCTCCTCCAGACCTTGTAGAGTAACAAAAAAAAAAGTCCTTTACTTCCAGCGACAAAAATGAAAAATCAGGATGTGATCAACTTGTCTCCCACAACAAATCCCAGCTGAACCCAATCCCAGCACTGTTCTAGCTACTAAAAAGAAACTCAGCTCTGTCCCAGCTAAAAACCAGGACAGCACGGGAGAGCCAGGTTTATGCTGGAAGAGAAAGGCTACAGGAAAAAAGGGAGGAAGGGATTTTACAGGCCTATGTGCAATATTAATTAGATTAGGTTTTAGATCAGATGAATCTGGAAAAACATGCAAAGTGGGATTTTTAGATACATTATCTGAGTATCCCAGTTTTTAAGACACCAAAAGTCCACCCAGCTCTAGGTAATGTCTCAAAGTTATTTTTCATCCTTAAGCTCAAAACTTCAAAACTACTCCAAGTGCAAAGACTTCTTTTTCTTGCTACCTAAACCAGCTCCCACTGAAGACAATGGAGATATTATTCCTCCCAAAGTTGGGATAAGTTTACAAGATCCAGATCTATTTTAATATTTTAATGTTCCTTCAGCTCTGAAATCTGCTGTGCTTGTCTGGCTACTGTAAGGTAAATAGTGCAGGCATTTTTTATCGGCTTGGGTGACTCAGCCGTTAACCATCTCCCAGGACCAAGCTGACTGACAGCCCAGCACCGGCTTCCTCCCCCGGTCAGCAGCCAGCGGCCGATGGGGACGGGAGGGTGGAGGAGGGAGATGGGAGCTGGGCGTAATTAACCTCCGAACTTTGCAGTGACAAGATCTCATGGTTACCAACTAACTTCAGCAAAACCCAGGTGTTCTAACTGGTTAATCCAGTGTAGTTGGGATTTGATGGTAGTTGCTTTTCAGATCACTTAATGCTCACCAAAAGGAGGAGGAATAACATTTTAGACTTCTTCAATCCCATGATTGTGCTGGGATTAGGGTCTGATTATTGTATCGAAGCTGGGGTCTGTTCTGTTCCCATCTGAAATCAACTGCAGAATTCATTAATGGGAGAAAAATGAAGTCTCTTCTGAGAAATGTATTAATGACATTAAGGACACAGGCATTCAAAGCTTGCAAAACAGATTAGTGTATACCAACAGATAAATAAAAAAAACATCTTTGTTCAAGAAAACAGAAATGAGCACAGAGCTGACATCAGAGAATAAACCAATCTAGCTATGTTAAGAATAGATTTGTCCATGATTTACTCATGCATTTTAAAGAGAGCACTTTTTAGTTCTAAAATCAGCACAGAGTTGTAGAGATTCAGTACAAAAGGTTCTTTTAAAATCCTATACAAACTACAAGGATTTCAAGCTTGCAATAAAACTACAACTGAAAATTAAAATTGATCAAAAGAATGCAAATTTTTTTCAAGAAAACATCTTTTGAATTCAATCTTTTAAATTCAGGAAGTAGAGAGAGAAATCCTGGTTTTGTTGGCTTTTGTTTTCGATACAATTATGTCACTTTAAATGTTGACCACATCTGGTTGGTAAACATAGATTTAATTCTGCTATCATTTCTGGGGCTGAAATGGCTAAAGAGGATAAACTGTTATCACTCTGCCTATTGGCTTAAATGATTTTTTTCCTAAGATTTAAGCAGCTAGAAATGAGAGCCAAATCTGAATTTATGATAGATCATGCACATTCATGTAGCTGCAGCCACAGCACGAGGCACAAGAGACACTGAAGGGTGTTGAAGCAAAACCAAAGGCTACAGTGCAAAGAAGATTATAAATATCAGAAAATGTGACCAGACCCATAACATCTTAAACAGGTGCACTATAAGCAGTTTCAAGACAATATGAAGACAAAATCAGTGTTAATGATATGGAGAATAAACCTCTCTTTATATATGCATTAATAAAAATATCTGTCCAAAAAAGAAAAAAAAAAAAAACAAAGAAAGATCAGAAATTCATTAAACAAAATTGACTGAAAAGTAGAGACAATGTCAACCACTTCTAGGACTTTGTTATGCAATTCTTTATAGCTTAAATAGTACAGCTAGTCAAATTAGTCACAAGCCTGCAAACTCTTTATTCATAACAGTAACTAGATCTATCAACTAACTTCTTGTAATGTAAATCTCACAATCTAGCCCAATATTATCAAGTGTTTTTCTCGTAACAGATACTTAAAGCATCTGCAATAAATAAGAGGCAAAATTCAAAGATTCTTAAAAGCATAATATTCCATTTTTTTAATATTTAAGAAATTTCAGTGAATGCATTTAAGAAATTCCTTTTAGAAACCTGAAGATGCCTGCATTACAGCAGGCTGCAGGAATGCCCTTCAATTTCTTACACCTTACTAGCCCTACCTAATAAAGCCTCATGTCCCAATGACAGAAGCATCTGGCCCTTCTCCACTAATCAATAATATTCAGCAAAAGTCCCTTCTTTCAGCAGCAGCATAAATTATTAGATATATGCAAATAGACTTGCTAATGTTAATTGCCAGGGTTGATTGGTGATTAATTTTTTGATTATGATCAATCATTCCACAGGAATCTTAATAAGACATTCAAGGTAATCTGCAAATTGATAATAATTAGGGATCCCAACCGGTAACGCATCCATAGCCAACGATAAAACATCCCTGTGGTTGAGCATGTTCCTGGGGAACAAAGTTTCCCCCTTTTGAAGGGAAAAGGGAATGATCAAAGCCCCCAGAGCACGATGGAATCACGCTAGTGAGAAACAAGAAGTTCCTTTTTTTAATGCCATTTTGATGGTAAGGTGGCTTATGGCATCCTCTAACACAACTAGCCACCTCCTCTGTGTCCCTCACACGGTAGGAAATTAAATGGGGGTTTCACTTAAATGAAAATGTTTTGGAGACATTACCCCAACTCACAGTATTCCAGCTCAGGGAAAATAAGAGACTGGTAGGAGCACAGGATCCTGAAGAAACCAGCCTTCACCTAGCCAAGGAACCTCTCTCGAGCAGCCCTGCAGACAGCACAGTCATCAGTGTGACACAATACAAATTTCAGGCCATGCAAATTTAAAAAGAGCCAAACAGAAGGTTCAAGCAATGTCTTTTTTTTTTCCCCTAGTGCAGACCAGGCAATAGTATTAAATTTCTAGCAATAAGTCAGAAAAGAAATCCTTTCCCTGTGTGACACTTGTTTGTATGCTTTAGGGTGAAAGTCCAGACGTTGTGTAAACAGAGCAGCTCAAAATGTAACATGATATATAACATTTTCTTTAAAAATTAATTCTCTTGCAAACAGAAATATCCTCACCCAACATTTTAAACCCAAACACTAACTATTGCTGTGTACAACCCAGAAAGTATAAGTGACTGGTAGAGGAGCTGAAGTTTACCAAACAAGCCCTACAAGACTTGGTTCCTCTCAGGGAGCTTGTCCAGCTGGACCTTTCCTCTCCGCTTGCACGTCCCACTGTGGCATTTTGTGCATGTACTGAAGGACTGAGCCTTGCAGAGCGAGTGTTCAACTTTGTTCTGCGTTCAAAACAGACTGAGGGATCTTCACACCTGCTAAGAGGAGTTAGACAGTCATCACCTGCTGTCAAGAATGAGTGACATGCAGAAAGTGAGGAATACAGAGGAAAGTGAAGTAAGAGCAGGTCATGTCTCAGTGCCAGCCTGTCCTGTTTGACTAACACCCAAGCTTTTGAAATCCCTGTCTTCACGGCTTAATTCTGATTTGCACAAAATATTCCTTTTTATACGTCAAGAATTGTGTAAAAGAGTTTGAATGTAAATGAAAATAAACCCCCGAGGTCTGCACTCTTGCAGTTCTTTCAGTGCTGCCAAATGTACCATTTTCTGATGAGGTCCAACGTGTTGGCTCTGTTATTTGAAGAGCCTGTGGTGAGTACAGTGTAAGTAGCTCAACTTTTGTTTTTATTAAAAGGACAGAGTAGGATTGGCCCCTACTTTTGTGTTAAATTTTCTGAAGATGAGTTAGGTTTCAGTGAAAGTTATTTTGCACAGGAAATATCTTCTTCCTGAATATGTCATCTTTTAAAAAAGAAACTGAAACGTGTTTTTTACAAAAAGTCCAGCTTTAAGTGCAAGCTTTTATACAAATAGGAAAATATTTTCTTTTTCTTCCAACAGTTTCAATTAAAAAAAAACCCCCAAACTAAAGGAGTGCATGCTTTCTTTCTTTCCTATAAACAAGACATGCTTTAAAATGACACATGTATACATGAGGTTTTTAACTATAAAATAGCTTTTAACTAGGCAGTTTAAAAGCCTAGCTCCATTCTTTGCTTAATTTCATTATTTCTCAGCCAGTTTCCAGAATTTTAAACACTTACAGAGGGAATTTAGTGGCCACAGCAAGCACAGAGTGTCTCCAGGAGTAAACCTGTGTATGTATCCAACACATTCACCTTAGAGAAAGCCAGCCCCTTGTCCCAGATCAAGAATAACTCCTCTCTTGTCAGGGGAGCAATTCTATTGTTAAACTGATGTCTTTGATAAACAAATTATTAGCTTCATACTTTTTAAGTTAACATTCCATTATTATTTTTTTTTTTTCAAATCCTGCATATTTTCCAAACCAAATAAATTAACAAATGTTTAAGTTATCTTTGCAGCTGAGATTCCTCAATGCTGCCTTAATAAATCTTGCCCAGGAAAAGTGAAATGCTAACACGTTTCTTGGATTTGGACTGTCATTCTTCTCTAGCTCCTCACACTTTTACAACTCACAAGGTCACGAGTACAGAATGTGCTTGTTAACTTCCACAAGAATAAAGCTGTCAGATGGGCTGAGGCCTCCTTGTGTACCAGTTTAGTGAAATATGATTATCCAAGCTGTAAAATGGATAAACCTATTAAATTAATAAATCTGCTGCCCTGTAGCCTATCACTGATGTCATTGCCTTACCTACAAAGCACCCCTTCTTAAATTAATAGTTGATAAAGGAATAAATCTTTTAAAGATGTACACTAAAGCTTTACAATGAAGAGTTATCTTTTGTGTTACAAACTGTAAGTACTTTTTACTGCAATGGATGTGAGAGAAAATGAATTCCAGGAAAAAAAAGAAAAAAAGAAAAAAAGAAAAAAAGAAAAAAAGAAAAACAATAGAAAAAATCTTATAAAAGTATTATTACCTAATAATATTAAGACTGTGGGTACACAACTAATCACTTCCCTGATTTTAGTTTTTTGTGGATTTTCTTTTTTTTTTAATTCTAATATGTGAGCTGATTTTAGTGTTCATGAAAGTGAAGGATAATTAGTAGGGTAGTGGATAAAGTGGAAGGGCACTGCCTTATCAAAGACAGATTGGGTCAGCTACATATGGGCAAAAGAAATCATGATTCACTCCTTTCAGCTGCTTTGATTTATTACTCTAAAGGTCCAACAATGAAGTTTCACATCAGGGGAGAGAGAAGGCGAGTTTCAAAGGGTTTGTCCTTCCTGACTTCTTAGAAAGCCTTTAGCATATTATGTTTGCTAGAGTACAATATCAATTTTCCTTATTGTTATTGATCATCTATTACATAGACACCCTCACAGGAAAAAAAAAGAAATGCACTTTGCAAGGCATTGACCAAATATATGACAAGACAAAATCTCTGCCCATAAGATCTGACAGTCTGAAATATAAAAATCAACAAGTGGAAGGGAATCAAGCATGGAAATACAATGAGAGTTGCTTTAAGATCACATGGCAACCAACCAGCAAAAATATGAAACAGAAAACAGATTCCCTAGATCCACACCAGACCCATAGATAAACTTACACTTCAATAATGTTAAAAATGAGACAAAAATAAAATCCCAGCTCATCCAAAAACATCCAACAGTGTGCTCAAAAGTGAATTTGTAAAAGGAGACAGGAAATGAAAACTAAAGAGGGTTGACATGATTACGGGGTGTTAATAAGAAAAGACATAAGCCAGGGGCCTTGATGTACAACTAGACAACAAGAGGTTATGTTTGGAGTCAGGGCTATGCTAATTTGCAAACTTGGGTCCATTTCATTAAGTGAGCTGAGAGACAGGCTGTCTCAGTCCAGCAGAGAGGGATCTCATTATCCAAGTAGGGAGCAAGAGATAAGAATCTTTTAATAATTGCTGGGAATTTTTTTTTATGATGATATGGAATGCCAATTTATGCCTCTCTACTCCATGTGGATAAAAACCAGCCTCCTCCACAGTTCAAACCAGCCCTCACCCCAGCCCCCCTCCTGGCTGTGGCCATTAGGACAGGGAGGGAAAGCAGAGACTAATATGCTTGCCTGGGAGACCAGTGCTGCAAAACTCCACTAAGCGTTCTTCACGGTGGAAACACGTTGGGTTTGTTTACAGGGGATGAAAAACTTTGCCAGTCCTTTTTCACTTAATTATTAATAGGTGCAGCTGTAGGATTTAAGGCCAAATCCAAACCCCAGTACAATCAATGTGCAAGACTCCTACTGACAAGTAGCCTTTGGACCAAATCCTTTAGTAATTTCTTATTAAGGAATAGTTCTGAGTTGACACCTTTGGAAAAAGCTAAAGAACATTTATTACTTTGGCAAAAGCATTGCTTATGCTCCCTGCCCCTCTCTCTAAAACACATCCACTGCAGCCATGAGGAAGGAACTTCCCAGAAGCCAGAGGTTTGTACAATTATTCTCATCCCCTGCAATAATATCCCACCTACTTCAGGCTAAGCACATCACAGATTTTGTGACAGGGACACAAAAGGCTATGAGGGACTAATTTTAAGAGACTTACATCTTTCACATGACTGTAAGCAAACACAATTCTGGCTATCTCTAAAAGCACTGGCATAAAAAAGCAGGGGTCAAGTTAGACAAGGTCTCAAGCTCACATTCAACTGTATAATATTTGCTAAAGGCTGAGACACAGACACAGTAACTTACCAAAATCACACTAATAGCACTAAACTTTTTAAAATCAAGTTTTGCCTCTGTCCAAACTTATGCTGCAAGGAAAGGAGGAAGCAGAACTGTTTCCACAGCCAAATCTGCACGTTTCCTTGAAGTCACTGAGTTGGAGCGTACATTGGTGTTGGAAAACACTGTCCAGGGAACTCCGAAGCCGAGCTTATCTCTAAAGCTGGCTGCAGGGTTTGTTTTTAATGCATTGGGTCAACCTAAGGACTATGTACAACTTATCTATCTCCTCAGCAGGAATGAAATTATATGGCTGTGTACAGCTGATCTTGCCTCTTTTCCCAGTTTTTAGTTGTTCATGAAGGATCTTTAATTTTCCATATCCCCATTTGCTATTTGAAATTATTTGGCCAATATCTTATGTGAAAGGCACTCCTCGTCTTCAGTTTGTAGGCCACATTGGAGAAAGGGGGATAGGCAAAATGGAAGCCAGTTTTTCTGGATAAAAAACTCATGTTCTGGCTCCTTTATTAGATGGGAACAAGTTGAGAATCAGCTACATGGGCACACATACTGCCCCAGGATTACAAAAGTGCCTTCTGGGAGCATATTCTGATATTTACTTTTAAGGAAAAAAAACCCCAAAACCTCTGTCTCCACAGATATTCCCACTTGTAAAGCCATTCCTTGGAGCAATCCTAGGAAGCAAAGTCTGTGTGCCCCTTGGCAGCAGAGCTGAGAGGTGCAGTGACATTTGCTGTGGTGCAGACACAGCCCAAAACTGTGACTCAGGGTACAGCTCACTGAATCAGGAATAAGAATGACGGGAAGCAAGGAAGCACAAAGTACACTCACAAGGATAAGGCTAGTGGAGGGAAACCCAAAAGACTGGAAAGGAAGACAAGCAGAGGGCAGGAGCAGCTCAAAAGGGCACACGTTATCCCCTGGAGACTGTGGCTGCACCGGGACAGCCCCGTCCCTGACCTGAGATCAGTGCTGCTGCGGTACAGCCCCTCCTCTTCCTCACAGCTGGAAGAAAAGAGCAGGAGGTTTATACATGACACCTTCTCACATCCATACTGAAGCAGGGACCAGATCCACAATGTTTCTAAGCAGCTGCTGTTCAATCCTGCAGTACCTGCAACGACGGGGGAGACTGACTAGTGAACATTCTTGGGCTGCTGCAGAACAGGTTTCTTTTAAGAAGCAGTTGATTCTATGAAAAGAAGAGAGAGAAAAGAAAGCAGATAGCAGAAGGCAGGATCAGATGACCCAGGTCCCAGGAGAAGCCCCCAAGATGTGCTAGCTGGGAGGATGGCACAGGCGGCTGCTGCTCAGGAGCGTAGAGGGATCAGCCATGTGCTTGCTCTTAACCTTGCAAGGACACTGCTTCCAATTGTCCTCCTCATAAAGCTCTGATAAAAATTACAGTCTCAATTCTCCACTGTTCCCTCCCCCTTCACCACCACCACCACTATCCCATCCCTCTGAGATAGAAGAAATATGAGCAAAGGCTGCAGTAGATCATGTCAAGCCAATATTAAATGCCTCTAATGGAGCTTAGATGAGACCAGCCTTCTTAAATGTCTGGATGTTGCCTGCAAACTGAAAGTCCTGATCACTGGGGAGGGAAGGGTCAAATACCAGCCTTGGGCTTACAAAATGTCTTGAGTTCTTGGTGTCTTGAAACTTATCCTATAAAGTGTTACTTGCAGTCCTCTCTTGTTAATGTTTTTTAACTAAATGGATAAGCGTGTGTATTAACAATGTCATGCAAGGTTTCCTCACTCTACACTTCAAACCAGAGTTAAAGTACCCACATAAAATAGTTTCAGGCTTTGAACACAATTCAGTCAATGCTCATCAAGTCAATAGGCAAATTCTATGACTTTTGTAGCTTTGGGCTCCCCACATCTATGCAATTGCTGCACTGCGTCACATTTCATCCCAGACAGCTGTGGGATGATGTACAGCAGCCTTCACTTCTAAAAGTTTCCCTGTCTCCCCATCCTCCTAACTAAGGTATTCCAAGCTTTACTTTCAAACCAAAGACCTCATCATTTTGAAACATATGGTGATCTCTTCAACTGGATAAATGATGTCCACTAGGGGCTTGTATGAGACCACTAAATTTACTTTTGGTTTTGAATTAAATCACCAAATTTCAGCCTAAGTATTTAAAGAGGAAAAACTAAAATTCCAAATCTGACACTCCCAAAGCTTCATGCTGGATGTTCTGCTCTACTCTCTTCTCTCTGCTGTCCATAGGTTCCTTTGTCAAGTTGGGAAACATATACCCAAGCTACCTTGGTCTGAATTTATTTGCAGTGTACCAAGATAAAAGTCCAGCTGTAATATAATTAGAATTTAGTGGTGTAATAGACTCCAGATGTTTTAAAACTTATTTTCTATTAAAAGGAGACCTCTCTCTGCTTATTTCTCATAATTACAATATGAATTTAAAGTACTGTAAAATTAATAGAACACTGACTCTAGAGACTGAAGTCTCCTACACAGGCAGACAGACAGCCTGGCCCTGCCGGTGCCCTCCAGCTGTGACCGTAACCCTGCACATGATAACAACTGCCTTACCTCTAGGCAAACTCATTTATTGACCTTTTAAGATGGATGTTAAAAGACCAATTGAAGCTAATAACGTATAATGCTTTTTGTGAGCTGGATCCTTGACCATATAGAACAGATTTTAAATTACCTATCTCATTACATACCACAGAAAAGCTGTGGAAAAATCACACTCTACTACTGATGATATTTATATATATATATATATATATATATTTATTTATACACACAGAGGGAGATTTGCAAGCTGAAAAGTGCAGATGTGGTAAAGTCATCTTTAGTCTACAATGAGGATGGTTTGATTTCAGGTTTTAGGAGCTTTTGGTAAACAGGAGTAGTAAACCAGTCTTTATCATCCCCTTTTCTTGCAAGGTACCAAGGGGCAAGGTGCATCAGGAAGGGCCTTTGGCCTGATGCTGGTGTCTGAGCAGGTCAGGGCAGGCTGGACCATGGTCTCCAGACATGACAACCCACGGCTCCATAGCCTTGAGATTCTGCAAAGGATTTTGGAGCTGTTCCATTTGCAAGTTCTCACTCCAGCTGTTCATTTGGCAACAACAGTGCTGAGAGGCTCAGCCAGGAGAGCCGCAGCCATGGCTCGGTGTCTGTCAGGGAGGGTTTCTGCCCTCTGGCTTGTCTGTGTTGTGCATCCAGACCCACCTGGGAAAAAATCTTCTGCTTTCTCTGCCCTCATTTCACAAACAGGTGTGGTCTTAGCTGGAAGGCAGTGGATGTGTGCTATGAATACAAGAAAGAGGGGACAGAAAGGAGATTCCAGTTAGCAGCTTCTGAAGACTGACACTGAGACATTACGTCCAGCCACATACCTATGATATCTACAAGGAAAACAGATTTATCTACCCATGTATATTTGCTCAAGTGTAGGATATGTATAATCATAGCCAATTAAATAATTTTTCCTAAGATGCTTTTTAGAAAACAAGTTGTTATCTATCCATCAGACTGTCAGTAAACGTCTCTCAAATACAACATGTTTAACTTCTGCTCAGGTTACGTTACTCATATGCAATCCTTGCAGGAATTAATGACACATCTATCAGTTCCTAGACTTTCAAAACCCCTGCAAACAAACCAAAATAATAATTAAGGGAATTCTCCTTTACCCATTTAAGATTAAGATCATGAGGGCTTCTGTGTTTTACTTACTACTCTTATATTTACATACATCCTCCAGAGCTGGGTATGGAGTTACTATGACCCCAGTCCTGGCAATGCCCATTCATGCCAGCAGCTTCAGGCAAGGGGATAGGTCACATCCAAGAACTGAGAGGTTCAACTTTACAAAGCACAGGGTTTGCTTTGCTAGGTGTGCATTCAAAACTGATTTCTGTTCTTACACTTCACAGAAGCAAATATATACACATGCTCATTTTGGTTCATAAACATACTTATTTTTGCCAATATATACATACTCACATGTCCTGTAAGCACATACAAGCAAGCCCTGGACCTGCAGCCCAGCTGATTACAGTTCTGTGGGTTATGTTATTTCTGGCTCAACTTTCAGAAGTCATGTCTACATTTTCTTTTCCTTGCATCAGGCAGTTCTTTCAGAGGCAGCAAGTGTTGCAGTCATAGATGAATAGTGATGTATTGCCTGTGTCCAGAAACGTCAAATGGACTAGTGGCAAGTGCATTTTATGAAGTTCATGGCATTGGCATCACTACAATCCAGTGTGCAAAGCTGAAAGGCTGTCTTAGCCCCTCTACAACCTGGGCTTTTCCTTAACATCTACCGGCTAGACCCATTTTAGTCCTTCACAAGCAGCTTCTGTCTACCCTAAATAACTCAAGGAGCTTAAATAATGTTATTTAACCTCCTGTGCCCTCTCCCCATATTTCTACCAGTGCCAAACACCCATAAACTCATTCCAAAAAGCCACACGTTACCCAACCAGTGCTGCCTAAGGAAAGCATTCAGGAGTGTTTATGGGGCAGCTGAAGTGTAATGATTTAGTAGATGTTTATAAATGTTTATACTGTACAGATTAACATTCCCCAGGGGGCCTGTAATGAAGAGAGTGCTCCAACTGGAATCAAACCAGCCAGCCTGGGCTGAATGAGCATGAATGAATCCTGCTGGCCTACCCTCACGAGCTGTTTACTCAGTTTGAATGGATTTCCTTGATCCATGTTCCTTCGGCATTTTGTTTTGGGAAAGGCAAGAGGAGCCTGGTCTCAGAAGGAGCACAGTTTGGAACCAAGCTAGAAAATCCAGCCTGTCACTTGGATCATAGCAATTACTCACAAATTACACTAGACAAAAGAACAAAAGGCCCAACCCTTCTGCATGGAAGTAGAGGCTGAAACTCCCATTGACTTCAAAGGAAGTTGGGTCTCAGAGTTTTCAAACATTGCACCCAAGTATAAACATGGAAAATCATGTTTAAGCAACTAAGTCCTGCTGTTGAACCAGGATCAGGGTTTTGGTATTTACAGCTTAGAAGTTCCATGTTAGATCACTGTATTTGAAAAACATTACTTCAGATACTGTGACACTGTGCTGGAGGTTCACAGCAATGGCTGGAGAGCTTCCTTCTAGAAGAAACATCAGACAACAGTGAATATCTAGTTGAAGGTGATGGACATTTTCATTCAGAGTGAATGAGGAAACAATTTCAATTTGTTCAGTGATGGCTCAAAGAGTAAAAATATTTGCTACTGGTACTGGGATGCATGCAATGAGTTTCCAAGTGCCATGGGTTTAAAAACACAAACACCAAACCCCAAAAAGTAAGGCTGGGAAATGGTGGACGAATCTGTGGCTGCCTTGATACCTCAGGAGCAATGAGCAAGCAGGTTTTAAAAGATGCTAGCAGCAATAATGACCCTGGCAAGTATGAGAGAAAGATCATTTCTTTTGGGCATTGTGCCAGAAAAAAAACCAGCCTGTGAAATCACAAGTAAGGAAACAAACCCCTCTGGATTTCTGCTGTGGTCAGGAGAGTAAGACTTTATAAATGACACATTTATATATTCAGAAAGTGAATCATCTCAAAGGGGCCAGGAAAGGGTGGGAAGGAAACAGAAAGGATCATGGCATGGCCATAACCAGCATGGGCCAATAAAGGTGGCCAGAAACAGCAAGCAGAGTGAACTGTATCTTCTAGAGGAGGGTACCACTGCCAGTGGATTTCTGCAGACTGAGGGCCCCCAGTCTTCTTCAAGCAATGCTTTTTTCCTGATGTGATAAGATTTCTCACTTCTCCCAGAATTATTCTACCTCTGGCTCTGATAGGTACATGTCTGCATAGGACAGACTGCAGCATCATGCACTACAGGTGTCCTCAAAATAAAATATGAATTATTCCTTGCAAACTCCTAAACCACAGCACTGAGGGCAGTCCCACTGGAAATGTCTGCTGTGATTCTGCAGCCTCTCTAATGGATCACACAGATGTAGAAGGCTCAATACATAAAAGCATTTCTTTCAATGGGCTTCTGAGATGTTTTTAAAGGCTCAAAAATAAGTTTGCTTTGAATCTTGGACCGAGACACTGGACAAAGTTAATTTTGTCTGCAGTGGTTTATTTGCCCATCTCACAAAGCTGTCTGAGCTAGTTACAGTGTTTGGCAAACACTCCTGGTACAAGTTCTACGCTGTAACCCCACTTGGATCTTTAGGCTAGTGGAAAAGACAGATCTTTGAAATCTTCTAGAGCACTGTAACCATCAGGCAATTAGCTGTAGCAGACTTACAAAGTAGGAAAGGCTCATGAGAGCTCTGAAATGAAAGCACAAAATGCCTCTTGGAACTAATTTTAGAGTGGCTTGAAGTATTTAATCCTGCAAATTATTACCAGTGAGGAAACATCAAGGTACTGCTGGATCTTAATAGTGGCAAACCAGCAGGAATGGCTCACCCTAAGTTGCCTCCTGCTGATGGCTGAGCAGACACACTTTACACCACTCACAAGGTGCAGGGGCAGCTGTGTTTTGTTCCCAGTGACTTGGAATGTGGCATGGAATTGTTCTTCTCCTCTCCAGGTCTGCAAAGGTTCTTTTATCAGCAAAAGCCAACATGGCACTACTTTGCAAACAGCAGAGAAGAAAGAAGAGGAGAACAAACAGTGTGTGTACAGACAGTACCCTGCCACTGCATCATGTCAGACCCTGGTTCCAAGGATGCTCTCCATCCTTCAGAGGGCAGGGAAGGGTTTGTAGATGGGCACAAGGAGGCAGAGTGCTTCACTCATTCATAACTAAGGTCTGTCTCATTGGGACAGATGTCTTTCTGATTCCTTGCTCTGCTCATGAGTCCTCATTAATGAAGTTGAGGAAATTGAATTTATCCTTTCATCCCTCTAAGAGTCAGTTTCTCCATGTGTGAAATGGGGAAGGTAAATGTTAGCCTTGTGAGACCTGTTCTTAGGTATAGGAAATGGCAAATAATGAGACTAGAAACCAGTTCCCAAGGTTCTTAAGCCCAGTCTGCTCTCAGATCTTCAGATCTGCAACATCCTTCTTTACTTTCATCAGACACCATGTGAGGGAACTAGGAAACTCCGTGTTTCTTCCCACTGGGAAGCCACTCAAGAATCCTGTTGCTGTGGTGGCTAAAAAACTTCATTTATTTTCCAGACTGAATTTATTCATAGCCAATTAATACCCATTTGTTCTTGTGCCAAAATATTCTTTTATCTTTAATAAGTAATATGTCTAGCTCTGTGAAAGCTACATACTTGACTGCTACAGAACATAGGAGTTTCCTCTTCCAAAAGCCATAGGAAGAAGTGTTAATAACAGAATGTACTGTAATGCCCCATGCAAATTTTGCAGGAGCTCATCCAGGTGTCTGCAAGAATCTAGGTACTAATTTCTAAACTATTTCCACTACCAGCTTTCCCAGCTGGAAAGTTTTTCTCATCTTTTAAAAACAAAGGAGAGAGGCAACAACCTACAGCTTAACATTTTCTTGAAAACTATTTCCCAAATGGTGTAAGCTGCAATGTCTCTTCCTCTCCAAAACCCACCAGGCAACAAGAAGCACCTCACCTACTGAGATAAGAATTAAGATCCTGCATATTCCTTTGAATGACAAGCATTTTCAAACTCAGATCCTGTTTCTCTTTAGGCCCAGGTATCCTTTTGCAGTTGCACCATTTATATCTGCAAAACCAAGTGATCAAAATGTCAGAACTAAAGTTAACCATAAAACTTAATTCATCTGCCTTATGATTCACCCTTTAAATACAGGGTTCTGTCTTGTTTTCCACCAGATTCTACCTCAGGATGGACAGTGCTCACTTAATAAGCAGATATTCAATATTTTGTTACAGTGTCATTATTCAGCATGTGGCTTGAGGCCTTGTTCACCACAGAGTATTCAAAACCTGCTTGGAAGACACAATTCCTAATTTGCTGGTGATTTTTTCTAGGGCTCTTATCAGTATGGCATAGGAGTGCTTCACAACATTAATTTCTTTTAACAACACCCCTTATGATGAGAGGATATTATTATTATTATTCCTGTTTAACAGATGGGAAACTGAAACACAAAGAGATCCAGGTCAAAACATTCTGCTAACGTTGGGTACCCAAAACTGAGATGTCTGGGAATTGATTTCTCAGAATGTTTAACGTTGTACACCACGATATGTCAGGAGGAATACCACTGACAATGTCTTCTGCAAATGGGAACATAGGAAAAAAAATAAATTAATAGCCAGTTGGGAAGAATTTAGTTTAAATCGACTTCTGTAGGACTAGATGAGAGTGTTGCAGTATCCAGATGCCTTAGCCATGAGATCTTCCATTTTCTTCTGTCCTCTGCCTCTTACTACACTTCTCCCAGCTTCCATACGAAATACAGGCAAAATCCATCAGACACCAGCCTCCTCCTCTACCCAGCCATGACTCATCTCCTGAGCTGCTCCACCTTCTGAACCAAAAGAAATCAGGGTCCTCCGCTAAATATAGTGCATGGTCATGTAATTAAAGACTATACAAACACATGTACAAAAGGAAGCCGAATAAACACTATGCAGGAAACCTTAATTTCATTATTTCCCAACACCCTTTTCTAAATAATAAGCTTTTCAAGGAGAACACTGTCTCCAATTACATATATATATATAAAAAATATTTTTTTTTAATCTATAACTCACATATATATATACACACATATATAAGATAGAAAGGCTCAGGGAGCTGGATCTCTTTAGCTTTGAGAAGAGGAGACTGAGGGGTGACCTCATTAATGTTTATAATTTTTTAAAGAGCCAATGTCAGGAGGATGGAGCCAGGCTCTTCTCAGTGATGTCCAATGGTGAGACAAGGGGCAACAATTGCAAGCTGAAGCATAGGAGGTTCCATGTAAATATAAAGAAGAACTTTTTCACTGAGGATGACAAGACACTGGGACAGGCTGCCCAGAGAGGCTGTGGAGTCTCCACCTCTGGAGACATTCAAAACCCACATGGATGTGTTCCTGTGTGACCTACTGTAGGTGATCCTGGCAGGGGGATTGGACTAGATGATCTTTCGAGGTCCCTTCCAACCCCACCATTCTGTGATTCTGTGAAATGGGATATATAGGATAAAAATTTTATTATATAAGTGTGATCATATAATTTTATACATGTGTATATAAAATATGATCATATAATTTTATATTCTAGTTCTCGAGTCATATCAGCTGAAACTTTCCAAAAACTGGAACAGGTACCTGCCATGGAATACTAAACCCAAATGATTAAAATTTGCAAGCTGAAATTAAAGATGATCAAAATCTGCCTATAACTTTCAGATCAGCACTCTCCCTGTCTCCTTTTCTTTCAGGGAATCAGGATATATGTGCTTGGGTGAGTCATGACCACTTCTATTTTGTAATGGTCACTGCTGAAGGAATACCTAGAGGCAGCACTCCAAATTTCCAGTATGCAGGAAATTCAGTTATTTCATAATTTCATTTCATTCTGAATCAGGAGAACACCTATACCTCCCTTGCCTCAAACTTTCAAATTCCCCTCAAAATTTTATTTGTGTTGGGTTTAAATTGTTCTAAATAAATCAGCCAGAGCTGATACCAACAAGGGAAATTTCAATGTGAATGTTCAGAGTTTGACAGTTACAAGGGAACAAAGAAGCCTGGATAGTTTCAAGCATTCCTAGTTACAGGTACATCACCAGCTGTTTCTAAAATACCACTGCAGTAGAATATACATTTTGTAACTAAATCTTATTGAATGTGCTATGTGTTATTTTCAGTACAGTGTAGCCTGGTTTTCCAAGTACTTTTACCGCCTCAACCACTCAGCTATAGCAGAGTGAGGAGAGGAGCCCTGCTCTCCCCCATCCACAGGCCTGTCTCATGTCATACACTTGTGAAAAGACCCAAATCCAAACTGTTTTAATCTAAAGGACCCATCACTAACCTGTGCAACAAGGAGTGGTGGTTCTTGTGCAGATGCAGCGACTCGCAGGCAGAGCTGTGCCAAGACAGCTCCTGCAGCTCCCAGCACAGGTGATGGCACTTGTGGGCAGATGCAGGGTACTTTTAAAGAGATGGAACCAGGGTTTGGGTTAACCAGGCATTAAATGCCATGGAGAGCTGGACAGTTTGGCTGTTTCATTGACTGATAGCTTGTTCTTTTGTGTTTTCTTATCAAGGTGACAAGTAGAGTGCAAAATGTAACTTGACTCAGATGCCTTTGAAGGAGACCCTGGGGCTTGCTGTGAACCTGAGCTTCTCCTAGTTCACAAAGGATCAGTCAGAAGAACTGCATGAGAACTGTTTGATCAAAAAACCTCTATGTCAGGATCTTCTATTTTGAAGGGAGGTGAGAAATCGGAATTAAACACTCAGCTGAGAACGGCTCTTTCCGTAACACTCAGGCAGTGGAAACCGCTCAGCCCCGCAGCTGCCAGCAGCCAGCGAGGAATTCCCCTGTCATGAGGGCCATGACTCACACGTGCCCCTGCTGCTTCTCTCCCTCAGAAGTAGGGGCCATACTTGTGGTCTGGGATGTGTCAGGAGAAAGGCCCTGGCAGAGGTCCCCTCTGTTACACAACCTCTCCGGTACTGCCCAGAGGCACGGTCCAGCCGGGGCAGGGAGCTGCTGCAGGTGACACGAGCTAGAAGATCCTTTTGCAGCTGATACTTCTTCTCTCCCTTCATTTTCCTTATTCCCCTGCTCCTTTGGAATCATCAGTCACTTGGTCAGCTCCCAGGTAATCATGATACTCTTAGGAAAGTTGATGGGATTTTTAGCATTGGCTTCAGCAATGTAAAATGAAGCTCCACACACAGCAGCGCTGAAACAGGTATTGAGGTCCCTCATCAGGTTTGCTCAATAAATTAACAGAGCTGCTGCTACAGCAGCATGAGCAGTTTGCAACATTTGTATTTGTGCTTTGGGTATTTATTACTGTGTTTTTCACAAGTCCTTTTAATGCCTCCAGGAGTAATTTATGGGGACAGAAGAGCAAGAAAAGAGCAGATCCCACTTATTTAAATCTCTGGACGATGAAAAACACATGAGAAGAGCAGGTTTCACATTGTTTCCTCTCCACAAGTGGCTTTCTGAGGCAGTAAAAGCTATGTAAAGGCAAACATAAACACTGAACAAACATCAAGATATTCAGGTTTGTTTGAATTGACCCAAACACTGCATGGAGATTTTCAGCTCTATTCAGGTTTGGGCTCTGTTTTGCTAACTCATTCCATGACAACCTTGCAGGTTTTAGTTATTGTTAACATACTAACTAGATAAAGGTACTAATTTTTTTTTTTTACTGATTTTACTACAGGGGAGAATTACTTTATAAAAACTATTCTTATTATTAGTCTTGTTGCTTTTCAGATGGATGAGTAATTTGTGTGACTGTGGTGGTTTTTTCGTTTGGTTTTGGTTTTTGGTTTTTTTTGGCAGCTCTTACTGCTCCTGCTCCAGAAAGTGAAGCAGATTGATCTGGACACCCAGGATGGTCCAAATTTCCAGCAACTGACATGTCAGTTATTTATTTTATAAAATAAACAAATTAGTGAAGCATGACTAACAAACTTTTTGATCCAGTGAACACTCATCCGTGCAGTCACAATAAGAATCAGAACCTTTTGTTGCTCAGAGTAATACCAGTGACCTGGGACATTTCACCAAGTTTCCTTCCTAGGGCTGGGCAGCGGAGTTTTGGAGGGTATCTGTCATGCACAAAAGCTTTACATTGTTTTGAAGTCTGACATGATATTATTGACATAAGTAGCATTTGAGCATTTACCTCTTTAAGGAAAATTAAAGAGGTTTCTTTGCCCTGTCTTTTCTCATTAATTGATACTCTGACTCCCTAATTTCCAGATAAAGTTATAGACCATAAGATATAATGTTTGTCTACTTCAGTTCTACTATATTTCATGCTTTTGCCTTGTGAAACCCAATTTATTACAGTGATGGATGTAATATAAGAGTATATTTTAAACAACAATGAGTGTACCTGCTTCGCTGCTCATTTTTCACACAGTCAGAAGACTGCCTCAGAATTTGTTTGAATAATCCAAGATTCATGAGTCTGCAAGACAGGATAGAAAGTTAACTTGAGAGGTTTCCTCTGCTGTTAGTCACACCAAAATGCCATAAAGGCAGCTGGATCCTTTAACACACTATTCTCATACAAAGCAGAGAAATCTCAGTCTAGACCTTCATCCAGCAAAAAACCTGCAAAGATGTTCATCTTCTTTTACCGTTACCTCTGTGTAATCAGAGGAAATAATCCACAACATATAAAGCTGCAAACATGTTCAAGTCTCTGCAAAATCACAGCTATCACAGACCTGAGCTTTGGCAAATTGCAGAATTATTCGTAATTTCACCAGCCTGATTCATCAGAGGAACGTGGAACCACTTCGAGTCACATTTAAAGCTGTTTAAGGGTACTGGGGAAAACTGTGTCCCTTGAACAAAAGGTAGCTTTCTCCTAGCTTCTCCTTCCTGGCTTTAAGGAGAATTAAACCTTTCTGAAACTTGCTGGAAAAGAGGGGGCAGGGGATAGAGAAGGACAATTTATCTCTAAATTACATTGCTCTTCAGAGTAAACCACAGAGAGCTGTAATGGGACAAGTAATTTTTTTTACATGGCGTAATTAATTAGAACCCATAAAACCCAATTAAACAGTACTTTTGAGACTATCAAGTGGTGCATGTTTGAAACTGCAAATATGACAGTATAAGTACATTTTTATAGCTGGGCACACTCCTCAGGATTATTTTCAGTGCTCTACTAAAATGGGAAATGGCACCAGTTTGGCCCCTGCTAATAAATCGTTTGGGAACAGGCGATATTAATAATCTTTATGGGGGTAGGATGGAAGCCAGATGGGGCAGGGAGGGGAGCGTGAAGGTGGCATAATATATTGGCCTGGAAAACATAATCCAGGCCAAAGCAGAAAGTTAATCTTGGTGTGTATCCGAGAGGGCTGGGAATATCAAAGGAGAGGTGGTGGGCTGAAGGGGGACTCACCCTGAGAGATCAGGGAGAGTATTTCCCAGGTAAGGAAGGTAATATCCTGCCAGAGGTGGTGGGCTGAAGGGGGACTCACCCTGAGAGGTCAGGGAGAGTATTTCCCAGGTAAGGAAGGTAATATCCTGCCAGAGGTGGTGGGCTGAAGGGGGACTCACCCTGGGCTATCAGGCGAGTATTTCCCAGGTAAGGAAGGTAATATCCTGCCAGGTAAGCACTGGTTCATCTGCATGAGAAAGGAAGCTAAGGAAAGAGCAATGCTCAAGCAGATGTCACAGCCTCTAGCCAGGCAGGGGCTTCTTCCCATTTGCCAGTAAATGGTGCTGGGGAGCTCCCCTGGCCCCTGCCCTCCATAGCTGGAACAGCCAGTCCTGCCCCACTGCCCTGGGAGGGGGCTGCTGCGTGTGCGTGCATGCGACGGGCTCGGTGCGTGCGTATGAGCTTGATATACAATCTAGTGTGAGTAAAAGCTCACTTTGCCCTTGTTTATTTACATGAGGCCCCATTTATGTTTAACTTGGCAGCCAAGAGGTCTGTGCCTTGTGCCAAGCACTAATTCCTTGACTGCCCTGACAGGCCCTGGCGTGCACACCTGAAAGTCATTAGCGCTCGGACCCATTTTGTTCTCACATTTCGAGGCAGTGACCCGCAGCCATGTACAGCTTCAGCAGACACTTTATCATCTCCCCTGTCATCAGCTGCGAGCTCGGCAGCCCGGGCACTGCCAGACCACAATAAGCAAGGAACTAATGAGGGCTTAGGAGAAGCCTCTATCTTAGCAAGAGGCTCCCCTCTTCCGCATGGAGGGCAACTGATACTCAGCAGAGGCCTCTTTCTTCTTGAATTATGAGTTTGTTTGGGTTTGGAATATTTTATCCTAATAGCAAGGCAGTGTGATAAGTAAACACCCTGTGACAGCTGAGGTTCGGTGGCAGAGCCAGACAGAGTGAATTCTAACAACCCCATTCAGCTTGTGTTGAGTACAATGCTCCTCGTGCAAGCTGCTCCCAGAAAGGGTGGCTTTGTCTTATCAGTCACCCAGAAAATTCCTCCAGAGTCGCCTATCAACACAGGAGGAATATTTAACTTAGAAACGCAGAAAAATATACTTTCTGGTGAGATTTAGAAGGATAAACCTAGTGAACAGCTGGTCTGGATAGATAGCATTGCAGTGAAGATTCTCACCATCTATGGGAAGAACATAGGGAGGACTTAAGAGCAGAGAGGAGATAAGAGCTTCCTGCAGAAATATTATTATGTTATGTGTTATGCTCTCTAGAGGTTTGCAGAGTGCTGTCACATTCTTTATGATACACGAGGAGGCTATTAATCCCTTAGTTTTTAAGAATCCATTTACTAAATTACAGAATCTTATAAATATTTGCATTTCAGAAGTCTTACACCACTTCACCTGCACTGAGACCCTTAAGCTTTCTGCCTTACTTATTTTAAGATCTCAGTCTCCTTAGCAGCTCCAAATACTGCCATTTCAGTTTGCTAGGCATTTTTTTTCCCCTTTTATTCTCTCTGTGCATATTTTTTTCTATTTAAAATCAATGGGGACTGAAACTCTGACAAGCTAACAGTCAGTTCTAGACCACAAACAGGTTTTGGACTAAGTTCTCATAACCTTGAAAAGGAAGGAATGGGAGAGTTAAACCACTGGAGAGCCCCAGATTTCCATGAGGGGCAATAGCATTGCATTTTTTCCTATGGTAGTCTCAAGGCTATGTACTTCACAGTTATCACTTACTAAACATTTATTTTAAAAACAAAACAAACCAGAAAGTCCAAACAAACATAAACTCATTTTGGATTCTTCTGGGAGGCTTTTTCTTCGTGGCTCTTTTGAGCCCTGCACTGTTGAATGTGCAATAATTTAGCACAAGACCTTACAGTCAGAATAGAACCATGGACTTAATAAAATGTTTATACCTGCTTTCAAACACTACAAAAGCAGTATTTTCTCTGAAATATATTAAAAAGATGCTGATACTGACATTTTTTCCTGAGTCTATATAGTTCATATGCAACTTCTCTACAAGCTTTGTACTTTCAGGTCCCTCGTTTCATTGCTTTTGAAAACGTTGGGCTTCTGAACATTCTTCATTCTTGCAGCACCCCTGTAAGATTAGCTAGGGTAACACCTCCCATTTGAAAGATGAGGCACTGCTACACCAGATCTTAATGGTTAGAAATTAAAGTAGACCTGAACATGCAAAAGCTTGATGATTTAATGTAAAATAGGTGAGGTCACAGAATCACAGAGTGTCAGGGATTGGAAGGGACCTTGAAAGATCATCCAGTCCAACACCCCTGCCGGAGCAGGAACACCTGGATGAGTTCACACAGGAAGGCGTCCAGCTGGGTCTTGAATGTCTCCAGAGAAGGAGACTCCACACCCTCCCTGGGCAGCCTGTCCCAGGGCTCTGTCACCCTCACAGTAAAGAAGTTCCTTCTCAAATTTAAGCAGAACCTCCTGTGTTCCAGCTCACACCCATTGCCCCTTGTCCTACCATTGGTCATCACTGTAAAGAGCCTGGCCCCATCCTACTGACACTCACCCTTCAGATATTTATAAACATTAATAAGATTCCCCCTCAGCCTCCTCTTCTCCAAGCTAAAGAGCCCCAGCTCCCTCAGCCTTTCCTCATCAGGGAGATGCTCCACTCCCTTCATCACCTTGGTGGCTCTGTGCTGGCCTCTCTCAAGCAGTTCCCTGTCCTTCTTGAACTGTGGGGCCCAGAACTGGACACAATATTCCAGATGGGGCCTTGCTCCTAGAGTCCATAATATGTTTTCTCCCAAGAGATTTTCTTTTTTTAAAAATCAAAAAAAGAAAAGGGTACTCTGCATTGTACAAGGCATACTGAGATGAAGGACCCTCCTCCTCAGTCCAAGCAACATACATGGCGAGAATAATCTGCCTGGGCACTGCAGAACTGGACATTTAATAGAGATTCACACAGACACATAAAGGGTCAGTGTGTGGTGAAGGAAGGACAGAGAAATTATTTTAATCTTAAATCCTGGTTTAGATGTTTCAGGATAACAGCAAATTTAAGGAGATTAGAAAGTTGGGACTGCAGCAGACTCATGGTTTAGTCAGTTAGGGGGTAGAGGCGCAAAGAATATCAGCAGCCATCAAAGGATGGCAAATGCCATTTGTATAGACATGTGTCATTCCTGTACTGCAGCCAAGTGAAACTACAAACACTATTAAAAGTATAAAGAGGCTTTAATTTACATTCCTGCTAAGGCATCTTTACACTGCCAGAATATTGCAAGTGGGCTTAGTATAAACGAGAACCTGGCCTTAATGTTCAGGCAGAAAAGTGAAACACACAGACATTGACTTGGATTTGTATTCTCTCTTCTGTTAACCCAAGGTATCTGCAGAGACCAAAACTGGGAGGAAGATTATGAATCTTCATGTACCTACATTGCACAGCAGCTTCAGTGAGCACAAATGATCAAGAATCATTTCATGTGACAGCAAAACCGGCCCTACACAGCATCACATCCGCCAACACCATGGTAACACACAGCTAGGAGCACCTCCTGGATCATCTCATCCCCTGCCATCACAGCAATCGTGATGCCAAACTCAGCATTTCAACTCCACCATCCACCTAAACACAAGCCATCCAGGAACCTCCAATACTCTATAACAATCTTCAAACTTGTAGCCCAATAGACTAAAAGCCTTGAATACCACCAGTGCCTTGGGAGCAAGCTGTGTCCTTCACCAGAAAGAGGCACAACAATAAAGTAAATTGCAGTAATTCCTGCCAATGTGACCAGGGGCAATACACACCAACCAGGAGCTTGAGGAACTTCTCAGTACCACCAGCAGCATTTATACTCCTTGCCCATTAGCCCATTTCTAGCTGCAACCAACTCCAGATGCTTCAGAGGAAGATGGAAGAACAAATAAAGCCAGGGGCCAACTGATGCATGAAAACAGGGGAAAAAACAAACAAACAAAAAACCCCTCTCATGCCTGTGAAGAAGACCCCAAGCACAGGGATGAGACATGGGGTTCAGAGCAGACTGTGAAGAGATTTGTCCATCAAAAAGAAAAAATCATCATATAAAAGACACACACAAAAAAGGTAACTCCAGATATAAGCAAAGCAGGTAAAACTCTGAAGCTGCTGAAATTAACAACAAAGCTTTCATGCTTTATTTGGGCCAAGATTTTGTGTTCAATACATTTAAGAAGTTTTGTACATTTATTTCTAAATGAGAGATCCATAGCTCTTGAAATGTCTTCTTGGGATGTGTTAATTTTGATAGGGAAATGAAAGGTGCTAATTTGTCCCTGTCACTGTGTAATATTAAACAGTTAAATGTGGTCTGAGTTTGGAAACAGTATATGGCAGACATCCTTAAAAAAATCACTCAAAATGTATTGAAAGAATAATCTTTTCCAAATCTGTCAACAAGATCCTAGCCACTGTTCCTGGCAAGAAAACTAGCTTAATTTGGTAAAACAATCACTTTTGCTCTCACAAACATTGTAAAACAAATGGGGTCACGGAAAGAAAAATGGGAACATTAAAAAGACCCTTGATAGATGCTCAGCAGCGTGCTGCTGTGTGACTGTGGGGTGTTTCCAAGAAAACCACACAGGTTTTAAAAGCACACGTAAAGGTGGAGGGCAGGATGGGGATGAGACTGCAAGCACTGCTCAGGCACTGCAAAGTCAATTCACCGCGTGGTTTTGCTGTGAATGCTTTTCCAGGTCTCACACCATTGCATAGGATGTAACATCATAATGATGTCAGCCCTTGGAGCAAGGAATGAGCTGATTTATGTTTTACGAGGGGAAGGATGAATACTTTCAAAGGAATGGTGAGTCGAATAATATAGAACTGGTAGGATCCCAGCTCGGGGAACTCTCAGTTACGCTTTGAACTATTTTTAACAAGGTACTGCAAGTTCAGGGACAGTGAGCACAGAAAGGGCCTGCACAGCTCAAGTGGAGCATGGCCTCTCAAAGTGCTGACAATTTTCTGTCAATTCTGCAGAGAGAGAATCAAAATCTCTCTTCCCTTTCACTGAAGGTGACTGATGTAGCCAGGCTGCTGCTTGCAAATAGCTGTGTATGGGAATGAGCATCAGAGCCCGTGCAAGAAACCTTCCCTCCCTGTGCTCCACCCTGGGATGAAGGACAAACACCCACCTTACATTTGAAGCAGCACAAGCCCCTCTCTGCTTTCTTTGGGATGCAACAAGGCACAGCATAGGAAGGAGGGTGCTGCAGCAGGATCCAGGCTTCCTCCATCCTTCCCCCATCAAAGGACAAAGCAATCCCTCCTCATCACACACCATCTCTCTCCCAAGGGTGCTGTGATTTTGTTCTGCCCACTCAAAGAGGTACTTCACCAACTCAGTTTTAACCCCAGCACTTTCAATCTGTAAGGAAACACAAACCCCCCTAAAATTCAAGTATAAGAGGAACCATAGGTAGGTAGGTGGGTATTCCATCCAAACTGCTGTTCCTGCAGTAAGAACATAATAATAAAGACCTTTCCCCAGCTCCCTTTGGAAAGTCACTGCAGATGTGAGTTTCTGCCAGCTCTTGTTATGTTCTTCCTTCTTTAAATGCACGCTTAAGAATATCCAGTTATTGCTGATCACCAGGAATACACAAGGAATAAGTTGTTTCATGAGCTTTACTACAATTATGGATAACGTTGGAAATACACACTGTATATTTCCTGTATGGTGGGACTGCTACAAGCACAGAAAATCCACATTGAAGGGGATTTCTATGCAAACTATGCAGCAGATGAAGATTGTAGTGCAAGCTTGAATTACTGATTCAAGCTGCTGCTTCTCCTCTCCCCACCCACTCCTCTGATAGCTTTTAAACTTAAATAGCCATATAAGTTAAAATGTTCTTTTATAGGGTGAAATAAACAGATTTTATGGTTCAGAAACTGCAAGCTTTGAGATCAACACTTTACCAATAATTCATGCAGGTTCAAGCTAAGGAAATGGCTCATTTTCTTCTCTACAGTTGTTGAGATTTTTTTTCCCCAAAAGAAATCAAGATGCACTTTAAATTAGATGTTATGAAAATTCTGGATGCAGACAATGCTTTCTCTTGACAAAGTACATCTAGCTTGCTGTCTTCTGGGTCTCACTTCCCATCAAATCAGAGGGAAATTACTGCTGAAAAGCTCAGAGGGGCTGGTCGTTGGTACAAAAACATTAGAACTTATTGATAATATTGACAGGGTCTATAAAGAAAGAATAATAAACAAACAAACAAAAACCCCCAAGAATAATAAACAAACAAGCAAAAAAACCCAAGAAAACAAAACCCAAAAAACTCACAGGAAAGCTTTCATATGCCACTCTGGAAATCCAGAAAAGTCTTATGAATGCAAATGTAATTTAGACTTAAACTTCTTTTTAACTATCAAAGCACTGAAAGAGCATTTAGCCCCAGCCCATTCCATGCAACCCTTCCCACTGGGATGATAAGACATCCCAGTTCCAGCTGTCACAGGGAACCTGAGGAGCAGCAGCACTGGCAAGCCCCATATCTCATACTACACATTTCCATTACAAGAACCATCCACTGGAGTTCATGGGTAGCCCTGGCATTTCAGCGAGCCAGGGGAAAAACCATGAACCAGAGATGTGAATTCCAGATTCACACAGGAAAAATTTGAGGTTATAAAAAAACAAGGAAGACAGAGCTTGGAAAGGTTGGTATGATCTGAATGCACAGAAAGTTATTTTCAAACCCTAAAAGAGCAAGAGCTGTATTCTGCTGTGCAGTGGGGAGACTCTGCCCTAAATGCTCTAAAGAAAAAGTGCAGTGCCCTGATAGTTTTATCATAAAATTTGCAGTGAGTATGTTTCATTTACCCATCTATCAGTTTATTCAACCCTCATCACTATTTTTGGATCTGATAGATCCAGTAACAGCAGGTGAGTATTTTTCCTCCCATTTATCAGCATTTAAGTGGTTAAAATTGAGGGGGTTTTTTTTCCAAGCAAAGATAATCCTGTTCCTGAGGACACCAGTAATGGTGGTATATGACAACATAATCAGCAGTGCAAGGATATAAACAACTCCCAATTATCCCAAACCAAAATTTTTTAACATCTTGTTACATTTTTTCCTTAGGCCTTAAAATTACTGAGTTGTTATGGTTGGATGCTTTGTGGTGAATAAATCTAGAATAATTCCCTGGAAAGAGTGAATTGCCGTCAAAGTGCTGTTAGTGCAAAAGACCACAGTACCCAGTTTGCCCTGGCTTTCTCATCCATGGGGGAAAAAAAACAACGTGCTCATTATGTGGGGACAAGAGAGAAATGGGGAGGAGTGGTGGTGATTTGATTTCTAGGAAGCGAGAAGCAGTTGCACAGCCGGCATGGAAAACAGGCAAGAGGGAGAGCACAACGAGAACACCACACAACATCAGGATCTCTTATGTGCTTACTGCTGTCAAAATGCCAAATTCTCTAGGCCTCCAGGTAGCAAACAACCAACCATTAAAACAAAAACAAAAAACCCCAAGCACTGCACACGAACACTATCTAAATGAAGTTTGAGAGGATCAGTAGGTGTCATTTCCCACACAAGGGGCACTGAGGCACTCATCAAGGCTAAGAACTCTCACAGAGATAGGAACACAAGATTTTGTGCTAGAAACAGAGGTGTCACAAGACATGATATTCAGATTTGAAGCAAGATCAAAGAAACTGTGTTGGGAGCTAAATCTAAGCTTGGGCTTTGACTATACCTCCAAAACATGGATGTTTTTGGATCCAGAGTTTGGGTTCTGTCATCCATCTAATCTTGAAATGGGTGGATCAAAGATGTTCAGTCTGAGGCTTAGCAAAGTGCTAACAGATAGTTTTGAATAGAAACGATTCAGTAAAGTGCTCCAAGCAAGAAATAAATTTGTTGGTGGACAAGTTGTGAACTGAAAGAGAAGTCAAACTGGCTGTGGAAATTATTGTGTACCTATTGGTTGCTTTGGTACATTACCTTGTGAGGTTGGCTTTATTTACAAAAGGAGGAAAAAAGAGGTACAAAGTGGTTGAGGAATTGGCCCAGAAAGTTGGTAGCAGTGCCAGAAAAGACTGGAAATTAAGAAGGATGTCCAGTGGTTTGAGAGCTGGCTTGGAAATCAGTAGCAATCATATGTTTGGTGCTCCATCCCAAATTTCCTGTATGACCCTGGCCAAGTCTTTTAGTGTTTTGGTGTCTCTGCTTCCAGCTTGTCAAATGGAGGTAATAAACCTTGTTATTAAAAAAAAAAATCAGGGGACAGAGAGGGAGGTGAAGAACTCTTTCTCACCCTTTACAGTCTCATGACTTATAGATGGCCTGATATACTCATTGAACAAAGGAGACTGGATGGTTTCCTGAATGATTCAAAATAGAAATACAGAAATACAATTATAGGAAAGAACCTATTGCAAAACACTTACAGCCATAGGTACAAGTCTGGTGATAGATTTTCTGACATTTGTGTGCTTTAAGGAAACCATGCTCCTGCTCAAGCTATAGGAAAAATGCAGATGCACAAAACAGTTGCACAACTCAGGCTGGCACTGATATTTGCTCTGTAGATGGCACAAATGCTAATCTTATTTTTGACATTGTTTATGCCAATGTAAAATGGAAATAACTGTAGGCCACCAAGGAATTAATCTTGACATACATGTGTGCGAGATCTGGCCACATCAACTGTATCACTTATTCCAGAGTATGTGTTTTCTTGGCCACTATTTTTCAGCCTACCCTAGTCAACTGCAGTAACATTTTTGGTCAGTACAAAATTTTGACCTGATGTCTGTGCAGATCTGAATGGAATTTCCCCTTCAACACACATGATCTTCCATTAAGCAAAGCCAGTTCCATGATTCCTGGAAGAATTAAGAGGTACAAATATCCTGTAACTCTGGATCCTTGCAGTTAATGTTGTGGTCTCCTTTTAGGGGACAAGAAGATAATTTGTTTACACCTAATGCAGGTGGATCATTTAGGGATAGCCTTAGACACCCAGTGAGTAAAGGTAGATTCCTAAATAATTCAAAGTTAATCTCAGATGTTGTTCACTCTTCTGCTCTAAGTGACCAACTGTTATGCAAATTTTGGAGTGGAAAAATATGCACTCAGCCTTACAAATGGAATTACACCATAGAAGGGTTGCTGTGTTCTGGAGAAAACAAAGGATGAGAGTATAAGACCTTGTCTACAGATCTTTCAGGTTTACTAATCATAGAGAACTGCAACATTTCTCCTGTGGTTACAAACGCTCACTTCATCAGTGGTGACAATTAGTGGTAGCCAAGCATTACTACCACTGTGTCATCCTAACTTGGCTCAGAGCACTTGCTGATGAAGGCTTTTTCTTGAGGCATTGCTATCTCTAATGGAACAACACTCATGAACAACTGTTCTAGTATAGTACAAAAGCAACCTTTTAAATACTTACACAATTAGAAGCTGAATTTCTACTGAGAGCCAAGTGCATGTTTGCATCAAAGGTCAAGCTTGATATAGTTAGGTAATAAAAACAAAATAATTAAATCAAACAATAAGATCAGAACAATGAAATTAATCAGCAACAGAAACACAAAAACCTAAAACTATGACCTTACAACAAAGTGTGACTTTGAAAAGACAGAAGTTGAAACTCCTCCTCCTCCTCACAGTCCTTCAAGCTGTGACTTTCAAAACTTCTGTTCAGCTTCCAACTAAGCCTAGGTGAAAAATCAGGCTCACCTGGTACACCCACGTTAAAATTCCCCCAGAAGCCTACATTGTCCTTCATTTACAGTACACAATTGATCTGCTTGGAGGAGGTAAAGCTGTTGAATTCCTGCTGGAAATGTTAAGACAATCTGTGGAAAAGAAGGGTTATGTGCTAAATCTCACTTGCTCATGGATTTACATTTCTCCACCTTGGGAATGTAGCTCCCCTTTAAACACATTCACTCTTCCCTCAGAAGCCCCACTACAGAGTGTCCTGACAAGCTGTAGGAGAACAAGGCAGCCCCTAAATTTCCTATGCTGAAGTTGAGAGCTTTCCATTATAGAAGGTAAATAATTCTCCCCTTCCTGGAGTTAACTCTCCTCCCTATCTGGCATTACCTCTGGTCTGCCCAAGTGCTCAGGTTGGGTGATTTCTCCAAACAGTTAATTCTGCTGAGGAGGTGGAGAGCCTTTGGAGTCTGCTACATTAGAGTATGTACAACATCCTTCGAGCTGCTACCCCTACATGCTGGTATCACGTGTGAAAATGAGACTGAAATGCCTTTGGGAATACAACCACAGGCCTTTTGTATTTCAGGCATTGGGGGAATTATTCCTCCTGGAAGCCTTCTAGGAATTTTGGATTCAAATAATTCATAGTACCCATATTTTGGGAAAATACATTCCGGTCTAAATGATTTCTGGGATTCTAAAACTTGCTATTTCCTGCCTCCTGCAGGAAGGTCACTTGGCAAAGGCATGCAGTGCCATGTATATATGACATCAGACGTGGACATGGTATTTTCATTTCCCAAGCAATGTCCAGTTGGAAACCACTGAAACCTCTTTAGCCACAGAGACAAAGATACATCAGAGCACATCCTCACAAATTACATGCATCTTTGTGCAAAAGCTAGCACGGTGACAGTTAGCTGTTTCCCTCTGTTGTGTAGACATTCCTATACAGATTACACACCTTACTAATTCTAGTCCAGTGAACTTCCCTCCTAGTTTATAACAGCGTCACATTATTAGTTAGGTTTTCCAGCATCTTTTGATAAAAATGGTGCTTTGATTGCTGTATAAAAAATACAAGGTGAGTTAAACATTCAGTGTTTTCTTATAAAATATTTAGGTTTATAAACTGTTGCAAACATGCTAGTGTTTGTATAAGATTCAGAGACATCTGTAATGCCTTTCATGGAAGATAATGTATAAGCTCTTAGCTACTGCAAAAGAGTTTTAAAGATGCTCTGCCCATCTTAAAGAAGAGCTACTTTGATAACAATTTGGTTTGAGCTTAATGTTTATTCCTCTCACTGCTGTCTAGGTTGAAATTTGCTTACTTTACGAGTGAAGCCCCAATGCATTTAAAATTTAAACACCTAACTAGGACACACTTACTCAGCAAAACACATACACATGCCTGATTTCAGGTACAGGCTCCATGGTTTAAGTCTCAGGGCTCAAATCACATGCCCACATTATTTGTTTTAACAGACAGAAAAGCAGTTGGGAATACAGGCATTTCTGAGGCAGAAGACTGTAGTTCACAAAGGAAAGAAGCTCTAATGACTTGTTCTCAAGATATTGCCCAAATATCTACCACTACTAAGAAACAACTGCTGTTTCAGTTTTTGAATTGCTGTAAGGGGTTTTTGGTGGTGGTTTTATTTTCCACAACAGTGAAGTTATCTGGTAGATATTTTACTTTTCTTCCTTCTTAACAGTTTCCATGACATAAAATAAAAAAATAAAGCTACTTAGACTACAAGTACACAATTGTTCCTATATCCAACAAAAGGCTAAGCAGAGGTGAGATTCTTCCACCATCAACAGACTACAAGATGTCACATTTGCATCTTGGGCCTTTTTCGTGCCAAACAACAGGAATAGTCAAGAATATTTCGGATTTTGAGTGCATTGCTCAAAACAGAACAATATCAGAGAGACTCTCCTTGGATTTCTCTTTCAGCTAATTTGGAGGTAGCACAGCTGATGCAAGATGAGTGTAAGTGTCAACCAGACAAATGCAATGCCAATAGCTGAACAGCACAGTCTGAAGAGAGTTATGGTATTCCCCCTCAAACCTATTTCCATCACACATCAAGTGTAAACATCGATCAAATGTGGTTCCGAATCAAAAGACTTACAGGGAGGATCTCGAGTTACCTTCACCTGGATCCATTCAATGTCTTCAGAACAACCCTGCCAATCAATCATGTTATGACTTCTGCAGATGGAGCATTTTACAGCATTTCATATTTTAAAGGACTAAGTGGCTGGTTGCACGTGCCAAACCACCAGCTCCACAGAATGACAAGCTTTCTGCTTCCTCACACAAGTCTAACAGACTGGAAAATAGCAATGCAAGATGCCACAGCAGAGTTTCTCTGCTAATAAGGAGTAATTTCCATACCTACCTCTATCTTTCCATATCTATTTTTTTAAGTTCAAACATAGTAAACTCCCCAAAGCAGTATTTCCTTCAAAGATCAAGCCTTTATGGAGCTCCTCCTCCACCCACATCTAATTGGCCTTCTTCATAGATTTGCAAGCCAGGACTGAAGAAAGTGACAGCTCCCTTCTGATATATTTGTATTTTAATATACAATATTTTAGTATACAATAATTTAATGTCTATCATCTAGACACAGTGGACAGAAAGGTGATTACCATTTTGGTAGATAAATGGCATCTGGTACACAGAGCAACATAGGGCCACAGAAACACCAGCACAGACAAACAATTGTTCTCAGAAGTCCTCTGTACAATGCTAATGGCACTGAATATGACCTTCAAAAATTCTTTGCATAGTAAATTAACTTTCCTCAAAGCATGAATTTATAGAAGAAAGGGAAAAAAAACCCCACCAAAACTGAAGAGCTTTTATTTTGAGGACAAGGACGTTGTGATAAATTAAAATAAATTTATTCTTTAAAATAAATTTAAATAATTATAAGCTGAGGAACACCTTGAAAAGATTCCCTTCACTGCTCCTTTAGTTTAATTTAATGAGGGACACTAGATAACAATGCCAATAATAGATTGTTGTGGTAACTCATCATGGCCACTACAACCCAGCTTTAATCAGACAGAAAAATATCAAGGGTTGGCCAGTGCAATCATTATAATATTGAAATTATTTTTTAAAAAAAGCAAGATATTTTAAAAGAGAACCTTTGTTTATTTGATTAACTCCTTGCCATCTATTTTAATGCTTTTCTCTTCTTCATGTAGTCATTTTCCACTCATTTCTCCTAGCTTCCCTGCTTGCTTTGCTTAGCAATGCACGTGTTGCAAGCACATGAAAACTATTCCAATGGCACCAATCATGCATGTTCTTGAAAGGCAGCTTTACCCTAAAAAGCACCCAGAGTCAGAACAAGATGTGAGACAAGTGGATCCAGCAAATGAATAGGAGGCATTACAGTGAGGCAATTACGATGAATATAAATAAGCTGGAGAGAAGAAATATCATTTCACTGAAACATGCAATTTTACTGAGCCCAAAATCATTCTTAGAGACAAATCTGCCTTCAGAGTGCTTCCAGTATGAGGATTTTTGAGGTTGGGTCAGTTGTGATCAAAGACAGCAACATCTCAGATATTTCAACCGACTCTCTCCACATTTTGCAAAGGCAAATTCTGAATGTGAGAATTGCCATTATCTGACCATCTCACGTTGTAAAGTTAGCAAGAAACATCTTTGGGAAGGAGAATGTTCTTCAAGCCAGTTAGTCCATACCCTCTCTTGGTTTTACAAGAAGCCACCATGCAGAATTACCTAGAATACTTCAGAATGAGCTAGCTTGAGCATCAAAAGCAGTATAGACATGCTAATCTAACAAGCTGCTCAAATTAATCAGGTGGAGTTCCATACTGCACAACTGCAGATAGTGCAGTGGGAGCAGCTCGGCCAGGTACCTCCATACTCTACTGCACAGCCTCCTCTTGGCACTGCACACCTGTCCAATCCATCCAGAACCACCAAACATAGGAAAGATCATGCAACAATGCACATTTCTGACAAGCTGCAACCAAGTCAGACAAGTCTGGTCACCCAGACACTGCCAGTAACTCTTGTTAGCAATGATCTACGGGATGAAAAACATCCAGCAAACTACAGCTGTTTTGTTTTGAGGCTTTTTATTGTGGGTTATTTCTTTTTTTCTTTTTCTTTTTTTTTCATTCCCTCCCCCCATTAGGGAATTACTAATTGTTCCAAAGAGCTGTTAATTGGCTTACAGTTCCACATACATGGTCAAACTGCTGGTCAGCTGGCAGGCACATCGTGCTTTCCCAACAGATTTATTTCACAGCTGGATTTGCCGTCTGAAAGGTCCTTCCCATTTCCAGCTCTGCAACCCTTCCAGGCAGAAGGGAGGAGAGGAACAGCCATGCCTTTCCAGAGAGATGTAACAACCCTAGCAGGTTCTCAGCATGTCAATAACAATCTAATCAGACTGCATTATACTGAAGGGAAAATGAGATTTCTGACTTTGCCAGAACACTTCACGCATCCGCTTGCTCTGACAAACACATACAACACACTCCAGTTTCCAGATGCAGATAAGGATAACCACAGTGTGGAAAACAATCCAAGAACTAGTCTAGCCAATTCTTAGCTGGACCTCAGCCTCTTTCCATCTCCTCTCCTTACTCTGGAATAACAATCGCTGCCTGTAAATTTAATGAAATTTCACAGACAACTCCTTTGTGTTTATGACAGACGGTGCCCTGCTGCTCTGAGGATACGTAGGAAAGATGACTCAACAAACTGTCCCACCTTGCCTCTCCCCCAGCCTTGGTGGAATCACAGGGAAACCTGCAAACCCAGCAATGCCCAGGGAGCAGGAATTAGCCCTGGAAAAGTCCTGATGGCATCTCTAAAGAAAGAACAGCTGCAAGAACCTCTCCTTCCCACAGGGCTGACCAACTGTACAGAGATGTCACCAGGCTTTTCTTCTGCTCCATGTAATTCCTGCTAGAGCTCCCTCCTTGGGCAGGGCTGATTAAAGCTGACTTAACCCCGACTGTAAAACTGGGGGTACCATCCCCAGATGGCTGTAGTTAACCTAAATTAACCACTGGCTTGTGAATGGATGAGCAATGAACCCCCCCTTAGAGAGCAGAGTTCCATGTTGGCTCCTTCTCCAGCATGCTCATAGGCAAGGACTCATACCCAGTAGCAATCTGTCCTTAGCATAAATAAATAATTAAATAAATAACATTATAAAATAACGTCATAGGATTCTGATTTCAGATCCACTGCCTGGAGGAAGGAGGAGGATATTTTATTTCTTTCCTGGCTGATTACCTAAAGAGAAAAAAAAAATAAAAATAAAAATTACTAGCTCCAGTGAATGAAAAAGAACCTTTTAGTCCAAACGCCTCAGTCAGGTCATCCAAATTCCCGGTTGCCTTGATCTCTTTTCCAGCCAATGAGCTTCTCTTCAGCTCTGACTGATGGTGTCATATATTTAAAAATGTGTTTATTCTGACAATTTGCTGTACTTTTATGTAAGAGGACAGGCAAGCAACCCATCCCCAAAACCTCAAGGAAACAGCACAAGCCTTGGCTGCTAGACTAGTTGGCTCCCTGTGGACTGCTGATTCTTGGACAAACTGTTATTCCATCCTCAAAATATGTACTTACACTGAAAAAGAAAATGCACACACAAACATACAACTAGGTATTAAGAGCTTTGGTAGATCTGTGACTCTGATCTTGTGACTAAGGTGTCAGCTGCTTCTGAAGAAATGGACATGGTAGTGGAAAAAAAACCAACAAAAACCTAAACAAAAAACCAAAGGAAGAGTGAACACTGAACTGCCCACAGCTGGACTGAGCTGAACTTCCACTGCTGAGCCACTAACGCTAGGTTTTCCTCATTGCTTCAGTGTCAGTGAGGTTATGGAAACCAGAGAGTCAAACAAATGGGAATTTCTAAACAGATCAAGAGCTAAAGGAGGGGGGGGAAAAGGGTGTGGGGGAGAATATTTGGAGAACATCCGTTCCGTGAAGAGTTGTGTGTTTCTCAGGGTACCCAAGAGAAGGGGACACAGGCCTATACAAGACAGGTCAGATCACATCACCTCTTTCCTATTTCCCTTGGTTGCTTTTTACCACTCCCTTCTGAGTACATTTCCCTTTGGTTGTGAGAAACACATAATCCACCAGCCCTCTTAAAAAGCACGTGGCAGTGGCACTGCCTGAAACAAAAACCAGATTTCTGCCTTCAAATCCCCTGCTCTACCCTCTCTGATCAGACCTAACCTTCATCTGAACAGAAAAGACAGGATTTTGGAACCAGGCACAACCCCACTGTACACCAAATGAGCACAAGCATTATTCCAAACACAGCTGGTGGGGCTCCTTGGTCCCCCTCACTCCCTTTCCCTACAGAGTTCACCTCTGGTTTTCACACAAATGCCTGCATGGCCACAGTGGAAATGTGCTCCCAGGTCTGCACATGCTTCTCCATGCTCAGGGGTCAGCAGCCCTGCAAACGATGCCAGACAGTGACATGATGAATGGAGCACAGGGACTAGATTAAAATAGACTTTCAAATGCAGTTCAATTTAAATAAATCCCCCTATTTTTGTTGCTGTTGACTGGCTGAAACTACTTTTAGTCTTTACCATTTGTCTTCTTTTTCTACAACCTATTTGTAGCTAGCACAGATTGCCATAGACTAACAACAGAGGCACATGAGCTCACTGTCTCCTAGGCTACACCCACACACCACATGCTCACATTCCCATGGGTTGCCCCAGTGAAGGTCCCCACTTAGATCCAGACCACGAGCTCCTGGGTTGTCCACCTGCCACCCTACACTGCACACTGATGCCTGTCCTGCAGCCCTCTTCCACCCACCATCACCTCACACCCCAGAGTCCTGGGATGTACCCCATATTGGGATCTTCTTCCCACAGCTATGTCCAGCATCCAGTGCAGGTCAGCTGCATCAGCACCCTATCACAGCCTGACATCCAGCTGATGTATCAGGGGAGAGAAGATGCTGAAGACTGCACTGAGGGCTTGCCAGGGGAGAGGATGCAACCTACATGGAGGTGGTAGACAGCCATGCTCATCTCCAGAGCCATAGAATGCACCAATCAACCTTGAGCGAGTCCCTGTCCAGCACAGCTGAGCTGCAGGAGGAACCCTCAGGTGAGTTCACTCAGTACACTGCCCATAGGTCATAGTATCCAGTGGCAGGACCCAACTGATCTCCATGCCCAATACCAGGCTGCTAATAAGACAAGGGGAAAAGACAAGAAGCTCATGCTTGGTATCTTCAGATGATATCAACTCTGGAGGACAGCCATCCAAGACCAGAAGGAACTGGGTATCACCAACTAGCTGCTGATCAAAGCAGAGCATTTTTTTTAGCTGTAAGGCACAGAAATTTGACACTAAATTCTCCGTTGCCAGAGCTTTGCCAACATGAAGCACCACTGTCACTATAAAAGGTGCCCAGACATTCCCATCCATGGCACTGCCGTAGATAGGACATGCTTTTCCATCCAACATGACAGCAATTAGCCCTGGATTATTGCCAGTCTACAGGGTGCCCTGCAATAACAGCCCAAGTTCCTGCTCATCACTTGGGACAACACACAAACACTCACATTAGAAACACAGCCACAAGGACTGCAGGTCTCTTGAGCTTCTGCACCTGCAATCTGAGACAAGCAAACATCTCCTTTCCATCACATGACAAAGTACATAGCTTCTGTCTGTAATGTCAATGAAATCATTTCTCAGGTATCTGCAGCCCCGTGGGGCTGACCTGCAGGGCTTGGAGGTAACTCTGCATCTCTGATGTTCTCAGAAATGTCACCAGTGAACAGACACATATTGTGGTAAGTACAAAAAGACTCTGATATCAACATATAAAACCTTTTCCTGCTATCAAATAAAAGCAGAATAAACTGGCCACACAAAGAAACTACTGGCAAAGAGGAAACCCCAGAAACCCAGCCCACATTTAACATCACTCAAGGGGACTGCCTGCTCCATCGTGAGTCTAAGAACCAAGGAAAACCACTTACAAAGACTGGCAAACAACAGTTAAAATTCACAGCTGTAAAGTATTTTAATCTTTTTTTCTTTTTCTTTCTTTCCCCCCAGTCTCAGGGTGCTGGGCACATCCAAAATCCTGCTTGTGCAGCCAGCTCCTGTTACCTGGGAGGCAATGCAGGGAGACACAGGGACACTGTGGGACAGCAGTGTTGGAGAAGCACTTCTGCAGATAGTGGTTGATGTGACCATCAGTTCTTCACAGGTTCTGCTAGTGCTAGTGTCTGTCTTCGTGGCAGTTCACCTCCCAAAGCCATGGCTGCCAAGTAGGGTAACATTTTGCCCAGTTCATTTCTTTCTGCTTGCTGTGTCATGGTTTGGTGTAAGTCATCATGATCTCAATTCACAGCAGCCAAATAGCCCTATAAATCCCAAGGGTGCTAGAGCTGTCATGACTGCAGTCTACCTAGCAGCTTCCTTGCCAAAAATTTCCTGCAAAACCTCCTATCTGAGGCAGTCCTACATTTCCCACCCACATGGTTCTTCCTGAACCTTTCCAGATGGGACACATTCAGTCAGCACTGGAAGGGCTCAGCAGCCTGGATGCTATCAGCAGTTTGGGGATGTAACCTCCAGGGATCTGTATCAGGACTGCACAGATCTCATTGATCTCCTCCCTTTTAACTTGGCAGAAAGCTAAAGTTTTCAAAAATTATTCTCTTTAACCCTTGTGAAGAAGAGATCTCGGGGATTTGAGTGCTGATCTTCATAACTCTTCATTAGGAGGTGAAGGAGCTTGTTCGAGATTCTGATCAGTGCAGCACAGCTCAGAGGAGCGGGTCAGAAAACGTCAAAGATGGATCAACATTGAAGAAGATGGTTGTGTTTCTCAATGAGCTCCACGGTTTAAAATGCTGGAGGGCAGTGGCCAGGAGGGAGGGAAAGGGTGTACGGTGACATGGAGGAAGGGAGAGAAAGCCTTAGCCAGCAATACAAGCATCCTGAGTCACTCTGCTGGGGAGGTGAGGCTGCCTTGCCAAGGAAAGGCTGACAGAGTAAGTCAGATGCCTGGACTAATTCCATGGTGTTTAAAAAAAATTAAAAATATATATCTTTTTTTTTTTTTTTTTTTTTTAAACAAAATGGGGCAATTCTAGCCACAACCAGAATATAAAATCCCACTGATGTGAGCCCTGGTCACTCACTGCTCTGACTGCCAGGGCTGCCCCTGTTGGTGTGGACAAGCAAGGGGGTAAGCATGGTCCATGCCAGGCTTCTGAATGAGCCACAACCCCAGGCTTGTGCAGAGCAGCTCCCAATGAATCACGAGCGTGTGCAAGGCAGAGCACTCCAGCCACTCCCCCACGGCCACGGCGAGCATCGCTCCGCTGCGAGCGTCGAGGGGAGCCGTGTGCTCAGTCCCAGCCCTGCCATTGCCAGGAGGGAGCTGCTCCCCATCCCTGCGCCATCCCCGCCTCCCTTGGAAATGCAGCAGCTGTGAACATCTCCAAGATGAACATTTTTAGATGAGAGAGGAGCTTGTTCTGCTGACTCATAAATGTGATTTTCATAAAGAAGCGGTGATTTTGTTGAACTCTGATTTCACTTTGCCTAGGTCTCCACAGCTGTTTTCTGCAGCTATAAGCCATCCAGGTTATTAATTATTTTCCTTTTTTTTTTCTGCTATAAAACCTTCTACATTTCACTGAACTTTTAATTAGAAATACAGCAATGAAAATCTGATTATTTTTTTTTTAATATATAGCAAAAGTGCTGTGCTACCTACCAAGGCCTTTGAAAACATAAGTGTCCCTACCAGCAAACCTCACCCCTTTTTTTTTTTAACTGACAAAATACAAAGTGAATACAAAACCTGAAAAAGAAAATAACTTTTATTTTCCATCATTACTCGAGCACTAAAAACACACTACATTTCATAGCCCTCTGAACTGGGTTAAAGTTGGTTCTGACAACAGGAGGAAACCATATTTCCATTTTGTCTTATAAGTATTTTTCCTGCAGTGCTTTGCTTCAGCACTGAGGGTCCAAGGACCTAGGCACAAAAGTGTTTGCAGGCAGAAATAAGATCTTTCATTAGATGAACCGGAATAGCTGGAAAAATTAGATAAGTTTCCAGGTGCTTCCTAACCAGTCAGTCTCACACAGTCACTAAGACAAGTCTATTAAACCCCTTGAGCTGGAGAACTCCACGGGCTCTGCTTAGGCTCGCTTTCAGTCCTTGTTTTCAGAAGCATAAGTGGTTTTTACAGCTTACTTGACCAAAGGGCAAGGATTAGATCTCTCCAGTTTCAGAGAAGTGTCTGCTCACCTCTTAAACCAGCCAGAATCACTTCAATTACTTTAGTAGCTTTGCTTTCTTCCGGGCTCCTTCCTTTTCATTTGTGAAAAGAAATGGCCAGAAGAGTGATCTAGAAAATAAATACACACAAAACCCATAAAAAAGCACAAGTAGACCCAGTCCCCTTTTGTGATCTATCATATCTATTCTCCTTAGTTCCTTCCCAAGCCCAACTCCACCAAAATCCACATCAGATCACGGAATCACAGCACAGTGGGGTCAGAAGGGACCTCAGCAGGTCATCCAGTCCAACCCCCCTGCCAAAGCAGGTTCCCTACACCAGGTTGCACAGGAACAGGTCCAGGTGGGTTTGAACATCTCCAGAGATGGAGACTCCACACCCTCTCTGGGCAGCCTGTCCCAGGGCTCTGGCACCCTCACAGTAAATAAGTTTTTCCTTATGTTTGGGTGGAATTTCTGTTGTTCCAGTTAAAGTTTGATTGCTCCCAGTGCAGTGACCCTGTGGTACAGCTGCTGGAGATCAAAGGTGATGCCATGGTATTTCATAGGGCAGTGACCAAGTCACCAGCTCCATCCTAACCCCATAAAATTCATGGAGAGAGAGGAAGGAGGACGGTAGGGTGTCCAGCAGCGTGCTTCTCCCAGGTACCATAGACCTTCCATTCTGTGAACTCAGCAGATAAGAATGGAAATCACTGATGGAAAAACGGGGCACCAGAGAGCACAGAGCCCTCTTCGTGATCTTACCTGCAGCTCAGTGGTATGTGGGGCTTCTACACGTACGCACTGCAAGCATGACTGCAGAAAAATAGCACTCAGTGCTGTTAAAAATGATCTTATTTAACCTTTGAAAATGAAAGCAATGATTATGAAAGAGGTGACAAGGTTGTTCTGGATATTCTAATTGAAAATTGCTGCCGTTTTCCCAGCTCCTCTGGATATGGGGCTTCAGTTAATCAGAATTCAATGATAAATAGTGCTGGGAATGATAATGGGTTTTGGATTATTTGCTCTCAGCAGAAGACAGTCAGCAGAAAATCAACGTGGGGCTGTGAGGCCTACTTTCGTGCATGGACACCTCACAAGATTTTAATATCAGCAGAAGAACGAGCAACCACCACACTCAGAGCTGCTGAAGCCATGCTCACAGCTCAGCAGCCTGCAGAGCTCCTTCACACACCACCAGCAGACCTCAGCAATGGGGTCAGACTCAGGTGCTTTGGCAATAAGCAGTGCAGAAAGCCCAGAAGGTGTCTGAACCTGGAGTCCTTCTTTGGAAGAACAAAGGTAAAATCATCCAGGCAGGATCTGAATCAGTAGCTGGTCCTGACACCTGAACTACTAGCAACCCCAAAGGCTGCTTTAAAAACAGAAACAAAATCACAAGATTTGTCAGCAGATTTTCATTACAAGGAAGCTGAGGTCAACCATATTTCTAAAGTAATTTTCTAGTACATATTGGTTAGACTTGAAGTAAGTGCCCCTCCTCCACCCCACCCCCTCTTCTTAATAAGTACAATTTACTACAGTTGCATAAAAATGAGTAATACATTAGCTTCACTTAGACCCAATATGAAATGAGTCATTTCTTTCCAGCACATGACCAGGTTATTATGTCTCTCCTAAGTATACTGCAGAAAAACAGGGAAAGATGTTACTTTTTTCCCATAAACAGACACTGTAAATCATCTGATTCTTTTAAGTGACAATGAGTTCACCTCCTGAAAAGGTCCATTTGAATTGCACCTTCCCCTGTCATACCCACATCCCCATGGCTATGACAAGCCCTGGGAAAGGGACATGCACTTTGTTCTCACTCAGACAAACCATGTCTCTGTCTGTTGACAAGGAGAAAAAGAGTCTTTTTGACAATGGGGCCCCAGAAGGAATAAACATGGTACCTTTATTTATAGATCCAGGACTCGATAATCTGATCATTAGATGCTCTCTTCAGGCTTTGAGTAACCAGTATTTATTCTTGCCCTGATTTTTTTGGCTTTTCTGCTCCTCTCATCTTTCCAGCTCTCTACATCTCAGACACACTCTCTTTGGAAAGGTGGCAGGTTCTGGTTGGGATTATGAAGTGCAGCATTTGTGTAGCTAACGTGATTAAATTGAAAACACTATTCGCTCTTCCCCAAGCTCAGCGTTGCCCTTTGGATTTCTTTCTCATGTTTGAACTAAAGGAAACATAGCATAGGCCAGGGGTTCCTGATTGGCTCATAAATTAGACTCAATTTAAGAAAACCTGGCCAACTAATCCAAGAAAGTTACTCTCTCTTAAAACAGAGAAATTTACATTGGAAATTAAAAATGCTGCAGGAAGGAACCCTGAGAGTAGGCTAGAGCCCTTCAACCTTTGTGCTTCACACCCCAGAGCAAACAAAGATATTTTACCACCTACAAGGCAGCACATGCTCTGCAGTGACCAGGAACTCAGCAGGGTTTGGGAGCTGCTGCCATCACAGGAGCATGACACCTGGCTGCTGCCCTGCCCCAAATCACTGTCTTACACTTGGGTGATGCAGGAGGGATCAGCATTATCTTGCTCTGTAGTGGCAGTAACATTTCTGTGTAATCTATCTGGTTACACTAAAGTCAGGGTGGATTCACTGAATTATTTGTTTTTCTTCACCTCTGACCAGTCCCTCTGGAGCTACAGGGCAAACTTATAAATATACCTAAGTGGAAATCACAGGCAGGATCAACGGTAAAAAACAAACCAGTTATTAACCTATTTGCTTTAACATAGCCTGACAGAAACCAGTTGTTGAGTCCAAAATCTCACCTTAGGGAGAAGCCTCTATACTCCTTTCATGTCTTTTATATCCTTTCTGGCCTGCTTCACATCCAAATTCACAGAGCATGTTTTAAACATCCAGGTGGACGCTCCCTGGTGTCATTCTCATTGACAGATCCAATCACTGTCAGCAAACGTAGCCTGGCAAATATCTCTGCTATAGTCTAACCTAACCTTGCCCTTCACTGCCACCCAGAAACCAGCCCATAACTTAACTGACTACAGAATACATCTCCTTTTTCCCTTCCAAGGAGATCTCTTTACTAGACCAGCTGATATGGCAGAAGGAGACAAAATACATGTCATGCTTCCAAGCCTGTTCTCAAGGTCAGGAATGGGAGTAGGAGATTTTTCATTCACATTAGAGTATTCGTTTGTTCAGTGGCATTGTATGACTGACTGCACTTGTTGTACTTCCAAATCCATATGCAACTTTCAGCTCTCTTCAAATAGTAACTGCTGTATTGACTGATGCATTTTCTACGTGAAAATATTCACCCTGCACATTAATATCTGACAGTATTGATAGTAAACAAAGTATTCACTACATGTATGCACACCACAGTTTGGTCCCAGTAGGGATACTTCAGTATCCCACTACAAACAGAGATTTAAACATCTTAGTTTTAAGAAAAGTAGGAAAAAAGAAAGAAAGAAAAAAAAGCCTTATTGTCACTTTGTCACTTTGAGTCAGAGGAAGGTACAAGAGTCTCACTTATACCATTTTTTTTGTTTGGTCCACAATATAGGAAGAAATAATCACTTTAAACATGACAATCATATTCCTCTGGATCTACACAAATGTGACCAAGACCACAGTGCTGGTAAAAATTCACAGAAGCTGCTCTCCTGCCTCCACATCTGCAATGCAGATCCCCATGATACTTCTGCAAACTAAACTCCCCCCACTTAGCTCAATCCATGGAGCTACATATAAGTGACTTGAAGCTCCTTTTCAGATCCTATATCCTGGAACTTCTCTTGCATTGTTCAAAATCTGGGCTAGCAATACTGAAACCCTTTTTTTTCTTTATGTTACATGAACTGCATGTTACCATCTTCTCACTTTGCAATCTGAGCCAGATTTTAATCCATTGCCTTCCACTACCTCAGACCTGAGGGTACACTGAGGTCACATTTCCTATATTTTCTCTGAAATCATGAAACCTACAGGGGAAGGGGGGTAGAATATATTTTAAGACCTTCCATAACTCAAGACCTGGAGCTACAAGAAAGGACTATGCATTGCAGCACTGATGATCAAATCATGAGTTGGCAAGACTGGGCATTCATTCAACTGAACCACAAATGAACTTGAAACAGTGACTTGCTTTTCTCCCTTTGTTTCAGATCAGCCCAGCATCTTTTCTGACATAAAATGACCCAGGTCATTTCTGCTCTGAATCACCAGCAAGAAAGGGAAAGGAAGAAAAGTGAAGATATCACACTCCACATCTTCATCCTGCAGCATATTGCAGAGGGCACAACTTGATCATAACTTCTCTCACTCTCCCATAACTTCTTGCAAAATAAACCCTCCTCACATCCAAGACATAAAGCAAAGCAGTTCCTTTCTCGCTTAAAGTGCACACTGCCCATGATGGCAAGATAAAACTCATCCAACAAAGCACAGAATTTCAGCTTATCTTGAGAAAAATGATACCCCAGCCACAAATGGTGAGGGTCATGCAGTGAATGCACCATGCCCAAGGTTATGGAAAGATCCACATTAAGGAGAACTCAGACTCTCCACCCCTACGTTGCTTCTGCACACAAGTGAGACAAAAGGACTGTTGCCCTTAAATTGCGGATACTGAGGCTCCACCACAACCAAGCCACACAACAGCACCCATCCAAGGGAGCTATCTTCTCCTTCCCAAAAGAAGCACTTGTAGGACATGGCTGCACTGGGCAGCTATCCCCAGACTGGTATGCAGAAGACACATCCACATGCAGCAGAAAGCCTAACACATACCCTGAAGCAAGGTGACTATGTTATTAGTTCAGGTTTGAGGCTGCTTATTACTGAAACCTGTACAGGAGAGAAACCTACCTGTTTGGGATCATGCTTCCTCCTCTGTCCATAGGGACAAAACACATGGATGTAGGAACTACAGCAGCCAAGACCATAGCCTCACTGGGAAGTGTGAGGCCTTCCCCAGCCCAAGGAAGTGCAGGCATAGCATCATTTCCATCCACGCTCCCCTTCATCCTCAGCCTCTGCTCCTGAGGAAGCAGCCTTCATCACCCTCCTTTCCCTCAGAAGGATCATACCTATTTCACTGCACAGCAGAGGCAAACACCGAGCTGCAGATCACCAGTGGCTTTTCATGTTCCTCTGTGTATCAACAGCAATGCCTGAGCCAAGTCTGGATGCAGGTTTAGTCCCTCTGGATGCAGAGTGTATCCGGGGGAGAAAGTACATCTTGATCCTCCACCAAGGACCTCTGCTAGCTGTCAGACCCACAATGATTATGGCTAAGGAGGGAGAGAGGAGGGGTATATTACATTGCTTTCCTTCAGACAATGCTTCAAAATTCCTGTGTTCAACTATGGAAAATACAAATGTTGTGGTTGTTTCAACCGATCACTCTGGCAGTGGTTTAAAAAGAAACAAAACAGAGCCAGGAAACCCCAGATTTATAAAGCTGCAGCCTGTTTCCTAATAGCATGAAGGAGAAAACCTGCCTGTACACACATGTTTTTCCAGCCCCTACATTTGTCATCTGTCCTGGTCTTCCATCCAAGGGTATTTCTTTAAGACACCTCCAGGTAAGCAGAACTCCAGCCCTTTTTGTCCAAGCCAGACAGCACTATGGCAGCCAAAGCGACGGGCCTGCCTTTTGGTTTGCTCTTAGAAACAACCATTAAGGTCATTGAACAGGCAAAACCCTGGGCCAGACCCTCCTCAGGAAACCCCAGATACATTTCCAAATAGCAAATTACACACGTGAAAAGACTTGGCAGAGGGGACAGGCCTGCTCTACTGCCTTACCTTCCCCCTAGCCTTCATCTGTTCACTTCCATCCTTGGCTGTTTTACTGCATAACCATGCCTTTAAAAAAGTGCAATGCCTTCTCCTGATAACATCACCCTGGGGAAGCCAAAGCACTTCAAATGCAACGGTTGGCATTAGACAAGGAGAGTTATTGTTACGCTTCGTACCCCTACTTGAGCTCGATTTGGGCATAGAGTAGAAGTGCAGAACAGACAGACAAGTGCTGAAAGCAGAGAAAACACTGAGGTTCCTCATCCAAGGCAGAAGAGGGGGAGGGAAACAGGCTGGAGGTGACTGTTTAGCCAGCCTCTGTTAATCAAAGTGAGCCATCCTCATCGATATCCCTTTGCTTTGGCAGCTTTTCAAGAGGGGGGAAAAAAAAAAGAAAGAAAAAAAAAAAAGAAATCACACTCTCCTCGTGCAACATGCTTTAATTGCTATGTGTACTGCACACCAAAGAGGAAATCCAGGGGGTTATCAGCAACGTGATGAGCTGCATCGCCTTTAATGCTTTAAAGAGAAAATTCTTGCAGTTGGGGAGCAGGAAGGGGGAAGGCACATCCCCTCCTCTGACCCACAGGGCACATTCTTTGCCACTCCATCTGCCACCCCCAGCTGCTAAATCCTCCATCACCAGCACAAGGTGATCTCAGACCAAAGTGTGCTGCTAACACATGAAAGGAAACAACTTTGGCCGGTTGCCTCCTTACAAGCCCTGCTCTCCCCACCCCCTTCCTTCCCTTCCTCTCTGACATGTTTAAAGCATCTGAACGTCAAGGTGCTGAGATATCACAGAGCGAGTTTCCCTTCCCTGTTCTGCTTAGATGGCTCTTGCCAGCAGCTCCCTCCAGCCCTACTCTCAACCCCCTGTTTTCCATGAGGGCTTCCCTCCCTCCCTCCCTCCTTCCTTCCTTCCCTCCTGCTCTGGAGCCGCTGCTCTGGAGCTCGCATTATTTCCTTTCTCGGAGCCTACAGTCTGGAGCCAGCGAGGTTTGTCTGCTTCCCTGGGTTCAGCTAATAAATTGGGATCAGGGGGTCACACAGCAGGGGACTTGGAAGCCTGAGAGCCTCTGACACCATTTTTATTAGTTTTTACTATACATACCATTTCAGGAGCCGGGATGCCATCCCAGTGGGGCCCTACCCATTGCTTAGTAACTAAGATTTTGTAATCTAAATTTTGACAAGGTCATTTTTTACCTTGGGAGATGGTGGGGGGAGGGAGAACCCCCACATACATTAATTACACAAACACTGTAGGGACAATGCAAATAGGAACCCATTTCCCTTTTGCATCAGGGTTACAGAATGAAAAATCTTTTTCTATGGGGCTATTACAAGCCAAACAGGCCAGGGTATTTTAAATGACACACTGATAAAGTCCTGTCCTCTGCTTGCAGGTTGGAAGAGTGCATTTCAGCCTTTCCCTTGTCTGTCCCTAATAAAACACGCTGTCAGCAAAACTGACCAAACCTGGAGGTAGCCACAGAGCCCTGATGCCCAGGTTATATTAAATGCCCCCACACCTCTGTTGTGCTGGCAGCATTGGGGTGATCCCAATCAAGCTAAAATTAAGTAACAAAACCTCCACTGACCTCAGCATCACTGTGCTGATTAACCCTGTGTTTAGTTAATCACTGCTGGCACGTAGGGTATAAATTACCTTTTGGCAAGCTCTAGTCCCAGCAGACAGAGGTGTGAAGAGCCCAAACACCCATTGGCTCTTCCAATCAACCAGAGACAGATATTTTTTACTTTTTTTTCCCCTGATATAAAGTTTCTTAGGCTAAGAAACAGAACCTTTAGAAAGCATGGGAAACAAGGAAACACAGCCATTGAGAGCTGGGACAATTTCATGAGAGCAGGTACAGATCAAAGCCAAGGGAGTGGAAGCCCTGTGGTGACAGCACACTGCCATCTCCACAGGGCAATGGTGCTGGTCCCAAGAAGCAAGCTGGGCTCACCAGCCCAACCCAGCTGAAGCAAGGCAAAACAGTCATCCATGCCTACAGCCACATAATATAGTGCAGAGAAAGAGCCAGTCTGCCAAGCTGGGCCTAGTCTCGTGTGTTTGATGCTGTTTTCTTCAGCTGCAGCTTTGCTGTGTTCAATAAACCTGAGCATTTATATACTTTTTTTTTTTTTCCCATCTGCTGCCCTGCTCTGATAAATTCATTCTGGAAAGAGGAAAAAGGTCTTTTGGTCACTTCTACCTTTCCCTTCCACCCTCTTCCCTGATCCAGAGCTGTGAGAGGTGTTTACCTCTGATGTGGTTAAAGTAGGACTGAGGTTGAGTAATGCTTTGAGGTCCTTCGGTATGCATTTTGCTGGCTGTCACCTCATCGGGCTCTAGCATATGCTTTGAGGTTAAGTCCCAGAGTTTGTGTTCTGGGCCTTTGTTGTGGTTGCTTGATTTGTTCATGATGGCCTTGGCTCTGCCACCCCACAAGCAAATGCAAAATTCACAAAGTGGTGACTCAGTTATTTTATCCCCTGGCAGCAGCAGCAGCAGCTGGCAGAGGCTCAAAACAGATCAGAGAACGGGGCAACAAGTGTCTCCAAGATGGATTTCAGACAAACAAGGGAAAATTAAAAACCTGAAAAAAGCATGGAGAGAGAAAAACCCTGATATTAAATAAAGAGACAGAAAAACAGCTGGAATGTCAAGTGTAGACTGAAGAGATCAAAAGGAAATCAGCCTGTGACAGACAAGGAACTGTGCTGTGCTTCTGAACAGCAACACTCAAAATACAGCAACTCACTGGCCCATACACAGCTTTTTCCATTGGTTCAACTCAGCCTGCATGTCAAAAGAAGTTGCTTTTTGCTGCCAGCACTGGAAGCTCAAAGCAGAACCTACAGATGAAGCTGTTTTCTTCCTGCTTCAGGCATCAGCCCTAAAAATAAAATGATCCCGGAGGACTCAAACCTGGCCTGCTTGTTTGGCTGCCAGTATCTGAAGGAGGGTAGAGCAAGGCTTGTGCTTGTTCTTCTGCAGTTCTATGGGCTCTGTGTGTTTTCAAATAACAAAAATATGTCCCCAGACACAAAGGGGAACTTCATCCTGACTTGCTGTTAAATCATGGTAACACCTTCATCCCTGGAGGAGAAAAGATTGATCCTCATAACATATCCTCTCCTATCTCAACATATAGCACCAAAGGCATTTGCTCAGTGGATGTAAAGAACTGTCAATAACATCAACGTGCAACCACAGTACCAGGCCACGTGTCTGGACTGAAGCTGTGAATTTTCCAGTAAAAGCAAGACATTATGAGCTATAATGCACATAAAAAGGATGTTTCTACATTAACCATGTTTCAGGCTGAACATACCAGAAAGTATCACACATGGACTTACATGATGATGTACTCCATAATAAAACACCAAGTTTGTAGTAGAGGGAAGAAAGATGGTCTTGTGCTTAAGCACAGCACTAGTGTCATGATGTCTGGATCTGTCCTTGGCAGGATCCACAGTCACCCTGTCAGACCTCAAGGAAATCTTGTCTGAGCTATGTAGTACTTGTGAAATCACTACAGTGTGTAGTGATTTTTTTTAATTTTTTTTTTTTTTTAACAGTGCAGAACAATTTACATTCAGAGAGCTTTATAACTCATTTCTGTCTGTTTGATCTCCAGCCCCAACTTTTCTGGCAAAATAGCAATTAGAGCACAAGTGCTGAGCCGGCTCTTTGTTGCTGCCCATGCCCTATCAGACTCAGAAAATGATTGTGAATCAGTCACCTAAGCTGCGTTCTGTTTATTCATGTGTAAACTGGGAATCATTATAATTGCTTTCTAAGCATTAATTGATTATTCCTCATAGCAGTATTATAGAATTCCTAGAACAGAGAGGAAGAAAAGCAACAAGAGGAGCAGACAGCAGCAAAACTGCAAGCTGCTAATATTTTGTTGTTTACTTCTTTTTTTTTTTCTTCTCCTGAGCACTGAGATGTGGGAAGTTCTTTCCACTCACGCCTTGACTTCAACATGATTTGCCATGTTTTATTCTGTGACTTCAGTCCACCCATCTCAACTTTTCTTTGTTCAGACAGAACTCCATCTCAGAAGTGGAAGTCTACGTTCCCAGAGGTGACTAGCAGGGCTTTTCCTGACTCCCATGAAGACAACAAGGATATGACCACTTCTATCACTACCTGTATTTGCTGAGGTCAAGAAATCATCTATTGTCCCCTATCATTAGGAGGTAAGATAGGCAGATGAATATCAGATGACTCATTAATTTCTAGGTGCAGTTATGTGCTTCTACAACTTCTCTGTGCATTTGTGTATCTTCAGCCACTGCTCTCAAATATATATTCACATTTTCTCCAGTTGGCTGAAGTCCTTCTATCTGCTCTACCTGTTGGAGCAAGAGGCTGGAAAACAATTGTGACCAACACACTCATTTATATAAAGAGAAATTAATTCTCTTCCTTCCTGGGGCTGAACTGCCTTGAGTGCAGAATGGATAGATCAGCAACTGAAATCCCAGAGCAGGGAACCAAGTCAGAGTGGCAGTAGGTGCATTACAGGGGCAGATTAACTTCACACCCTTAATCACTTCCAGCAACAAACCAGCCAAAATAAAACACAAATCAGACTAAAAAACTCTAGCATGGTTCTCCCTCAGGAAAAAAAGTTAAGAGAAAAAAAACATAAGCCAAAAAAAAGCAATCTTTGAAAATCACTTCTATGGGAAGAGGCAGATACGTTCTATAGCCCAGTAATGCAGTCGCCTTTTCTCTAACAGAGGATATGCTCAGCTCGTAACAAACATTGCTTTACAGAGTCACAGTTTTAGCTTTGATTTTTATGATGTTAGGCTAAAATTATTCTACTATTAGAGTTATTTAGTGACAGGTCAATTAGTCACACCAGAGCAACTGCTGTCACAGAAGATTAACTGGAAATATGGTCTGCACATTTTGCTTCTAAAAAAAAAAAAAAATCACTTTCCTCTCATTTCAGGTAACAACATGGAAATGTACTGAAGGAAAAAATGAACATTCAAAGACAATAAGCAAGGCTAGGTAGTAAAGACTCAAGCAGATCTTCTCAGCTTTCTATAAGGCACTCATGGATTTGTCCTACCTGAAACCCAGAAGTTCCTCATAGTGAAGCAGAAAGTTATTTGGGAAAAAGACACAAGTGAAAAATCAGACATTTCTACTAGCTGGCAGCTAGCTGAACACTCATTTCTCTCCTCAGAGAATGTTTTAATGGAAAATATGACTGATCTGGCAGAGACTGTTCCAAGACAGTGATACTGAGTCATAAAGCAAAGCCATAGCTACCATACAGCCTGATCCAGTGCCCGTGAAGTCAATAGGAAAGCTCTGGAACAGGCCCATGCAAATTAAATAAAGTTTGCAGCATGGCTGTTATTAGCTCAGACCCACTGGAGGAGCTGGCAATGAAAAACTGCTGCTACTGCTTTCACAAAGACTCTTCTCTCCCTGTTATCAATGTCATTTCTGTCCAAGGATGTTCTGCAAATTGAGACAGGCATCAAACTGAGGAGTGTTCTTTGGACTTTGTTGTTTGAAGAGAAGGGGAGGGAAAAAAAAAACCCAAAACCAAAAAAAACCAAACAACAAACCAAAAAACAGTTTCACAGATGTAGGTTGAGCATGAAAAATGGGGCAGGTGACAGAAAGAGGGTCACCACACTGTGAAAGTGTCTCTGTTTGACAGTGTATGGGCTTGGTTTTCTGCTATATTGTGGGAATTTAGTGCTGGTAAAACAGAGGAAAAAGTGCTAGTCTATTTAAATCCTGGGATGGGAGGCAGCACCAGCCATCACTTAATAGGAAAAAATATTCTCCTTCAGCTGAAGAATGGAATAAAATCTATATAAAGGACAAGCAGTAACAGAGATCAGACATGGAAGCATAAACTGGAATATAAGAAAAAAAAAAAAAAAAAAAAAAAAAAGAAGCTCTATCAGGGACACTGAACAAGCCTAATTGATCTCCTGACACAAGGCACATCCCTTGACCTCAGACATCTCTTTCAATAGTGAGTAGGGACCAAAAAATGACAAAGCACAATGATCTGCCAATTCAGGAGGACAGAGAAGAGACAGAGGCAGGATTATATGTTACAGGACAAAAGAAAAGCCATAAAGGCTTCCAACCTCCATCTCTCAGCTTAAATGCCAGACAAGGAGAGCAGAGGTGGTAACAGATTCTTGAGCTGTAGTGCTCAGCTCTCACTTGGAAGAACTCCAGGGAGGTGAGGAGAGCACCAACCATCATCTACAAACAAGCAGTATTAGTAAACCCTGTCCTTGATGGATTTCCATTGGAGACTATGGTTAGGAAAGTACTGAATGCAAAGAAAGGATGAGAAGAAGAAATTATTTAATTAACTATATACCAATGCCAAAAACGTGGGTAATAAACAAGAGGAAATAGAATTAGTCATTTATGAGCACTAATTTGACCTAGCTGCTATTATGAATCTTGTAGAATTATTTGAATGACTGAATGTTTAAATTAATGGTTATAATCTATTTAGATAGGGCCTAAGTCTAAGAAGAAAATGAGGAGTGGAAAAGATGGCATTACTTATAACCAAGTCACTAACAATTAAAAAAAATAAAAGCTATCTTGAATGCTTCCTACTCGATGACCCTGATAAAGCAACAAGGTGGCACATCAGTTGACATCCCTTACCATCATGCTAGAAAGCAGAGTGACTAACACAAATTGTTGTGTTTATGAGGTGTAGGATGAAAAGAATCTACTAACCTCAAGCTCTCCCATACGAGAGGCTGATGTTAACCCCTCTTAGAACTGCTAAATATCCCAGCTGTGATCTGTCAAGGTGGTGAAGAAGTCACCAGGCTGGGGAAAACCTCTACTGACTTACTCTTGACAAACAGAGGAACTGATCTCCCAACAAACAGTGGTAACATAAGTACAATTAATTATGAGTCAATCACCCTTGTTACAGGCAACAAGATCTAAACTATCTAAACTAGTAATGACACTTGGTGCCCTGAAAAGCTTTCAGCTTTGTGAAGCTGTTATGGGCAATTCAGCTGAGGGAAAAAGTCTCACTGACCAAACATGACTGAGAATTGTTTATGAATATCTTACTAAAAGCCCCAGATGCCACAACCCACTAGTCAAGAGAACAGATGGAACTGGTCAAATTAATCTACACTAATAAACATAAAGAAAATTAAATAGCCAGTAGGACAATACATAAAATAGAGTAAATCTGAAGTTTATTAAGAATCTTAAAATAGAATTTGTGCTTAGAACTAACATGGAAACATAAAAGACTGCTACCAGAGGAAGATATTTTCCAAGACAATAAGCAATTCCCATCTAAGAGATCCCAAATTGGGAAGCAAATGCTTTCAGCATACCTTGGAAGAAGGAAGATTCTAGAAAATACACTTGATGTTATGTCAATGTCTTAATACAATGAACAGATACATTACTCACATACTAAGAATGATGAAAAGAAACTCACTAAAGGAACCACATGAACCTCAAAACACGGAAATGGACAAACCTATAAGCAGTCAACATGAGTTTATGGAAACCACAGCCTACCAAACCCATTTCATTTCTCTTATGAGATTATAAATGAAGCTGATAAAGTCAATAGCTTATGATCAGATTTCTAGGAGGTATTTGAAATCAAATTTATACAGGATTGAATGCTACACAGAGGATCAGAATGCATAGGTCCATTTTAAACCTTTGGCTTTATAATATGTGGTACTAACAGGGTTGGGAACCACAGAGCATGGGAAGAGCTGACTGTCACCATCAGAAAGGGAGTGTGGAGCAAGACACTGCCACTTCCATTACAGCAGCACCACTACTAAGGTTATTTACAGCATCAGTGTGGAGAGATTTTTCAGACATAGTAGAAGCAAGAATGGTCTGGGCTTAACAAGATTGTACAAACATGGTAAGGCATATTTATTGGCCTAGTATGTTGTCTCCACATTTCCTCCTCCTGAGACATAGACAGACACCTGAGGGATGACTACATGAAAAGAAAATGCCTTCCAAAGGCACTATACTTCTCTGAGGCCAACTAATAACTATACTGTCTTTGGATACATCCCAGTGGTGTCCCATATCCATACCAATGTTACATCTTGGTTTGTTGATATAAAATGACCAAGTTTTTCATTTGGTTTAACCATATCCATTATTTGCTGCCATATCTTTCTCATCTCCCCAGTATGCTCTGAATATAAGGATCTAACAAGCTATGGGGCCAATAGCATTGGTATCAGAAGGTCTTCCAGAAAGTAAAACAAAAGTCTTTGTGTGATGATACCTATACAGTGCTCTCTGATGAAAGTTGTGGAGTGCAACGAGTGGTAATTGCCATTCACTGACCTTCTAGCGTGACCTTGATCTTATTTTTTAACCTCTTACATGCCACACCTTGGTGCCAGCCCTGCAGGGTTGTGCTAGTTAAAGCTTCAGTGGTTATTTCAAAGTGACAGATGGAGTGTCAAAGCAAACAGCATCTGTCCAAAGGGCCTCAGTAGGTGATGCTTCACAGAGTATCTCCTGAACATCTGCAGTAATTAAATGCTTAAGCTGAACAAAATTTAATTTTGCAGGCTGTGTTGAATCAGATATAGTTCACTGCACAGGGGCCCTTGATCTGCTCTGCGCTCCTAGAAAACAGTGTTGCTTCTCCCTAAGCCCTCTTCACCCTGAGCTTCAGAACCGTGTCAGCTTGTTTGTTCAAAAAATAGGCATTTAGTGGCTAAATACCCAATTTGGCATCCAATTAAGTTGTTTCCCATATCTGAAAGGAGACCATAATCAGAATGTAAAAGCGTGTGTCTCTTCTCAACTCTTTCATGGAAGGGTTATTTCTCAAGAGTGGAAGGCTTTTTGGTTTTGTTTGTTTCTTGCAAAACTCAATAATAATATCTTAATAAACTTAGGTTCTCTGTGAATCCCAGGCAAGCTGAAAAACATCAAGAGATGTTGTTACTCAAGAGATGTTACTGATGGGAAAAAACACGAAGAAAGTGAGAAGTGGGAAAGCCCAGAAACTTATCCAAGTGGGAGACACTCGAGTTTGATAGTTGCAATCTTACAAAGCTCAGTGCAGGGATTAAACACATTCCCCTTCCTCCCATGGAAGGGAGGCAAAGCTCAGCACCAAAGACACAATAGAGAACAATTAACTTGCTTGCATTTACACATACCTGGGGTGGGATGGATCCACCATTCACTCTTTCCTACTTGTGGCATTCCCAGCAGCTTGAATTGAAGTTCCCTGTAGTTCGCTCAACTCTCTCATTTTAAAAGGACAAGAAATATTTCATTTGGGAGAAAAGTACTGAGGATGTTGGCAATTTGAAGATGATCCATGACCAGCAGAAGCAAAAAAAGCAGCTGTAGAGTCAAGCCAAGGAGTCAGGAGGCAGACAGGTCTGTAAAGAGGAGATAGCATCTTAAACCAGATGATGACTGTCAGACTGATATATCAAGCCTTGCTGTTATACTCATGGACCTTACTGTACTACAGTTTCCTGGCTACAGAAAAATCCCATTGATATGTCCTTTCCAAGACAGAAAGGGGCAAGGAAACTAAAATCCTTTGTGCTACACGGCAGGAAAAAGTTATTACAGAGGGACAATTTTCTCAGAGCCCCAAATATCTGGTAACCCTGATCACTCTGAACAGGGAACAGGTCGTAAGATAAATGTTCAGCCTTCGGCACTTATTACTGAGAGTGCAAGGTTCTCATATGTAGGTTACCATATAATATTGGATTATGGTAATATATTACATTGCACTGCTGATAGGGTTTTTTTATAGGTTTTCACATTCATTGCTTTAACTCTCCATAGTTTATATTATTTTCTTCTATCTATCTAATCTATCATGTTTCTCAAGCACCTATCACTTTGGGATCCTTTTTCTATAAGCAGTAATATGTTTCTTACACGTTGGAAAATTCACCAGTTACCTGTCAGCACTGGTTCATTCTCTCTCATTCTGTTGGGGAACCCCAAAAATGCACTGTTGATTTCATCCTTTCCCAAAAGTTGAGGATGTTGGTCTGGGAATTATACATATTAGGAAATCCATTTGAGCTCCCTCTTCTTACTCAATGACTTTTCCTTTTCCAGCTTCACAGCAGAGTCTGCAGGTCACCCCAGAAGAGAGTAATTCATCATTTGTTAGTTGACAAAGTTGAGGGTGAGTAGGAAAAGAGGTGAAACAATGGAAATGCTGATCTCATTCTAAATCATGAATTACATTTAATTCTCTGTTGGTGTCTGTTCATTGCTCACTAAACCTAAACTGTTCGCACATCTAGTGGGGCAAGTTCAGAGTCATACATGTCAGCAGAGGTCATAACTGGAGAATGAGCAGAAGATGAACTAATGGTTGGAGCCAATGCTGGTACATGCCCACAAGTCACATTTGGGTGTAGTCATCAAAGACCTTCAACTCTCCTTGCAAAATTATGATCACACTTCAAAACACCCAGCAAATGCGCTTTCCTTAACGTGACTAACCAGTACCCACAATGTCATGGCCAGCTCAAGTTTGTCTTATATCTGAAATTAAAACCTTTTGATTCTGGACATAGTTTGAGTAATTCTGTACTTCAAAAGATTATCAAGATAGATTTATCCATGTAACAAACGCTGGACCCACTGTTACAGAAGGCCTAAACCCTCTCATCAGAGTAAATTCTACACCAAATATCACTTTGGACAGATAGAAAAACACAGGAAGGAAGGAAAGAGAAAAAGGAAAAGGCTGTGAGAGGGAAGGGAAACTCACAACATGCCTAATATGTGACTGGGGGATGGGGAAAAAAGAAGATGAAATAAAGGCCATGTCAAATGACTCTGCTTTCCCCTCTATTTCGTTTGGAGAGAAGATTAGGTTACTACAGTTCAACAGGACTCAGTTTGCTTATTGCTTTGGGCATTAAGAACTTAATGCAAAAGTAATGAAGTTAAACCTGTGGCATAGATAATGGTCATTAGCAGCCTTCTTTCCCTGTCATAAACATGACCCTTGTTAACTCCCATTTTATCTTTCTATGCAGATGATTTTGAGTGGGGCAGGAAGTATTCTCTATTCTATTCAATTTGGGGAAAAAGTCAGCTACTGAGTGTGCACTGATATTTCCCCAACTGAAGCCCCTCTCCCCCATATCACAGCTCAGGCTGCATTACAAACTAAAGGGAAAGACGAGGAAGAAAGAACAGAACTGGGGACCTTGGCAGAAAAAGCGTAACTTGCAGTAGAGATGAGGGCTTCAAGAAGACAGTTGGGATTGAAATCTCCTAAGAAGGGGATGTTAAGGAAAAGGCAAGGATTAAAAAGTTTTAGCAAGAAACAAAGCCTTTTTACTGCTTAACCCCTTTCACTTCTGTCCTCCACCTCCCAGATAACAGAGCTCTTTCCTGACTCATTAATTAAGCTCTTTTAGAGCTTACTGACTGAAGGCAAAATTGCCCCTGCAAACAGATCCTCCATGGCTGTTGCAGCATTTCTGTGCCACTTCTCTGACAAAGGGAATCCCGTTACCTGGCTCTGTCAAGGAACTTCCCCCCTGGATGAAAGATATTTGAATAGACCAATATGACCCAATATCCTAGTTCTTCAGTAGTTACCCAAAACTTAAATTTTCATATCACCAGGGACCCAAAAGGAGCATAATTATAGCCAAAGGAGCCCACTTTTCATGGTTGCATGAGGAAAAGTCTGTCTCATTATGACCCAGGTGTGAAAAGATGCTCTACTTTATCTGCATTTAGAAGCAAGAGGATGATTACTACTTTTTTATGTTTGCTTAATAACATTGGTCAGGATTTTTTTCCCTGGAAATTAGGAGTTGGCACAAATAAACTTAATTTAAGGTTACAAACTGAGGTGACCATGTCACTGTCTATCTACAAATGGAGAAGGTCTATATAGCAACACTGACCTTACATATAAATTAATCAATTTTGAGGTTTCATTGCCAAGTGAATCCAAACATACCAAGAGGGCAGCAGTAGAGCCCCCAAGCTAATTGCAATATTGCATTACCTTCAAAGGAAGGATCATCTGGCCCTCAAAGTGAAAATGCTTCATAATAATATCAGTCATCACAAGAGTTACACCTATATTTGAGTAACAGGGAGTGGATTAGTCATCGCTTGATGAGCAAACAAAAAATGAATTTTTGGGTTATAGTCCCAGAGAATTATCCATTTTCCTGTAAATTCACTAGAAGGGAGGAAAACCACAGACTAAAATCTCAGCTTGGGGTAATTCTGTACTTCATGCTGAAAAGGGGTCTGTACAGGACATTGCTGAATAGACAGATAAACCAGTCAAATTTTAAGGTGTAGAAGCCAATATGACTGCTTGAATCATCTCCCAATCTCCTGCTCAGCTTCTCATCTACTTTATTTACACAGACATATGCGATTTTGTTGCCAGCTGGTGATTTGGCAATAAAATGAAATCTGAGCCTAATGTGCCTAGAAGATTTGTTTGGAAAAAAATAAACCCAAGATAAAAAAAACCAAACTAAGTAGTACTTGTTTATAGAAACATTACGGTACCTTTGATCCTTTCTTCTGTTCTGCTTCAATATGCTTGAGTAAAAAGAAAATACGCTGTAAATTTCAGAGAGCAGCATGGGGGCTCCTCTGTTTGTGTTGCAAAGACAGACTGAAGCCTTTAATCAAGACAAACTCCTGTAGGGCAAATTTCCCAATCCAGCATTAGTGTGGTGGTGTTGCTAGGTGGATCCCCATCCAACCAATCTCCAGTGCTTGTAACTTGTCTGACCCATTTCTGTGGCAGGGCAGCCCTGCAAAATCATTTGGGCACCAGAGAAGGTGAGGAGACAAGAAGGTGACACACAATGAATGAAGATATAAGCTAATAAACACATAAATACATGGAAAAATAATGCAGGACACTTAAGAATGGCTGAACTAGAAATACCAAAGCAAAGATATAAATATTATAGAAAATATAGCATCCATATGAAGAATGTTTCACATGCCCATGATCCTGAATAAAAACACAAAGTCACTTGACCTTTCTATACATACACATGTCAGGCAAATAGGTACATGCTGCTCTTTAAAATCTGATATCTATTATATCTCACATCAAAGCCTAACTGCACATTGATAGATTCTCAGGGAATATGAGCATGCAATAAGCACAGAGGAGAAAAAAAGGTGTTAAAACTGCCTGTCTTATCGAAGTCCTAGTCAGCTAATAATACCTAAAAATAGTGGATATTTTGTATATGAAATTGCTGTAATAATTACACTTAAAAATAAGAGGTACAAATGTACTCTTCAGGTGTACTATGACACCACCTTCATCATCTAGAATTTTTCACTGGTATTTAGAGTTAGTGTCTTCATAGGAAAACCAATGGCTTTTCAAGTGACTGTCCAAAGTGCACAAGGTACACAGTACTATGCTGCACTACAAATTGAGGTATGTTGGGAAATACAACACAATATTCAAATAAGAATACATTTTAAAAACACAAGAGTATTTCCTTTAAAAACCCTGTTTTCAAGCAGTGTAATATATCCCTTTCAGATTAAAATCTTGTCCCTTTTCTCAGAACAGCTGTGAATATACTCAGTTGATTCCGAATTCTCTGTGATCAGATAAATTATTACAGTTAGAAACTTGTAACACAAACAAATCAGAACTCCAGAAAGGCCAGGGGAAAGCATCATTTGCCTCTGGAAGGACCCTGTGCAAAACTGACAAAAACTAAATTAATTTTTAAAATAGAAGTTAGAAGTCATTAGCAAGCCCCTGAGTTAAGCAAAATAAAACACCTGTACTGTAACCCAGCACCCAGCATACCCAGGAATCATGGAAGAACACGTGGAAAAATGTATGCTGATGCTGCTACTGCAGTAGGAAAGGTTTCAACTTAGCTCCCTTGTCACACCACTATGTTGAAGACAATCAGGAAATCCCACAGTTATGACCTGATGTATCTTCATGGATATTTCCAAAGTCTTCTCCATGTTACTCCTAGGTCAAGCCTTTGAATGCAAATGGAGCTCCATGGATAGGTGGACTGATTTATGCACTCTCGGGTAAGGGGCCACAGCACAAAAGTGGCTGATTGCTGTCAGTTTAGAGAGAGCAGGAATCTGGGCCTTCTCCAGCTTTTTAACGACAAGTGGAAGCCATATGCAATTTCCTACAGCCATCCAAAGAGAGCAGGAGCTGAAAGATAACTTCCCCACCCATGTGGAGGAGTTTAAAGCCTGCTGAGAACTTCCCTCAGCCAAATGTTCGGGCTTCCCGTGCTATAGTGATTTCTGCAGCATTCTCTATCTTTGAAACACGAGCAAGTTATTGTTGGCATACAAAGAAGCTGGCAAAGTGTCATCCCATGATTCAGCATATCAAGAAGCGAGATAGCATAATGAATCATTGTGCAAAAGAGTTGCGCAACAGGGACTGAAACAGTCCGTAGAAAAGCACTGTTGTACTGGAATGGAAATGGCTTTTTCATGGAAGATACCCATCTGCCAAAAAAAATGTTGTGTAACTAATGTTTTATGAGCAGAAGATCCAGAGGCAGATAGAGGCACTGATGCTAGGACCTTGCCTACTGTGACACAGACACACGAGAAGATACTTGGGTTTGCCAGGATGATTTGTTTACAATTGTAACATCTTGTACAGAAGGTTTTGAAAGAGATTCATGAATTGGAAAGAGGAGAAAAGAAGTCCTGCATCTGATTTAAACTGCACTGTGAATTGGAGATAATCCATTGGAGTGGATGGAGATAACCTGGCACAAAACCATCCTCAATGCAAGGAGAACCAGAGCCAACGAGTGTCAATGCACAGAGCCCAACCGCGTTTCCTGATCCAGCCCATGGGAAAGTCTGCAACACCTCAGGCTACCTCAGCTATTTCCAACGAGTGCCTTTTCACCCCTATGGCATTGCCCAACAGCCCCCATCCCCGTTAACTCCTCCCCAAGCGTCCCAACAGGGTTGGACACTGGCAACCTAGAGGATGCCAACACTGCACCCCATAAGGGACCATGCCTTTTGTCTGTTACTGCCCCTCCATCTGCCTTGGGAATGGCTCTCCAGTTTGCTAACTGGTACTGACGAGCTGGTTTCCATCAGAAGAGCACCCTCACACCCTTCTTGACAGCCTTTCCTCCTTTCTGGCAAAAGGAAAGCATCATTCTGAGATGAAAGGCTCCAAAAGACTCTTTTCTTTTAAAATTTAAAAAACTGTCCAGCCTTTAAAAAGACAACTCAATGGGGTTTTTTGGTTGAAAGACTTAGAACAGAAAACCTTTTATTTCAGCATTTTTCAGCTTGCCTTAGATTCACGAACTACTACTACAGAAATCTGGCAAACATGACTAAGAAAAATCACACATCCCATAAGAGTGATCATTTAAGTGGCACTGCTAAAAGTGGGCAGCATTGCCTCTGGGAGAACTGTAGAACCACATGCCACCAAAAACTGAAAGGCACTGGTCTTTCTCTTATAACTCCTATTTGTGAATGGCCATGGCACACCCACCCAGCAGCACGCTTCTGTCCCATCTCAGGGACGAGACCTGCCCACACCGCAGCCGTGCAACCGCGGGGACTGAGCCCAGCAACTCGTTGTGCTGAAAAGCCACTGGGCTGTCATCAGATAGTCACGGTGACTGACCCTGGCTACAGCTGCCATGATAAACCAACGAGAAAAAGCTCTGCAAATCACAGAATTATAAAATCTCCTGGTTGGAAAAGACCTCTGAGATCATCGAGTCCAACCATACCTGTCCACTACTAAACCATATCCCCGGGCACCCCATCTAGCCATCTTTTAAATACCTCCAGGGATGGGGACTCAACCACCTCCCTGGGCAACTCTTCCCAGTGCCCGAGAACCCTTCCAGTGAAGAAGCATTTCCTGACGTATCTGCCTGCATCCTTCAGGCATCCAGCTACTTCCTTTCATTTAGATAATTGGTTTCAATGCCCTGGTTAACTTCTCTTTTCCCTGCCTGTGTTCCCTCTGAGCTTCAGCTCCCTCCCTGCTGCCTTGCCCAAAGAGCTGTTTTGTCACCATTTTTCATCCTTTTTATCTGTTGACTGGCTCAGATGCTATTAATTCTATTTAATAAAGATGGGAGATGCAGGCAGTGAGAGAGGGAGTGCACACTGTTAGAATTAACGTAAATAGATCAAACTTTCACCCTACACACCTCAAATTATGGGAATCTAGAAGTAAGACAGTAGTTAAGGGCCTCAGCCACTTAAATTGGCAAACTCGTCTTTCATAAGCATGCAATTTAGATTTAATAATATGCTTAATGAATGGTAATTAAAAACAAATTGCAATTAAAACACTATTTAATGAGGTTTAACAGTGATGTGATAGATATGTATCTATCACCAAGTTCAACTTCAATAAATATTTTCTTAATAACAAACTGGCATTTAATTAGTAAGGGAAAAATGTTGCTGTTAAATCTAAATTAAATTAAAATATACTTAGGGCACTTACCCACTTAATAGTAAGTGTTAATGAAAAATATTTAAAAGGCTTTTTCTTTCTTTTTTTTTTTTTTTTAAATGGTAATGGTTACAAGAATTAAATAAAAGGAATTTAATTGATTGCAGTATATGAAGGCATGATCCAGCCCTACACATAAACACTTCATTGATTTAAGAGCTTCCTAACCCACAATATCTACACTGACACATGTAAATAAACACATTACCCAGCTAAAATATGAAGTTTAAGACTTAACAAATGCAACAGTTTACAAAGTCAGACTCAAAATTCCCACTGCACCTTTCCCACTAACCTTTCCATGCCATTCTATCATCCTATTATCATAAATATCTGAGCACCTGCCAAAACTTTTAAAATAGAAATAAAGGGTTTTTTTTTTTCTTCCTGCAGATATAAAGTTTGAATATTTCATAGATCTTTATTTGTTTAGTGGGAGAGGGCAGGAGAAGTTCTTTAGTATTTTGAGCTTAGCGTATGTCAACTATTTTGTTTGAAATGGAGGTTTATGAAATCTTTATTTCTTATAAAAGCTATTTTAGTAGCTTAAGCCCTGACCCTATCTGTCTCCTGTGCTCCCAAGACTCCTTAGAGTGGCTAATACTTTAATTGCTCCAGCACTCATTATGACTTGGACTAAATTCAAATAAAACATTTTATAGTGAAAAATAGCTTTTAGGAGAACACAATTTTTTTGCAGAAATCATTGATCCTTAAAACTTCTATTATTTTTGATGAACTGGTTGGAACTGGGAAGGATTCATTTTGATAGAGCCTGTGGAAATGCAAAAATAAAATCTGAATAAATATTTTGCAATTCCCTTTCAACACCTTTCTTTACTGAGTATTTCAGGACAGAAACTGGGAAAAACCCCAAATCAAAATGTTTTTCTCACAGATAGGACCAGGACTCCTCCTTCTGTGTCTTCATAGGACCTGCCACAAGGGGTCTGGTTCACAAGAAGGATGTGACAGTCAGAGAAATTTACAATACAAATGCATTTAGTTCCTCAAGGTAAAAAAAATGACTTTTCAGTGGTTCAACGTGCAGGATTCTTGTACATAGTGACATTGCTGCACAACACATCCCATACACAGGTATGGTTTTTATTATCACTAACAGTACGTAATATACCTATCTGCAGACAAAAACAAGCTTATAAGAAAAAATGGCACAACATGAAATGTAATTTAAATAAAGAAGGAAAATGCATTGGGATAGTATTTGGCATGAGCCCACTATGACTTCCTTTTCTTCTTTGCAAATGGTAAAGACTTACAGGAACTAGATATTAAAGATACAATTTTAGCCTTTAGCTCTGTTCCCTCTTGAAGACAACATCAAGAACAGGAGATGATAATCATAAACCTGGTCTCTCTGAAGAGCTTCCCACTTAATCCCACCAGCAGCTGCTTGGCTCAAACCTCTTCTTTCTCCTTACTGATCACACAAACTAGAATAAGGACTCCTAGTTTTAAATGTCAGTTATTTTTCTGTTGTATTTAAAGTGATAATTTTAGTTTAAAGTCATTGGTCCAACATTGCACAGTATTATTTTATAAAGCAAAAGAACTAGCCATAGAAAACAGATGACAGATAAGCAGTGTGTTCCCAAATATGATGTATAATATTATGCCACACACAAACAGAAAGAAACAGTGTACATACCCAGCCAATTCATGATTGATCCTGAAAGCTCAGATATATCAGTTGCAGAATGTGAAGGATGTTTTCCTGGCATATTCCAGCTTCAGATATGATGTGGAAAACACTTAGCATTAAATAATGCTCCTATGATTCCAGTTTTCAAGCATTTCACAATCCACTGCTAAATGTGACATCCTGGATGAAACAAATGACTTGATTAAGGACTTATGAACATTGAAACAGAACTGACTTCATCAATTATGACAGGTCCTACTGTACATGTCACACTGCATCAGAGCTGAAAGCAAAGATACTGTTCTTACTTCAGAAAAAAAGCAACTATTTAATTAGGGAAATAGCCACATCACAGCAGTAGGCACAGAGGTTCCAGCGGGCAGAACAGAAATTCACATCCAGTTTTTCACCCCAGTGTCTCCCAGTACACAGTGATGGCTGTTGTACACCTTACTGTGCTCCTACTTGGATGGAACAAAAACCATTTACCTTAAAATATCTGGGCATCCTATAAAATTAATAAACTGTTATGCTTTGAAGAGGACAATCTTTCTCCACTTTCTCCATGCAAACTACTTTCTTAGAAATCAGAAAGACCCAACAGGGACCCTGGAAAGATGATTTGTGATATGGATTATTGGATAATGGTGGAAATGCCCCAGTATTACATCCAGTTTTGATGCCAAGACTCCAGCTAAAATACAACTCAGCTCAGTGTCCCCTTGCCCACAGCATACCCAGTTATCTCATGAAAGCTCCCAGTCACAGACAAACTGTGGAGACACCCTCTGAAAAGTCCCAGGGAAATCCTTGGGGGTTTGGGTATGTTGGTACCTGCTGCAGTTAACTAGGGTGGTTCAGATGAAACTGGAAGTAAATCAGATTTGCCTTCTTAATCAATTGGGGGCTTTCAAAAATTCCACTTCAGGTGCAAGGAAATAAAAAGGAAATGGTAAGAACACGATCAGAAGCTCTGAAAAATAATTTGTTTTGTGTTGGCTAGACTATGCCAAGCTTGCTAGTCATTCTGAGCCAGGAGAGCTAATGTTCTCACCAAAGGGAGAGCAAAGGACCATTGCTGATGTCACCAAAGATCTAAACAGTCAGGAACTATCCCTCCTCCCTCAAGTATTTTCCACTAAAAATGGCAGAGAGGTGCTGATTAAAGAAAGACAGTGCTTTAACACTCCCAGCTTGTGGCTAGCAGTCTGGCATCTCTGGTGATGCTCAGCTCAGGCGGAGACAAACAGGAGGCCCATGCCAAGTTGTTTTGCAGTCAGTGGCCTGATGCCAGAGTGTCATTTTTCACAGAAAGGACACAATACCAAGCAATCTGGCTGAGAATGAATAAAAATATCATCTGTGCTCACTCCAATTCAAGTGCTCGTGCAGCATTGTTCTCCTCATGTGCAATACAGCTCCAACTGATCCAACAGACACATCAAAAGATGCTGCTCAGGGACCTATTGGTCAGTCTTCCAACCTTGACGTGGGACTCACTTCCAACTATTACATTTTATAGCAGTGATTAAAAAGGTTTCATTTCTTTCATGAGCTGGGAATGGTGTATTTTTTGCCTACTGGAAAGTTGTCTCTTATTTCACCCAGCAAAAAAAGCACAAGAATTAGACGATGAGGCAGCAAGGAAAAGAAATATGCTTAGCAGAAATAGCAAACCATCAGATTTGCACATTGCTGGAGATACAAAAGGAAAGATGATTGAGAAAAGGCTGCAAAGCCAAAAAAGCAACTGACAAGATTTATCTGCCATCTGCAAAAAAGAAAGGAGCAAACAGAAATAAACACACTTGTGAGAAGGCAAGAGGAATGAGCGGTGGTTTATTATCATGGGGGACCTTTCACTGGCTGAACTTAGATTTTACTCATACAGTATATGTAATTTCTGGCCTCAGTAATGGTGGCTGAATATGCACAGTGAGACAGCATCATGTTGGCTCCTAACCCAGGAAAAGCATACAAGAGGCACCCAAGGAGCATAAGAACCATGGTGGCTTTTATATGTTTCCCTAGAGAGGGGCCTCCATGCTTGACTGGCCATTTGCACACCATCTGCAAGTGCTGTTAGGACATAAAGTTGGAATAGTCAATTGTGCAAGGTAAAGAGGATCTTTTTTCGTGGTTAGACTGAATTCAAGATGCTAAGCACTTCTTGAGAGCTGTTCAGCCTCCTCATCTCCTAAAGACAGCAATAGATGTTGGAAGTTATCGAGTAACATGCAGAAAATCCCAGGCAAATGTACCAGCTGGTACTAATGGGAAAGAGTATAGGGAGCTGGGGAAAGAGTAAAGCTCCCTTTGCCATCTCGGTGCATTCCTGCCAACAGCTACTGATCCAATCTGATTCTAAACACAACCCTCAAAACTCGATTTTCACGCTTGGGGAGAGATGAGGAACAGCTTACAACAAAGTCTCCGTGAACCATCATAATGAAGAGACTGTAAATATCAGATACAGCCAAACACAAGCTGGTAACGCAGGGGACCACACGTTCCTCACCTACTGCTGTGCAGGGAACAGATATTGCATTGGATATTTAAAATTAGGAGCTTTCTCCCCCATTGCCACCTCACTGCAACAACCAGGCGCAGTACCACACCGATGCTGTCCTACCCAGAGAGGAAGGGTGGGATGGACAGCACAAGGGCAAAACTGGATTCAGCATCCAAGGTGAACTGCACAAACCATACATGTGATACATCACTTAAAAAGGGGCTGCAGAAAGAAGTTACCATAAAGTTTCCATTCCAAAGCACTCAAATCTTACATTTGCTTATTAAATTTTAGCTGAAGGCCTCAGGCAATTGAGCAGAACACCCATCTAGCTACTGCACTTTGCTTTGCTTACTGCTATGGACATATAGACATAACCTTACATAAAGAAATTGTAAAGCCTAGGACTTTAATCTTGGTTAACCATTCCTTCCTCCTCTGGCTTTCAGGTTAAAATCGACATCATATTTCGGGTTTGGCTTTGTTGGGTTTTTTTTTCTTCCTTTTAAAACATTACGGGAATGTGGAACAAAAGAAGAATAGCACATCCTCTGTTTAAGAGCCCCTGATTCAAAGATCAGTTGAAACAATAGCAGGATTCTCATGAATTTTGTAGGCATTTCTAATAACCCAACGAGTCCAATTGGAAAGTCTGGGGTCTGCTGGGGACCTGTGCTCCCCCTGCTCACTGGTGCTTTCATACGGCTGCATGCACAGACATGTGGCATCCCTGCCAGCCTGACACCCAGACCCCAAAGAGTTGGGTGCTGTGTTAGGGCTCTGCTCCCTCATGAATGCTGCAAAACAGGCTCCGAGATGACAAAACTTGTTGCAGTTGTAGTTCTTAGTCTTTGGCAATCATTCTTGATGGTACAGACTTTAAAGCCCTGACCCTCTCTCATGTGGTGTTTCTATAGTGCTTGGCACAGCAATGAAGGATGTATTTTCTAAAAAGTTCAATAAAAATCTGCTTCCCCATAAGCTAGACTTCAGGGGTGCAAGGAATTGCCAGCACTAAGTGCTCAAAACCTGACAGATCTCAGAAATGCTTGAAATTGGCTTGAAAATAATGGGGGGGAGGGGGGAAAATGTAGAGGATTTTTTATTTGCTTTTTGATTCTGGAGCCTAGAACATAATAACCACATCATGTTTTAAGCTCTTGTCCACCACACCGTGAAGACTAGAAGCATGTGGGTACACATGTCTGTAAGTAAGAAATGTGCTGGGGTTTATTTTTTATATATTAAAAGTGAGAGTTCAAAGAAATAGCAAGATTACAAGAGCTCAGGTTTTAAGAGAACCCCCAAGCATTACTGGAAAGATTCACAGTAACATTACCAGGCTTGGTACCTTCAAACTCTTTCTCCAAGGTCAATAGCCTCTACTCACAGCTGAGGATCTCCTTCCCTCAGGTAGCACTACCAAAAGAGAGTTAAACAGTGACAAGCAGAGACTAACATGCTTGTAAAATATGTAGTAAACAAGCAGGCTAACACCACTCAGCTGTTGTTGCAACACCCCAAAATTATACTGGATAATTAATATATTAGCATTATTCAGCATTTGCTAAATCCAAGGGTTTATTCTGGCCAGTCAAAACCAGAAATAGCACATCTCAACCAAACAACAGGAGCCGCACGTGCTGGAATCAAGCAGCAGCAAAGCCAAGAGCTGGAGCATATGCTCAGCTCTGATGAACAGGAACGCACACGTGCTTAAGAAGTTAAGCATGGGATTAAATATTTTGCTGGATTGAGACCAGATGAATTCCATAGATAGTTTATTGGTATCATTACTACAGGACTGAGAATATCCCATGTTAAAGCTGGTTAACCTTTTTCACGATAACTTTTTCATGCAGTTTATCCAAAATATACTGGCATTTACTCATTTCAAGTTAAAGATTCAAAACAACAAGATCAGCAACTATCCAATTTGTTATGACAAAGCAGAGCAGGTCCAGTTACTATTTTGTACCCTAGGAATGGTTTTGATAATCTACTGTATCTTAAGAAAATGGTGCTAAACCCAAAATGATGGGGCAGAATGTGCAACAAGTAAACACTAGCAGGAATATTTGGATATGCACAGCAGCAGAATGAGGGGAGTTTAGGCATTCCTATCTTGTTTGTTTTTAAACACAATGTTCCTGCTGTGGAGGTGGTTAAAAGCAGATGTTGATATTCAAGACTCCTTTTTTTTTTTTAATTTAAAATACTAATTCTGAATAATATCACAAAAGACAAGAGGATAGTGCTACTTTAGAGAGATTCATTCCTTGCTTTTTTTTTTTTAAACCAACAGGCATTTCAGATGTTCAGGAAACATGAGTGTAGCACATCTGGATTTTTATTTAATTACCTTTTTCCTAAATGAGATTACAACAGGACATGTGGTGTCTTTCAAAGCAAACACCTGTAGTCAGAATTAGAAGCTTCACAACTACCACCGCTTAAGTTCCCAGGGGTTGGGGAGGTGGTGGGGAATTGTTCAGCTCAGACTCAGGGAAAGCTGGCAACCTCATCAGCAGCGTTATCAAGGCCTCTCCAGATCTGAATAGCTTTCCTGTCTGCATATTTTTATATGTATGCATATATATTTATTTATTCATTTTATTTTAAGGCTAGTTCCAACAGGAAAAAAGTAATAGTACAGTGAGAATTTCCTGTGACAGTATAACCAGAAAAAAAAAGTCCATTAAATAAAATAAAGCTAGACAAAGCCTTATGTGAAACTGAAATAAGGCTGAGATGCCCCAGGTGCAACATGGGTCAACTGCCCTTCTTACAGCTCAGCGCTGGAAACGTGCCCAGCTTTTGTAAAAGGTCCCAAAGCCACGCTAGAAGGTTCAAGATGTTGACTGGCCTTGGGCTACGCACTTGGCTGCTGCAGAGGCAACAACCTTTGTTCCTGACACAGGGCTGGATTTTTTTTTATTATTATTTTTTTTTGGGGGGGGTTTCACCAAGAGTTCTTCCCTCTCACAGGAAAAAGAACTGCTCAGCAGTTGGGGTTTGCAGGCTGACATGTTGGCATCCCCCTTTTTTTTTTCCACAGACAAAACTCTATTTGGAAAATGGATGCAAGCCCATTGTTAACACTGGCTTCATGTGGCTGGCAGCTCCAGGAGACTGTGGGCTGGAGTATAGCTGCAGAGATTCTGCAAAGCCCTGTCAGCATGCATTTGATCCTATCCTGCACAGGCCAGGACTGGAGAGAGGGCACCATGGACTCCACATACAATGACAGGATTCATCAACAAGAATAAAGAGTGAAATTGGATGTGGACCAGGACATTGCTCTGTCTCTTCTTGTAAACAAACTCCAGCTCGTTTCCTGAAAGTCCCCCAAACTATCTACCAACTGGCAATGATTTCTGAACAGAGTAGACAGAAGACCCAGAAGTGGAATTGCATAATGCTGGTCCCACCACTTGTCATTCTGCTTTATAAGTCTTTTACTTTCATTTTAACAGACAATGGACCGATGGAAGGGCCGGAGGGACAGAGGGGAATCCATTCCTCCACATTTTTCCATAAGTAGGTAAAAGCCATCAACTTTCTCCAGGATCAGGGCTTGTTCAGTGTCGCAGGGGCAACAAGAAGTATTGGCTCACAGCTGGTCATCTGCGGCGGGACATCAGGGGGAGAGGAACACTGCCAAAATGGGAGACGTGATTTAAGCATGTAGGTCTTAGTGGCATCAGCACAGGGACAGAAGCTGAATTCAGGTTTGCAGAGAAAATTACCAAGTGATACAGTGCAGAAAATTAAAGGACAATGACCGAAAGTGAGTCCCTATGAGCCTCAAAGGAATGCTAGAAAATGCCAAGGAGTGTCTGTTTCTACCTCTGCTTTCTTTGTGTACTGCTAAATTGCTCCCTCCTGAGAGGGCTTGTCTCTAGTGCTCATAAAAATACTCCCAAGAAAGTAGCTGTGTTCTCTGCAACCTTCATACCCTCTCTTTTCAGCTGAAATTAAGCAATAGAAAAGAGGACAGCTTTTCCAGCAAACATGATTTTACAGCACAAGCCCCATCACTCCTCCCTTCTTCTCTTATTATTATAATAAGGGTATTTTTGTTTGTTTAAATGGGAAAAACAAACAAAGGAGTGTATTCTGCAATACATGCCCCTTTCCCTCACCCACAGAAATGCTCCTAAAACACCAGGTTTGAGAACTGCCTTTCATCTCACTACCCACACTGAAACCTTGGCAGGGCAAAGTGCCTGAACCAGTGCCGGCTCTCTGCTGCCACCCCAAACTTCCTCCTCCTTCCCTCTTCCTAAACACTGCCTCACCCTCCAAAAAGTCCTCCACAGAGAAACAAATCAAAGTTCAACTTTGGCTTTACATAAATTAAAAAGCAGAGTATTTATACGATTCTCCACCCACCATCAACCGTCTCCTGTTGTAAGGTGCAAAAGTCTCACTGACGTCCAAGAAGCGATTGTAAGGCTGGTCCTGAAGGCAGATATCCCATGCTCCAAACCAGATGTGTTATCATACATACAATTACCAACAACCTAACTCTTGCAATGTTTTGGCAGCAGTCACTGTGTCCAGTTCCACTTCAAAGCTACCTCTGTGCTTTCAGAATCGCGGTAAGCGCTCTCTCTAATTACTACATGTTTCCAGTGTGTTTTTAACCATCATCATTAAGGGATTGAACATAACCCACTGAGATACAGAAGTGTAAACATGAGCAATAATTATTCCAACCTCCTCACTGGTTTCAGGTAATGATCACACTACATATTTAAAGCTGCTGCTCGGTTTATGATGGTCTGGTTTAGAATCACATTATCTTTCGTGTTTCTGGTTAAGGCCAACTAAAGGTTAAGGTCTGTAGAGGAGAGGAAAGCATGTTTCAAAATTATTTTAAAGGCTTTTAGTTATTTAAAGTCAATGTCTGTGACCTGTTAAGAATCAGCAAAGATGAAGACATCTGCCTTATGCTATTCCAGAGTAAACAGATCTGCTGCAGAACTGTAAGACAACTTAAAGTTGGAATTTCAGTTTAATTTATGGTAGACATGCCACTGGCATTTCTCAGTGTAGAAGTGGTCATGTTAGTTTTAATCAAGCTAACACCGGTGCTAGAAGCACTCTAAACACAGCAGTCCAACACTCACAGATGTGCTAATATTTGCCCTAGTTTTCAAGAAACAAGTGGGAGAGGAAGGGAGAGCTTCTCATTAAGGCAGGAGTTTGAAAGGGCCTCTAAGCCCATCAGTCAGTGCTGCACTCACCGAATGTCCCACGAAATACAGTGTCCTTTATTATACTCTTCAAACCCCATGAACAAAGTACACAGGGGATAGTTTTTCCTATATAATTTTGTAGTTACTGGTCACTTTTCTGGCTGCTCAGCTGACACGGCTAAGCTACGTGCAGATAAATAATATATGCTCAGAGCTCACCTCTAGCTCGCCTGCGTGCCTGGCTGCAATCACAGCACGGCGTGCATCACCCCACAAGTGCATGATTTCTTGTGCTGGGAATGTCCCAGATTTAACCATTTCTAATCTGGTTCATCCACACCATATAACAGGGACCTACAGCCACCCAAATCCTTAAGAGAAGCTTGAAGGCTTCAACACACGAAAAGGCTACCTAAGTGCTAGCTGATATGCAATAAAATCTGTGTACATCACTTAACACAGCAGGTATCCACTGGAGACAGTTTAGGTGGTTTTCCTTGAAAGTTAAAGTAACACAAAAGACCTCACATTTGCCAGGGACACAAGCCATGAACGCCTGATCCTGTGTGTCTGACCCTAAGCTGCAATCTGTCCTGAGCAAAACTGAATTGTTTTCATCAGGAGGTATGTTTCGTTTGAGGTTTTGTTGTTTGACTACTATCTTGGTTTTGTTCTAAAAAAAATATTTTTTTCCCTGTTTTTCAGTGAAATACCAGAAATAGAAAATTGTTGTTGACATGGTTTTAAAACATTGCAATTTTTTTTTAATTATTATTATTTTTCTTGGTAAAATCTAAAGGAACTATCCAGCCACTAAAAAGTTTGAAATAAATATAATTTTTGCAAAATACCTTCCGAAAACTTTTTTAAGACCTTCCACCAGACATGTTCCAGTTTATCCTTGGCTCTGATGTGGAGCTCCTGAGTGACCTTATGACACAATTTTCTGTGTCATCATTCCCTATCTGTGGAGATAATAGGAATTCTAGTCTCCAAATAAGTGATTTTTCATCAGGAAAATGACAGTTCATCAGATTGAAAGTTACTGCAGAGATATGTCAGCTTTGAATAATTACAGCTTTTGTGGGAAATATTTCTCCAAGATGCAGATCCCAGAAAAAAAAAAAAGAAAACCAACCAAATAAAAAAACCACTCAGTCACAATAATCATAATAGTAATAATAAAAACCCCAAAACAGGCTATTTCAAACTACACTAAGGCTTTGTTTTTCACAAGCCATGTGGCATAAATAAGAAGCCAAGCTTTGATCACGGCTGCAAAGGTGGAATTCCCATTGGAAGTGCACTGACACCACCCATTATTCATGCCCAAATATCTAATATGGAAATAAAAACTCCCAACAGGCTGACACCCACTTCCATGGGCGCAGTCCAAGGCATGTCCCACACTGCTGCATGAAGTTGGCAGAGGCACAGAGGGCTCCCATGGGCCCTGCTGCCCATCAGCCATCTGTGCCCACAGGTGGAGATGGGAAGAAAGGAAGGCTCCACCCTGTTCCCAAAGGATGGGTTCAACCTCTTCCCCCCAAGTGAAAAGAGCTCAGCCAGGCTCACAGTCTTCAATTCATAAGTGTTCATCTATGAAATCGGATTCCCACCCCTCTCCACTAAGAATCTGCTATTTCAACGAAGCACAAGATGTCAGGATTTTTGCCAACATGAGCACAGCTGTCAAAATCTCATCCTTGGAAAGAATCCCAGATAGACACATGTTTTACCCCAGCCAAAATGGTCAAACTTTGCAGAGAAACATTCAGAGAGGAAAAAAGGTTCCATATTGTCACTGCAATATCTTGGGACTGCTTACAGCCAGACAACTGGGAAGCAGTGTTTTAATAGCTGAACCATTAAAAGCAACAGGCATCTTGCTATTGACAGCAATAAGAACAGATTCAGTGCCTTTGGCACAAGATTATCAAAAGCAGCATTGCAGGAAAGCAAATAAGCTTGTTTGGATTTGGGAGACAACAAATAGAAAGGAAAATATGCTTACAATTTTCTGTCTCTATAGTATGTTTTTCTAAATATCTTCAGCACTTTTGCCAGGCATTTCCAATGTAAGTCTGACAAGACTTGGGTTTTTATTGTCCTTGGGTTCATGTTCTTTCAAGCCTACCTGGATATTCAAACCTAAGAGACTTGGCTGGACTTGCCACTGGTGCAATGGGGAGGATGCAGACAGCTTCCTCTCTGGATTATGCCAGGGACTAGAGACAACCACAGCTCTGCAGCCCCCCTGGGCACTGCCACAAGCCATCTTGTGTGGAGCAAAGGGAGCAGGAGGCACTGAGGCTGTGTTCCTGCTGACAGCACAGACCTCTCTGTGTCTGCTGGGAACTTTGAGAGGAGGATTCTTAACCTGGAGTTTTGCAGTTTCCCATCACAAACGTATGTTGTCCAGCCTGAATTGAGCAAGATTCCCAACCCTCTGAGCAGGTGAGCATCAACTTATTTCTCCTGATCTGAGATGTGAAAAGGACACATAATTATGCTCTGGTCACATATAGGAGCAGTGACAAAGCTAGCAGAGGTCCAGCAACTCCTCAGTCCTTTGTGCAAATGGGACCCGTATGTGTTGCCTTTCTTAGCCTGGCCCAGTGTGCGTGCAAGCAGCAGCCAGCCAGCACGAGGTGAACTCCTCCAGCTGAGGGAGTGGGGAGGGGAGGTGGCATCAGCAACAGCAATCATTATCCTCTTTACTGGAAAACGTGTATCTGAATGGCCAAATTTACTAGCTGTTCCAGATCTTTATGAGATTTATGAGGCTTAAGAAAAAAATTTACTAGGAAGACATAAAACTTCAGTGGTTTGAAATGGAAATGTTTGCAAGGGACTTGGGATCAGCTGGTTTCAATTGCAACCCTGTCTGAATCAGGGAGGGCTTCACTTCAGGTCTGAGGACCTCAAACCTCTCCTGACCTGACCCTCCAAAGACAGCTAGAGATTAAAGCTGACTAGAGAGCCAATGCTCCATCGTTGGGAGGAGCTGTGGTACCCCAGATAAAGGGAAAAGCACAGATAATGGAGATGATGAGGAGCACATGGCAGAGACACTCACATCTTATGCGAACTAGCCCAGTCCTGAGCTCAAGTTGATAATACCTGGTGAATCTAAACTGCTTCCTGATCCTGCACCACCCACCCCAGCACTCCTGGTTCTGTGGGGCTTGTTAAATGGTGTGGAAACCTAAACCTGAGCTGTGTCCTTGCATTTGCACCCTGCTGGGAGCCATACAACCTGATCTTCTGGCAGGGAGAGCTCCAGGCTGCATGGGGCAGGGACACCTGCGTGGCTCTGCACCCAGTTCTTTTGGTGCAGGACTGGTTCCCAGCAGAGGCACATGAATGCCTTTGTACCCTGGTTCCTTATTTTCCCTCTGCTCACAGGGAAACCCCTCCTGGTTCTGAAAAAGCACATTGCCCCAGACTCAGCCTCTGCCTTCACAGAGGCAATCCCAAACTCTAAACTTTGTGAAGAAATCTTAGCTCTGAGTTGAATTTGACACAGTGCAAAATAGAAACTGAAATCCCCTCCAAGCATAATAGACAGGACAACAAAACACTTGGAAAATGTTGTTTTTGCCATATCAGAAGCCCAAAACCACATTACACACATCTCTTAATGAGGGTAATGAGCTTTAACTTAACAGCCTCTGAACTGAGCTCATCATCCACTTAGAGTAATACTCCCTTCAGTGCCTTGTAGGGCATGTTGGGATAGGTTGGCCAACATTTAACACCTTTGCATTTGCCAGCATTTGTTCCTGGCCCTGAAACAAACACAAAACACGCTGAAGATTTCCAAAGGGTATCTGAGGGGGTGAGGAGTTGATGCAGACACTGCTGATGAGCTTATCGCAGCGCTCACACCCCTCCTCACCTTACAGGATGCTTAATTACAGCGGGCTCTTGCGGGATTCACACCTAGAAACTCACAAGAGCTCTGCTGGCAATAGGATTCGGTGTGAGCTGGAAGGTGTGTGGGTTTCCATCTTCTCTCCTCCCTCCAAACTACTGGAGAATATTTCCCTTCCTTCTTCCTCTTATTTGATCTTATGTCCCACAGCCCAGGCACAGAGCTGCCTGGCTCACCTGGCTGGCAGAGGCTCACTGGAAATAGCCGGAGAGTTTCCAGTTCATAATCCTTTTCACTGGGATTGCCTTTAATCCTGTGTAATTGAAAATACCAAACGCTGCATTCTAATACATAGGAAACTTCTTTTATGTAAAGCCCTCGAGATGACAACAACAGTGCTGCTGTCAACACAGGATTTCCCACAGCGGATCAGCTCACCTGCCCCAGCTCCTGCCTCCGCGCTGGCTCACGCTCAGCAGTGCCACATCACTAAATGCCCTTGTCAATATTCAGCACTGCTGTGTGAGGAGACAGAGTTTTACATAATTCTGTTCAGGCACCCTTTATGTCTTGAAATGTGATTTTTTGATTGCTTTCCCTAGCTTGCAAATTACGTACAGCACTGACTTGTGTATGGACATTCCAAAAATCTTCTTGGTCTGTTCCAGATATTCCATCTTGCAGGATGGAAATCCACAAATTCACCTTATTCTGTATAAAGACGCATTTACTTGTTAGAATTAACGTTGGCATTATCTTTGTAAGATCTCTTACCAGATAAGCATGATTATGAATCTTTTCTGGCCTTGAAAACTGTAAACTCAGGTAGTTTCACTTAGCAATTAGGTTTTGAAACACAGAAACAAACTTCTCAGTCTACTTCTAGGAGAAGTTAAGAGCATCTCACAGGTCGTCCAGTACTTTGATCAAAATTTCTACAGAACTGGCCAAACATATTACCTCAAAATCTGTAAGCATGGGTTTTAACAAAGAAATGCATACTTGGGTCTAGCTTGGAATACACTTAATTAAGTTTTCTTCATCCACAGCATCATTGTGAACTATTATCTGGAAGGAAAGACAATTCTGGCTCTTACCTACCAGCTCATCCTATGACATGAAGCTTATGCTGTCTACTCCAAAGCAATGCAGTTCAGCACACATCAAGCTGTAGCTGTGGTCCTGCTGTAGTTTCTCCAAGAAAGTAAATGACCCGGCAGTGTTTGCCAAGCCTCAATCTTTCAAGACCCTCTTTCCCCAGGACTCCCATTCCCTTCTCGCTGTCTGTGATTTGAAAAAGAAAGTTTACTGTTACCAACATGGTATATGAACGAGATAAATCATCTGCAATGCAGTGAAGTGTAAACTGCTGTTCATTACATGAAGCCCCAAACCAATCAAGGTCCGTTGTCTCCAGTGTGTAACGGGGCATCCCGTGGCCCAAGAAACTTATCACCAACATTTTTTTTATTTCCACAATGATATGGAATCAGGTTTTGATTTTTTTTTTCTCCCCACATTTGACTACATTCACATTTCTTCAATAAATGCTTTACATGAACATATTTCAGCCAGTGGGTTACTTGCAAACCCTTCACATCGATTATCGACCCAAGCGCCAGTGGTGATCCCTGGCCGGTGTTGCACGACTGCTCCCGTAAGTCACACAGACCTGTTTCTGTTCCTGCCTTGCAAAAGCAGTAACTTATATTTGAAAGGAGCATTTCAGTACTGGCAGGGAACCATTTTCCTTAGTATTGGTGATTAATTTCTCTTCTTTTCCATGAATTTCCATAAAAAGAAAACTAATAGTGATAAGAAAAAACTGGATAAGGAATAAATAAATGTGACTATAGAAGTTTTTGTCCTTAATCTCATTAATGTTTTCCAGTGAAAACACTCATGTTATTCTCACTGGCATTCCTCACGGGGTAAAGTATTACCCAGCTTAACAAAAGAGAGCTCAATGTGAATTTCTGGTTTTACTCAAATATGTTTTTATTTATATTGTCTTCACATTCAAAAATTAGAGAGCTATCCCTTGATAAACCATTTATGCCTACTTATATTTAACTGACTATAAACTACTGATAGCTTCTTTATCTGTCAAATACTACATTCATGAATAGTGATAATTCACCTATATGAAAGACCTCAGAGCTTAGATTTCTAAAAATTAAATGCACACTTATAACCAAATTTGACATTTTTAACTGTTCTGTATTTACCTGTATATTTGTCAGACCATTACCTAAATGCCCATGTGTTAACCAATTAGTTAATGAGCAGTGTTATTAAGAAGGAACTGTAGTTTTCCAGAAACCTGAGAAACTGTGAACACTCAAATAACAAATCTAAATAAATCAACAACTTTAGACCCCTCTCTTAGTATTTGACAATACACAGGATTGTAAACGTTTTCTCCAGTATTATTCTTTCTCCCTTTATCTCCAGCTCAAATGGATTTGTAGCTCAGGTCACTATAGCATATTGCACTCTTAACACATTTAACCCGAAATTTCCAGTAAGGCACACAGCTCTTTGGCTTTCTACAGGCATTAACTACTAAGTCTTTCAGGCCTGTTTCAATTGCAGCCTTTAACACTGACAGATACCACAGCACATACAGAGATTTACTGCTATAGGTCTCTTTAACCAACCAAAAATAAAGCACAACAATATGGCATTGTCACTCTGGGGAACAGGCTGGTGTAGATGTACTTGGCCTTGAAATTAATTGTTTATATTTTCTAAATTTTTCAAGATCATCAGGATGTACACAGAGAGGAAAAAAAAAAAGAGAGGAAGAGAAAGAGGGATTGTTGGTAAATGTAGACAGATCCTTCTTCAGACGTCATTCAGGGGATATCTGGTTTCACTGGTCAAGTACAGTTTGTCTAATCTGACTTCAAAATCATTGTTCACCCCTTAAAATGCCTTGGTTGTATGAGACAAGATATGAGTCTTTAGGAGGCTGGCAGGGTGAAGAGAGGAAGAGCAGGAGGGAGACAGAAAGTCAACAGATCAATAAAAGCACTTTAAGATAATGGCTCTACCTCGAGCAGACCAGGTCTGGATTCCAGGCCAGCCCCAGCACTGCCGGGAAATGTGCATTTGCATGAATGAAAAGTCACATCCACAGCGCTGTGGCAGAAGGTGAGGTTCTGCTTCTGTCCCCATCCCGTTCCAGTGGGCCTGGCCCTTCCTGCTCACCCTTGATCACACTCAGCGTCCTGACCGTCATCAACAGGACCAGAGTCAGCGAGCTTGTGCCAATCAGAGATGTGGGTCTGCAGCTTTTTGGGAAGAAGTGAAATAAAACAAAGTAAAATAAAGCATTAGGGCAGAGTGGATTGAAAACACAGGGGTACAGAGGTGTACACACATTGCTCCCCTCTCCTCTCCCACCCCCCCTTTTTTTTCCTCATGCTGGGCAGTTACATGGAAACAAAGTGCCTGAGTCAAGTCAGAGCTGATCTTCCAGGAGTCAGTGCCAATACACTGCATCTGGGCACCATCTCCAAAAGGCTTCACAACTCAATGGAATTTTATTACAGTAAGGGCCCCATCTACTGCCAAAAAACTGCAGTAAAACAAACCACATATTTAAATATCATTTGTTTCATTAATAAACTTTCATTAAATAACTCCCAACCATTCTGTTCCGCTTTCCATCTCTCACCCTAATCCCCAGAGGTGAGAGAGCATCCATAAGCAAGAGACAGTTTCAACAAGCACACCCATGATGCACAAGTCAGAAAAGGCCTCCCTGCTTTTTATATTGCTGCAGAGGGTCCATCCATCATGGTGACCCACCAAAAAAAAGAAAAAAAACAAGATTGCTCCCCCTCCCAAACTCTAGGTGAAGAACTAGGAACCAGCAAACGACAATTGGATCCTCTGATCCATGCTGTATAGCCAACCAGTCAGGCAAGGCTGCCCGTGGACCAGGAAACATAAAAAGTTGAGCAAGGAACTTTACTTTCTTACTGTACACATACAACCTGCAGTAAAAAGGACCAGAACCTGTTCCCAAAGCTTTGGGTTGCTCAGGAGTTTTTAATAACATATTTGAAATCCATAATCTTATGATTGTGGCACAAAATGAAGTGCTGGAAACAGAAGAACTGGGACCTGAGTAGACAAAATAGTTAATCCAAAGGGAACAGAATATTGACACTAAAATAATGTGGTTAACTGTGGGGCACAGGTCACTCTCAAGGTTTAACTTATGCAGTCAAAGTTACTCTTGGGCTGGGAGGTTATATTAGAAGATATCAATATTTTTCAGGGGAATTTTTCTCCCCTATTAGCACAATAAAAGCAGTCACACAAGTGGATGGCCCGATAGCCTGATCCCTAGAAGCCCTGCTGGGTGCCAGCACTTCTGTGCAAAGAACCCTAATTCACTGCAAGGTGCAAGAGCCCGGCAGGAAGGAGTAACAAATTCCTGCTCCAGAACTGCCCGTGCAGCCACCCACACACCACCCTCCCAAAAAGAAAGCAGCAGCTTTGTTTCTCAAGACCAAGTCAGGGGAGCACAACAAAATGAGGAGAAATCCTAATAAGACAAACATCAAAGATTGTTTCTCTTTAATTACCCTCTCTGTATCTTTGCTCATCAGCTGGAACTCGCCGTTGCTTTTTAAATGTAAACAAAACAGTGAGGTTTTAATACTGACCCACCTTATTTCTTTGGTCTGACTAATTGCTGAAACTGGCCATAAATTGTCCATTTTGTGACACTCTGAATAGCCTCATTTATTCTGGACAGCACACATCTGGTTTTGTGTGCGCGCACGCACGTGCACACTTACACAAACACAACCCTCTCTCCTGCTGCAGGGATGGCCAGGGATGGGGACAGCCAGTGTACAATTTCAGCCCCATATTGAGTTTTGGCTGGTGTTGAGGTCCCCGAGGCTGAAGAGAAATAAAGCTCTCGGAGGGGAAACAGCATGTCAACATAGCTCTTATGTTCGCCTGCATGGAAAGTATTCCCTTCAGATGAGGCTGGTGAATGAAACATGTGAGAAAGAGCCTGACAGTGTGCAGGTTGGGACCAAGCTCTCTACCTTCTCTCCTCTGAGCAAACAGAGCCAGTTTCCTATCAGCCAGAGCAACCAGCAAGAGGAGAGCACAGCCAGCCAGGGGAATGTACTCTGCTGAACCACACGATGCCATTTCAAACCTTTAGTTGGTGTTTCAGACATGAAAAAAAAAAATCTCACTTCACACATATCATATGGACCTGACATAAGACTAAATGAAGAAAAAAATCTAACCAACCAATCTAGCTTCTTTTCTTCCTCTCATAAAACTGAGTAACATGTAAGTGATACTTTCAGCATGATTACTGCAACTGCTTTAGATGTACCACTCAATAAGCAGGCTATTTAATTGTAATCAGTGATTTATCTCATACACATAGGTCCCAACTTGTTGCTCACTTAACACCTATGTTGTTGTTTGGTTTTTTTTTTAATGAAACACCACTATTTTTCATCAACATATTGATGACAGACATGGACGAGGGAAAGAAATTCCCCTCTCTGTGTAACACACACGTTTCTGAGGAACGCCAAGATGGGAAGCACTCACTCGAGGTGATGGCCTTGGGTCTCCAGCTTGGTGGTGGCATGAACACCCTAAGCCAGTGGTGTCTGCCCAGAGACAATTCAGAGCCTTCTCCCCACCTCCACCCTCACCTGCCCTGCTGTGTTCCTGGAGAAAGCAGCACAAACAGCTGAGAAAACCAGAAGGGCTCTCTGGGCAAGCGCAAAAAATCGTTTTTACTCTTTGGGGAAGATGTTTAGGTGCAAAATTCACACACAACCATCCATCAACACAAAAAGGAGAAATTCTCAAGAACTCTAATAGCACAAAACATTCAGGAGGCTTTAAGGGGTTTTGTCTTTAGTTTTCAAGATATTTTTTTTTCCTTTATTCCTGGTGGGAAAGCTTATGCCTTTAATTCTATAACTATAAACTAAATAATATATCAGATTTTTTTCTGTCAGGCATGGCAATGGTACTGAACGTATGCAAAGTTTCCACTAAAGGTTTTTGTAACTTAATTTGCCTCTAGAGATTAGAGGAAGCCAGATCTTCTGTTTCTTGCTGGAACTTGGCTGGTAGCCACACAGCGCTCCCTTTCCCTGTCATCCATCCCCGGCCCCCCCAGCCCCCGGCACTGTTAATCAGATGGCTGTATCTTCCCTATATTTCTCCTGTCAAGCTATTAAGGGGATACGGAAGAGTGAAAGAAGAGAATCAGCTGAGATATAAAGCAGCCCAGCTCCCAGAGTGCCTCTCCCCCTTTCTCAAGGTTGAGCTTGGTGCATTAGTGCACAAAGCGAAGGAGAAGCGTGCTTTCCCATGCTCAGAGTAACTGGTTGGAGTTTATTTCCCCAATGAAGAGAGGCAGGCAAAAATTCTTCTGCACAGAGCCACCACAGAACTGTAAAAACAGGAAACTATGGCATGGAAAGGGAGCAAAACCCCTGAGCCTGAGCTACACGCTCAGGGTATTCCAGTTTGGCCATGCCATGCCCCTGCCTGCACTGGGGAAAGCGCAGTGCTGACGGGGAGCTGGGGCTTATCGCAGCTCTGTGAGTCTTGGCAGCTTCCTTCGGTAGGGAATTCCTGGCACATGTTCAGCAGCAAGTGGAGGTGGTTGGTTAGAGAAAATGCTTTATGAGGTTGACAAAGAACCCCCAGATCCAAGTCAGACTTAGGGCTGAAAACACTGATTTTAATCACATCCCTCCCTCTTTCTTTGCCTTCGCAACAGAAAAGCTCAGTCCAGCAGACCCGACATCTATAGAGAGCTTTGCCTCCCATGGAAATGTTCCCAGGGGACCCTTTCTTAACTAGGAGAGAAAAAGAACTCCCACCTCTGGATATATTAGGACTTTGAAAATAGTTGGATCCAACATTTTTGGCTGGATCTAGCTCCCATTCTTGTATATATCAATAAATGAGAAGAAAACTAGCTGACATGGCTCCAACACCTCAGAAACAAGAACTGTTGCATGATTTTGGCCTAAACTTTCTCTTTGTGACCAACCAGGTAGCAAACTAATCAAGAACACTATAAAAACACTTCATTTTTCTAGTAATTTGGGATTTTCTGACTGCATTCAGAGACCAAGCCCTGCACTCCAGCAGCACTCTGCGTAAAGATTGATTTTATTTCAGGCAGGTCTGCTTTGTTGTCCAGTGTTCCAATTTTTAAAAAGTACTTGAGAGGTTTTTTTAAGAGACACTCAGTGAGCTGTGAGCTCTCGAGCACCTCAGCTGCTTTGGAAAATGAAATTTAGCTATAGAAAAAGACTTACTTAGGTAAGCCCTAAATTCATTTCATAACAAAATGTTCATGTATAGATAAATATCTGTGGATAAGCATGATGGGTCACTAGACAGATTTTTTTTCTAAATCTATGTAAAATAGAGAGAAAGGAAAAACAAATTAGTTTACCAATACCCAAGTTCCTTATTCAGGCAAAATATTTACTCATTTCAAAAAGACTCTCAGACTAAGAAAGGAGCTGACGACTTCTGAATGCACCCTAATGAAGTGTGTGTTCTAGCCACCTCCTCTCTGGGTAAGTTTGAACTGGTTTCTTGGTTTCAGACATGCTAATAAAGTATCAGTCCCTTCTTTGGGGGATTTTTTGTACTTAGGGAAAACAAAAGTCATTTCTATAAGTAACACTGCTAGAGAATGTTTAACACATGTAGTTTGTATTTCTAGATAAATACTTGACTGCAAAAAGTCCACATTAAAGTAGGTGAGAAAGAACACAGGAACACGTGTGCGTGCAACAGCGAGCACACCTCCACACCAGTGTGAGTAGGAAAGGTGCAACTGAGTTCTTCTCACACCCTTCTAAACCCCCCAGGGACACAGCTTTCCCTCGTTCAAACACGCCTCCCTGAGCATCCTCCCCAGCCATGCTGCCCTTGCTGCAACCTTTCGTCTTTCACTCGCCTTTCCTTCCTTTATCTCCGTTCCATAACCATTATCTCCATCAGCATAACTCCTTAAGATACACCTAGACATCATTTCGCCAATGAATGCATTTCACACAACATTAGTCATATTGTACTGTGGATAATTTTTATGATATTGCCGTGCCTCTCCTTGGTACGTTGTTACAGTTTAATTTGTACATATTCTGCTGCTGATGTAGTGGCACTCGGCTGTAACCAGAGAAAGCATGATGGTTCTGTATTATTGCAACACATTTCCCCAGGAAAACAACATAAAAGAACAGAACACCAGAGAGGGACTTTTTCTTACTTTGCTTTCTAGCATTAGTTAACTGTAGATGGGCTTGTCTGCAGGGTCAGTGAAGAGCCAGATCCCAACTTTGCCCAGCAGAACAGGATTTAGATTCAGGGTTACCCTCAGGCCCGTTACATAAATAAGTATATACTGCAAATATATGCTTTGAACCAATTTTTCAGGGTAAGGATTTAATACCTACAACAGTTCTTCAGACTCTTTCTAGCAACTCATCTTCACCAGATGAGCTCATACCAGCTATCTGCCTCCCTTCCAAATGGCAATACCTATGTTGTAGTTAGATTTTAATGCTCTCGATCAATTTTCAGCCTCAGGCATCAGTTTTACATTTAGATGTGCAGAAGAGCACTGCTAAAGCCTGTCAACTGTTTTCGGCATTCAAGAGCCAATATCAGTATCAACACAAAGAACTAGCCACGCTATTTTCAGCGCTTCTGCTCAGTGATCGAGTTTCCCATATGGAAATGTTTTGCAAAAATAAGGGATTACTTGGAAAGACACTGGACTAACCCCGCTGAGTATCTGCTTTTCTTCTTCTTAGTTCTACAGCATGGAACATTACTGCTGGTATTTTGGATGGTGACCATAAGGTCATAAGACTAAGTAAGTGATTGTGACTCCCTCAGCTCTTTGTTTACTTCTGGAGGACAAAACAAATGATAATTTCATTTCATAAACAAGAATTTTGTTTAATTATTTAAAAATACTAATTTATTTTTAGAGGACTTAAGTTTGTCCCTCATGTCTGAATGCTGCCTGACAGAATACGTTCCCTTGAGTAATGACATCTCACTCTTGTTTCCAGCCATAGTGGTAAATCCTTTTTCTCCCCCTGTTGATCCTAATCTAAGATCTATAAAAATATTTCTTGTCCTACAGATTTACTCCTCCATGTTGAGTACATTAAGCAGACACGACTGCCTTGTTACACTGTACCATAAGTAGAGTTATTTGGCTCTGAAGATAAAATAATCTGAGTTGCTAAAGAAGAGCTAATCTCTTCAGCTGAGATCCCTGAAAGCTTTTTGGTACCTTGAAGGTCTTGGGTGTTCACCTCCCTGAGTTGTTACGAAATAGTAATGTTGGTGTGGGTTGAGAGAACACCAGTGCAAGGAGTGCCCTCTGTTCTATTTCAGGTTCCAAATCTGAAAGAGTAATTCAGTATCTTAAGTCTCCACCATTTCCTTTAAGGAAAAGGGGTTTTTTTAATCTTATCCGAGGCGTACTTAATATGCTTTGTGTGCCCTACCCATGTAACGTGGTCAGATGCAAGGAGAAACTATGATGGAACAATCTTCTACTTTTACTCCTCCTCAGATCCCCTAAATACATTCATTCACAAAAGCTGCCCTGAGAGGAGGGGAAACATGGTGGTCTTCTAAGTCCTCCTAAAATCTCTCACATCAACTGCTCTGTCAGACAGATATTTAGAAGGGGATTTAAAGGGGCAGAGAAATTAAGCTCTAGCTGAGGCACCAACCTGTACAGGGCCCACAACATCACTATGACATCCCCTGCTTGATCTGTTTATACCAGGGCTATAGTCACCTCAGTCAGATTTGCCTAGATTCATTTACAGATTTGTTCAGATATGGACTTTGCAAAATATCTGTTTCTGCTATTTTATAATTGAAGGACCTATTTAATGAACTGTAATATCAGTTAAGACCAGAAAAGTTTTGGCATGAGACAGCAGGTAAGCTAGAGCCAAGAGACTGGCATATGGACTAACAAGATTATCTCATACCGTAAAAAGGTGTAGACAGTGGTTCTGCAACTACATGGGTTTCCAGCCTGAACCCGAAATGTTATAGAATATAATGAGTAATTCTGGAATACAGCAGTTCGATGCTGTAGAGAAAATTACCTGACGTTATCCCACTCTACGTTGTACCAAGAGAAAACCATACTGCAAGGTTAAAGGGTCTCAAATTCCGTCTGTGGGGAGATGCCTGTAAGAAAAACAGTTTGTGAAGGTGTAAATAATTAATCCACTTCAGACTAAAAAGTTGATTCATAGTCATAATATTATTCATCCTATGCTTATAGGAACATGTCATGTCAGTAGTTTCGCACAGCTAGAGCGCCTGTCCTTGAGATGTTGCTATGCATGTGGCTTTCCTAGACAATTGTGCCATCTGGGAGACCAAGCCAGTGATCCTCCTGCTGCCTACATAGCTCTAGGTAGGTCCCCTGCCTTATCTTAGGTGGAGCCCAAGAAATGAGGTCAGCTATTACAAGAGTGAAGGTTTCTCCCCAATGCCTATGACATTCTTCTACACAAGAACAAACCCAGGCCATGCTGAAATTAAGGTGTTAAAAAGTCCATGAGCACTTGGCCCATGTAGTTCTTACCATGCTTTGCTCCTGTGAATCAATCCTTTCAATTAAGGTAGCTGGGGGTTATAATGATGTTTTTATTTGCAATTACAGCTTTAAATCAGGATCAATAGAGGCAGCTACAGCCCGACCATACCAACAGTCCTGAGATGTTCACAGGTTTTCAGACAACACACTTCTGAAATAAACCCATCCATTTTCCATTAGAAATATAATACATCATAGGAAAAAGACTTAGATTTTAATACAAGAAAAAGACCCAAACTTGGAATTTGTTTGTTTTGTTTTTAGGCATCAAGCCAGCAAAGCCTCCTTCCCTATGGTTGCCTCCCCTATGGACTTTCCACAGCCATATCTGAAATAAAGTGGGTGGGCACCAGGCCAGGCCAAAGCTGGTTCTATCAGAAGAGGAAAGGAAAATACCCATCTATTTAGTTACCATCCTCTATTTCTGACTACTTGTTCAGTGTAAAATTTTACTCAATACAAAGCTTGTGCCATACACAAGTTTTGTTTGGGTTTTTTCAATCAACTCTTCCAAGAAAGGATGCTGTGTACCAAAACACACAATGTCTTCAGTTTGCACAAGTTGTGATTATATAAAACAAAATAGTCATTACTAAAATTGAAATTTTAATACAGTTTTTTAAAGAATTTAGGCTATTTACCCAATTTTTAAGTAACCCCTCAAAAAACAAAAAAAAACAAACCAAAAAACCCCCAAAACATGAGCTTGTGTCAAATTAGATATTTTCTGAGAATGAAATTGCAACAAGAGAACCTATTTCATGAGTTTCACATTTCATAGCATATTTCATAGTTGTTGTACAAGTTGGGGTAATATCTGCTATGATTTACAGAGACACAGTGCTGTAAGAAGCCTCCCTTCTAATTATAAGTGGTTATGAGGTGCATCACTCACATCAGACTGAAATTTACTTCCATCTCAAACATGATCTTTTTTTTTTGCCTGTTTATTATCATAAACTGGCCACAGAAATGCTGATAAAGAGATTACAGAAAATGCTATTAACTTAATCCCTTCCCAGTTGGAGCTCCTTCTTTTAATACAGACTTATTTGGAGTCTTTGTTTACATGTTGTGATGTGTCAGACAGTAAACACTCTCTCTCTTATGGAAAGTTGTGCAATAAAAGCCCTTCCTATTCCGTGTGCTACATTAGGCAGAAAGGCTGACTTTGACAGAATGTGCAAGAGAACCTATAAATCCAATGATTCCCTCCACTTGCACAGGCAGGGCATGCAAGGGCTTCACACATCGAGTAGATGTTTCATTTGAATGCAAAACATGTTAAAATTTGTCCCAAAAAGCACTTAACGCTTTAAAAACGTACCATAATTCTACAAAGAAAAATGCCTGACATATATTTTGGCTGATTTCAAATTCATATATATTTTAAATGATCTATATACCCTAAGCTGTGCATTTTATACAACAGAATGATAACCATTACCATTCCACTCCATCTAATCCACTGATTTATTGGCTAGTTGTGTATAGTGCACTGCCCCTCCTGAAATTCATGCTGTAATTTTAATTTCTGTTGTTGCTGCTGCTGTTATCTGGATGCAGCGCCTGCCATGAAGATACCATGGTCTTACTCACCCTGTAAACATAATTGATGCTATTGAAGATAATGATTTAGGATATAATCCATCTCCAGTACAGCTTGCCATTACGTGACTTGTTCTTGCAGGTATCTGATTTGTATCATAGACGAGTTGGCTTGATTGCTGTTTTGCCATAGAGTAATAGTTTCCTGGTTTCCACTGACATACTGAGTCTCCCTTGATCACTCAGGTGATCAGTCAACACGCAAGTTAATTATGGGTGAAGGGGTGTCTGAAGCCCAAAGATCAAAAGATAGGCACAAGGTCTTCTCCAAGTCATTATTCACCTCCTTAAGCATCAGGCAGTCAGTTCAGATTCCTGTCTTCTGCACTATCCCTAAATTAAGTGATATAACAGTTGGAAACTCAAACTAGAACAGCTAAAAGACACAAAATTAAACTTCCTATTTCTCCAAAAGAGGAAAAAAAATCCACGTGGGCATAATTGCCTGCATGGGAAATCAGGAATACTTATTGTTTAAAAAAATAATTTAAAATAATCAAGGGTAGCTGTTTAGAGGTGGACTACCTCACAGTGTGCCACAAGGCTCTTACCTGCTTTCCTGGTAAAATCTCTTAGCTTTTAACTGGCATTGCAAGGAAATGCTTTCAAATACTGCCATCATCTTTACTTCCATGCACAAAGAACAGAATTTATTGGTAGGAATTAGGAGCTACTGAACAAAAGCATGAGAAGCCCTCTCAAAACATAAAGGAAAAGCAGTTCTCCCCAGAACTTTTTCTTCCATATTTCAACCACCCTCAAAACTCAAATTAATGTGTTAACGTTACCAGCAGCTAATTACCATTACTATCCTGAGCCACCTGCATGACACTCACTCCTGTGGGCCACATCCTGCACTCCTCTGGGGAACAGGCATCACAGCACTCCAGTTTCCCTCCTGCTCCAAGACCTCTTAAGCCAAATACAACTTGTTGGAGGAATCCATTGAACAGATGGGACCTATAACAGTAAAGAGGTTTTGGTGTCATGCTGCAGCCACGCAGGGTTATGCTCTTTGTGAGCAGAAAGAACAATCTTCCTGGCAGTAGTTGGTTGTGCTCACTGGAGCCTTGGGTATGAGCTCGATACCCACACCAGTGAGCTACACCTGTATTCATCCACCAAAACTGGCTTCTCCATCTCTGTGGTTTTCATGTTACTAGATTAAAGGAGATGTAACTGAGCAATATGCCTGAAAGGTTTATTTCCTGAAACAATATCATTATTACTCCACCCAAAGTCACCCTGCCTTTATTTTTAAGGAAAAAGGAACTGAATCACCAAGTTGCTGATCTGAAGAGATACTATGTAAGGTCAAACGTTCAAAGGACATTTGGTGCAAGCATAACTGCACATAATTCCACATATGCTTCCTTCCATATGCAAATAAGTGCTACAGATGCACAACCCACTTGCACGTATCTGCACATGCCAAAGGGATTTACACATGTGAATACTTGGAAAGCAAAGTGAGAATGTATATAAAATGGCATGCACAAAGTACATCCATCCATGTGTATATCCCTCTGGAGGCACCACTACTTGGATGTATTTCTAAGTGGAAAAACCAGTTAAAAAAATTGATATGTCACCCTCTCTCCAAAACCTAATGATTACAATCTGTTAATTACACTACGTCTGTTGGAATCTTTAGCAAATAAATTGTGGATCTGATCTATTATTTATAATACCAACAGGATTACAAGTTATGTCTTAAAGTCACACTTATGCAAAGTGGCAGCAGAAGTGAACTGTGCTATGAACCACATCATCCCTATCCTGAAACTTCCCTGGGCAAGTACTACACACTGTGACAAAACAGCTATATTGAACTTTTCAAACATTTACTTCCTACAGATGGAGAGAAAGCAGTGAAAGACTATAAAGACTCACATAAAGGACAGAAAAGAACATTTAAAAAATGTTTAAAATGTCCTTTACAATTAGTCCCTGAGTAGGACACCCATTGCCATTGCTTTTAGCCAAGTGTCCCACAGCCTGGTATTCACTGGTAGCTTCTGAGTGCCCAACAAATAGGTGTGTGGCAGGGTCTGCTAGGGAGAGAGTCATCTTAGCACAGCTGTGCCTTGAATTCAGGCTCTAATTGTGGCAACTCTACTCCTGGTGTGAAATCCACATGGATTTGCCAAATCCCCGTGCTTTTTAAGGCACTTTAACACTAGTAAAAATTCACAGAGCTGCTGATCTGTTTATGTGTCGGGAAGCAGCTCTCCATCCTGTCTTACAGAGAGCTCTGAACCACATTTTTCCCCACCTCCCATACTCTACAAGAACTACCTAGTGTTATTATTGCTGTAGTTTCTCCCATATAACAATTCAGCTTTCAAGCAAAAACTAGATTTTTTTTTAATCCCCACCCCTCCCACTCAACAGCTGGCCCAGTAAAGAATGTAAGATTTGAAAGTCAAGCTGGATTCCTCCTTCTTTGGCTTTCTCAAACAAGTGACAACAGTTGCCCAGAGTAGATGGCAACTGCCTGGTGTACACTGGAGGAGAATTGCCACCCTCTTCCGTGTAACAGAAACAAGAGCCTTTGCATCACATTATTATCACTATGGGACCTGAGCATTAGTGCTGTTCTTTTTATACTGATTTAGCCAGCCCACTCATTCACCAGAAAGCAAATAATCACTCAGGCTGAAGTTTATGAAACTTTTGGGATTCACAAACGTGTTTCATGAATTTCTGGCAGTTGCCTGAATGTTCACAAATAATGTGATGCCAGTAATCAGAACAAGTCAAAACTTCACACTTCTATTCATAAATCAGATGTTTTATTTTTACTACTTGAACAGTTCTTTTCCCAAGCACGACTGGATTTGAACCACCAACCTGGAGGTGAAAGGACCTTTATTTAATGTATTTGTTTAGGTTTATATGAAGTATAAAAAAGTGTCTATCCAGGACTCTAGCCACCTTTGCCATATATTAGAAAAACAGGCCAACTCACACAGACAAAAATAAACTCAGTGACTTCCAAAAGCCAAAGAAGGCACAAAAAATCCTCTTGGCCAGAGACCTCAAATCTTTCTATATAAACTGAATACTTTTTGCACACACTATTTCTCTCTTCTCTAGAGCCTGGGACATGAGGAGATGTGTCCCTCAGGTCAGCAGATTTGGACTCTCCCAGGCTGGAGTGGAAAGAGAGCATTCAGTCATGCTCCTGCTGAGGAGGTCCATCCAGTGTTCTCTCCTTTAAACCAAGAGGACTTCAGCCAAAATGCCTCTGTGGCTTGCAGCTGCAGTGGTATCACTAGGGAGACAGAGCAATGTATTAAGCAAAGAGGATCCAAGATCCAAGACCTTATGCCAAGAATCTATTTTTGCCTCCCCCACAAGCCTACAGACACAGTGTAGGTCCTGGAGCACCAGTGGTAAGTGCTGATGGTGAAAACTCCCACTCATGGCTCTGTGCACATGGACACCATTCTGCAGACCCATGTCCCATCACTGCCCAGTGTTCCCCTCCACACGATGCACATGCACCCTGACTGTCCCCCCAGGCCCAGGGTGGTCTCCCACTCTGGTACATTACAGAGTAGTTACATTCAACCAGTTCTTCCTTCCATGGTCAGAAACTAGTAAATTAATAGCTCCAAAAATAGGGAAGAGAAGACCAACCCATTGACTTCAAAGTATAAAACAACACAAATTCCCATTAGGATTTTCTACCACAAGGTAGAAGGAACCTGCAGACCAAGTTCTGTCCTTCTGCTGCTAGCACGGTCCCTTCCAGTGCCAGCCAAGAGCACTATTCACTGTCCCACTCAGTCATCCTCTTCCCTTTCAACCTCCTTTGGGACAGGTAGATGTGGGGAGGCAGGAGCAGAGAAGGGAGGCATATCTTTATAAAATTGGCTTTTCTCCTCATATAGTCAGAATACACAAGAATTTTAATTACAGCTTGGTCTCTTAGAGACAATCCCAGTTCTGCTATAGAAAGATCCCTTCCAAAGTAAACACAACAGTAACAGAGGATCAGCTCTTTGCTCTTTTGAATGTTGTAGAAAGGAAGTGCCCATAAAAAAGGTTGCAAGCCATTGTCATTCTCTGACACGCCGTAGGTTATATTTTCCAAGCCCTCTATGCAAACACAAAACACGATGTTCATTATTGTTCACTAGAGGTTGACAATGTTAGGAAAAGTTTCCACTTAAAACATTGAGCTGAGTTTTCTCTTGGGCAAGAAGTGCCAGGAGGAGGCAGGTTGAGCAAAGACCAATGCTCCCCATCCCATCCATCTGCCCCACTTCTCAGCAAGGCATGATCACATCAGCAGCTGCCAGTGGTTAGAGGAGGCTGCAAGCAGGAGAATTAGCTCTCTCCTCAAGTTTCTGCTCTAGCCAGAGTGGATCTGGATAAGAAGCAGGACCCATTGCAACCAGGCACGTAGAGCACACTCAAACTTCCTCCTCTACAAGTGTCTAAAAAGCAACCTGACCGGATTTACTCCTGGACAGCTCAGCATTTAAATTGACCGATTAATCAAAAACACCTCCCAATTGAAATTACATCCTGCTTGCCTTCTGACACTTACCACTTCAACAACATCATTTATAGCTCCATTGTTGCAAGATGAAGCCCTAAGGACAACTGGCTCCTACAACATGTTGCCATTACATTTTAGCCAAGGCTGAATGTAGCTGCAAATCTCTCTTCAAAATACAGCAGAGATCTATTAAATGCATAACTTCCTTGGCATCAAAAGGTTTTTCTTTCAGCAGGTCTGCTTCTTCCTTGGGATTCTGATGAAGTGTGCTCTGCTGTGTTATGAAATACACCATATTTTGGTGTGATACACAGAAAACATCTTTGTTTAATGCAGCTTATCTTTTATCATGTCACTTCTCTATTGGATTTCTGTGCACTGGAAGCATGTTACTGTGACAGATACACTGCTTTACAAGGGGGCTTTGCTATGTGACCTGTAGCATCAGAGTGAGGATCAGATCCTCCCCAAAACACAGGCTGGACAGCCCAATACAACATAAAGGAATATGTAACAAAGAACCAGGAAAAGGGATTCAGCAACATTCCCATCTAAGTTGGCTGCAGAGGCATTTTCTAGCCTGAACCACAGGCTTTCTACAAAAAACTGAAAACTAAAATGTTATTTGCTGTACATTGTTCATTTTTCCACTTGTACACACTTACCAGAGTTAACATGAGAGCTCAAGAACATCAGGGAATGCCACTGGCATATCCATTTTGCTAGGAAGAACCAACGTGATAACAAAACACAAACCAGTCTTGCCAACCTGGTGTACGTCCCCTCTCACAATCATCACTCTTGTAATTTCTTCCAGATCCTTCAGAAACTGTAAACAGGAATGCATAGTAAAGAAATTTTTTTGGTAGAGAAGGTGCTAGCATAATGCCCCAGATGCAAGGATTCAATTTTCTGCTTCATTGTGAACTTCTGCAAACACCTGACAGGATGAAGTCCCTCACAATACTTGCTTTGATAGCTCACCACTGCTGCAGTCAGAGTGGGGAACTGGTTCAGCAAAGATCTAACCAGAGCTGTGTGGTAAAGAGAGACTTCCCTCTTTTGGCAGAACTGTTAGAGCAGCTCAGCAACATCTCATTCTTTGGGCACCTTCACAGAAAGAGGTGATGTGCCTAATCACCCTCTTTATGCAGCTTTGTTTCCAGCATTAGCCCTCCCTACACAGCTCAGCCTCTGTGCGTGTCACCACTTGAGCCAGGCTGCACATTAAGCTCATGCCTAGCCTTGCTTGGGCTCCACAAAACTCGCTTTCATCTACATAAATCCCTTGCAGGACCTGTGTGTGAGTGCCAAGCACTCCTAGGTGGAGCATGCTCCTCCCAGAGCGGGCTGCCCTCGTCTCCTTTCAGGCCAAACCACACCACACTGATGCCACTGCTGCTTCACTGAATTACTCAGCAGCTCCTGCACTCCTGCAGAAGCTCCACTTCTCAACCAGAGGGCTTCAAATGTCTCCCTTGTCCCAGTATGACACTGTAATTCCCCAGCTACCTGCTCTTCTTGAAGGTGCTCTCCATTCCTCTTGTCAAAGCCAAGCTACTTCACAGAAAGAGTTCAAGTTTCATTAAGTGAATGGGTAGAGGAAATAATGAGATTTTATCTTTCACCTCATGACCACAATGCTCACTCAGGGATTTCTGCCACTGTCCCGAGAGCTGGTTTCTGTAAATAATATAATGTGAAAGATGGGAGGCATTCTTAAGGAAGATGATGTCACAACTTCTGTACCTTTCTGCTTAAGCAGAGGCAGGTTATACCTTGGATTTATTGGGCAACATCACAAACCTCCAAAAGGAATGATGGACAAAAGCTCATTTTAGGACATCCTAGAAAAGTCAGAACTTTTTTTTTTTTTTTCTGCAACAGATAAGATTTGACCTCCAAGTCCCTCATACTCAAATGAAGCAACCCGAGTAGCTGATTGAGGTGCCAAAAAGTTAAGGGTTGCAGTGCCAAAGTCGTCACTTACCCATGACATATTTGGTATCTGCTTATGTTTTCTGAGCTTAGTGGCTTGAACCAGTCAATTCTTCTCCCCAAAAGGACACTCAGGTGGGAACCAGCATCTAACAAGCACACTGACCCAGTCCAGAGGCCAAAGCAACACTTAGTAAGTAGACCAGGTTCAAACTCAAATTCAAGGCCCAAATTCACTCAACAGCCAGGGAATTTGTGACTTCCCCTCTACACCTCATTCCCTCCTCTGCAAAGCACTTACTTCCAGGATTGCTTTACGGAAAAATTATATTAAAGGTTATCCAGGTGCATCCAGTAAAAAAGACCATGCAAGTAGCTAAGGCAGGGAGACAGGTACGTTACAAGCTTCCTTCCCACACCCCTCTGCAGAGGGGACTTGCCCTGACTGCGTTTGGTCTTCAGATTCATTACAGTCAGGCAGGAAAAGATGGCTCATATGCACACAGTGTTTATCCTGCTGATCAATAAGCTTCCTTCCTGCCTGATAACCAAACCCGCTTATAATATTAAACAGTGTTATTTAAGATCTGTGGAAATTTTGTCTGATCCAAGCAAACCAGAAATATCTTGACCTAGATACTGAGAACAAAACAATGTTGAGTAAACTTCAGGACTGCCAGTTCATCTATCATTGCACTTGACATTTTATTGAAGAATCAGAGTAAAACTATTTTACCCCAAAGGTTCTTACACCAGCAGATTTATTCGGTGGGTGAGAGAGAAACACCTTTCCAACACTTTCCTCCTCTCAATTCAGATTGACAAAGGGTGTATTTTATAGTCCATTAATAAGGTACATGAGTTGCCTATGGGCCCCTTTCAACCACTGCAGATAGCAAACACAATTATATCAGAAAGCATAAACAAATATGAGACCCATCTCTAGTTCCTTCTGAGGAAACAAGGAGTATGGTGAAAGAGCAAAAGAAGAACAAAGAGTATTCCATGATGTTACCAGTGTGATAGCTAGAGACAGTGAACTGCACTGCAAATGATGGTCACTGATGCAGAATGGTTCAATAAACATTTTCCAAACCACTGTCAAGCTGTTGCGCCTTTTGGCTTTAAGTAATGCAAGACCTTATTTTCTTCAAGGTCTGTAACGAAAGTCATAACAGTTTCTACAAAAAGGCATGCCTACACAACTTGTCTAACATACCCAACTGCAAAGCTCAGAGACAATTTCTTGTCTAACATACCCAACTGCAAAGCTCAGAGACAATTTCTTGTCTAACATACCCAACTGCAAAGCTCAGAGACAATTTCTTGTCTAACATACCCAACTGCAAAGCTCAGAGACAATTTCTTGTCTAACATACCCAACTGCAAAGCTCAGAGACAATTTGAGCGTCTCACCTTTTGTCCAGGAGTTGGAGCTTCACTGAATCTCATGGTCTAATCTAGCAGATTTCTGCTTTTTCCTCTTACCCTTGCAAATTTTGGTGCTTACCTGCACATAATTCAGTAGGTTGAGTATATTAAGCATTTACCTACCTGGAAGACAAACCACTTAACAAAAGGTATAGAAAAGGAAAAGAAGGACTTGCAGAAAAGATCAAATACATCATAAGCTTGGCAGACACTGTAGCCCTGAAACAGCAGTTTGAAACTTGCACCATAACAAATCTTCTCCTATACATTATCTCACAGGAAACAACACATGATAAATTCTTAGCACAATGTGATTCCCCTCCTTCCACCTCCTCCCCACTTCAGAAAGATTTAACATCTAATTCAGCTTTTGACGAGCTGCTCCATCACTGCGGGAATGCTGTTGATCTCTGTCGGAACCCTGCGGCCTTGGACAGAACAAACTGAAAGGGGGGAAAAAAAAAAGAAAATTTGGCCGTCTGTAATGATAAATAAATACATTACAGGATACAACTCTGGGGAATGGAGGCTGACACTGACTGAGCACTGTGACCTCCACACAACTGCCAAGTCTCAGCCGCTTAACGAAAGTCAACTTTTGTTTGCCTTCTCCCCCCTCCAATGACAATCGCTTCAAGTGCAAACACAGGATGGAAAAAGAAAAAAAAAACCAAACCAAAAACAATAAAAGACAGAGAACTCCAAAACCCTCCTCATCTGCTGCCCAGAGGCACTTTAGTTTTGACAGAACAGTATTTTATTTCTTTGGTCTCCTGGAAATTGGGGGAAACCAGTCCATGCTGCATCAGCGGCAGCGGGACGGGGAAGCTGCGCCAGAGGGAACGCTCAAAGCCCTTTTTTAAAACAATTTGCATTAGGATGTGCCTGCCTTCAGGCTAGTTCTTGGCTCCAGTTTGATTTTCTGTCTGCTTAAGCCCTACTCACAAAATCAAGTATGTATGGCAGATGTTGGATCTTCACATAGATGGCAACAATAACAAAATAGAGAGCGAGCAATTGGGTACTTCCTCAAATAATCCACCTCCTTATCTCTGTAAGCCTTACCCACTTGTGTCAACCTGTCTCCTAGACTCTCCTTTTCAATGTGATTCCCATTTCTCTCCAATTGTAACAGAAAGGTGACACCTACTGCCACCTCTCCTCATTTTACAGATGCACAAAGTGATAAATGAAGTGTCATGACAAAGTCAATCAAGTCGAAAGCCAGGTAAGGACTGCAAGCATTAACTTTTGCATCTGTGCTGGACATAATGGAATAATGTCACACATTATTCCATTAACTCCATGTGCTTTATGGGAACCACAGAGGATTCAGCTTTATCAAGTTCATGGTTAAGCCCTCAGGGCTCATCAACACCTTACAACAAAGTGGACTAACATGGACAAAGTTAACTCCAGTGCAGGAAGAGAAGAGCCTCACCAGCACGGTGCTAATCAGCCGCACTAGCTTGTTGAGCTATTAATCGCGGGCACAAAGCTAATGTAGCTACACCACTCCTGAAGCCCACACCAGTATTTCTTCTCAACACTTCATTGCACAGTGCAGACACTCCAGCTCACTCAGAGCTGTCTCAGGAATACAGGGTAGAGCTTGTTCCAAGTGTTTCCTCTGCTCCCTTCGCTCTCCTGCTGGCTCACCACCAGTCTTACTGCCGCCAACACCAAGCTCTGTCTTCACAGCTCCTGACTTGCAGATCGTTTAACTCAGCTATTCACCAAAGCACCTATTTAATCCACTCTGCTCACAGTTACTACTATTAAAACACTTTGTATTTTCAAGTGTCCTATGACTACTTATGCTTCATCATGTCCTTATTTCCTCTGTCACCTACCCTTTGTATACACAGGGAAAGTGGATAAGAGAGACGATTCAACTCATCCAAACAGTGGAAGATTCATGATTTAATCCCTCTATCTTTTCTCTCTGGTTTATATTTTTAATTTCTCAATGTATCTTGTTTCTTCTTCCCCCCCTTTTTTTTTCTTCCCTTCATTCTCTTTCTGTTTACAGGATAGGAATGGTTCCCCTTTGGTTAAAGGCAGGATTTTTCTAACAGGTCTTCTTACATTTGAATACTCTCCTGCAGATTTTCCACTGCTTCAGAATTGCCCTCTGAGAGGAACTGGAGAAAAACAGTTTTCTTCAGCTTGGTCAATTCCCTAAGTCTGTTCTGCCAGGGAATACTTATGTCATGTTAATTATATCTTTGATTGTCCTGTAATTATTTCCTGTGAGTAAGTTGTGTGCATTACAGTCTCTGTTACCAAATGGCTGCTTGATCACCACCGGGGCTACAGTTACAGATAGATTTCCATAAAATCAGTCAGGGTTTCTAAGTGGTGCACAAGCATTCCCCAAACCACCACTAAGCTCATGTTTTGACCTGCCCATCAGAACAAGATTGAAACTTTGTAGGAGAGAGCGGATAAGGAAAATGAATATGAGGAATAAATATTAAATCAATTTTCAAAGCATAACCCCCAAACCTTTCACCTGAGTCAAAAGCAATAAAAAACAAAAAGCAGGACAAAGCAAAAAACAAACTCAGTGAAGAGAAGCTTTCTCTCCAAACCAGCTACAACAGAAGCATGGACCCCTCTAGCTCAGTCAAAATTTTTGCACGTGAATTCCCCCTGTTAGAAACCAATGAGGACTTCGCTGTACTCCACAACTCATCCATCGCCAGCACCAGGAGGGAGTATCTGCTGTGATCTATGCCTCTAGCTGAGAGGAAATGCAAAGTTTCTGTAGAAGTCAAAGGAGGGGTAGGGGGTGGAAATCAGACCTGGACATCTGGGTGGACATTATCTGCCAGTGCAGTCCACTTTGCTGGCATGCCTTCCCTCTCGCTATAGCAGATATCCTACGTGTGCGCGCTCTGCCTGTGTGTTTAAACAAAAAAGCTGATAAGGAGTACTTGTCTGTCAGCAGTATCTGAAGCCCACGGCTCTTTGAGAGCATTTGGGTTTACTTGGCGGGTCATGCTGACTCCTTGTGAACTATTTATCATCACAAAAAAAACTCCAGAGGTTGGCACGATGCCAGTGTCTTGTCTTCTCTTCCCTCCCACCCACCCCTACCCTTTTCTCCCCTCCTGGGTATTGATGCTACATCAAAACAAGCCTCCAGTTCACATAGCAACAGAACATTTTTATATAACCTCTGCATGGGAACTCTACACAAACCATTGGACAATCACTTGGAGCACGTTTGGTAATTCCAGGATATTTTGCTGGTTTCTGTCAAAAACACCCCCGATTAAATGCACTATAAAAAGAGAAGAGGATCTTTTGCACATGGGCCAGACCTGAAACACATCTTGGCACCAAGGATGTCAGGGGATTAGTGCACCTATTGGTTCCATGTTCTAAATTTTGCCCTTTCTATCTCACTTGGAATCAAACTGAGGAGTCCAAAGCATTTAAGCCAGTTTGTGCGTAACGGAATTGAAAGCAAAACGATGCTGAAGGGATCTGCTGAGTCAGAGCTTGAATAAGACAAAGACAGAAATTTAGATTTTGGTGGACACCACAGACTCCTATTGCTATCTGAAACAGAGGTATCTGTACTGACTGTGTACTTACATAGTTATAAAACAGCTAGGTCAGCTTAACTCCATTTTCCCTCATCCTGTCACCAAAGGTTAATACTTTCAATAAGGATATACTAAATACATTACTTCAAATCTTTTCACAGCATGCCCACCTCATCTTTATATGATATATTGATATATCATATATATATCAGATATGTCATATGATATATCTCTATTGTGTTAATCCCTTATTTCAGGGCTCCTGCTAGATTGCTGCAAGGATTATAAAGACCTTTTATATCAACAGGAGGAAAAAAATTGAAGATTTTTACTGCTGTCCCCTGATGCCCTGAAGATAGCCATAACTAGAAAAGGACACCAGGAGAGGTACATCAGTGCCATTGGGTATTGTTTGGTATATCTTACTTGTGTACACAGAATTCAACCCATCACAAGACATTGCACTAAGAAGGAAAGAGCTTTCCTCCAAGCCATATTGACAGCAATCACTGAAGATTTTCTTGCCTGCACCATCAGCATCCTCAGATTGCCTGGGAATTTCAGCAAGTTACCTGAAGTTCCCAGACCTTAGAACGCTGCTGGTGACTTTGTTTTCTCCTGCTCTCTCTCTATATTGTATTATAGCCTTTTGGTCTTTTTCATTAGGTCTTAAGTAATTGGAAAACATTTTGTGACAAGTAGGCAGTATGAGAAATACATTCTCTGGACCTTTCCAGACTGAACATCTACAGGGTGATTGGCTTGCAGTTGTGGTGTACTGCACCGCTCCAGTGCTCCTGCACCATTTGGGAAAGATAATTGTTAAGGTGTATCTATCTATCTAGGTTATTACATGGTGCACATCACTAAAGGATAATTTATGCAGCAGCTAGAATACAGTTAATATATGACAAAAATTATGGACTTTTATAGCTCTGGAGAAACTCTTCTATACACCATTTTCGTGATTGCAATGATAGAAGTGGTAGAATGCATTCATTAAGACACTCTTTTTCCATTCATCTCTTTCTTCCTATGGATAGTTCCACTCCTGTTGACTCTTTAATTGCCTGCAACTAATTAGTATGGAACAAAACCAAACCTTTTTTTGCAGGGTTTTTTTCAACTCCAATATGTTTACTCACCTCATTCTCAGCACAGTCACACAGATAGTACCACCAAAACTCAGAGGGTCAGCACGCTGCAGCAAATGTCTGGCAACAAAAGCAGACTGGGAGAACGTGATGTTTCCCAGTACAACAACCAAAGCCTTTCTCTTGGGGCACCACAGCTTCTGCTGTAGAGCTGTGAGTAGGCCTGCATGTAGCAATCAGGAGAGATGTTACTTATGACTATTTCTGAGTGAAAAGTACATTTGTTTAAAAATATATTTAAGAAAGTATCACTAAACTAGGACTTTTTAACAGAATTGTTAGTACAGGAAAAGGACTGAGCTGAGAGCTCACAGCACTTCGAGCAAAGACTGTGTGCTGGAGCAGGAGAGAGGTGTGTGCATGGCCTTACCCAAACAGCCCACAAAATCTGATATTCCACTGTCACTAAAAGGGGAGGAATTTTACTGTCCCATTTTCCCCACTCCCAGCTGCATAATTCCAACCCTGCCCTTGCACCAGTTCTGCTGCTCATGGGACCTTTGTCTGAACTATTTGAGCTCACTAACTCAGGAGCTAGCAGCTCACTAGCCCAAAGCAACCTATTCTGGGGAACCTAAACCTCCTTTGTGCAACAGCAAACAGATCAGATCAGCCTTTCTTCAGTAACTGTACCCTAAGTCCATGACCCTGAATTGGAGTCTGAAGGAAATTCAGTGGAACAGCAGATCAGGTTCAGACCCATTGCAGGATCAAGGCTTGCACAGACAAGCTGAACTCAATGTTATCCAGGAAAGCTAAAAATTAGTACAAAAATACTTAGGTGATAACTCACTGTACCTCATGTAAAAGCCCATATACAATATGTGGAGCATTCATATAGAAAATTGTTTAGGCATATGTCCCCCTGTCTCAAACTGACTCAAAAAAAATCATCAGAAAGCCTCTACTTCTGCTGCCCCAGGAACACTGGTGACTTCATATGGGTTTCAGCTTTTCAGTCCTTACTCTAATGCCTTTCAGGTTCAGTGAAGCTGAGCCATACAGGATTTTTACGAAGTGCTAATGGGCTGCAGTGACTCTGTATAATCCAGCCCTGGCTGGTGAGTTATCACACCCCATTGTCACTTCATTAGTTGGCAGCCTGGGAGAGCACAGGTGCCTCCTCCATGCTCAGTGTTGTGAGGTTGCTCACACTGGTGGAGAGCCCAGGAAAGCATCCATGGGCAGCTCCTATCCTCAGGATCAACACTGAAAGCCCTCAATAGACTGTGCAATCTTTGAGTCTCAAGAGGGAATTTGATTTTCCCCAGCAACTTGTTCAGTAGTACACCCATCAACTTCTTTGTCAAATTTGCCTTCACATGTTTCTTGTCTCAGGCTTTCAACAAACTCCTATATTTTTGCTTCTGGGAACAAACCCGGGAAGTCTTTTGGGGAACATTTAATTCCTTGTTTTGTAGAGATAAAGAAGAATACAACCAGAGTATCTGAAAGGTTAAACACATCATCTGTTTTAGCTGCATAACACAAGAGCAATGCAGAGAGAGACACATCTAGGAGGAAATTCAAAGCCATAAGAAATATTCCAAGAATCAGCATGAATACCTCTCTAACATGTAAAAATAAGGGAAACCAAATGTATGCAGACAGCTTGGGGAAGCTCCATTGGCAACCAATTATACCCCGAGCCTTATTTTCAAACGTGAGTGTATGTAATGGTGTGTGCAAAAATGAACAATCAATAGTATCTTTCATTTATATGACTTACCATTATTGCATCTTGCAGCCATGGAAACCGTGCACCCACCTGAGGAACCGCATGAACAGATATGGATCTGCTGGGTGAGTTCCCATCCCAGCTGCTGAAAATACCTTGTTTCAATAAGTCTCAATGACAAAGTTATGTTCTACAGAAGAGCCTTCATAGCAGCAAACTGGTTTGAGTACATTACCTATCTACAAACACACACACGTTTATCTGTAGGTAAACAAAACCCCACAACTTAACCTGTTATGTTAGGTGTGACAGTAAGAAAGAAGCACCAAGAAAACACTTTGAACATGCTGCTACCGCACACAGGGTCAGTGAGGACATGGCTGCACATCCATTCATCACATACAGATATACAAGCAGATATGGTTTGGGGACAAAGCAGTGACACTTAACTCCAGATACGCTCCAGGCAAGAGGAGAAGCAATGCAGTGCGTGACTTCACCGATGAACTCGGCTCATGAACATCCATGCAAAGCTAGTGCTAACAAGAGCAAGGCCAAATGAGCTTGCATACAACTTTCCTACAAATCAGGAGAATACATCAGTGCTCAGATCAAGTCAGGAGACTTTTGGAGAATGAAGAAACCTCTTACTCCATCTTGTGTTTAAACAATTATAAAAACCATGCAGAAAGCAGAGATTTGCCTCCTTGCCTTTTCTTTAGGAAAATGTCTGTTCACATTTCCAACAAGGAGGAACAGGTGGCCAGTCCCAGCCAGTGCAGTTTTTGGAATCCTAATTCTCTATCATGAGAAGCCCAAAGGTATGATGGGGAAGTGAAACTGCCAAAGTGGTGTAGTTAAATGGTGAAGTCCAGCCACGGCTGAGATCACCTTTCCTTTTTCTTCCTGGAGCAGGTAACCAAAAAAGCAAGAAGGAACAAGAGAGATATTTACAGAACCTAAAAACACTCACTTTCTATATGTAACTGAGAGCCTTTCTTCCATATTCCACTCAGAGAGCAGTAACTCCTACAGCTCTATTTCAAACCACAGCATTGCTGTGCAGATGTTGACCATTTTGAGGAGAAAGCTGCACACTGGAGGAGCAAACCAAGGGAGTGCAAAGAGAGATGCAGCACGCTGGGCGAGTGTCAAGAGCATCAGAGGTGTTGAAAGTGGATTGAAAGTTGCTGCTGCCTACCTCACAGCATAGATTTTTGCAGGATGTTCTGCTCCACACACAGTTTCTGTCCTGTGCATTGCAAATACACACACATTTGGCTGGCCTTGTTGCTGTTCACGTCAGTCAGCTCCTCCAGGGTTTTGTTTACTGCCTGTTATTTTTAAGAGCAGTGCATGGCATCTCCTGTTAAAGAAGTCCTAACACAGAAAAACAAGGCTTTTTTTATCCAGTTTAACCACTGGACACAAAGCCTAAAGACATCAGATAAAGCATTCTCCAGCCTCGACATTCATTACTGATTAATTATTGAAAGGGTATCTATTGAGTTTTAATATGCATAAAAGTAAAGACAATTCCAGTTGCCACGCAACTGCCTGAGAATCATGTAAACAGAAATGCAGTAGTTTCATTTTCATGAATAATCTTATGTATCTGGAGAGAAGAAGGGCTCAGCAGAGCCACCATACATCAGAGCAGAGGAGTAGCTTCAAAGGTGCAAGGGAATTAACACTTGGTGGCTGGGAGCCCACATTTTAGCCATTAATTTGATTATCAGTCAAGCAAAAAAGGCCAGGGACCTTGCATCTGTAGACCAAGGTATAGTTGTTTGGACCTTGGAATTGCATCCTCCAGATTGACATGGAATATTTATATAAAATGCAATCAAGAGAGGTCTTATTGACAATCAGACATAGCTCAGCGTGCAGCCTGGCAAGATGGGTAATTATATAGATGAAAAAAAAAATGACAAAAGATGTATGTGATGACTCCAGCTGATCTCTACTGCTCCATACAGACAGCATTAATCTCGGGTTAGTTTTGTTTGAAGTACAGATGGTTCCACTAAGCATCAGAGATTCCAGTAGATATCCAGAATAAGATTGCATACTTTCTTCCCCAAGAAATTTACTAAAAACATGAGCTTTAGAAAAACAGAAATATTTGTGAATTCAGGCCAAATATGGGATTTGTTGTTGTAAATAGGAAGAAAATTATTTAACAGATTTTAAAAAAAATACTATTAAACAAAACATTTTTATTTCAGAAACACTCCATTTTGAGCTGACAAAAATATTCTTTCCATTTCACCTGAAATAAACTGTCCTTTTTAGTTTAATTACAAGAAAAAGAAAAAAGAAAAATTATTTATCAAACACATAGACTGAACAACAAAAAAAACCAGCAGAAATATCTCCCACATTTAGAAACAGCAAGTAAACACCCAGTTTCAATTCTATTCCATCTTTCTCAGAAAAACCTCTCTCCTGTAGTCTAAACAATCTGATTTAGTTGTTAGCAAGCCCAAGTCCTGCCTTAATATCTAATTTACAAACTCCTGAGCTTGTTTATTTTTCCTGCTGTCCTCTTGCAAAGGCTGCAGTGTGCTGTACTCACACTGGAGACCTGCATCCTCCACACGATGCAATTGTTATTTCTCTTTCCCTGTTTCACAGAGTTTTCTCTTCCACCTCCCTTTCTCCTTTGCTGCTGACAGACCTGCCAGGGAGCAGACTCTCAAGTTGGAATTTAAATCACAGGAGTGAGAACTTAAACCAAATTTGTGTAAGCTGATTGATAGGTTTAGCTGGTATACATTTTTTTTCTTAGATTTTTGTTGTTGCTGGGTGTTTTTTTTTTTTATATCTGCATGCAGTTTATAAGAGTAGGCAGTATGGTCTTAAACACAGCTAATATTATTCCTTGATCCACTCAAAAGAAATGTTTGGCATTTAACTTTATAATAAAAGGTATCAATTAGGAACTGTCAATGTTTTCAGTAGTGATATCTAATTACTGTAACTTGCTATAGGCTATCTTGTTAAATTCTAGTTGAATGACTAAGTATTCCTGACAAGTTTAATGCATTATTAAAGGTGTAATTACTTGGTTATTGCTCATGTAATTCTGAGTTAATTACATGACATCTAAATTCATCATTTTTATGTTTATTGAACTTTGGTAAATTCACTTTTAGCTATTGCTTGATATTTACACCATGACTCCCTCTTCCCCTCATTTTGAACTTAAAGGAGAATGGTGTTGCATTTTCTCAGCACAGCAGGAGAAACCAGGAAGAGGGGAGGAACTATTATCATAACAAGTCTGATTTTCCTATCAGTTTTCCATTTTCCTGTGCTTTCCTTGTCTCCTATCATTTAACCACATCATGATTCAAGTAGATCTGCTCAATTTTTGGTAGATGAAAATTAGGCTACAGGTTTTTAAAAGACCTGAAATGGAATTGTAACCCTATTGAAATCAATGGCAAAGCTCTCATTGTCTTGAGTACAGACAGGATTTTACCTTTGGGAACCCTTGTTCTGGGAGCAGAAAGCAAACTATGCAAGGGGCTTGGGGATACAGGATTTTATCCCTGTTGCCATCAGTTGCCAGATGCCAGAGGGAAGTCTCCATAAGTCAGCCACTGGAATTTCCACTCACAGCATTCATAACAAATCTCTAACTAGACAATGCATTTGAAATTCCTTTCTACTATTTTCCTCACCCCTAGATAATGTGGGGTTTTTGAGGTTTTTTTTCCATCCTTGATTTGTAAACGTGGCCTCTTGTGCTCCATCTAGAACATACCACAGTCCTTTGCTCCCCAGAGCCCACAGAGTGTTGACCCACAGAAGGTGGCCAAAGTAACTGCTGTCCATGGCACAGCTACCAAATGAAACCCATGACCAGCTCAAGTGCCATCACTATACAGTCAGTGAATCTGAGGTTATAAATCTTGCTTCATTCCCATTTAGAAGAAGGATCTTCAATTAAGCAAAAATTGATTTTCTAATGATTTTTTTTCTGCTCATGATTGGTAGATTGTTTGAAACTGTTCCAGCCCAACGGCGTACAGGCAGAACAATTAAACATGCATTGTAGCTGACAGCAGGACTGATTTTAAGTCAGTGAATGCAATTTAGCCCTTTGATTTTTGGCAAGAAGTGTATCTTGCAACAATTATGAAGGAAGAAAATATTATTCTAGTTAAACATTGCAACTATCAAGCCAGTCAGAAAGCAATGAGGGAATGCAATGGGGTGTTGGGAAGTTGCTTCTTATCTTATGGGTTTTCCTTCCCTTTTCTGCGCTGCATGTAATACTGAAGTTCGTGCACTTTTCAATTAAGTAAATGACTTGAGTAGTTAGTAACAGCTGAGACATTAGTAGAGGTTTGGATAAGTTATTTGACAGATCAGATACTACATTGTCATTGTTGGTAATGATTCTTAGGAAATTAGGAAACCACAATCAAAGTTTTCAAAGCATATTTAAATTTTTAGTGTGGATGCAAATGACTGAAAACTGATTGACTCAAAGCCCACTAAGCTTAGTTGGAGTTTTTCCATTAATTTCCAAGCCCTCTGGCCCAGACTTTTAAGGCATGGGCTTTCTTTAAAATCATACTTTTTGATGTGCAGAGAGAACAATCAGAGCAGGATTAAAATCCTATTAGACATGAACTAAACTAATAAATTAAACCCTACTCTATAATGACACATTGACAGACACTGGGGCACCTTCTAAACTCTCTAGATGGAGTTCTGATCCTTCTCATTTTGTTAATGAGGTATAATTAAAATTGAGAGCCTTACATCTGTAGGACAATACTGAACGTAATTATCCACGTTGAGTTAATGTTCAGCAGAACTCACCTCAGAGCAGGACGCGGCTGTGACAGGTACGATACAAGCACAGGACACAAACACTGTTCCCTGCAAAGTTACACCACCACTGTCAGAGCACCAGGGGTAGATTCAGAAAGATTCAGAGTGCAAAGAAACTCAGAGACAATACTCTATATGCCAGGGAAAACAAGAGATACTAGCATACTAGCAATTTAATCCTTGTTGTAACTTTGTGGGCATCATAGCCTTGAGCAAAACCACTGGAGCACAACTAATGGTTGTAGTACAGGTCATGATGTTTTTCAAAGCTGGGCCATGGTTTGTCTCCAGTTTAATCTTTTTCCTCTGCAGATGATGTTGGCCAGGACAGTCTAAACCTTGCTGGAATGAGTCAGTAGAAGTAGGTGCAATGTTTTCTTGAAGCAATCAGAGTAAATCCCATTTTCTATCAGTCTAATAAGGCAAGTTTGGAGATTTTCAGTTTGCATTTCCTCGTATGTTAATTTAATCATTGCCCACATATTATTCTGCTTGATCTGACCTGAATCTGACTTATTGCATTTCCCAAACTACTTTTCACTCAGCGGTTAATTAAAAGATTTGGTCCCTGACACACTGCTTACAGCCCTTATTGGCACCCATTAGCCCAGCTAGACTAATTCTCTTGAAAAGCAAGCCTCCTTATATTCCCAGGGTCAAAAGTTCACAGCCAATTCCCTAAATCTTTAACATTCACTATTAGTTCATTATTTGAACTTACTTTGCTGCAAGAGGCTGTATTCAAATGTAGGCATAAAAAGACATTCAAGAAAAACAGTTTCTTGCACCAATTCATCACTTGCCAGTTTGCTCCATCACTATCTACACAACATGGGACTGTACAGTGCAAGAGAGATGAAATTATTATTTTTTTTATTTCCCTTTGCATATCTTTTTGTTTAATAGACAACCAAAAAAAGAAAGAAAATGTATGTTCTAACTTACACTAAGCAATTAACATATGCATCACGCCTCAAAGTTACCTCAGCAGTTTATTTTCCTGTGCACACACCCAGAGCACAGCATTGCCATTCAGGCACACCCAGGCTAAAATCCATACACAGACATCAATATCACACTGAAAGCAACAGCCCCAGCATTCTGATAGTCCTATTTAAGTAAACAGAGTCAAAATTCAAGACCAGATCTTAGCTGAGACTGTAAATAAACACTCACACTTGTTCACACACACACAACCACATTCTCACACACGTGCACACTTACAGGCACATTGAAATTCATCCCATTTTAGAGATAAAAGATAAACACAAAATTTAGATTTTAATCTAGTTGGTAGAGCCACCAAAGCCCTGAGAAATCTGGTTCCCAGGCTTTGGTTCAAGCCCATCTTTACTGTAGTGAAATAAAGCTAGAAACAAAGTCCACTTGCATAGGTGTGTGGGAAGAGAAAAAGGCAAAGTTTAATTATTAAAACTATGCAGCTGCACAAGCATCCTACTTAAGTTAAGAGGAGTTGTCATTAAACTCAACCTTTCCCCCTTGAACCTGGTGTCTGGAATAGCTCAGACACCAATGATGACCTTATGTATTTCTTTTAATTATTCTGAAGTAACCTCCTCCAGCTCACTACAAGCCCTCAGCTACTTCAAGCAAAGACATTCTAATGATTTCGATTAAATCTTGGCCTCTCCCCAACAGAGCACAAATTAAAAGCATTACTAGGAGGATACAAGCTTCAGCGCTTGGAAGTGTTATATAAAGAATGGGGAAAGCTGCCAAGAGCTTGTTGTCATTTCATATTCACTGGGGGATGATTAACCCCTCGGTGGCTTTTCATACCCTGGGAAGATCACATGTCAGACTCCTGAGGGGTTTCCTCCTCATGACTGTCCCCTTCATTGCACTTTAAACTCTTTTTAACATGATAGTTGGAGAAAATACTTCTTCCAATGAAGCACTGTCATATTTAGGCTCTGAAATCAGCTGTGTTATACTGACATAATTTGGAGAGAAAAGGTCTCACTGGACTCTACAAATCTAATTCCAGAGGTCTTCTAACCTGTCCCATGCATGGCTGCACTTTTACACATAATTTTCACCTTCACATACACATTGCCTCAGTAGAAATCTAAGAATGTACAGCGTGTGAGCACAGCTTTGCTGACATCCATCACTTCAGCTGAAGGACCAACTCCATCACCTGGTGGCAGCAGCAAATTGGAAGTGTTATACCTGTGGTGGCCCAGCCCCCAAAAAGGGCAACAACACACGTTTTGCTAATGTAATACCCATCACATCATGTTATGTGTCCTACTGCCAACATTAGAAATGGATGTTCAATCTGGGAACAAACAGAGAGGGATTATTTTTATGTTTTTTTACATTAAATTGTGGGGATCAAAGCAAATCTTTCTTTGGGAAAGCAGCTCTATATTTTTTTTAACAGTATGTTCAGCTGATAGAGATTTAAAAAACAAACAAACAAAAAAAACCCCAAAAAACAAACAACCAAAAAACCAAACACAAACTGGGGTATCCATGAGGTGTGCCTGAAATAAATACACAAAAATCTCACATAAAACAGTTGTCTCAAAACAACTATGCAAGAGTGGGAACTAGGCAAACTTGGGTTAGATCCTGGTGTCATTATAAGCAATAGACTTTCATGTTTAGGTTCTCTTCACTTTCCCCCATTTTCTATATTGTTAAAATGTAAATAATGAATCTAAATGATTGAAAAGTACTTTCAAATCTTTGGATAAAAACATTAAAAGGTAGATACAAAACCAAACTGCACCCGAGAAGGAGTAATTGTCAAATCAGTCATCAAAAGCTTCTTTGCCCAGGTTCCTATGTGCAAAAAAACCCATGAGTCTACAAATCCTGAATCTTATCCTTTGCCATTTGCACTCAGGTAAATGGAAAAAGCAACGAAATCGGCACCATCCATCCGCTCACACCCACTTTGCACAGTGGTAGTTGAATACATGGGTGCCAGGCAGCATCCCTTCTGTCCTCCAAGTGCTAAAACACCCCAACTCACAGACATGCCAGAGGCTCTCATGGGCAATGCAAAGCAGAGGGGTAAAGTTAATTAGCTTCCAATATAAAGGTAAAAAAATCAGTGGGAGGGGGAAAATTCTATATTCAAGCTTTTGGTTTAGTATTAAAAAACAAGAGAGCAAAAGCACCCCAGCAAAACCTTACAGAATCCATTTAGAAAATATATTATGAAACATGGTTGAGATGAGACCCTGTAACTCGGAGGTGGCGCGGGGGAGCTGACACAGCCGTGCGATGCCTCATTCTCCAGATTTATATGAACAAAATCAAGGAAGCACTAAACCAGCAGGGGATTATTATCTCTAGAGATAACTACAGACAGTTTCATTTTAAAAACAATCAGGGTCATCATCACTGTATTTTCCATTTCTCGAAACACAGGAACGTGATGGAATATCCAGCTCCTTACACAAGTCAGCGACTTTCTCCCTAAAGAAAAATCTTTCTAAAAAGAACCAATTCACTTCATGTGTTCAGATGTTTTAAGGTGTCATTGTGCTGAGCCTGTGCTTCCCCTCTGCCTGCATCTCACCAGCCCTAACACTCAATAGTATCACTGTTTCTGCCCAAGAGTAAAATACACCAGCTGCACCTTCACTTCAAGGTTAAGGACTCAATTTCTCAAATATTTCTTCTGATGGCAATGCCAGCTCAAGCCAACAAAGTTTGAGTGTCCAGGCAAGAAGGGAGCACTGACACAAATAGCTGACTGCTTTAGCCAAACTGGTGATCACCCAGGCAGTCTCTGCAGCCAGACTGGCACAGCGGGAGGGGCTGGCACTGGGGTGGGTGCTGATGCCACAAAAGGCTCGTGACAGCCCACCACAGCAGCACATCACATCCCATCAACCACGTGCTTTCTGGTCTGATTGAAGGCTGCTAGGACTTCTTCAGGAGTTTCCAGGAAAAGCTATTGTTCAGGATTGTCCAGATCACACAGAAGAGAGCTTAGACCTACAGTAATGCCCCTAAACTAGATTTTGCTCAGCCTAGCAGGGTGAAGTTTTCTTTACACAATATCTTTCCTTTGCTACTAAAGACCTTTTCCAGTGTCCTTCCCTTCTCTTCCTTCTGTCCAATCATTTACCACCCTAACTCTTTTCATTTCCCTTTGCCATTGAAAAGAGAGGGGAAAATCCAAAATTCAAAATATGTTTTTAGCTTTGCAGTGAAAATATGCAGATTGACAATTTTTTTGTACAAACAAGCTTCCTATTTTTCAACTGGCACTATTTGAAAACTTTTTAAAAAGGATCCACTTTCTTTAAAGAGAAGCTCTAAAGTCACTTCAGGAAACAGAAGCACAGGGTTAGTGGTAATAAGGAGAAGGAAAGGATTATTAACCATGTGTAATAATCATAGCACAGAAAAATATGCTTAATAGTTCACCTTTTTTGATTCATCCTGACATCTTCATTTTTTATCCTCCTGTTGCAATGCACCAATACCACTTTGCTGAGCCATTCAGGATGAAAATTCCTTAATCAAATAAGAAATTCCCAATCAATTAGGATGTCAAATCAGGGAATAACTCCCTATGCTACATCAAAAAGACCCGCTCCTATCTTTTGTCAGTCATTGGATTGAAATAAAGAGGGAGTGACACACAAAGAAAGCTGTCATGTCAAACAACACCACCTTCGCTCCTTCAAGATATAAACACATTAAAATGTGGCAGGAGAAAGAGTCAATCAAATCTGTTTAATGGAATCAGCTAATTGGATAAATTACACTTTGATAATACTGATAATCATTGTGGAAACATCCTGTCCCGTAGTTCTGCTGTTCAGTGCTCTGCTTGCTGCATACTCTTACGGCTTCACTCCTCAAGCTCCAAAGTCTGGTGTGAAACACCTGAAGGACCAAGCTCTCTTTGACTGAAGGTTTCATCCCTAAACCTGTACATAATCCAGGCTTCTAGAGTTGGGGTAATAAACTCAGTACCCAGGGATGACAGACACCATAAGCAAACACAACTCTTCCAACCAGGTTCCAACAGATGATGGGAAACTTGAAAAATTACTTGCTATGAATCCACACTGCTACTCACACACACAAAAGTCTTTCTGCCAATTCATATTGCTAGAAAACATGTAGGCTTGAATAAATAATACTAACCAGTTTGTCATTAGCATAGAACAAGCACACACTTTGAGAAAACTTTTAACACCAAGCAAAACATTTAGTAATTAGTATAATTATCCATTTATGGAACTGATATATTTGGTTTTAAACTGATAAAATTATAAAAATTAAGGGAGTTTTACCAAACAATTTCTCTTCCTGATACAACTGAGTAAAAATTTAACAAATATACGATAAAAACAACATATCTGTTTCATCATTGTGCTAATTTATATTCATTAACGCTGCACAGAAGTCAGTGCAGTGTGAATGGTGTTCACTTCCAACTGGGATGATTTTTTTGAGCCTGTAAGCCTGAAAAGCAAGACAACTTGGAGGCAGGAAAGCCCCAGTTTCACACTCCATTCCTCAGGGGCACAGTCAGCAGGCTCAGCACCCACCTTCCCCTGCCCGCCAGCGCCCATCGCCCCTCTCTCCCCAGCAGTACCTGCCTGCAGTGGTGCACTATCAACCAGGTAAGGGCCCAGTCCAAGTTTAAAATAACAAATTTCTACTTTTTTTCTTTATACTTTCACAACCAAAGTCCAAGCAGCACAGCCATCAAAAGAAACTTAAAAGCAAACCGCAGCCTGGAGTTGGGATGCAAGGAAAAACACTGACCTTGGTGGAAATGAGGAGCTTTATGCTTGTATTCTGCATGCCCTGACCATCCTAAAAGACTCTCAATTACAGCTCCATTCAGAATCACATGCTTCCAAATTGTACAAACATAAAAAAGAAGGAAAGTGAATCCTTTTATGGGTCATTGGAGGGTTTTTTTGTGTGATTATTAAGATAAACCCACAGAAACAAAACCTTAACCGTCTGCAGAAAGAGAAAAGGCCCTGTGATAACTGATTTAAGATGAAAAATCAATCCAGTAGTTTTTGTAAGGCATAAAAAAATGTTGTTTTCAAAAAGTAATAAAAATTACCAATATTCATTTCTTATATCCCCTTAAGACACATGAGGGGGATATAACCAGCCAAGATCTCCCTATCAGATGGTTGGCACCATCCAACAGAAGCAAGCTTCATTTGCAATTTGATTTGTACAACACAGGGTTGAAATGAAGGGCAGTGAATTTCTGAACTACTACATTACATGCATCCAGCCTGGAATTTAATTTATCAGAAGTTTTTTCTTTTGGTGTAAAATATCTTTTAGTCACGCTTAATATTTGACTAAAATGTGAATGGTCTTAATGATGTTTACTGTGATTACTGAAGATGTAGGAAAGGGGAAGTGGGTTCAGTGGTTAATTTAGTCAATTTTATTTTTCATGTCATTTTGGAAATGTGTAGAAGCTCGTGCACTGCCAAGGTTCATGGTCTCACAGTTCTGCAAGATGCAATCTTTTAAAATCAGGACTCTAGAGGACTGAAGTTAATGCTTGGAGGGAGCTATGTTATTTGGCTCCCAAGGATTCCTCAAGATCCAAAAAGTGGCTCCTCTTCCCTTTTCCAGCATCAGAATAACCTTACACCATGTTGTAAGAACAGATGACCAAGATGAATGGCTTACACATAACACTATGGTGTAAAGGAGACCATTATCTGTGAAAAAGGTAACATCTACAGTCAACTAAACAGAGCCTGCATTAAAAAAGCCTGCCTGGGAAAGAGGTGAGAACTGGAAGAGGAATAAAAGCTCCATCTGACCTAGGTTTAAATCCAGAATTCCACTTTATGTTATTGGTCTTGTTTTCAAACAATAAGTTACATTATCTTCTCAATAAGATTTGAAATTGTTGATTTGTCAGTTGAAAACTGAAAGGATGCTGCACCACTTTCTTTCCTTATCACTGCTGTACCACTTAACAGTGAAAGGACCTTTCAGAAGGGAAAGACTGCAAGATTTTTCAGAGATGCCCTAAGAAGTCCTTGCCTTTCAATGAACTGTTCAAACAACATGACTCGGCCACAGATTCAGTAACATCAGCAATGCCTCTGTAAAAGAGCAGGAGAATCATCCCTTGCTCCTTCCTTCCACTGGCCAGAAGAGACTTTGCTCTTCCATCCACACATCAACTGCAGCCTAAAGTTCAGCCTAATCCTGTTGCCTCAGTTTTTCCCAAACCCAGTATCTCCCACGCTACTCTTTTGTTGTTGGGGGTTTTTGGTTTGGGTTTTTTTCAATCTTCAAACTGCTAAAACAAAGTTACTGATCAGGCAAGTAGTACTTTGGAATACCTGGGGGTGGAAATAGGCAAGGGAGGAATGGGAAAAGGACTCAACTCCACAAAAGAAACCTTTCTAAGCATTTTGTGGTTTCACTTCCATTGAAAGGGTTGTGCACATGAAAGACAGAAGACGCACCCAATTTTCCCAGGACCTTCTTACAGGATCCCAGTGGACAAATAAGATTTCATGGAAACAAAGACTGTATGACTGAGTTCCTCAAGGTCTCTCCCATCCCCTATTGACAGGAGAAGTTTGCAGGGTGCTTTAGAGAAACAAACACTAATCCAAAAAACAGTTGGGGAGTAGGAGTGGAAAATTCCTAAATCCTTAACTGTGCAACATGCAGTGTTCCAACAGCTTTTGTAAAAGCTTTTGAAAACATCAACAAGCCACGCAGCTCCCAGCACTTCGCAAAATAAATGTACCCAAATATTAAGGCCGCAGAGGTGACTTTGTCAACCAGCAGAAAAGATGACAACAGCGACGCAGGGAATGCGGGGGAAGTTGTTTGGAATTTTTATTATTGTCAACTACGGAGATAAAAATGCAGGGAGAACTCAGCATCTACTCCCACAGGAAAATCATGCTCAGCCTGGAAGTCTACTTTAAAAGAAAAACAACAAATAACAGCAAACGAGCAGGAAAAAATAAAGGCTTTGGAGCCAATTTCTCCATTCCCTATTTGGCGCAAGACTGCAAGAAGGAAGGGAAAAAGCTAAATTTAAGGTGTCTTTTCACCTTCTGTGCTCTAACTACCAGATTAGTTGGGACCAGAACAAGGCTCCAGATATTCCTACCAGTGTGTGGTTTAACCTTGATTCCAAAAATTCAGGTCCCACTTCCCCGTAAGTCGCATGTTACCCTGTAATAAGCTGCAGAACTCCTTCAACGAGCAGTCTAGGGAGCAAAAATAATACAAAAATAAGCTTTAAAATAGTATTTTCCTGCCTTGATTCGCTCATTTTAGGATTACAATGGAGGAAGCAGGAGCACACAAAGGAGGGACAAGAGAGGGCTGGAGGAGGGATGTTCCTTTTGATGCCAACAAGCCATTAGATCACCTGGGCTGCAATGTCAGCGGTACCCTATTCTCTGTGACAGTGACACTTCCCATGGATGCCAGAGGTCAGTGTACTCCTCCCACACCCTGCCTCTCTCACACCTTATCCCTGGAGACATCCATCTTCATTCACAAACATACTAAGTCCAAACACCAACCCAGTTAACAAGGTTAACAGCTGATGTGTCTCCAAAACATCATGAAGAGCAGAAGTGTCACAAAATACCAGAGGTATCATTTGACACTTGATTCTGGTACCAGCACCAGCCCTGTCTACACTCTTACCTGCCCTTCCACCCACAGCTGCTAATGCAAGTATTTCCAAGACATCAATATGAAATGATGTCATGTCTAAATAAGCTTCATAAAATTAAGAGGAAAGTGAAGTGCAGGTATTAGTCCCAACTGCCTCAAAGATCTAACTCAAGGATCAGATCCACAAATGACTATGACACTAGGGTGAGGAAGGAGAAACATCAGCAAATTGAGAATAGGGCCCAGGGGGGTCACAACCTTCTTAATCCATCTTTCCTGCCAGCACCAGAATAGCTACATTGGAGCAACCCTGGAGCAGTTTAAGATGGGCTTTTTACACTTCCCAAAAAACTTCAGAGTCCGTGTCATTGACTTCAAGAGGACTTGTAAGTCAATTCTTTCCTAAAACACATTTTCCTCAGTGCTTAAACTGCAGGTTGGCACAGGGACAAAAACAAGTGGAAACTGTCTGCACTCATATTGTTTTAAAGGGAGTGAGGGGAAACCTAAAAGGAATTTCAATTCTTTGGGGCCAATAATGTTCAAAGACAAGAGCAGCTTTTGGTATCAGGCCTCCATCTGGGCTGTACCCAGGATTCCCATCTCAAAGTCATTGAACCTTGCAACGTTTTATCTTATAGCCCTCAAAGGCAGTAGCACGTTGAGTATGATCCATTTTTTAAACATACAAAGCAAAGGAATATATTTTCCATATGTTTGTCATATGTTTAGTTCAAGTCCCATTGCCAACTCCTAGCACAGCTGATGTGCAGTGTATTCACAGGGCCTGACCTTGGAAGAGTTTGATCTCAACCGTGCATTTCTGCCTGTTTAATTTGTGCAAGGCTACTACAACTGTTTGTACACACTGAGCAATTATGCTTGAAAACTTCTATTTCTCAAACACTTACCTGATATCTCATCAGAAATGTTATGTTGTACAATGCAGCTACAAGCTACAAAGTTTTGTTAAATCTTTTTCATTCTTTTTTAAGCAAGCACATATGCACACCAAGTAAGGGCTATAGAAAATACCTACAAGTAACAAAGGCCAAACCAAAAACTGTTAAAGCTAATAGAATAATGTTACAGACACACACACTACTTGCACACACAGTAACATGGATTTTATCACTACAGTGTTTGAACTTTCTCCAATTAAACAGTTCCTTCCTTCCTTCTCCAAATATAAAACAAATAAATCTATTCATTGACATGGATTTATACAGGGTATGGAAACAAAGAATTCATATTTCCACTTTTAGTTTTGTTAAGCTATGTTCTGACCACAAATATCTTTTCTAGAACTCAAGTTTGGGGTTTGGTTTTTTCATTTAATTTTTTTTACCTAAAATTATTTAGCTGATGAATAATGGCATGTTCAAACAAGAAGCAGCATGCTGCTCAATCAAAAAATGTTTCATTTTTCCCTAGAAAAAAAAAAAAATCAACATAATGTTTCTTCTTTCTTCAACTTAAGAGGAAAAAATGAAAGTCATCTTAGGTAGAGAGGAAAAGCTGGGACACTTTCCAGCCAGTTTTAATAGCTACCTTCCCAAGAAGGCCATAAGAAGCAGTCTTGGTGTATATGCCATTTATAAGATGTCTTTATCAGACAAGAAAACAAAACAACATAACCCTCCAACCATCAGGAACCCGTGCAGAAAATTCATCCTCAATCTGTGAGAAAAGAGCAGAACAAGTAGAGAAATTCAGCTACAGTGCTGTGAGTAAGGACTACAGCTGGTTAATGATTCCAATCTCTGCTGCACCAGGCTCCAGCACTCGGTTCTGGTTCTGCCATCGACACTGCATGGTCTTGGGCAAGTCCCATCCCCTGCCATTTTCCCAAACGTTTTCCAATTTGGGTTTTGATTTTTCCGTTTAGATTGGAGGCTTTTCAAGTCTGGAACTGGATGCCATGACTTGTGTGCCCCCAGAGTTTACCACTAAGAAGTGTCAGCTCTCCACTATGGCCCCAGTACTCTGGATGATGGTCAGGGCGAGACGTGAACAGCCCACATGGATATTGCCTGTGTATCTGATTACAGAGAGGCCACAGGCCCACTTCTACCCTTCATCTTTTCAAATAATTACCTTTAACATGATGAGTAGGCACAGCCCATATCAGTTAATGATTCTGAAGAGCAAAAAGGCCCATGGAGACCTGAGAAAGCAAAATGCACTTGAGTGGATGAAGAAGGGCGAGGTGCTGGGTTTCCCTGCCTCCATGGGTGATGGGAAGCAGGAAATAAGTTTCTGACCATACACATTCATACTTTGTCAGAATTAGAGGTATTTCAGTTTGGGATATTTTGGGGGAAAATAACTTCTGTAAAGCATAAAATTAGCCCAAAAAATAACATGTTTAGCTCAAGCCTGCTCACTCATACACAGCTGAGCTAGGTACTCAAGTTTGCCTGGACAGCTGGGCTTAAAAGGCAGTCAGGCAAACTGCTGTCTGGAGTAGGTTTTTTCAAGCCAGTGTCCCTTCACAACAGTCAAGAAAAAATGTTCTCCTACAACTCTCTTAAGTCTCCTTCACCAATATAATCTTTCCTGTTGCTGACTCTGGGCTCTCAGATTGGATTTCGCTACATAACAGGACAACTTATCTCACCAAAATTCTCTTACTGACTGTAATGGGTTTGTTTCTGCACTGATCAAACCAGAATACTCCAAGATCTAATGAGAAACAAGTTGTTTCAGGCCATCCTCCAAAGGGTTAAGATCTTTAAAATCCCTACAGGCAACTGCTGCTAAACCACATCCTTTCTCTACTACTGCACTTCTGTCTAACCTAGCTGGAGTCCAACAGCCTCCCTTGTTAGGTATGTTCTCTTTCATTCACATGTGCTTGAAGCTGCTGTAGATGCCAACTTCAGCACTATGACTGCAAACACCATCTTCCACCACACCATCATACACCACTTTTTACAACAAATCATCACTATCCAGAATGAAGGTGGACACTCCACCTTGTAATACAAGCTCCCTGAGCAAGTTATTAATGATTAAAAGCAATTTCCTACCTTTATGTTCACATCTCCATTGCCCATGCACTTTGAAAACAGTATCTAATACAAATGACATGGCTTGCAAAAGTTTCTGCTTTACCCCTGGGCAAAAACAATAAACATCTTGATGGAGCTTTTATCAATCAATTTTCATTTAGTTTCTTTCTATTAAAAAGTCTTAAGATGCTATACTTAATGCCAGGAACAACAGTAATGTACTTCAAGGCAAGAGAACAATATTACTCAGAAGAATGTGAATGGTGTATTCTGCAATTTGTGGAGGTAGATCACATTGATCAACTTTATTGCAAATCACAGGGTATCATGGGATTAATTTGTTTTTTCAAATATAAAGCAGAGGACATTACTCTGACTTGAAAGGATTTTATTTTGTATTAAATTGGTGAAGTAGCAAATGCTATTTCTTAAACATTTACCAACTAAGAATAGCTATATATATTAGGCAGCACATAATGCCACAAAATTATGTTTTCATTTCCCTAGGGAGTAGCTATGAAGGTGCAGATACCCCATTCCTAATTAAATTATAATTATTATATTAACAGTCAATGAAAATCAAAACGTTGATCCTGAATTAACAGCTTGACCCAGTCTGAGCAAGTGGTGTCAATCCAGAGATGTTCCTATGGAATTCCTCTGGTTTTACATCAATTTGTTTGAAATCATAAACTTGGCCCAAAATGCTAAAAAGCACTGAGCAGCTGCTATTGATGTCTGCATAGATTTGAAAGCTTGATGCAACAGCGTTAGCATATTGATTCCCCCCACCCCCCCCAGGAATTTGTAAGAAAAGAAATAGAAATTCAGTGTTTGATCCCTAATCTGAACAAACTTCAGGGCTTGCTTACAGTTTGGTACAGAAAAACAAAGCAAGGGAGATAAGGATGTACAGATGTCAGTTTGTACCAGGCAGTTACAAATGGAGTGCACTGACCACAAAGAAGACAAGAGGCTCTTTTAAGTTAAAAGAAGAAAAGAAACATGGGTTGGAACTTCTTTTATTTGAGTGAAACATCTTGCAAATGAAATGACTGGATACTGAGGATATCCAATTACTATTGTTGTGGGGAAAGAAGCCTTTACAAATGGGCTGCTTAAATGCAAAAGCAATCTTACTAAGGATTTATTAATCAAACCTAAGGTCCCATTGGAATTACAAATTGCTCAGGTACCAGTGTGACAGGCATCTAACATGGGTCTGACACAGATACTCAAGATACAGATTAAGATACATTAGTTGACTCAAGTAAACTGCAAAACTCCCACTAATCTCACAAGGTGTTGGATCAGGCCTGAGATAACCCAATCTGGTGAAAAGGAGGTTTGGATTTACAATTAATGCACTTTCTAGTGTTAAGAGTCAACTGCTTGTAACTGAGGACAAATTCAGAACTGGAGCAATTCCAAGGGAAAACAGTTTGCATGTTTCCCTTTATTTGAGCAAAAGCAGGTTATTTTATATCTGAACTCCAGGGATTTTCACAACTCATTAGCATGTTTTAAAGCTCACCTTATCACTCAAAAATCTTGACCATAATAATCTAGAGCCAAGGAGGTTGAATTCCCAGATCCCAGAACTGGCAGTAGGGTAGTTCCAAGACTCTGCCTTGGAAATTATCCTGGGATGCAAGAACAGCTTGGGATCCCGACATTCCTCCTTTACAGCACTTCAAGAAACAAAATAATTACTCTTCACCCTAGGTTTGATAATTACATAGACAAAAATTCAGGGCCTGAAAACTGCAGCCTAAAAATTCAGTTAGGAATACCTACAGCAGGCCTGGGTCTGTTCTGGCCTCGCTCCTCCAAGGACATTTTCCAGAGTCTTGTCCTTCCTCCCATCAGCCTAAAGTCAGGGTGAAGCAGCTTCTCCTTCCTCTTTGGTCACTCCAGTAAATTTCAATAATTATTCATTTGAATATATTTTTAAATACATCTGTGGTGGGTTGACCCTGGCTAGAGACCGGATGCCCACCAAAGCCCACTCTATCACTCCCCCTCCTCAAATGGGCAGGGGGAGAAAATTATAACGAAAAGCTCGTGGGTGGAGATAAGGACAGAGAGAGATCACTCACCAATTACTGGCACGGGCAAAACAGACTCGACTTGGGGGAAAAAACAAATTTACTTTATTACAAATCAAAATTAGAGGAGAATGAGAAGTAAAACCAAATCTTAAAACACCTCCCCCATCCCTCCCTTCTTCCCGGGCTTAATCTCTTTCCCGATTTTCCACCTCCTCCCCCCAGCAGCACAGGGGGACAGGGAATGGGGTTGGGGTCAGTTCATCACACGGTGTTTCTGCCGCTGCTTCCTCCTCAGGGGGAGGACTCCTTCCCCCGCACCAGCGTGGGGTCCCTCTCACGGGAGACAGTCCTCCACCAACTGCTCCAACGTGAGTCCTTCCCATGACTGACAGCTCTTCACGAACTGCTTTAGCATGGGTCCATTCCATGGGGTGCAGTCCTTCAGGAAGGGACTGCTCCAGCGCAGGTCCCCCACGGGGTCACAAGTCCTGCCAGCAAACCTGCTCCGGCGTGGGCTCCTCTCTCCACGGGCTACAGGCCCCGACAGGAACCTGCTCCAGCGCGGGCTTCCCGCGGGGTCACAGCCTCCTTCAGGCATCCACCTGCTCCGGCGTGGGGTCCTCCACGGGCTACAGGTGGTCATCTGCACCACCATGGAACTCCATGGGCTGCAGGGGGACAGCCTGCCTCACCATGGTCTTTCTCCACAGGCTGCGGGGAATCGCTGCTCTGGCGCCAGAGCCCATCCTCCCCCTCCTTCTTCACTGACCTTGGTGTCTGCGAAGTTGTTTTCTCTTACATCTTCTCACTCCTCTCTGCCGCTGCAAAGTGTGCAGCTTTTTTTTCCTCCCTTCCTTTTTTTTTTTTTTTCTTAATTATGTTATCACAGAGGCGTTACTGATTGGCTCGGCCTTGGCCAGCGGCGGGTCCGTTCCTGTAGCCGCTGGCATTGGCTGTGTCGGGTCGGACATGGGGGAAGCTTCTGGCAGCTTCTCTCACAGAAGCCACCCCATGTCCCCTCCCCCACTGCTACCAAAAACCTTGCCACGCAAACCCAATACAACATGCAAAATACTTAACATCATGTCCTTAGAAACAAACCAGTTTGCTCTGGACCAGAATAAGTATGAAATTAGTACGTAACCATGTAATTTGAAAGCTTTCTCTCATCACACACCCTGACTCTGTATTGGGAAGAGCACTTCAACTCAATCAATGCCCATGGGAAGCGGACCAGCAGCTATTTGCTGACATGAACACAGAATAATCAAAATATTTTCCTGCTCAGTATTTAAATCTTGGCTACTTCTTAAGTCTACACAAGGCTATGTGGAGTGCCAGCTCTGAGCGTGACCCGTTATTTCCAGGCAGAGCTCGGCAGCATTCCCCAAGGACCACACTCAAACAGCTCATTCTAGGAGTCCTTTACGTGCAGACACAGGCTGTGGTGAGGCATTCTCTGAGGTTCAAGAGCAGGTTAAGCTGCATATGTAGACACAGCAGAATGAAATCCTCCTCTTCAATCAGGAAGTTAAGTGCTTCCACAATAAACATAATACATACCAGTGAGTGCAACTGTGTGCCAGCTCCTCATTTTGGTACCAACACAGGTGTGAAATTGTGCTTGCACCTGAATTTTCTGTCAACTAGGTAACATTTCCATTGGACTATTCATACTAAAAAATAAAATAAAATAAAAAAATCATCACACAACACTTCTAGCATAACTGCTCTTTCCAGCACAGCTTCCAAAGCTGGAAACATGGGTCAACACTGGAAATATTTCACATGGCACCTAACCAGCGTCGAAACAAATGCCAAGCATGATCTACTGTCATCCAGATTAGCTCCCGCTGGTGCTTGGATTCAAATTAATGGGTTACCCTCCCAGCAAATGTCACAAGAAAACCTTGCCAGGAAAGAGCTTACCAAAAAAAAAAAATCTATTTCATCTTGAATGAAGGATTCCATCTCAGTCAGAAGGTTCCTTCCCATAGCCTCTGTCTGAGCACAGCCTGGGAAATACTTTTGGGAAATGAGATCAAACACACACAAACAAACACTGACTTACACATATGCAAGGAACCTACAAGACAATCGAGCACCCAAGAGTATCGAGACAATTCCTGCCCCCCTTCTCTTTAATATTCCTGTCTATTCCTTCTCTTTAATATTTCTGATTCTATTCAAAATGTTAAAAGATATTATACACCTTTCAGAAATGAGAATGTTAACGTCAAGCAGCTTCAAAAGGCTTTCTCTTCATTCCTTTTCTGGAGGAGGTTTAAACTCTATTAAACAGTGGTCTAGGATGGGAGGATACTTCACTTAGTGTCAAAAAAAAAAAAAAAAGAGAAGTTCCTGGAAATCTTACCAACCAGCAAGAAAGGGCTGTTGTTTTTTCTCACTGTACCTTACCTACAAGTCTTCTTATGGTTTTAAATCTACTTTAATTTAAATCCAACATAACAGAAATTTTTCAAAGACTTTTTGATGAAATTCAGAACCTTTCTAGCTAATCTGTGATACTATTTCTCTGAAAAAAATACAGTGAATTCAGGCAAGTGGATGCTATGACCCTTCTACCAGACTGTCCTTAGTGAAACAAGTTTGGATCAATGTTATTTCTCCCACTGCAGTGAGATTCTGTGCTCAGTGCTACAAGGAAACACTTGTGAATTGCTGCTGTCAGAGGAGGCAGTGTTAACCAACGGACATTCTCCAATAAGACCATGGTAGATTCTCCTGGTGACACCAAGAGTTGTTCTCAGAGCTGCCTGCACCAGTGCTGGGTATGTACCACTAGCCAGCTGCATCAGCATCAGTTAAGACTTAACAGTAGCCTTGGGCAGGGATGTGCTCACCCCTTTTCTCACCACAGCTAGAGCTGGGAGAAAACATGCACATAGCCTTGGGAACAAAGGAAATGGGACATTGCCTTCCTGCAAGGTGTAAACTAAAATTAATCTGGTTTAGGAATTAAAAGTCCTTTGCTCTTATTATATTAGGACTGGGATAAAATAGTTAAAAACCAGTTTACTTATTATCTTTTCTGCTATTTGTTTACTCCTGTATGCCAGATGGCTTGGAACGTGAAAACAGATCCACGAGATGACACATAATCCTGCAAACATTCAGTGCCTGGACCTCCAGTGGAGCTTGCTAGAAGTCCCATGCACATGGTGCCTGAATAACTGTTTAATTTCTGTTTATAATCGGCTTCACTTTCTCATTCTCTCAAATTAACAAAGTATGGCCACATTCAGGCTGCAGACAAAGAACATACGTCCCACACATAGCTGTTCTATAAATCAGCTGTTTTCTTAAATATTTTCAGAAAACACCATTAACCTCTTCACAAAAACAGCTCTCCATAAACCCACTTTGCTTACCAAGCCTCATGACTTTTGTCCTTGTTAATGTTTGCTACTTATCAAATTATTTCTGAAGGTGACTTCCCCTTCCTGGTTCATCTGATCTTCTCCCATGACTTAATAAATGATGCTGAATCTTTGGCATCACACTGATTTCCACAGCATCATGCTGCAAAGTTACAAGCACAGGAAAGATCAGAGCTGCACATCCCCTGTGTCTGCCAGCTACCCAAGTAGCACACCCCCAGCACAGGCAAGCAGCAAGTCTTATTCCCTCCCTTGACCACGGGCCTTCTCCACCTTCTCCAGGGAGGATGTCACCAGGGCTTTCCCATGGCTCTCAGGGAAGCTGCTGCTGCTGCCTCATTTTGCTACTACAGCTCTGCTCCTGGCTTCCCCCTTTCACCTCACCCTTCTTCTTTGTATATACCCTCGCCAGGGCTCTGAGGACACCACCTGCAGTAAAAGACCCATCTACAGAAGAAGCAGCTGAGCTGGAACAGCATCTCTGATGAAGCACAACTATGTACACATGCTGTATAAGAGACACAAAGGTTAAGGCAGCCTTGTGCATATATTCACCAGCTTCCTCTCCAGATGGGGCAAGACCTCCCAGACAACCATCTGTTGCACTTCTCCACATTCCTGCTTGCCTCGATCTGCCTCTGTGAATCTTTAAGGCTCTTAAGCAACTCCATGAACAACCTAAACAGTTTGTAAACAAATTCATAACCCTTTAAAATGCTACAGGAAAGGGAGGGTTTCAAAGGGATAATGTACAATTAAGCACCCAGAACTCAGTAGTCTTTAATGCCACCATGGTGTTTAATTTCCTGTCTGTGGCAAATTAACAAATACCAGTCTTCCTTGAAGTTGTCTCTCGACAGGGGAATCCCTCTCCTTGCCTGCCCACCTGCCATTAATATTAAACTAATATCAAAAGTGTCAAGCAGTATCAGGACTAGTGCATGTCAGGTGTTGCACAGGCAGAGGCAGGCATCTTCTCTTTGCCCAGAACAACTGGAATATTGCCTTACTTCTTCCTTGAAAAGCACTGAATTATCAGCTGAGGATGTTGGGTAATTCCAAAAAACAGTGCATGTCTGTCTGTCATGGTGTAAGGAGATGCACAGATTTCCTCACAACTACTGTGAAGGTCCATAAATACCAAAACCAAGAGAAAACAACAGGACAAGAAAAAAAAATCTAGGAGGCAAAAAGAAGTTGCTGAGAGCAATTCTATGCTATTTTGTAGGTGTAACTCTGTAAATTGTACTTAATGATGTATCAGTTTTAAATTCAGATGCCAGCTGCAACTATCCAAAGGTACAAATGTCTAACGAAGTCAAGACAACTAGAGCAAAATAGTACTATTTTGTAAGGTAAAACTTTTGCTTTCCATTACTTTATCTGCATTTAACCTCCTAGAGGCTCCAGCCCAGCACAAGCCCACAGAATTAAATTCATTATTATTCATTATTCAAACACCATCCCTTTGTTTTCTGGAATAGCTTTGTAGCCTGGAGTCAAATGAGCTAAAGTAAAATTATGTGACTTGGCATTGAAAATATATTACCTCAGCTGCCAGAACGGATTTAGCAGAATATGTGCGCAGTTCGTCACTTCTTCCACAACTGCCTTCGTGCACACAAAGGGGTATGACAGCCCCTGAGTTATGAGGGGCCATTCTAGGGGCTGTGATGGATTAGATTGTTTTATGCACTGACTTAAGATCTCATTTCCTGCAACATTCACAAGTGCTTTCTCCACGGCTGAATAGAAACCTGTTCTGTCCTATGGATATTGCCTTCCCTTGTTAGCCAGGGAAACTATAGATGTGGGGAATTCACACTAGAAAGAGCTCTCACTTGCTCAGGGATTGAAGCAAAGTCTCCAAACAGGCTGAGACATTGAAGAAGTGACAAGTGGGTTCTCCTCATGGTTTTTATTGAGTCCTAATCGACTGACTCTAGAAGAAGGGGAGCAGCGAGTTGCTCGCAGTGAGAGCGGAGCGGGAAGCAATGGCTAATCCCATTTCTGACAGGTCTTACTCTGCAAGCCTTGAAATGCAGAACTCCAGCTATTAACAGAGAGATGACAGGCTGAGCTCTTCATTGGGGTTTTCTGCACATTGTGAAGCTCCTCTCTTACCAGATGCTAAATCCAGTTTTATGCAGGGCACCACCAGCCCAGAAGTGCCCCAGACACAACGCTACCTCGGCCGTGCCTCTGTGTGACACTGCCTGCAGTGCCAGCTTGGGCCATTTGTCCTGCCCTACCCCTTCTCACCTGCACCACTTGCACCATAGCAAGGTGCCTTCCACTCAGCTCCAGACCAACCTCTTACAGAGCCACATTAGGAGTTACACCAGCAAACTCATCCAAAATTATTAAGAACCATCCATTTTTTTAACTAGGGTAAGACAAAACCCTTTTTAGCTTGCCTTTGCCACCAAACCCCACCAAGCAGGGCACTGCTGTCTCACCACAGATTCAAAGCCTTATGGTCCTTCCTGGAGCCAGGAAAGTGGCAGGAAAACAGAGCCCCAGTGTCATTTCCACACCACGCTCTGGTGAACTCACCAGAAACAGAAGCTCCAGAGATGGAGCTCTGAGCTGTACCCCAGGTGAGGGGGTAGCACACAACTCCACTGCTGGAGCCATCGCTGAGCCACACTCCAAACAGCCGCGTGTGAAACGGGAATAACAATTTCCCTCGCTCCGCTGCTGAGAAGATTAATTACACCTATTTCAGCATTAACAATTTTGACTGTACTCACCTGACAAATATTGCCACTAATATTTTTTTTAAGTCCTAGAAACTCATCAACTACATTAAAATTAATACAGATGGCAAATCATAACCACGCAGCAGTTCTTGCATCATGCAGTGACAACCAAGCAAAGACCACAAGCACAGGCTAATCAGCTGGATTTCTCCTCTATTCTCTTTGCTTGGGCTGTATCATAATAGAATCTATGAACTGCAAGGTACATGGTAATTAATCTTTGAACTACTTGTTAAAATGTGAGTTGAATATCAAGTCAAATGTGTTTGCAATCACTGTCTTCAATAGAAGTATGTGGAAAAATTACCAAACAGAATGGGAAAGAAAAAAAGATCCAAAATAAAACACACAGCATCATCCTCTCCCAGCCTAAATAGGGGGTAAAGGCGACTAAACAGAGTCAGTAGTAAAAATAATCTCTTGACAAGTTCTAGGCCTAATTTACCCCATTGCAGTGTTATCTAGAGGTGCCCTTTGGTAATACAATTACCAAGAAAGCCACCAAAACAAGCCTTCACTCTGGAGAATTCCCTGGGTTTACACTGTAAACCTGGCATGTGAGAGAAGAAAGTTTTTATGTTTCCCCCAGATTTTGAGTAAGATGAGGAAAGGGGGAAGGGAGAATATAAACACACACACAGTTCTCTCTCCTTCATGCATTTTTTAGTGTAAAAAAGACAATGACAATATTAACAGAAATTAATGCAGGAAAGTGTTGGGAAATATAATGTAGTGGTGGACAGATGCTCAGGGAACCCAAGCTAGTTTATAAGGAAGAATCTGGGAGGCTGAATGAAAGAGACCTTGATAATTATTTCTATGGAACTCAAAAAGTTTGAATTTTCATCCCCTCCAGTTTTGAGCAATGCTGGAGACCAGAATGCTGAGCTAATGTTTACTATCAGTGTGTCTTTCATATGTTACTAGTCCATTGCTGTGCTGTACATGTGCTATAAAACAGATTCTGAAACATGTCTGTAATTTGCATTAACAAGAGCTCCATTCTATACATATTTAATAGCCCAAAAGATACCAAATAATCCAAAGTCTAATTTTAACCCACCTGTTTCCCACCCTCTCTTCCAGCCTTTCCATCATATTTTTAAATGTTTAGCTCAGGGCTCATTGGATTCAATGGAAAAGTTTCTACAGAGTCCAATGAATACTAGGTCCAACTGCAAGACAAAAGTTAATCAGCTTATTTCTAGTTAGCATGCACTTAATACTGAACACATGTGCAACAGATTTGCTGAAAAGATAGATTTAAGCATGGGCTTAAATGCCTTCTCTAACTAAGGGCTGCTTTTTTAAAAAAAAAAGGAAAAAAGAGAAAGAAATTAAAAGAAAAAAAATTAAAATCTAACATACTGCACATCTACAAAAATATCCAGTTGCTTCAGTAAGCAATTTGACTAATTTCAAACAGAACAACAGAACATTATAAATCTGTTATTTGGTTTTATATTTAAATGTCCATAAGTAAACATTTAGGGTACAGAAGCATAACAAAGGGATATAAACCAAATCATTTGTACATGTCTTAACAGCAGAATATAAAGCTCTGGAGCCAGGAATATCAGATCAAATTGGTGGAACAATCAGATATTCTATGGGATATGTTAATGAAATAGCTCATTTATTGGTATGGTTACAATCACAAATCAGAGACTCAGGCATCAGACTCAGAAGTATCATATTTACATACAACCAGCAACCTAAACACAAAAAGGACTGACACAGAGTTGGCTGGCTTTCCTCCCACACCCCACAAGAAATATTTCCTCACCTATATTTGTTCTAGTTGTTCCTCCTTTAATTTTCTTGGTTCCCTTTTTTATTTATGAAGTCTGACAAAAATATCCCAACAATTACTACACACATGAACACAAACCTGCTTTTTTTCCCCTCCTTTTTTAAAGGTAATGCAGAGCTTTGCTCTGTGACACCACTACTTTGGCCATCACTTGGGGTGAGTAACTACTTGGGGTGATGACCTGTGGACACAGTGCTATTACAGGACACACACTGCAGAGTGCCAATACAAATTGTTTCCTCTGTAAGAGGATAACATTGGGGGTTTTTTTATTATTTTTCTTTCCCATCAGGGAAATGACAAGCTGAGCTAAAGCCTCCTCATTTCTCAGATGATTTTATATATATTATGTCTATTATACAAACATTGGTATATTGCCATGAATATGTTATTTATAATACCCTATATTACTATAATTATATTACTATAGTATCTTATTAAATGCAAAGAGATATGTCTAGTTGCAGTGTAGTTATTAGATGTTCAATTTCAATTGATTGTCAAGAACATAGTCATTAAGATTAAACATCTGTTTAATAGGTATATCTTATTACATAGTTGTACTTAAGTCCACAGGCGAAATCTGATTTAACATGAGACATAGTTTAAATAAACTAATTATGCAAGCATGATCTAAAACCAAGCTAAACATGGACCTTTGAAAATGACACATGAATTTAATCAAAGCCAGGGCCTCAAAGTGAGCAGAACTTAACCACTGGCCTGACTCATGCATATGTTTTGATTTCACAGCTGAAACCAGTAAAGCCAGCACCCTCTGGGGGCTTCCTGACTCAACAGTGCCTCCCCCACCCACAGCTTACAAAGCAGCAAGTTGTCTCTTTGTTTCAAATTACAGGAAACATTGCTGTGCTTTGTTTGGGAAAGTGCAAGCCATCACCTCTCCAACAGTAGTGAAGTCCCCAGGGACTTGGTCTGGGAGGCTGAGGACCAGTTTGCTCAGTGGAAGGCAGAAGGGGCTCACCCCAACCAGGGATAACAGGTGCTTCTACAAAGCCTTCTGCTCCATCACCTTCCCACCCACCCTGCATCCAACAGGAGACACCAGACCCATCACAAAACCCATCCCATGCAACCGAGATGCAGTTTCATTATTTCTTCGGACTATCACACAATCAGAGAGTGTCAGGGATTGGAAGGGACCTCGAAAGCTCATCCAGTCCAACCCCCCTGCCAGAGCAGGAACATCTAGATGAGATCACACAGGAAGGCGTCCAGGCGGGTCTTGAATGTCTCCAGAGAAGGAGACTCCACACCCTCCCTGGGCAGCCTGGCCCAGTGCTCCGTTACTGTCACCTAAAGAAGTTCCTTCTCAAATTTAAGCAGAACCTCCTGTGTTCCAGCTCACACCCATTGCCCCTTGTCCTACCATTGGACACCACTGTGAAGAGCCTGGCTCCATCCTCCTGACACTCACCCTTCAAATATTTATAAACATTAATGAGGTCACCCCTCCGTCTCCTCTTCTCCAAGCTAAAGAGCCCCAGCTCCCTCAGCCTTTCCTCATCAGGGAGATGTTCCACTCCCTTATCATCTTGGTGGCTCTGTGCTGGTCTCTCTCAAGCAGTTCCCTGTCCTTCTTGAACTGTGGGGCCCAGAACTGGACACAATATTCCAGATGTGGCCTCACCAGGGCAGAGTAGAGGGGAAGAAGAACCTCTCTCGACCTACTGACCACAGCCCTTCTAATGCACCCCAGAATGCCATTGGCCTTCCTGGCCACAAGGGCACAGTGCTGGCTCATGGTCATCCTGCTGTCCACCAGGACTCCCAGATCCCTTTCCCCTTCACTGCTCTCCAGGAGATCATTCCCCAACCTGTACTGGAACCTGGGAAACTTCAACTTCATGCCCTCACAGGAGTGAAAAAAAAAAAATCGGGTGTGGAAGAGGGTGGGCATCCCTGGCAATGAAGATGTAGTCTTGCTGATCAAAGAACTCACCTGTGTTCCTACAGTCCAAAACCAAGGTCCAGAAGAATAACACACTGAAATTCCTTGCTTGAGTGAGGAAAGCCTGGTCTGGTTTATTTTCTGCTAAATTTAGGACTTAAGGGGAATAAATCATGTATTTGGATCCAGGAAGACCAAAAGGTGTTTCCACAAACTCAAAGCAGGTCTCAGACAAACCTCACTGGTATTTTTCCAGTTTTATTAACAGCCACACCATCAGCAGGCTGTGCTCCGAGTCTCCAGGGAAATCATCCTACGTGCCTTATTGACAGTGGGAGACTGGCTCAGCCTTTCGATACACCCATTCCTCGGCTCTTTCAGTACTTGATGATTTTCTCAAGAACTCTGTCTTATTGCCTCATGAGAAATAGAGCTGGTCAGGAAACCAGATATCAGCTCCATTCAATTATTTAAGTTTGAGAATTTTTTCCATCTGGAGTCAGAAATCAGCTCCATGTCATGGAAGTGAAATTCAAGTTTAATATTGAAATATGTCATTTCCAGAATGAATTATGATCTCTCAGATGTCTAAATACCTTCCTAGAGGACCAGAGAGAGTGAAACAGCCTCAGTTGCTACAGCCCAAGCCTGACAAAATTTTTGTTGGCTTCAGCACTGCCCATCACTGCCAAGCAGGGGTGAAACAGCATCTCAGTCATTTTGCCATTACTGCTCTGTGTTGGGAAGAGTCACATCAATTTTCAAATCTGTCACAGGCATTTGGCAATTAAAGACCTCTGAGATCCAAAAGCCTGTGAAACCCGTGGGTCAGGCAGGGGAGGAGCTGGGAAACCAGAAACATGGTTCCCCCCCAGCTCCAGTGCCCTACATCAGGGTGATGCTCCCAGACATGCTCACTCCTCTTTAGGCCACCTGAGCTGACCCAGTGACCTGGGCAACTGTGACCACTGGATTGGACTGGACTGACTCTCAGCTCAGGTTCACAAATAATTGAAATAAAATTTGATGGAACCTCAGAAAGCAAACTGATTTTTAACAAAACTTGTTTGTTTCCCATGGGAAGTTCTCAAAATTGAATAGTTTCTACAAAATATTAAAATGCATCAAGTCAGCGAGTTCTAATGGATGGGGAAAAAAAAGTTTCCTTTAGATTTTTTCAATTTACTTCAATTTTTCCAAAACAGCTTCAACTTTTTCAAGACCGCAACACTCTAGTGCTATAGCACCAAAACCTCAAAAACAAATCCTAGAGCACCCTATGGATACACAGTCCAGAAAAATGTCAAATTTTTGTTCTCATGGTTTTTAATTGCTTAGAGATGGCAGTGCTGGCAATTGATGCTATGGAATGCTACTTCTTTTCCCACATCTCAGTAATTGTTCTAATGACCTCCTTGCAACATATTGGTGGAAATGTCAGGAGATTTCATGACAGATATAAAATTCATATGATTGCCAGTAAAGCAGTATAAAGACTCCAAAAAATATCCCACAAATATTTCCCCACATTTTTTAATGTAGCCATGTCAGGACTACTCGTGTTTGTTACGTGAACTAGGTGCCCACATCCCATCAGAAGACAGGGGTTTCCAAGGGCTTCCAAAGGTCAACAGATACTTTTGTGTAGCTTTAGGAAGCAGATATTAGGCTGACATTTGCCAAAACTGTGCCTTTTAGACTGCAACATATAATAAACACTACAAACTTTATCTGAACTATAATATTTGTGTTTACAAAAAAGTTTCCAGTGATCTCTATCCACCTATGTCATTAAACTTGTTAAAGATAAGTCTTCTTACTGCATTCCAACCTGCTACACCAATAGGGTGAACAGAAATAATCTAATAAAATATATAAACTCCACCCTCTGATGAGCAGATTCCCTAAACGATGCAAGAGGGATATTTACATATTTCTTATCTGCAAGTGAAATAAGTTATTTAGAATAGGTACATTACAGATAGCAATTCCTAAATTAATGCCTATATGGTTAGTTATATTATAAAACTAATTCAGGCTCAGGCTTGACATTGAGGATTACTTAACTGTTGGGGTTTTTTTTTAACTGGTTTAGTTTTTTCCCATTTTGATTCTATTTATTCAGTACAACGCCCTGAAATGCACATCCTATCAGTGTTCCAAAACCAGGTCAGAATTTTTTTCTCCAAGACCTCATGTCAACTCTCCTTTTTTTTTTTTTTTTTAGTTAACTCTTCATTGAAAAAAAAAATCTCCAGCCACATCACAAATATACTATTTCCAACAGTAGAAGAGTACATCCAAGGGTTTAAGTCTAGTCATTAACTTAAACTGGTGCTTCTATTGATCACACTGTTAGGAAGCATTCAGAGATGGTAGAACCACACAAGCTCTCCACAAGAGTAAATGAACACTAAACTGAAAAAAAAGAGCAATGTCCAAGCAGACATTCAAAAACAGCCTTTAGAGATTTAAACTCCAGTTCCTCAAACAGATCCATTCAGTCAGCAACTCTTCCTGTGCAGAGCATCACCAAAGTCAATTATATTTATACAAAGCTACAAGAATCCCAATCTAGCATCTGGAAAATGAAACCAAATGAAACAAACCAACCCAAAAAAAAACAAAACCAGTATGCCTGATCCAACAATTCACAACCAGTTGCTATGCACTGTTTTACCATCTTCCCAATATAAACAGAATTAGCAGTGAAGTCCATATGTGAAAGCACCTGAACTCTCATCCCAATCCTGGGTCATTTCAGATCTCTTTGTTTCATGCCCTAGGCCAATTGCTATGATGTACCAGCACTATTTTTCCAAATTTGAAGAGCCTCTGACCTTCAGGAGAGCTTTCCATACTGCAACTGGATCTGTGCACTGAGAATCTGGCTCAGCTCTGTTAAAGATGTACTCAGGTCTTGGATTTACATCCTACTTTCCCCTCCAACCCAAAGAGATTGCTGTGATTAATGTGCTCCCAATGAAAACCATAGGAACTGAAAATGATTTGCAACTGATTCATCAAAATAGCATTCATCATGATAATTGATTAGTTAATTAATTATAGCCATAATGTGGATGTCATCTGTATTTCCATTGGAATTTTTTGGTGTTTTTTTTAATTCATTCATTAAAGCCCGGGTAGTTCACAGTGCCAGCCCTGCTACAGCTTCTCAGGGGGGAGGCTCGTGCCTCCTTACAGAGAAAGTACATCCAAGACACTTTCTCTTTAAGAAAAATAATATTTTCTAGTGCTATAGTAGAATTACTTCATCAGCAGAACCCCCTCAACCTCCTACAGTGCCTCTCATGACTCATCCTGTATATGCTATAGATGTCATCCAGCCCTATACAGTGGGTCAGCACAGGAGCCACAGGCTCCCCTTGTCCTATACATAGGCTGTCCAGACAAAGCAATTTTCACTCACAGAGTGGCTCTCTGTTGGGAGACAGGTATTAAGTAGGGTGACAGCACCCACAGCACAGCTACACACTGGAAGAAATAATATAGAACAGGAAATGCAGAAAAATATCCATTCTGATGAAAAATGCCAAGGGATCTTCCTTGTGATGTACAGGATCAAACAGGAGCAGGTTTTGGGGATCTCATTTGAAAGGCATATGCACAGGCAAAATGCACAGCCCATTTATCTCGCCTGGAAGGCAAAGTCAAACTTTGTGAGTTATAAAGTGCTCAGTGTCCAGCTGCCCATCACACTGGCAGACAGAGCCGTCTGTCACTGACTAGAAATCTCCACCTCTCACACGGTTACAAGCAAGGCTAGAACAGCAGGTTTAGAAAGTTGGACTCAGAGCAGACTCGATGCCTGAACTCACCTCAAAGTGTTATGGCTTGCACAGAGAGGCTGAAGGCAAGGATGTTCTCCTGGCTATGATCAGATATAGCAGGGTTTGAGCTATGTGGATTCATTTCTTAACTCTGCCACAGGCTTTTCTGCATGGCCATGAGCAAAATCTTTCTTCCTCTGTGCTCCAGTTTTCATCTCCAAGATAGAAATGATGGCAACTCTCTCTCCAAGGCTATGGAGAAGATGTGCCCCCAATATCAATAACTAGGAAGTGCTGAGATATTACAGCTTTAGGGAGGCATAGACATACCCAGGGCAGTGATCCACAAAGAGCAGCACAAGAAGAAGAACTTGCTAAGGCTATGTTCTCCTTAGTTCTTCCTGCTAACTCTTTTTAATTTATTTATTTATTTATTTTTAAATCTCCTGGTGACATAAGCACTCTTAGAGTATTCACACACTGCTGTTAGACAGGTGGACACCTTAGGCTGAAGGTATTAGCTAGAGAAAAGCAACATCAGCCCACTGACTTCAAATACACCCACGTCACTTTTCACCCCTGAAGATCCAGCCCAACACCACCTTCTCCTCCTGCTCAGGGTGACCTACATCTCCCCCAGCTCTGAAAAGAGATGTCCCTGCCCAGGAGGAGCCTGCATGGGCAGGGTGGGGAGGGGGCACTGCACAGACCCTCACCATGTCCTGGCAGTGCTCCTGGCACAGCAGCGCTCACTCTCAGCAGAGCAAGGTGCTGGCAGGTGGCTGTGGAGCACCATGGTCATAAAGAGGTGTACATACAGCCTGCTGCAATTTGTCAGAGCTGCTTTTGTTTGAACTCCATTTTAAAAGGGGGAAAATCAGTCGAAACACATGTAAGCTTTCCTTTTCTTGTTCCCTCCCCCATAAATCTCTGATCTTAGTGGGATAAACCCCAAGTCAGGAGCCGGAAAAGCTCTTTCCAAACCAGTATCCTAAAAGCACGGGAGGACTAGAGCTCTCCAACGCCAGATGAGAGACGGAGGGAGTCTCTGTGATTTACCATTCCCCATCTCTTCCTTTGTTCTATCTTCACCTCGACTGTCAGCTGTTTTGCGAAGGGGCTGGCAGTCGGGGAGAGGCTGCTGTGTGTGTGTGTGTGTGTGTGTGTGTGTGTATCCAGTTCAGGCTGGTTCCTGGCTCAGGGAAACATTTTATTGGATTTGTTACTCTTTGATGCTGATTAAGCCCATGGGGTAGAAAAAAAAGCAAAAGAGAAGGGGAGTTTGGGGGGAGGGGAGAGATGTAGTTTCCCTGTGGCTGCGATGTTTTTAATTTATTATTAACCATCTCTCATGTGTTATCTGACAGCTCTGTTGAATTCTGGATGCAAAGGAAAGCAGTGCCTGCATTTACAGTTTTCCAGGGTGTATGTCCCCAGTCTCCCCAAATCAAAGTCCAGGCTGTTCAAGGAGTTAACTTTGTAGATACTAATTTTAAACAAATAGATTACTAGGAAATTCATTCCCTAGGAGTTGGAAGGCTGAAGTGTTTCAAGGCCAGGATTGCACAACAGAGGCCTCGGTGATAGCCCATGCGCGCAGGGTAAGATACACCAAGGAGCAGAGAGCACGAAAGGAATTCTACAACAAGACAGACCTCAAAATAGCCCAGGCTGTGCTTCCAGCTTCTTCCTTAGCTTTTGTTCAACCTGACCCCCAAAACAGCTGAATAGCCCCAATCTCTCTACTCTCCCATCATGTCAAAATCATTTCAGTGTTTAGATACAGCACTACCATGGGCATTGCTCTGCTTGAGCATCATTAGCACTATGTTTACCCTTTCAGATGACCTTCCAGGAGGATGTTCCCTCTAGGCACACAAGCATTGGTACCTTGATCCTACCTGGAAGCCTGCAGTAGCTATGCATTTCCCCAGCTCAGTTGCATAAATGCCAAAAGTCAGAACCAGCTCAGTCTGGTACATGAAAAAAGAGAGAGACTGGAGATTTGGAGTCTTGTTCTCCATTGTCTTACACAGTCATGTACAAAGCAAAAGTTAAAAAGCTCTCTAAGCACTCCAGCAGAGCACCAGCATGCTCATCAGGTGGCATATCACTTAGTTACAAATAACGGTGCAACCTGCAATGCTGTAAAACCCAGCCTAGAGCTTCAGTTTTGAAAGCCACCAGTTGGTGATCCCAGCAGGTAAGGATCACTTTTGACCAGTTTTTCTACATAGCCAGAGAGAACTGGCAGTTTTTCCTGACTTCTCTTTGAAGGAACTGGGAAAAGAAGCTAGAACCCCATTCAACATTTGCAAGTACCTGTTGTCACTGACGTTCATTACACTTTGTGCTATGCTGGTTACCAGCACTCCAAGGCAAAGTCTCTTTAGAAATGGAATTTTTACTTTTGAAGAAAGCCATGGAGGAAGTGCAGTAAGAGTTAGCACAAGAGAAAGCCAGTTAGATAGGTTTTCTTATTGCAGTACACACAGCTGCAAGCTGGGACAGAAGCAAAGCTGCAAGGTCAACATCTTTGAGCATCGTGCTACACACAAGCCCCAAAACAATAACTAATTCACATCAAAGACCACCATAGGTGACACGAAGAGGTTCTGCTGCAACACATCCCTCTCTTCATCCTTGAGTCAACCCATGTTTCTTCTTTCATTAGGCTACTACCATGATATTATTGAATTAGTGATTGTTGAGAACCAGGGTTGGTGCAAGGAGTTGAGGTTAATGACGTGCAAAGTGCTCTGCTAATGCTCTTAAACACTGCCATCTCCTGGGAGAGAGGAGATAACACAGTCCTCCTCCTTACATCAACGAGTTGTATATTACAAACTAGGGTTTGACATCATCTATGTGGACATCAGCAGCTCCACCACTCAGTAGGGGCTTCAGCCCAAAAGAGCCAGTCATTAAACCAGACGGCAGCTGGAAAGGACACTCTTATTGTACCCATCATCAAGATCTAAGTACCAATATGTTCACTTAAAGGATATTTTTCGAGACCATCTAGAACATGGTGCCATACAACGTCATCCAACTTTAGGGAAGTGTGTGTACTTATTGCACTATGTAAACAAGTCCAAAAGCAGTTTCCTTAAGGTCCACCTCAGGGGAAAACAGAAAAATAGATTTCACTTGACCCCAGGCTCCTCCACAAGTATTACTCCCAAACTGTCTATATCTCTGTTGGCAAAACCCTTCATACCATGTTTTATCTTACTGCTAAAAATAAATCACTTGTAAATTGTTTTATAAATTATGTATAAGAGACCTCATAGTCTAAAATGTGCTGCCAGTGTATTCTACACGATAAAAAAAAATATATAAATTTAAAAGGATCTCCAAAGGTGGGAGGGGGAAGGGAAGGGAGCACTTTTATAAATAATATATTCAGTGGTCAAAGAAAGTTATCACCTTTTATGAAGTGTTTGGGATTCATTATGCATAAAAAGTGCAGCACTGCTTCTCGTATGCATGATATCAGGATGTGATTATTAAGCATTACAGCCACCAACTAAGTGATTATTGGTGTCATCCTTTGTTTATCTAACCAAAACCTAGACTGCCACCTCTCATCAGTGGAAACAAACAGCTGATGTGTTTGACTGGTGCCAAAGGAACGCTGTCGATTATCCACAGAAAGATGATGTCCCCATCATTGTGGGTTTCATTTGGTATTCATTGTAATAGCACTGATCCTAATGAATTCATTTGGTATTCATGTGGATGTCACATGTATTTCCAGAGATGTTCTGCTGTAATTTAGCATGGGTTAATGGACACCTCTATTAAAGTGTTATTGAAAGTTTGACATTCAAATAACCCAGTTTAAAAATCAGACAAACCTAGATATTAAAGCTGAAGGGATAATGGGGGGAGGGAACTTGAGTAAGAGGCAAGACTGAAATGCCATGTTAAGATAGCAATGCTTCTCTGCCTGCTAGGAAGGGAAAACTGTCCCAGCCCTTCCTCCTTTCTTCCTCCCCTATCCAACCAAAAGCAGAGCTTTGACTATTTTCAGAGATTTTGCGACATGGCACTTTTCATACCTGACCCAGATTTCCCTCCCATTGGGGTTAGCCTGGCTGGCTGTTGGCCTGCAGTCACTGCACCAGGGGAGGAAAGAGTTTTTGGGAGCACATAAAACCACAGTTGAACTTCATCCTGCCTTTACAGGCAAGGTGTGGAGGCATCCCACCCCTGGTCTTTGACCCTACAATTCCAAAGGCATCACTAGGATCCAGGAATGAGGCTGAAATGAGTAGAAGCCAGGTTTATTTTCCAGGTTTTGTAATTGTGAAACTAATTTTTCTGTGGTACAAATTCAGAAAACAGATGACAAGGATGGCAGAATTAGCCCTGAAAGTGGTAGGTTTACAGTCTGGTATCTGGTGACCTAAATGTGCTACTGAACAGAGCAAATTCCCTGCTCACTTTCAAGAAACTCAAACCACTTATGCCTGCATTGCCAAAAAAAAAAATCTTAAGATGACACAGAGAATAAACAAGTTATTACATTATAAAGAAATACTATCCAGAGGTTCTTAAAGATCCCCTCCCCACCTCCCAACAGTTTGTTCCATGGGACTTCAGACAATGAAGAAGTCAACCCTTCCAGGTAGAGCTCCACAAGTGTTTTTAAGGACTCAGCAAATGCTGAACCTAGAATATGCCTATTCCATATGGACCAACAGTGGAATATACAATGATAGATGTGTGGTATAAAGGTTTTGCTCACATTCGTTTGGGATGACCTGCATAGATATTAAGATTTTGACCAAAGGGAAAGTCTGAATTGGTGAGTAATTTAACCAGCCCAAACCTGATAAAATCTCAGTACCACACCACACCATCACATTATAACCACACATGCAACCCATATACAGTAATTGTTTATATTAGACACAGAGACAGTATACCACATACTTGGGTAACATAATCATCACTTAAACTGATATTTCACCAACCATGAAATAAATTGTAAGCCACAGAATAAATTGATTTCTTTTTTTCCACATTGTAGTAACCCCATTTTGCAAAATATCCATTGTGCACAATACGTGAGGCTGTGGTAAACCCGGAGGTTTGAAATGCCACTTGTTGCTCAGCCTGCTGGTTTTTGTGAGTACTCCCATTATACAACACTCACTGCAATGAAAACTTCATCCTATCATGGATTTTATATGTCCATGCCTGCAGATTAAATTGCTAGCTATAACACAGCATGTGCTGCTTGTGGCTATTTTCCTAAATGCTACTTTGGGAACAAAATACACAGATGCCTAATGTAAACCAACCTCCTCCCATTTTCTTTACAAAGGTTGAAATTCAACCCTCTGCAGAGGTTCTCCACAAGCCTGTTTATTAAACCCCACTGAAATGCCCAAAATAGGAGTTAATTAGAATTTAAGTGGCACATAATTTTATGAAGGCCCATTAAACAGCTTTGACCTTTATTATCTTTGGTTTTATTTGCACATTTGTGCTTGTTTTTCTGATAAGCCTTGTTGTGTTTTCCACCATGTATAATCAATATCTCTTTGAGAACATTAAAGCTGAAATCCTGAGTCTAGCAAGTCAGTGGCAAAATTCCCATTGACCACAGGAAGAGAAGGCTTTTGCCTGATCAGATCAGCTACCTGCTGAAGCTCTTGGATATTGAGGGGACATCAAGGTTGATTGAGAGACACTCCTAGATTCATAGACCACAAACTCCCATGTAGCAACACCTACAAGACAGGACCTCTCTCTCAAACATTAATAGGCACATTCTCAGAAAGGAATGAAGCTTTTCTCAGCAGAGCTGAGGTTTGCATGAATTGGAGATTACTTGCTTTGTGGCCAGCCCTGGACTGCCAAACTTTCCCTGGGAAAAAATAAGGACTGTCATAAACTTCATTATCTTCTACTCTTAATTGCAAAGGATACATTTCACATTAGGTAAGACCTTAGTATTTGGGAACTAAATATTAAATGCTTGGCTTTTACCCCGTTTCTGCTGTATCTTGCTTTACAAGAGGGAACTATACAGCTTGATGCAGTAATAAATAATTTTCATAAGTTTGATTGCAGAGCTATGTGCCACTAATGGACAATTTTGTCCTATTTTCAAAAGAGGGAGGCAGGCTGAAGCACAAAGCAGCCATTACTGCTTCATTAAAAGCAAAAGTCCCTTCCCTACTCTCTTTCAAACACCAGTCAGTTTTCTTTGATCATTTCTCATCTCCCACCAAATTATGGTGAGATCTAGCTCTTCCCATCCCATAGTGATGGTCTTGCAATCTCCAGCCCTTACAAGAGGCTGTGTAATTGGGTACTGTTCTGTTGAGGTGTTTTAATGCAGCCCCAGCTCCTGACCCTCAGCCAGCAGGAGGAAAGAAAAGACCTTGCCCAGATTCATCTAGAGTGGCTGCACACCGACTGAACTTCTCTCATCTGCATTTTTCCTTCAGATTAATGAGCAACAAGGAAGGTCCCTCAACTTAAATGAGCTGGAATAAAATTCTGAAATAAGCCTTGCCTATTAGAGGGTGTTGGAAAGAGATTTTCAGGGAAAGTCTCTCTCTGGGAGCAATCATTACAAGAGAGATGGCTATTTAGCTCTGTGGTCCAGGAGCCAAGCTAAGATCTGGTAGATGCAAGTTCCACATCCATCTCTGCTCCCTGCTTTTCTTGCTTTTTCTTTATCCCTGTACCTCTATACTCTCAATCCTCCAAGACATTGATTGCACTGCAATACTTCAAAATGCAAAAACTGAGTATCCTAACTTTTTATGGAGCCTCAGGTAATTGCAAAGACCTCAAGATGATAAAAACAAAACCATCAAAAACATACAGCCTATTTTTATTAGCCTTCAGATCATGAAAACTCTACACTCCAGTGTAAATCTGAGATGAAGAAAATGCTTCTGTAGTCCTAGGTTTCAGTTCTTAAAGTATCATTTCTAATTTCTGAATCCAAAAGGCCAGGGCAGGAGATCCACAAACAAGTAGCTTAAAAGTTCTGCTAAAAAGCTTTCCAATTGCTCCAGTGAAATCAGAAGCATCAAATGAACTAAAAGATGACTGCAGGAGGAAGAGCCAAGATGATTATTACAGATATCTTGGGTTTAGATACAGCTCACAAGAATTTTTCTATTAGGACTAAATGTATCCAGTTCCAAAGCACCCATCCATTTCTTTCTAAATGTCTACATTTCTTAATAGATATAGGAAGAAAAAAAATCTAGCCCTGTTCTGTATATGATTAATTTTCTTTCAGCTCCTTCCTCCAACAGTCTCCCAGAACTGCATAGCATTTAAAAAAAAATGGGGTTTATTTGTTTTTAAATGCACCTTTTTAATGAACAGTTAAAAAAAGTGAAGTCAGCTTAAGGCCAAGATGCTCAGGGTGACAAAATCCTCAGCTTCGCTTTGTATTTTTTAATGAGCAGTGGGATACTCTTGATCTTTGAAGATATTCAGAAGTGCTAGGCAGCAAAACCCATTGTTCTGCTCCACCACCACACGAGAAGCATGCCCCATGGCACCCCAAGTCCAGTTCCTTGAAAACTACATTATTTTTTACTCTATGTAGTGGAATTGCCCGTGCAATGACGCAGCTACAGAGGCATCACTTGTACATCAATCAGTTCTGCCTCTTCCTATCCTCTCTCTATTCAGTTTTGTGGACTAGACACACATGAGGAGCTTCCCAGCACACACCCAACAACTGTCCTCAAAACATCTGCTGACAGCACTGGAGGAACTGTCTTGTTCCTCTTGCCTGGTTCTCCCTTCTGTCTGCCACTGCTCATTGCCAACACTGACAGTCACACTCTTTACTTTCCTTATGTCACAGTTCCACGTTAAACACACAATATAGCTTCCACAGAAGCGTGCTACCATCCTCAGTGGAGGAAGGCTGGCCTAAACAAGATGAAAAATGGGTTGTAGGACAAAGGTTCTTCCAAGAGCCTTCTGTGCCCTAAAGAAATTCAGTTCCACTGTTGTTTTGGAAGATGCAGCACTTTGCTGTTCTCTGCTGAACGTTGTAGGTTAGAAACAGCTGTAACATTGCATGAAAACTAGAATTCATGCTCAAAATTCAACTGCAAAAGCACAAAACAACAGAAAGCGTCCAACCTACAATTTTCTCAAAGGATTTGTCACTCTTACAGACACTTTAACTGTGGGCTTGTGTTTTAGGATTAATTTTTTAAATACAAAGAGCCAAAATAAATGGAAGGAATACCAGCAGATTTTATAAATTACCTAGATGTTAATGCCCCATGTTATAATTCAGTATTATACTGCACTAAGTTAACTTGTGCAAGGCACCCAGGTGATGTACACAGAGAATGAGAGATCTATCGATACAAACAGCCCTAATCACTAGCCCTTGTCTACTCTATATTTAGCACAAACACAAAACCAGCAGAGATGGAGAGCAGATGGGAACTCAGATCAATCAAAACACAGTGACCTAGGACGTGGAAGCCTCCAATGAAATACAATAGGTCCTGTTAAGCCACAGCGAGCAGCTATGTGTCCCATCTTCCTCTGCAATTTTAATGACTTTTTATACATACTGAGGGTATTCATTTGAAGGGACAATTTAAAAGGATGACATGAGCTCAGCTGGGCAGCCCCTCATAACATACACACACACCAGAAGGCAAAATATCTCAAATACTTCTAGCAAGAAGAGAGCTCTGCCATAGTCAAGCTTCATTCTTTCTCAGTCACTCCAAGATCACAGCAGCCACTCCTCTCCCACCTCATCTGGAGAGAAAAGCCTCAATACAACCCTGATTTTTGCCTCCCTTTTCAGGGGTTTCATGTCAGCTAGAGGTTTTTCATATAGGGCAGAGATTAAAACACAAAGTCAACTATATTGACCACCCCCACAACACCCTGTTCCCATCAGTAACATTTTCAATAAGTCCTGGTAAATCCATAAGCCCAGCTTTATGATGAAATAACCCAGAAATACCTGAAAACGAGGTACAGTAATTGAAAAAGACACTTACTTTGCAGAAATTAGATTTATGAGATGCATTGTCAGATGGGCTATAGCTGCACTTTCTGCTGTGGTGGTCTGCAGGGCCGTGTCCCACAGAGGCAGCCTGAGAGCAATCCCACCTGATCTGCTCCTGCAAGTGGAGAGGGCTGCAGAGACTGTGGCTACAGCTAATTTAGGGAACCACAGGCTGATTTTGTTTGCAAACTCAAGGGAACTGATCTGTGCCTGCTTAAAAACAGGTTGTTGACCTGTAGTCCACAAACCATAATGAGGCTTAGAACAACTCAAATGCCACACTTCCCTCAACGAACCTTATTTTGCCATGAAGTACAAGAAATAAGCCACCTGAATTCATATTCACATATTTAACAAGTTTGGAACAGTTTGGCCCCCAGCTTGTTTGATGCATGTCTTTAGCAGCAGGCCTTTTCCACCCCATTCATTTTAAATTTAGACCATCTATACCTTTAAAACAATAATTTTAAAAAGTATGTCTGTCTGTCTCTATCTCACATGCAAAAACATTCATTATTTTTGGTTCACTTTGGGCCAAATCCAAAGGTCTTCAAATCAACAGGAGCTTTTCATTTATAGCCATAGGCTTTGGATCAAGCCTTTAATTATAATTGCATTGCCCCTTTAAGATGCAGGACCCTCTCATTTCCCCTGCAGGTTTCTGCTAGCAACTCTAGGATCCGACACAAGGCTCTCTTAACACCTGATTAAATATTAATCCAGAGGTGGGGGCCTGACTCTTTTATGATCCTTTCCCTAGAAGCTCCTATTAGTAAATCACAGCCCAGCACAAGAGGAAATGTGGCCATTCCATTATCCTCAGTTCACGAAGGGGCATTAATTCTTAATAAACTGGCCTGATTATAATAATACTCGAAGGATGCAAAATAAGGGATAGACAGGTTTACATCCATGTCTAAGATTAAACATATGTATGGAGCAGCGAGAGGAGGTGGGAGGGAAGGGCTGAGAGAGGAGGGAGGGATGTAAACTGCAGCTTGATTTCTCAGCACAAGAGGCTACAGCGACACTATGCTGGTAAGTTTTTCTGTGCCTCGTTCACAACTATTTTGTTTCTAAAAGAAAAGAAAAACAAAATCAAGCTTTTTCTTTTTAATTTAGAGCAGGGCAACCCTACTCCCAAGAAACAGCGACATAATACACAACATTTCAGACTTCAAAGTAAGTAGTTTTCAAAGATTTGAGATAAAACCCTGTATTACCATCCCAAAATGCTGGGTGACACATGCAAGACTGTGTTAACATATAAGGACCCTCAAGTTCAAGTTCAAAACCAGAGACTATTTCAGTATTCCTACACTGGCATTCCTGCACTTCTGCTGTTTTCCAGGCAGTGACACTGAGGGAGGAACATGCTGCAGGCCACTTGCTATTTTATTCTTGCTGTCAACCTGGGCTGCTGCGACAGCAACCTCTTTTAACTGCAATTTCCCATGGCTGCAAGCAACACTGGAAGGTCTCTGGGACAAACCATTGCCAGCAAGTTATGACACAGGAATCACTGCAGCCTCTGCTAAGGTCTTGCAAAAACCTATCTCAAATGCTAAGTGTTATGCATTTAATTATGCCACAGCCCACAAGTCCTTTCACATCTCTGACAAATTCACCAAAACAACTCCACAAGCACCTTTGTAACGTGCTGCTGAAATTCAGGAGTCATATCAACACGTATCAGCTAGTTCAAGTGGACCGTGGCTCAGAGCACACTGTGGGCTGTCACTGCCAGCAAGTGGATTAGTGTAGCTCAGCTGCCTCCAACCCCCCTGCTGCCTTCCTACTCACAACATTTCTTTCTTAAAAGAAAACCAGATAACTGCTCTGCTCTGGCAGTGTGACACAATTGCATGGCATTATGTGGCTGGTAAGAGATAGCTAGGTAAAGAAAATGGCTTTAGAACCATGGCTGTAATACAAGCACGCTTGAGCACGTGGAGAGGTAATGTGAATTCAAGCTTCCCCCATCCAATGCCAGATCTCAGTCAGTTCTCCTCTCATGGTGGCCTTGCCTCAAATTATTTCAATATGTGACAAGTTTGGACTTGAGCATGGTCTCATGCTTAGAAAATGATATATAGGTATGGCCATCAATGAGAACAGCCTTCAGATGTTATCATGTAAGAGAGCCATTCCTCTGACACGAGTGGTAGTGATGGTCTTTGCCGATTAGAGCAGTTAAAACTTTATAGCACACCATAGAGAAAAGCTGTTACAGCCTCCAAGGATGGACACACAGCTTCTCACATGCAATTTCCACATTCAGCTTCTCCCAAGAGCATTATTATCTTTTTACTGTAGTGACCAAACCATGCAATTCCTCAAATCCTTTCCAAATGTTAATGAAATCGAGTAAACCATCATAGACTTCAGGGAATTGTACAGAAATAGAAAGCATTTAAGAGGAACCAAACACTAGCAAACCCCTCTGGAATCAACTCTTGAAAAGTGGGAAAGGCAGGACCCACTTTTTATATGGGGAAAGCCTCAGGCTGTTATAAATTCTGGAAGAAATTTTCATAGGTATGTAAGAGAGATCAATTATTATGCAAAGAGGTTTGAACCATTTGATGCCTAGTCATTAGCTAGTTATGCTACTAAATTCAGAGTTTAAGCCAGAGGATTTCAATGTTTCCATTGAAGCTTAAGCAACATCACTGGCTTGACTTTAATTACACTGCCACACAGAACCTAATATAAATAGAGCCTACTGGTCACCAAAGGCACTGAAACCTAAAAAGCTACAGGATAAACACCAAGTACTTTTTTTTTAATTTCAAGGAATATGGAATGCTGAAAAGGCCTAGAATTTAAATAATACCATTTCAAAATAACAATTATAAAAATACTGTTGTTTTTTTCCCCTATTATTTGTATTTGCAGCTGGAATAACTAGTAAGCACAGGATCATTTCCTATTCTTGTTGGGTTACCTGTTGGCTATCCTTAAAGAAAATGTACTGTTTAAATCGAAGCTCAAGTGAAGGAGCTAAGGAAATAGCTGGAACAAGTTTATACTTGGTATATAAATTATGAACTTAGTTTACCTGCCATTTGAGCAGTGGTACTATCCACACCTCCACTGCTTAGTTTTCAGGATGTTCAGTTCACAGAGTTCAGACATCTCAGGGCTCCAGCCTGCCTACAGGGTAGTGATAACAGTGTGACTGTAATGGGTCTATTTGAGCCCTGTGGAGATTGAGGCCAAAGATATTGGCTCCCTGTATTTCAGCTGAACTAGGTTTAAACTAGCTACCCACATGCTGCAATCATATTTTCCAGTACTGCTGAAGCTTATCCATCTGCTTTCCCAAGGGAAGATACACAGCCAACATATACACACACACAAAAAAAACCCACCTAAAAAACAAAGACCAGAATATCTATGGAACTTGAACAATTAGAAAGGAAAAAAAAGGTGGAAATTTTTTTTTCTAATTATTTCTTCTTCAAATTGGGGCTAGTCACCATCTGTAACTAAAATGGTCAGTTTGTGAGATAATGAGACCCACTGCTCAGCAGCACAGAAGAGGATGCTGTGAACTTCCTGAACAAGGCTTGAGATCCATCAAAGTCACCATGATTTAGCTCTGAAGGCATCTTCTCATTCACCACAATTTAGCTCTGAAGGCACCGTCTCATTCATTTCAGTGGACTCTGGAAAGTAGCCTATGAACTCAACATGGGGGTCTCTGCAACTCCAGCATGGTACAAACCCACCCCAAATGGGCTCTTTAAAAGGTCACAACTATTACACAAGACTATAGCTGTCTTCAACACATCTGGTTTGGAGGATTAAAATAGAGGCTACTGCTGTTCTGCGATGAGCTTTCCTGCTCGTTATCTTGGAGTCTATTCAAGGTCTCATAAATAGCATTGGAAGGATTCCAGTGAAATCACAAATATGAGTAAACAGAGATTTCAATCCACCCCAAAAAGAGATAATTGTCCCATTATCAGTGCTCCACACTTACAGAGAGGGAAACTTATGAAAATACCAAACCTGGGATCTGTGGAGAACTGGTGCCCTCTTTTGTTGTCAGTTTTACCCAATGACTAATTAGGATTTCATTTTCTTGCTGTACCTGCAATACATTTTTTTATTTCCCCATATGCCACACTTCAAATAACAATAACTAACTCCTGAGTTGGTTTTACCTGATAGGACCAGGAAAATTGGTAAACACTTGAGATAAACAACACCCAAATATTTGTAAGTCAGCTTCAAAGCCATTAAGGTATGGCTTCAAACTGCAACTCTACAAGCAGGTGCAGAGCCTGCACAACTGCTAATGGCTTTGTGTGAAACCCAACAGAATCCATGGAAATTTCTGCCTTCACTGTGAAGGGGATGAGCCAGACCATCAGGGATTTCACTGATGAATGGCCACTGGTGTCCATTTAAAAGGCTGTGTTAAGTATCACATCCTGACAACACCTGACCTCTGGAAGGACTAGACCTAGGCACTAACTCAGGACATGAAACATCCAACTGTAAGGAAGTCACTTCAACAATATGAAGAATATTTGCAACTCCAAATCAGTTTTCAAATGAGTTTGTTTCACCATTTACCTTCCTCTAGAAATCTCCTTCACCTAAAATGTAAAGAGCTGAGCATGACTTACATGAATGCTCATGGGATGTGAATATCAACCTCATGTTACTCCAATAGCCATGAACCTGATCACATTTTCATAATTCAAACTGAAAAAATAACCATGCACCAACACATGCAAAACTCTTTGATCTTTCACTTACAATCTTGCAGTATTTCACAAAGTGCAGTGATTTTGCTGTCTACAGAAGTCACTTCTGAATCAAGAAGTCACTGAGATATATGTAGACAAGCACCAAGTAATCCAAAGATATACGATTGTTCCCAAGGGAGAGAATGACATTAGAAAACTGACCTCAAAGCTGTTTTTTTCCACTGAAGAAGATTTCAAATGATTTTGAAATTTAAATTTACATTTTCTTTTGGCTCTCTGTCACTGCAGTTTTATAAGACAATGTCAAGGAAGATGAGGGAAGTCAAAACTAAATTTAAAAAATGCAGATTTAAAATTCAGACTTTAGCTATACAAACATGACTTATGTAGATATAAAGGCCAAGAAAAGGACTACCATATGGAAAAATGCAGGTGTATTATACTCAGCAGCCTGCAGAATTTTGAGTAAATATATGAAGTAAATTACCAATGACCATGTATTTGCTCAGTTCTTCTAGCCATGTTTATAAGTCTTCACAGGCATGCTTTACTCATCAACATTTCACTACTGAAAATAAAAAGATATGCTTTCAAAAAAGGAATGAGAAGAGTTAACCAGAGGCACAGCATTCTGTTTTTTCCTGATCACGTAGACAGTGACCAAAAATAGACCGAGCGTGTTAGCATCACTCGTGTCTTCTTGCTAATTGGCATTTTAGATGCAGATGTTCTTCACTTCCAGAAACTGATATTTTTTTTTTGAGAAGTACAAAATGTGCTGCTTGGGCATTTCTGAACCCAGTAAAACTTTGACTTACTATACTGAAGGAAGTATCAAATACCAGTAAGAAGTAGCATTTTTGTTTTCCATGATGTATTATTATGAGGATTTTAACTGTCCTAAACACCAGTGTGTGTGTGATATCAGGCACTGAAAGACAACCACATTTGGAATCTGTCTGCTAATAACAGACTAGCCATTGTAATTTCCAATACAAATAATCAAGTCAAAAATACTGCTCCACTCCATGAAAACTGGTGCTTTAAAAATAATAGCTAAACATGTACTTGTTCCAAACATCCACAATATGCTTATAGTGCATGATATGGGGCAACTGCAAGAGATTTGAAAAGACAAGGTTTGTTTTCACCAAGCACCTCCATATTCAGACACTTATCTGATCTCTCTGAAACTCCAATCTGTGTAGCTGCAATGCTTTCAGCATTTTCAACCAGAGCTGGCAGAAGAGTTTATAAGTCAGGTATTTTAGCACACTATATACAAACACTACAAAATAAAATGGAAATCTGTGAACATTTTGTTCTAACAATAGACAAACTGAGAGCCAAATGAGCCACGTTCTCATTCAATTCAGTTCTCACATCAGTGTGGATATTACAGACATCACTGCAATATAATAATGGTGTAATAGAGAATTATACTCTCTTTTATGCTAGACATTTTATGAACTAACACTTACACTCACAGTTATGTCTGGCAGTAGCATGCCCAAAGTGCTGGAAAAGAGACATTTAAAGTGTGGACACAACTACTTAAACTTGCAAATGAACAGGATTTGCACATCTAGACAGGATTTGCACTTGTAGGTCAGTTATTCAGAACACACATGCAGAATACAAGGCAGACAAACATCTATTTGCAAGTGAAAATGATTGTGAATCATTTTTGAACTCTGGGTCAGGTAAAAGACTTGAGAAGCCACTTTCAGCTGCACCCCAAAAAGCTAAATTAGCATTTTTCATTTCAAAGAGTAACTTTATTCTCAAGTGTAGACACTCTTACTAAAATAAAAGTGGGAGAGGGCTTTTGAAATAAGAGTAGTACAGAAGTACTTCAGATTTGGTTAAACAGACAAGAAGAGCAGACAAGAAGTTTATTTGAAAAGCAATAAACACACTAGTTAATATTTCTTTAAAAAGCTAATACTAAGTTATATTAATTTTGGAGTTAATAAGAAACATTAAGTACGATCACTCCTGGCATCAGATAATTCAAAACAAACTTACATATAGTTCATATAGAATATAAATGCAGCTTCTAGTCTTAAGAATGACATGGGGGAAAGACTTTAATCATCTGGCTTGAAAGTACCCTCAGAACCTCCCAGTTTCTATGCTTTTAAACCCAAAGAGACAGTTGGATGCTTAGGTAACCAACTGCCTGCAGAAAACACTCAACGTGCTTGTACAGCCACCAAATTAGACATGAAAATTATATCCAAATTGCAGAAAAAGCTGTAACCCACATTCAGATCTCCTCTTTGAAAATGCCAGCAAGGATTTCACTTTCCAAAGCATCTCTCGCTTCCCATTCAGTTCAATTGTAATCAGTTGTGCTCAGGACTTTGCAAAAAACCATGATCACCACTGAAAATGCTTTCAAAACTATGTCCTTTGTAGTACATTTATTCTATATGTTGAATTTTATGCCATAAAGTGCCTCTGTCGGGCATTCAGAGCACAGCTGTGATGAGCAAGAGCCCATGATTAATTCTGTCCTTGCTCTTCACAAACTATTTGTCTTGTCTAATTTGAAAAAAAAACCACAATAGAAGTTACAAACATTTTCACCATTTCCAACTGGCCGTCAAAAACACAAGAGAAGCCAAGTTGCCTTTCACTGGCTGCAATGAATAATGTATAGAAAGATAAAAATCTCAAAGTTTACCCATTTTGTATTGCATTATCCACATCACCTTCCCCCACCCCAGTTCTATTTTTCAAAAGCTATTCTGAAAGCAGCACTGCTATGTGGACTTTAAAAACTTACAGGAATCATTTTTTAGCATTCTTCCTAATTTTTCAAGCTTTTTTTTTTTTTTTTTCCTCTGCCACAAGCATCAACTCAGCCTTCAAAGTCCAGCTTTGCAGAATTCAGTGAATAACCAAATTGTCCCCAAAGCAGCACTCCCTTAAACGCAAACCAAGCACAATACACAAAGGCATTGATGCCTTCAGAGGTACAAGCTGTCACCAGAGTCCAGCACCACGGTAACTTCATCACTTTTGGAACAAATGCTGGTTTAGAGGAACCAGGAACAGCTCAGCAGCATGAGGATACAGCAGACCTTGCCACCTCAGGAACACGAAGTGCATCACAGCACCCTTAGCACGCACGGGCTCTACAGTGAACTGCTGAACTCCAGTAACTTACTCTGGTATCTGATGCCAGAGATAATGTGCATATCTTTGGCATTTGTGCACAACTTTATCACTAGCCATAGTGATAAAATTGGAATAAAACAAACATTTTCAACAATCTCCTGATATCCAGTTTGACAGATATTACCTACAGTTCCTACAGGGAATAACACTAATCTGTAAGTCCTGACACATACTCAGCTCTCCATAAGTATTTTACAATGTATTTAGAAACCTGATTCAGGCAAAAATTAAGCTATGAGAATAGCTCACTGGCTCTTACCTCCCACTCACTTCAGAGAGCTTGGGAGAAGCCCTCAGGTGCTTCAGCTCCATCATTTAAAAGTCCACCTGAGATGTGACAACCTCAGAAGCCCTATTGGAGCAACAGGCACATGAAATATCTTCATCACATTACAGAAGGACTTTCAAAATCTCTTAAGTAGACATATAGTTTAATTATCATTGCTTTAAATAAAATTTAAGCATCCAGTCCACCATGGTCCCTTGGCAAGGTGAAATTTAGGACATTCTGGCTTTTTTGACACTGTAAATGCTACAGATCATGGCTTGTGTTTAACCTGCTTGGGTACAGAGAGCAGCACGGCCCGAGCATGTTTTCTGGTGCCACAAGACAACAAACAATCAGTCCTAATAAAACACTTCATGCTGCACAACAGGTCTGCAGCCAGAGCTGAGAGCAGCTACCTACTGATCCTACTGAGCACAGGATCCCTGGGTAGGAAACTGCCAAGAAAACTCTGGAATTGCCCCAAATCATTCTGAACGGGGAGGGTCTCTCCCCTCCTGTCTCACACTTGGCACCCAAAATCTGGCTTGTTCATGCTAGGAGTTCAAAATACCCTATGGAAAGACATCTGAGTCTGCTGCTGAACTTCCACAGTCCTGGCAAGGCTGAAGGAGCAAGAGGTGCTGCTGCTCCAACGCTGGTGCTGCCCTGAGCACTGCTCAGCTGAGACAGGCTGTCTTGGGGCTGACACTCCTGGTGACAAAGAAATCATAGCAAAACCACATTTACTGGAGCAAAATCAAAATCCTTCTCCATTTAGAGGAAGTTTTTTGGGTTTGAGTATTTTTGGTTTGCGGTGGGGTTTTGTTGTTGGGGGTTTTTTGTTTGTTTGGGTTTAAAAAAAAAACAAAAACAAAAACAAACCAAAAAAAAACCCCAAGACATAATTCTTTGTTATTAGGCAGCCTGAGTACAGAAATCTTTTGTCTGCTGTAAAGAGGAGCCAAAAACATTCCCAGAGCTTAAGTAGGTTGGTTGGACCTGGGGCATTTGTTCAGCTCCTTGAGGAAGTCAGGACAAGCTGCCAAGTCTGGATCCTGACCTGCACTTTCAAAAACAAACAAACAAAAATGTTCAGGATGTTTCAAATAAGTTCTCCTTTAACAAAGGATGCACATTTTTCAAGCTTGATTTCACTTTCACAGCTCGGGCAGCAGCATCTGGGGCTGTGAAGGTTCAGCTGATGTATTACACGCACAGCAGCGGCAACGGGTTTCTGCCTTTGAACCTTGGAAGAGCTCTTCCATGCGGATGGTGTCAGTCATTTGGGCTTTCACACTGGTGGATTATACATTTGGAGGCAGGTCTGTCATAGATTACACAAACAGAGCATTTTGCAGCACTCTCAGAGAGATAAAACATGCAGTGAAGCCATTCACTTCATCAGAGAGTGGCAGCCGTCTGTTGGCAGGTGGGAAACAGGAAGGGCTATCTCACAGGGCTTCCCCAAACCCAGGAGCTTGTCAGCATAGAAAAGAGTCACCTACACAAGAGGCACCTCATTGCCTCAAGAGAAACCTGCTCCACTTTATTACTTCAGATGAAATCCTTGAACCAGACACCAGAGAAAAATGCAACTAGGAAAATGTATATTTAAAAGGGAGGAAAATATCCTAAACCTTATCAAACAGTCCTGGCCAACGGGATCTAAAGGCACAAGATATTTTCTGGAATTTTGAATCTTATCTAAAGAAAGAAAGATTGCCATTTCTTTAATCTACAGCCGAAAAGGAGCCAGCTGTACATCTGAAAATCAGCTGCGTATTGATCCCGCTCCTGTTAATATTCATGAAGCTATATCGTCAGACTGGAGATTTTAACACAGTGCCCCCGGACTCTAAATCAATTCCCATTGATTTCAATTGGCTTCTCCCATCCAAGCATCGACCTTACCCCTCCCTTGGAAACATGCTCTCAAGGTCCTTTGAAACACACTTGGTGTATAATGAACTCTTGAAGGATTGCATGTGCCTATTGGTATGTTCTGTTCTTCTCCACCCGTTGAGCTTTTGAGGGGGTGGATACCATCATCTGATTTGATGTGAACATTTAAAAATTTGAACCTACATCCCACAGGACTCCCATCAGTTTCTAGAAGCCAGAATAAACTCTTTCTCTTCATTTAGATTTGTCTGCAAAGTTCAAGGCTAATGTGGTCATCTAACAAAATTGCATTTCTTGACACTGCCTGCCTCCAGGAGAAATATATACTGAAGTGTTTCTGGTTTCTGTTTGGCAGACTTCTGGGGACTACAGCTAAAACAGGTTTACAGGAGTGGCAGATTCGCAGAGTAGAGGGTTGAAGGGTGAACTTAATTTGCTCCTCTCTCTTAAAATGCTGGGCCCTTGGGTCTGACATTGCTCTCTGCTGAACTTTCCAGCACTTGACATTCAAGTCTTTTCAGAGTGAGTTATGAGGAGTTACGGAAACTCAGCAAATCAGCAGATACATGCCAAAGCTGGTGCCTACATCAGGAGTTTATATCGAGATGTTCGTTATTTCACTTAAACACACAGAGCAGTAGTTAGCTACCCGTGCTTCCACGTGTAACTCAAATGCAAAATGAAGGAAAGTACATTTAAAAATAAAACATTTTTCTATCAAAAAATGTAGTTTTCTGAGCTTTTACTTCCCCAGCTGATCAAAAAAATAAAAGAGTACTGATACTAACAGTACTTAATGATATACAAGTATTGGAAGGTCTCTTAACTGTCTGAACAACAGGTTGCTACGTGACCACAGATCTACCCCTCACCTTCATTTATTACAAGAGTGACTTTGTATTATGACACCATGCAACACCACAGCCAAGCTGACAACCCTTTATATCCACTTTGTTAAAAATTCAGTTGACTACATGCAAGGTTTTCTACCTGCATTCAATTATCCACTCTTCTCTGATACTTTATTTGCAGATTAATTAGATGTGCCTACATCTTAGTTGTTTGCACATACAGGATTGGAAAATGACATGTTTAGCAGCTATTAAAAATAAAGCTTTTAGGTTGAGAACATTGTTATGACCAAATGCCTGTTAAAAACTTAAATATATGGCTTTTGCCACTTTTTAAAGTCTAAATATCTGAATTTATCAATATTGGTTTCCAGCTGCCCTCAAAATGCTTTCCTATGTAACTGATTGAGTCACACTTTGTTAGTTCCAATCACACTGCAGGTTTTTACTTGCTCTTTGAAAAAAATGAATCAATAATACATAGGTTTGTAGTGGGAAAGTCACATCTGAGAGTCCCCAAATGCTATAGCTCCAGACACAGCTGCCACCCATCCCAAACCAGCAGAACACGGTCACCATCACTCCAACAACATATCTACGATGAAGCTGATTAGCATGGTAATTTAGAATAACTAACACTAATCAGGGTTGTAAAAATAAATACAAAAAAGGAAAAAAACAATCTTTTTTTTTTCTTCTACAATTCATTCTCCTTTCCAGTCTTGATACTGTACACTAAGGAAATGCAGATACCAAGCCTTTCATGAAGGTCTAACTATCAACCTCACTTTCTTTCCTTCTGCAGTGACACTCTTTCTATCATTATGCAAAAACCCCATGTCCCTTGAGAAAAGACACCTCAAACCGAGCCCTGCTCCCGCTGCACAAGATCACAAAGTCGAGCAAACAGCTACGCTGCGTCAGGGTAAAGGAACGGCAGAGTTCAGAGCAGTGAGACCTGGAACTGAAGAGGACAACCTCCTCTGTAGCTCATGCACAGCTCTGCAGGGAACGGCAGCAAGACGAGGAGGGGGTTGTTTGTTTTTTAACTCCACTCAGTTCAGGGAGTGGCTGTGAGTTTGGAGAAAAGATTTCCAGCAGTCCTTAGCACACCAGGCTGCCCATTCCCCAGTCCAAACTGAGGGATACAACACAAAACCAAACCCAACATTCAATGAGATCTTGTAGAACCAAGCCAGTGGTGATATAACCCTCATAACCTCAACCCAGACAGAGGGTTCTGTAACGACACAACGCCTTTCATAGCTTCCTGAGATCCCAGTGAGAGATGCTGCTTGCACACCCTGCTCCATTTCACGTTTCCTTGTGGAAGGGCACACTCCCGCCTGCCTCCCTCCCGCCGTTTTCCCTTTCTGCAAGCTCCTTCCTGTCTCCCAGCGGCTTCTCCTATCGCTTTCGCAATCAGAGAAGGCCGGACATCGCTCTGCTGAATGGGAGGAAGGCTCTGTAATTAACGGGATCCTTTGCTGTTTACATAAACACTTAAAATATACGGACAGCTGAGAGGTCAGCTCCAGCTACATAGGGCAAATTGAACTGAATCGAGGTGATTATTACAGAAAGCCATTTAACTAATAAAGTGCTGCTGCTTTTGAAATTGAGTTTTTCTTTGAATACTATCACTGTTCTGATTTTTTTAAAAACAGGAGCTTTAAATGTATTTAACAAACCAACCTACAAGCAACACATGCAACAATAGAGCGTGGCTGGTTTCTGAGCAGGACTAAATGGGTGTAGGAGTGGGAAAGTCAGAGGAGTATTTGAACATTTTGAGTTAATCTCCTTCAGTTATGAATTGTCTTGCTGTTGTCTTCAAACACTTGAAGAAATGATTTTACTAACAGGATCATTTTCTGAAACAATTTATGCTTAGGGATTTTCTGAAAATACACTTATAATCTTTATTTCTAAGTAGCTGAACTAAAAAATGATTGGAAAATTACACATAGACAACAGAGAATCAGGAAAAGGGCACCTGGTACATGCTTTGTTGTCAAATTACCATAAGGCTCATTTCAAAATAGCCCAAATATTCATGACAGTTCCTCTAAAATTGTTGTTTCAGAATATTTACAAAGCCAGAAATTTAACTTACATTTATTCTGAATAAAATAATAAATTAGAGTTTAATTATCATTAATTGGAATCTGGAAAAACCATCTGTTCTTATTTATATGTCAACCACAGTAAGCCACACTGATGTCATCCATCTTCAGAACAATGTTGGAGCACATATACAAACCCCACTCAAACACTCCAGGCTATAAGTACCTGTAAAAACTTTCTTCAAGTCAGGTCCTCATCAAATGATTGCTGACTTTTATGGTCCAAAGAGCTACACAACTATAAGAGTGCACAGCCTGCACTTATGTCTACAGCAGAGTTCAGACTTGACCAACGTTAACCTAAAAGAACATGTTGCTGAGACAAGTTGGAGTCTTAACAGAAAAGGGAGATTAAAAACACAAATAAGAAACAACAACAAAAAAACCCTAAAAAAAACCCAAACCAGTCCTTGGAGATTAGTTCAAGATTAACAAAGGAAACCATTTAAACACCTTGAGTCCCTCTTGTGCTGTGTTTCTATCAACAGTCCAGCAGTCAAACTTACCAGTGCTGTGCCTCAGAAATCATTAGGCTTATTCAGCTGAATGTTATGCAATATTTTAAAAGTTGTTTTAAAATCCTTTTAAAAGGAAAGGCATTAAAAAAACCTACATTTCACTGTGTTTGACACAGAGGCACGAAGTAGGAGAAGAGAATCTTGCCTACCTACCCACTTAATATGTTATAATTAGAGATGAGGAGGCAGTGTGAACAACTAAGCTAGGTTTGATGGAGGATATTAATTTAAGCTCAAGATAAAGCTCTAGGTAGAGAGAGAACTGGGACTTAGGTGCCTGAAACTACCAAATGAAAAATCTTTACTTACAGATTTCCCTCAAATCAGGTGTTCCACTGTCCCCTTTCAGATGACATTTTAAAGAAAATCCTGTTTTGCAAAGTCAAGCTATATCCAAAGTAGTAAAACCCTTTCTAGTTTTTATTTGTATCTTCAGTGGATCGATCTGCAGGTACAAGGGCTGCAGGGTGGGATGTTGCCACCCTCCCACCCCCCATTTTTTCCTGACATGAAACAGAATCTTTCTACTGGGGAGTCCTCTATGCTTCTTTATCTGATCCAGGTGGGAAGTGTAAAATGAAGAAGCCTGCCCCTGACAGATGCTCTTGGGTTTTGCATCTCTGCACTGTGCCATGACAGATTTTAAATTTTGATAATCCTTTTTTAGCCCTTTCAGACTCAGGCCATACCCATGCCACAGCTCAAACAAAACCGGGTCCTGTCAGCCCATGTTCATACAAATAGCCCAAACCAAGATGATTTATTTACAACAGTTAATACAATTGGTAGTAACGACTTTATAGGCAACCTCTAAGTGCAGGCGAGATGAAAAATTTACTAAATTGGAGTATAAAAATTCATAAGAAAATGTACAGAATCAATATTTCATGGGACTTGCTTTACCTTGCCTTACACAAATCTACTCCAGAGCTCACATTAAAATTTAAACCAGCTTTGTGTGACAAGTTCAAATGCTGGGGCTGTTTCATATTAGTTTAACTTCGGAGGGTATTTTTTTTTGTTTTGTTTGTTTCACAAATTGGTAAAAAGCACTTAGGGAGCCGCACAGTGTGAGTGCTTGTGTGCTGCTTCTTCTATTTTCCTCCTTTCTTTTAAGAATAAACTAATTGCTGACATAAATAGGGAGGATATTGCTAATAATACTGCGTAGGAGACATTGCTTAGAAATAATACCTGAAGGATACTCCCCAGAGCTCCAAGTCTAGGAACAGAGCATAAAAACACCCACAAGCCAGTGGTACCAGCACTCCATGAAGCTGTAGGAATGTCTGTAGGAGAGGTTAGTGCCTGGCACAGCTCCCACCACCCCGACAGCTCAGCACAACCTGAGGAAATCCACCCACTGCCTTCAGGGGCTGGAGCACTCTCAAGAAGCCCAGTGCCAACCGTGACACTTCACACTGCCGGCAAACCGAGCCAGTTCTTGCATGGCAGTAGTGGGGTGATGTCTCCTCTAACTTCAGGGAGCATGATGTGAAGAGTGAGTTTCTTCACAGTCACTTCATCAGAGGGATCAAGTCTTGGGCTGTCCTTGGAAGAGCAAAACATCTTTCACTGCCAAGATGCCCATTTACAATAGGTTGGAAACAACAGCAGCACGTTGTTGTGGCAGCCACGCAGCTGATGTTTGAGTCCACAGGTTATTCACAGACATGTGTAAGTCCTGTCCTCTGCATCAGCCTGCCTGACCCTGTTTGCATGATTCTGAAGTTTTATACACCTCTTATCTTGACATAAACCAGTTTGTCCAGAACAACAAGTAAGATTTCTTTCTCTTTGAAGATAACAGAAAGGAATGATTGAAAAAAATTACCTCCTTGATGTTTGCATATGGTTCACAATAAGAGAAGGAAAGGATGGAGCCCAAATACAAAGAAAGGAGGAAAAATAATTAAAAAAAAGATTGCCTGCAAGTATTTTATCTGTGCCTGCATGCTCATATATATTCTGTTGTGGTTCACTGCAAATAAAAAAAAAACAAAAACAATCACAGATGTTTTTGGAGGACAGCAAGTACACCTGGAAAAGGATAACTGTGCTACTGCACTCTCAAATCCCACAATACTGTTTTCATCACTTTGAACAAATGTGGGGCCAGATTTCCAGTTTACCTGTGCAATTCCATGGGAAAATAAGGTTAATTATATCAGCAACGAATTGGAAGAAACAAGTATTTGCACAATTTAGAAGCAAAAATGAGTTTAAAAACTTATTAAAATATATAACCCTTAAGGATTATCTCAACTTTTCTTTGTTGACATTACCCTACTGGACCAAAAAAGTCTGTATTCTGCTAGTTATTATGTTACTTAAACATTAGCCAGTTATTAAAAATAATTATTTTGCTGGCACAAACAAATGTGCTAGAAATTTTTTTTCTTGCTAAAGTTAACAGCAGACTTAGCATGTTAGCAAAAACCGGTGATCATTTATTACTTATTACACTGTAATTCATTAAGGTTGTAAGAAATATTTAGATACTTAATTGGCATTTAACAAGATCGCTATAGAGAGTAAATGAGACATTAAATCCTCTTCTAAAATGCCCATTAGGTTTGCTTTGGAAATTAATTGATCTAATTCACTTGCTGTAAACCACTGTGGTCTGTGCCAGTTTAGAACTTCAAGATATTAATGACAGACAAAACCAGAGATGGTGAATGTCCTCACACAGAGTTAGATCAAAGGCTAATATATGCTGGTCACCTATATTTATGATCCTAGTGAACAGACTGATAGGAAGTGTTTATCTTGAATGGCTGCTATTCATCCCCTGGATCTCCATCACAACCACGATTCTCCTGGGCATCAGCCAGACTGTGAGAAGGGCTCTCCAGAGGCTGCACAGAGCCAGTCTCAGCTGTGGAGCTGCATTTACCATCCCCACTTACAGTTTCAAGTTCTGTCAAAGCCTGATCTCAACCTGCAACCCCAAATGAAATTTGTAAACTTAGTGGATTTCTACTTTTAGAAGCCCCCACCTGGCTCTCAGATGTCCTCGAATTTTTCCAAATGTATCTTTTTCATAAAAGCTTATATTTTTGGAGTCCATTTCCTCTTCATTCTCTTTGATAAAACTGTTGTCCCTTAGATGAGGACATACAGCAGGGAAGAAAATGCAACAGCCTTTGCAACTTGCTGCTAACTTCTGCTTCTCACCACTCTAAGGCAATGTGATAAATCCCCAGGAGAATCCTAACTCTTCTGCTGAAGCCTCCATTAATATTTCACATCTGTACATGGAGACACTCATATCAATCACAACAGTATGTGGGAGCCATATTCCTTAATTGTTAGTAAAGTGCCTTGAGGTCCATCAGCTTTTGCCTAATAGATATTAAATACTTTTTACATTTTCAGTCGTTATTTCTAGGCAGTTTATTGTTTATTTTTAGGAATAAAACACCACCAGTGTTTATCCACTATTAAATATCTATCTTGATCCCTTATAAAGTTTTGAGCACGCTTTGGAACAGGTTTCCCAAGGAAGTTGTGAATGCCCCCTCCCTGGAAGTGTTCTCGGCCAGGTTGGATGAGGCTTTGAGCAACCTGGTCTAGTGGAAGGTGTCCCTGCTGATGGCAGGGGGGTTGGAACTGGATGAGCTTTAAGGTGCCTTCCAACCCAAACCATCCTATGATTCCTAAGAAACAGGGGAAAGCACAGGGGGCTGTAATGCTCCCATAACATCACTAACAATACAAGACTTGTACACAATTCACACTTGTGTTCAAAAAGCTACTTTCAAAACTCAAAATCTTTGCCTCAGTCTACACCTTTATCAGATCTAAAAATATGTTTAAAAAAAAGAGATTAGCTATTTAAGCTCTGAATATAAATTTTTTTCATGGCTCTAGAAACATTTCCATTCCTCAGGAATCAAGTTAAATTCACTGAAACAGTCAATCACCTTCCAGTGGTGGAGTCCTTACACACGAGTCGTGCCTACAGTGCACAGCTCTGCTAAGAATACAGCCACGAGCAACTCCTAACCAACCTAACTGTGCCAAGGACACAACCATAACAGCAAAATCCACTTTTGGTTGGATGACTCTTTAGGTTTTAGTGTGAAAGGAGACACTGGAGTACAAGGCCAGGAAGGACAATATTTTGCTGGCTTTGCTAGAGGATGTTTGCCAATACCTTTACCAGTAGACCAACAGTGACAAAACCTTTGAGAGCTGACAAGGCCACAGGTACATATTTCTGTCAAGGACTGTTTACAGTTTATGAAGGTCAGCTCTTCCTCTGGTATAAATAAATGTTGCTCCACTGACTGCAGCAGAGACCCACCAGTACACACCAGTGGAGGAATTGGCTCCTTCCATTCCAGGAGTCACGCTGCTGACAGTGTGGTAGCAGCAATTAGCACACAGATTCAAACACAGCCAACTGCTCTCCCTTTAACTATCAGGGCAATTGTCTTACTTTCATGTTTATTTTTTTTCTCCAGGGAAACATCATGAACCTCCTGTTGAATTTTTTAGGTGGCTCATTAGTATCCAATAGCACCAACTGCCTGCTATGAAGGATTCCTGCAGCTACAGTGAAAAGCACCACAGCCCTAAGCAAGAAGATGCTCAAGACCTCCTGACACACTGCCTGAAAAATATTACAGTCTATAACTTCCATGAAGCACTCCACAGTGGATATTTTCATAACAAATATTAAACAAAACCACTGAAAGCCAGCAGGATTAATTGCATCTCCCCCCCAGTTTTGAAATGACCATTTGTGATAGAAGACTGGCGTTTAGCTGACTGAGCCTGGAAGCTTTTTCCATCCACCACGTCATGTGTGTGCCCCTCTTTGCACATAGCACACCCTTTGCCCCCCAGTGCATTTGAGGGTTAATCTGGTCATCTCAAAATCTTTCTAAGATGCCAGCCAGCTCATCATCAATTTAACATGGATGCCTTTTGGGGAATCTGGGTTGCTTTTTCTGGGAGCAGTGTCCATTTGACAGAGAGGAGGTTGTGCTGCAGCAGCCCCATCAGAACCCTTAGCTATGTCCACCATTGAAATCTCCAAATTAAACATTTAGAGCTGCAATTAAATCTAAAAAAGAGCAGCAAACAGAACTTCATAGCTAATTTATAAACTTTTTTATTCAAGCTCCCATTTTGTTTAACTGCTTTAATTTGTAGAAGGAACGCATCTCTGATTGTGCACAGCGATGGATCAGAATTTGCCCAGGGACAGGTAGTGAAAAATGCAAAAGGCTGAGCTGACATCACTGGGGTAAATTTTGACATGTATCTAGTTTTAAACAGCTGCTCAGAAAATTAGAGACATGTATTTTTTAAAAGTTTGTCACTGTGTGTGTCTGTCACAAGTGTGCTCTTCCACAAGTGCTTATCCTTTCTGGCAAGAAAAAATACAGATTGAAAAGAAATGGTCACAGTGAACAGGCAGGTACGTAGGGATATTTCCTACTTCACACAGATGAAATGGTACAAACATATCCCTCTCTGCACTCATGTTTTGACTTTTTTTTTCCCCCACATTGGATATACAGGAAATACTTTCCATTTCAGGTGGCAAATAAATCTTCACTAGACACCTATGCACATGGCTGGATTTTCAGAGATGCTAAAAATAAACACAACAGTTTTACAGCAAATGTTCTACCTCTGCTGGAGTCAATGAAGCTCAGGGCTGAACACAACCCAGTGTGAGTTTTGCTGAAGATAATGGCTTCAGTTCACTGTGGTTCATGGGAAGTCTGTTTTATTTTATCTGAGCTTGTAACCCTTGATTTTCATAGTCTGAAAGAACTTTAGGCAAAAACTAGCAAGTCATGTCAAGCCCATGTGGTTTGCAACATAGGCTGACATAAAATTTTAGTGCAGGTTTTTTACCAAAAACTGGATTAAGGTTTGACTTCATGGACACAAAAAGAGCTCAAGAATTATCCAGGCTTTGGGGTTTCCAAAGAGAAACCTCCGTGTTTGCTGGGGCACACACCCTTTCAAAATAACATTATTGCAATTCAGACTTTGATTCCAAGAAGCATCAGTGGGATTATCAGAGAATTCAGGGTGCATGGGAACACCAATTACAACTACAACATAAGGAACAGATTTGCAGCAGGACCAAGCTAAAATGAACACAAATCCCTTCAGCCAAAAAAATAACATCTCTAAAGTGGTTTTGTGTCCTTTTTCTTTTTGGCCTAAAACTACACAGCATCATTTGAGTCACCTTGAACTCTCCAGAAGTTAACCCACGTGAACAAGTCCCATGTACACAGTTCTTGGCTACTGCTCATTTCACCCAGCACCAACCAGCTCAGCTCCACCTGTGTACCACAGCCTGCACAGAGGCACAGCTGGGGGAACCAGAAACAGGCACAAACTGGGAATCACAGAGAAAATTAAAAGCTTCACTTTTCTTTGTCAGACAGAGCCAAAGAGATCTGTCCATACATTTTTAACGTTTGCCTGTGTTTCAGAAAGCTGCCCCTTGGTGTCCAGCCGTTTTGCAGTTCAATGTTTACCCCCTCCACAGCCTGGCTGTTTAAATTTCTTTTTCAGGACCTCATGGATTCAGTCTCTCCTGGCAACTCAGCAAGCTTGGTCTGACAAGAAAACTGAAGTATTTTCCCAGCAGCTCTTATCAGGAAACAATGTGTCAAACAAGATGAAACTAGCTCTCCATTCTTGGAAGATTTACTACAATTCCCCCTATGCTCACAGAAGCAATGTTAACGCTAAGCAGCTACACAGCCACGGAGTGTAAATACGGGCTTCTCTCCCCAGTCACAAGTCCTATAAGCGCTGCCTGCGGTGAGCCCGTGCGGGTTCCTCCATCCCACCATTTGCACTCTGATAAACATCTCCACAGGGGTCTACACTGTGTTCCTTCAAATGAAGATCTGCCTGGGGAAAAGGCACACAGCTAGAGTTTCCCCTGAAGAGCATCCCTGTCTCACACCTCTCCAGGGCCTCGCTCTGCAGCACTCCTGTTCTCCTACATGGACCAGAGGATGACACGAGAGATCAGGATGTTCATGTAGGGAACAGCCGAGGTGGGTGGGATAAAGGGTGGATAAGTGGATAAGTGACTGCAGAAGTGGAGGGGAGGATGGGAAGACAGTTGGTTTTCTTGGACCCTGGAAAATCACCAGCATAAAGCGAGGTAAATGGAAAAAATATGTAGATGCTCACCTGGCACCAAATCTGTTACACTATTTATGATCGGTGTTCTTCCTGCTTGGAAGCAGGGATGTGAGTGATTATCGACTTCTTTAAAAATAGATGTCCTTTGCTAAATAAATGCAAGTGTTTTCTGTTCTGTGAGATGTCTCCAGCTTTGGGCTTGGTTTTTTTTAATCCCATTTTTAACAGTACAGCACAGGGGCAAATGAAGACTAAGGGTTAGATGAAGGCTGATAAACAAAGCAGAAACACCTAATCTCATATGCAGCTTTGTTCCAAATCCTTCTTCTGAGATTTGTTTTTTTGTTTGAACACTAGGCTCTTTCTGAATCCAAAATCCTTGTTTACACCAAGCAGAACACTACTAAATCATCACCCTCATTATGACATTTGATAGGGTCTAAAATACAGAATTAGGACAGTTTAGGATCCTGAGTCTCCAGAGTAAATTAACTGATGCTATAAATTAAGAACTCCACTCATGCCAGCAACTACATCTTCCAAAGCAAGCAGCAAAGCACAGCCCCTAAATATTTTGCTAAGTGCTTGTCTGTACTAGACTGTGGGGCTGAAGGAGTTATGGTTTGATAACACTGGAATTTATTAGGGACTGGATGGTTTCTGGATTTGTTAGGAAGCCAGGAAACCTGGAAACAGAACATGCATCTGGCTTGGGGTGTTGGCCACAGCATGAGAGGCAGCAACCTGGAACCCACCAAACAAATACTCACATGCAGTTCCCAAGATAAAAACAATCTGTTGCCACATTTATGCGCAGTCAGGGTTCTTGTGGCGCACACACACAGGGCAAAAGGGCATCAGTGTCTTTGAGAATATGGCCCAGATTTTCAAGCCCAAGAAAGTGAGGGATGAATCAGGCCCAAGGTGCTGCTTGCAGACTTCTTGTTCTCTTCCCACTAAAACTAGCACCTTCCCCCACAGTGTCAGCCTTTCTCCAAACACATCTGACAGCTTCTTCCACAGTTTGTAAAATGACACCTGCTGAAGCTTAAGCTATTAGTGCAGATAATAGAGCCATCACATGGAGAGCATTTGTGTTTCCCATGTTGTCAGAGTAATTTGTTTTGCTGTTCAGGATAGGTTCTACCAAGCATAAATATTTATGTCTGCGTGGATGTCAAATACTTTAATAAGGAAATACACCTAGAACTGGGCTGGGCTTAATTGAATTTAAGAGCTAGCTGGACATTTCCAAGACCTCAACTGTTTGTCATATACACATATTGGATTGGATCTGTATGGGGATAAGATCTCCTCAGGAAAAAAATCTTGTTTTAATTATTTGAGTTATTCTACTAAATGCAATATTTGCTAACACTGCAGGACCTGCAGCTAGAAGAACCCATAAAGTACCTGGAGAAGAAGTACCAAACCAAAAAGACAGACAGTGAGATTCCCTATGTTGCCCTCCTCACATTCTTCACTTCTGAGCCAAGCTGTACTGCCCAAAGTGCAACGCAGCACGGCATGGCACGGCATGGCACGGCACGGCCAATGAGCCAGTTCACTTACTGGAAACATCCCAGCACTCCACAAGAGCTAAATCAATTGACAAAGAGCTAAATTAGTGCAGGTGTGCTGCACTGCAGAAGCTTCCAGTACTGTATCAAAGCTAATCTGGATATTACTGCCAAGGGCTCCCAATTTCTTTTCCTTGGGTAATGCTGGAAGCAACAGGGAGCAGCAAGAGCAAAATAAATACCAGCAGCACCCAGCTGCTGGGGTCCCATGCTTTTTCCTAAACCTCCAACAAGGAGCTTCATGCTTTTCATATCCTTAACCCTCTTTCACCGTTTTACCCACCTCCCTAAATTAAAATTTCATCCCATAACCTTCCTTATAACCCCTCTTGAAACTGGAGCCATCAAATCTATCACCTATATACAGCACAGTCCACTTCACAAACCCCAGGCCAGACCTCATCCTGCACCATAAGAACAAGTCCTGGTGAGCTGAACTCACTTTAGGCACCACCACACATGGTTCAAAAAGAGAGACCACAGGCCAGAGATGCTACTCCACACAGCAACAAACTGCAGCCCCATCAGTGCCCACAGAGGAGTTCTTACCTTGGAGCAGTTATAAAAAGCAGAGTCTCTAGATGCCAGGAGCTGCTGCTGTATCTCTGCCAGATGCCTCCTGGAGCACTGGAGGAACAGGTAGCCATTTGAGACATAGAAGATACCCAAGAGTAAACAGGCAACGAGCTGCTGTCCTCTGATATGGAAGAGATGGCCCCAAACTCCTGCTCTAAACTAGGCAGGGAGGAGATATAAACCCCAGCCCCCTGTACCAGGTGAATGCACTAATCACTTCGTTAGCAGCCCAGCCTTCACTTGGCCCAGGTGTGTTTTTCACACACAGGTGCAAACCTCACAGACCAGGACCGACAAATGAGCACTTCTCACAGACATAGGGTGCTGCATCATTCCTCCATGGCAGCAGCTTTTTTACTTGCACAGATTTTAAGATCATAAAAAATCATTATGACCCTCTAGTCAGGTTCCTTGCTGGGAGCTCTGTGTGCTGCTCGGCTGTGGTTTCAAAACACAAAGAGCTGTCACAGGAGGAGCTCAGAGGAGCCCGATTCCATTTCCAGGTTAGCCACAGACTTTTTATATGTTTGTGGGCAAATCCTACTCCATCTCTTTGCCTCAGTTTCTCATTCTTTTCACAGGAGATACTATGAGGGTAAATTCACCAGTGACAGCAAAATATGGATGGGATGTTATTCAAGTATTTGAAGACCACCACTCAAATCATGATCCTACTCCACTTTAAAAAAAACAAAGAATAAGATATAAGTAAAGTCTCTACAAAGCAGCACAGCGTGAGCCCTGTGTACAATAAAACAACTAACTCTCCAAATGACTACCCATCGCTGCAGATGACAGATTTTAGGAGTTAGAAGTGTCATATATCAAAAACAAGATCCCTCTTCTGAAGTCCATCCCTGCAAGGCTGAGAGCATACAGCTCAGCTGGGAATTTCACAAGGGCCAAGAAGTTAGAAAATTACTTCATTTTGTGATGGCTTTGTGTTTGGGACACCTAATCTCTGAAAATTGCATAAAGCTGTATTAAACACACTTCACACACTGTACTGAATATCCATCAAATGATAATAGCTGTCATCATACTGCCCTGGTCTGAATTTGAACCTCAAAGCTCTCAGTGAAATAGTGTTTATCAAAGATATATCTGCAGAATACTCCAGACAGAGAAAGCTATCACTGTGTAATCACGGTCTGTAAAACAGCTGATGACTTCAGTATGCTTTTACTACTCTTTAAATAATCCCCAAGTCCTCTCAGGAGCATTAAAATCCATCCTTTGGAAAATAAAGTAAGATACAGTATTAATAAAAAGTTTGAGCACTGTGTGCAGTTCAGTTGTGTTTCTATTGACCATCACACGTTCAAAAAACATTAGAGAAGGTTGGTCCTCCAGAGACCCCACCACGGCTGCAAAGGAAAGCCTGGGCAATTATGTAAAGGCACCAGGCTCCTGTTTTATTTAGCAGAGAGCACGAGTTTTTTGTTCTTATGGCCCTCTTGTGCTCCCAGATGTTTTAATTACTGAGGAAAGGGAGCGGATGATTCTGGCCATATGTCTCCATTCCGCATAAATAAACGTTGTCGCCAGCCCCGCTAAGTTTCGCAGCGCTGTCGACGATCCCGCTGACACTAAAGCTGTCGGGCCCGATAAGCATCTTCAATCCTTCAGTGAGCATGCTAATTCCAGGAACACTGAGACTGATATCCCATGAAAATATTCAATCTAGAAACAATTAGGCTCATATTGCTGCAAAATGGTACCTCTAGGAATTTGGGTGCTCGCTTGATTGGAGCCTTGAGTACAAGCTTGAAGTGGAGACAGTGATGGGAATGAGTGAGGAGGAGAGAGCAGGTGAAATGGTGTCTTCAAAGCAGCAATTACTGTGCCATGTGTTGAACTTGCTGTGGGCCACGTTTGCCTTGCTGTGGCCCATTCACAGGGTCTTGAGGCAGAACAACTTAATAAATAAAGGGATTTAGTTACAACTGTGTTCTAACTTTTTTGATTAATGCATGCAACATCAATTGTTTTTATTGAAGTGCATTTTGAAATAAACAATGGTCAGGCTCTGTTTGTGCTAGACAGCATGAAAACACAGTTGCAAACCTTCCCTTAGCTGCTTTCAGCCTAAATAAACAGTCTAATATATCCCCCAGAAAAGAATACACAACCACAGTGACTGCGGGTGGTTGCAAACAAGTTGTGAAAGCTGTTAGGCAGAACAGGGTAATTTAAGAGGGAAGGAATTAGCTAAATGAACTGACAAGGGAGAGGGAGGCAGGACAGGGCAGCCAGTGACAATGTGAGGCTGTGAACATCCCCCCAGCTTTTCACTACATCAATACAGCATCAAAACCCCCCAACAGTCCTGAAGCCTCCCACCGCAGCCGGGAGCGGATGAGCCTTGTGGCAGGAGCTGGAGGACAACAAACGAGGATGCTTTGTGGTGAAATGAGAAGCTATTTCAAAAGCTGAGGTTCTAGGACAACAAATTAAGGTATTGGCACCACGAGTACAATCAAGCAAACAGGTCAATCTCAACCTTCTTTTAAAACAAAAATACATATTATTTTTTTTTAATTGTTGTTTTGCAAACAGCCTTAATCCACAGCCCGAGGACTCATGAGCTCTAGCAATCATTGCCATGAAGTATGAGCAGCAAGAACCACTGCTTGCTGAGTTCTGCTGACACCAATTCTGTTAGGAGCCTGGGGAGCCAAAGAACGGTGCAGGAGGACAAGTCAGCCCACCAAAACACATGACCCAGGTTCTGAGGACTCCTCCAGTTCTTCTGCTGACCCCTCAGGGGTGGCAGGACAAGAGACCATATGCTGCCACATCTGCCCTCCCTGGCAGAGGAGGAAGGCAGGAGAGCCTTTCCACCCAAGGTTGGGGAGACCCCAAAGGAAAGAGTCCCCCAGCCTCTCTCATAGCTGCATGTTTTATAAACTGCTCAGTTGTAGGCAATGTTTTTTCATTATTACCTCCTGATTTAACTCTGTGTTTACTGGTTCACATTGACAGTACAGAATCAAAAGGTCTGTTTGGTGTCACATGCAAATAAAAACATAGGACAAACATGAATGTAGAAATTAAGAAATATTGAACAAAGGAAAGGGAAAAAATGGCAGCTCATCCACTCAACAATACTGTGTTTGGTCTCTAGGTCATGACATTAGAGAATAACCACCTTTAAAGAGTACTTACATATGGTACACACCTCAGGAGATACACTGTCCAAAAGCAGTCTGCATGGACAGAAGATAGGAAACATTCATTTGTTCTTTTCAGTGAACCTTTTTCCACCAACTCTTCATTTCAGAGCCAACTCCCTCCAAGAAGACACACAAAGTGAAACAAGCTGAGATACTGGCACAGAGCAGACCATACACAGAGCTTCCTGGAGCGAGCCAGGCTATCCAGCACTGTGTCCCATCAGGAGAATGCATGTGGTTGTTCTCATAGCCAATTATATGTCAATGTAAATACCTGAGGATAAACCAAGACTCAGGAGGTCCTTAAGGCAAGACTTACCTCTGAAAGAACCTAAAATATTACCTTCACTTAAATCACTGGTGAAGTTTGCTTGTAGAAGCAGCACATTCGCTCAGTTTCCTTGTACTGAACCACAGCTAGGAGGCACAGAAAAAATCTGAGCACTTCTCTTGTGTAGGAAACAGGAGGAATTCTCCACAGATTAAAGCATCTTTTGAATAATGATTAAGACCATAACAATAACTGAGAAACTCATGGCTAGACAAACAGTAAGTCAAACGTGTTTGAAAAGGGATAGTTTTATCCACAGGCAGGTAAAACCTGAACCGTGTAGGCAATGGAACTTTACCTCCTTGCATGGTCACTACCAGTGTGTGCACATAGAAATAAAGTCAGAATGAGCAAGACAAAAATTTTATGCATAATCCTTATGTTGACTGCCAAGTGACAGTATCAACTTATGAGCTGTATCAGATATTACCAAATAAATATCTGCCTTTGGTACTGTGGAAGTGGTACACAGAAAACATAAAACTAATTTGTGATCTTGTCTCCAGCTACACAGGACTATTTAAAAATATGATTGTTCTCAGCCACCACTAAACCACTCAAATAAGTCTAAAACACCAGACTGTAAATTTTGTTTTGTGCTTCCTGATATTGTGAATGGGAGCAGAATGAGCAGCACTGAAATCCTGCAAAGAAAGCTGCTCCTGAGACATTTCTGACACAACCAGAATAGAAAACTCCAGCTGGGATCTCCAGTTCGCTTTTGCCAAAAGAAGAGACAGAGATAAGCATCTGATTTTTAAGGCTCATCCAAAAAATAGCATATGGAGAAAGAATTATTTTGTGCTGAGCTAAAGCACAGGATGAAAAGTCTGGAAATGTGAATTTTAATCTTAGTGACAGTAACATTGTATCAAAAGTAAATCTACTGACATTAATAGCTATAGAAGATTTAAGATTAGCTTAAGCAAGGTCAGAATCAGCATGTAGGTTCTGGGCCCAGCATTATTACAGACTCCCACTGTGATCTTGGGCAAAATCCATGTACTGATGGAGTGATTCCATGGAGTGATTTTAGGAGCCTTGAATTTTAGATGACTACATTAAGCAGTCTCAAAGCAAGCAACCACAAAAATGATGCACTTTAAGTGCTCTGAAAATCCTGAGCTTAGCTTTTCTGAGATTTAGATGTCTCACCTTTTAAAAAATTATCATCATTACAATGTGACCATTTTCATAACAGTGGCATCCTTCTTTAATTCTTTACTAAAAGCAAATTACTTTAAGATTCTCAGGAGGCAATACAGAAGCTTAAAATTATATTTAATTTACCAGTACTTCTTCAGATGTATCAGTCAACATTAATGTAGACTAGAAAGACAGATGAGGAATGTAAGATTTTTCTCAAAGAAAAAGAAAGCACATAATAAGAAAAATAAGTCCTATTCCTTTCTTATTTTCACTGGGCATTTAGCAAGTCATGACAAACTTCCCTCAGTTCAGCTATGACTGCTCAGAATGCATTTTTACCCATTTGTAAAGAATATATATATAAATATACATATTTATGTATATGGTATATTTCTTGCTATAAATTGCTGATACTCACAGATTTGTCACACTTGGAGATTATGTGATTATATCAGCACAAAACTTATAAATTCATTAGTTTCAAAACTCTTGTTTGGTTGGTTTTTGACTTTTTCAAATTATGATTGAGAGAAAAAAAAAAAAAAGGTCTAAACTATGGTTCACCACTAGCAAAACTATCACTCAAATTCCATTATGTTGTGATGTTAAATTGTCAGCCTCAGAAAATGATGTCTTTGTAATTCAGATGCCCCAGTTCACAAGAGAAGGTTCCTAGAAGGCTCCAGGTAAGTTTGAATAAAAAACAAAACAAAACAAAGCAGAGAAGAGCAGTTATGAGCCGGTGGAGTGAATCCCCAGTTGTGAGAACAATCATACTGGAGGTGAAGCACAGTGTGCTTCCAAAATCCAGGCTTAGTGAGACCAACATCAGGTCCATGAGATGAAGATAAGTAAGGGATAGACATAATTTTCCCAGGTAAAGTTCAGCTCCAAAAGGTTGGAAACCAGTGGAACTGGACACACTCTCCTCTTTGCACAAAACTGCAATGAACTCGAGCTTGATAAAAATGCATTTCAGATACCTTCCATCATTAGTACTTGTGCTGTATCCTGGCTCCCTGGAGGTGGATGATGCCTTGACTAGGAACAATGCTTATTCCATCCTGCCATGTTTTCCATGATGCCTCCTGACACTCCAATTGTGACAGGTATTTCACCCAGCTCAGAATTTGTACATAAGGATATTTTCAAATCGAGAAGAAAATGAAGCCATCTAAAAGCAACCATCAAATGTACATCAGTAATTTCCATCCCATGGAATGCAGAGAAAGAAAGAGCGAAAGACTGACTCCACACAGAGGGATTTTTACTCCTACAGCAGTGGCAGTCAAAGATCATAAAGGAATTAACTACCATCTTATTAACAGACCACAGCGTCTGACCCAGATTAAAATCTCAAGAGATTTTATTTGTAATTTACCCCAAAATACTTAGAAAAGTATTGGAGGCATGAGGAAGATTTTTCATGTAAACTATGGAAAAAGTACAAGTAAAATCTCTTAATACCATAAAAAGAAACATATGATGGGCTCTGTGGACAATATTCCCACCTTCCCAGCAGTGTAAAGGGGTTTTTTTGTTTTGTTTTGGGGGGATTTTTTTCTTTTTAACTGCCTTCCTCTTGCCAAGACTTTATACCATAAATTGAACTCCATCTCACGGGAGTATCAAGCATAATACAAACAAAGTAACTGTGCTTTTGATGAGCAAACAACTTCAAAGAGCTCTAGCGTGTTTATCTTGAACACAGGGTTCCCACCAGAGCACAGATGAACCAAGTTCAGTTTCCAACAGGACATCTCTCTGCCAGAGCTCAGCCACAAGCATTTATGAGGGGTGGGGGGAAGCTTTATCATCAAATCAATTTGAGAGTCATCATTTTTTCTGTGTTGCAAGTATGTTTCAGGATGCCACTGGGAGCAGAGTGGATATGGCTTTCTCTTAAACAAACAATAGTTACTTTCAGGAGGAAGTCTCTCAGGAAACAGCTCTTAAAGCTTGCAATGTATGTGCCTTAACACCTGCCAGTCCCGCTTTGCCTAGAGCTATGTGAAGGGACTTAAACGTAGGTCTACACTCAAAATAAAACTTGTGGGGGTTAGCTTTGAAACCCAAGCTCACTAATACATATTTAAATAAATGACATTTTGTATTTTCATCAGCTTTAAATCTGCTTATTAAAACACCCATAAATGAACTCTCAATAAAGCACAGGAAAATATTATTTATATGTCTCCAGAAAAAGGAAATATGAATTGTGAATTAAGAAAATGCTGTCCAACTAAGCAAACTACTGTCCTAGCCCCGATCTATGGCCCATCCTTTCTCAGGTAGCAACAGGTTTCAGAAAGTTAATACAGAAGAAACCATTGTGGAACTATCTCCAATGGTCAACTCACAGACATGGATTGCCCTACTCATCAACTCTTTCTTTGCATAAAGGAGGGACAGAAGTAAGAATTGAGGCTGCTCTTATCCTCTGATTTTAGAGCAAGGACTGCAGATAGGCAACACTGTTCCACTAGTGCAGTGCTGGGAAAGGTGGCAAGAGGTTAGTCTGTGGCACCAAGGACAGGCAAAGGAGTAGTGTTCAAATGGATCTTCTCACAGGGTTGGCTTCCTTCAGTCCCACAGCAACTCTCTCTCTAAAGAGGTAGATGCAATTATCTTACAAATTCATGAGGAAGCTGAAATTTTGTAAGAAGCTGATAGCAAGGAGCTGTTTTAATTATTCTCCAACTCACTGACTCCACCTTCATCAGAATATATTAAATAAAATGTATGGATGCTGGAGACTGGAATGCTGCAGTTCATAACTACAATTAACCACTATTAATTAATAGCTGAAAGATAAATGAGCCATGGGATCCATTTATTCCTGGGTTGGGAGTATTTAAATTCACAGTAGGATGCCAGCCCATTTTTCACAGCAGTGAATTAAAGGAAGTGTGAATCAAAGCTCACTGCTGTAGGATGCAGGAGACATTTTCAGACCTAGTTGGTTCTTATCATTTAAATGGTGAAAGAAGAGATAATGACAGTTACACTGAAATCTCACTGGGAGAACAAAGAGCAAATAATAGTGTTTCCTATGCAGAGAGATGGGGTCTAGATCTCAGACCTTCCCTTCTTCTTACCCAATTCCAGCTCTTCACGGTGGCCAAGGAAAATGGATTTCCCTGAAGCTGTACAATGCAGGTGTTACTCTGCTCTCTGCTTACCTGGAGCCCAGAGTGCCAAAGTACTCCTGGCCAATCACACAGTTTGCTCAGCATGCAAGCAACACATTCAGGCAAACATTCATGATCTTGCTTATTTCTCCTTTGTCTCAAGGACATACGCTGCCTCACGTGGATCCTTAAAATTAAGTCAAGACTGGTTTTGCCCTCTATTGTCTACTTATGCTTGGAAAATCCCATCCAAGTCATGTGGGTACTTTCCATGGCTTCTCTAGGAGAGTTAAAATACAATTTTTTTCAGAATATGTTGCAAGATAACAATGTTGTTTCCAGAACTATAAGGAAGATAGTCACTGAAGCCTCAGCAGAGCAATGATTACCATCATTACCAGCACTTGATTTGACAGCAGCCTGAGGCTTGCACAGGTTAAGAAAGTGGAGCCTAACTCCCCATGTTGGAAAAGCCAAGTGAGGTTGTCATATTCACCACCTGCTTATGACAGAAAAACTGCCCAGAGAATTCTCTTGTGATAATCTAAAATATTTGGTTTCTATTCCATGACTCAGAAAAGTGTTAAAATGAATAAATGAGACCCTATACTCACAGGTAATGTAAGTTCTAAACTAGAGAATTTACTGAACCTTGGAAGGTCTGAAATCCAGATCCTTTCCTATGTTTTCTGTTCAAAGACAATCTTTCCTAACTGGAGTTCATGAAACACAGATTCATGTGCTATGGAAACTCCAGTATTTCTTCATTTGATTTTCCTTCATTTGATTTTCCTTCCCAAATTATTTAAGGGGAAAGGGCAGAATAGAAAGATCCAACAGAACTTTTACTGGAGGAAGTAGAAATTATTGTTGTTAACACAAAGTATTTTAATATCCCCTGTTAGAACCAATTTAGACTCCATTAAAAACTGAAATGCATCTTCTTCAAACAATGTGACACCTCACAAGAGTTCAATGTTGGGTGGCCCTCCTGTAAGGACTCATGTTATGCCTCCCTTGCAAAAAATCTTTGATTTTTAAGACTTTATTTTCTACCAAAAGGCCTTCAGCAGAAAGCTCCTGAATAGTTTTCCTTCTAAAGCTTCATTCTGGAAAGGGACCTCCAAATTCTGACAGAAGTAGGCACTCCTCTAAGGTTTATAACACTCCCACTTTCTTTTGAGACCAGAAACAATAGATTTCCATGCAGTATTTTGACACTTCCAATTCCTCAGTAATAACACATATGAAATTTAAAAGTATTTATTGATAAACAAGATTTAAATGAAGATTGAGATGGTTCTTCTTGCATGAAAGCCCTTGTTTTGTCCCAAGTCCTTGACATCATAGGATCTTCTCAGCGTCTAAGAATTTTGCAGTGGTAAAACATATCAATGATAAAGCCTTTAAGAAGTCAGGACATAGTTTTTGCTCATACAGAACTGTCATTGATTCCAGATAATGTTAATGTGAGTTACTACATAGTGATAAAGGATTTAAGTATTACCCAATAATACACAGATGTTATCACTTAATGCAGGAAATATCCAATCTGCTCATTTTGCTATTTGTATGCAATGAAAAGTGAGGAATATGTATTAAATAACTGGTGTGAATCCTCAAAAGAGTATGATTTCACTAACATTAGACCCATAGCACAGTGTATTCTCTCCAAGAAAAAAATATACCAAAAAACCAATACTCCTCCACCCCAATACCACAAAACCAAAGAGGAATTATTTTGTCGGGAGTTATTTTTCTATAAAGATAAAAATGTGCAAATGAAAAAGAAATCAGATTTCACTATTAATTCTTTAGCAGGTTCATGAGAAAACAAAAAGCACATGATGAAAAATAACTGGGCTATAAAGCCCTTTGACTGTGAGAAATTACTTTCTGTTTTCAGCCCTGGCCCTCCAGCAGGCAGCGTGAAACCAAGATCTCCTCCAGGCTGAAGAACTAAATACATGAAAATGTAGCTCTTCTTTTTGGGCCACATTTCCATTTCTTTCTGAATACCTGTTGTGCCTACAAACACCTTGTTTTAGCACATGGCAGATTTTCTGCAGATGGGTATGGGCTGGACATGCTAGAAAGGAGTCTTGCTGCTCCAACAGCCATGTACCTCGCTCTCTGCTGCAGAGCCACACAAGGAGAGCAAGGGGGAGGAGTGTGGGATGAGGGAACAGGCACTGATGGAGTTATGGTGTGGTTGGACCCTGTACACAGCTACAGCGGGCCAGGACAGCCCCACTGTTGTGCTCAGTAGGTGTTGCTCCTCTTGGTTTGGGTCAGACTGATACTCCCTGGTTGTGGTGACCCCACTGTGCACAGGTCTGCAGGGCAGAGCTGGGCTCTCAGCACCGTTCTTGCTCGGTTTGGGACCTAAGGAGCCGTGTCTGTCACCACCACGTAGCCTATGTGACAGGAAGGGTTCAGCTAGAGAGACTGGGAAACACTGGCCTACTGAAGCCAAAATATCTCTGTATTAGTAAAGAAGACAAAGAGTGGCTGATAGTGCTTCTTTGTACCTATAAATCTTAACTATCTTAGGTCAAATTCTGCCACGTTGGTTGGAGACAGAGACTGGAGTTGCTGTCTCAATTCCATTGCTTTTTCCAGTGAAATAAGACTACACTGATTTATAGCCTCTAACCCCACGAGAAACAGCGAATATCAGTTAATGTTTGCAGAACCCTATTGTTGGAGCTTGTCTCTTCTCTGACCCTGAGTCAATGAAACTCGACTTCCGAGCTCCAAGAAGAAGAAGAAATGTAAACTAATAGCATTACAGATCATTAACCTAGAAAACAATTCTTTACAAGATGCATGGGACAAGACAATGTTAAAAGGACACAACTGAACAATCTGGTGTTCATTTTTAACCTCGTTGCCTTACCTCCAGTAGCACAACTAAATGTAATTACAGCCAGCAGCAAAAGGAAAATCAAGATCACAGACTCAATCCTGATTAAAATAAATAAATACGGAAAATATAGAAAGCATATGGGCACTGAAGAGCAGCATATGGATCACGTCCTGAAGTACAAGGCCTACCATATGCTTACAGAGCCTGGTTCAAAGCAAAACCTCGCTCCCTCCTCCCGATGTCTTTGGCTAGGTCACGAATCAGCTGCCTCCAAACATCTTGTGCCATTGGGCAAGTTTGCTTTTGAATAATAAAGCAAGTTTCAGCTCAGCATGGGGAGAATCCCAGGTAGAAAATGGACAGATGGCTGGTCCTAGTTAAGCAGGCAGAGACTGAGATGAAGCATTCCCCTTTGCCTTCTCTCAGACCAATCCTTACATTGTGTCCTACACCGGCTTTATGTATCTAACCCTCTTTACCTCCTGTTTCCTTAAGAAAATAGTTCTTAATTTTTTTGACCTTCTGTGCTGACCTGCCAGCTCTGCAGGGAACATTAATGAGCTGTTAACAGTGCTGGGGATATGGCATTCAAGCAGTTTGTGGAGTTCCTTAGCCTCTTCCTACCAAAGCCCCTGTTTTTTCATGCTTCACTGGCCCTAACCAAGCCCATCTGCCTGTAGATGTCTAGCATATGTTATGTGCCTGGCATTGCCCTGCAGGAAATGATGCCTCACAGCTCTTTCAGTGTCTGGCATATGATAAGGACAATTTAGATAGCAATCAAGGAACAGGATTGCTCAAGTGTGGGGCTAGAAGAGGAAGAAGGAGACAGCGATGACTGGACCCAAAAGGGAGGATTTCCTGCCATACTGCAACTGTGGCGATGAAGGGAAGAGATAGACTGTCCTAGATGAATGCAAAGCTAATGCTGAGAACTTGAAAGAGCCAGGAAACACTAAGGTCTGCAGTACTGTATGAATTCCACAGCCATCATACATGAAATGTATTTGTAATTATCAGTTGTGTCAGTATGATCAAGGGGAACAAAGACAAAAGCTCCCTGCTCAGGGAGACTTACTGTCTTCAACAGATTGGGCCAGGGAACCATGCTGGGACTTGGCTTTTCCTGCGCACAGGAGCAGTGTGTGCTCCAGGCTAGTAGCTGTTGCTGACAGCAGCACTGATGCTAGCCAGCTGCGGGGCCATCCCATCTCCTCACCCCTGGCCAGCAGCCCCTGGGGAGACAGGGTGAGGGCTGACACATAAGCTGACCATATGTCCAAGGAGTTCAGGGGAAGGAAGGACTCCTGTCCTGGTGACTGCACCGAGAGCCCAGACCGTCCGGTGAATCTCTCTCTTCCTCTGGCTATTGGCACAGGGCAACATAAAGCCTCACTCTTACACTGGATCCACTTACAAAGCATACACTGAGGAAGAACTGGGGTGTTTGGGTCAGTCTTCTCTACCAGGAATGGCTTTCCACTTCAGATTACTCCAGGCTTGCCAAATCTGGGCATTCAAAAATCAGGACTCAAGACCTAAAGATCATGGAGCTAATCTAAATAAATAAATAAATCCATTTTAAAATAATAGTCATGTGTCTTCAAGATTTAAATCACTATTTTTACTCAAGTTCCTAAATTTTCTCTTCCATGTGGGATGACCAGATATTCACCTAATTCTAGAATGCCAAGACTGTGGCTTTAGGAAAAATACTGAGAAAATCCAGGTAGGACTGCCATTTAGTCACACCACTATCTGGTTTTTATGACAAAATTAATGTTGATGAGAAAAAACTTGCATTTCCTGCCTCATGCTAGGGATTCAAATAGTTTTAAATTTCCATTAATATAGAGGGGTTATTGTTATTTCATTTCCTTGTTTATTTTGGAGTTGTTCTTATAAAAAAAGAAAGAAAGAGATGGACAAATAAGGATAGAAATGGAAAAGCTGGAAGCCTTGAACTGAATCACTGTTGTGTTACAAAAGAAACAACCAACCAACAAACCAAAACAAAATATAACAAAAAAAAATATCCCCAAAAACAAACTCAGAAAAAACAAAATACAACTGCTCAAAGCTTGGGGCAGCCATAGTTAAAACTAGGAAGAAATTTCTTATTGTAGACTTTTGAATCCCCAAGATGTGGTCAGAGAGGATCAGCCTTCAAAATCCAGCTCTACACTCTCCACTAGCTCTACACTTAAACTCCTTTCCAGTTCTGTGCTCAGCACTTAATTCTTTCTGGAGCAGAATCTGTTTCCCTACTCAGGACATATTTCACTACACAAGGTACTGCTCAAGCATGCAGAACAACACCCATTGCTCTTCGCAGACAGATTTGCTTCCCTCACATTCTCATGTACAGCTAACCAGACTGCCTTCACCAAAGCTTTGCAGAAGAAAAAGGAAAACCTCCAAGAGAGCCAACAAAAGCAAAGCACGGTAACGGGAGGTGACTTCCAGCTTCAGTGCTATGGAAATTAATCCCCCAGGAAAGGTGATGCTAGAGCAGAGTTAAAAATTTTGACATAAAAAGTTCACTGTGTTATCACATTCCCCTTTGGGATTAGGTTTTCCACACACTTTAGATTGTTTCATGAAACACTGTTCTCCTATTTATGAAATTGGCATACTATAAAATAGTACAAAACTGACCAATTCCTATTTATTAGAAATAGCTGTAAGGAGAATATGCTTTAATAAGCTTGTATATAACAAGTTGATCTCTATTTCTTGTACAGATCAAGAATCTAGACAAATCCTGGTTTTCAGTAACACACCATTAATTTGAAAAGTCAAGTCAGAAGCTCACATAATTAATACAGAATATGTGAATTTCTGTATTGGGAAATGGGAACTTCAGAAGTTTGAAGTTTGCATCAAGAAACCATGAAGCAACAGCAAAAATATAGGGGAAAAAAACACCAAGCTCTTCCCAGATAAAGAAAAGATCACATCAATAAAGGAAAAAATATTCATTGTTAATAATGCTCTCTTGGAAGGTGGAAGATGCCAACTAATTCTCACTCACTTTGTGGTTCAAGAGGGAGTGTGAGTCTGTGCGTGTGCAGGGAGCGCAGCGCATCGCACGTCATTCTGGTGAGGAGGAGCCACTGGGCAGGAGCCAGACCTGGATTATCTCAAACTGATAGAGAGAGCACACGTGTTTAGAAAGAAGAATGAGTGCCAAGTATGCAGCTCCTCGCTCCCATAAAACATAAGGTGTTTTATTTCTGCATCAGATGTTTCAAACACAATTGACTTCTATTAAGTTTCAATGTAAACCACTTTGCTTTCCTAATGTAGCATGAACTTTAACTGTGGCCATTTCAGAGACATTATGTGGATACCATATTACCAAACAAAAGACACACATTTGATGTTTAAGAAAATATCTTCTTTTTTTTTTTTTCCATTTCTATCTCATCCTGTCTGGAACCTGGACTTTTTTCAGCTTTTCTGCTCATTCTCATTTATATCCATACATATGTTATAGGAATTTTCCAAAATATTTATTATAAATATTATGTTCGTGTTAGTAGATAGCCAAAAAGAGACTTGGCATTGTTTTGTTTTATAGGATGTAAATAGAAAGGAACTGAAATACTGTGCTAACTAGAAGGTATTTACTGGCTCACAGCAAGTATTTCACAGACATTGAGAACTTCCCTTCCATCATGAAGGTCAGCTAATCAAATGTTATTTGCAGTGAGCAGTGCAGTTGTGTTAAAATCCTTCTGGCAGAAGACTCATTGTTCTGCATTCCCAATTACTGGAATATGCATCATATTGCATTACTGATCAAAAGGCAGGACAGTATGAAGGATTTCATTCAATCAGGCGATGAGAAAGGCTGTTGATTAGTTGGCTGCTTCTGGCTCACAGGCTAAAACCTGATCACAGGTTTTCTAACAGCAAATTATAGGTAAAGCCAAGGAAAAGTCAGAACTTTCAGCTGGCAAAGGTTCACGGGACTCCTTTCTTCAGTTTTGATTCATAAGCAAATTTGCACAGCCCAAGTTCCAGGTTTGCAACTCAAAACCATCCAAGCAAAAGCTGAATGCCCTGTTTCATGTCGAGAAAAAAGTGCTGCACATTCCTTACAAGGGCTCCAGTGACAGTCACTTCAGCCTCAGGGCTGCAAGTCCTGCTGAGCTTCTTGGCTCACCTTTTGCAGGTTGCATTTTGGCTGCTTTTTCCTACACTTAATCTCATTCCTTCCTCAAGTAACCAGAGAGAAACAGATCTATAATAAACTTCTGCAAGGCCTCTGCTTAAGAAAAGAAAACAGAAAATATGGAAGAGGATTGGAGGAGGGGGGAAAATCACCATATCCTGAAAACTTGTTCTACCTTCCATCAAACTTATCCTTTCCTTCACAACAGAGCTCCTGGGAAGTGCCACCAGCCACAGGACACAGGCTTGTGCTACTCTGGTCTGGTTTCTCCAAGTTGCATCTCTGTGCCCTGGCTTGTTCTCTCAGAAGACATGGGCACATGTACCAGTAACACTTCATGTCAACCCTACAACGCAATTATTTCTCAGTCTCAGAACCTTTTCAAGGATCTCCAAATCAGCCAGTTGATCCAGAACTGACCAAAAAGTGGCCTGAAGCTATTCAGGAGCAAACAAGACTTCTAGAGTAGTATTTACAGTCTCTTAAGAGGAAGCAAGAACTGCCAATGGGACACATCCTTCACATGTTTTTGCCTTCTGAACTAGGCTCTTGCAATATAGTCCCTACCAAAATAGAAGAGGAAAACGATGTCCTGTCTTAGGAGTCTGCACCAGCTGCAGGAGCAACCAACAAGTGAACCCACTGTGCACAATGGATGAAGTGTGAAATTAGTTCTGTCATCTCCACACACACCACAGTGAATCAGGCCTTCCTGAGGGCTTCAGCACATCAAAATTCCCAGTTGTTTAATTTGAGATCAAGGCAAGAGCACACAAGACCCTGCCCCACTCTTCTCCTTTGGGCCAAGTGGCCAAAATAAAAACGAGGCTAAACAAATCTACTGGGAGAAGAGCTGAAGATGTGAGGGGTGGGAAGAAATGACCACTTCACCTTTTGCTGCTCTCAGTGGATTCTAATTAGGAACCTGGCAGTGCCACCCCCGCAGCGGGGAGCCCACATTATTAACGCTGGCATCAAAAGCAAGCCGACTGCAATCTGCAGGAGCGGCTGCCGAACTGGCACAGCCCTCCCTCCCTCCCGCTCTTGGCCCAAACACCAGAACAGATGTCTGAAGGGTTGGCGTTTCTGTTCCTATCCCTACCCCCTCTTTGCATGACCTTATGCCAGAGATTACATGTACAAGTGCCAAGGTAAAGGTTCTCAATGGGTCAAAGAAACATCTTTAAGAGAATATTTCTTTTAAATATTTCTACTTTTAAATGGTACATTAAGGCTGTGAAGGAGCATAGAGCCTTGTGGGGAGCACAGAGAAATATATAACCATGTTCAGCTGTAATTATAGTAATCTGGTATAGTCAGTGCAAAAAAACAATGGCCTTTCCTCTCTTGTTATTCTGAATCATTTGTAGATGTTCATGTTTTAATCATATTTTTCCACATGAATCAATAGGAGAGAGAGAACGACAGAGAGATAATTATGTACGCTGAACAAATATTCTACCTAACTGAGGTTGCACTGGGAAGGGCTGCTTGTAATTAATGAAGTACTGCCACACACTTGTCAAGTACAACCAACTCTTTCAGGGCAAGCCATCATTCCAAATTGTGAGCTCACTCAAATTTAACAAAATTGGAAAGAAAATAATAAAGTTCTGGGCCATCTCTCACAGCACCAGCTTCCAAAGAGCGAGCAAAGGAGGTTTGCTCATGGAATGCGAAAGTTGCCTGGTGTTCAGGCACACTGTGAATGCAAAGTGTAGCCTTGGCTCACTCAAAGTGTGATCACCGGGCACAATCTTCCCAAAGAGATGTGGAATTACAGGAAAGTGTCACGATTGCATGGCTGAAATACTAAATGTTTATTTTAACTCATTTCTCTCTCTCTCAGAAAGTGTCTCGTCCTTCATACCAAGGAAAATAAAGTAAAATCTCCAAGGTGCTGAGTGGGGTTTTTAAGGATTCCTGTTTCAGCAGTACCTGCCCAAGACCTTCTTTGAGTACAGACCCGAGTGGGGAAAAAAAAACAAACCAAAAAACCCACCCCATTCCTTTTTCATACAGATCCTAGAGCAAAGCAGAGTAGCGACACCTTCATCTTGCAAACTCTCAGGCAGCACCCAAGCCCTGGGCCTTCCAATCCCTTCCTGTTCAATTCAACTTCCAGCATTCAAATGAATGTCATAATCACTCCAGCACTGCAGTCATCTAGCTTGAATTATAATACACTACCAGCTCAATGTGCCAAAAGCACTTCCCTCTCTCTCTTTCCACACTAGTTCTCTTATTTCTCAGCTTTTAAATACCCCCTTGTTCTTTCTAGGCATTCATTGTGCAACACAATTTATTTCTGCAACACATCATTACAGCGAGAGAAGTGTGAGAGTAGGTGGGGACAGTAGACAAGTAGAGGTGCGAATGGGTGGTAACATACTAAGTGCTACAGTGAGCCACCAGTCAACACCTTCAGGTTTCAAAAGAAGGGGGAAAGGAGAGGAAGAGGGGGAAAAAAAAAATAAAAAAATATCTTTGTGTCTTTATGAGTTTTGTGAGGATCAGGGAGCTCTTGTGCCAAGGCAGACACTGATTTACAGAGGCACACGCACAACGCTCTTCAGTTACCACAAATAAAAGACAGACCTGTACATATGCCAATGTTAGCACTCCATCATCTATCCCTACAGCCATGCAGCCCTCTCTCTATCTCTTTTCCTTTTGCAAAGCTTCTTTCTCCACATGAAGGAAATAGATTGTTTACAGGGGAGGGGGAAAGCCCCCACCACTTCACACATGCATCCAAAATAGCATTCCCAGGCACAAGATAAAGACACTAAACAACCACAGGGAAAACCTCTTTATATTTTTATATTCATAGCTTTTCAAAGCAATTTTTTGAGCATTGTTTTTCCATCCAAAATGTTCAATAGCAACATTAATTTTATTGGGGGCTGGGGTGAGATTGGAAGGGCCTGAAATCCTCTCTTGCCAGCCATTTTAAAACCATTCAGGGGGAAAAAAAAAAGCAGATTAATACAATGGCTACAGATTCAGTGAAACATTTGTACAGAATCAGTGCACCACCAACCATAATTTCTGTGGGTGTGATGAAACTCTACTGTTACTAACTTCACTGAGAGTACAGCTTTATCCATAAAGCCCCTCAAAAAAAGGAAAGACAAACTGAATGGGAAAGTAGATGGGGAAGGGGGAAAAAAACCCCAAACTTAAAATTATTCATTATCTTAAACAAATATCATCCAAGCAGCCAATGCCAGACCCAATATTCTGCCACCTTCACCTTTCATCACTTGGCAAACTAAAGAAATGTCGCCACTCTGGTTAGGCAAAACCTCACTTACACCCTGGGCCCATGTTGCTCTGGCACAAGGGACAAAACAATATGTAAAAAAAAAGTCACAAAAGAGGCCTCTAGCTGTAAATTATGTCCCCAGTCCTGATGAGACAAACCAACCTCCATTCTGTGGTCTGAGGCACAGGAACATAAGTGAGGAGGACTAGGGGAAAATAACAAAAAAATAACTGAACTGTGATGGAGTTTCACAGGGAAAAGACTCAACCCTTAAAATATTCTACAACTTTCAGCACAAGCACTTGTACCCCATCTTCCCTGCCAGGAGCTGCTGCAGCAGGTGCAAGAATGCCTTTGCAGTGAATGGTCAGCTAACAATAAAATATATTGTGCAAGAGACACCTTCAGGAACAGTTGTACAGCACACAAGGAGAAGGAGGGGAATAAATGGATTGGCAACCTTTTCCTAAAGACTAACATCCCCACTTTCTAAATGAATGGCCCCATTCTTCTCAAGGGAGGGGCTTGGTGAACCTTTGGGGATCATAACTCACATGTAAGTATTTGAATTAGTATTAAACTTAGTATTTAATACAAGGTTATAGCCCCAGAAGCAAATATTTTCTCCACTTCCAAATCAACACAGAAAAATTACATGCCTGTTTTGAAACCAGGAGAGTGCAAAGCAATTGAAGTTGATGCTTTGAAATGGTCTCTGCACTGACAGCTAGTTTGTGAATCACATATTTTCCTAAGCAATGAATCCATAAGATGGCTCAGTGACAAGCCAAGCCTTGACTTGGCAATGCTGCCATTTTCTTTCTTGGGGACAGAATTTCACTTTAAGTTCTCTTTTGGATATCAGCCAAATTAATATAATATCAGCTGCATGTAATTCTGGAAAGAGATCGGAGACCATCATGCAGGAAACTGTTTCACACAGGGTGATGAACACATGAAAATCCATTATAGTGACTAATATATATTTTCTTTTTTAATGTGAAAAATTTTATAAATATTTATATATTATTTATCATATAATTCAATGACAGCAGCATTTTGCCACCTTATTCTTAAAAGGACTTGAAAACCCCAGATTATGTGCATATTCCAAATCATATTGGTGATGATTCCCCCATAACATACAGCCACAAGGGAGGAGACAACAGGGGCACAGGCATTAGCTATGAAACCCTGGAGCATGAAGTGCCCAGAGAACAGAGATCTCACCCCATCCTGGGACATGAAAAGCAGCCTTAGAATTTACAATAGAAACACCATCCACACATGTGATGGATGAGAGAGAAACAAGGGAGAATGAATTAAATGGAGCATAACTTTGACACTCAGTTTGACAAATACACATCTCCAGTAAGATCAGGAGAAACTGCAGGCAGCATTAACTAACAATGGCCTGGATTCACTAACACACTTATTTCCTGGGAGTTTCTCTTCTATGAAAATGTCTACAGCTGTATCTATTTAGCCTCACTGAGGTCTACTGTCATCATTCAACTGCTTTATAAGTGGGTCACCCTCAAGAGACAGCACAAAATGCATTTCACACTTCCAGAAACACAGAGGGAACCACTTTCCTCTGCTTTGCACATTAGCAGTTTGCTGTAACCACCACAGAATGTTCTAATGTCTTGTGTACATTTCTTTTTTCCTGTTGTAGGGACTTTCTTCCCATCCCTGTTACTCCTGGGTACCACGCAGCCACATGCACCTTCGCTCACTGCTGTCTTCAACAGGTATTTTTTCTTAAATGTGAGAATTCTTCCTTTCCAATTGGGCCATCATCCAACCTTTCCAGAACATACCTTACACGAGCAGGTGCCTCACATTGAGCACAGATGCCCAGAAATTCATAAGCCCATACTTTTGAGTAAGAAACCTTGCCAGCTCAAAGCTTCCTCGTTACATTTCAGTTCCATCCTGACTAATGCTGCAAAAATGTAGAAAACAGACTTTCTAGGAGAGCCTCTGCACTTCTGTAGCAGCCAGAAGTGGTTATGACTGAAATGCACATGAAGAAAAAATAAATCCAGTATATTAAAAAATAAATGATAGCCAGCTTCTGTTTTCAAACAGGGATCTCCCGGCACCAGATTGTGGATACCTTCCTCACCTGGCATTCAGTGGCAGGCTTACAAGAGCAGCACATATTTTTGATACACACACATAATTTAACACACTTGCAAAGTCTGATTGTTAGAAATGCAGCTGTGCAAAGGAGGAAAGCTCTGCGTGTTTATTTGTACCTGCAAGCTCAGCAACAACCAGTGACAAGTCACTGATGGCTTGTACACAAGTGCACATCTTTGAGTGCCAAGGGTGTCTGAGACAATTCTGGCCAAATACAACTGGGAGCAACGCTGGGGTGATGTATGTATCCACTCTGATATGCTGGCACCTTCAGTTCTGAGTGAGCCAATACCACATCACCCATTTTGCAGTACAACCATTTTTATTTTGGTAATTACAAAGAAAAAAGTGTTAAATTAGTGTAGTTTCAGAATTCCAGGGAATCAGTTCACACACCTCACAGGTAATCTCTCCTGCAAGTAATGCTGTAGTAATAGCAGCCCTCTGTGTCACTGTGGAGTGCAGCAGAACAGGAAGAGACCATGTGGATCTGTGGATGACTTCATAACTTTAAAAATATTTTTTTTTAAATAAACAACAAAAAAAAAATCTTTCCACTGGCCCAGTCTCAGCACTGCTGGAATGTCTTATTTACTCACATAAAGAAGAGGTGGTTGTGGGGATGTAGCTTCTCTCAGCCACTCTCTTATTCAGCTGGAGTGGAGCTGAGGAACTGAACCACAATCAATTTAAGTTTGTAGAGCGGCTCTTCAGGGTTTGTTTTTTTCCTCCCCCTCCCTTTCCCTTCTTTTCTAGATCCAAGATTCAGCCAGGAAAGCAGCAGCACGGCTTTCCACTGAAGCCAGGGTGCTTTGGGAAACATCTCAACTGGCTTTTGAAATCTTATTTCCAGGATCTGGAAGAGTTTTCCAAAAAGTGCTGTGGCCCACCCACATCCAAGCAGCACAGACTCTGGAGGAGTCATCACCAGCCCCAGCCTATTGCAGGACACATGTGGGTGGGCTTCTGAGTTTTGGACACTTGCTTAAAAAAAATTTAAAAAGAAAATTAAAAAAAAAAAGGAAACAGAACTTCAAAGGGAACTAGCTGAAGCACTTCAGAAATTAAGCACGCCTGGTGGAAAAGATGATTAGTGGGGTTTTGTCCTGTTTTTAAAGCTATTGATCTTGGACACATGAAGGTGCTTTCATATTCTCCACAAGCCACAGATGGTCAAAAGGGTCCTGAGACGAAAAGCAACCACAAGGGAACTCCAGAGAGTAACAGAACTCAAGGTGTGTCCCAGGGACCTCAGAGTACCACTGAAAAGGATGGACTAGAAAACCAGACACAGCAGCAGCAGCTTTTGCTGCTTTTCCTTTCCTTCAGCTTTCTCAAACCATTGTCCACGCTCTTCTGCCTCTGAATCAGGTAAGCTCTCTAAAAGCCATTTTCCAGCACACCAAATACACCACACCAGAAACATCAAATAAAATAATTTGCCAAGGCTTTGGTGCTGTTTTCAGATCTACAGACTATAAATACCAGGCTCACAAGCAATAAGGCTGAAGCAGAAATCATAAGACAAAGATAACATGGCCTTTCATCTAAACCAACTGTTCAGTGATTGAAAGGTGTAGAATATTTCTCTCTGGCTAATTTTGTGGACTATCTGGAAACTTAATTTTTTATATAACATAAAATTATTTCAGAAAACACAAGGTATAATTCTTAAATTGCCTCCAACTTAGTCTTGTGCAGGGTCAAGCTTTCTTCTGGGAAGCACTGTCCATTTTCATCTCCAACCAAAATACAATTAGATGTAGGAAATAACCACCAGTTTGCCATAGCTAAGATGATACATATTCTTTACTTATTACAGCAAAACACATATCTTTTAATCAACTTGCCTAGGAAACTTGAAATTATATTAGGTAATAAAATTATGACAATATAAACAGGACAAACTTTCTCACCCCAGAGGTGGTGCTGGTTGCTTACAACAAGTCTCTCTATTTTGAAGTGGGACTTACTGAGCTTCCCATTGTGGCAGGGGTAGGAGGCATCAGGCTGTTCAGGGGTCCTGCTGTTCACATCCTTTGGAAATACAGACACTGGCCATTCTTCATCCTGAAATATATGAAAGCTTTTGTTTTAATACTTGTGTATTAGCACCCTCATAGTGGCCAAAATGACAATTCAGGCAATTACCTTTGTCTGTCATTTCCCTTAAATTAACTCAGCTTTATGCACCCAGTTCCCTCGTGGCAATGAGCAACAACTCTAATGGCACAATTACGAGGATGCAGCAGCAGAGAAATAAATAGCAGGTGCATAGGGGAAGAGGGAAAATGGGGGTTGTTTAAATTGGCAAATGTTCCCCAGACTATGTCTTTAGGAAGGAAGGCAGAGGCCCCAAAATGCCTTCATGGAAAATAAAGCATATTTAAACTCCAAGCAAGGAACTGTTCCTCTGATCCGAAACAGATACAAACAGCTGAGGCAGCATGGGAGCTCTCGATGACTATATTAACATTTTGGCATTTCTTTGCACAGTCACTGGAACTACATTATCAGCAAGGATCTAACAGCATTACACTCCTTGTATCAGGAGAACGGAAAGGAAACCAAAAAATAAGAGAGAAAAATCACAGTAAATTCTTTCCTGTCCTTCTGACATCAGTCTTCTTCCCACAAGAAATACAAAGCAGTGCTCATACTGTTCCATCAGAATATGCCCCCACAGGAGGAACCATTTGAGTAAAACAAAAATTCAGATAGCTACTGATTTTTTAAAATTTTTTTTTAAGATAAATAAGCAGATTTAGGAAAGGTATTTGTGTTTCATCCTACTGGTTGTTTCAGAGGCTCTTCTTCCTAATTCCAGGACTAAGAAGACCAGCAAAAGAAATCAATAGTTAGAACACATTACCTGCAGGTTTTTTTTCAGTTGTTTGGGAGCAGAGAGAGGGAAAACATGGAGAATGGAGAAACAGGAAGGCAAAAGTTTCAGTTATCTCACAGCATGGAACATGTACACTGAAATACAGGGCACCACAGAGCAAGACATCTTAAAGTCCCATCTGGGGAACAGAATGGGGTTTTTCTGCAATGCATCTGAGATGCTCAGAGAAACCTGGCTGCAGTGATCATAAAACAAGTCCCTAATCACAACGTGTGTGATTGAAAAAGCATCAAGCATCTAATTCTATTACCAAGAAGAGCTGTGGAAAATGTCATCATAAAGCGAAATGAGTGAGCTTTGGCTACTTCACTGGCTCTGTAAAAATGGGATAATGTAAGTATTAAAAAAAAAAAATTGCCAAAGGAATTTTTGCAGGCAGAGCAGCGTTGCCTCGAGGTGAGAGCAGGAAGCTCGGAGTCTATTCCTAGTGCTGTCATCAGCTGGTGGCAGCACAGGGAGCACGTGGCTGAACGTCTCCAAGGCTCCTGTTACTCCTCTGTCACAGGTACTGTCACCACAGGCAGCTGCATTGCTGGGCACTGTGACTCACCCAACCAATGACTGCGGGGTGCTCTGGGGAGCTTTACACACAAGTGCCACACAGCCTGTGACAGGTATCATTATTTATTGCTATTCAAGGCTAGACTCTGAATAGACATATAAGTTAAATGTCTTTTAAAGGATCTTTTTGTTGTTGCTTGTTTAAGATTTGCAATCTTTTAAGGCTTAGAATCTTTTTCTTAGGAAATTATTACCTCTCCTACTACCATAAAGGTGTCTAAATTTGCTTTTAAATGGCAAAGAAAGTCCCACTATCACAATGTTTACTGATTTTACACAATACTTTTAATGTTCTATAATTAAACTGGGCAATGATTGCACTGTGTACCCTTTTCCATGTGCTAGGGAATGCTTGAGGGGGGTGTCTGTTTCTCTACTTCCAGAAACATTTTCTCATCATGGCATCTTTTGGATTTCTATACTTCTATAAAAGACAACAAACAGCAAATCATCTCACAATACTTTCAACACAAAATGCAAATTAGCAGTTCAATAAACCACCTTCCCCTAACTAGGGAATAAAAAGGTAGCACATACCCATCTGATCTGAGATCATGCCAGACCTTTCTATAACAGCTGACATTTCCTTTCCTTTCTGTTTGACACTGGACTGACTTGCTTGGACCAATTTTCTGTAATCCCTGCTCAATGGACTCTTTACAGCACCCCAGTTTCACTCTGTATGAAATGCTGTAAACTTGTAAACTGCTGTTATTTACACATCAGTTACACAGTAGGCTTTGGTTTCTGGGGGTTTTGGTTGGTTAGTTGGGGAATTTTTTGTAATTTAAACCACTCCAGTGCTACCTTCTGTATTTATTCTAGACCAGAGTCAACGAGAGTCCCAATCCTGCTATCAGATCCTCTGTGCTAATTTGTTATTTCAGGTCAATGTGGCTTCAAAGGAAGTCAAGCAGAGTGATCCAGTTTCCTGATCAGGAACAAGTTCTCCTCACATGTTGGTATGGCACCAAGTAACTCTCAGGAGAGAAGCAGCACCAAGGGAGTACTCCAGCCTCTTAATTTTCCTTGATCACAGCACTTTTGGTAAAGTATCTCCCAGTGAAGGCTTGAGACAATTAATTAGGAAGCACCCTGGAGTGTGAACAATAGAGTATTGCTGTCATTTGAAGCTGATTTTTATTAATCTCTCAAATTATGTTAGGAAAGGTTACATAAACCATGTTCTAGTATATTACACATGCTTGTTGTGGTTCTTTCTTCTGCAGGGCTAGAAAACTTAAATGCAGAGAGACCCTTCTGCAGGTTTTTAAACTTCGTTGTTAAATATCACTTTACTAATAACTCCATTTTGCCATCTGAGTGAGCACTTTGAAAGCATTAGATAGGCTGTAGAGTAGGAATCAAAGAAGAAATATTGGGTCATTTTCCACAAAATACTAATTTAATTCTGAAGTTTAGTAGGTACTACCAAATTGAAGGCAATAGATGTTATAAAGAGTTTGATGTTTAAAGCATCTATACTGGAAAAGGCAGAAAAAGAAAGAGACCTTTAGCCTGGATGCCTCAGCTTTTCATATGGGTGGTTGACAAGCTGGGCTATAGGGTAAACCATAATGTCCCAAGCACCACGGAGCCTGGAGCCAAGAAAGGGATAATTTTAGGCAAGACCCAGTCTCCAGAGCCAAAACCACTGGCCTGAAAGCTTTTCTCAGAAGGTTTGCTGTTCCCATCACTGCTGGGATGAATTTTAACTCATTATTGATCAAGTGAATTTTAAAATCCATTTTAATTAAATGAAAGATTTCTATCATGGCTTGTTCTGTGTGGAAGTCACAAAGATGACATATAAATATATGGAAGCAGACCATGCAGAGCAGATTTGTAGCAGTTGGGCCCTAAACAGGTGAGAAAGAAGCCAACGTTACATCTGAAAGCAAATTTGTTATAGTAAATTATCTACAATAACTGTACATTCCCACTCCATTTCTGTCTTTGCTATTGGAATTTAGTCAAGACCCGCTTTTTATTTTTTACCAAAGCAAGTATTTTAATTAGGTTCTCTCTCAGACTCCAGAATGACAGGAAAAAGAATAAGAGAGCCTACTACACGCTAACTACTGAAAGCTGTGGATTGCTCAGCTTGCCTCAAACAGCCAAGTCTTAGTAGGATGAGGATGAGGGTCAGTCCCTCAGCTGAGGCTCAATCTTAACAGACAACACTTCTTTCAGACCTCAAACCACTCATATTTCCAGGGCAGGCAGGTACTTAGATCTTGCTGTACAAGACATAACAAAAAGGATGGCAAGAACCAAATAAACTCTCTAATGAAAAGGCTGACCAACAACTCCAGGTAGTCAAGCAAACTCACTCACTCCCTGCTGCACTGGAGGGAGCCTGGGCAGGCAGGTTACGCCTTCCTCTTGCAAGGAGCAAGTGTATGCCTTTGCTCCCCCACTCCCTTAGCTAGACAGGGACTATCCTTGGGTGTCTGAGGTTCCTCAGATCACATCACACAGTGGAACAAGGGTTTTATCTCATTTCAGTTGGCTGTCTGACCATGATGCTTATAAACAGGCTCCGAGGGAGCTCCACAAAGAACAGTGGACTTCAGGTTGTGCAAAGCTCAGAAAGAGCCAATCTGCATCTTCCAACACCTACGTGCTTTTAAGACTCCAGTTCCTAACATTCTGCCTCAGGCAGGAGGTCATCACTCTGCCAGTGCCATGGGTCACAAGTTCAATCCCCAAGCTCAAGCTTGGGTTCCACTGAGGTTCCAAAGTAAATCAATGGGCGGGGACTTTGTCATACACAGACAACGCTGTACAGACTCATGAGACTCCTGTATCATTCACCACTAACATAAGGCTTTTCATGTACTACAGGCTTTACAATTACTAATTCATTAACATTAATTCATTAGTCATCACACTGAGCTGAGCAGCACAGTCTTATGCCAGTTCTTTGGGTAAGAAATCAAAGGGCCAAAGGGTTAAGTGACTTGCCAAAGGTCAAAGAGAAAAATCAATAGGAAAACTGGAATTAGAGCTTAAAAATATCCAATTCCTTGCTTTGTGTTTAATTCACCTTACCTCACCTAATCAAAGGCAACAAATAAAATAAGCAAGGTCCCACAAGGCTCCTCATAGCCAGAAGAGCTTTTTTCAGCCATAAGGTCTCTCCCAAGCCCAGTTAGAATCTACAAGGCTTCATTGTGTTCTCAAGTACAATGCACACTGCAGTAAATAGGTTATTTTACAACCCTGGCCCAGTTTTCAAAGTGGCCTCAGTGTTGTGCAAAACAGTCATGTCCAACCACAAAATTACAATCAGTCTTTGTCTGAATTCAGCCTCTGTCCCTGGCCAGCAGTGGTTAGTCTGAACTCCCAGAGTCTGTGAACTGTTAGTCAAAGGTTTTTGCAACGTTTTTGCCCTGCCTGGGTTTCTCTGAATATTTATAGGCTGCTGTTCTCCAGTGACTTTCATGTTAAAACTGTGTTGGCTGGAGGGGGTGGAAAGGGGATGTAAATAACTGATAGAGTCACATGTTTTCCACTAGCCCCATTTGTTTTGCTTCCAGTAAGAGACACGTGTTGCAAGAAAACAACTGCAAGGCCTGACTTTGGGACATTTAAATTAGTATAACAGTATTTCTACACACTTGAATGTTTGCAAACATCCAGCTATTGTGAAATAAAAGTCAACTGTTTGGATATTCAAGCAGACCTGTGGAATTAAAATCTGTAGCATTGCTCAACATTTTGAGCAGGCATGAGAAATAACCCTTCAAAAACTCCTGATGAGGACTGGGAAGTATCAGCAGAAGGAATTAGCCTGAAAAATCCACGCTGTGGATTACCCTGCAATCCATGCCTCCCAAAGCAGGATCCACAAAGTTTACTCAGCGCTGTCTGGAAACTCACAGAGTGTTGATGTGATCAATGGAGAACATTAAGCACATGGTGGTTACTGTCATTGGTACTTACATAACACCAAACACTATGAAGCAATCAGAAAAGCATGCAGATTTCCAAATAACATTGTCTGCTGTGCATAAGGCACAAACAAGACCTTACATCACACATCCCTCCCGCTTCACTGGTCGCTTACATGTGGTATGTGCAGAACGGGAGGGTTTACATATTTCTTACAGGGTTATTTTAGTTCTGAGACACAATGTGGAGGTATGTCAAGCTCCAAAGAACCTCAGGTCCACATAGATGTGGATTTGCCATCCACTATAAACACATCCATGCGTAACTGAGTGTGCATGCAACCTTGCTTGTTAGATGACTTAAAACACAAACACAAAGCCAATTCTGTACAGGAGGTAAATAAACTGATGGCACAATCTAGAGCTGGTTTTGGAAATCAGGCCCTTGTGGGCTGCATCTGCTCAAAACATTCCCCAAAAGAGCAAAACAAAGGAAATATCATCCTTTCTTGTGCTGATGGCAAAATATTCTTTATCCTAAAAATTTGATGAAACAGGAGTCCATCCAAAAATTCACCCTGACTGGGGATATCTGCAAAACTCAAGTGGAAATTGCTGAAACTGTAAAAATTAACTGCTGAAAAGACATAGCTAACAAGCAAACCAGAGGAGAGAAAGACAGCCTATGGACATCTAAGTGTAACTGCTTACAGCATGAATCCACAAACGCTGATCCACACTAATAATGTAAAAGCTTCTGTTGACCCACATCCCTTGTAAAATACCCAAGTCTCTGAGGACTGCATGGAGAGTTGCTTCCTCCAAGTGTAGGTTTTTTCCAAGAGATTTCCAGTAATTCCTGTTTCTCACCAGGACTAGGAGAATTGCCTGGTTTATGGTATTTTTGTCCTTTTATATAATTGTTTTAAAATCTAAAAGCGTACAGGGTCATAAGAGGACAATATATGAAGAAAGAGTATCAGATAGGCAATAGAGTTGGGTTTGTTTTGCCTATTTATTTTCTTTCCCAAAAGTTTTGTTACTTTGAGTGTATATAACTGTTATGGAAAAACCAAATGGATTTCCAAAGCTGGCTACTGAATACTCTTTGCCTACTGCTTATATAACTAGCTGGATAATTGCATTAGAGCTTCACAGAAATGTTCTATTAATGTAGACTATATTTTGTTTTCCCTGGCAATTTTGAATGGACTGTTTGTCCCTATAGCTTTTCAGTTTTGACTGAAAAGAAAAATCTTTTTTTCCTTTGTAGCTATGATGAAAAGACAACATTTCTATGGAAATTACTTTTTTTTTCCTTTTAACAAGATCATTCCTTTAGTAAAAAATTAAATTTTCTATTAAAAACTCACAGTAGAGAAAAAGTCTTTCATTGTTTCTAGCTCTTTGCTAATTCACTTTTAAGCATATGAGAGGGGGAAAGATCTTTCCAGTTTTTGTTGTCTTGTTCTGTCCATCCTTCCTGCATGTGAACATAAGAGGATTTCAGCACTCATTAAAACTGCAATACAGACTGCCTGAAACATGAGCAGTGCAGCATATAGAGTAAAACACAGTTATATTACAATGACCTTTCATGATTATCTTGTACTCTGTCACGAGTTAAATGAGGTCATTACTGATGATACTTGCATTCCTCTTCCTTGGCCCATGACTTCAAAGACTAATGGGCCCCTTTTGTCACTGAATTCTTGTCAAAATGTTCAGTCCAATCAAGGCCCCTAATAACTGCATGCAGGGTAACATTCACAGATGAAAAGAACATGCAGACACATGCCTTATACATAATTAATCCTTCCAACGAACCTCATGAATTTCAAAATTACACAAAATGGAACAAATCCAACAGAGAGTCTCCTGTGGGCATATGAGGTCACGTATCCCGCTAGAAGGGTGAGAAAGCGTTATTCTAACATGGATACCCAGCAATGACTCACACAACTTCATTAACTGACTTATTTTCTCTTCCTTCTGTCATCTCTACAGTTAACCTGAGGTCTAACAAAGTTAATCAAGACACCAAGACGCTTGTCTATCACCCCAGAAAATGAGCACCCAAAACTATCCCTGGAGTCAAGAGAAGTCCTAGCCTTGCTATCAGCACTGCTAGCATCAAGGTGGCCAACTCTGTATCTGGCCAGTTCTAGTTATTCACACAATCAAGAAATCAGATTTCTATCCAGCAATCTTTTCTCCCCACAAATAACAGTATTGGGAGTGGGGGTGGGGTGGAGGGAAGGACTTGTTCTTGGAAGCATGTAAAAGCAGTGGTTGACAATTTTCTCTATAATGAAATGTTTGCCGGATTCAGTCCTGGCAAGGCCATGCACATGTGGCAGCCACATCAAAAGCATGGGCACTGGCATGAAGAGCAACACAGCCTGAAGTGGTTTTCTGTGCTGCTACATGCCAGCTGTGTGCTCAAACCCCAACTCTCACACTTAGGTCTGCCATCCAAGGACTTACGAGCATTGCATTAACCAACAGTTTTGTTGTATTTGTTCAGAATCAACTACACGAACCTAAACATCAGTATTTCCCTCCTCCCTCTTAATTCCACATCTATCTCTCCATGTGTTGTTACTGAGAGACATTAAAACATGCCAAACATATCAAAATTGGTATTTTACATTGATCTTTCCCAAATTTTATGGAGTTTGTTTGAAAAAAATATTTTTCTTTCTTCAGGAGTAGATAAAAAATTCCTACAAATCTCAGTATTTTCAATACAGGTAAACATCATTCTCCATCCAACTCTATGCATGCCTTGAAGCCAATCCACATCCACAAGTGTGAGGCAAAATCAAACAAAACATGTAAAAGAAAAACAAAGTGGAAAACAGTCACAAAACCAGCTCTGCACACATGAGAATTTAAGAAGCTGAATTTCTTGTAGGCGAAATAGCAGGAATTGATTTTTGAGACAGATTATCATAGAAAAGGAAGACTCCAAAGGTCAGCAAGTTCTACCCCTGCACAACAGTTGGATAAATATTTCAAGTCCATTCCTGATTGATTTCAATCTAATTTGTTGCTAAAAATGTACAGTGGAGGAAATTCTAAGCCTCCTTGGATACATCAGTGCTTCATAACTTCACTTATTTTTTCCTAATATCTTACATATATCAACTTGCAACTTTGCAGTAATTGAATCCAATTATTTTTACTTATTCCATCTGACACAGAGAAAAATGTCCACGTTTTCCTCAAAAGAACTTCTCACATACTGCAAAAGTAACCACCTCCTAAGCTCCATATATGGTACTCTTGCAAATATGTACCAGAATAAGATGTCCTCTTTGCAACCACATACCATACTTGAGTCATCTTCAGTCGGAACACTTTGACAAATTCCACATCCTTTTCTGCACTGACTTGCCAGGTAATCGTGCATTTCTCTTCTCTCTGCGTGACACTTTGCATTTGACTTTACTGAATTGCAGTGCCTTCGAGTTTTAAGTATTTCTTCTACTTATCAGAAAGGTTTGAATTCCAGCATCATGCTAAAGGACATCTGCAGCCCTTCCCAGCTCACTCTTCTTTGCAAATCTCATACTTCATCTTTTACATACATAATCCAAGATACCAACAACTATGTTGACCATATGTGAGCCAAGCAGAGTCAGCTACAAAACTACTCCTTTGATGTGCCCTCCAAGTCTGACATCACACCTTTTTTCATCATTAATTTAATGTCCATCCCCATCCTCCTGCCACCAACCATAGACCTATTTTATTGTCACTTAATCTTGACCTCATTTCCCTCCCTCACCTAAAAGATACACAGTCAAAAGCCTCAGGGAAATGGGGACCTACCATATCTATTTTTTTTTTCTTCTAACCTCCTGAGCTGGTTACCCAAGAAGGAATGACAAACTGGAGAGTCATTCTTTGTTTCAGTTGCAGTAGAATTTAGGCATTTAGCTGAAAGAGCAATCCATGCAAGTTACATCTATACATTTAGATTTTGCAACTTACTGATCTTACCTGGGTAGTTCAGGACCTGTTAGTAGGTACCTCTGTCCCAAAGCACCAGAAGAAGACCTACACAGCAACTGTTCCCCAAACATTCTTAAAAAGGTACCAATAACATTGTGTGTAGTGCAAAGTAACAACTACAGCTCTGTTCAGTGAAAAACACAGCATGAGGGGGACACTTTAGGAACAGAAATAGCATATTTTTGTGTAATTCTCTAGAGGCAGAAACACTTTCCCGTGAGTTAGGAGACATGGGCTAAAGACCTTTTACACTCAGAAAAAATTCATGCCCACATCACCAGATTATAAACTCAAAGGCCAAGGATTAGCCATGTAAATAATCATCTGCCATTGGAAAACAGTGGAATGCACAGACCATCCATCAAAGCAAATGATGGAAGTTTCATTCAGAGGTCAGAGGGCTCAGGTGGCCACTCTTAAAAAAAAATAAAGAGTGGAAAGAAAAAAAGAAACCATGGTATGGTGAGATGCTTCTGTGTCCCATTTCAGTACCAGAACGTCTTCAGTAACAAAACTGAAGGACCATTCTTGAAAGAGAGATGCTGGAAGCTCAGCATGGAAGAGGCTGAGATAAAAACATTCTGTTGGGAAGATTATTTTTCAGAGAGACTGCAATGGCAGATAACTTTTCCCAAAACCAGAATATAGCTTCCACTCCTAATAGAAATCATAGGAACTGGGTTTGGTATGCACAAACCAGTTAAAACTATATATTTTGCCCTCAACAGTTAGAAAGACAGAACTATAATCTGGAGTAACCACAAGTACATTTGCCCTGCAGCAATGGTATGTCAGTACAAGAGCCTGGAAAACAGTAGTTTTTAGTAGTCTGCACTTAAACTTGAGGTTTTCAGTTTCTTGGTGGTTAGATCCAATTCAGACAAATAAATTCAGAAAACAAACAGCAAAATACATAAAATTGGAGCAGCAGAGAGGTTAATGCACTCCATAGTTATTGTATTTGTCACCATTATAAGTGAAAAACAAAAGTCTGCTGGTACTACGCTTTGAGATGTAAGGGTTATAAAATTGACTCCAACTGGCTGTGACACTTCTATAGAAAAAGATGTTTTCAAAACAAAGTCCACCCTCTGTAGAAAGGAGACAGAAGGTCATAATCCTCCCAGAGGAGCCATAAACAACCCGAGATAAGGGCAGGGAATTTGCTGAAAGTGTGCTCTCGTGCTCAGCCCGACAGACTGTTCTACTTGTTGTCCTCTTCTGCAGATGTAACCTTGAAGGACACAGTCATGTGCCGCTGACTCATGGCAATGCTTACAAAAAATAAGCAGAGGGGTTTTTCTTTCCTCTATGTCTTTATCAATCATCTGCTTTAATTCATAGAGCAACTCCTGATCAGTTGCTGGGAACATACAAGGTCAAGTCCAGGCTCCATTGGTATATACAACAGACCTTTGCATCCTGAAGCGTTGTCCTGAATTTACAGGGAGATACTTGCACACTTTAGCATGAGATTACCATTGTCCATGGGCACCTTCCAAAATATCTGAACCAAATCCCTCCTCTTGGTGGTACATAAAAATTCCACTCTAGACATGGATTTGAAATTTTAACATGGGAAACCTGTCATCATGAGCTTGGGGAAGCAGAAGAGATGAAGAAATCACTGCAAATCAAAATTCTGGAGTGAATGAAACCAGCCTGCATGACAACCATTAGATAATCCAGCTACCTTCAAATCACTGTCCTCAGGCAAAGTACCTCCTTGTGTCTGTGATGCCTAGGAGCCCTCAACAGCTACTAACAGGTTTTAGAGGAAAACTGCTTCCACACCATGCAGCATCCTGATGAAACAGTTCACTTCGGTATTTCAAAACTGAGGTTCCACTCTCTCCACAGATATCCCAATTTGTTATTGAGATTTTATCAATAAACTTTATTTTGATCCATCTCAGTATCTTCCAGCAAGGAATATGAGCCTCAGATCGGGAAGGTCAGGTCTAACAAAAAGGTTACTTTTATAGCTGTGCTGTCATGACATAGAGAAGGAGCATCTCTTAACAGTTTGAACATGGAAACCTTGACTTCAGGATTTGTCATTTTTAAGACAAAAATGATACACTTAAAAACTGTACTTTTCAGAGATTTAAAAAGCTGAAGCCAGGCCAGGACGAACAACTGAATGTTTAAGTTCTATTTTAAAAGCAGATTTTGAACACCAATACCAGCAGAGCATTTTTCTGAGGAGTTGCATATAGACCTTAAATCATATTCTCTCCAGAGACAGATTTTCCCTTCTGCTGTCCCTCTTTTGTTAATCTTTAAGGTTAAGCAAAGAAGAGGATTAGGCCCTAAGTTTTCCCAGAGACCCTTACGAACTGCATAGTGGATGACCTCAGGAGACTTGTATGCAAAGAGAATGTCAAGATTCAACTCTTCAGCCTGGAGAAGAGCAGCCTGAGAGGGGATCTGATCAATGTCTATCAATATCTGAAATGTGGGGGCCAAATGGATGGGACCGGGCTCTTCTCAGTGGTGCCCAGTGACAGGACAAGGGGCAATGGGCACAAACTGGAACATCAGAAGTTCCAGACAAACTGAAGGAAAAACTTCTTTCCTGTGAGGGTGATGGAGCCCTGGGACAGGCTGCCCAGAGAGGGTGTGGAGTCTCCATCTCTGGAGATGTTCAAACCCACCTGGACACTTTCCTGTGCAACCTGCTGTAGGGAACCTGCTTTGGCAGGGGGGTTGGACTGGATGATCTCCTGAGGTCCCTTCCAACCCCACCATTCTGGGATTCTGTGATAACAGTTTCAAAAGATTTTTAATGGGGCCATAAACAAAGCACACCACTATGTCCAGTCTTACCAGCACGAGTCCCGTGCCTGTTTTCCACCCACAGGTTCACATGAAAGTCTCAGGAGCCTGTAGAGGCGACAGTGGCTATGAGGCAACTGTTGAGTGTTTTGTACTATGTTTATTTTGGGTGGAAAAGGTCATGTCATATAAGCAGTGACAAAATTACAACCTGGAAGTTTTGTCAGTACAACTACTCTTAACACTAGTGACTCTTGTTGGAATAGCTAAGTTGGCCAAAAATCACAAACCAGCCCATCTCTGCCCATCATGTCTCTGTTAGCAGATGTCAGTACCCTAGCACAGGCTCCCTTTGCACAACTGTAAGCATAGGGTTCCTGTTACAAACACAGCCCTGAACCAAACCTGCAATCAACTCAAAAGTCAGAAACTCTAGAATAAGAATAAAAACAAAAAACAAAGTGACTAGCTCTTTGTTTCTTTTAATTTCCCTAATGGTACCAGATTAGCTTTGGAAGTAGCTCCATGGAAAAAAGGTAGAGAATGAAAGCCTCCCAGTTTAAATTGTCAACATCTTGATACCTCTGGCAGGGATGTAACATTTGCAGAGCCCAAGAACTGGAGACCATTCAGCTGGAAAGTTTCCCATGTGAGACTAAATTCCTGCCCACTTCTATTTGAAAAAAAAAAAACCCTCTTTGACTATTTATTTATTTAAGAGATGGGCTTAGTTTTATCTTCCAGACCAAGTGCCAGTGCTCCTCATTAAGTTCTGCCTCTCAAAGTTCCTCCTGCAAATACAATTAAATCAAACCCTGTTCCCTCCCTGTCCTTAATGCTGAATGCAAAACTCAGTTAAACTGCTTCAATGCTCCACTCCAGGGCTCCCTCTGCCATGAAGGGAAAGGATGTGATATCTGAGCTATGAATCAAGAATTGAGCTATTAAGATTTTCTCAGTTTTCCATAAAGTTTGAGACTGGGCACAGTGGGGGCAAAGAACAAAGATGTTTACTGAAATGCAGCTAAACTGTTTGAAACATTTACTAACAGAAGAGGAGGGTGAGACACCTATCACTGTGCAGATTCATGGAACACAGACGTGCTTTAATAAGCATAATACTCTGTAAACAAGGGTATGAAGTAGCACATCTGGACTTATTAGCTTTTATACCTCATTCATTGTTTTGAAGACTAAAGTGACTCCTGTGCACTGGATTAAAGGAAAAAGCCATAAACATTACAAAACTAAGCATACACAGTATTCTTTTTAAGTGTTTTGGAAAGACTTTCTTCCTATAAAACAGAACAGACTTTCCAAGTCTGTTATTTCTAAAGCAAAATAGGCTCTCAAACACAGGCAGCTTCTCTGTGCTACAACTTACTCTAACAGTTCTCATCTTTCTGAGTTTCTGCAGAGCTCAGAAGGAAAAAAACTTAATTTATCTATTTGAGAATTTAGTTTTTTAGACCTTTATCCAGAAGAGGAGGGCACCAAAAAGGTATGGAAGAGGAAATAGTAAGAGTTCCACCTCAAGTACTTTCCTATATAAGCAGATTTCACAGAAGTCATTTTATCAAGGTTACGAACTGGTCTTGCTACACCTCTCTGTGTGCTTTAGCCCCGGGCTGTAAGGGAAACCCAGCCATTAGAGAACTTCAGGTTCAGGGCTCTGGGTAGAATTTGGCCCCAGGACACACTATCTTTTAAATGCTCTCACAAGACAGAGGAAGCAGGAGAGTCAAAAGCAAAAAATCTCTCCTCCTCACAAGCAAGTGGAGGTGAGTTTCCTAGTTCACTGCTAAGGAGCAACAGGGTAAATCCAGTAATCTCATTTACAGTGATAAAACATTTGCAATAAAGAATTTATCCCAAACTGAGAGCAGGATAACTTAGAACAAAGCTGACACGGTCTATTTAAGATAACAGTGATGGAAATTCATGATGTCAAATACCACCAGAGTGAAGAACTGCCAGTAGAGAGATCTCAGGGAAACTTAGGATCTGAAAAGCCTCCTGATCATGGGGGTTTTGTCTTTACTGATTGGAGAAGGATAAGAACAAGGATAATTAGCCTTCTAATTCAGGTGAATTATTTAGTGCCTAAAGGTGTGGTTCTGCAAGAGCTAAAACTCTCCTCATTCCTGCCTCGCTGTATTTATAACCCTTCCCTTGTGCTTGTCTGAATTTGCAGTGAACCAATTCAGGGAGCTAAACTAAACTAAAATTAATCACACCAAAAAAAACCCCAATAGTTTGCTGCCAGCTCAGCTCCCCGAAGAAACTCACCGGGCGCTTGACCTTATGCAAGGGAGGGGGGTGCCCAGGGCTGTGTCTGTGTGTGGTGGCACAACAGCAGCACAGACTCAAACTGGTTTAAACTATTGTGGAACCAGAGCTCAAAGCAGGTGGGATGAATCCAGGCCACCTGCTTCTTCCAGAGATTATTTTAACATCAGACTGACTTTATAAGAATGTTCCATAGATACATATGTGCATATAAACTCTTGGGCACTTTTGATTGCCATTGGTATGTAGGACTCTACACATTCATCTACCTACCAGAACATGCATGAAAATCACTAGTTTACACATAGAGTGTAAACTTTATTTGCCAAAGAGTAGTTGGATTCCTTAAAGAGTTTAGCTCAAATACATTCCACACTTCAGTTTTTATTAAAAGCAAAACAAAAGCCTATTTTCTTAAAAGAAGTTGTCTTTTCTAAAGGCTAGAGCCAAAAGAAACGTGTTCCCATTTTCTTAATAACTTTGTGGTTTAAGTAGCATTTCTTTAAAAATATTCTTTTCTAGTATTTGAAAACACAAATTCTGTATCATTAGGTCCAGACAGGGTATCTAGGACTGAAAACTTATGGGAAATTGGTTAATAAAAATTAAATGGAACTTTCATTGCCAAAATAAATAAAAAAGTAAGTAGAAGGAGATATTAAAAGATAAAAAACAGCTGTGGGGGGGAAGAATATTGAAAACATGAAAGAGTTAAACAAGTATGGGATAACTTCAATAACTTGATGCAGGAATAAATAGGCATAAACTAAAAAAAGAATATTTCAAAGATGAAATAGATAAAGAAAGAAAATCATTAGAAACCATAGAAAGAAAATGAAACCAATGAAAAGCAATGAAATGTTACAGGGAGTAGTTCAGGTTACCTACAGGTAGAGTCACACTGTGGAGAATTTCACCTGTCCCTCCTAATGGCACAGAAAGAGTAGATCCTTCTGTGCTTAAAAAAGTAGTCAGTGATGAGTCTTCAGTTAGGTATTTAAATTCAAGCCCTAATTATTACTTCTGTACAGTTTCCTCTAAACTTACAAGAAACACCCTAAAACTCAAAGAGGTAAAGCAGTTGGAGAGATTCAATTTGCAGGGGCCAGTCACGAATAGCTGCTGGTCCAACATAATGTTTCAGTTAGGGCTTCTGCTGGGTAAACAGGCACAGGCAGAAGTCTAAGGGTTGCTGAATTCAAATATTCAAAACTTCAGCTTTTGAACGCTTGTTTGGCTCCTGTAAATCTGAAGGATAATGGCCAATAACAGCATTTCTGAAGTGCTCTCAGGTGTAGAGCATCCTCACTCTAGCAGCCCTAACAGGAAGATGTTCAGTATCTCTTCTCATCTCCCATTCATCTACATTTTTAATATACACAAGCCCAGTCTGGTTGCCAGGAAGGCAAAGAAAAGGTCAACAAACTCCTTCTCTGCAAGTTAGTTTGTCAAACTCCATTCTGGGCAGCATGACTTTACATGTTAATGTGAGTGTTTGCCTCTGTGTCAATAGCCCCTATTGTGTGCATTTGTAACACAAGATTTATGGTAAAGCTTGCAACATTTTTCAGGCATAATAAGCGTTTATTCACCATCCCAGGTCTATAAGCAGAGGCCTGACAAGTAATTATTGACACATTGTGCAGAAAGAAAAGCAGTGGGCGAGCTGCTGTTGCGAATGGCAGCGTGGGTAGGGGGAAGGAGGGGCTGTGTCAAAGAAGTGACAGCCTTGGTGCCCAACATTGTCAAAGCCGACATTGACTTGCACTGTTCTGTGTGCCTGACTGTATTTGTGCTCCCTGTCACTTGGGTGTGACATGCCAAAACATGAGGAGTGCTCCTTTTCTCATGCTAATGCTTTGTAATGACAGCTTTGCAGTCCCCCCGGCTGTGTTAGTGCTCAACAAGTCAAGGTGTGACAGGCAGCAGACCCCCTTTGTCAGCGAGTGCAGTGCTGCCCTCATCCAATACCACATTTCTCCCGGGACTAAAATGGACCTAATGCCTGAGAGAGCACAGGCACCCTGTTAGCAGACACCTGGGGACAGTGACTACACGTGTACCTGTACGCACAGCCCTGAGCAGTGTGTCCCCAAGTTGCCTGCCACGCCAACTTACCGTACTGTGCTTATCCCAGAGCCTTGTGCCACCGTTAGATGAGAAGGAAATGAAATTGAAAAATCTATTCCCAAGTCATTTTTCATGAGCTGCTCCCCTCTTTGGGGTCCACAGCTGCTTTTCTCTGTCACACAGGGAACAACTTGTCAGCTTCAAGCTAAGCCTCAGAGAGCCATGCAGCAGTTTTGTGGTGTTTTAGCATAACTGGTAAACTCTGCTAAGGATTAACTCAGCCTCTGAACAGCACAAGGTATCACCAGGCAGGATTAGGATGTACTAGCAAAGCAATTGCACGACGCCCACTTAGGTTGTACTTGGCTGTATAACTGAAAGTCACATTAGCACCAAGTTCATCCAAAAAAACAAAGCAGCCCTAAAACTGTGCTTTATATGTGAAAGAAAGCTGGGCAGGAAAGGGCAGAGTTCAGGCTGCCTAGACTAAGCATTGAGTTGGCTTCATGGGATTTGGAGTTTGCAAATGGCTTGTAGAAGTACATTGAGCTTGGCTACTTACACGAAGTTTATCCAAATGATCCAAAACTCAACGATCAGCAAAGCTGGGCTAGGAAACTTGCCAGAATAGGCTTTTTCACAAGATTTGTGGCGCTTCCTCCTTCTTGTTCCCAGGCATAACCAGGAAGTGAGCTAAGTAAAAATGGAAAATATGTTTTAGAAAAGTTATGAATCTTTTTTTCAAAGGTCAAAGAAGTTGATGGTAAAAATTATGTGTCAACTTTCAGATCTTTTTTTTCTTTCTTAACCAAGTCATACCCAGCAGCTGAGTGACAGATTATTAATCTAAAATGTTAAGGATATTGATAAGAAAGTCAAAGAATGAGTTAACTAAATCCAAATGCAAAGCCATCATACTAGAAAGCGCAGGTTACCTACTGTAATTATTTGTTTTCCCCAGTGACACCACTGGGAACCACAGATCCCATTACATCAGGCATCCCAAACACACAATGACAATCTGCTCTGTACAGCTTGGTCCAAGATTTCAGCACACTAAGTGTGGGGGGCTGAGGGGGAGAGGGGGACTCAAATGAAAATTATTTTATGAATTCTATCATGGCAGAGGTTGAGATTTTCAAAGCCATCCATGACATCTGGAGACCATCGCTCTCCACAGAGGTACCGCTAGCTCATGAATTCACAGAGCCGTGCTATAATCTTTTTCCTGCCCTATCACCCCACATGTCAGATGCAGCTGAACTATGATCTGCTGAGCAGCTGAGTCAGGGAGGGAAATGCAATGGTACTGCACAGCAGGAGCGGTGACGCTCAAAGGACACTGCTCAAAGGTACTTGCCCAGCTGCAATGCAGAGTTGAAGCCCAACCCCACCACAAAGCCCAGTGAAGCAGATAGCCATTCCTGCCATGTGATTGAGCCCAGCACACAATTCCTGCACGTCTCAGCTTACAGGAAGTTCAGGTGCCTGCACTCACATCAAGCCTGAAGAGCTTGAAAAATATGGTCTTTGGCATTAACTGTGAGGAAAAGCAATGGTTTTGCCCTCTCCCTTCAATGTGCACGTATGATTACATGAGCAAAGGCTACCCAAGTAGTTCTTCATTCCCACTCCTTGGTTTACCCAATAACTCAAGGTTTCTGTACAACCTCTTTGCCTTGTTCTAACACCATGTGACCTATCTCCTTGAGATGGGCAGAGTACTTGTGTTGAAAAGTGGTTTTAGGTGCTGATCAAAGTGTTGATAAAGTCTGAAAACTTGTTTATTTTCCTATTTCATATCAGATGATTCATTAGCTCCTAGGTGATTAAATATCTGTAAGAACTTTTATTTAGTCTGAGGCAGGATTCAACTGGTTTGCACAGGAAGAGCTTTATAAAGCTTCAGCTAGATCCACAGTCTGAACAGTTCAAACAACGGAGCAATCTTCAGAGACTGATGTAGGCTAGAAACAAGCACTCCATCCATCAGGGAGCCCAAATCTCTTTCCATAGCCAAAGGCTGACCTGCATTTTCTTCTGCTCTTTCAGTCCTCACTCTTGACTAAGATTAGCCTAAGTCCAATTATCTTTCCCCATTTTCACTGCAGGTTCTGTCATCCTTTTGACTTCTGAAATCCTCTCTTTCCCAACAATCTGCTCTGTTTCCACTCTAGTGCTTCCATACACAGTGAAATTCATTTGATGGCTCTAGAGGGTCTGCACTGATATTTGCACCTTTCATTTTGCTAATTACCCTCTACTATTACCTAAAGTTTATGTTTTTCTTCCTGTAGCCTGAGCTCCACAAGCAAAATCAAAACAGCTAAGTGCCATTTTCCCCGCTCACCTCTGTTTGTGTGCCTATCTTTGCTTTCCTTGAGTCTGAATTCCCTAGATAACATGTCTCAAATGCTAGAGATTTCAGATGGGCCAGGGCCACAGGCCTCATACTGCTGATACCTGTAGCTTTTCTTGGATAGGAAACATAAGTAATAAAGAGAAATTGGTATAAAACTCAGCAGGAGTAATAGCATCAAACAGAGCTCATCTGGCCAGGGCTCATCAGAAATACAAGATTCTGCAAGTCTCCAGCAACTAATCAGTGTGCTGATACAAATCTCCTTTCAACCTTTTGGAACTTCTCTGTTAAATTGCCCTGTTATTATATATTCATTTTACATTTCCAATAAGACCCAACTTTGCAGCTCAACCTTCCTCAAGTCTGCCTAGAGGATGGCAGGTAAGGGAGGAGATGCAGTGATGTGGGGAACCTCTGTCCCAGGGAGAATTCAGTCTGGTTTCAAAGGCTCCAGCACAGCTTGTGGTTGCAGTTGCTTAGTGTGGTATTAGTCAGAACACAACATTTTCTGTAAGCAGACAGAGAATGGTGGTTTAATCAACAAAAGAAAACCCTTGGTTGTGCTTGATCTATTTTCATTCAATTAATGCAAAGGTTCCAGAACAGGAGGGTATTTTACTCCAAGTGTTACTGGGCAAACTACTTTTGGCAAGGCTTGTGTTGAACTAAAACAGGCTGGAAATGGAATGACAGGCTCCTGCACTTGTGCTGTCACAAACAGTCACATTTCACCAAGCTGCCTTGGGGGCAGCAGGAGATTCAGAATTACCAATTTTAATCAAAGACACTATGCCCCAAAGGCAACTCACCCTGCCCATCCATGGGAGAGGTGCTGCCCAGCATGGGAACCTCCAGCACACCGTGCCAAACACAAAGTCTGCTGCTTCCTTTTAGTGCAAAACCATTTGGAACATTTCTGCTTCTTTTTTTTTTTTTCTTTTCTTTTTTTTCCTCTTTTTACAAGTGATGATGTTGATGGATGAGTAAGGTCCTGTACGTGGCAGCCCCGAGATACACAAACACGCTGCTCAGTGAGGGTCAGCCTGTGATGTCTATGCAGTAGCACTAATGTTTTAGGGCATTGTTAAGGGAGATTGCTTTTCAACAGGCTGACAGCGTGCAGCTGCTGAGCTCCTTGGAAGCCTCTTGGCTCTACGCTCCCAGGGGAACAGCAGCATGGTGAGCTGACATCGAGAGCCACATGAACTCGAGGGCAAGAAACATGCTTTCCAAATAATAGGGATTTGCAGGGAATTTTGACAAATGCATCCACCTATTGCCTGAGACGTCAATAGAGCTGAGGTGGGACAAAGCTGGCAGACAGTTGCCCAACGTTGTTAGGCCAGTGATGGATAGCAGTGCCAGAGAGGTGGCCATGCAGGACTGAGGTGGGGAGAAGGGGATGTAGGAGAGTGTGATGTCCAGGTTATATGTGTGAATAGCACATATAACCATTCATCTTCAGCAACTAAAGTTTGGCTTTTGGTGGTTAAATTACCAAAGAGATGGTTAAAAGCAAAGCCCAGGGAACATTACACAAAGTCTGTATTTAGTTTGTCTGGGCTTAAACATCAGATTAAACCATTAAAATGTTATTTTCAACTCCAGTGCTCACAAACAGTATTATGTTTGCTAATCATTAATAAAAACCTGCAGCTGAACACTCCCGAAAGTTTCGCCCCTCCTCTGGATTTTGGTGGTGCCAAAAGTCACCACCTCCATCAGCACGGTGCCCTGGTACAGACTGTAAAGCTACAGAGGAAAACCAAAGCAAAGCAAAGCAAGCTTTCCCCCAAAAGCTATGACCTGTATAAGCAAGCAAGAAGTGCAAGAAGGGATGTAGAAGGCAAGAACATTTGCAAAGCAACACAGGGGGAGGAGAATCAAGAACAACACCCAGTTCTTCCAAATCTGAGGTCAAACCCATGCAGTCATGTGCACACAAAGGCACAACCATGAATGCATTCAAATTAATTCTGGATTCAAACTGGATAATTATTGACATACTGGAATAATTTCAAAATCAATCTTAAGAAAATTCAATGGCCAGATTAATCTTAAGAGAAATCCAGAGAAACTATGATTCAGCATACATTTAAGGTATCCTCCTGACTTCATCTCTGCCCTGGAGTGATGCAAACTGCTTTGGTTAAGGCATTTTAGTGTTTTGGGCCCATATTTACTTATGTTTAGTGACACTACGCTTTTTCTTAAAAAAAAAAGAAACCAAAAACAACAACAACAACACTAATTTGAGGGGGTCTGGTTCCAAACTTACTTGTACGAGGTTCACATTTGCCACTAACTTTTAGATACGTTTTCAGGAATACTTAAGTCAGTTGCTGGTTCATATTTCACACTTGAGAATGAGAGGATCTCCAAGAAAACAGCTATTTGACATACTAATATTCTGGCCTGGAAACACTCTGATCTGATCCAACACTTCCTGTCAGAGGTTTTTATTTTGGGTGTGAGCTATGGCAGTGATTGCTCCATTGCTGAAGCCATCATAAGCCCAAAGGACATATATTACATAGCACTGAAAGTCGTCTAGTTTACAGGTAAGAGCCATTTGAACCTCCACCCAGATCTCTATGAGCACAAGATCAGACCCTCTGCCAACTGCAGAGGGAGGGTCCATTACCCAACAAAAACAGCCAGCACAGCCTGGCTGGCCTCTCCAGCTTTGAGGGTGCCTGGAGAATAACTTTGGCACATAATCAATTGGTCCTAAACCCTGCCTCAGAGCAGTATATGATCATGATTTGAGCAATCACGGTGTAGTTAAGTAGAAGCAAGTATTCGTGTCAGGAGAAGGAAGATCAAGTGTCCAGCCATAAATATCTAGTAGAGATAGTGATATTCCAGTTTCTTTACTAACACATTGATTTCTCAAGGAAAGAAACCCATTCTGTCAGCCCTACAAGTGCTTTTTGTAGCCCTACACTGTTGCCAGGCTTCATTTTTCCATTCCTTTTAATTACACCACAATTTAACAGTAATCAGCAAGAGGCCTTGCAGAGAGGCAGCATCTTTTAGGGTAACTTTAAGAGGTTATAAACTTGCAAAGACCAATTTTATCAACACTGAACGTAATACATCTCAAGTTAGCAGCCTTCCAAGTCCTGCTGAGCTATCCTATTTTCCAGAAAGCAAATGACTTTGAAACGTTCTCTTCATCTGACACAGTTATCTGGCATCTATTTACATGCAAATATAATAAAGTGATATTTGCAGTAAAGACAAGATCACTCTAACCTAGCTGTCATGGAATGGGTTTCCTCTTAGCAATTCTTTTTTTTCTTTAAATAAAATTATTCTAAAAATATTTTAGCATGTAACAGGTCCTTGTTGAACAGGCCAGGCCAATGAGTCTAGGAAAAGGAAAGGGTACCAGACAAACCACTTTGGCTAATGTAATCTGGACAGATGAATAGCTGATCTATCTTTAGGCTGATCTAGTTTCCATCAAGTTCAAAATAAGGGAAGGCTAATCAAGGACATCCTTCCCCTCTCATCATTATACTTGTACTTTATTCAGCACAGTCCTCCCCTCATGCCTCTATGGAAATATATATTAAATAGCCTAAGTTTTCCAACCATAATAATTCACTTGTAAACTTTTAGGAAATTCCATTAGTACCAGCTCTCTTTTAATTTAGCTTCACAACATCTGGTGACACAACAATAGTATCACTCACAAAAAATCTTTCAAGTTGAACTTCTAGTAGGTTTTTAGGGAAGACAAAGAGACATCATGGGAGAACCAAACACTCATCAGCACACAGCAAAAGTTGCAAATCACCCCAGGAATTCCAGGACAATTAAAACCATTTTATATTTTTTTTCCCTCTAATTTATGACAGCTGAAACAACTGGTAGCATTAGAAAACAGACTGATTGGTCAAAAGTAGTACAAAAGGCCAGTTTTGTTCCCATTGAAATAACTGACAAAACTCCCCTTGTCTTCAATAAGCCATAATTTAGATTCTAATTCTTGATGATAGCATGGTTTGAAGGCTTGCCATAATGCCTTCCTTTACATCCTTCTGCTTCTGAAAACACCCACACACCGATTATACACACAGTGGGACTGGGCCAACTTCCACTCCACCCCAGTAGTATTGCATAATTACCCCAGTGCTGCCCTGCTGTTAACCGAGAGCCTCCGTGTTAAACGCTGTTTCACTACAACAATTTGTTAATTATTGCTAACTTAACCCATGCCAGCCTGAGGAATTCCAGAGTAACAGTGCAATTCAAGCTTCCATCTGATCCAACCTCCCAGCTGCAAAAAAAACAGCTCCACGTTCCACACAGTTCCTTTAAAAATGACACTAAAATGACACAGACATGGGAATTAATGTTTCTATGCTTATCTCTCTCTTCAGTGGTTGTTCAGTCTTCCTGGCTAGGGCAGTTCCATATACATTTAAAATATCAATCTAATCTGCCCAAAGAGCTATTGATTTATCAGCTCCATCTCAGTGTCGCTATTGAATGTGTTCAGAAATCTGCCAAACACGTCTCTCCTTCCCACTACTTCTATCAGTCCCCCAGCCTCAATGTCAGCTCATCTATTGATCTCAAAGCAGTTCAGGTCTTCCAGTCTACTGGCTCTCTCTCCTCTCTTCATATTGTAGATGCGCTCGTAATTGGCACATGAAATTTAAGGGTAATATTAGCGCTCCCTCTCCAACAACATTCATCTTAACAGTCCACTTCCTCTGAAATAAAATTGATGCAATGAAACCAAAGGGAGGGTGGGGATATGAAGAGAGAGAATGATTTTTAAAAGGTATGTGAAATAAAGAAGAAGAAAGCCTATCTTCCCCCAGTGTATATTCTTCTTATCAATTACAGTGAGTATTTTGAAGGCTAGCCTAAATTTGCTGGGCATTCAGTTTTTACTAAAAGTCAAAAGAAGTTCAGAACTTCCTTCAGGCTACCTTGCACAATTCCAGCTCCCTGTGCTAGAGCCAATCCCATCCTTTCTCCATTAGCCTGACCCAAGGCCTTTTGTCTAGAAATCTCTGGAGACATGCTCATCTTTCGGTCCACACACTACTTTTGTAGATCAATTCCAAAAATACACTTTTGCCACAATTCATGCAAAATATGCAAAAAATATACTGCAAGGCAACTTGAGGAATAGTCCCCATTCCACCAGTGAATGGCTGCTCTTTGTGAGTGCAATTAATCTCTAAGTAATGATTATTCCCCACTTGCCCATGCGTTCTAGTCACCTATTGCTTATCTAAGAACCTTCTGCAGGAGCACAACTCAGAGAGGGGAGCTGTCATTTGTTTCCATCTGTGCTGCTCTGTGAAGGCATCTGGAAACTCGACACAGCAGTACAACACGGCAATCCCAGCAGGAATGAGCATTTACAGGACGTCTTTCATACGTTATTCTGCTGATAACAGAGAAGTGACTCGAGGAACCAGCTGACAGGCAAACAAACTTGGCTTAACCTCCCCTGCCAAATTCCGTTTTCATGTTCAATTCTGGACTTCATTAAAAGTCTAAAGTCTTTTGAAACTTGAATTCAGTTGACCAGATTATTCAGTAGTGGGATTTCCTACAAGCAAACCCCATGTGAATGCAGGCTTCATTTCAAGGAAGCATTTCACAAGCTAATTATTCTGCTTGCAAACACACAGAGGGCAACAGCCACTTGGGTAATGTCCCCAACAGCCCTGTGACTAGAAGAACATGCACTTTGGGCAATGCTATGTTAGAGAGGCAAAGTGTTGGTATCACCACTGTGTTTGTTTAACAACAGCAAAGACTGTGCCCTCCCACATCTGTCTGGGAGACTAAGCAAACCAAAAAGTACCTGGAACTGTTGGAATAGTTTTTAAAACAAAATAATACATTTGATTAAATTATAGAACAAACACTTATAAAAGTGAAAATTAAGGAACTTCTGTTTCTAAAAACCATTAAACAATTGCTTTTACTATACTGAGATGCAATACAGTCAGAAATTAACAGGGAAATGCACTGTTGGTATTCAGTCTCATCCATGTATATTTAGATTTTATTAATACAAACACTAAGGATACTGTATTCAGGTCTGTGGGGTTTTTTGGTTTTGGTTTTGGGTTTTTAATTATACTGATAATTTTAATGAAGACTCAAGTTTAACTTGTACAAAGATTACTTTCACTGGAGTAAATATGTCACTATGAATACAGATTTGAACACATCTTTAGAAAGCAACCTTATATGAACATACCTGTAAAGGAGAACTTAAAACTATAACAGCACATTTAAAGTAGCATGGTTTTCCAGTACAGGTAATGCTGTAAACTATATTTATAAGCTCTGTCTTCTGCAGAAATCCTGTGCTACATTGGGTTACACACAGAGCTCCTCACAGGACTGAGGTCTCCATCAAGCAGTTTATGTACATTAATAGAAAGCTGTTTACACAGATGCAAGAGGAAGCCACAGAGGTTTAACTGATCCTAAATTGTGTCTTAGCTCTGCTTTTCTTCAAGTAATTAAAAAAAGAAAAGGAAAGAATTGGGGATGCAGTTGAAAGAGAATGAATTATAACAATGGCAACAAAAGCAAACTTTGGATTAAAGGTAAAAGTTTTGATAATTTCAGCATCCCCTCTTCATGACCATACAGGAAAATAACAAAGTACTATCTATTGTTTGTGCTTTACTGTTTACCAGAACAAGTTCTTATCAATACAGAGTTACAAGGAAGAGTATTTTGGTAACCAGAAAAGGTCTGACCTGGAAGGGAAACTGGGAGAGAGAACAAGAGGCATCTCGTTATCTCAGCAATAGTGACCAGCCACTCCTCCCTCCCTCCCACGGGAAGCACAGTGCTAAAGTGGACCAGATCCACACTTCTAACTGGTGACTGTCCAGTGGATAATCCAGCAACAGCCATGACCCAATATCTACACAAGATGTATTACATGTCTGTACCACCTGCTTTCTTGCCACTTCATACAGATTTTTATCAAAGGACTTCTACATTATGTACCCCTGGGTGGCTCCTCTGGTTCTCCATATCAGTTACTGCAATGGAACTAAGCTCCATCACCTGGAAGGAACTTTACATTTCTTTAGGCTTGTCAGCAGCCAGCTCCACCACCACCACTCCTCCACTAAACCCCAGAGAGATGACACCTACCATCTAGCATATGACTTGCCTGGGCATATAATGAACTTTAAACAGAGGAAAACTTGAATAACATTATAAAAAAAGAAGTGGCCAGGCAATAAATATTTACATTGCATTTACAGTGTGTCAGCAAAATAGAAAGGGAAAAATTAAAACAAGCAATAGTAATCAAGGATTTCAGGCCCCCAGCCCAGGCAAGAGGCTGGAGCAAAAGGATGTGTTGTGCTATGCTTGGCAGAATCACTCGTGCAAAAGGTTCCCTTTGATGGTTTATTTACAAGCCAGGGTTATAGTCACAGATGTTCTACCTTTTCAAAACCTGCTCTTCTGCTCCTGCTGGGCATAAGGAGGTGGGTACAAGGCCTGGTCCTGCAGGGAAGCAGCAGTGCTTGGCTCTTCTCTGAGTACACTCAACTACATAGAGGTCCAGGTCAGAACTCCATGTTTGTGAAAAGGTTTCATTGAAAAAGTTCAAGTATTTGCTTTTTTAGCTTTTGTGGCTTATGACACCTACTTAGAAAATGGAAAATAACATTTTTTCCCCCTTGAAAAAGCATGCATACTACTAGACTACCAGACACAGGGATCAGAGCTGCCCACAGGAACTTCAATCCTATTCCTCGGTCTCCCCTTGGCTGACTACACATGTCCTTTGCAGTCACAGGGAGGGTGACAGCAGCACAGCAATGCAGGAGGGCCCAGCTCTGCCCCACCTCCCTGCCCAAGTTTTCTCCACAGCACCAGGACTTCCTTGTTGTCTCCAGTGAATCTGTGCTCCCACATCACATCCTGTAAGGAAAGGCTACCTCAGGCCCATTGGCAGGTTATAGACTCAGAAGGTAGCAGAGAACCTTGCAGCAGAACTGAAATCCAAAACTAGCTTTTCCAAGCCCAAAGTTTATATTTTTTGCTGCATCATCTTTCCGTCATACTAGCTAAAATTCCTCAAGTCACGTCACCTTTCTGTTTTTAGTCTGACAACTCCAAAAGGGGAATGTAATTCCTTGAGATACAGAACTAATAAAAGAGGCAGCTGACCCTGAACAAACTGAAAGCCTCTTTGCATAGGATAAACCTTTTGTTTATCTTTGTGAGGATTCTGGGACTTGGTAAAAACATGCCCCAAGTGAATTACCCTGTTATTGTAAGGTAATGCAGCTAATGCTGCAAACCTGGTTGGACATGAGTACAATCAATAGAGATAAGCAGAAGCAGCAGGCAGATTTGTTGAATAAATGAATTCTTGCAAGTTACTTGCACAGCTGCTCCATCAATGACAAAACTCCCATCGATTTCAGTGGGAAGTAGGATCAGGCCCTGATTTCTGACACTGCCAATATCAGAAGTTTGTTATATACCAGGTGATACAGAATTAATTAGAAAAAAAAATACTAAAAAAACCTCTTTGCCCCCAAACTCCCACGTACCCCTGCCCTACAATTAATCATCTCTGTTATTAACCTTTCCCCCAAACTGTAAAGCCACAGAGCAGAGTGGCAGTGCCAGCATTCCTGTTAAGATCTCACAGACCTTATTAATAAACTTAATAGAGGCATAGGAATATTTCAGGAGTGTGCTGAGTTACAGATGAAGGAAGGGCTTTCCTTTGGGTGTAATTTTGTGTTCTTGCTTCACACAGAAGTAATGTATTTATTCCAGGGTCTTTGTTCTTTTGTTTTCCTTTTGTTTGTGGGATTTTTTTTTTGCTTGTTTATTTGGGTTTTTTTAAGCACTCAGTTATGCTCCTTTAGTGATATCTGCAAACTGATGAACACAGGGCTGCCCACTCTATCAGCTGAAAAAGAGCAATTAAACCCAGGATTAACCAACTGGCATAGTGAAAAGATTTACTCCCTCACTTTACAGGTCAAGCGTCCTTGGGGCTGGAGAAATCTTTACTTGTGCCCTGAAACTGCTTCTTCCACAGAAGGAGGAGGCCAACACAGGCAATAGCCATGGGCTACAGCCAGCAAACAGCCCCTTGCCTTTGTAGACATAACTATGTAGAGGAATAAGTTATATCCCTGTTTAAATGGGTGTAAACCTAGAACACTTAGGGTTTCTCTAGCTTTCTAGCTTTGCCAATGAAATAAAGTCCAGACTATGAGTGCTTGAACATCTTGCCATGAGTAGAATGGCACATTTAGATGAAAAAGAGCGTAAAAGTAGAGAGTTTATTACTACTACCTGCCCAGTTGATGACTACCTGAATAAGAAGGGAATGAAATAAAACCACATAATCTTGTCAGAAGAGAAAAAGAAATCTCAGAAAGTTCCAAGTCACCATTCAGAATACAGCTTCACACAGAGACTCTTGAAAGCACTCTCCTCCCACTTAAAACCTCCCTCTTGCTGATGAAAAAGCATCTCTCTAGCAACTATAGAAATCAACTCCCTGGAAGATCAAAGTTAATATACTTTTCAGCTGTCTAACACAATGCAACAACCAGAACAAACCTGGAGTTAATGTGGAACTCCCAAGCAACAGGACACAAGAGGATGCAGCAGATGCACAAGAGTAACAGAGCACTGAGGGACCACCAGTGCATTGGATGGACAAAACAACTCTATTATTCCAGAGTCTGAAGAGTAAGCCTTCACTAAAATGCATTTAGTATTATCACATCAAATGCTGCAGCTGATAAAAAATAAGCTTAGGACAGACATTTCAAAACATCTGCATCAGCCAAACAGTTCCTAAGTCTGAGCCACAATCCCCATCATATTCCTTAGAAGCTGAACTTGGCTAAAGGTGAGCATTTCTGAAAAGGCTTGAGAGATATCTAACACTAGAAACCCAAAATTTAGTACTTATTTTAATGCCATTTGACATTTCCTTCATTCTTTTATTGGTTTCCTTTTCAAGTTATCAGATCTTGCTAGGAAAAAAAAAAAAATCATCTGGAAGCAGTGTGAATGTGAAATAAATGGGGTACAAAAATAGAGGCTAATAACATACTTTGTACTATCCCTAGGGCACAAGGAGATGTGTCCAGCAGTGTTTGGATTAAAAATAACATTTTGAGGCAATATGAATAAATCAAAACTATCAAAATGCAGTTACTTTAATTCACAGTTGTAATGTATTTATTTATTTCAATTACACCATGATGGCTTTAGTCCACTGCCTAGTTAATAAAGTGAATTAGATAATGTTAGTGCAGCAGTTAGCACTAGAATTTCCTATTTTTTAAACAGTGTCTAAGATCTATTTGTCAGGAAAGTGTTACTGCTTGCATGGAGAGATTCAGTAACAGTCTGGTGTGTTTATAATATGATGGGTCAGGTTTTGATTCTTTTTCTTCCCCCTAGAAAGTGACCCAGTCTAAAAGCAATTCCACTATTTCAGAGAAAGTAATTCCTTAAGGATTAATCATGACCAGCCAGTACTTTTACAAACACATCTGGTTTTGTCTACACAAAACAATATTCTATTCAAGACTTTGCTAAATGCTATTCACTGCCTTTCTTTCAACATGGACTGCTTTTTATAACACAGAAAGGTTTTGCTCCAGAACACGTGTTATCTTTCTGAGAGTTTGTCAACAGTCTTATCTACACTCTCATTCTGGAGGAGAAACCATACAAAACCAGCAGGGTCTGAGTAAAATCTACAGTGGCAAGAACCCCAGCTACTTGAAAGAAGTATCTGTACAAAACTCATGGAGATGTATGACTTCCTACACAGCTACACTTAATATATTGGGCTTTTATTTAGCTTCTGGAATTCAACACTTTGTTATACTAGAAAACAGATACTTCCTTTTTCTTCCCCTGAATGAAAGACTTCTTTAGAGAAATTTTTTTACAGTAGAGATACAGTTCAGTATGTAGAAATTTATTTTAATCGACTTTCTGTAGTGATGGCCAAAAGTAGTACTCTCCACTAGGAAAGGTTTTACATAACGTAATCACACGTATAGGAAAGGAAACGGAATTGAGACAAGAGCTGGGAAATGTTATGACAATCTCTGCCAGGCTGAATTTGCACATTTTGACAATTAAGCTTATTTCTTCAGACACTCTATTTACATGCTGTTTCCTTCTTTTTAATTATTACACACACACAACACATGAACAGTTTCTTTGCATTTACCTTTTTCTTGGATGTGCAAGAACTTGAATGGGCTCAGAGGTCCTTGATGGAAGTTGCACATCTTATTAACCAGTTATTAATCAACTCAATTTGGAGGAAAGCAGAACCACTATTCTAAACACTGATTCCTGACCAGGACTGCAGGAGAGGGGCGTGCTCAGATACATGTAGGGTGCTTACAAACAAATCTCAACCCAAAATCTGTTTGTTTGTCTCTCTTGATAATCCTCCTCTTTTAGCTTGTGTAGACACAGACAAAATAGAGAGGGAGAAAAAAGGAAAAGCTCTCATTTATCTCCACCTATCAGATTCTTTCAAACATGAAAACAACATTAAAAATGGATGTATAACCTATAGATTACCAGAAACTATAGAGCATGGATGAGAGTTGTCTCTCTACCATCCATCCTACAGCCTTGGAAGAGTCCATGCCATTTCTACCACTTGTGTGCCAGTTCATGAAGCCTCCCTTCCTCTGCTTCTTTCTCTGTACACTCTCACATCCACACACACTCAATTCTGTCCTCTGAACTGAAGCAATGACCCATTCCTTGTGATTAAATTAGCGTAAGTAATAAGATATCATAGAGCTGATTGATTTCCCAAGCAATAGTTATTAACCAGCTCAATTCAGAGGAAAGCAGAGCCATTATTCTAACCATTGATTCCTGACCAGGACTGCAGGAGAGGAGCCTGCTCAGATACATGTAGCATGCATACAAACAAATCTCAATCCAAAAGAAAAAGGAAAATGGGAGGCTCCCAGTCCCAGCTGTCTACACAGAATCAGTTTCCTGTTGGAAAACAAGAGACATGCTGAAGGATAAAAGAGGACTATGAGAACGCCGTGCTAAAGGTGCCACAATTATGCATTTGCTTCAAGGCAGCAGAAACTGAAATTTATTTCACTCAGGCAGCTGAGTGAAAACAAAGAGCTGTTTGGGAGCCTAGGCTAACCAAACTGGGGAGCTTCACCTATTTGCTCAAGGCTGACTCCACTGATAATGGACACAGCTAGCCTATCTCATCTGAAGACCTCCTGGTTCTTGTAAGGCAGCTAGAACTTACCATGTAGAGGGGAAATGTAAGTTTAAGTGACAAAAAATACACAGTGTGGGTAAGCTCAAAAAAGGAGACTGGTACAGACTACAGAGAAAGCCATGGCAGAAGTCACAGCAAGTTTGCAGAGCCAGTGAATGAAGCAGTCATACATTGAAGCTATTAGAAACACTAAATAGTAACAAAAAGCCCCACAGTAGTTCAATTATACTGCCATCAGTTTCAGTTCTGGTCCAAATAGCTCTCTCCTCTTCTAGAATTCTAAATGAGATGTATTACACTTTAAAGAATCTGTATGAGTGTCTGTGTGCCTATGGGACTTTTTCAAGTCACTTATTTGTCTGAATGCCATTGATTTTTCTCCTAATTGTTATTCACTATGCTAATTTCCCTCACAAATCTCACATGCTATTGATCAAAAAGTAATAAACTCTCCAGCAAACAAAACAAGCATTATTGCAATGTTGGGAAAACATCATTTAATATCAATACCATATTTACAATTATCTTTAACCCAAATTTCACCCGCAATGCAATGCATAATCAGAATCAGAGAGCTACAGGCAAAGGGGTAATATTAAAAGACTCCCACTAGACTATTTTCTAGTAGATTATAAGAAGGCTGAAACAGGACAATCTCAAACTAAGATATACAGTTAATGCTATAAATAAATGCTGTGGAATAAAGTGTAGCCTCCCTAGTCTGTCTCCCTTCTTCTGTTTTTTGGAGACAGTCACCATGAAGATAAAACAGAAGTAAAGGCAACATCAGTATTTGTGCCAAAACACCAACCTATGCAGGATCAAGCCTCATTTAAATTGTGGTTTGTGCTTTTTTTTTTTTTTTTTAAATTGCCTTTTTGATAAGAACATACTGGATTCAATCCAGTTTCCAGTACATGTCTGCTGATTTTCCTCCTCTTGAGTGGTAATGGTAGTAGCAACTAAGTGGTAGCAATTTATGATCATTGCAGTCTTGAACCTTGTTCCAAACATTATGAAATCCCCAAAAATATCAGTCTTCCTTTTACCCCCCTAATTTTCTGGATTTTGTCTTTAATTTCTTATTTTCTTCAAGTTAGCTTGAAAAAAATTACTCCTTTTCTTCTCTAACTTAATTTCAATGCAAACTCTAGGCAAGTTACTGCAAAGTCAATGAACTCAACCTGTTATAAAGTACAAAGGGGAAGATCAGGTCCTGTAGGACAGCAACAAACTATTCCAAATTTGGATGGTTAAGTCAGATTTTTATTAATCCAAATAGAACACATTCAGCTCTTCTTTTGTTTCCTCTATCCCCAAAGTATTTCTTGGTAGAAAATTGACTGTTCCTGCTTCAGCTCACTGTGCACATTTCTGATTAACTCAGATGAGAACTTCAGCCTGCACTGGGTATAGTGAACTAGGTTTGATTGCTGACTGCAGACAAAAAGGCATCATTGAAAGCAGAGATATAACAAATCTTAAAGGTTGGAGGGTAAGGCAGCTAGACAAGAGCAAGCACACACAACTGGATGCTAGGACCAAGACACATAGTTGTGGGGAACTCAAAATTTGGTTGAAACCCCAGAAGATATCTTTATTTGGCACCATGGCTCATCTTTCTTTCAAACATGAGCATGGTCTCTCATATTTGGGTCTGAAACTTCAAAATTCATAGGGTTTGGATCAAATGTTCCACTTCAGCCCTACTCTAAGGGAATCTAAGGTTCCCAGTTATTTTCCTATAGTTTTCTCTTCCTGCCCTCTTTGGACAGTTTAAAATCTATCTTTTACTAGTCCAAGCACATTCAGATTCAAAGATATTATTTCCAAGTTGCATATTTCCAAGAGCTACATGTCACAGAACGTGACGAACACAGAAATCTGTAGCGTGGGTGGATTTGTGAAAGAAGAGCTTTTGAGTGTGGCCTGCCATTCAACTCTGCACCTGGCAAAGAGTGAAAACAACCTCAGCAAGCCAACTCAAACAAAACAAAAAGCAGGAATGGAATCAGCAATCTCAGGGCAACTCTTGCCACAACCCTCCTAAAGTTTCACAAATCCCACATTCCCTCCAGCTGGAAGAGCAGCCAGGTTTCTGTCACTAACCAAAGCCACCAGCATTTGTGTGACTGGCCATCTCCCCAGTGAGGATTACTGAGGTAACAGGCCAGTTCCCTCACTGGTGTAAAGTGGCATCACGCCAACCACGACATACCAGCTAAGGATCCAGTCCATGGTTTTTTGCATCTTAATAGGCAGAGACTGAATTATTTTGTCCCTGCAATTATTTCTGACTAATTTCTGCCATTACACATCTTTGTATCCAGCACACCCCTGGAGAAACGTAGATGATTTCTCTGATGATAGCAAGCTGAGGCGCCAATCAAAACAGAGGTTATTAATATAATGCTGAAAAACATCTCTAATTAATTGAAAAATATTTGAAATTCACATTCTGCTCCCCACACACCCACTTCAGTAGAATTTTGAAAATAAGTCAATTTTTGGAACAATCTGCAAATAACTCTATTAATAACATTCAGTAAATTGATGGCACACCCTTCCGTGGATGGCTGCGTTCACTCCTCACTCCATTTCAAAACCAGATGTAGTGGAAATAAGCAGCCCAAGAAAGGGCAGGGAAAGGTTTTAGATCCAGGGAAAGACTTCCATATGATATTGGTGAAAAGACTTGATTTAGTGAGAAGATCAGGAAGAGTGAGCAGCACAGATTATAGCGCAGGTTTATAACATAAAAACAAAGGGACATCAGGTAAAGGTGAATGAAAACAAATTCAAAACCAATTAAAGAAAAAGAAATTCTGTTTCCTTTGCAGCTCACAACCAAGTTATGGAGCCAATTGCCTCATATAAAATATCACTGATTCAATTATTTATAAAGATCCAAAAAGGATTAGTCAGAGGCATTGGTAATCAAAACAATAAGTTACAACAAAAAGATAAAAATATGGTTTGGTACATGCTAAGTATTAAATGTCTGAGATAAAAATACCTCGTGTAGAATGCAATTCCACAGTTGTAGGGTATCATGTAGGGTTTCTTCTGAAGTGTCTTGGAGGCAGAAATAATATTGAATGAGAAGGCTTAAGGATCAGATTTGCTGAGGCAATTTGTAATTTCTTATTTAGCAGTTCAGAGGACAACAGGTGAAGTAGTGTGATGGTCCCAGTCTGGGAGTCACTGGAACTGGTACTAAGAGCATTTTGAGCAAAGATGTCAGTGAATAAGGATTAGACACCTGAAAATGAAGCATTCTGTTTCGATGGATAAAAGGAGTCATGTAATGGAGGAAGCTGAGGAATGTGTGTGTTGCTGCTACTCAAATTGTGTCCAGCACACAGACAAACACGAGATTTCTGTCTCCTGGCACCTTCTGTGTACACTGAAACTAAGTGGGAATTTGTAGATGTTCAAATACTGCACACATAAAGCCTATAAACACACACAGCCCCTTCTCCTCTGCAGCAAAAAGTCCATATCTCTGGTTCACAATATCATTTCCCCCAAAAAAATGGTGTTAGGCTGCCAAAAAGAAGGAAAAACTAAAGATGGGCTGGAAAGTTTCCCTGTCCTGCAGAAAACTGAGATTAAAATTAATAAATAAATAAATAAATAAATCTCAAACTAATTGTGCGGTGCAGAAAAAGACATTCTGGGTTTTCTCCTCAAGAGCCACAGACAAGAACCTGGTGGTCAGAGCATTTGCCACAGATACAGAGACTTTGGGTCACATCTTTTTCCTGCTTGATTGAGTCTCTGATCAACTAGGCTTTCATTTCAGTTAAAATATCTCACCTTTCCTGATATAGCTTTCCTGTAAAAGTGTCATCAAAACTGTTAAAGCCTTGGAAAAAGTTTGAAATTCAATGAAAAATTTCATTTCAAAACCAAGGCTTTGCTTCAAACAGAGAGCAGCCAGCTTTCACGAGGACAAAAGCTCTGACACACAACTCAAATATTTTGCTTTTCTTCCTGCACCAAATCTGGATACACAAGAACACTAACTATGCAGTGTGACAACTTTTACTTCGCTTAACAGCTTGTTCACCTTCAATACTGTTCTCTCCAAATTGCTATGGGCTATAGGACATGATCAACAACAACAAAATTAACCTAGCTGGTGAAAGCACCACCAAAAAGCCCTCACAGAACTCATCCTGAGATACGTATTTATGAAATGACACATGTCCTTTTCATTCTTCTAGTTATAAAGTCTCCTCACAGTGTGGGGTAAGAGCAACTTAGTGTATCAGAACCATCTTCATGATCAAACTTTCCTAGATATTAGCTCAATTGATGAGTTTTCCTTAAGCAACCACAGATTCTCATTACGTTATTCACCAAATGGTTCAAATAAGCACACACAGTCCAGATGAAAATAGTTTCTGGTAACTTCTGCTTAAAACATTCATATTTTATGTTCAGCCACTAAGGGTCCTCCTGAACACTGGGTTTTGCCCAGCAATGCTGCTATTACCTAGTTGCAGATGATAATGTAAATCTTGATGTTCACAGCGCTCCTCTGGCTTTATGAGCAGTTCTGAGGTGTGTCTTTTTGTGGCACAGAATATCCCAGCTAAAGAGTCAGTGTTGAGATGGACACACACCAGCTCTTCCCATTCATGCCACGTTCACTATTAGTAAGTGAATAATAAAGTTTTTTTGGCTTTTTTGGTTTTTTGGGGGTTTTTTTGTGTTTTTTTTTTTCATTGGAAGTGGCTCCCAGTTACATCATAGTCATGCCTACAAGTAATACATTCTTATATTTGTGGAAAATTTGGTACAATAAAAAAGATCCAAAGCTACTTATAAATGTGTGACAAATTATCATGGAATAAGTTTTAGGGCTACACTCACAAAAGCAGAGGAAGAACAGTACATAGTGACACAAATTTCTATTCAAGAAGGCCCTGCTAGGTAAGGTGCTCATCAGAAACATGGGAGACACCTGGTTTGTCTGCCTAAAGGAACATGAACTGTCAACTCTCACCACCCAGGTCTGTATCCTATCTCCTGTGTTACAGGGTGGTTCATATGAAAAGTTCTCAGTCTTTCTTGTAGATCTGGCATCCTTGCATTGACAAATGTGCTGTGTCCCAAGAACTGCAGCCCAGGTGTCCCACTTGCCAGATGAAAGTCTCCAGCTTATGTTACAGAATGAGCTTTACACCCCTTATAAATGAAAACCCAGTGCTAGTAGAGGAAAGGCACAGCATTTTCCACCAAGCAATGGTTAAAGTAATCTCCCAGGAAGCAACATCACTTTCCCTGAAGCAGAGGAAGAAATCAAACATGGATCTCATGCATCTATTGTTCAGAAAGCCTCTCCCCCTTCCAAGAAATATGCAAGTATTTAATGTCTTATCAAAACAGTACTGTTTGAATGAAAAAAAAAAATAAAGCCTGAAAAAATACATTATTTTTGCCTATATCCAAATAATTTCTCACCACATAATTTTTTTTGGTATCCAAGACACAAGGTGCACTGGCTCCATGAGTGGAAGCAATGGTGCAGTTGTACTAACACAAGGCAGAAAACACCAGCTATCCAGGTGAGTGTAGATGGGCTTACTGCTTTTTAAATAGACATGTTCCTCAGGAAACCCCAAACTTTCTTCTCCCCATCTCTACAAAAAGCTGTGAGAATGTCTTCATTAATGTTTCCAGGATTAATGCATTCACATCAAAACTCTTCCCTTTCACATCAACATGAGAGAACATTTTCTAAAACTCATAAAAGTCACAGAAAAGGGGTACATCCACTTGTTTTCACTATCTGACAGTGACCACGAGTACATGGGGACAGTCAGAAATCATATTCCTTTAACTTCCCAAATTCTCTTTTCTCCCTTGCCTAGAACCTGTAACATGTCCACAACCACCCTGGTACAGAGTTGTGGTTTTTTCTTACTGAAACAGCTTATTCTATTTTTCCACTCCCAATTCATTCCTCCTTGGTCAAAAGTTATCTTCAACATAGCTTAACAGCAAGAAACATTCCACAAAGGCTGCAGAGCATTATTTTGTTCTTAACACACTGGGAAATGAAGTGTGTGGGTTTTGGATTCTAGGATCCAGACCATCTGTTAAACCTATCAGAGGTTTGAATTCTAATTTGCTGTTGATTTAAAAATAGTCCCAGCATTACCCTGTCATTTTCTGTAAATTATATATTATTTAGTTTGCCATTTTTAAATATTATAGCGTCTTCTTCTCTCTTCTCTTATGGTTGAATTTAGATTCCTTATCATCTGCACTAATACCATTCTTCCCTCCCAGTAACCGATCCTCGCCTCTCTTCTGTGCCAGGGAATCCACCAGACTACTCACAAGCTTGAAAGCTGGCTCAAACCCCATGCTAATGTTAAAAGCTGAACACAACTTCATCAACTGCTGCAAGATGTCACCTCTGTATAAAAAGCAAAAACCAACAAAAGTTTATTTATTCTGTGGATGTGATTAGTGTACCTACAGTCACCATGCTAATCACATATCTTGCAGTAACTTGTATTACTACTTTAATAACCAGCAATTAAGATATCACTGTCACTGTATCAAACTGACAAGCTTTGGAAAAATTTTCCTAGAGAGCCTCAATCTGCATTTTTCAGAATTAAGATGGATCTTATTCTCGTATTTTATCTTTTGCAATGGGCTCAGCACACAGCAGGGTGGACTCTGCCATGGCATTGCCTTCTCAGTCCATCCCACACTGTTAAGTGTGACCTGTTTTCTCAGGATATAAACAAAAGAGCTTCAGACCACTCCTAATGGGTATGCAAGAAGCTAGTTCTGCCCAACATAATACTGGCCTTTTCTGCTGAAATGGCTTCAGAAAGAGCAACAAAATCCAGATGGTTTTTAGTTGTATTGCAGATTACCTGAATGCTTCTGTAAAGTCCTCAAGAAATTACTTTTATTTGTATTGACACACATCACAGAAATTAAAGTTGCTGTCTTCAGGCTCTAGTTGCAGCAGGAGACAACACAGGCTCATCCAGCAAACAGGAACAGAAACTGGGGCTGATTTGGGTTTAAACAAAACCTGCCACTGTGGTTCCTCACTGGCTCTGCTTACTAAGGGACGATGCAGCAGAGCTTTGTGGAGATCGGGACTTTCTACACTTACTTGTGTAAACCCAGCCAGGGAAAGACAGACTCAAGGTCCACATGGGATAGTCTTTCTGAAAACAGTGAGGTATGTAGATATTTTATTTCCTGGCACATTCCTGCCCCTCTCATTTTAGGCACTTGATAGCAAAGAATACTTGGCCTGAGGAGGAGTATGTGCACGCTCTATCCTGTTAATTATCTGTACAACACACACGTTTAAAGCAGTGATTCTCAAACATGGCCAGCCTACAATAAATTTAATTTCTCATTACTCAGTTGTGTTTTGGTTTAGCTATCAAAACTGCAGCGGTCATGAATTTGTGTGGCTGCAGATGCATCCATATTAAAAATGAATAAAGTACAGTGGGTTACATACAGGCAGATCCTGTCCCTATGAATTCACAGGACTAAGCGTTATGATGGACAGACAAGACATGAAAAATAAGAAAAAATAAGGAAATAGTAATCTGACAATTCTTGCAAGTTTATTTAACGTAAACTGATTTTTTAAAAATATTTTTTAATAGTAATCAATCCCAGACTAGGATATCTTGAAGATATCATCCCTGCACGTGCAGAGCAACTCCACATCTCAGGCATACTGAACCAAACTCTAAACATCTGTGTAACAGTCACTCTAGATAACTGACCTACGGCAAACTCTGTAATCCTCAAGATAGTTCTTCCCCCAACATCTCAGTTTGCCTATCACAGATGACTAAAAAATCAGAGATAATAATAAAAAAATCAAAGTAAAGGGATGTTATTAGATGCAAAATCAGCACTACACCCCTCCACACCAAGTGCTCGGTACCCCTAAAGGTTTGACCAATTTGTCTTACTGGAGTTTATAACACAAAAAGACTTTTTAATATCTTTAAAATTATAGATCTTAGTCCTTTAAAATTGCAAAGATCAAACGTTACAGTTTTGTCCTTTTTTGTACAGCAGCCTTAGAAAGGACACACTTATTATTACATGAAGTGTTTTGAGGATTACAACCAAGAACTATCATCTACTGACCCTAGCACTGGGAATGCCAAAAATTCCTGCCACTAAGCCTGTTAGTCACAGAGTCTCTGGACTGCAAACCAAGATTGGTGCATCTCCCAGAAATTCAAATTACTGTATTTTTTCATATAATTTTAATCTCCAGTTACAGATTTGAAGAATCTAATTCATTCTTCAGCCACTTTCTCTTTCCATGTCATAAAAACACAATGTAATCTGACAGAAGGACTTGTCCACATTTAATGAAGATACATTTGGAGTCAGGGCTGAGGCTTCTAGGAAATGTACCACAAGAAGGAGTTCGAAGTGGCTGGTTCCTACTGCACTTCACAGTGAAGCTCATGTGACAAAATACATCTAAACTGACAAACAAATTACTGAGGAGAAGTCACCAATGGAACAGTCATTTCACCCTGCCAATTCTGCCAGGGAATTAAAGAACAAGAAGGTAAACAGAAAAAACTCAAGTGGAAAAACCCAAACAAGACCAGATAATAAGACCCGAGGAAACAAGCCATGCGGTAGTAAAATGGACAGTGGCAACAACCTTCATGAGAAACAAATAGGACTTTATCACTTTCTTCAAGGGGTCTTAATTCCCTTCATGGATCAACTCAACATTACAGCAGCTTCTCCCAACACTTGATACGCTGAACTTCAGCCGCAGACTGAAGGCTGGACCCATGAAAGCCACAGCCACTGGCATTTGGCAGGTCTGCTCCACAGAACGCCATGCCCTGGCTGCTCAGCCCACCGGCACGCTGCAGCTGGAGCAAGCTCCAACAGCTGCCCCGTCCTCATTCCTCAGCTGGCATTTGCTTAATGTCAAGAGACAGACACAAGAGGGCTGTGGCAACACATGGCGGTGGCCTCCGGCAGACTCTTTAAACCATAAGTGTACATTAAGACTTTGTTTTGGCTGGACTCTAGTTTGGGTGGTTTATTTTTACTACTTTTTAATTACTCTAATTGAAGGGGGAATATTTCCCTTCATTTCTCCCATTCAGCCGCTTACCTCCTCCCACCCACTACTCCCTTTTGAGCTTCTGCCTGCAAACACCACTGTTAGTCATATTTCTGTGTTAACCTGAAGGTTGGTTGGGCCTTCCCCCTCCCTTCAATTCTGTTGGAAAATAGAGAACAGATGAATTTCATTAACTCCCTTGGCTTGTAGGCTGACACACCCTACTATTCGTAAACACAGGGATTAGCTAAGTCCTTCTAATAAACAGAAGAGTGAAAAAAAGATCTGTCCAGTATTTGTTTAAGGGATTTTGTGTTTACAAAGGAGAGGGGAGCATATGTGAGCAAACCTGCTATTTAGTCCCAATTGAAGGAGGGTGAATGTGGCCCAGAATGAGGAGAGAAAAGCTCTCCTCACTACCTCTTGAACTTTAAAAGAGACCCCTTACAGAAAGGCTGGCAACCTTGCCCCTACACAGTCACCCTCACAACCTTTCATACACCAGCATCTTCGCAACTCTTGCAAATACTTAGCTAGAGGATTTTTGCCTTGCTGGAAACCACAGCTAGAACCCAGAACAGTAGTCTTGCTAAGTAATTAACTGGATTAATTTCATTGCTTTTGTGCATGCATTCAGCTCAACAGCACAAAGCAACACTCACTGTTCTGGTAGATGAAAGAAGGTGAAATGCCTTCGTGCTATCAGATCCCATGGAAAGGAGCAAACTCTTCCAGAATAACTCAGGAAGCATTCAGCACCTGCTTTGCTAACACAGAACAGGCTTCCAAATCCCCTGCAGATTTTTTTGCTCAACATTTGATATCCATTTTTCACATCCAATTATTAATCTGCATATACTGAATTCTTTGGTTTCTGCAGTTCTGCCTGATTATTTGAGTCCTGAAATAAGAAGGCAGAAAATTAGAGGGAAAAATAAGATCTGATTCCCAGATGGATGCTAAAACTAGGAGGGAGGTGGGGGGCACACAGGCTGAGTCATTATAATTCAGGATTTATTTCTTTTACTGCAGTCTTACTAAACAAACATTTGGATCAGAAGAGGCAGGGTAGTTTGGGATTCAATAGTGATTTCCATGAATGATCCTGATTTATTCAAAGTTCTCATCACTGAAGCCTCACATGTCAAGCTCTTCCTCGTCCTCTGTTTTTCAGAACCACTGGCCTCATTTCACCTCTTCGAGGAAGAGCCATACTTTAACAAATCTATCACTACTGAAATAACAGAATGCCTTTTATTTTTAATGCTGTCAGGATATGCACTGTTATAGGTAGTCCCAAAACCAGTGAAAGTGAAGACGACTACAAAACAACCTCAGAGATGAGTTGGTAAAAAGACACTTCTGTGGATAACCTCAGGTTTCTCTGGCCAGGAGAATAAAACTCTCACATGAATTTTTGCATAAATCTGCCTTTTCACTAATGCCTTTTGAATTTTCACAAAACCTCCAAACAAACAAGTCCATTCCTCTTTTTAAAATTAATTCATTTTCTGATAAGGAATCGGATCCTGAAAAGGTCAGAAGCAGTACCAGCAGATTAGTAGGTGCTTCCACTGATTGCAACGGGGTTATGCAAAACACATCTCATTTCCTTTGAGCTCTCAAGCCAAGGTTTGAATACAGAGAGTGAGCAAATATAGAAGCACAGCTGCTTTAAGCTTCCTCTGATCCTCACTCATAATGCATAAGTGGTGCTCCTGCACCAAACTGCGCAGCGATCAAAACCAGCTGATCCCGAGTTTCTCAGAATGCTCCTGTTCAAACTGCACTTGAGTTTTTACATTTTCCCCTACCACGTTTTACTGGGGCCCTTGTAAATCTGATAAAATGCTGGAGCAGCTCTAGCTACTAAGTGTTGCTAATGTTTCCCTTCACATTTTTTTTCTGATGTTCTCCACTGCCTCGTGTGGTCATGGGGGTTGCCTGCCTCTAACTCAGCTCAAAAGAAATCGTTTATCTTGTTCTTTCCTTGTTTCAAGGGATCAGAGATGAACACATATAACACCCTTCATGTGGATATCCCAGAGTGCTTAGCACTCATTAAAACCAAATGAAATAGGACAACATACATTGCAAAGCAAGGCAAATCAAATGATTCTTAAGATTTGATTTAAACACACTCAGCGACTCAGAAACAACTTGGGGGGGAGGAATCCATTATTAGATTAATTCAATTCCTTTATCCTACCAGAGAAATAAAATAAATAAATAAATAAAATTGGGATGAAGGCTTCACTAGCTAGATGGCATATAAGATAACACACTGACTCACCTTGAGTAGTTTCAGGTCACATACAGCCACATCATGGAAGATGACAATTTTTAGTTCTGAGCTATAGGAACCGTGTTAACAACTGCCTAAAAAGTCTGAAATGAGTGTCTAAGATCAGCTACCAATCTCCTAACCCTGCCTGGCTGCCTGTGGACCCAGCTCACTGTACTTCCATCCCCCAGCCACCTGCATGGGCTGCGAGCTCATCTCTTCTGCAGGAAGAGCTCAGGAGATATTTCCTACTACTTGCCCCATGGTAAGTTCTGATTTTATCATCACCTGTGTTCAGTGGAAAAGCACCTACCACATACAGTGTGTTTTGGATCAGATCATTAACATCCAGTTCAAATATTCCTGCCTGGAAACTCCTCGGGCATCGGTTGCAGAAAACCTTCTTATGTTTATAAGCCCCTTTGGCTCACAGGAGGCTTCAGCCATAAGGTCATCTGCCACGGACTAGGCTGCAAGTTTTTCTGATGGCAGTGATGTGAAGCATGTGTCTTTTCAAGGCTACGTTGCATTCCAGCAGTGGCTACCAGGTAATATTTACAGGAGCTGCTGTTTTAAGTGTGCAGTGATTGTGTACTCTGTTACTCCATAGCACTGTGTCCTGTTCACCTCACATGGCAGAGACAACAAGCAAAGCTGTTAAATTGTCCTCCTTGAACTTACAAACCTTTCCAAAGCAACATCTCTGTACATGAGCAGCCTTGCTCATCCATGTTAAGCCTGCCTTGCAGGAGACCATTTCCTCTTATTTTCCCCCATAAAAAGTTAAATTATTAAAATTAAAAAAAAAAAAAGGAAAGAAAAGAAACCTTTTCTTGAGTGGTTGCAGGTCACTCTGGATCAGTGAGGTTTAACTTTAGTGTGTTGTGATGAAATATTAATACCAAGTCAGTGTGTTTATTTCTTCAAGTGTCTGGAGCCGCTGAGTGTTTATGCCTCAAGATTAGCAGGAAGTGTGCCCATGCATAGCAGCCCTGTACTTAGAGAGGCCGAGATTTCAACATTTGAAGACTGTCCATGGTAAATCAGCTGCATCGGACTGTGTGTCAGTGCTGCTGTGAGACAGAGAGTTGCTCCCATGAGATTTCAATCCCATAACGAACCAACATCGTGTCAGGTTAATAACAGTAGTAGAAAGGCATGTCTCAGTCCCTTTGTTTCCACTGCAAAGTGTTTGGACTTATCTGGAGCAAGAAAAATTAGGCCATAAACTTACCACCAGCAGCCAAGATGTTAAGAGGGTCCCAATTTGTTCTTTGTGACAGCAAATACCCTCTAGTCAGGTATAGCTTGCTCTGTGTTTCAGCACCTAAGACATTACCTGTTAAAAAGAGAGAGAGAGAAATTCAGGTCTCTAAGTTTGAAGAAAATGTATAAACTTATCATATGGTAAATGGACATTGGTGAGCAGTGGGTTATAAAAGATTTCCAGAAAGCCTCTTGTAAGACACAGCCACAGCAAATGCTCAGAGAGGTGGGGCTGGGAGAATTGTTTGCACAGAAGGCTGAGACACCAAGGGCTGAGCAAGTGCCAGGAAATCTATAGCCTCCCTCAAACCCAGCCTGCACCAGTTAAACATGCAGGACAGGAAGCCACTTGCCTTTCCCATTTGAAAGGTTAGAAGGGTCCTAAAGGAAGGGCAAGCGTAGGAGCAAAGGCAAACGTAGAGGAAAAAGGATACTGCAATGTCCTGCCCCAGTTTCAGTCTGTTTGGGGGCAGATCCACTTCCCCTGTTCCTACAACAAGTGGAAACAGGATTTGCAGTTTGGCTGAGAGTCTCTTGTGTCATTTACATGGGGCCATCTCGGAATTAGTCTTTTTAGGCGGGTGTTTCTCCAAATGGATGAGTCACCAAACCAAGGTCCTGGCCCCACAGCAATGTTCATTCTAGATTTCCTTGCTATAGCTTTCAGTCTGGCGCTGACAATTAGTGCCAAAGCAGCTAGAGCTGCTTGAGAGGAAATGCAAGCTACGAGATCAATTTGGCTTTGCTGTACAGGAGGAAATACAGTACAATGCATTGCAGCTTACTGTGCTGAGCAGTTTTCCTACAAACAGTAGCTCAGGACATCTTTCAGAGTGAAATACAACGTTAGTGTGATGAGAGAAGAGTAACCAGACACAGGATTCTTATGGGACAGAAGGAGTCTCTGCACGAGCAGGGATGGATCAGAAAAGTTCCCAATGCAGAAAGTGAAGGGGATGCCGCTTGGCAAAGCTGCCAAGGAGAGGCTCACCCTGACATCAATCAGATGTGACAAAGTGGACAGAGGGAAGCCAGCACGAGTTGTCATGGGAGAGACACACAGAGGAGGTTTCTGAGGAGGGCTGAGGTTTCAGAAGGGCTCGTTCCCACACAAAGAATGAGATGGGGCAGGCTCAGAGCAGCAACATCAGCCCATTTGTTCCCATGTCTGTGCTCCCATTTGCTGTTCCAGCCTGGCATAAAGGTGGTGTGAGCATGGCATTCACACTGGCTGAGTTCATGTCTAGGGGATCCTTGCTGATGTTACAAAGCAGCGTTTCCTAAAACACTTGAAGATGATTCAATGCTCCATCAACTGCAATCTAGTCTATATACACAATGGTGTAGAGGATTTTTAATTCTAGTCCCATTATGTAAGAAAAAAAATTAATGGACATGATTGCAAAATTGATCATCTCTACCACCTTAAAGGCCTAAGTCAATAAATGTGCCTTCCTGCAGAATGGTGCCAACTTCACTGGCGTTACACACACCTCGGTATATATTAAACTAATTTATACCTGCAGTATACAGCTGTGTAAATTCGAGAGCAAACAGAGATGCTGCTGTGACCCTACAGAACTGTAATCATTAAGATAGCAGCATGGGATTCAATGGGGGCTACTCTGCCCTTTTAATAATGGTTTTACATACCTGATAAAAAGGGGAAAGGCAAATATTCACACCATTTTGAAAGCCCCTCCAAAAATAAAGATATGTATGTAGACAGTAACACACACAAAGAGATGATTTCCTCTTGACATAAACACTGGCAGTGTAAGTAGTTAAGACACACACACACAAAGAGGAAAAAATAAATTAGATAAGCCATAATAGTACTACAATAAAACTAGAAAGCAGGAGACAGCTCCAGGCATTTGACATGCATCTTGGCACTTTTAATGAGGGAAAACAAAAGACTCAAAGTGCATCCTCAAGAGTTTATGTGTGTGTGTGTGAATGTGTGTCTAAGAGGAGAGAGGGTGGTGATGGTTCTCCAGGGGGAGGAGGATGCTGTTCACCGAGGCCCATCAGGTAGCAGTAAATCTCCACCCCGCCTTGCTCCTCACGCTACATTAGGCATGTTGTACTCCCTTTGGTTTATGGAGGGTTGTGGTGCTAAATGAGCTAGAACAAGAGCTGCAGTATCAGGGGATCTAGTGACTGTCTGCACCAAGCAGCTCCACTAAGTGAGGATTTCTCCATTTCCTTCTTCCTTGCTTAGGATTGTGCCAGGAAAGGAGTCAAACACCCACCCCCCCAACTCCTGCAAGTGATCAATGCACACCCCAATTGTCTGGTCCTGCATTCCAGGCTGCAGGAAAGGTGTCATTTATCTCAGCTGTCACTAAAATGCAGTTTTGTGACTTCTTTCTTAATTTGTTAGACTCTGCTTTGCAGAGAAGCAGAGTATCTGCAATCTCCTACCAAATCACTGCCATTTTTCGATGGACAGGGCACATGGAAGCACCCTTTGGAAAAGCAGAAACCCATGAAAGCATGTGAAACCCATGGGCTGCAGTGTAACACTCAGAGCTGCTGCTGCCCTCTGGCATTCTCAGCCCCTCCTGGAACCAGCTTTCATCCAGTCCCTCCTCTCACTATCTTTCAGTTGCCTCTTGACCTTTCAGTATTTTAAATCGATTGACTTTCATTTTTTATTATCTTTAACTAACAGCCACAGTTCAGGCCACTGCTGTATTATGTTCGTGCCATAAAAGATCAAGAGCAAGTTTTGCACAAGTGTGTAGGCCATGCAGGAATATAGGTGGGCAAAAATCCAAAACCAAATCATTTCCCAGACATTCATAACATTTCAAAACATGTTTTCATGTCAAATTGGGGCAAAAAAAAATCAAAAGGTTTTAATGGAAAAAAGAAATGAGATGGCATGTTAAAGTAAACCAGCAGTCTGTACATTTTTAATGTACTGAATGTGGATTCAAGTTCCTTCTGGAAACTAAAGATGCAGTTTCAACCTCTGGTTTTCAGAGCACTCCATTATGAGACTCTAATGCATCTGATTTCTGCTGAATTCTGACCAATATTATGAAAATATCACTTTAACAATCACTCTGTTGTCTGCTTTAGTGAACAGATACCTGCACTGACAAAAACATGCATAATAAGAAAATACAATCTGAACTGGACCTACAGGATGATCAGCTTAGTATTAACTACCATATCTCAGAGAATTCATTGTGTTTTTATCAATATTTAATCAATGCTTAGCTATAGATGAAGAGCAAATAGAAAGTTAGCAATTGAAAAAGCCAAAAAAAAACCAAAATCTAACAGCAGAATTACAAAAACTACAAGAAAAAAAAGTAATAGAGTTGAACACAGATACATGGGAAGGACTAGACAGACTAAACAGACTTCTAGAAAAGAGGGATGACTAAGGAAGGATTACAAGAGAGGTCTACAAAACCAGATCAGTAACAACTACAAGACCATCAACTGTATGAGGACAGTTACTAGGAAGCATTCACTGGTTCTAATCAAGCAAGAACTAGAGATTACCCAATGAGACAGACACTAGACTTCAAGCTACAAAAGAAAGGATCTTTTCATCCTAGATGTTTTTAAACTGGCACTTGTTGCAAAGGGATATTCTGAAGTTCAAAAAAATATGAGCACTTAAAAAAAGAAAAGGGCATTAGAACATTACATGAGGACAGGTTGGCCCACGTGGCCAGTAACAAGTATTTGCTGGGAGCCTGGAGTCCATCAGGACATGCAATCATGGTCTTACTGCAGGAAAGAGAGCACCTGAATTGGATGTCACATGCTTTTGCAGCAAAGCTTGGTGTAATTGCAGGACCAAAGTAACCAAACACACCACAAACTACCTGCCTGCCTCCCTAACCAGGTACCCTCAGATGTGCAGGGGAAAGGAAGTCAACTGCAGGACACCCAAGTGTCACCTGAAGGTTTTAGCCTGTCACCTCCTGTACTTCCCCTTTTATCCGAGAATACCTTGCTCAGCATAAAAACCTTCTGGAGCTGTATGTTTGGTGGACACATATGACATTGTATTGAGAAAGTCAAACTGCTAACCAACACCACCACCACAGTAGACTTATATAAATTTCTATGTAGCAGAATTCACAATTTCAGGAAGGAGAAAATAGCATAAATCTTTAAAATGTCTACACCAACTCTGCTATGAACCTAGTTTTGTTGGTGATGGGAAGGAAAAAGGAAATGTATTTCACTGTTACCCTAATACCCTGTAAAGTTGGTTTTGTTGGTTTGGGTTTTTTTAAATAATAATAATCCAAAGACCCAGAAAAACCATCACAGAGGTTTAGTTCTGGTTTCTTCCCACTCTCACAATGCCATTTATTCATACAGAAGAAACATTCTCTACAAGTATCCAACTTATTGCATATCCTGATGGCCATAATCACCCATATGGAGGGCATTATGATAGCCCACCAGGACAAAAATAAGGAAAATGATTTAGAGGCAATGCTTAGCAGAACATATAGTATCCCACCCTCTTGCTTCCTGACCATCTTGGTAAGAAAGTATTTGCTTGATTGCTTTAAGAAGTTCTTGGCCACACCTCATTTAACTTATTTTCCAGATCAATCAGGTCAAGTCCCTGAAAAATCCCCTCAGGTTGCCTTTTTAAACATTGACTTGTTGCCTTTTAAGCAAACAAAATAGAAGTTTCCTTTTCAGCTGGCATGAGCTGGAGTCCAGATGCAGGGCTCCAACCCAAAAACAGCATTCAGCAAAGGACCCACATACCAAGCAGGATGAGTGATTTTTGCCTGCACTTCCCCTCCCCTTTTTTTCCTGCCTTGGGAAATATCTGGGATGCACAAGCAGACAGCCTTTTTTAGACATCTCCTGCTTCTAGGAAGAAAAGAGTGGGTGAGTGGATACAATAGGCCCAGAAAGTAGAGCTGTTTAATCAAAACCAGTCACGAACAAAAGAAAGCCAAGGAGCCCAGGAGGATAATTATATTTCACACATCAATTAACATTCTTTCGCTGCCACTTAAGAAATCCCATTTAATTGCCCTGCCTAAGTCCTGATTGTATAAGATGTTGTACAGAAGGTGAATTGGCTGCAGTGGAGGGTGCCATGTTATAGAAAGCACACAAGGCTGTGGCAGTGGAAAGTGTTTCTGGGGTGTTAACCCTGCCTGTTCACTTACACAGAGAGCGGTGATACCTTCACAGGATCACAGGCAGGGATCCAGCATCTCACCTCAGCCACCCTACAGTACTTACAGCAGCAACTCTTTATATCCATATCACAATAGCAGTTAAAGGCTTCAAGAGATCTATATAAACACAAGACACTTTCTCCCTGAGAATCTGAAAGGCAAGGAAAAGGAAGCAAGCCTTCACTAAAGGCAGGGAACTCAGCCTTGGACAGATTGAGCTATTTAATTCAGCAAGGTCCTGAGAGAAGCGTTGGAAGTGGCCTCAGATCTCTGAGTCTCAGTTTCTAAACATCAGGTATTTTTCTATATTTCTAAACATTATACTACCAGCAAAAAAGCTATCATTATCATCATCATTTTTAAATCCATTTTTCTTTTAAAGAGGAGGGAGTTTGGGAAAAGGTCAATATGCCCAGTGCTATGCAAACATAAGATACGTTTTTCCAATGCATAGAAACATTAAAAAAAAAAAAAGAAGGAGTTTGAAAGCTAAGCAAACAATTTCTACTGGAAAACCCACTAAAAAGCAAGCCAAAATACTTTAATGGTTATTTATTGGAACACATTTAAACATTGCACGAGTGACAAGTGAACGAGCATCCTCTGCCGGACCTCTGAGTCACACCACAGGCGTCCTCAGCAGAGAAACAGCTCCCAAACATCTACTCCTGCCACACAGCAACCCACCTCACCTCCTTCTGGGGTAAGATTCTGCAGCATTTCTTTTTTTTCTTCCCTTTTTACTAATTAGACTACATTTTTTCAGAGGGCATCCTGAAATCCCCTATGTTGTCATTCCTGTAGATGCACAGACCTGACTCGCACAGCAAGACTTCACTGCAGCCACACCACGACTTACACCAAAGGGTTAAACCAGGATGGTTCATATTTGCCATTTCTTCTCCCTTCCTCCAAATTCTGCAGAAGAGGACTTTGACTGCATAACTGCATCTGCAGGGGCACTTCTACTACCCTAAGTGTGTTGATTTGACACCCAGCTCTTATTTCTTACATCTTTTTAACCAATTATACCAACAAAACTTTTACATTTAGAATAAGCTGCAAATACAGACTGGATAATCTATAACATTTAACAAATTCAAAGCACATTAACACCAGAATATATACAGAATTACAGATTTTAATCCAGGCACTCAGAATAATAATTTTTAAAAGTCTTCCAGGAAAAATAAAATTAACTTCTCTCCATATACTAAGGATAATGAAAGCTGAATTGCTCAGTGTGTCTTTACTGGGTGCCATATACCTAAAAAAGGAAAAGAATATTAAAGATACAGCATGTTGTTATTTTTAAGTCATGCTGTTTTATCTGTCACTGAGACATAACAGATTTTATTGAATAAAACAGTTAGAAATATATGGATTGTGACAGCCACCAAAAATGAGTAAACAGGAAATAATGAAGATTTTTTTCCCGTTCTTTGAAGTGGAGACACTTTTTTTTCACCTAAAAAAAAAAAAATACTAAGTAGATTTAAATTAACTGAAAACACTACTACTTGTTTTGATTAATTGCATGATCCTTCCACAAAGTATTTGACTCCTTAGGCAGTCTCACCATATGGACTTAAAAGTCTCCACGGACAGACTGCAGCTCCACTGTAGATCTGTTTCAAATCAGCTCTCTCTGCTGAGTGTCTACAGAAGGAGCTATTTATGAAAAGGGACTTAGGAACTTCTGATTTGAACATATTGATTCAAGTATTTAATTGTCGATAAATTTTACTTACTATTATCAAACAAGAATTATTATTATAATTATTAATTTCTTATTAACACAATTCCATGCCATTTTTTTATGACTAAGCAATGGTTTTCTTAAACCCCTCAAAAAAAGTAAATTTTCAGCTTATAAAACACATCTTTAGAGCACAGAACAAACTTTATATAAGATTTAATTAGCTACAAACTTGAGCTAAAGAAAATACAATGTCTCCACTTTGGTCATGAGGAGAGTGACACAGAAGATAAATCTTTTATTCAAAAAGCCCTCTGGTAAATTCTTTTTGACAGGAGTGAAATTATAACTAAGGAGGTTCCTTGCTCCCAATCCAGCACTTACTCCATGAATTGACGTTGCCTTCACAAGCTTCATAAAGTTTCACTGTTCAGTGCAGGTTTGTTCAATAGAATATAACCTCCCTGTTGCATCAAAACCAGTATTTTAAAGGGTGCAGCTGGCTCCCCTCCTGACATTAAATCACGTTGGGCTCCCTGCTGCATTTCCATAGTGAACACACACACACACGATGCCGTCTCTCTGAGCCCTCGCACCTTCCTGCACGACTGCTGGGGAGGAGGGAAGATGGGAAGATAAGGAAGACGTGGGGACCTTATTAATGTTTATAAATATTTGAAGGGTGAGTGTCAGTAGGATGGAGCCAGGCTCTTCTCAGGGATGTCCAGTGATAGGACAAGGGGCAATGGGTGTGAGCTGGAACACAGGAGGTTCCGCTTAAACTTGAGAAAACTTCTTTATGGTGACGGTGACAGAGCCCTGGGACAGGCTGCCCAGGGAGGGTGAGGAGTCTCCTTCTCTGGAGACATTCAAGACCCGCCTGGATGTCTTCCTGTGTGAACTCATCCAGGTGTTCCTGCTCCGGCAGGGGGTTGGACTGGATGAGCTTTCGAGGTCCCTTCCAATCCCTAATATTCTGTGATTCTGTGTAAAGTAGTGAGTCACTGGGCTGGTGATGCCAGAAGGCCTGGTGGTCAGGGCAGCAGCAGTTAGAACTAAGCTCTGTGTGAAGTTTGGAGTGGCTGTTACAGCCACTGTGCCCGTACAGGACAAGGCACAGTGTGATCCCACCGATAATGCTCGGAGCAGTTCCTGCCCCAGGCTGCATCACATTGCAGGAGCCTGCAACAAGCCAACGCCCAACAGCCACGCTCCAGCACCTCTGCAGAAACACCACCATAGATATTCCCAGGCTATAGATTGGTTCTGAGCTCCATAGCCACCCTACAATGCTTTGTAACCAGAGTAAAAATAGCTCTGGAGATTGCATCTCTACATTCAAGCATCCCGATCCCTTCTGAGTCTGACCCATCTGCTGCCGTGAACGGTATCCTGAAGTCAACTGGAACTGAGCTCGTGCTTCATGTTCAGCATGACATCAAGTGACACCTTCAAGAAGGGAGAGGCTTTGGATCTGATTCACAGAGTACTAAGGTGCTCATGCTGTTTGTTCATTAAACCTGTAGAAACGAAACAGAAAGGAACCCCAGCCGTGGCTTGAGGAAACTAAAGCAAAAGATGAACTTTTGCCATCACTAGTGAGGGTGAATTAAAATAGAAGAGAGGGCCCCCATGGTGTTCCTTTCTTACTGGACAAATGCACACCAGCTTTAAGGTGATATATACCCACTAAATCATTAAAGCTTATTTTCATATGTAGCCACGTTTTTGTGGATGCTGTCTTACCTCTGTAATTTCCTCACTGAGAGATGCATCTCCTTCTCTTACCCCATACACCCACCTCTCGTAGACAGAAGCCTCAGTACTGTTATTTCTGAAAACAGACTGCAAAGGCAAAAATGGAAGTAAAGTTTTTGTGAGTGCAAAACCACATCATGCAAAGCTGGGGCAAGATAAGTGGTGGCAAAAAAAAAAAAAAAGGAAAAAAAGAAAAAGCAGATAATTTCTTTGAACCTGAAGTACCAGTGATTTGTTAAATCAGCATTGTAGTAGATTAGAATGAGAGAGTTTCCAAATCTGAGCTACAACACTGACCCTGGCAGGAATTTTGTAGTTATAAAGTCTCTCTACTCAAATCCACAGCAGAATTTTGCAGGGTACCTCATTAGTAACACAGACTATTGCAAGCACATCAGCCATGTCCCCTGTACCTTCAGTGACTTTCAGGAGAAGATCTAATCAATCTGTGTCTCTGTCCTCATCTTAAAGTGCTCAATACCTGGACTTCAAAGAATATAAATATCAGAAATGAAGGCTGCAGTGGATAACAAATGCTACCAGGAGTGAAGGACCATCACAGTCCCTACTGCCTTCAGCCCTACATCCATAACACCCTTCCACTTTCCTTCTCCAATAGAAGTACAGAGTGGCACAAACATTTAAAATCAAGCAAAGAACCAAAAAGCCTCCAAACAGGCTTTCAGTAGAGAGCAGACAGGCACAGGGCCCTTCCAAACAAAGGGCAAGATTAATAAACCCATGACACATTAGTCACATTTCTCAAGGCACTATAGTAAGACACTTGGAACTACACTAATGAGGGATATGTAAGGAAAAGGACAGAAAAGAAGGATGGTTTAATGGCTGAAGGACTTCACTGGGAATCAGAATGTTTTCTATTTTTAATTTGCTACAGACCTCCTTGATGATACCAGACTAGTTACTTAATTTGGCCATCAGTTTTTTAAGCAATATAATCGTAATAGCTCTTCTTCCCCCATCTCAGCATCTCCTTTTTTTTTCTCCTTGCAGATTGGAATATAAGCTCTCTAGGACTGTACATCACAGACCACATATCTTCAGTCAAAACACTGTTGAAAAGATTTTTGATTATGCTTTTTTCAGTAAATAGGCTTAGAAATCAGTGTCAATCACAACCTAATTTCTCCATTTATTATTATTTGTTACTAAAACCTGGTTTATTAACACACTTATGCATACAGAATAAGCTTTCAGACTACTACTTAGTGGAAAAAAACACCCTTTTTTAAAAAAAAAGATAAATCCAAACTGGCCTCTTATGTGCAGCTCCTGTATCAGGATACATCACCCTCTGATTTGGAAAAAGACTCAATTCTCCTCACTATTGCCTGTTCAGAAAACCAGCTATGGCCTGCTGCAGTCAGATCAAGGCCAGCACAGGCTGGCATCACATGCCAGGAGTCTGGACTGAAGCCCAGTCATGTTTGAGCTATTAGAGATCTAAGAATGTAAAGGGAGACAGAAGCAAATGAAAAGAAAAAATAAATAAATAAAGGAAGGTGTTTAGAGGAAAGCTGGGAAAAGAAAAAATACTGGCCCTAGTAGAGATTAAAACTTTGTTCGGTGTCCAAAATTCAAAAGCAGCTCTTCTGTGGGTTGGCTCCTTCTTCTCTACAAACAAGTTGGCCCTGCTTGTAACCTGTATTAATTTATATAGCCACCAGCAGTGCCAGAACCTGAACAAATCCCTGCCCTGCTGTTTGCTGAACTTTTAAGAGGCAGATCATTTGGAGCAAATTGCTGGTCGGCCACTTGTCAATGATCTCCTTTCAGCTACTCAGGACACCTCTCTCTCTCCCCACTGCCTGTTCCCCAGCAGAAAACAGTCCTGCCTGGGACAGCCCTGGCTGAGTAACCCCAGAGGCATCCAGGCTCACCACAGAATGTCCCCGACGTGCAGAGGGAACTCTGTCTCATGGCCAGCTCCTCCGTGCATCCTTGATAAAGCAGCGAGACACAGGCAGGAGAAACGTGCACAGGGAAAAAGGACAGGGTGACCCTCTCTGCTCCCCACACACACTCTTCACTTGTAAACCAGTCAAAAGCCATTTTCAAACACACATCCTTGCTCAGAATGAAGGCAGTGTGATTCTAATTAGCCCCCAGCACTGTTTAATCCTTATGGTAGAAAAAGACAATCTTTATGACATGGCACACTGAGGTCTCCACTGTTTGAACTGCGTGACAGTGTGCAATGACTGCCTGGTGGATTGCTGTTAGGGACACAGCTCCACTCCTAAGAGCTTGCTCTCTCTCAAATGGAAGCAGAAGAATTTACTATTTTAGCAGGTAATTGGAAGCAAATTTAGGCACCTTATAGACCAGCCACTGAGCTGGTGCAACGTGTCTGAATTACAAGGCTATAACATATGCACAACATCCCATAGTGCTACACAAGACTGATTACCCAGACAAGCTGAAAGTTCTCCCCACTCCATGCAAAGACATAAGAAGATCAACCCACTTGTTTTAAAATATCCAAACAGGTGACCAGCCACTCCCCTTTCCATTCTGTTCATAGCAGTTGTAGCACCACACCCACTGGTGATGCCTTTGAGGACACACATTACAGAGCACCAGCACTTTTCAGAACACAGATCTATTTCTTCTTTATCACTGCTAACTTTCTGCATCATTTTTTTTCCACCTGTGAGGTTCAGACTGCTTCTCTCCAAAAGCATTCAGCTGAGTTTACCCAAAATCAGTTCAATTTTCTTGTTTGCTGTCCAAACTGCTGATTCTTTCTTTATTCCCTTTGTATTGCTCTGCCTTCCTTACAGTTAGTGTAAATACACACCTGAAAACATGAACAGTTCCATGCAAATGCAAGAGAGTCATTAAACACCAGGCAACGACAGATGCCAGAATAAGGATGGACTATCAGACAGTAAATTACTTAATTACACCTCTGTTAATACAACAGTGTTATGATCAAGGGCCCAAAATTCAAACATAGAGTTTCAGCTGGACATTTCACTTTTTCAGAAGCATTCCTGTTCTCTTCTTGGTTTGGGATCAACATTTTAGGTGACTGAGGAGCCCATTAAGAAGTTATGCACATTGACAGTTTTCTTGGTAAATTCAGAAGAACACAGGCAATTACACTTAGCATTCAAATTTTATAGTGGAACCATCAAATGTAAGTCTAACATACAATTTCAAGTGTCCTGTTGTTAACTAGATAAATACATTAAATGGTGCAAACAAAATCAACGATGGCAGCACAACAAGATGCCAGTGAATCACCTACAGTTGCAGAACTGCTGAAAAAATGCACTTAAAAATAAACAGATCTATAACATAATGAGCTTTTCTGCTTCATCATGTACCAATCAGGACACTAACAAGAATCAAATTGGTAAAAATATTTTGAACTATGAAAAGACTCATTTCTTGTGATCAGGAGAGAACTGTACACCCTAGCCAAGGCACTAGAAGCTGCTACACTTGGGGCTCCAGTTACTGCACTGACAAAGTGAGGAATCCAATGTCATTCAAGAGCCAAATCAGGTTTCCAGATGACTGCATCACGTGTGGTCTTCATGGAAACCCAGCCATTACCTCAATTCTGGACATTATCAAAGATGCTGTATAATAATACCTTTTTCTAGTATAAAAACATTTGAATTGTAACAAAGCCATGAAAAAGCCTCAACATAAACCATGCTGCCTGGGAAGCAGGCAAAGACAGCCCTTCAGTGGTCTTCCAGAAAGCAGAGTGAGCCTAACATGTGGAATAAGGGTACAAAGTCAACGTGCACTGCAGCTCCAGCACACCGAACGGGGGCTGCATTTGTATTTATGCACCCAACTGGTGTATTGGCAGTTCTGCTTAGTCCTAAATTCCACAAAGAGGGGGTGGGGAGGAGGAAGAGAGCCACCACACTGTTTTGAAGACTGATTTGCACCCACTGGAGTAATTGGCACAAGAGGAGATCGCATTGGGTTGGGCACTCAATGGCTGCTTGTCTGAGGCACAGCTCTTAAACTGCCCCTCTGCTGAAGCAGCTCAGAGAGTATCCCAGGGATTCCCAAAGCACCAACGAGGATCACAGCTAACTCCAGGTATTTTTAGTCTGCTCTTCACAGACTTTTATGGTTTGTTTTTTGTTTGTTTTGTTTTTCTTTTGTAAATATGTTTCCAAAATCTCAGTTGCAAATTTAACCCCTTACCCAGAGCAAGAGGTGTTTTTATTTTCATCTCCTCAAGTGATTAAATTGTTTTCAATTACAGCAGAGAGGCAGCAAACCTGAATATAAAATTGGGGTGGAAAATCTTCTGGGGTCCCTGCAACTGAGAAAAGTTTGGGGTCCCTGATGTTCAGGTATAGTTCTCTCTAAATTTCCAGGGTGATTGTGCCATAGAGCCCTGGCCTCCAGCTGCCCCTCTAAAAGGTGCTGGTCTCCTATAGATTGTGTCATGCCATACCCATATGAACGTTGCACTACACCAGGGCTTCCCAGATCATACTAAAATCTATATTAAAATAATATATATTATTTTAGATAATATTGAGTTAGCTACCTTCCATCCTGACTGCAGAAATAAACCTATTTTTAAGATCATGTTAAAAAATTGCATGAAAGTAGTTACATCTGGCACAGAGCACACCAATGCCATTGCTTCAAAAACACACAGAAAAAAGCTTGACTCCCCAAATCTTGTGATGGTTCACCTAAGTTGCATGCACTGATGCACGACTGTAGAGTTCATTAAACTCTACAGTAGCAATCCAGGGTTTGGGCATTTACTTGCACTTAGAAAATACACAGTTCATTTTTGCCATTCTCCTGTTTATTCCTGTTTGCTACTAGCAGCTTCTTCAGAATTTGTGCTACTCAAGAACTTTTAATGTTTATTGAGTCTTTATGGAGCCAAAGCAGCTCTGGAAGACTTCTGCATTTACTCTTTCAGCCTTTACATTGTTGCAGGCCATAAAATTCACACTGTGCTGATGGAGTTATGAGCTTGGAGACAGCACCTTGCAAACCAGATGGACAGTGCAAAAGCACGTCAGCTTCTATTTTGAGAAGTATCTTTGCTAAAGAAATACACTTTCCCTTTCAAAAGTAAAGCTTGATACTTAGAACATAATGCAAACTGGAGCCAAGTTAACACTGGAAAGGCAGGTCTGGGATTAGCAACTCCTTCTGAAATATCTTCCAGTATCAACTTGGAAGAAGTAATCCCCCAAGTAGCACAAACTGCACAATGAGATATCATTAAGGGCATAAATGGGGCATAACTTCAATACTGATCCCATCTCGAGTATCATCAATATATTCATTTCTTAAAAGAAATTAGGGAGAAAAGACACAGCCTTTATCACACAGGCAAAGCTGCAGCGCTCAATGGGAAGTAGAGTTGTGCAGAATTTCAGAGGCCAGGTTTTAAATACTTTGTCATTAGAAACATTTTTTCTTGCCACTTTGAAAGCATTGGATTGTGTGTATGTGGGGTTTTTTTTAATTGTACAGCTTGGGTTTTCAGAGGGTTTTTTACTCACATAACGTAAAAGAAATTGCTGGATCAACTTTGCTCAACATTTTGGAGAGACTATAATTTTTGACAGTCACCAAGAAACAAAAATTTCAGCCTAATAGGTAATTTTTTCCAAAGGCCCTAAGCACTGAAAACAGTGTTATAATGGAAAATGTTTTGTAACCTTAACTGCGGAGCGGTTGCTCCTGGCGCCTGCTCTATTACACGAACCTTCAGAGATACATATAGTGAAGAGGCACTATAGATTACAGTTGATCTTGTTTTTCCTCTCTTTTTAAATAAAATTATATGCTGTAGTCCATCAGATGAGTTCCTTGGCTAGAGCTGTATCTGAAGGAAACTTTGTCCTCATACTGCAAAAGGAAACCCAAAATAGAGGCTTCAGCAGTCTGGGGCTTTCCTAGCAGCCCACTTATAATGAAGGTAGGAAAGGACATGGTGGCCTACTTTGAAAAGGATATTTCTGCCAAGTCACAAAATAATAAGAAAACAAATATATGGTATAACCAAAAAAAAAGTATCTTTAGGTTATGGAAATTATGACTGATGACATCTCTTGCCCCCGTTGCCTGTGATCTATTTGAACACATACAAGACCTTAATGATAGGCTTGCAGTAAATGATTAGGTTTAAAGCATGCTCTCAGCCCAAGCCAAGGAGCAGTCCAAGTGCAGTAACTGAGCTGTATTAAACAGAAGTGTCAAGGTACTGGAGGAGAAAAGAAAGGGAAGAGGTTGACATGAAGGCACCATTCGTCCTGTTGTCTTTCAAGAGTGGTAATACATTCCCACATACCAGGTTTTTATTCATTCCTCCTCCTTGGAAGTAAAAAACCCTAGCCTTCCCTGATCATACACTTGTAAAGCTGAAAGCGTGGTGTGAGGAGCAGCACCATTATCTTGCCTCAAAGATAGTCTGCAAGATTGCTTGCAAGGACGGTCACAAGACCACTGGGTCCTGGAAACCCCGACTTGTGAAGGCACCCTGCCTGTAAGACAATCTTTGAGCCACGGGGTGATGTGAGGAGCAGCACCATTATCTTGCCTCAAAGATTGTCTGCAAGATTGCTTGCAAGGACGGTCACAAGACCACTGGGTTCTGGAAACCCCAACTTGTGAAGGCACCCTGCCTGTAAGACAATCTTTGAGCCACGGGGTGATGTGAGGAGCAGCACCATTATCTTGCCTCAAAGATTGTCTGCAAGATCACTGGCAAGATTGTTTTCACGAGACCACTGAGAAGGAAACGACTTGTGAAATGCCCTGCCCGCAGGAGGTCTTCTGCCCAGACATGTCCCTGCCCCAGTGCTGGGGGGGCACAAAGAGACGTGCCATTGCTGTGGTAACCACAGCCCTCGAAGGGGTACTTAAGGAAGACCTGCCTGGGCAGCAAGAGAGCGGGAAGAAAGAGAGAGAAGAGGGACAGAGAGGACGACCACCTGACTGCACCACACCACGCTGCACCACTGCTGGAACACGCTACTGAGACCTCCTCACCCGCCCCTTCACCGTCGCCTCGCCGCTGGACCCGTGCTGGTGACTATTCTTGCTGCCCTATCCCGACTCCTGGCTTCTTTTCCGTCTTTCTTTCCATTCTGTCCTATCGCTACCCTCCTTATTACTTTTGGTAATAAATGGTGTTTCGGGAATGCGGCATTTGACCTCGTTTGTGTCTTAATCTCGCTCTTGGGAACATATCGAAACCTTTCCCCGACATCGGATCGGGATATTTGAATGATCCCGACATCGGATCGGGACACGTGGTAAAAGAAAAAAGCAAAATAAGACCAAGTTCCTCAATATAAATATTAAATACTTAAGCTAGCAGAATTATTCCACATGCTTGCCCCTTCCCAAGCCAAAAACATCCTCTGTCTTCCTCACAAAGTAAATGTTTTTCCCTTAAGTAAAATAAAATACACACAGAGACATGTCACTGACAGATAAACATGGTGCTCTTTTTCAAGACTCTGAGCCTGACTTGAGATATCCTGATGGAACTCTAGTCTCAGCAATCACATACTCCTGCTCTCTGGAAATCAGATTACTTTAAAGCATCAGTCTGAACAACCAAAGAGCGAGGTGCTTAAGCACGCAAAGTTTCTGGAGGTCTCAGGCCAGAAGGATGAGCCCTATCACTCCCCTTCCATGCTGATGAGAGAAGCTGGAAAGCTCTTTACACCTACACTACATGAGACTGCATGACAACATGTGTTAATATGATTATAATTTTCCTCTTTCTCTCCTAAAGAGGGGCAGTTAGAAGAAAAATGTTTGTAGAGAACTCATCTCTGCCTGAAACAAGGAGCTGGACAGAAGTTAACTCAGAGCACTGAAGACAAAGCAGGTTAGCAATGTGCTACACTGAGGCAGAGCTGGAAAGGAATCTCCTGATAAAATGTAGGAGGGGTTTTGGGTTTGTTTGTTAAAGTTTATTTATTAAAACTTGAATGTTTTAATGAAATATGCTTGTTCAGTGCCTCTAAGCAGAAACAGAACATGGAATACAGAAACCTTAAGAACTGTACCTCAAACCTTAAGAACTGTACCTCCAATTTAAGTTCTCAGGACTTCTGGAATTGCTCTCAGGGCCCAGCCAGTCTCAAGTAAAGAAGTTGTCCATGTTCAGAAGAAACATTTTTAAATTGAGAAAATTCCATGTTTCCAAAACTTTTGTTACTTTTATCTCTATAGGCTGATTCTATTCCTAACTGTTATTATCTCTTGTACTCTTTAAAGCACCCATCCAGATTATTAGGAAGAAAAAATCAGGATGTGTACATTATTAACCTTGTTAAAATGATAAAACATGTGTTCACTTTAATCATTCTGAAGTATCATTATACCCTTCTCAGAGCTCATCTCTTCTTATGCAAAACTATTAAATTACTCACAAATAGTCAGTGAATATGAAAATGAACATACAGGTCACTAGATATGCAACTGGTTTGGTTTTGGGGGTTTTTTTGCACATCTTCAAGAGCTAAAAGATCCACCAGAGAACTTTGTTTTGAAATGAACACAAACTTTCTCTACAGACCAAGCACATGTGATTATAACTAGTTGTTCTAAAGAGTGGAGACACAGTAAATGCTGCTACCCCTTCCCAGGTGAGATAATGTCTCTTCTTCCTTACATGGGTATGTGTCTCACTAAAAAAAAAGAAAAAAATAGAAGTTGTTCATCTTTCACACTGGGTTTGACTGCAGCAAGTCTTGTGTCTTACATTATTAAAGACAAAATGAATGCTTAGTTGTAAAATCATCACCTCACAAAACTGCATATTTACAGAAACAGATATCTCAAAAATGATTCAGTTGTGATACAATAGCATTGTCAGCAAAAACATTCCAGAAAGCTTTACTTGTACAATTACTTATTAACATTATTTTACCTTAAAAGGGGTGCAAGAAACAAAGTTAAGCTCTATTCTCACCAAACACCAAGGGGAGAATTTTCAGCAAGATGACAAAGACCATCTTTAGATCTTTCACAAGGGTGAAAGCACTTTCTGAGAAATCCAGAAAGCAAACAATACAGTCCTACCTTGTACATGACTCTCTCATATCCCTGACCCATTATTTGAAACCACAAAGTAAGAGCTTGAGCCTGCAGTAGGATAGGATCAAAGAAAAGAGAGGTTGGGGAGGGAAGTGAAGCACCTTTCCACCCCCTCCAGACCAAGGAAGGGCCCCATCCTGGGCTGTTCTCAGCAGAAACAACAGGTCCAAGGTCCACTTCACCAAAGATCCCCAAATTCAGGCTCACAGAGGGAGGTACTCGGATGCCACCAGGCTTGAGTATTTTTGCCAAAGCCACGAACATAGAACTGACTCCAGCTCTCAACCTTCCCTAAGGAATCTCAAACATCTCTTTAAGATGGGGCCTCACCATCACTCCAATGGTACCAAATAGACTTAACAGGTATTTAGTTTTGCAGCCCAATATGAAAGGTCAGGAGTAGCAATGGATTTTTGTAGAAATGGTTGAAATTTGACAGGAAACATCAAAGTCCATGTTTACTTCAACTTGGACAGAGAAGATTGTGCAGAATATTGATTAAAGCTTATAAGATGGTGTCAGAAGTAGCACATAATACCCCAGAGCAAAAGGTCACTGGAAGGAAATAAAACACAAGGAAAAGCTGTCTTCACACCAAGCTCTTGCATTCCCAGCTATACAGATTTAGAGTTAAATATTGCAGCTGGACTGCCAGAAAAGCTAGCTAATTCTGTGGCCAGCAATAAGATGTATATCTATAGAAGCTAAAGCTGACTGGATTTCACCATACACAAAGTAATCAGTGGAGGGACCCTCTCCTTCCAAGTTTGCTGTTAAGGGTAATCACCCTGAAGTAATTCCCTGTACAGTATCACTTTCCTCTGAAACATCAAGGATTGGTCAGTGCTAACATCACTGATTGGAGTGGGGAGTCCTAAGGCAAAAACATGTCCGTGCCTGGCACAGCACATACAGATAAATCACTCTTCCTAGGGGAGAATATTTATTTCTTTTTTTCCATTTTGCTAAAAAAGCAAGCTCTTTAAAACTGGAGGTGGTGGAAAAATTAAGTTGCAAGACCAAAGAAGCACTATGAACATCTACTGCAAGTATTCACATAAATCAGGTTACAGAGTCCCACCTCCAGTAGAAGAAGGTTGTGCTTCCCTTCCACATCAGTAAATATGATTTTGTGCAGTACCTTGAGGCTGACCTACAGCCTTTTTTCTAAAAAGACCCAATCTCAAGTCAGAATCCAAGTGATGATGGATTTATCGCTTCCCTTAATAAACTGCTCCCATAGTTAATTGTCCTTACTATTTAAGTCACGTCTCATTTCCAGTGTAAAAAAAAAAATTGCTGAAGGCCTCCTAATATTTTTTCTACAATGTGTTTTCTATGCATGTGTTTTTGTGTGTACACACCCACACACATATTTATTTAAAATAATCCCTCTTTAATTCCCCAAGGACTCTTTTTCACATGCAACCTTATATCATCACTGGACCTGAGAACTTGGAATTTAATTCAGTACTGCTGCTGGACTGACACCTCATTGCATGGCAAAAGATTCCAGTTCAGTACCCAAAATCAGGCTTCTTCAAGCTGGTGACATCTAAACAAAAACAAATTGACAGCCAACACTTGGATTTCCCTCAGAAAATTAGGAGTTGCAAAAGGTGAATATTTTCTCCTACTTTTTTAACCATAGAATTAAATGTCTGTGTGTACTTCATCAGTTATTGCTGCAGATTTTACATTATAGCTACTAGAAGGCTGGCCACTGCTTATAATCATTAAATACACACTTATAGACAAGATTATATATGGGTTGTAAGACATCTTGAGAAAAGACTCTTCAGCCAACTTATGGTCAACGTGAATTTTTCTTTTGTTTTCTAAAGGTCTTTGAGTTTCTACAGTTTTTCTTTTGTGATCCTATCAAGCTTGTTATTATTAATTTTGTGAAGATTTCTGAAAAGGCTGGAAAATAGGGCGAGGTATCGAGGAGATTACAAGAAAAAACGAGCACGCTTCGTCTCCAATTCCTCCAGTGTCTGCTCTCCAGCTGCAGCCTCTCTCACAGACGATGAATCATGTGCCTAGAAAGAAACTACATATCTGAGTAAACCACACTCAGTTACTGTCTCTGTTTGGTTATGTATTAGGTAAACTTAACCAATCAAAGTTCATCAGCTGACACAGAAGCCAGCGGAATTAAAACACAGACATACAAAAATTCTTGTAAATTATTAGTAGGGTCATACAAGGCCTTAAGTATTGAGAAAAACAAGACAATCTATTAATAAGTGAAACACTGATAAAGTTTCTGCATAGTCTAAAAAACAAGAGAGAATCAGGCAGTAAAGTTTCCAAGTTTTTGTGGTCAGTGCGTTTTTAATCCGATATGAAAATGCTTGCGTGCCTCCATGTCCTGGGACAACCAGCACCCAGGGTCCAAGAAACAGTTCAGCTGGGGGTAAATGTATTAAAGGATGATGGATAAGGGGGAAAAATAAAGGTAAGCAAAACACTGTAAATTATTCTAATTGTATGGAAAGTGTTTATGCAACATCAGAAGCAGATGAGTTGGCAACAGTTAAACTGTGACCTGACTGGTCCGGCCTCTATTGTTTTACATGTTCTACTGTTTTCATCAGAGCTTTGTGATTTTCACTAGCAGGAGACATCAGAAACACGCTTTTCAAGTTCAAGCACACTGTCTGGAAATCTGAAATTACCAGGAGGGCTATCACAGAATGGTGGGGTTGGAAGGGACCTCAGGAGATCATCCAGTCCAACCCCCCTGCCAAAGCAGGTTCCCCACACCAGGTTGCACAGGAAAGTGTCCAGGTGGGTTTGAACATCTTCAGAGGTGGAGACTCCACACCCTCTCTGGGCAGCCTGTCCCAGGGCTCCAACACCCTCACAGGAAAGAATAAGCAAGGTGCACAAGACAAAAGAAAAGGGGTCAGAGCGGTGCAGAGGTACCTTCTGCTGCTGCAGAGCCGGTCAGGCGGCCGCAGCGATGTCCCACAGCACGCCGTCTGCCCGAGCCCGCGGCAAGCGGGATTAAGTGAGCTCAGTCTGCTGGCAGTTAAACGGCGTCTTCGGGAAAACTATGGTGTTATGTGCAGCAGTATAGAGTGTAACCTCATCCAGTCAAGGCTCGTGTCATCTCAGGTCAGAAATTATAGGGAAAGAAGAAACTGTGGGGTTTGTTTGTTTATTTGGTTTAAATATGTGGCCAGTGAAAAGATCAGTTGTCAAATGGAAAACATTGGTTGAGAAGCACTGAAGAAAGAAAATAGTCCCAAGAGAAGAGTCTTCTGTGTCACAGTACAAAATCCACAGGTCCCCAATCTCCTTTAATGCTCTATCTGAGCAGGTTTAAACCAGATTCCCTACAGATCCTAGAAATGCTTTGTATTATATCTAAATCCCTGCATTAGGCTGTAGAGATGCAAGGCATAAACCAGTCTGCACTGGAAATTAAAAGCTCTCCCTTAGCACCGAGTTATCTGGTAACTGTCCTTTCCAAGAAGACATAAACTTCCTGCTGAAGTAGCATCTGGTTCTGGCCACTGGCTGGAAGAAGACACTGGGCTGAACAACCAGCAGCCTGATCCAGTAACACTAACTCCCATGGCTCTGGTGAGCACCCAGCGGAGATACTACTTGGAGCAAGACATTTCCCCATTCAAGTGCAAGTCACACATTGGTAGAGAAAAATCAACTTCAAAAAATCACACAGAATGCCACTGTGTTTCTAGAAGAACACCCTGGCTATCACATACACACAGCAATGGCTATCAGCCTTGCTTCTTTTTCCCATTTTGAATTGGATCTACAAATTATTTTCAGAGACATCAATGCCCTGTCCACAGCTTATCAAACACTTCAGCATCTTTTGGAACAAGCTTTTGTTGATGTAGTGGATGGGTCAACACTGTTGTGTCTGACTTGCCTCAGGGCCAGGCTCCAAATCCAGTTCACTGCCCAGCTACACTCTCTGACTCAGTAGATTACCCTGTGTGCCAGTTCTGGGACAACCTACCCAGCTCTTTCAACAGCCAAACCTTGCCTGAGCTTTGGGCACGCTCACATGCATGTGAACACCCCGCCATGGTGACAGCTGTGGAAGTATGTGCCTGGTCCAGCACAATTTCTCTCTCATCAGCCTTTGAGACATTTCTACAAAAGCAGCATTGGGTGGACAGCGTGGTCAGGGATTTTCATACGACAGCACTGCCGCTGAATGTGATTTAAAGACAGGCTGAAGCCAGGCTGAATCTCTAGAAACAAAATGGAAATGCAACACGTAGGGCCTTAAGAGCACACTGAAGTTCAAACCAGCTCTTGAGTTTGCCCAGCACAACCAAGTGCAGCCACTGAGTCTCAGCCTCTCAAGTGATAATCCATCTCTCCACCACTCCAATGGGAACTTGTAAACAAGCCTAGAAGTGAAGTGCTGAACGCTTCTCATGTGAAAACCTCAACCTCATTACAGCTGTCACTCAGCCTGTAACACCAAAGTATCACATCACTCGGGTGGAAAGCAACATCAAACAGCTAAACAGGGATTAGAAGATATAACAAGAGAGTGTTCATCTCTCCTTGACAGATCTGCCAAATGAGATAATTTAAATGAGAGTTTTGCCAGGAACAAAAAGCTGGTGAGGCTGTGAAGCAGTGGTGGCCTGCCAGCCCAGCCAAAGAGCCACAGGAATGTGGAATCCAAGCCTCGGGTGGCTGGTGTGTCTAAATAGACATTAAAAAGCAAACAAGCACACTTAAGTACAGCAGCTGAAACTACACTGCTAGGCCTGTTCCATCACTCCCTATGCAAAACACAATGCAATTCATGGCAGCTTTACATACAGTGAAGGTAGAGGAGATTATACAATGGGATGCCTTTTTTTCTCCCTTTTGCAGACATCCCATGCAATGAAAGGGGGCTCAGTTACTCTGAAAATTAGGCCCTCAGTTTGAATTCCATTACTCTTTCCAATAACTAAATCAAAGATGCAGCTTCCTGTTTTCCAATTGCAGAGTAAGCCTGCCAATCAAAAAAGGTGGGTTTTTTTAATTTTTAGCCAAATCTTACTGAAAAGCACCATATTTTTCAAGTTCCTCTGATGTTTGTTTTGCATACAAAGCACCTATTACTTAGACTTTTTACCCCATGACACATATAAGGAACATAGAAAATCAAGTACTTTGGCCAGTTTTTCCACTTCCTTGGTTATAAAAGAAACAGTCTCTATTTCAGTTTACCCTCATTAACACTTCAGCCTACCCAGTTACAGATGTGGTGTTAGTTTTCCCCCTGATTTTGGGCTGGGGGGCTGAGGTGGGAGGAGGAATTGAAATAACAAGTCTGGTGAGACTTTCAGAATGAGATGCAACCTCAAATGGAAATAATTACATGTCAATGATGGACTGATCTCTGTCCTTACTTTCTTGAGGCACGAATTAGGGCCAGCATTTTAGTTCTTGGACCCAATCTTCAGGTGCTATAAACTCTCATAGATCTATGCTGACTTACACGGGCAGAAGATTTGTCCATAATACTTATGCCTGTGAATAATACATTTGAATGGAACGCTGAAGTCCAAGCAAGCTGAGGGAAAAACAAGTTATTACAGTAAAGGCACCCAGTCCACAGGCCAGCTGAACAATCCTTGAATGAAATCCAGCAGAAAAAAGTTTGGACTTAGTCCATTCACACCTCCCATGGGACTGGAGAACAAGCAGCAAATGCTAGATTGCAGTTCAACCTTGCTTTTATCTCTCCCACCTTGGTCCCATTCTCAGAACGGCACCAACAAGATGATGAATGTTATTCTGCACTGACCCCTGCTCCGTAAAAACAGCACGGCAATCCCTCCCACTCCTTTCATTCCCAACCCCTTTTCTTCTCAAGAATCACTTTGAAGGTTCATAACATTCAGCCCTGAAGGCAAGAGGGTTTTTCCAATGTAAATTTCTTCTGGTCACTGCAATATGAACAGAAATCTTGGGCAGCTCTGTTCCGCAACAGGGTTTTCATATTTCCTTTGCCTGCCCAGCTATTTATCATTTTCCAATAATCCTGTGCCCTGGAGACAATAACACTCAGCAAATGGCCTTCCCTCCCCTCCCCCCACCCCACATGCACAATAATATTTCCATGCCTGAAAGTCTGTCCGTCAATGTTGATCGGAAAGAAAGATGTTTATCTCTACATATGGCAAGCCACAAAAGTTAGAGATGGAAAAAGATCTATTAGATCATTGAGTCCGAAGCTCTGCTAGTGAAGGACACAGCCCCCAGAGAATACAGAATTGTTTTCAAAAGATGCCATAAATCGTCCTTCATGATGTGGTGGCCAACTGAGATATTTCACATCCTTGACTTTGAGGTAGGAGATGCTGCAATGTGGAAGTTTTTCTCCTTTCCCAATAGATTCATGATACTAAATTTGTTGTTGGTTTCTGTTAATACTCCCTAGTTTCCAAAGGACAGACCAACCACAACCAGCATTGTTCCATCACTGCCTGATCCTAATTTATTTAAGATACTTGCTGAAGTCATCACTTGGACTGCTCTCAAATGACCCCAAGCTAGGATCACATATGGAAATATGGAAAAGCAATATGTTGCAACAATCCAACAATATCCTTCCAATTAAATCTTAAACTTTGGTAGGTTCAGTTAAACACCACCTCTTTGCCCTCGTATTTGTCTCTTGGTTGGTTAAGGTCTCATACTCAAATTCAACGTTCTGAAAATGTCTGGATGCACTAGGACCAAACCAAAAATGGAGCCTCACCACTAATCTGTTGCCATTCAAGAGATAGCATGGACACAGACAGAATTTTGCTTATGAAAAATACAGAATGACAAACATCTCTCAGAATAATTCAGGTGTCCAAGAAAGCCACTGAAACACATCCTGAGAGTCACTCATTCTGTGAGCGATCATGTCTAGGCACAGCAGCTGGCTGTACCCAACAGATCACATCTGACAATGACCTTTGAGAAAGGAATAATCTCAGCACAAAAAGTATCTCCAAGGTCACAAGTATGGCTCTGTATTTGGATACATTTCCAAATAGGTATGTAAATTACAGAGCACATGGAGTAGACATTCATTATTATCAGATTCATTAACATACTTTAGAAATTAGAAAGTTCAGTTCAATGTTAAAACTGGTGTATAAACAGTTTTATAAAAGTGAGACACCTCATGGAAATGAATCCCAAGCTCCAGGCTCATCTGAGACTGCACATCACTTTATCCCAACTGAAGGTACAAGCAGGGACAAGGCAAGCACACACACCTAACTGACCCTCTGCAAATTCTAAGTCTGTGGTATTTCAATAGCCCACTGGGCTCAGCTGCAGTAGAACAAGTTAGCACATTTAGGAAATGTTTTAAGTGTTTCAACCAACACAATTTTTCAGCAGTACTTAACAGATAGGTAGGAATGGTCAGAGTAACCTAAGGCAGCTGCACATCGGCGTATGCCTACGGAACAGAAACTGGGCGTGTAACTCCTTTTCCTCCTATGAAAATCCTTGCTCTAACATTAAAAAAAAAAATAAAACTGGGGGTAGTTGCTGGTAACTGTTCCTCTCTCAGAGGACATACCTTGTTTCATGCTAGACTCAGGTTTCTCAGCACCTAGGGAATAAATGCAAGAGCTATGGGCCATCACAGTCACACTGCCTTCCGCACCAAGAGAAGGCTAACACAGCTGAACCTTTGCTAATACAGGCACCAGCAGTGTATACATTTAAAAATAAATAAAACATATTGCTCCACTGGGGAAATAGAAAATTAAATGTGTGTGACAGATGGAAGTCATGTCACTTATCAGAAAGTGTTCAGATTTGACAGCAATAAGGGCAACAAAAAACTAGATGGGGAGGTTGTCTGGGCAAGCTAGCGTTTCACAAAACATTCTTCAGAGCATTCATCCTCCATTTGCTATATAATCCTTGATACAAGATTTGACTTTATATATTGACATACTAGTTCCCAGGAATCTGGCCCAAAATTGCTCTCTCATCTCCCCCCATCTCCACCCAAACACTTTATAAAGTAATATTGACACAACTGCAAGCAGTAGCCTTTCTAAATTAAAACTTCTGTATATAGCCTGGGTGCACAGCACAGAGCACAGGGCTCTGCTGGGGACATCAAATACATTCTGAAAGACTGTGGTTATAGTGTCTGTGGTATTAGTCAAGTAACATACTGCCTGTCTGGAGCTTGTGTAACAAGCACTAGCAAATCAAGTGCTCAAGTTGTAGCGAGGACAGAGCTTGGGCAAATCACACAACTTGTTTATGGGAGCAAGGATTGCAAATACTGGCTTCACGGGTTCCTCTTGAAAACGCAGGACAACGTTCAACTGGTCCATCTGTGCTGGCACTGAAAGCCCTGGGGATCTGCACATTAGGAACAGGTTTTCTGCAAAGCCAGAGGACTAAGGTGACATGAAATACCCAAAATTGAGGTCTGAATATTCAGTACTAAAGCCTCTCATCCCTCAAAAAAATTATTCAAGGCTTTTCAGACTTGAAAAAGAGCAATGAAATCTCTGTGCCCCGTTCACATTTGCCACTGCTTGATACCAGCCAGGAGCAGCAGCAGAGCTGCAGGGTTACCACAAGTTAACTTCTTGCACTCAGAACTGGCCTATGGAAATTCTCATTAACCTTTCCTAAAAAAGTGCAAAAGGAGACATTTCAGAGACAAAGTGCTGGCAAAGGGAAAGGGCAAGAATCCTTCCCCATTTAAAACACTGCAGACACTGGAATTTTCCTCTGAATTTACACATTCTTTTCTTTACATTTCATTTTTGCCACATAACCATTTCTAAAGAACTTTATTTTCAGAACTGATAAAATAAAGTCAAAAAAGATGGTAACAAAAACTTGTCAAGAATAAAAACCAGCAGCAAGACACGATTCATTTGTATTGAACAGAAAGAGAAAAGAGAAGAAGTATCAAGCCCTGAAAGACTGCAAAGTTCACCATTTGGAAAAAAAAAAAAAAATCAAAAAATGTAAAAAAATACATTAGGTAAAAATTCCAGTTTCATAAGCTGGTTATTTTCCCTGGTAAGAAGTGCAAAAGCATCTCAGAGTCACAGAGTACTGAAAAACAAACAAAATATCAACCAAAAAAAAATCAAACCAGATCTATTTCTTGTATCTCTGCCTGGCCCAAAAAGCAAAAATAAATACCTTCTGAGATTTTCAATCTAGTTTTACAGTCCCCAAAGACTTGAATCATTAAAATATCATGTAAGCTTTTATTCAGACCAACTACTTTGAAGTCCATCTGTTTATATCAGAGTTGGCCTCAGCTAAAATCTGAGAACAAAACACACACACTGTGTGATACCCAAAACAGATCCAAGTTTTCTTGGTTGGCCCCTTTTCCACCACTTGTTTCAAGTCCATTAGTCAAAGCCACTCTCCCCAAATGACGTGGGGGAGTACCTCTTTCACAGCACCCCCCTGAGACCTCTAAAACAGCAACAGGCCTGAAAAATTCATCTCGATAGCAGAGAAGAATAGCAAGCAGTGCTCAATCCTCGTTTCTCTTCCATTCCTACTGCACCCTAGGATGTCCATCTGTTTTTTCACAGCAAGCATCCCACCAACAGCCCAACAAATGCATCTAGGAGAGTTTACCTTTTTGTGAAGCACCACCTGTACTCTGAGTTATTCCCCTATTGCATCCGGTGGGGTGAGGCTGCAGTTACCCATCCCAGCCTACAAGCAGACCTTGGGACACTCTCTGTTCTTTGGTGTCAACTTTGGGGTTTTTTCTCTAGTTAGCTTAACCATGCCACAATAAAGACACTTACAGCCACCTCCTTCTCTAGTTGCATTGGGTGTGAACTGCAAATGCTGCTTTTTCCAGTAATGTTTCCCTTTTCCCAAGTACAGCTCTACATGTGCATGTACTCACGCACGCCTGCCTTCAGTCACACACGCACACGTTTGCCTTCGGAGGATATTTCAAACCTACCCAACCTAAATAAGGAGAATTTTTAAATGTGTTTTCTCTCCCCCTTGATGTGGTGGGATTCACAGGCTGTGGAAAAAAAGAGGCTGGGACAAGACACGGTTGCATCTGGAGCGGGGGAGGCATTCTTTTTTGTGGTTGTCTGATGAATTATCAAAGCCGACTTGTAAGGAGTTTGGGGCCCAGAACTTTAAACAGATAGAGATTTTCCTCTCTCCTTCCCTTTCTGTCTCCAACTGTCCTGGGGATTTGACTGAGTCATGTTACACTCGCTGTGACTTCAGATCAGTCGTATCTGGCTTTAATAATGTCTTTATTTTTATTGCTGTTATTTTTGGCTGCCTGAGTATTCTTAAGAGCTTTGTTGTTGCACTCCCAGCAGAGGTAGCAGCATGCAGGGAGTGATGGGAGCGATGCAAGGACAGGACTCTACTAGAGACAGAGACATCTGCATGGAGTCTCTCTGGGCTTCGCTTAGGGCCAACTCAGAACTCACATGGAAGCCCAGTTAGGAATGCCTGGCATTCCCATCCTTTCACGCAAGATGACTTATGGATCCCCACCTCAAATGTCTCCGCAAATGGGCTGCACAGAAATTTGTTTTAATAGACTTCAAGACATTGGAGGGAGGGAGGGAGGAGTAGAGGTAAAGAGCTCCTGGGACATGTGAAATACATGTCCAAATGGTGCAGCTCTGATTCAAAGCAAAATGAAATCAACCAACCAGCTAAGGTCAACCTCAAAGGCTGCAGCTGACGGGAAATCCCTCTGGGGAGGTCCAGGTGTTAAGCAGGGGGGGAAAGATTAAAAAAAAATTTAAAATCCCAAACCACCAAAACTTCCCACACCCTTCTTTTTCCCTTTTGGGTAACCATTTTTAGAGCCTGAAGTTACTTTAATGTGTCCCAGCAGAGACAAGGGAAAAGGGAAGGAAGGAAGGATGGATTTTCTCAGGTCAAGTCCCTTCCATTATGTGTTTTTATTTATTAATTTATTTCTAATAAAAGAGACAAAATGTCTCCAAATGTTTGCAGGAGTACAAATATGAAGCCAAATACCTTCCTACCCAAGGTGGGATGTGGACAGAAGGGAGAAAGAAATGGAATGGCTTATTAGTGGCTACATTTCATCTTTCAAAGGATCATCTTGGAGGCCATCCCAGAAGGATCCTGCTGTGTTTCAATAAAGTTAGTATGGGGATTAAAAGCCCAGTCAAAACACCTAAAGAACTGAGACAAGAAGGCAACCTATACCATTAAGGATTTATTTTATTCATGTACAAAAGATACAGAGGGCTAGGGGAAGAGTGCAGAAACACATCTTGGAGGCACAACATGCTAGAATACCATGGAGGGCTTTAGGGACTGAGGCTCTTTGCCCATTTCACTGGTAGAATACATAAATTATATAAATGAGTTCTAAACTTCCTTGTGCAAATCAGCTACATTATTAAAACCCTTAGATCTTAGTGCTAGGGATCTCCAAGAACAGGCCTTGGAAGAAACAAAAGTAGCTTTTATCTTTCTGAACTTCATTTCAGCTACTTACCAGAAATATTCCACTAGCATTTGTAAAACTTTTTCTTCTTTGTGTCAGCCATGCAAAGCACGAAGCCTCCAACACCTACAGAATGTCCCCAGAAGCCAAACTAACACATATTTATACAGAAGAGGAGGGGAAGTTCAAGACAGGAAGGAAAATATACATTTCAAACATCTTATTGCAGAGCAGAAACAATAACATGCAACTCACGCAGCCACTGCTATAGCACATATAATGAAAAGCCAAATAGCAGAATAGAATATTTTTGTTGGGGGTGGGGGAACCACAAACAAACAACAACAAAAACCCCATCAAGGAGAAAAGCAGAAAGTCTAAAAATCCTGGACAAAGAATTTTCATTAAATTCAGGCACGGTTTAGGAACATGAAAATGAACGTGAACGGCATCAGGTCAGTCAGTGATGTACAGCAGCTCACCCAGACAGGCTTTACTTGAAGTAGCCTGAAAAAAACACCATCCTCTCATTCAATCATCCCCCATCTGGTAATTAATGCAGACGTACAGTCCCCTCAAATTAATCAGATTCCCAAAAAGCCTCTGACACCTGTACTCTCCCCTTTCTTCTTGAGCTTCATCTCTGTTCCCCACCTTACTTCCACCCAACTCCCTCTGTCAGTCTTCCTTGGGTAGACATTGCACAAATGTAGGGGAGAGGGGCAGAAGGGAAGCAATTAGCAAAGATTTTTCTGTGGTTCACTCCTCAAACCTATCTGAAAGAGCAGTGCTGGGTTGCAAAGAGAACCTGGATCGAGTTCTTCCATGCTCTTTCATACACTCTGGATAGAACATGCCATTTCAGCCAGAGTGCAGCAGTTCAGCCTGGAAGGTTTCTTCCCAAATGCTTAAGCCTCTTTCCATCTTCTCTTTATGTTTTGTATCAGACTGAAAGCTCTTTAGGAATTAGACACATAGCATTTTGCTGTTCTCTGAGGGTATGTGAGAAGTTTTGCAGAGGGAACTCTGAAATCATAAATACAAATTTTCAACTCCAGAAACATCACTGATCCTATTTATTTTCTTCTTTAAGAAGTAGAACTGGTGGTAAGAAGATAAATGCAAAAGAGCAAGATGGCACAGAATAAGTACCATGATGTACACCTCCAAACCAGTGCAAAGCCTGTACAGGTATCGTGCATGGGAGAGTTTGTCACTCCAGAAGAGAGGTAAGAAAAGCAGAAGTCAAGAAGTTAAAGACATCAAAAGTTATGCAACTCCAGAATATAACTGTCTGGAGGAACACTGAAGAACTTACATGGTTAAAGAGCTTTATAGGTAGACAGAGTTCCATTCTGATGCAGCTATAATGGCAACTACCATTGTGGAAAGAAGAAGAATCTACTGAAAACCATCTTATCCAGCAGAAACCCAGATGTTCTCTCACCTTACTTGGCAATAAATACATTTCAGCAAGGAAGACCATGCTTTTCTTTATTCTGAATATGAACTTTTGTACCAATAGAAATTGAACTCTTTGCACATTTTTAGTTTAAAATAAAAACAAATAACCTTGGATGCACACAGTTCAAGGCTGAAACTTTGACCAGGTAAATGGTCATGGCCAAAAATACTCTAGTAGTCCATTTCTGATTTGCATAACTTCCTGAGCATCTTCAATGCAAAAAAACCCAAAACAAAACAAAGAAAAAAAACAACCAACCAAAAAAAAAGGCAAAAAAACCAGCAACAAGAAAGGTAATTCATATCTTCATATCTATTTGGCCTCAATAGGCTGCAGGGATACTTTATGATTATATGATTTTGGAAATCAGCAGGAAATTTTACATTTTTCTTAACTATTTCCCTTTCCCTTATACAGACCAGTGTTTTGGTCAGGACTTAAACTTCTATAATCAATTTATATATTTTGCCCATTCATGATGAGGAAAGCTCTGCTGATTTCAGACACAAAGCAGCTGAAAATCTGTTAAAGGCTGGTCAGAAGAGGGGGCTGCTTTAGCCTATTGCATCGATTCAGGGCATGATTTCAAAGAGTACCTCAAGCAAAGATCATCTATTAGGAAACTGTTTTGATGGTCTGGGGTTTATTTTTTTTTTTGGCCAAGCTGCAGTACTAATAGTATAAAAAAGTGGTGCCACAAATGGATTAAACTGAAACAGAAATGTTAACACCTCAGTGTTTCTCAGGACACATCGTCACTTTGTCTATGTCTTCACTACAAAAGAAGGTACATTTTCCAAATGTATAAGCTGACTCAGGGAAAGAAATCTACCTGAAGACTAAGTTTTATCTTTATTTAGTTAAACAAGGTGAACATTAAGTCTTGGCCTCCCCACAGTTTAATTCAAGTAAAACCTTCTTATGTTTAAACCATTAGATTTTACATCATAATACTTTCATAAAGTTGATTATTCCAAAGTTTAAAAGATGTTTCATATATATCTCTTATTAATGTCCTCTCCGTTAGAGTTGTTTAAACAAGTGTTCAGGCACATCAATAACAATTTCCCCCAGGTAAGGAGATAAAAAATGTTGACCACTGCACAGAAAAATACTAATTACTGTTTATTATTGACCAGATAGAACTATCATCCTCAAGAAGTCTAATCTACTTCACCAAATATCTGTAGGAGCTGGAGAGACCTGAGCCAGACAGAAGTCAGATATTCTCCAGAGAAACCCTGCACAGTAAAATGCAGGACAAAGTATTACCTGATTAGAGTAAAGGTTTTGCATACTGAAAGCCAAGGAAGTCCAAAAACTGAAACCCAGAGAAAGTGCCAGAATCAAGGAGGAGAATTAAGGAGTGCCACGAGGATGATGCGAGGGCTAGAGCACCTCTCCTACAAGGAAAGGCTGAAAGAGTTGGGGCTGTCCAGCCTTGAGAAGAGACAGCTCTGGGGAGATCTTATAGAGGCCTCCCAGTACCTGAAGGGGACCTACAGGAAAGCTGGGGAAGGACTTTTCATAAGGGCAGTTAGTGACAGGACAAGGGGGAATGGCTTTAAGCTGAAAGAGGGGAGGTTTAGATTAGATATTAGGAAGAAATTCTTCACTGTGAGGGTGGTGAGACCCTGTCCCAGGTTGCCCAGAGAAGCTGTGGCTGCTCCTCCCTGGAAGTGTTCTCGGCCAGGTTGGATGAGGCTCTGAGCAACCTGGTCTAGTGGAAGGTGTCCCTGCTGCTGGCAGGGGGGTGGAACTGGATGAGCTTTAAGGTCCCTTCCAGCCCAAACCATTCTATGATTCTATGATCAAGTCATATGGGGTTCTGAATACCAACCTCATTTTCTCTTAATCAGAAATAAACTTACGCCCTGCTGCTCCAGCTATGGCTGAAAGTGATAATAAAATGATTTTTCCATTCCTATATGCTAATTCTTGTCTCAAGATAAAAATTGCTGGTCAAAGTGGGAAAAAAATAGACCCATGCCACAGTGTCATGCACTTTGGCAGGTAGAACATGTGTTTAGACAAGGAATAATGCCAGAGGGGCAATTTGAACTTGGATCTCTCAAAGGCAAGACCAGTACCTCAGCCTATGCAACCTCGGACTACAGATGAATTTTTTTGTGGGGGGTGAGAGTGGGTAACAAGATTTAAAAGGTCTTAATGCCATTATGATACACAATATATATTTCTTTATAATTCCAAAATGTTTTATGGGGTCATAATACATCCTGCCAACCTTTACCCAGTGCTTTTTGCTAGCAGTGTTCCAACATCCTCGTAGATCGGACACAGATGCTGCACTGACTCTGAGAAGTCTATTTACTGAATTAGTAATTACCACATCCTACAGCACCTGAGTTTTCCTTGGAGGTCTCCCAACCAAGGACTGACCATACCCCGCATTGCTTAGCTGGTGAAATCTGACATGTTCTTGGCCAGCAGCGCAGCAGCATTGGCTGTGTGTCTAGAACTATTCAACCTGCAAAGAGATCAGAGCCAGAAAAGATTTCTAAATAATTTGGCAATTTCACTCTGCCTGTTACTGGTTCCTTCTCATGTTCCTCTTATGCAAAGAGAAACTACACCAGACTGGTTCAGTTATTTTTTGTGTGGCAGCTGGGCGGGTAGGGGAGAAAATTCAGCCTGCTGAATACAGAACACTTCTGAAAATCTGGCTCTCAGTTGTTAACATACACAGGTTTGTAGAGGCTCCCATATCAGATATCCTACTTTCAAGCTGCTCTCTGTAGAAAACAAGAGTATTTAGCTGGCAGAAAACAAAAAAATATGCAGAAGAAATAAAATTATAATAAAACAGAAGAATGCCCCAGCCCTGAGGAACAGCTCAGCACTGAATGAAAGCGATTGCGAGCTGTTTTACATGCTTTTCTTGTCTTCCTTCACTCTGTTGTCATTGCTTGGTTCATTGTTTGCAAGGCTGGAACAGAGGGGAAAAAGCTGCATGTCAAGTATTGAAATTTGCCTTTGAAGGTCTCTTTTTCAGTTGGAAAAAGGAGCTTTAGACAGAGCTCCCCCAAACCCCATTTCTACTTTCAAAGTTTGACTAATCCTTTGTCAGCGTGGCATTTGCCACTTAAGGCATAAAGCCCTTTTCTACACTCGGCTCAGGAGCCTGTTTTCATACCTCCTCTTAAAAGCATATCCACAGCAGACTTCCATTCATCAGAAAAGTGTGGGAAGGGGTTGTTCTGTTTGTGCTTTTCTTTGGCAGCTAGGAAGCCAGGAATTCAGCTTCGTGTTCTGGTGAAAGACACAACACTTGTAAAGCAGTAGTAATGCCCCTGTGCTTCACCAGGACCTAGAGAGCATTTGGGGTCAAAGAATACATGGTATGAAGACAAGTGAGCCTATTTGCAGTCACTGTCCACTAAATTGTCATTAGGCATCCTGGGTGTTAAAACTGTAGTTGGCACATGAGCAGATCCAGTGCAAAATCTACAACCTTGACATTTTTAGTATCTCACCAACCCATCAAAATAAGCAAGCTGTGCATTTACATCAAACATAAACAAGAATGCAAATGATCTTATTCATAAGGTTCCTTATCCTAGAGGTAGTTGAAAAACTGATAAATAAGTATTGCAAAGGTAAAACTTCAAATAGTGAAATGTGCTGATTATTAGGATAAAACAAGGCAACCATTTGGAAGGCACAAACGCTTAGGGATAGAATATTTAGAAGAAATAGAAATCTTCATGTGATATTTCATAGAGAACTTGAATAGACAGAACACTTACCCTGGTCAGAACTTAGATCATCGGATTTCATCCTACTACTCTTGCAAGAGTTGGTGCAAGATCTTTTCTTGGGAGACTGCTAAATATGGCATATTGGCAAACAACACCAAGAGGCCATCAGCCTCACCTGCATCAACAGCTTCTGTAGACTGAATGAAGTGTGGCAGGGATGGCATTTCTAAGCCACCATAACTGGGATCAGCTGGACATGGCCTTTAACTGAAGCATAGATGAAGACTTAAACTTCCAAAAAACAGATCAATACAGATATATCTTAACCCTCATTTTCACCTAGCAGAACATGAAGTTGCATCCAAACAGCAGTGCAGCAATGCAATTTTGAATGCTACAAGAACCCCCAGCTCTGTTCAACACGGACCCCAGAATGACACCTGAGCACTGACAGAGTTATGATGCACAGACAAGGTAAGTTTCAAGGTTTAGATTCCCTTTGTGATATCTATACAATAATACTTGCTGCAATACCTAATCAAATATGAATAATTCCTTATCTAAATGAATAGGCTAGAATGGTTATGCCTGTAAGTTTATAAAATTCACAGATGTAAACTCCTAGAGACATTGAGTGTGGAAAGATTTTGGATCAAAAACAGGAGGAATATTTCCAGTAAGTATTCTTCTGCAAGAGAAGAATTTCTGTACCTTTTTGGCATTCTAAGCATGTGCTGTTCAGAACAAGCACGGCCTGTTCCTACCCTACCAAACTAAAATCTATGCAAAAAATAAGGAAGATTTTTTTTACAAGTGGAGAACAAAAGGAAGGAAGATATGGTGGATCCCAAAGGATTTCCTTCAGGTCACGAGTCAAATTGGAGTTCAGATTTAACAGGAAATTTTTAGTCTGGAACATGGACCATAACATATTTTGGGATGAAAACAACAAACTTGAACCTTCACCCACAGCTGAAACCAAACCTGGAATCAATCTTGGCTGAAGTTTCAAGTTAAGAAATTAAGAGACTCGATGCATGCACCATGGAATATCAGAAGTTGGAAGCCACACTGAGCACCGATGAAGCTATCATCAGAAAGAGCCATTTCTTTATTATCTCTCTATCCTGTTACAGCTCCAGGTTGCATCTACGCTTTTTTGTACCTTTAGCTGCAGCAGGGCCAGTGAAACAGGTCAGTAAACATCTCTGCAGCAATCTTAGCTCTCAAATAAAAGTATTAAAGCTAAGAAAAATCCTTACTTTTTGATAAAAGATCAATGTAAAAAAAAAAATCAATCTGTGAAGTCCCAATAATGACCCCACAAGTATCCCCTTTTCCTAAGCCACCAACCTGGAAGCTGCAATCAGAAATCATCTTAGGGAGAAGATCAGAATAGATAAAGCCTCTCTTTGTTGCAATCAGTGGTTACAGGTGGCAGGATTAATGAGTAATAGACTAAGTCAGACTGTGCTAGTAACACCAATCTCCTCTAAACAAAAAGTTTGGTTTATGTTGTTTTGTGGGGTTTTTTTTTCCTATGGTAAAACTTTATTCTAAGATTAAATTGTTTTGCATTGAGTTAAACTCAGTAGAATCTACACCACCACCATCCAATGGCTTCAGTCTTTACAACACCAACAGAATTTCCCAAAACAAATGCAGGATTCCCCATCCACCCCCTTTTTTTGTTGTTTAAACTTCCATTTTTGCACTAACAAAACAAACTGACTGCTGATCTTTCACACCTGCTTGGGACCAGAGAGAAGAAAAGGATTGCAACATCCTAATGGCTAAATATAAAGCACAAAAATGATAAGGATATTTGTAAACTGTTCAAAATTCACCTCCTACAACCAACCAACCCTCTGATGAACAGTTATCTCAAGTTTTCCATCTGCCTGCGTGGAATATGAGAATCAAAGTGACCAGTTAAAGTTCAAAACCAGCAACCCAACACCAAACAAGGATTACTGCTGTTACTAACTCAGAGCCACTGATGGACAGCTTCTGTTAAAGACCCACACGAAGAGTAATCATCATCACAACACACTGCAAGGCAAAATCAAAGCATACATTCTTACAAATCATTTGTAAGATCTTCTGTAATATATCAAAGAGAGATAACAAAACATGTATAGATAGATCTGATGAAGCCTATTTTGTGAATTGCCTTAATTACAAGACAAAATCAAAACAATTTAATTAAATTCTCAGGAAAAAAAAAAAAAAGAAGTTTGAAAGGCAACCTTTAAAAAGGTTTCCAAAAGCAGTTCTACAAGAAGCAAATTAATGTTTTTAATGACTAAGTTCACACTTAATCCTCTTTTTCTCTGTCATCTTATATTTCTTTTTTTCAGAATATGGAAAACTAAGCTAGCATTTAAAAGGAGGGGTTTTACATACCTAAAAATAGCACCCTAACAACCTGTTAAAGTTATTACAAGAACAAGTAACATTTGATACTCTGACAGTGGTTTTCAAAACTCCATTTCTAATGCCACTGTAGTGCCTGATGTTTCTGAATGGCTGCTCTGTGATTCTGAATTGGTTTTCACTGTCCTATTGATGCTGTTTGTGTACTCGTGGTTATAAACTCAGAGGACTGAGACACAGAGAGCAAGTTTTTAATAAATGTAAGGCTATAAACTTGAGAGTCTAACAAGAACAAGTATAGGCAAGAGGATCCATTCTCTTTGGTCAATATTCTTTGCTGGATTCAAATATTAGCTTCTGAACCCTTCCACTGGCTCAGACTTGTTCATCAGATGTCACAGGGTTCACCTGCCAATTCATGAGTACGCAGCCACCTGAAGCCCGTGTAGCAGAGCTGCAATTCATTAGCTCTGAAGTCCAACTGATTTTGTCTTTATGATGGGCACCTCTTAAGGAAAATATTCAAGTTCTTTTAGTCCACTGTTTACTGTGCTCTCTCTTTCTATCAGAATTAAGAATTTCAGCAGAAGACAGGTTGAAAATTTCTGACAGCAGTGAGCGACAGCTCTCCTGAGACCTACAGGTCCTGGTGTGCCCTGTATGGAAGAGATTCAGTTATCACCTGGCCCAGAGAAAACTTTATTCCTTTTCTGAAATATGAGTGCTCAAACCAGGGAATGTTATTGCTATAGAGGTGCATCCTTATCCTTTTGGGATATTTTTGAAGTATATCCAGTCAGCTGGGGCACTTGTTAAAGGGTCCCAACATCCCATTTTGTAGATTTGCCTTTCCTTGGAGGGAGAAAGGATTTGCTGTTTACTGCTTCTTGAAAATATCCTGAACTAAAACCAAACTAGGATAAATACAGGTACTGTTCACAAATATTTATTTACAACATCCAAAAATGTGTATCTTTGAGAGACATTATGAGGAAAGAAAATGGAAATAACCATTACATTTCTGCACGTGAAGTCTAAATCTGAAGCATTTCTTTCCCTTACACCCAGGTGTGGAGGTTCTCCTGTCCACTTTTTCCTCAGACTATCTTCCTCAAGATGAACCTTTTCTGGAAGAAGCATGTTAGTTTAAGTAGCTAACCCCATTTCTGGAGCCCTCCAGAGTATCTGAAAAAAGTTCAGTCTTTCCCCCTAAAACTTTTTACTTCTTTTTTCCCAGTTCCCTTCAGCCCTCCTCTCCAAATTCAGTTCCTTGTTCTGGAGAGGATTTTCTGCATTTTAAGTGCACACTACTACACATACATGAGAGAGAAACACAAGCAGCCAAGTACCAGTTACCAACAGAACGCCCTCGTTGCTCCATTTCTTCAAAGAAAATAATTCCTGTACAAAAGCCCACATATGCACTTACACAATGTGTATCATAGATGTAAATGACCATGTACACCTGTAGAAAATCTACTCAGAACTCTCTTCAATCCATATTGCAAGCACACAGGAAAAAAAAAGGTAGGAATAAGTCAAGAGAAGAAAAGGAGAAAGCCAGATTTCTCCCTCACTCTTGCCATCTCAGTCTAAGAAAGCTCTGTCAGCAATTACAAGTAACCCAACTTAGTAGTACACAAATATCACTGACGTATGAAACACAAGTTAAGCATAAGAGCAGAGATTCTACAAACCCCTCGGTTTTGGTGCCCTGTTGTAATAGGTGAATCTAATCTAAGGCTTCCTTTGGAAACCTAAGCCAAAAAAATAGCACAATTTATTTTACTTTAAGACATCATGGATACGTTTAATGAGCTAAGAAATCTCATCTTCCAAGCTTTACAGCAACAAGTATATTATGAAGACATCCAGGTACAAGGGAGACAGAAATTTATACATTTATAAAACAGAGTAGTTAACTAACTGCAGGCCAGAGAAACACACCACAAAGCAGGGCTGAGCCATAAAACTCTCATAGCAGGGAGACAAAGCCTCGTGCCACCTCTAAAAGTGAGAATACACTCCAGCTCATGATGGGTACTTGACACCAGGCATAACAGACATTGCAGTCTTGAGTATTCATCTAGAGAAACTGGCCTGAAAATTTCCAAAAAAGTAAAACAGGAGGCCTGACTTAACACAATCTAGGTGTTAATAAAGTACTACCTGTAGTAAACTGACACTTGGTCTAATACTGCAAGATATCCTACAATAAGCTGTAGCACTCCCTTCTGCACAAATGTTGCATTTCTCTGTTCTGCACAGAAGTGCAGGAGGAGAAGCATATCAAAATAGGACAGGTTTGGAGAAACCTGCAGAGCAAAGCAGCAGAAGGGAAGAGAATAGCTAAAGGGTTAGTGCTCACCCTTGAACCTGAAGGACATGGATTTGTTCTTTGTTACGTGGTCTACTTTGAAATGAGTTTGACAGCTTCAGTTTCACTGCCACAGGGGTTCACCCATCTCATCAGGACCAGCCCAGTTTGTCTCCTCCAGCTCAGCAGTGGAATAGTAACACTGCTCCTGTCATGTACCGTGGCTAAGACATATATGAGAGCTCGAGTGGGTGTTTCAAAGAGGCTGCATTAACTGAGCCATAGGAAAGACCAAGCCTGGAATAGCAGGGATGCTGCATCAAGAACTGTAACCAGGAACTGAGACATGAAGCAAAACGGTAGCACAAGCAGCTCTGTAGATTACAAATATTTTCACTCCAGAGCATCAGAAGGAGTAATTTAGGAGCAAATACTAAGGGTAGGATTGCAGAAGGTTCCTGAAGAACTGCAAACCTGCCTTCCTGGTGTTGTGAGGGCCTAAGACAGTCTGAAATGAGATAGAATGAAACTTTCCAGAAGACAGGCTCCCTCAAACTCCTCTCAAGTAAAAGGTACCAGTCACCACCAGACACACAGGTACCAGACTGGCAAAGCCACGGGTCCAACTCAAAGCCTGTTAAGGAGAAGCTCCTACCAGGACAATCATGCAAGGAGTTGAGTGCTCAAATAAAGTCTGAATTCTCACTCCCTAGAACAAAACAATTTACAAGGCATCACTTAGTGTTACAGAGAATCAAGACTAAAAATAATTCTATTTCCTTTCGAGGAGTGAATAAAAATCTTGAAGCAACCCATCAATGCCAAGACAGAGGAAAAGCTCTTTTAACTCTGCATTTACAAACTATGTGTAATTTGAATGGGAAGAAATGACCAGGAATTCTTTTGCCTGTAGCACAGTTAGTTTCTCCCATACAGGCATAAATGATGCTCATCAATAGAAATGTGATATTTCTGAATATAAAAAACCCATAAACTGCGCTTACTGGGTCTCCTTTGGTTCCCATTTAATTTCTTTTGTCTAATGTAAACTCACTGGGCTATGACTAACAGCTAACATATAATTTCTAATTGTATGGCATTATGTTATGTTAGTACAAAACATTATCAGAGCCGAGAGAGAGATAGAAGCATATCGTTCAGTCTTACTGGGAGTAGACAGGAATGGAAAAATACCATCAGCATCGAGTAAATTTGTCAAGGAAACAGATTAAAAGCCAGGTTTAATTGAAAAAATTCTCCCCACATTTCGCTTTCCTACTTTTTAGATGATAGAACTGTTATATAAACAAACCAAAATATGTTCACCTTTACAACTGCTTATGGAAAAGCAATTGGAGTATATAGAATATTACTATTTTATTCTTTGGAAGGTGTTTTGTATATCTCTATATAAATAGTCTAAAGTTTTAGAGAGATATAAAACCTGAAGCCACATGATTTGCCATAGAATCCATTCTTGTTGCAGAATTATGTTCAGAATTACATTTGAAAGAATTATGACCCAGAGTCCCTGCAAAAAAAGAAGGAAAAAAAAATCTGATTTACACCCTGTAGAGATTTCCCTTCCTGGGGAATAAACCAAAGGAACATAAATCAAGAGTAAGGCCATGTAGAAGCATGCAGAGCCTGCAGATAGTTGAAACAACAATTGTGCTCAGCCCATATCCTCTCAGTGTGCTAATCATGAGGTTCAAAAATTGACAAATTAAATGGCAGATATGACAGACAGTATTAGTTTTGTTTGTTTACAGCTGGCCATACATGATGTTCCTCAGAAACAGCTGGGGCTGGGCAGCCAGCAAGGAGGTCGGTAGCTCATCCCATGCAGACTGCTGCCTGTGGGCCAGGAGAAACCCTCTCACCAGCACAGGAGATTACTCCAGTCCCATCAGTGACTGATGTGCCCAGACCCTGCAGTGCAGAGAGGGATGAATGGAAAGGATGAGACCCACCAACAAGCAGGAGGCTGCATGTAAGCAAAGACAGCAACAAAGCTGAGAGGGGCAGGGAGAGATGCACAACGGGGTCCTCAAGGAGGGATGGATATAATTTATTTTCCTAGGTATTTAAAAAGGACTGTGTTGAGCTTGATGTCACACAGAAAGCCAATGAAATGTTGAAATCAGAGCAAGACTGAAAGAGAAGATCTATCCAAGGGGAATAAGAGAGGATCTACCCAAGGAGAAGGGAAAGAGAGGGAGATTTGTTTTATGTTGCCCTTATTTTATTCTGTCTCAACCCAATTCAAATTTGTTGACCTGAATTTTTGCTCTTTTAAAGCATCTATATATTATCTTAGTTTCCCATCCAATAAAATACAGCTTTTGCAATTTAAAATCTTTTTCTGAAGAGCTCACTAAGGAGCAGGTACAGCCAGATCCACCTGAGAGCTCTGGCAAGCTTGGAGTCCTGTTCAAGGAATGTGTATGAACAATAACTGCTGTATTGCTATTTGCTTCAGATTAAGTTTAATGAAAACTCTCACTGTTTGATCTAACAAACAGTCTATTCAGTCTTAAGCATCTGTTAGAAATCCAGCAGGCAGGAAGACACTGGAAGGAGTGCAGGCACAGAGCTGTGGTGGTGTGTTAGGAATATTGGGTTCACTTCCAGCTCTCAGGAGAGCTCCCTGTAGCATCCACAGCTTGCAACACAGCCCTCAGCAAATCACCCCACGTTCCTGTGCATGTGCTTCCCTTTTCCCACAGAGTTATCAGTCCCATTAATTAAAACCTCAAACTCTTCAGGACATTTGTGTCTTGCTCTGTATTTATTTGTTCAGGGCTTAATACAAGAACGCTCTTATCTCAGCTAGAGAATCCTTACGTTAGCAGAGTGCAAACATTGGCCTCGTGCTCTCCCTCTGCACAAGCTGAACATCATCCCCAAACTCTCCAACTCTAGGGTATGAAAAGAGATCACAGCTTTCCATGATTTTTTTTGTTTTTTTTCCAGCTAGGAATCCTAGCATTAACCAACAAAGAAAAGAAATCCTAGAACACCATTTGACTGACCTTTAATGTCATTGTCACCCAGCATGCACCTGGCAGCACCCAATCAAAATCTTCCCGGGCACTGTAACCTTGATACTATTGACCAGCATGGCTCTGATTTAAATTTCAAACAGCCTGCAATTTTGATTCCTCTTTCCCCTAGCTCTGAAAGCAAACATTATGGATTTTATAGGTAAGAAGGCCCTGGCCACACACTTGAATTGCACAAACTACGCATACGTGAAAAGGCAGTCAATACAAACAGAATTAATTTTAATTAACCTTAATATGCTGATGAAAATGGTGGGGAGTTTTCATTAACAAATAAATAGAGCCACATACACAAAAATATCTGCTTTGTTAATTACACATGCACACATCCAATAATACAGTCATGGTTAATTATAGTACTTGTTTCCGAACTTACATGGTTAGGATCAAGCTGAGGCAGCGCTTCAGTCAATAAGCACGTGTCCTTTTTTGGTTAGGAGAAGTAGAACCCCACTCTGAGATTCTGATCAGCAGCCTTGTCAAAGATCTTCAGTTCTCCATCTCAGCATCAGTTCTCCAGAACCTGCTGGACATGGGAAGAAATTTGCTACAAATCCCCAGCCTGGAAAATCCACTGGAAGAATTGCTCCTGGATCACAAACAGGCTCAACTGCAGCCTCTCTTTAAGAAGCCCAACTCAACAACACAAAAGTCCAACACAAAATCAGGAGCAACGACTCAAAACCACGGTTACGCTGATGTAAAACCAGTGCAAAGAGGCAATCAAGAAACTGCTATATGTAAAGAGGAGACAAATACCACCATGTGAATCAAGACTCCTATTACTCAAATCTAGGTAGAAATCCAGATTTAGTGATTATCTGGTCCACAATCTCTTAACAGACGTGCTCTAAGAGGAGATGAGGGCATGGTAACAGGGTAATTTCCCTGTTGCTGCAAGAATTTCTGGTCAAACCAGACATCTAAACATGAATGGGTCCAAGGTTCCTCACTCTTTAAAGAGCCTAAGCCAAGTCATTTCAACCAGCTGCTTTCAAATGCCTCTGCATCCATGAGGAAGACCCTTCCATGCTGCCTTTAAGGCTTACCTGGGCCCAGCTGAGAGAACCTGAAATGAAACTTGTATGGAAAAGCTGAAGGATCCAAGCACTTGGAAGAATAAAGCTCTTTTGCAATTGTTTTTGGAAACATGTAGGGCCTGATTCTGAAAACTCACTATGAAAAATACGTCCATTGGCCCAAATTCTGGCTAGGGCTGAAACTTTTGGTTATTTCCCAAAAGCAGAATAAAGGAAAGGGGAAAAAATGCTCGCTTAGCTTTCCCCAACACACTTACCTTCCTTATCAGTACAGTGAACACATGCTGCACAAAGAAAGGAGATGCAAGACACACAACCATGTATTTAATGTTTGTTCAGTTAGAAGAAAAATACTGCCAAACCAATGGATTCAAGAATAATAGAGTTATGCCCTGAAAATCATGAGATTTGGGACTCCCTCTCTTTGCTTTCTGTTTTTTTTAATCTTCTAGGGTGCTTTTGAGTTATATTTCTACATTTGAGAGCCTGCAGGCTAGGAATTTATTTAAGGTACAGCTAAGAATCTCATTAATAACACAAATCCAGGAATTGCATTTTAAAGAAAATATACAGGTAATGCAAAATTTAAAGTCATAACAAGTGGCAACAGCACATACAATATCAATATCTAGCTAATGGACCCAGAATGATTACTGGTTAATGAGCTGCAGCATGCAACAATAATGGAAAAAAACAGATCAGAACAAATATTTCTTTTATAACATGTCTGCTAAGAGTTATACCAAGTTACTTAAAGTCACATCTGTTTACTTAAAGTGGTGGCAGACTGGACCTAGTTCTAATGTCACAAGCAGTCCTTTTAAAGTAGGCAAATACCTGATGATATACCTTGATTTGCACATATATAACCAAGCAAAAAGGAGCCCAAACAGAACACTTTTGTAATTAACTTCTATATTTAAGGCAAATATTATGTGGTCTCAAGATTGTAAACCTAACCACTATTTAACTGTTTCATAGGATAATTATAAATAAGGTTATGGATAGTTCTGATTTCATCATGTCCAAGATCTAGGAGATGCTAGAGTTAGGCTATTAAAATTCTAGCAACTGAGAATGGACAAGCATGTTATAAATTGCATTTGGAAAAGCTTCAAAACAAGCTGGTGGCAAGCAGCAACAGTTCAAAACCCCTTTCTTGCGATATCTTCTTCATGTCTGGAACATATCTGACATACTTCAAATATATTTTCATTAGATGCATCACCTGATCTGTACAAACACTACCTGCCCTCCCCTCCCTGAAATTATCAACTAATCTTGGAAAGTGGAGGAAATAGCACTGCCAAAATTCAGGCTTCAGACTAAAAGATGACAATAATTGTGCCTGATGCTGAAAAACAGCACTGCAAATAGTCTGACTTGTCTGCAAAAGCTTCGGTGCAGAAGTTCAAGGGCACAAATATGGAAAGTATATTCCAGTCCTTGCAGCAATGCTTCTCTCTATTCTACACCTTAATAAATGCATTAGGATAATAAACATTTACCCAGCAGTTGTCCTTAATGGAGGTTCTCTCCTTTAAAACTGACTGAGGGCTTTAGAGGAAAGGAAAAAAGCACAGGGGGACTACAGCAATGAAAGTTTGGAGTTTAATGAACAAAGCTACTTACTCCCTCTCAAAGGCAGAGTGAGGCAGAGAGGGAGATGAAAGCTCTCGTTTCATTTTATGTGCAAAACAGACCAGACATCTCCCATAGACATGCTAATGAAACATTGATTTGCTGGGGTGCCGTTTGTTACCACAGGGCTCTCCACCTTGGACTTCCAGGAGAAACGATTCACAATTAATTAACTCCTTTCACAGATTATCTGAAATGTACCTTGGGCTCAACCCCACTTCTGATAATGTTTATTTTGTTAGTAATATGCAGATCAATGAATATAGATATACAAACCTATGTATACATAAAGATGTATTCCAAAGTTTTCTATACATTATACACACACAAACGTATAATGCATTATATATAATATATAAAAATAAATTATATATACCAAATGTACATGTATTTGTAGCCACATAATTCACTGCTGTAAGCACAGACACTGTTTTCTGCCATTAGCTCAGCACTCCCATGGGAGAACTCAACAAACTCCCAGTGCTTCAGGACAACCCTGACTCCCTCACCCATGTTCTTCTTACCACAAGTTAATATCAAAACAATGCCCTAGTACATGTTAACAAACATTGCTCCCCACTGTCCTAACCACCACTTGAATGGGTTTTCTCAGGCACAGAAAGGAGACTAACACTCTTATTTCTCAATTAAAATAAAAATAATTTTTAAAAGATAGCTCCTCTTCAAGAGGAATGGAGATATAAAATAAATATCTACATTAAAAATACTTGGGTATTTGTTTGTTTTCAGGAAAGAGAAGGGAAAAAAAAATAACTGCAAAATGCTCTTTTGGTTCAAAAGAATGATACACACACACAAACCACAAATGTCTCATTATATATGCACAGTATGAAACATCTCACCTCCCATATCACATATTTTTAATCTCATTCACCCTATGCCCGCAAAAGCCTTAATCCAGCATCACAGCCTCCTTGATCAAAGGGGGTTTGATTCACCTGTGTTGAGTTCTACCACAAAGATGGTTTTCCCCACATTTGTGGGAACCCTTCTGTAACGTTGAAAGGTTGCAATAAGGCCTCCCCAGAGATGCACATAAAAAATATGAATATGATATAGGAAATAATTCTGTTGGATATTTTGATTTACAATAAAAATAAAAATTGCTTTTAGAAGATCAAGGGTCTATGGAGCAGCAACACCATAAATAATGTTCAACCTACTATTCTTTAAATATTTTAATTTGAGAATTTGAAATAAATCTTTAACTGTACAGACACACACACATTCACCCACTCCTTCCTCCATGAATACTATTAATGTGAATTTCAAGCAGGGCTCACCTTCACAACAGCTATTATTGACATGGGGTAGATGATCAATACAGAACAGACTGGAAGCTCATTTTCAGAAATTGATAAAAGTTCAAACCCCAGAGGGGTTAGATGATTTACAGCAAAGGTTAAAGCTGTGCATTCTACTTTTATGAAAAGAAAGGGTCTTCCAGCTTCTTCCCAACATTTTTTTTTTCTTAATGAGATTAAATTTCAACACAAATTTATTTTCTTTCTTACAATTCATAGTTAGAGCAGAAATTGAGTTTGCTGAGAGTTAGAATCTATCAAGAAAGCAATATATCTTAGCACACGAGATAACTTTGTATGATAGGTGCAAGAATCACAAAGCTGATCCTTACTGGGATCTACTCTGCACATCTCAAACCCAACCAACAATGCCAAGTTGTCCTATTCCACTTGATCCTGGCTGCCACCATCCTGCACTAGCACACACTCCCTCCCCACAAGGACACAAGTAAGTGGTGAGATGGAGCTGAGGGCCACCATCCTTCCCATCTCAGATCTCATTTCAAGGAGTTCACAAGCTTAGGATGAGACAAGAAGATTTGATATGTTCAGTAACCATGAAGTACATAAAAACAACAAGGAAAATAGTAACCATCAGCTTGATGTAGAGTTGGGAGCATGCAGAACTGCCAATCCAGCCTACCACTCAAGAGAAACAAATGGAAAAGGCACCTTCTCCAATGAAGTAGCTGAGACCAACGACAGTAACAGACCTCCCCGTTAGCAAAGTGCTTGTCCCCTTCCAATTTATTACAACTTCCTACCCACCCTCATCTCCTTTCTTCAAGGCATCTCTCCTCTGATTAGGAGGCAGCAGCAGAAAGTTAAACACTGTTTTCCTTCCCAGCCCATCAATCAAGAGCAGCCTCACTAATGAAGTGCTCAAGCTAAAATAATAAGAGAAGGGCCAGGACAGAGTTCCTGTGAGTCCTGGCTCAGTCCAAACCCTTGTGTTGATGTTATTATATAAAAGCACCACAGAGTGTGCAGGGCAGCCCCATGTCTATCACAGCAGCCAGAGCCATTTCACACTGTGTGCTTTTAATTATTTCATTGACACCCTTGGACTTGATAACTGCCTGAATTTTCCTGTCAACACTTTGGTCCTTGATTTTCTTCATTAAATCACAGTTTAAAATTCCTTTTTTTCTCCACCCCCACCTCAACTCTTTTTTTTGTTATTGTTGTTGTTTCTAATTCTCTGAATGCCCCACGCTGTTCTAAATTACATGCTCATTTTGGGATACACAGACTGTTTATCTAGGAGGCAAATTTCAGAGTCATTTGAAATTACTTTCCCAACCCCAAAGTTCCTGGGTACCAGCTTCCAATTCAGCCCTGGAATTTCCTGGTGGTTCAGGTTTCTCCACACCTCCAGAGAGCTGCCCCACCAGCCACAGGGCTGCGACACAAGCTCCCTCCTGCTTCTGTTACTCTCCTGCTGACCTTTTCAACAGCAAAACAGAAGTGACTTTAATTAATTTGTAGATATTAGTAATAAAGTAGGCTATGTAATCCTTAACATCGAAGCCACGTCCTTGGGACATGGAAGTGTTTCAAATACTTGAAGGGTACACAGCACTTGAGATAAAATTCAGCCTGGAAAGTTGTTATTAATTGTTATGCCAAGTATATTAAGAGACACTAGCTGCCCTGTGTGTACAGTAACATCATTTTTTAGAAGTATCAGTTACCCCAGGTGACTTTATCTGGACTTTGGGCAGCCACATCATCTTTAACATTAGGGCTGTGGGCAAAATTAAAACTGTTTCAAATATTCCAAACATAAAATTAAAACCTTCTGTCATGAAAAGTCTTGAATTTTATTTTGCTTGTCTGTAAAAAGTCCAATCTGATGGGAGAAATTTGAAATTCCCTGTTGTTTAGTTAAGTATATCAAAACAAGTTTCAAGTGTAAGAGATGTTATGGTTTTAGTGGTCAAATTTTTTTTCAGGCAAAATTATTTTTCCTTAAAATTATTTGTTCATGTTAAATCAATTGTGACATTAAGCTTAACATGTTTCTCATTTGAAGATAAACACTTTTCCAAAAATGTTATAATTGGCTTTTTTGGGTAAAAAAAAAATCTTAATGACAGTTTCCCTCAAAAGCTTGTAAGACTTTTGGAAAAGTTTCTGCCTATAAAAAGCTGGAGAACTAAATGTTATTTTGGAAGTGAGGATAGGGAATACAATGATTTTGCAATATCAGACCAATATTTAAATTTTTATTTCCTGGGATTTTTCTATGACTGAAAACAGTTTTTACATTTGTAACCAGAAAGTGAAGTTTTCCTGCAGACTTCATAATTATTCCATTTTCAGTATCTTCTGTGAGAAAATTACTGTAATCTGCTCCTGATGTTACTTTGGTCCTTTAAAAAGAACAGGTTGCATTATAGCCCTTAAACAAGGGGCTTGTATACATCTAAGATTGAAACATCTCTTACATAACAACTCCCCAGAGCCCTCTGATCATAGCTGACAGCTGAAATCAATCATGTCACGTTACAGGATATTTATCAGAAATCTCATGTTAGCTGTTTGATCCACACCTGCCAGGGGAACATGGTCCACTCCGTTTAACAAGCGCTGTAACCACCCCTAAAGAAAGGCTCTGGAGCCTGGGAACCCCAGATCCCCCTTCACTGGCAGGAACCCCAGGAAATCCACTGACTTTTGAGGATGGGTTTTTTGTTTATTCATTTGGTTTTGGGGTTTTTTTACCCCTTACCTTCAAGCACCCTCAGGCACAGAAGCCAGCCCTTCCTCAGCTGACACCTTACTCCATTCCTACTGAAGCATTCAAGGACTCACTATGGGGCAGATGGGTGGAGATCCCTCCTGTGCCAGGGTAACCAGTGGGCAGAAGGGGTCTGACTGCACTCAGGCCCCAACATCACCACCTTCTCTCCCTTCTTCCAAAGAAAGGAGTCTCTATACAGAATGGGTCAATGGAAGCAGCGACACTGGAGTACGCTTGTAAACATTGCTGTCCCGAGCACAACCCATGCACAAAGCGAAGGTTCACCACCAGACCTCCAGCATGCATCATTTACCTCCTGCTGCCCTGCCCCATTCACACCTTTCTGCCCAAAATCATACTGTAGTGGTGGATCTGCCCATGCTATAGCTAGAAATATTGTTTTTCTGAGGTGAATAACAGCTAAAGCAGCTACCTGGAAACTTCCATCTCAGACTACTGTGGGAAATGCACGGCGAGGAAGTTATTATGGATGAGAGAGCAATAATAGAAAGGAGACCAAGTCCAACTACACATTCCAAGAGAGATAAACTTACTCAAAGGCATAACAACAGTATTTCCCCACAGATAAAATAATTTAGTGAAGTTACACTACCATAAGGGTTTTGTGTGTGTGTGTGTGTGTGTGTGTGTGTGTGTGTGTGTGTGGTGTTGTTTGTCTTAAGTCAGACAGCAATGGCATTCACACTGTAGTTAATCGCTTTGACCTCAGCTCTAAAAGGATTTCTATCTGTGACAATTTCCTAGTAAAAAAGGCAGAGTCTGAACCCAAAGAAGCCATACCGGTAAAAAAATGTCAAAGGGTCTAGTTAGGATACTGTGAAAAGTCTGTAATAAATTTAAAGCACAGGTATTCCAGTTCAGAATTAGGTCCATGTTCCATACATAGTCTTCTACAGGGCAAAAAAGTTCATAACAATATTTTCATGACAATATTTTAAGCACACAAAAATAGAATTAATATATAAGACCTTGACTTTCTATTTTTATTAAACCAAAACATGTTCGGGGGAGACCAGTTAAAAAATTGGCACAGAAGCCAAGGGCAGCTCCAAAAACCTCTCCATAAAGCTGAGCTGTTGAAGTTCACTATTTCAGAGTCAAGTCCTTTAGGGTGTTGAACACAGTTAACATTGTGAAATTAACAGCAGCTCTGCTTTGCCAGCAGCACATTGATAAAACCATAATTAAAAAAAACCATAGGAAGGAGAGATACATTTCATTCTCCCTTAAACTGTTTCCATTACATTTATTTAAACAAACTGAAACTTCACCCTGCCAGCTGCATATGCAGTTGCTGTGGCAGCCCAGGCATGTACAGTCTGGCTTCAGCACCGTGACTTTTTGTGTTAAACACAGCCTACCATTTGAAGGGTCCACCACTTACACTTGACAAAGGTGGGATGTGGGATGGACAGATGAAACAGAAATTATAGCAAACTCATGGGGCTTTGTTGTACAAGATAGCAGACTGGCATCAGCTGACAAGAACAGCAGCAGGCATGTATGGTTCAGTGTTGAAATCCCACCTTAAAATATCCTGAGGAAAAAAAGAAGGAAGGTCAGTTGAAATAAAACAATATTTTGGTAGTCATCTTTGAGTACTTTGAACATCTAGAGCTCCTAAATACATCCATGCCCCTTTAGAAGGATTGAAAAGCCACAATTTAAAGAAAAATACACAGTACCTAATAACTGCACATTAAAAGGTAGGGTTGGGGGGAAGGAATCCATATGTCCATATGTGAACAAAAACCTGATTTATATCTCCACATGTTTCACATCTTCCTGGTCTCAGCCAGGTATTTCTGCCTGTTTTTTTTTTTTCGAGGGAGGTAAGAATTCCTAAAACATTTTTTTAACATTTAACTTCCTCCCATTACCATTTTCATAAACACAAGTTCGAAGCAGGGAAGGGCAGAGACTTTTCAAATGTTCTAAAGCCTTTAAGTGCTAACAGCAATACCTGCCACAATGGAGAAAAAAAAATACTGCCAACTTCATGGGGTTTTTGGTATCAATGATCACTTCTTTCTCTGCCATAAACCTGATCCTGAAAGGTCCTGAACAGATCCTGAAGAGGCAAGAGTCCCACTGCATTAAAATAAGAGTATGTGGCCAATTTATTGAAACATTTAACACCTCAAAGGCCTCAGCTTCTCAAGAAAATCAGGTACATTGAAGCGTCTGTACAGTAGGGTCATAACTGTGTTTCCCATTCCCCTGGATGAATGCAGCTAGACCATATAATATCCAGAAAAAATCATCTTTACATGCAGCCCATTTACATCATTTACATTTATCTTAGGACATATTAACTCATACACATCACTGGTTAAACCATCAACATTGCTCCTGGATCAGAACTGGCTCCCAGCCAGCTGATGCAAAGCACAGGTTGAGAAGTTCACACCTATCTCCTTCCCTCTGATTAGAGATACCCTACAGCAATTATTATCTCCTAAAGAACAAGGTAAACCTGCCCTGCAGTTTTTTCCTCCAACTGTTACTACTTGGAAAGAGAAAGACTCAGGTGACTGAATGAAACAAAACTAAGGGCACTGATAAAAATCTGTCCTCAAGCAGTCACTCATGCAAAAAACCTGCAAATAAACAGCTGAGATTATTACACAATAACTGATTCACATGACTCTGTGCTTCATGGCTGCATTTAGGATTTCAAGAGCAATCAAATGTTAAACCCAGGTTAATGAAGACAACCATTCATTTCCCCTCCACAGCAAAACCCCAATGCAACTTCTTAGAAAAACAAAAATATCTTTCCAAAACTTAAAACACCCAATCTGAAGACTACAGAGAGGTGAATACTTCCACAGTCACCAAAAAGCAAGTCACTGGCAGTAATTGGGGATATTTCACTCTCTGACTTGAGCGCACATGAGAAAAGCCAGTAAATGAGCACATGCTCACTCTGTTGCTAGATCAAAGGTTGGAGGTTAACACAGGCAGGGCTGGGGTTCTGCCACACTCAGGCAAGGAAGCTGCAGCAACCGTCCTGATGTCAGGGAGGACAGACATCAGATAACCCAGCCACTGCCACTCCCACAGTGGGGATACAGGGCCAAGCAACCTGCTTTTCAGATGTGATTATGTTCTTCAGGCTAGAGAAGACTGAGTGTCACATCTCTCAGCTATGTGTGTACCTACCTCCTGCTACAAGATAAAATAAAAATAAATGTCAAAAAAAATTTCTGAGGAGACCTCAGTGAATCACAGCAGTAAACTGGTATGTCCAGAAGCTGCAAACCTTGTTGTTAGGATTGTAAAGGAAGTTATTGTTACAAAACCACCGTTACCACGGAACAGCATCATGCAACTGCCATCGCTTCGTGGACGTTTCAATTGTTAAAGAATCACATTGTTCAAAGATTTCTTCAGTCTTAGCTTTGGAAAAATCCACACTTCTCTAACTTCGTTCTCTCCACATATGGACCTCTGGGAAGAAAGGACTTTACACCTCACATTCTCTTTTCTTTCTTTCTCTCCCTCTCACTTTCTTCCAAGCCACCTCCCCCAGAGTGGCACTTACCACAGTGACAAATGAAGCAATAATAAGGTTAGTCATTTAACTCCTTGCATCCTACTTAAAAATCACCCTAATTACTGTGTAATGGGTCCACAGAGGCAGAAGAGTCTGGGTGAAATCTACCCGGAGGGCACCGGTATAGTTCATCTGTCCATTCCCTAATAGCACTCTAAAGTTCACCCTTATAAACATGTCACCTAGTCTATAATTAAGTGACTGGTCATTAGGTAACACATGTGGTACCTGTGGGTCACATATCAGTCAGCTGGTGATGGATCTTTATCCAATAGCTGTGCAGAAGCAGCCCCATAGCTCTCTGTCACCGCAGCACTACTCTCAACGCACCACACACTCGAGAAGAGTTTGTGTAGGTGGGGTTTTTTTTAAGCAATAAACTCTGTGTTTGTGAAGGGTGAGAAACTGAGGGGAGGAGGGAGTGGAAGGATTGTCACAGTTCAGTCTCCATCCCAGCAGCAGGATAAAAAGGGGGTTTTTCCTTTATACTCTGCAAGCATACTGGATCCTAAAGCACTCTTCATGCTTTGCTGATAGGTGAATTTCCCATTCACATTCAACGTGAGTCAAGATTGCTAATTATTATACTTATATAAACTGCAAGTGGACATCCTCTTTCCAGGTCACATTTAAAAATTAATTAATTAATTGAATAAATAAATATAAAATAGTCAAGTTACGCTTTTTAACTCCTTCAGCTTGCACAGATGTGCAAGGCCATGATGGACAGAGGGAAAAAAGCATAAACTAAATCTATACTTGATTTTACCAAGAAAACTGGAAGAATCTAGACTAGAAAGTACATGTGAATAAACTCCCAAGTAACTGAATGAACTGCACACCCAGGCTGATCTGGCCGTTCATCGGTGTGGGCACACGTACAGAGAAACACAATCTCACTGCAGTTCCCTTCCTCCCCTCACTCTGGGCAATGTGAGGGGCTTGAGCAAAGGAGATCTCAGAACAAGAGCAGGACACTCAAGTTTTTCCTCAGACTGCACAAAAGCAATGGTTTCCAGCAGTTGCTGTTGCCCCCAAGGGACAGAAAAGGACAGGTCACATGAAGTCTTGAAGTTCAGGCTAGAGTTTTAGAAGCCCTGGGGCTCATGCTTCTTATAAAATTATTCAGGTTTTTTACAATTTAGAAGTTCCCTGAACTGACAAGAGAAAGAAAATTAGTTTCCTTGAGGAAGGCCCACAGAGGTGGTGCCACATAGCTAAAAAAAAAAGTTTTGCAACCAATTTTATCCAGGTACAAGGGGGCTGTAACCCTGCCCGTGCGTTGCATACACTGTTTTCAATAAGTTCACTTTTACCTTCTGTGTTCTTAGATGCAATAATGCAGTGAAGAGCTGGACCACACAGATTTCCAGATGGTAAATGAGATTTGAGCTAAGCTTTTCTGGGTAAGTAAATTATAAAGGAAAGGAAAGTGAGGGGAAAAAAGAAAAAAAAATCTCATGCCCACAATGTTTAAAGGTTTATAATTGCTAGTTATTATCTCAACAAGGGTGCCCAAAGCCATGATGGTATGGCCAACAAAACAAGGCAAGACCTTGAAATCAGCCCTCTGACCCCAACTGTTGAAATATGCCTTAACCACCACACATACTGACCTCACATGATGGCTCTTCTGGCAATGCACCTCTGTTTGATGTTCACAGTAAACCACTTGGGTCACCCACAGTTTTGGTAACACAGGAAATGGAAGATTTGGCAAAAGCATTACATTGGCCAATTAATTCCAAGAACAAAATTCCAAGTCCAAGAAGAAGTATATGTCCATCAATGACTGATTTACCCCATTACATTTAGAGATATAATTAGATACAAATGGAGGGGGGGGGGGAGTAATTATTTTCAATGTGAAGCAAAACAATGCATTTTGACTTAAATCACATTGGAAAGATAGCAGAGATGCACAAATTTTGCCCCTCAGAGAATTTGATTGCTTTAAAGGCTGTGACCAAGGAAGGGATGAAGTCTAAAGAAATGCATTCTTCTTTTCTGTGTTTTGTAGAAAAATTGCCTGCCCATCTGGCCAAGATGAAAATTTATAGACTGAGACACACAGTCCTTACAAGGCTATCCCCCTCTCATGTTCTTACTGGACTTCAGTAACTTTCTTCATAACCAATTCCATCAGTTTCTGCATTCTTCATACCAAGAAAACCTCACACTGCTTTTGTACTCTCAACTTTTTACATATTTTACCAAATTCTCAGGTTCTTTAGTCAAAGACAGGATGAGCTAAGGAGAATAACCCTCAAACAATATCTACGAACATGATTTATCATTTTAAAATAAAGCTTACAAAATACATGGCTTAAAGCTGCTAAGAAGGCTTATCCAGAGACTGCTTCTTCCTGGCCTGTTGTTCTATATGATGTCAATACCATAATTTGAAATACTGGTTGCAAACAGCAAAGACGACTCTTACATTTCAAGTTATCCAGTAAAAAATTCAAACCTTTTTACTTGGGGTCTTTTACTGTACAAGGCACCTCTGGGTCTAGTATCAATCACCCTGTGATGGATAGGCATCCCATACCAGGGTCATTCATACCTCCACTGCTTATTGAACTGCAACTCCTCATCCTCACGGAATACTGACGGCTGATCTATACGATTCAGGTCCAATCACAGCAGTGATTTTTCAGTGTTAAGGACTCTTCCAGCTGACATGTTTGTACTGAGACTCTACAGGATCAAAATGGAGCACAAGAAAACAGCCCTCAAATAGGAGGATTAGCCAAGCATGGCTGTGTGTTTGCACAACTCTCTGCACCATATAAAATGATAAAATGGTCCCTGGCTAAGGAAAGGGGGGGGGGGGGGGGGGGGGGGAAGGAAAATGCCTGTAATGCAGAGTCACTGTTCTTTATTCGAGAGCATGTGACTATCTGAACATATAGTTGAAATATATCATTAGTACAATCCTGCTTCAAGAGTTTAATCACTAATTGGCACACACAGAAGCATTGCACAAATTCAAGCTAGCCTTTGGCATGGCTATGTATAAGAAGTCATGTTTAAAGAGGATGTGGCAATGCAGAACAGCAGAGAGGGTGGCTATAACACTGAGAAAAGCAAAGTTTGAAGAAAAAGAATAGACTCAACAAACTCATTTACTGTTAGAGTGGCACCTGCATTAAGAAAGACTGTTCAGAAACCTGTAAGTGATATGAGCCTACATAAGAGAGGAGAGGGGAGTGTGAGGAGGAGATTCTTCACAGTTCTCTCTTTCCTGGGTAACTTGGTAGGTGTGTGATACACAATCAAAGGATTAAGTTAATCTCAAGAAATCTTGTAGCTAAACAGAAAGGAAGCGGATTCCAAAGAAATAAAAACATGGTTTGAGATAATTTGCCTTAGGTTTTATCCCTGGTTCTATGCATCCATAATAGCATCTTTTCAAAGTCAGCAAGAGAAGCCATTACCCAAACTGCAATGACTTCCTGTGCCAGCAAGGTGGTCTCTGCCTTTTTTTGGCACTCTAAGGTATTCAAGGCAGCATGAGCTCTGCCCATGCAACTGCCATGCCCTCAGAAACATCCTAGCTGAACGCACAGGAATACTGACCCTAGATCTCTGGTTAAGCTTAGGCTTGATTTCCTTGCATACCTGGGAAAGTGATGCGTTAAGATCTGAGATTTCAGCTGACCAGTAAGAGCTGGATTTACCCTTTCCCTGTGGTTACAGCTGTTCACACTGGTCTGCTGCCATGCAAAAAAAATAAAAAATATGGAGAAACACAAGAGACTAAGGAAAGGCAAATGAAGGCAAATATTGTCCTTGCTTAGTGAACATGGCCAGAAAGACATTGGGATTTGCCTGTAATAAGATGTAGAGGGACCACTTCTTTACTACTTGCATCCTGTCTTACTACTACTCTGCAAAGGGGATGCAGTTCATAACTCTATTTACAGAAGTATAGGTGACCACACAGAGACAAGGCAACATATAATCCAGCCTTTAGAAATGAAACTTATGCAACTCATTCCCCATTTAACAGCAGCTCACTGGGTGGTCTTAAGCATCAATGAAAGGCACAGCTAATACACTCTTACACAGTAAATTCCACGGTCCAGCCACTCCATAGCAAAATATTTGCACTTTCTTAGTCGAACAATACTTTTAAAATATAATACATTTGGTTTCATTAATGTTTAAGATTATTTTGCCTTTGTTTTGCTCCATTTACTGAGAATTGTGTGTCCTTAAATGCTTACAAGGGTCTCAAAAATAATCATTCTGTGGAACAAGGATATGTCATTGTTCCCACTTCACAGGACTGAAGAAAACAACCAGATCCACAGGGCTGTGGATGTGAGTTTTTGTATGTATGACACCCTCACAGAATGCCTTTTGCAAGTTTGCATCACGTGAAGAGCTGCCAAATCCTTCGAGAGCTCATGGTCTGTCAGTGTTTCACAAAAAGAACTCTAGTTTCACAACAGAAACTTTGTATAAGACAACCATGCAGATTGCATTTCTGCTTTTTGTCTTAAACATGCACATCTGACATTAAAGAGCATTTTGATAGGATTTTTTTCCCCCTATTTTTCTGCTGTATCCATCACAGAACCAATCTGAGGGCAGGTGTTTATTTTATTTTTATTATTCTGCTAAGCACAGCATCCTTTACAACCTTCAGGGAAGGGGAATGGGGAAGAACAGCATAAACTTGCAAGAAAACATCAAAAGCTAATAACCATCCTTCTGAATTTTAATCCATAGCCAACCCCAAAATAGCTCACTTCATACACTCTTCACACTTCTGATGAGGAAAAAAGGAGGTGCTTAATTCCAGAATCATCTTAAAAGAGAGAACATATTAATAATTGTGAATTAACATTGATTCTTAAAAGATTACACTTTTTTTCTTAAAATGGTAGTCAAAAGTGGAAATTTTTGCAGGCATTCAGGATTAAAACACAAATAATCATTCTCATGCAAATTTATATTTTATAAAGTTTTCTTTTTAGCTTGTACTGTAGATTCAAGTCATTGGCAAAACAAGTTTCTAGACCAGACCCCTGACAAAGCCCTTCACATGAACGGGCTGATGTGAGGATCACGGCCACAGGGTGGTACCCTGGATGGGGAGCACATTTGCTGTTCACAATGCATGCAGCTGGTCATCACACGCTCAGAGCCAAGAAGTCATCTGAACCCATTTGAGCACAATCATTTGGTGTCTGATGTCAACACTCCTAGTCAACATCAGGCACCTTCACTTACTCCAGTACCTTAGCTAAGTGGCCATGCAACCCTTCCAACATCACACGTGTGCAAAGCAAAGAGGTCAGCCTACAAATGCCTTCAGCACCCCAACATTCACCCTGTTGAAAATCTGTTTCTAGTTTGTCTTTTCAGTCCCCCAGTGGTATTAATTTGACCACAGGTGAAAGGTGTGAGTATATTTACGCAGCAGAAATTACTAAACAATAAAGATCACTACAGCACTTACAGATTTTTTGAAAGTCCATTGGCACAGAATCAAAAAGAAACACAGCATAAGAGTAAAAATAGAAACTGGAACCCATCATTTCTTAATTTTGACAGGAAATGCTAATATACTTTTTAATATTGTTACTGTTGAAGGATTTGTAGGTTCTACATACCTGAGCTTAGGTAAGTTACAGACAGTTACTCTGTCAATCTACTGTTTCTTTCTGATTCTTTATACAGGCTTACTACAATAAGTTGAAGAAATAAATTACCATTAGAGTTTCACTAAGATAAAAGTCTGAGATTCCTTTTATTGCTTTATCTTCCAATTTTGATTTTCTATAATATTTATATTACTATCACCTTTCACAAGCAAAGATGCTGAAAATCATCTAGAGCGTAGTTTGGCGAAGATTTCAGTCATTATCCAAATAGACTAACAGCTTTAACATCGTAGCTATTTGTAATTACAAAATGAAATCTGTGTCTTCCACAAAGAAACTGAAGAAAGCTATATCAGGATGGTCCTTAGAAAAACATGTGTGGAGAAGAAATAGGGTATCACTATCCAAACAGTTAAGAGTGCTCTGCAATAGCCTTCTTGTATGTAGAAATAACTGAGAGCACAGTCCCTGACAAAAACAGATTGGATGGGTTGCAATAATGCACAAGCTGGCAAGACACAGGCATTGTACACATCCTGTAAACCTCAGGCAGTGGGATTTATTTTATTCTATAAATAAAAAGTAGTCAGAGGTAATATGCAAGGGAAAAATAAAATAAAATCTAAGTTTGAGTTTTGTTCTGAATGGCTTTTCATGCTAGCTGTACAAGATCTCTCTTGACCCCAAGCATCAAGAGCAGTCTTGTCTTCAGTCTCTACAAAGAGACAAATTGCATTAGTCCAGCACCTAAGACTGGTCTGATGAATTGGCTTTTTCTTCACTAAGAGATTCTTTCCATGTAAATGTGAATATGAATAATCCCCGCACAGACAAGAGAAAAAGGGCAACCCTTCCCACAGCCAAGACACATCATTATACTCACATTTTAAAAGTACAAATAGTTTTATTTCATATATAAAATATATGCATAAAGTTAGGTCAGAGAAGTTTAATTACTAGTGCTCTGTTAAGAGCAGCCAACATAACATCCTCCTTGCAAGCTCAGGAGACCCTTATCCTATCACCATGAAACCCTTTAAGAAAAACAAACAAAATCCTCACACAAATGCTCATCAAAAAAGATTGTCAGGTGTTGTGGAGAAATATCACTTTTTTTTTGCTGCTGTTAAGAACTGCTTAGAATTTGAGCAATTCCATAAAGACTTCAAGAATCTACACAATCCATTTTACATGAGCTTCACCTTATCTAAGCTGTTGTCACAAACCCACCACGTATTTACAGAGAAGCCTCTGAAGTCGTGATACTACAGCCAGTCTAACAGGAGCAGTAAAATAACTTGTCTCAAAGTTAGCAGCTCCCCATGTCCTGGTCCTTGCATAGTGTGCTTTCCCTCTGAGTCAAAGTGGAGCTCAGAAAGGGAAGCTATGGACTCTACGACATCTCTTAGTGAAGCAGCTATGGACTCTACAACATCTCTTAGTGAAGCAGCTATGGACTTTACAACATCTCTTAGTGAAGCAGCTATGGACTCTACAACATCTCTTAGTGAAGAAGCTATGGACTCTGCAACATCTCTTAGTGAAGAAGCTATGGACTCTACAACATCTCTTAGTGAAGCACCTATGGACTTTACAACATCTCTTAGTGAAGAAGCTACAGACTCTACGACATCTCTTAGTGACAAGAGGTGCTGGTTTAGATCAGTAAATACCAGATTTGTTTTCAGTAGTTTGTGTAGCTATCTAAAACTGAACACTTGCTGCAGGAGTTCTGCTTTTGCTTCATTTGAGTTTCTTGTAACTGAAAACTGGGTGAGCATTACCATTTTAAATGGCAAAATGTCGTTCCTGGAGTCAGACTTGAACTGAACCCAAGCTCTCTGCAGCGGGGTCTGTTGTACCCACGTGGTTTTGGAGCTGGTGTCAACAGTGCATGTAGTTTAACAGACTATTGAGTTGCTGCTGCCTTTTGTGAGCAATTTGCAAGTGTTCTTGAGTCACCCATGCAGCAGTGAGATCCACATTAAAGCCATTATTTGACCTGCAGCTTAACCCACTGTCTTAGTCACATTGCCATAAAAAGAGGAGTACCTTGATAAAGGGTCAAGATGTCAAAGATGAGCTCCTGCTATATCACCATGATCAACACACTCCTAAGCACAGAAATTGCTTTCAACACAACACAAAGCATCTTGTAGGAGCTCATGCATGTGTGTGTTACTGTCAGGCAGAAAGGATGGCGAAGGAAGAACCAGAGACACTTCTGTGGAGCAGCAGCAAAAATGTCACTTGATGAACATCAGGTGGAACTCAAACAAATACTACCTTAACTCAAAATTATTTTTGAGCAACAGTTATCATCTGAGACTCTCTCATTACTGTTGTAACACAGATACACCACTGCTAAAAGCAACTTGCTATCATAGGTAATGGCACACTGCCTGATTTGCTCACATTGTGCTGTCTACTGAACAACTATTTGTTTCCCCAATTACAATTACAACAGGTGAGCCCTGTAGCTCTAAACAGTTTAGAGATGTCAGTAAATACTTTAAGTGCTTTAAAATGACCCTAAAGCAGTTAAACTGCAATAATCTCCTGAAGTCTTTAAGTGGCTTAGGTCACCAATAAGCTGCTCTTGTGAGTTAATCAGGAAGGCCACCTAATTAGAATAACAAGCTGTTGACCAGTACATCCCAAGGAAGAAAACCAATTATACTCTTAGAAGTTGGATATTTCTGTAATCCCATGGAAGTCAAACAATTTGTTTATGCCTTCACTAAATAAAACACACACACATACACACACCAACCTACACAAATCTGGTGTAGTTGTGTTTAACTCTTATTTAGTTTTATGTTTTACACATAAATACTGAACTTATATTTTGTTTATTAGTTACATGACTTCATTAGTCATATTTTGCAGAACACAGCATATACGCTACACTACCACCCTGGCCAGTTTAACTGCTGAGGAATACTCACCACGATTGTTTCCTTTAATGAGAAATCACCAGCAAAAGATTTTTCAACAATTTCAAAACTTAGAGAGAAAAGAATAGAGGAAAGAACAGCTTAAGCTGTTGGGCTAGAATCTGTTCTAAAGCTTCTCTCTTTACATATCAAAAAATACCTTATAAAGCATAAGTTTCAAATTACTTGCTCTTCTACTATAACAAATAGTGGTCTCTAGAGTTATTACTGACACCACAAGAGTCCTATTAAGTATATATTGTTCAAATGTAATTGAAATTTCACTTTCTAATTTAGATTGAGGTTCATATTTATTCTGTTATTTGTTCAGAGCCGGATTACAAGAAAAATCAAGCCAATAGATCACAATTCTTTTCCTATTTACTCAAAATTTTGCAAAAACAAACACCCTTTATAATATTCATTTTATAATAAATTGTTTGAGTAAGAATTCAGGCCTAAACATAAGATTGTCAGAACAAATACAGTCATAGGTAATGTCACAAGATTGCACAAGCAAGTCAACAGGGTTCCTATTTAGTTGTGTCATACTACTCAAAAGCTGCTTCCAAGCTTGCAGGTTGAGCTGCACATGTGATGTGGGAATTAGACCGCACATCTAATCTAGAAGTCTGGTCCTAATTTTCTATTACAAATTGCCGGTATACTGCAAGTAAATTTGTAGCTCATTGGAAGATGATTCATTATGGAAACGTTAGAATAGTTTCAATGTGTTAACTAGAATGCTAAGGTTACTTCTGTTCAATGCACCATTTGGGGGTTAAAAAAAACAAAACAAAACCCAAAAAACTAAAAACAGACCAAAAAAACCCAACACTTTTCCAAACCATGTCATTGAAGTCTTCACCCTGGTTATCTGAATAAGGACATGTCAAAATTTTAGGCAAACCACCAAATCCATGATTCAGGCAGGGCTGGCAGAACTAGCCTTGGTGATCCAGAGCATAAGGAAGTCATCAGCCCCATGACAAATATGCAAGCACAGATTTAATAGAAGGGAACCAGTCATTTGTTGTGTCTGCTGAGTTTATCATGTGTACAGACTCTGTCGATGGATGCACAAGTATTTTCTGGTTTTCTTTTGTTTTTACAGACTCGTTTCTCCTAATCAGAGAATTAAAATTAACAACCTCAAAACCAGCTTGGGTTGTCAAGTGTCTCGCCTGGTCTGACTGTAAGTCTGGGACAGAAAAGATTTAACATGAAAAAATTCAGGTTGGGAATGACCTTCTGCACTGATTGACTTTAGTGGAATGTAAATGATGGGCAGTAAATCAGGCAACGTGCACGCCGCTCAGTGAATCATACCAGTCCCTTCAATCCCATCTACAGGGAGAGACATAAATCCTCCCAGTTCAAGCTGGGCCATGAGCAGTCCTTTATATTTCCAATTAAAGATGTACTGTCCTTTGCCCAGCGTTCAGTTGGGACGCCTCACATTAATATGGAAATCAGCAACCCAGCAGCGGGCCACGGGGGCCTCATTGTCTCTGCCACATTCATCCCCAGACTTCCTCCCAGCTGGACAGAGGAGGGTTCAGTGTGACAGGCAAATCCAAAGAGACAAGACAACCCTTCACTAGAAATTATTCTAATGCCTCACTGCCAGTAGGCAACATGCTTTGATTATCAGGGCTCTCACACAGATCCTCCGGGGCTGAAGGCCAGATACAGATGCTTCCCAGTGCTACACAAACAAGCCCACATCCGAACACAGCCTTGCAGCTTCAATACCTATCCCCGTGACATCACCCTGCAAGTGCTGGAACTGTGAGACTCTTTCCTATGGGAACAGCTTCATTCCTTCTCTGTGGAGTCATGGGAGGTTACAGCAGAGACAGCAACCATCGGCCTCATGGCTGAGAAGCATTAAGGGACACCCAGACCTGCAGCCACCACCAGCATTTCTCTGGGCCCACTCGTGAAGGTGATGTTAGGTAGGGCCTGGAAGGGTCTGTGCAGGAGTCTGTCAGCAGTGACCAGCCCTCCTGTTGAGCGAGATGTGTCCCTCCTTACGCTGCCGTGTGACAACAGGACCCAGGAAAGCAGGGAAGGAGGCAGGGAGGTGCGGGTGGTGGTCACTTACTGTGCTGGTGTTTAAGACTGTCTGAGTGAAGATGAGTTTCAGCACATGACTGAAAGACAGTAAATCTCCTCAGATCTCCACAGGCAATTGTAGGAAAAGTGATTAACGAGACAGATGCAAGTTAACAGACTTGGGATTTTAGGTAATGGAAATGAGAGCCGGGCAGGCACAACAAGTCCCATCACTTCATACAGCAGTAAGGACAGGTTGCCTAAAAATGTGAGCCAGGGAACTGATTTTTGTTGCTGTTTCCACTACTTTGGCATCAAACAGGTTGGGGAAATGATTGACCCCATCCACCCAAACATAGATTAATGAATTTTAGGCCTTTGAGCAGAAGCAGCCAGTTGTAATTCACAACTGAAAACCTCTGAGTTCTCAGCAAAATTACTTATACAAAGCATCCTGTTATTTAAACCACCTCATAACCCTGATGCAACCCTTTTTGCCCAGAGTTTTTGTAAAGAGTGAATGGAAAGAGTGTAAATAGACCCTAACACTGGGGGTTAGTATAGTTTGGAGGTGACCTTGTACTCAAGCCGCTACACTGCATGCAGTTCAGCTACAGCTACAGAGGTAGCTCCAGGGCTTTTAAGCCCTGACACTGTAAAGAATGGACAAAACACAGGCAAGTGTCAGGTAAATCAGACCTCCCTTTGTGGCTCAGATTAGGATTGCTAACTTTGTGCTTAAATCCTGTGGCTAGATTAAATGGATGCCAGTTGCTTCTCTAGAAAGTGGATCACAGTACTGCTGCAGGGGGCATTACCCTTGAATTCCCATGTTGCAGACCAGCAAAGACTGGGTGTTTTAAAAAATATGAGGTTTTTAGCTGCAGTAAGCATATAAAGCCTGTTTTACCCGTAGAAGGCAGTGCCTTATAATCAGATTTCTTTTTTGGGGTTTGACTTCAGGGAGGGATTTACCTTCCCTAAAAAGATGGAGAGAGAAATTCTGGATCCAAAAGCACTGCCTCCCACACTGGCCACCTTACACCAGCCTGCTCTCTTCAGTGCTCCATAGCTATTTTTAACATCTCATTTCCTCACATTATGGCAATTTACATACTTAAACACATCACATTAGCGTCCAAAATATAAACAAAATGAGATAATGCACTGTAAAGAGAGTATTAAAAAAAAAACCAAGCCTGCAGATACACAAGGGGAGCTTTTGGAAATGAGGCAGTTCTTTGAAGCAAAGCAGTCGTCCTGTATCAGTAATAGGAGGATTTCTCAGCAACACTTTACAATAAAGCAGACTTAATGAGAGCTGAGCAGTGGTGTAATTCCTGTGGAATTGCATATTGAAAGCTACATTCATACCCAAGGAGCCCATCAGGACCAGTATTGTTAGCATGAATGCTGAAGGAATTGCAAACTGAATTGCCATGTTGTGATCGAGTGCTTCCGATCGGCTCCATCCTGCCATCTGTGTCACTCGGAGGATGGCAAGCAGCAGAGGTCCGAACTTGGGCATCTGAAAGGTGGGTCAAGGGGAAATGTTATGCTGCAGCATCCTCTGCTTCTTCACTGAAGAAGTTCAGCACACCTGCCTTCCTGCTAGTGTATGAGGAAGAAGGGTCAAAATGGAAAGTAGTTTGCCAGGGAGTGGGTAAGGCAACGCTCTTCCTTTTAGGTGAAATCACCCTTTGTTGATCAGCCATACAAACACTGATGATAGATCATAACAAAAACTGCTTAGAAACAAGAGGCTGCAAATTATCTGGCTGTTTTAAAGCTCTTGCAGCCTTCTGTTTTTACATGATGCTGCAGTAAAATGTTGTAAGATTGAAAAACTTTAAAAGTTACCCAGATAAAAAGGAATGGGTAGGTCATGTCTCATTTAGCTCTACAGAGAAGGACCAGATTTCAAAACTCTGAGTGATCTAGAAGCCCAAATCACTTTCCCAAAACATCCAAATCACAGAGAAGGTCACTTGCCAGTGTTTAAAATCCAGTCCAGGTTGGCTAATCTGTATGCTTCTTAGTTAACTAGACAAATACATTTTATTTTTTTAAAACTTTCATTTGTTAACTTCCATTAGAAGTGATAAATGTCTTTGTTTCATCACCTTGTGCTATAATTGAGGTACCAACACACTAGTGAGTTGGATTTGCTATCTCTATATGAATTCCTGTTCTTGTCTTTATTTACAATTCCCTTTCAGCCTTCAGAATAAAGACTCACTGTCCTGTTCACCTCCTTGTGTTGACACTGCCACGTTAGGATGCTTTACAAGCAGAAAAGCATATTTTGACTCCTGGTGTAACCTTTACACCATTAATAATCTGGAAGCTGCAGAGCACTACATGTCCTCAAAACCCAAGAGACATACCAGGACTGACCCACACATAGGTGCTAGAGCAAGCCACGATACCTTTCATTTCCACTTCTTTTCAAGTTCTTCCAACCCAACACCTCCCATCCTGTATGCCTGATCGGTGATTCATGCAAGAGGAGAGCGGGCACAGCTGTGTGCTGCTACATGGGAAACCTCCCTCCTAGCCAAGGGTCTGTGAGTGCAGAGCAAGGGTCCCCACCACACACAGCACCGAGGTGCTCCCTGCCCTGGGGCCCCGGCACAGCTGGATGGCCGATTCCAGGTGGACTGAACTGCTGCTGCTGGCACACAGAGCCCAATAGCACGGGAGAGACAGCGCTGCTTCCTCTCAAAGGCACCACACCCAGCTGCCAGGGACCCACCTGAACTCACAACAGTGATAGATCCCTACACACCTCTCCTTAGCAATCTCTAAACTAGTAAGTCTTGCAAGTTTTCAATCCCCCATGCTTTATGGTGTAACATTTCCCACCTAACAAGTTCATAGCTCCCTAATGGTCAGGGCAAGGATACACTTAACCATTTTCATTTGAGATACACTGAGGCTCAAATGAAACTGCTTGTTCCAGCAAAGAGTGGCAAAAGCAAGACAAAGATGTAACAGCCACAACATTTAACAAGATGGAGCCAAACAATACAAACTGGAATGAACGAAAACTGGATCCGTCCTCACAGACGTGCATCCAGGTTGTATTTCTGCCATGCTCATAGAATCATAGAATGGTTTGGGTTGGGAGGGACCTTGAAGATCACCCATTTCCAACCCCCCTGCTAGCAGCAGGGACACCTTCTACTACACCAGGTTGCTCAAAGCCCCATCCAACCCGGCCTTGAACACTTCCAGGGAGGGGGCATCCACAACTTCCTTGGGCAACCTGTTCCACTGTCTGACCACCCTCACAGTGAAGAAATTTTTCCTAATATCTAGGAAGAAATTGTTGAAATGTTGAAAGCCATCACTTGGCTTTATCTTCCTGCAGTTTCTTTGTGGCTCGATGCAGCATAGGATCCATACCAAGCTGATGTATGGCAGATGATGATAAATGCCATGCAAATGCTATATACATTGCAAATGTTACAATGGGTGCTTATGGGTCCATTCCATGACAGTCAAGTTATATGACAGCAGAAGAAATTAAAAAAAAAAAATCTTTAAATTTACAGTACTATAAAAAATGAATGAGTTTAAATATTTCCAGATCTACCACAAGAATTATTCAAACTAAGTTTATGGGTCTGACTTTCCAATACATCACTCTAAATCAGGAGGGATTTCACTAGACCTGAATGTAAATAATTTATGATCTAATGGGAAATGCTCTTCACATACCAAAAGCTTAAGAACAGTTCTCCTTCCAGAATTAAGTTCCCAATTCAGCAAAGCACACACTTAACACTACAACTGCTCAGCTGAAGTGTCACGTATGAAAGGAAAAAAAAAAAATAGTCACCTTTAGAAGGGCTTGGTTCTAGTTCCAGTGATGGCAGTAAATAAATCTTCCTCTGGTGCAGGCATTACTCCCAGAATCGTGCCTACATCTGCAATCACGTTTCCAGCAGAACACACAAGAGAAGGTGTCCATCTTCCTTTCAGCTCTACTACAACTGAGAACAACTTGATCCTGCAGCAGTGGCTCACCAGAGCCCTTGTACAGGCTTCACTGAAATCAGAGAAATGAGAAACCAATGTACTTTTTTAGAATGAAGCTCAGACTTAACAGAAAGATATTTGCTTGATAATTTAAGACAGATAACTATTTCCTTTCAGGCAGTTTTTCCCTCTTAGCAAGTAATTGAGCACTATCTCTAGTTCATATCCAGAGGGAGGAAGAGATTAGCTCTTGTATTTATATGTTTAAATTTAAATAACATTGTACACCAGTGTTAATCCTTTTAGCACATTGGCCCTACCTGCAAAATTGGTTGGACTGTACTTTTGTGGGTCCTTTAAAAATGGCAATAATCGGACAATAAGAGCAACTGAGAAAAAGCCTGAGCACTCCCCCATTTTCTTTCCTTTGAAATAAGAGAGGGAGACAAGCATCTTAAAAATTCTCCATTTCAAAGTTGTCTTTTTTCCTTTTGTTGGGGGGTGGCAAGATCAGACCATTTAAAGAATTGCCTGATGATATTTTAAAAGGCTTTGGTTACACTGCCTAGGGGAGTTGAATAAAACAAAAGAATTCAAAGATAGTGCAGAGGTTTGTGATCTCTCTCAGCTTGGTTGCTCTTGTCCTTCATTGGATGCATCCTTCTTGTAGGGATTTAAAAGAGAACTTCAGCACCTGAAATACTGATCCCTGCCTCTGCACTGGGGGCAAGTTCTAAACCATCATTCATGCATGTACAGCTCAAATGACTCAACAGGACCAGTCCTAGGTACAAGTCACAGGTCAGATGCATTTGGGCATTCCCCAAATGGGAGGCAGCACATCCCACTAGATTTTATTCCATATTACTTCTTATAAAGAACATACACATAAAATGCATTAAAGAAGTCAGAAGACACATATATAACCTGATGCCCAAGCCACAAGGATCTCTAGTCTCTTTGCTGTGTCCCATTTCCATTTGCTATCCAAATCTTTAGCCAGTTGCTTAGCAGAGGATTTGTCTCACCTAACTTTGACAAATAAAATAGGGACATCTACGTGCAGGGACATCACTGAGATTCCCTTCATCAGCAGCAAGGAAAAATGGTGTTTCCTGAACACAGTTATTTCCTTCTAATGGGGACAGGTAATAGGAAATCTCCCTCATACTGTTCATAGGGGCCAGACAAGAGCTCCAAGGAATAGCCTGGCATTCACTAGATGAATTCCACTCTAGCAGACTTGAGCTGGGCCTCATGAGAACAAGTAGAAAACTCCATTTATCTCAGTGGGCACCAAAACAGGCATCTAACCTACCTAGTAACTCTGGGGTTTGGTGGTTTTTGTTGTTTTGGTTTTTAATATTGCTTTTAGCAATTTAATGATTACTCCAGCCAGCACCAAAACATGGCTGAGAGTCAGGAGTCCAGTCCAGTTCTCCAGCCTTGGGAGGCTCCACACCAGACTGCCTTTAGAGTCCCCTTATCACTTCAATTCTTCTGAGGAACAGAACTTGCTATGTTTTACTTTCCTAGAATTTAACACTGCTATCAACTCTTACCTCTTCAGACATTAAGTCAACTCATTTCAGCTCAGTAAGTGTTACATATTAGCACTAAGATAAGAGTTAAACAATTTTTATTCCTCTTTGGAGTGACTTTGGGACATACAACATATTTTCACTTCTATACTGCATAGTTTGAATTCAGACAAATTGGACTGAACATTATGTAAAAAAAAAAATCACTTTTTAGAGCAAGAGAAAACTGATGTTGACAAAATTATAAAGATAAATCTGGCTTTGAATTGAGCAGGCACATTTCTACAGCTATTCAGTACCTGTGTGCGAGCAGAGATGTAGACACAGGTCCAGTTAGAAGTGCGTGCCAAACTCAGTCTCAGTCCTGAATACAGATAACAACCAGATACAGCGAGCTACAAGCTGTGTGCTGTCGGGGCTCCAAGCTGACTAGCTGCTCTGAAGCTGGGACAGGGAGGATTTTGCTCAGGCATGCCCTCACTAACACACCTCAAGAGGTTTTGAGATGATACTAGCTTCTGACCAGCCACTGAGATAGCGACCGGCAGTGAACACACACACACAGTATTACTGGCATTGTCCTTCTGGGGCAACGGAGCTTGCATCTTCCTGCTATTTATTTGCACCACCATAAGTGGAATTCATTATTTATCAAGACTGAGAGGTCTTGTGGATAATCAGGAGCTGATCCTGCAGTGTATGCACGCAGTGTTTGAGTCTTCAGAGTTAATGCTGAGGAAAACCTCTACATTCAAAAAGTTTTTAGCAAATACCATTCTGCACACAGATAGTAAAACTAAATGTAGCAATTAGCAGTGTAAGTGCTATTCTGTGTTAATTATAATTTAATGAATCAAATATAATCTATTTTATGGATATAAAAACATACTTTTTTTTCCCTTTGGAATCAGTATATTTTTCATTTTTGATTCACCTTTAGTTTCTCTCTGGCCTACATCATTTTGCTGACAAAACCTTTATTATTTAGGGTTTTCCTCTAGAAACAGGACTGCTTTCCTGCTTTTGAAATATGACCAGAGAACATTCAGCATGGAGATTTTTTTTTTAAAAAAGGTGGGTTTTTTCAGCTAGAAGGGTGGAGATGGCTACTTTTGGATTTTTGTGTTTCCTGAAATGCCTTTTCACCCGCAGTGTAAATGAGCGATGACCTTCTGTTCTGATCCACAGGTCTGAGCCAAAATGGTCCTGCACATTCTTATAATTTCCTCAGGAACTGGTGTGGTGCCAAGTTCATTTCAGCTGCTGAAGGAAACTGCTATACCTCAAGTTCAGCAGCCTTAATAGCCTTGAGCCCATAACATAATAGCATCATTCTGTATGTTAGATGGTGCATAAAATGCATTACACCAATATTTAAACTATCATGGAGCTGACCAACTCAACGAGAATTGTGCCAAACAAAAGGGAAGCTCGATTTTGAAATGCCCAAGCTTGGCTTTGCTCCAGCTAGAGCACAGCTAAAATAAATAAAATTGTTGGAACTTCTCTGTATGTTTAAGAACACCTCCCCCCCCCCCAAAAAAAAAAAACACCCTAAAAACAACACACACAAAAATATCCCTGATTGTGATTCCAGTGCATTCTACTTTAATATTTAAAGAAAAAAAAAAAGTGAAGGTAAAACCAGAATGTAGTTTCAAAAGAAAAATCAAGAATGTTTCATTCAATCACAAAAAAAATCTTTGTGCTTTTCTGTCAAACTGAGATATCAGCAGAATAAAGATAATTCAGCAATGTATTCTGGTTTGAGAGATCTGAATTCAGATGGAGCTCTACCAAAGTCTGCAGAAAGCTTGTATTTTATCTTCAACTTTACAGCATCCTTCGTATCTTTAAACCATTGAAACCCAGAGGCGTTACTCTCAACAGTCACAGTTAAGATAGGAAACAAGCCATGTATCTCCACAGTCTGTTCAATCAAAATGCCTCTGATTCTAAAAGCTTGCCAATTTGTGTGTTATCATCTCAATGATTCCTTTGGCTTGTCTGCACAGTCACAATAAAGCCATAAAGCCCCATTCTTTGATCTTACACAGAAATATCTATATACAGATATATTTGTTTCTACAAATACTGAATAATCTGCACACCTGTGTTACTTTTTTTGCCTTTTAAGTGTTTGTAGTATGCTGGTGTGAAAAAGTATTCCAGCTTTCACAATGGTCCCATGCTGTTTCAAGTGTGGTTTTCTCACACGTGCATTTGAAATACAGAACACTGCACACATACTCACAACTCATTAACATTGTGTCCAGTTCTGGGCCCCACAGTTCAAGAAGGACAGGGAGCTGCTGGAGAGAGTCCAGCACAGAGCCACCAAGGTGATGAAGGGAGTGGAACATCTCCCTCATGAGGAAAGGCTGGGGGAGCTGGGGCTCTTCAGCTTGGAGAAGAGGAGGCTGAGGGGGGACCTCATTAATGTTGATCAATATCTGAAGGGTGAGTGTCAGGAGGATGGAGCCAGGCTCTTCTCAGTGGTGTCCAATGATAGGACAAGGGGCAATGGGTGTGAGCTGGAACACAGGAGGTTCTGCTTAAATTTGAGAAGGAACTTCTTTCCTGTGAGGGTGCCAGAGCCCTGGGACAGGCTGCCCAGGGAGGGTGTGGAGTCTCCTTCTCTGGAGACATTCAAGACCCGCCTGGACGCCTTCCTGTGTGATCTCATCTGGGTGTTCCTGCTCTGGCAGGGGGGTTGGACTGGATGATCCTTCGAGGTCCCTTCCAATCCCTGACATTCTGTGATTCTGTGAACACTGTTAAGGAGAGATGTAACTCTGCACAGACAATAAAAATCCAGCATTTTGTCTGTATTAACACCCACTGATTTAAGGTAAAATATCTACCAAGTTCCTTCTAAGGTGCTTATCTGTGTAACATCAAGGTACCTTTCCAAACTAAGGAACCTTCATGATTAAGGCTCCACCAACCTGCAGAGATAACTGAACATCAGGTGTTGTTTCATTAATATATTTGATGAAAGATGTGTCTTTATGGTTGTCACTGTCTACAAGGCAGAATTAGGAATACCTTTAAAGGGGTCCCATTTTCAGAATAATTGATTGTGTTACTTTCTGCAATGCAGTCTGCACAAAAACATTTCTGGGCTTATAAAAGTCATTGCTACCCAAAATCTTGCCTGGACATCTCGAGTTTATAATACCTCAGAACTGGACAATACAGTCACAGAGAAAACACAAACTGGTCACCAATCTCTCACTGGGAAATGATTCAGAGGGAAAGCAGCAAGTAATATCTGGGATATTACTGAAGCAACCCTCGTCCACTACTAAGGGCTGTCACCAACATCAGTCTCAAAGAAAATTCATTTACCCTTCCTCCCTTTTTGGGTGGCTCTGGCACCCAAAGCTGAATTGGCAGGTTCAAGCATAACCTTCTTGATAATACAAGTCAGTCTGTGATACATTCAAATCTCCAAGTCCAGAAAAAAACAACATGTTCATATGGTCAGAATTTAAACTATGAATATTTGAAGTAGCTCCATTTCAGCTTTCATATGTTTTAGTATGAAGGGCTTCAGCTGTCTGATGCATGGAGTGGGGAAAAAAAATATTGCAGGTGCTATTAAAAACACAAGTATTTTCTTGAAAAAGTTGGGTCTTGTCCCTCCTTACACTAATCAATATTTAATAAGTAATATGTTTATTTCATTACTGATGATAAACAGATCAATAAAAGGTTATTGCATGATAACTTCCCATTGATATTGTAATCCTGTTTAGTTAATAAGCATCACTTCTTTGTGGACCACTGTTTGCACTACAGACATCATTGCAAAAGAGACAGCAAAGCAGAAATTGATGCAAGGAAAAACATACCCCCCCCCCCTCAAGAAATCATAAAATCTGGTTATTAATACACAGTGATGTTTTCAACCATTTCCAAAAGTGTGTTTCATTCAGATATTATTCCTCCTACTGCTGCAAAATGTGCTCAAAAAACACGAGAAATGCTTGTAATATTTACAAGATGTCATTGCAGTGAAATATTAATATATTTTCCACCTTGCAGAACAACAGTGTGTTCCTATTTCCACAGGAATATGCAATGGGTTTGTTAGAGCAATGCAGTGTGAACCCTGCAAGCTTTTCCAGCACACACATGGCACCCAACACTAACTGGGACCAACACCAATACCACTTGTGCTATGGTCACCCATTAGATTCAGACTTGGTCAAGCCTGAGGGGCTGACAGAGCAGCTACAATGGGGAAGTTTTACACAATCCAGACATGAAAGAGAGGAGAAGGGACAACACCATCCCAACACTATGATAGGCTACACCAGCACCAAGCTTTGCTAGCCCAGCATGACAACCCACACAAGCAGGGACAGCAGATCACAGCATCTCCACCTCACTGCCAGGCAGCTGGTACATCAGAGCCTCTTCACGTTCCTGGTGATGAATTGGCTCCTTTCAGCTGTCAATTCCTCTTAATTTACTTGACCAGAGCTTGAGCAATATTGCCACCACCTTCAAATTATCTCAAGTTCAAAATAACTGCTGGGTAGAGACACAATTCACCATCTCACAAGTTCTACATTTTTAATGTCCCCTTACCTAATCCTTTGCCCTTCTGCAGCTCCATAAGGGTGCTGAGAAAGCAAGCATTTTGGTCACAGATGGCCTCTAGGTTGGTTGAAATTAGCCAGATTTGGCAGTTGCATTTTGCCAACCCTGCCTTCCTGCTTAGAGGCAAACAAGCAGCAGCTCACTCCTTTCCTGGCCTCCTCCCAGGCCACATTCCCACAGAGAGAGCTGAAAGTCTCCTTTCCATTCCAGCCAGTCCTCAACTCAGCTGAGGTTTCCTGTTGTAGTTCTTCCCCAAGGCTTGATGTTGCCTCAGGTATTGAGGACAGGGTTGATTAATTTTCCAGAAGCTTTTGGACTTTCTTTCCTCCAAGTTCACATGGAGGTTTATGGGCTCCATCAGGCAGACTGTCAGTGCTAATTCCCCCAAATCCTTGAGACAAAACATGTTATGCCCAACTTCTGGGGACCAAGGAAGAAGTAACACAAGTTATGTTCTCTATCTGGGACAACAGTAAATGTCCATGCTTTCTCTGTCTTTTAGCATCAAAGAAGAACAGAATATGACAGATAGGAGTCTTTCCAACACTTTTAAATGCCTCACAGGCCAGCACTTGCTTTTATTGTTATTCTTATGCTTCTGACATAAACAGCATGGAATAAAAACAATGCTAATTGACAACAGCTTACAATATAAGTCAAATAAACCAAGCTCGAGACCAGTCAGAGTGGAAAGGTTTTAATTATCCACAATTTAAATCTAAGGATGAGGCTAGGAGTAAGTATACCCCAGGCCTATCTGCAAATCCCATAGCTTCTTATTCCAGCATCCCACAGATGCCATGTTAATTATCATTAATAATTATTAACATCCTTGCAGTCATTCCTGTTAACACTGGAATGTTAGAAACTAAAGAAATACACTTAAGATAGGTTGCTTGCCTTATTTGAATGAAGCATCCTTAATTTTGCAGGTTTGGGCTTTCTAATAGCTGAAGTTTTTGTCATTACTTGCCTGTTGTTTTCATTAGCTGATACTATTGGAAGTTAAAATACACTCAAGACTACAACATTCATTTTACAAGTCTGCATAAGTAAGGCTTGGGTGTGTAACCTGCAATTAGACTAGAAAATGTACTATAAAGCGAGTTTAACAGCACTTGTAAAGACAAAGTCAGAATGTATCTGAGAGCTTTTTTCCTCCCTGTGTAACTTCAAGAAGTGAGACTTTACTAAAAGTAGTGTGAGGTAGGGAAAGAGTTGGAAGGAACATGAAAAGAGCAAGGAAAAGGGAAATGGGAAGACAGAAATATTTTAAATACCTATTCATATACCATGCACTCCACAGAACTAACAGGTATTGCAGCAGGTCTGCAAAACTAATGCCGTGAGGAACAGGTTTCTGACTGTGACAGCATGTCACCATGCCTGCTCTTACCCCAGAGGGAACATGCTCAAGTAGCACAGAGTTTATACAGGCCATGAATGAGCACAAACACAACTCAGTGACCTCCAGTGTCCTTGTCACCCACATGGGATATTTATGCATGTGAGGCTAATCTGAAGCCTCTCTCAGGCTCCCATTCATCATTAGCCCATCAGATGCTGTCTAGACCATATCTCTCTACCTGGATGCTTGCTAATCTTTGACTATTAAACAGGGATAAAACTAAAATTTTACACCAGGGCCCTGTCACTCAACTATTTGGATCTACTTTGTGTCCAGCTCCTTGTGTAAGAGAGCTGAATATAACCTTCATCTCAGACTTGTCCTGTGCACACAATACCACTTAGCAAGAGCATATTCAATGTATATAACCATTCCCAGGTGATATACATCAACGTGGGTCCACTCAGTTCAATGGAGTCACACCAGGTTACACCAGCTGAGGATCCGGCCCTATGTTTTCAAAGTACTCTATAAATTAATTAAGCTTTATAACAACCTTGCAAGGTTAAGCGGTACAGTTGTAAAGTGAAGTTGTAAAACTGCAAGAACTCCAAGCCAATGACACACTAGGAAATGCTAATTCCCATAGGGCAACTATCCTGATTGCTTTTCTTTTTAAATGTATGTTCCATCCTTCATTGGACAAAACCCATCTGTAAACTCCACAGAGCCAAAAATGGTTGTAGCATCAGGCTGCAGCACTAAGAATTGAACCTGGAAGCTCTGTACCTGAAACTACTGCAGGAACTAAGAGACCCAGTTGGGCAGCTGAAGTTGTATTGAGTTCATCCATCTGCTTAGCCTGGTCACAGAGAGAAGATAAGATGCTGAGTTGCCCTGCATTCATAACAACAGTCAAAGAGTTATCTTACTGCTACTAAGGCTAATAACTGCAACCACAGAAATAAAGTGTTAGGTTCTGTTAAGACTTCTTCCCTAGAGTTTAAAACAGCAGTGCATAGTCAGTAGAAGTCCTCCAGCTTACCATGTGCTTACAGAAGGCAGCTGGACACCAAAAGAAGTTTTGAAATTCACAGAAATGCCTCTCTTCCACACACTGAGCTGAAAAGGTTTGTATGTTCTTATTCAGTAAACACTGACAAAAAGACTGAGACAGGAACAAGTGAAAACAAGCCCAAGAAGACTGAAGATTTAAAATCGATGAAAATAGCCCCAGAATCAACTAAACTCTCTCAGCACAACCCACAACCACAGAATTTCGCCTGATAATTCCTGCAACGACCCAACTTCGCTGTTTCAAACCGTGTCTTTTTGGCCCATACCCACTCAGCCCTAACCCAACTCATTGCACTGGAGGAAGGACCAGTAACATTAAACTTCTAGATTTGCTGTACTTGCAAAGGGTTTTTCTAGAGCCTGTGGTGAAAGGGCTTGGAAAAGCTCCTAGCATGATCTGCTTTTGCATACCTAAAACCTTAACCCAAATTACCCCATTACCCCATATCATATGTATCACTTTAGCCCCACAAAAATGCAGAACATCTTATTCAGAACATCTTCCTAAGCCACAGATCAGAGTTCTGCCTGGCAAAGATGACTGAAGAGCAGCTGGAACAAACTCCACCACCAAAACAGCTCCTTCACTTCGACCACTGTGATCCTGCAGAACAGCATGTGGAGCAGGAGCAAGTCTTCAAAGGAACACCCTGAGCATCAGCTTGACTTTCAGCATCCAGAGCCACCTCAGGCCTTTATCCGAATGAACACAAACATCCCACCAAATGTAAATCCCAGCCTTTCAAAGACACAAGTGTTCACAGTTAGCAAACAAACTCGGGTGCAGCTCCAGGACTCTGCTGTGCCACATGCAGCACGGAGGGTTTCCGGCTGTCGGTCGGAGTGTATAATGGGCCTGATTTATAGTTATCAGCGTGGGACTCGATTCGAAAGCTCAATCACCGTGACTTCTCACAGTGGGGTTTGCATGCTGCAACGGGTCTCAAAATTGGAGAGGAATTTACCTCCCGCTGCCGAACATTACATAACAATCAACAGAAAACAAGCGGCGAGCAGCAGGAGGTCCCCGTCATTAGCCTGCACAGTCATGTTAATGGAGATGTACACACACTCATCTATCTGCACTTGTTATGGAGCTTGCCAGACTGTGGGATTACATGGCAAGAAAGACTCTAGGACAGGGAGAGAGACAAGATCCAGGCAAAGAGCTTCAAAATTCAAGTCAATCCACTGAGATGACCACGTCAACATGAGAGATGGGGGTCTGGGAGGTCCAAATCTCACGTGTAGCAAGAACACTCACAAACACAGAGCTGTGTGTGACCTCACGCATTGCAAAATGCTGCTTTACAGGAATAACAGCTCTGCCTTCACCTTGCTGCCTCTTTTGAGCCTGCTGCCAAGGTGACAGTTCCACCTCCATGGAAGTATGCTATGTGCCCACCAACTTCTCCGAAGTTGTAAACTTCTATCAGAATGTCCACATTGGTCTGGATCCCAAAACAGTCACAAACTTCAATACCAATTAGATGTTTCAGATTGAACATACAGTAGATCCTGCAGGTACTTCTGCTGTCTTGGCATACAGAAGGAAAGCAAAAACCTAATGTAATTTTAAAAGCCATCCAAAGCAAAGAGCTTGTTTAAACCTTGACACTTTGGATAGCTGCAGCTTTGTTTGCATATGATATATTGTGTTCAACACCAAAAAAGGGCTAAAAAAACACTCCTAAATCTCACAAGACTGAGGGACAAAATAGTCCCAGTTGTGGTATTTTTAATGAAAAAAGTGTTTGAACAAGACTTAAAGGTGAACCAAGTCAGCAGCAGCAAACAGCCATATCACACCTCTCTCTCCAGCAACCACTTTGACTTTTGTAAATACTCCCTTTTCCTCCCCAAGCTAGCAATTTATTTCCTCACACACAGGGTAAAACCAGCAAATTCATTCTAGAACTATGGAGTGTATAAGGTTAAGAAAAAGTCAAGACACTCGGAGTCCCTTTATGCTAATTTAGCATGAAGGAGGCAATCCATTTCCCCTTCCCAAACATCCACCAAATGCAGAGCATCTCTAATGGCCTGAGAGTTTTCTCTTTAACGTTTCAAATATTCTTCCTAAATCACTAAGTTATGGATCTATCTCATGTTATTTCTTTTAACAAAATCAGAAGTGACAGTTTTAAACAATCATTATGTTATAATCAACTGGAATGTCATTAGCTTTCTAGATTGAGAGCTCTGTTTTCTGATTAATACTGTGGTTCCTGTAAGAAACACTCTTATCTTAGCCACTACAACCAACCAGTACATCAACCTCACTGAGACAGACTATTTTTGCCCCCAGACTGATTACCAACTGAAAGAGAGGTCTCAACATTTCTCCTCTGCCCCCCAAAAAATCATTTTACATCTATTTCTCCCTATCAATAAGCTGACCCAGAAATATTTGCAAACTATTGGTCATTTTATATTTCAAAATGAATAGCCCCCTGCAGAATTCAGCCACAAACTGATGCTTGCACAAGGATTTGGAATGTATCTGTTGCAAGGACTAAACAGGACAAGAAAAAGCAGTTACAAGTGAAGAGTATCTTGCTTGCTTCCAAGTCTTTTTTAGACATCCCTTAACACAGAGAAAGCTGCCCTGCTTATCCATTTCAGTCCCCCTTTAACCTCAATACTCATATCAGGTTCATATGGGGAAATAAGCTGGCAGCACTCAGAGCTAAAGAACGATAAGGGACTGACACAAAACTGAATTAAGTGGCTAGATGCTGTTAGACTCTGCTTTAGCTGTGCTGAAGAGAGTTGCCTGTTCAGTGCATGTTCAATGATTCCTGAAAATCCAGTACCTAGCCATAACATCACTGAGTTCTTCTTATTCAATGTTTCTTCCCTCCACCCCTTCCAGACACATAAAGCCACAACAACAGTTAGACTCTCTCTAGGGTATTATCTGTTGTGTCAGTGAATCATCTCCTTGTTCGTACCCTTCGTGTTTTTACTTTTGGGGAAGGAACAGACTTGTTTTGTTTCTGCACAAGTCCCACCATGGGAGCCATGACTAGCAATTACTAGCACAGCGATAAAATAAACTAATACTAGTAAAGAACTAAGACATACAAACAACTAGGTTTCAAATATTTGTTTAGTTTAGTCTAAGCAAGGAGAAATTAAGCAATAAAATGCTTCTCTGCCAATTGTTCCTTGCTTTCACAGACAAACTCTTTGCTACAACATAGTTTGGGCCAGAAGCCCATCTCTAGGTTAGTGAACCTTAACTCAAAACAGCCAAGTGATGTCAGCTCAGGTAAGCCAAGGAACTTCTGCTTCCATTTAGATTGTTTTTCCTCTGGGAGTTCATCAGAAGTAATCTACCAAAAAGGCATATCAAAATGCTTCTTGCTGTAAGTCAACAGCAGCACTTCTTCACTATCTTACCGTCACTGTCATTGCATTACTACAGTCATTTAAAAACAAAACTCACTACGAACTCCTAAACAAAAAATAGTTCCTTGGAGAAGGGAGAGAAAACCAGTTCCATAAAAAGCACAGAAATAATCTTACTGATATTATCTGCAAGCAGTTAAAAATGCAGTTATCTCATTTTGTCACAACTCTGCCATATTTTATCTTCAGTTAAAAATTCTGCATTGTCTTAGTTCACCCAGGTTTGATACTCAGACACAAAAGTCTACTTTGACCAACCACTGTATGAAGTTCTTGAGCAAAAAGCACGAGCACTGAGAGCAGCCCTTGTGCTCACTGCTCATTGCCACGGTCAGCAGGGCTGCGGCCACATCAGGGGAGAACAGGGCTGAGCAAGGAAGCACTCGTCCTGCCCCGTATGATGTCCACACGGAAGGGACTGGCTGAGTTGTCACACCAGCACCCTTCCCTCTCCCCACCATCCATCGGTACCTGTTTGCTCAGCCCAGGGTTCCTCACTAGGGATTGCTGCAGTTGTGCTCTAGCAGCCTCGTGGAGCAGCATTGGCCAGAGCAGAGCATAATCTGGCTCTCTCCACAGACCCAGAAATTCAGGAGTTGTATTCGAGCTCCACGGTTCAGCGCAGGAACTGGCCTTTTGCCACTCAAAGCAGCCACTGTGGAAATCAAGACCTCCAATTCTGCAAGACAATACTAACTCCCACGTTTCCATGGACAGCAGTGACAATTTCAAGCAGCACAAGACTTTGCTTTTAGCATATCAAAAGCATATCCTGGGCAGGGTCAGGACATACATCAGTCAGGAGAAAAATATTTTAACTGCCTTTTACTCTTGTTTTTACCATGTTTAATGTTGTGCAACTGTGTCAAGCACCTATAGCTTAAAAAAGCAATATGAATCCCACTTAGTACTGCTTGTGGAGACAGCAACCAAGTAGAAAGGAGGGGCAACAAGAGATGTCACATTGCAGCACAAGCTGCTTTGTGACCAGCTTTAAACACTGTGTTTTGTTATCCATAGTCAGACTACACAGTGAAGTCAATGGATGGTGAAGCCCCATCCTGCAGTGCACTGGAGTGCCAGTGAATCAAAAAGGCATTAGGGGAGACATTATCTGTTTTAAAATTTGAAGTTAGCAATTTATAGTCCAGCCGAAGTACAACTGGAACTGTGCTGTATATTCTCGCATGCCACCTACTGGTGCCTTGTTTATCTATCAAGTGCATTATAGAGAAAGCCACATATACCTGGCACATTTATGAACAGTGGTCAAACTCATTTTTGAATGGATTTGAGTGGGGAAGGCACAAAGGTCAGTTCAGAAAACAGGAGGCCCTCGTTCAAGTACCTTAAAAGATGATTGATTATTATTGCTGATAACTTCAGTCATGAACCAAGACCGCACAAAGATTGTGAAAACAACTCGGAAGGATTCAGGATAGAAAATGCTGAGCAGTACTAACAGATCTTCTGGGAGAAGGGAAGGAAAACCAAACAACCCCACACATACACACACCAAGAGATGACATGAGAGCAAACCTCTCCTTACTACTCTCCAGAATGCTGCTCCTCCTTCCATCCCACTGCCAATGTGCTTATCACTGCCCATGATGATATTGGCATTATGAGCATTTTCTTGGCCGTGCATTACAGGAAAAAAAGTCTTGTCTAATCAACCTAAACTACTTTTATATATATATATATATGTATGTGTGTGTGTGTATATATATATATATATGTATGTGTATATATATATGCATATATGTATATATATATATATATATAAATATATATATATATATATATAAAAAACAGGAAAAACAAGAGCATGTCCTCCTTTATTTAAAAGAAGACCTGTCAGGTTCTGACCTAAGTCTAACCAAAAGGAGGGATGGGGAGAGGAAGAGGGGAGCAGAGAAAAATCAATGAATCTACACTAATAAAGGTTATAGGAGTAAAATTTACGCTGGATGCAAGTATGATCCTGTAGTCTTTTTATTTTTTTGGCATGCTGCCCCAGCATGATTTACGTCAAGATAACATGATGGAGCCTCCACCATTGAAAGGAATTAAATAAAAATGCAATAAAGGAGTACAAAATCAATCCGCTTACAGTTTTGTTTAATAAAAATTCATGAAGGATGGGCGGGCAGGCCCATAAGAAATACACCAGTTCAATGAGGGGGCTCTATCAAGCCCATAGCCATTAGAGTGTAGCAGCAGGATAGGATTATTGAACATTAGCATGAGTTAGCTGTGTGCCAGTGTGTTGAATATGCCTCAGTTCCCCCATCATTCCAAGCTCTGTCATTGCTGCCAGTCAATAGCGTATCTATCACCTGAAATAATGGCCCAAGAAAAGTACCAAAGATGGAGATCTGACCTTGACTGAGAAGCTGATCCATGGGGATTTTCCAACAGGGGAGCTATTTTTTCAGTCAGGATGCTGGGGGAAAAAAAATAAAATTAATAAAAAAAAATATACAGTGACCCATTCTATCCCTGGATGTCAGTAGGGTTCCATGTGCTTTCCCCAGGCTGAATTTGGCCCCAAGTTGTCACTTTTCACAGCTGAGTGATTCTTCTGCCCTCTGGAGACATTTGCTCTAAAAGTAAGTTTGCATTCATTTTCCTAACTACAGACTGAGGCCTGAATACACAGGCAAACAAAAATGCCCTATGGCACAGTAAAAAAATTAATTTCAAAATCCTATAGCTACTCTGACTTCATATGAGAAGCTGTAAGGCTTGGCCTCACACTTTCCCTCCAATGGACATTTTAAATGCTATTGCTTACAGTCACCTTGGCAAAAACAGGATTTTAGCAGTCACAGGTTACACAGGTGAGCATCTGAGAACAGAACATCACCAAATCCATGCAGCATTTCTGAGTTTTTCCACCAAATGAATAATTTTGACTGGTAATGGAACAGAACTATTTCAGTTTCTACCACAGCAAATCACTTCATTTTCAGAAAGTTCATTTGCTCTGTGCTCTGTCCCCACGTTCTTTAGTCCTTTTATTATCACACGGAGCTCAAGTACAAACGTGGCTGAAAAGTGGACTTGTGCCTTGCATGAGCAAAACCAAGTCTGCAGGTCCAGTGTGAAAGATTCCCACTGAACTTACTCACAAACTATGCTGAGTGTGTGATGTCACCTAGTGGTCAGGACACACGGGACTGACAGTCAATTAACATTTTCAGCTAATTCCTTCATTAGCTGAAGGCACATGCTGAGGTTTTCCAGGTTCCAGATCAAATAAAGACTGCTACGAGTAGGGTGAGATAGATTTAGGTTTACACTCACCTGTGATAGGATACAGACAGCACAGAAACAGTGGGATGTGACTCATGTCCTCCAACACCAGTAGCCAGTCCTGCTAATACCAAACTCTTATTCCCTATGCTCAAACCAAGCCAAAAAAGTTAAATCAGGCCTTTTCAACAACAACAGTGATATCATCATGTTGCAAGTCTGCAGACACCCATGAGCACATAAAAGCACAGACTTCATCAGCCCCTAAATTATCCCTGTGCCTGCTTTGTGCATGAGATTTCTCTGGGAGCTTGGCTGAGCAGAACACCATGCCCACAGACGTGTCCCAGCGTGTGCCAGCCACACACCAGCGTTCCCAGACCAGGAGATCTGCCCACACCCGACACAGGGAGCAAATGCCTTGGGAAGCACTTCAGCTTACACTTCCCTGACACCAGAGGCAGCCCAGCTTACTGACATGGCAGTGGCTTTCCAAATCTCCCTGCTCCAAGCACGTGTCATCACCTCCAAACACAGACAAAAGGCAAAGTGCCACTTGAGCCCACTCCTCCTCACCCAGCTCCAGAGCTTCCCCAAGCAGCCTCAGGCCAAGCAAAACTGCCCTGCCCTGCAGTGATTCCCTCCTAGGCTTTTCTTGGCTGTTCCAGCACGTTGACTTGAAGGACAATAACCTCTAGCTTGTTTAACAACTTGTCCCTGCTGTATAATTACACTCCTTTTAATTGGCTTGTGGGGTTTAATAATCTCTTGGGACCCAGCTTCCAGCGTTTCTCATTAACTGCCTGCACACACTCTTGTTCTGAGGACAGGGGGATGTGCTCCAGAACAGTGTGCTGGGGAGGGTCTCTGAGGTTCAGAAATTAAGGACTACCAGCAGTTTACAGCTCTAGCCAGCCTCACTGCCACATAAAGTCCTGAGTCAACTGTGTCCCATCCATAACACACACAGCCACCTCCGCATCCCCTGGGAGAGGCAGCCAGCCCCACTCACACCCAATATCAACTTTTTGAAAGAATTACAGAAGGCAGAACACGGGGCTGAGAAACCCCAGAGAGGAAGACACCTGGCAGAAGCACAGAACAGAGTGGATGTGGGAGCCACGCTGAGCCACTTCTACCTGAGGAGCATCCCCCTGTTACCTCCCATAACCTCACCTGTTCTAACATTTTTCTTAGCAGTTTGTAAACTTAAGCTGTCCTCAAAACTATGCCTAAAAATATATCTAAAATTATCCCCAGAATAATGTTTAAAAACTCTTCATGCTCTGCAAAGTGCCTTTGCTCCATCCTGAATAAGCACGAGCCAGCAGAATTCTCTGTGATGTTGAGGACACAGTAAACAAAGGAGTCCCCCAAAGTTAACAGGGATTAAGGCTGGAAATAACCACTAGGAAGCCAGCAATGAAAAGGAAACCAAACAGTGGAGGGATTAAGAGTCAAGATGAACATTTCCATGCCTTAACCACCCATCTCCCATAGTCACTGCTTGCCCACAAAGTCTGACAATCCTAAACCTGGGAACAGCTATGCTGGCATGTCACAAAGCAGCAGCCACACGTTCCCATCCCAGCTGTATCCCACATAAATATCAACCTACAGGATGGACCTGTGAAAGTCAAAGTACCTTCTAGAGTTACAGGACAACCAGAACAACTTATCACAACTGCAAATGCTGTGCTCTGCTCCTGGACTGCAAGTTTTGGAAACAACCTCTAAGAATTAAATTATAGTTACTGTTATAAAATGCTACAAGACTTGGCTCATTCCTAATTTTCTCTAGACTTCAAGAAGAAAACTATTCTCAGGTATGCTCAGGCTTTCAGAGAGCTCAGACTAACAGTGCCAGAGGAGAGATGGAGTCACAATGGGCAACTTTTGATGCAGAGCAGCTGACCTCGTTCACAGCTTGCCAACAGAAACAGACCTGTTCGTGCAGCCATCCTTATACCAGCTTCATACCCATGTGAGTATGATTCCTGAAATTACAGATTTGTTCTGGTGCAGTTTAAGTTGTCTCCAAGAGGTCAAAGGAAGCCAGACAAGGAACAGGTAACTATTTCCAAGGGGTCTGTCTGTTTCCATTGAACTTCTTTCCACCAAATTCCAATCTTGTCTTCCCATAATTAAAAAGGAAGAGGGATAGAATGAGAGAAAATGAAAATTCTTCTCAATATTATATGATCTAGAAATTAATACCAAAAACCACCATCAAGAATCCCAACCCTTCTTAAAGCAGCAGTTAGGTTTTCTTAATAATGATCCCCAACTAAACGCTTCAGACCAGCTATCTGTCACAAACACCAGAACATGCACGTTCCCCATTCCAGTCACCAAACCACAACACAAGAACCTTGCTGGTGGCACATACAACTTACCTTTTCTTTTCCCTGCATTATGACTTTCCACATGGAAATCCCCAGCTACAGGGGTACCTCACATTCTGCATAGTACAACTGGCTCCAACATGTTACAAAGGGGATGCAAACTGCTTCCAATAAAATAAACTAATGTCAAATCCCACTCAGCTACAGTAAAGCCAAGGTTTCCACAGAAGAGACTATGATAATTTTAGCCTGTTGTTACTGTTTTCCTTTATCTGAACTGAGAAATCGTAAAGTTTGAGAGCATGGGCTATGTTTGTGACATTTCTATTGTGAGATGCATTGGAGAAATGTATGCAGGACAGCAAAGCAGCTTGTGCAGAGGGTTAGAAAGCCTCTGCAAAGAGCAGCCAGCACCAAAGGCTGCTCACAGGAGGATGAACCAAGGACACGATACATCGCAGAAAATGGAAAAGGATATTTGACGTCTGTTGAAGGAACAACACTGTGTTAAACTTATACTGGCAGGGCCTTGAGATCCAAGTAGTTTTCTATTACTTCTCAGCCACGCTCGGCAGGTTTGTTTGATTTTTCCATCAGAATCCTGCAGCTCAGTTCACTTTACCAGGGGGAGAAGTTGCTGGGAAAGGGCCTGAGAAACAAGAATCTGTCAAAGACTTGTTTTATTTCCTACAGCACTGGCTGACTGACCAAAATCTTTTTTTTTTTTTTAAAAAAAGAAAAAGAAAAAAAAAATCAAATTCAGGAAAAAGCCCTGAACATGTCAAGGCTTTTGGAACAAATGGCACAATAGGTTTTTCCTGTAGCTATAGGCATGTATTTCTTCTTATTTTTTATTTATTTATTTAAGCCCCCATAACACACCATTTCCCCCAAAGGGCTGAAAAGGTTCAAAGGCTTTGAGAGCACCAATAAATCATGACCACATAAATGTCCTGTAGTGAAGTTTGATTCTTATTTACCCGGGGTCTTTGGGCCAGTGCTCAGTCTGTGTTGGAGGAGGCAGATTTACTTCTCCTGAGATGCCCTCAATTCACAGAGTGCTCATCTTTCACACAGCACCACTCCAGGCCTCAGCTGCCAAAACACTTTTAGCTGCAAGTTTCCATCATTTGCTTTATCACACTTCCCTTTCCCCTCCCAGATACTGGTCTAAACCAAGTTATGTTTAGAAATACTTTGTGAGTGGCCAGACTGTGAGTCAATGAATCTCTGTAAATCACTGCCATATGCAGAAGGATTTCAGCCTTCAGTGGGCTTTCTCCTTACACCATCTCTAGCCGTGATTCCCTCCCTAAAATAAAGCTTAGGGCTAAGCATGTAGGAAAGCTCAGCACAGGTATAAATATATATATACTACCAGAGTGGGGTATAAGAAACAGTGTTAAAAGCAGCACAGAATTGGATGCCTATTTGCATAACTAATAACCATTTGCATAACTAATGTGCAGTTCTGTCCCATGAGCAGTAAAGTGACATAACAGCCTCCACTCCACAGTAATGATCATCTAGTCATCCAACCCCATGAAGAGGAAAACACCACCAGCAACAGAAGTTCCAGCAGTTTGATTAAAGCAAGCACCTGACACTGTAGCTGTTTCTCCACATTTTGCTCAGGTTACTTAATCTAGCATTCATTCTTTATTGTCAATGAATATTTACACCATATCTGATTTGAAGCACCCTTTTTAATTATTCACAAATACAGCTGTAGGAATTCACTAGCAATTTGTGAAGAGAGTCCACGTTAGTCTCAATTTTTTAGGAAGTCATTCAGACAGGGCACAGAACCAATAACCAGTGAAGTAAATTAACCACTTACATGACATAAAACCGAAACACTACAGACTCAGACAATTTTCAGATATGGAAAAATAAGAATTAATAATAACTAATTATATCAAGCCATTTGGCTATAAAACCCTTAATGATTTGATAAAGAAAGAGAGACAAACTGCTCCAGCACTTTGGAAATATCACAGCTCTGTACATCACTCATTAGAGATAAATTTGCCAGACTTATTAACTAAAATCAGCTGGTGGATTCAGTGGAGTGTGATTGGCATGTACGTAGCTACAGGTTCAACTGCAGTGGTAACACACGTGGAGATTTGTGTCCTCAGACAGCAACAGCCTTGAACTCTGCAGGAATCTGCACAGCTTTGCCTTTTAGGAAAGGTCTTTTGTCATTAATAGTTCAGAGGTGTGGAAAGGAAATGTTGGCAAAACTCCAGCCACAGATTTGAATAAATTAACTGTCACCCAAAAACCAGTAGGTGTATTAATCTGCAATGAAGACCACTTTTCTCCACCCCATCCAAAAAAGCAAAGTCTAAACGAGGATCTAGCATGCTCCAAATTAAATGAAAATCAAATAGCTATGATTTGCCTTACCTTTCCTGGGGGGGACAGCAAGCTTAAAACTAATGAATCCTGTGTAAGCCAGCCAAAAGGGTTGCACAATGATGGATCTACAGAGGATGCAGTGTCAGGCCCAACACATCTGGGCAGGAAGGAGGCTCAGTGACAAAAGGCTCAGAGGTCTTGTACTGGCAGCCCTGCCCAAGCTGGCAGTAACCAAAAGTCAGTATCAGTGTGCTTAAATTAAGAGAGAGGATAATGTAGCTCTAGAGGACTCATCTCAGCAACACAAGGTCTGAAGGAAGTGCAGAGTGCCTTCTGAAACCAGCCATAAGTCAGCACAAGGAGGCTTGGCATCTACCTGCCTTATGCAGAAACAGAAACCTCCAGGCTCTGGGCTTTTTCTTAGCCATTACAAACCGACTCAGAACTATTCCGAGGGAACAAGATTATTACTCACAAGATCTGAGTAAATTTGAGTAATAATGCCACTCAGCTTTGTATCTTTTCCCATCTCCAAACAAACTCAACTAGTTCATCTGCAAAACTTAAAATAATCACTGACAGGGAAAAACAGCAAGTGCAAATTTAGAGAGAAGAGCACAAAACAATTCATTTGTAACCTAAGCTTTGCCAGTAATTTTCCACATAACTCAGACAAAGTGTTTAATTTCCAGATTTCCATTTTCCCAGCTGTAAAATGGACTCGTGTGTACAAGATGCTCAATCTATTAATGCAATAAAGTAAGAATCATAGAAATGCTACTTGTTAGCAGAAGGCTTCCCCTCTGCATTCCCACTCTCTTTTGTGTAACAAGTTTTGTCTTCAGGTTGCAGAAACTCCTGGCCAAACAACAGGCTCTGTAGCTGAGTTACAAAGTCACACAGATTTAAGGTAATTCAAATACATTTCAGTCTATTTTTATTTATGCCATGATCTTTAATAAAGGCAGCTAAATATTTGCCATATAGTCATCTTTTAAGTTTTTTGGACAAAATGTTATGCTATGGTGTTTGCATTGTGTGCACTGGATGATGAGTTCATTGGAAAATGAACAAGAGCCCATTTCCCTGTCATTGACAGCAAAAATCCATCTTTAACATAATGGACAGATATAATTGTTGTGCACCCTGTTAGACATACCAAGTGATTGATACAATGCAAAAAGGAGGGGGGTGAAATTATGATGATCTATAAAGATCTTGCTGGAACAGAGAAAGAGGAAGAGAATCATTTTTAATATGATTAATATTGCAGCAGAGAGAGGGAGAAAGGAAAGAGATGGGATTTGTTCCCTGTTATAACACTCTACTCCCATGCAGCACTGCTTAGCAGGAAAGCCTTCCAGCTGAGGGCTATGAAACAGTTATCACTGTTAGGTGATTAAGTTACTAATTCTTCAGGGAGAAGACATTTAGAGGCCCATATTAAAGGAGAGCGAGGCAAAATTACATTCCGTTTCAATTTAGTTTAGCAATTCTAGTGATTTAGTTAAATGAAAAGCAATTGTTCCAATTAATAGTATTGAATGTTATTCATCAAAAGTGTCAAAACAGCTGTGTTGGTGCATTAGTAACCTATTCTCTTGTCAGAGATATGGATAATTCCCCAGGATTGCACCAGGGAAATGGCAGAGCAGCCAGGAGCCTTCGGAGAGACCCACACATCCTGCAGCATTAATGACTGCAGATTCATGGGGCTTCTGGCAGGCTCCGAGCACCACTGCACTGGGGTGGAAAGGGCAGCTGGCTATGTGGGGGTTCAAGAGGGCAGGGGATGTTCCCAAACACTTGAATCTGCCTTTCACCCTCTCCAACGCCATCCCACAAGTGTGCTTCGAGACAATTTGACAGAGCAGAGCTGCCTCAAACTGCTGGTAAGAGTAGAATGAATGTGGCTGCTCCTGTCCACCCCACTCCTTCCTCCTGCTTTCAGGCAGGGAGTGGTAAGACCCCACCTTGCTTTGCCTAGAGCTGGTGCAAGAGCAATTAGGAAGCCAAGCCTTAGCAAGTGCCGAGCAACCATTTTGATCCACACCATCCTCAGCAGTGCCAGCAATGGCTGCAGCAGCTTTTCTCATGGAGCTCATCCATCAAAACAGTGATTAAGGAGCTAAGAGGAAAAGTTCGGATGTAACCCCTGAATACAATGGGGTAATAAAACACAATGGTGCTGCTGGCCTGGGAATATGACACTCTGGCACAAGACAGCACCTTCTATTTTGGGATAAACAGACCCGGGTCTGAACATGGCTGAGGGCATCCTGGAGCTCGTTAATCTGTATGGGAATGACAGAGACAGGATAACAGGTCTGATAAGGGTTTCCTCCAGCCTTTTCCTCGCACCAGGCAGGCCCCTGCAGCCATCTCAGCCATCTCCACTCAATAAGGCTTTATACACTTCCTCCCAGGACCCATAATTGCCGTCTCAGTGCAGGCGATATCATCTTCCTTTCCTTTCAAATTTCCAAAGCCTTTTTATGGGAGATTAGAAAATCTTGTCTTTTTTGGACTCTGCTGTTTGTTTTCTCCAGGAACTAAAGAAAAATAAATGCATGCTGTATACCTGAGTTGAAGGACAAGGGAAAAGAAAGGTACCAAGGGCCCAGGAGCAACCTGCTGTAGCTTGTGTTGCTTCTTGGCAGGGCACCTTTCCCAGGATGATGCCTTTGCACTCCTCGGGAACAAGGCAAACCTCGTGCCAGTCCCATCCTCCAGCACAGCGCAGGGCAGTTGGGGGATCCTCCACAAGCCAAGAGCTACAAGTGTCTGATATGGCAGATGATGTTTCTATCCTTGTTAAAAAATAAGTTAATAGACAAAAGCAACAAAAATACAAGGGACATTCAAGGAGAAACAGAGCCCTAGACACTTCACAAGCGAGGGACAACTCTGCTTTTTCTCCATCTCTGGTGGTACCCTTCACCCAACACTCCCAGTCCAACCTTCCTCACAAAGGTAGTTTTTGCAATGTGATCTTTCTTGCTTCCTCTTCCCCACTCCAGTCACTGCCACAGATTATACCCCAGCAGTTACCCTGCTCTAACACACACCGAAAGAGCCAGATGTTCACGTTGAACATAAGCTAAAGTGAAAAATGCAGAATATCACATCATACCAGCACTGCTGTAACTGAAACGTTATTTATTGGAGGGAGTGAAATAATCTCACTTATCTATGCAAGCAGTAACAGTTTGGCATCACCTGCTCACATGCTGAGGAGGAGGGAGACTCGAGAAACCTGTAACTGCAAAAGCCTTCCCCAGCCTTACACATAAAAATAAATAAATCAAGTATCCTCACTAGGTTTGGCACTCCACAACATTCCCTCTAAGCCCTGGCTTGCAACTGTACCTACATCAGCTTTTTATCATAAGAGCTTGAAAGTACAATTAAATATCATCTTAATGTACTTGCTCTGTGTTTTGTTATGACCTCAGGTGCTTTGCTGCTTCAGTAACGAGGCTGCTGAAATACAACTTGAAGCCAGAGCAATTAAGAAAATCCCCACATGCTGGTTTCAGCACAGGCAAGTGAACACACACCAAGTACATGCTTAACTTTTTAAGAAGTTGGGAGAAAAAGCACATTAACTTAAGACCAGTGACCAGAAGAACAGAGAAGCACTGTAAAGCCCTCATGATATTACATCTCAGGCTTTTGACATTAAGGAAACTCTTGTTTGGGAACTCTTGTTTTTTTTCATTCCTGCTCAGGATAGTAGGATTTTAAGTGCCTGCAGGGCATAGAAGCTTACTGATAATAAAACTGGTCATTTTAATACACCAGAGTTACTGTAGATATGCCTATTTTGGTGCACATGGCTCTATCTTAGCTGTATTTCAAACATGCCACATAACATTTATTATGAAGAAGAATTAAAGAGCCCTTCATTAATTATTTGTATTACCATAGCACCTAAGGGCATTAATCACACATCAAGGCATCGTTCAGCAAACACTGCCAGAACACAGTCTGCCCAAAATCAAAATTCAGGGCAAAGAAAAAGCAAAAAACTGCACAGAAATATAAGAATGCACATAGTGTGGGAAGCATGGGGTGACAGCTTTAGCAAGCAAGAGGCATATGGTGGAGCATGTCCCCTACCATCAAATTACCTGTTCACATCCCAGGTCAGGAAATTTTTTAAGAGAGGTTAGGTGAGGATTGGTACCACTCCTTGACAGTCAATAATAAGTGATCAGTGATATTGGAAGCCAAACCCTAGGAGCAGCTGTGGAAGGAAGTGGGCCACTTGCAGCTGTTGCAGAGAAGCAGCCATGGAGATAGCACTGAGCAGTCAAGCACAGCTTGAGTCAAGTTGTGAATCAAGAAGACTCTTGAAAGATCCTTTCCAGGTCCATTACTTTGATTTTATGATATTTAAAAATAATTTTAAAATAGCTAGGAAAGTTCTTCAGTCATGTTTGTTAAACTGGCCCAAGCTTTAAATGTTTCATTAGAAGTTAATACCAACACTGTTCCCTTGCTCTGAGAAGACAGGGTACAAATATGTTGAGAACTGCACCTTAACCCATGACAGACCCCAAGGCAGCAAATCAAAGCTCGAGATCATTAACTCCTGCCAAAGTTAAAACAGCAGTAACACACAAATATCAGATTCTGACATTAAAGTGAACCTGAAGCAGACACCTAAAGCTCAGCCTGTGACTAGATGGGGATCAGTAACTAATACACCAGGTAAGTTTGTCCCATCTGTTCAGGTCACACACCAGCCCCAAACCCCAGGTACGTGACCTCTTCTAGCACACACCCAGCACAGATGGGGAGCAGCCACTCAGTCTTGATCATCCTTGGACTCTTACTACCCCATCACTTGGAAAGTGGGATGTGTCCTCATGTAAATAATGTAATTATTTAAAACAGATGTATGTTGTCAAGTGAGCTGATCAGCAAATAAAGTTGATTTCTCCTACCCACAAAGAGTTTTGGTGTATTAAATAAAAGCAAATTGAAATCTGAAAAGACACTGTTGTATTTCATGTGCACCATTTTCCTCCCAAGAGGAGGCTCCTGCATTAAATTACATATGCCATGCACTGCTGTCAATGACAAAGGGTAGAATGGAGCAAGAAGGTGCCACACACAGAGATAAAGTGAAACACAAAATTCTTGTAAGATACCACACTGGCACATATGAATTATAAGTACTCCATTTCCCAGCTGAAATTTTTTAAATTGCTATTTCACTTTTTTTGTTTTGTTTTAAAATAAAGAGTTATGGGCAGTACAGTAATTGAAAGTGTCCTCTGTAGGGGGGAACAACAAAAAAAACACACCAAAAAAACCCCAAAAAACAATTTTCCATCTAAAACCCAAAAGAACTGTTCTCTCAAACCTGACAGTATGGGAATTTGGCTAACACAGAAAGGTTTTTGGTTTTTTTTAGTTTTATTTTTTTCATTATTTAGGTGCATTCTCAGAAGTTATCAACTAATCTTCTTGATTTCCTAAACCAAGAAAAGGCCAGATGCAGTAATCTATTACAGACATGATATAATTGTACTGTAATCATAACAGAACAATATCTGCACATATGCTTTTGTTAAGCACAGGGCACAGCCTGACACTACTCATTAAGAAACAAATGGAACATTCAACTGCAGCTTTCAATTGATCTTACAAAGATAAGCCTCGGTATTGTTATTCCAGATTTTGTGTGTGTGTGCAGGACACAAAAGCATTTTCTCTCTCAAAAAAAAAAGAAAAGAAAAACACCTTAGACTGCTCTGCATGGAGCAATTGACCAGTGGAACAGTATATTCTCTTATCATTTTGGAATAACTTCAAAGTCACTCTCTGCACATAGAATTAACACCAAAAAACAAGCCCAAAACAGTTATCTTCCCCTGCTATCGTCATACTGATCATTTTTCCTAAACAGGAATTTTTTCTCTTCCAGATCCAATTGGTATTGTAATTTATAGTGTATTATAAATAGTATTATACTCATTGGTGTATTTTAAACTGTGTCTCTGCTTTGTCTATGAAAGATTGTCGGTATAACCAGTAGTTATAGCAGAAAAAAAATGTAATAATTAAAAAAAATAAAATCAAAGAAGCAGCAGCTGATGTTGCATTAGAACTTACTGAAGGATGCGCCTGGCAGGAAAGCAGTTAAAAAGAGGCAATGTGAAATTGCATATGATCTAGCACAGCGATGCTACTGCATTATAAATAATGCTGAAGGATGCATTATTTATGTGTTTAATATTGGGCTCGCTTATGAAGTAAGTTTCTTTCTCCACTTTGTCTCCAATAGAAATAGGAAGGCAGGATCACAGAGACATGATAATTCAGGGAAGTTTGGGAGGCAAAACACTGAAAAACATTGAGTGCTGCGCTCTATTGCATTTCCTCAGTTTAATAAGTACGGTGGAAATCTCTGAAGGTTAGGAGCTCGGCTTTCATTCATTTCAACATTCAATAGAAAAAAACTTGGATGTTTATTTGAGCCTTGTCCCAAGTCTGTGTCCTTTAACAGCTGCAGAGCTGGCACGGAAATACTCGGAGATTTCTGGCACCTCCACGTCTGATCACTGTTTTAAACCAAAGTTGGAGAAAGACTCTCTGCCCCATAAAAGTGTTTAAATTGGCTCTTGCAAAAGGGTGGAGCCTACATGAGCTCAATCATTTCATACACTCCTTTTCTATTCTTGTGTTGAATACAGCACTTTGCATAGAACCAGGAGAAATCCTAGTGCTACCAACATCCCTTTCCCTTGCTGCTTCACAAGCTACACTAGCAATTTTTAAACAAGTGCAACTCTGAGGGTAAAAGCACAAATAAATCTGGTTGTTATCTCGAGTCAGAGCAGTAGCAGGAGAAATGCAGTGTTTGCTGCCACCAGACACTTCACCCTTCAGCCAGAAGTTACTAACTTTGTAGAAAAATGCCTGTACAAGGATTTTATCCACCTCCCATCCCGTATGGTTTCACAGCCTGGAGTGTTAGGTGTGAACCACAGACATCTTTTATTTACAGCAACACACAAAGTTGTAAATGGCAGCAGCTGAGGAATGGCCATAGGTGCCATTCATCCATCGCTGCTGGAGGGCAATTAGATTTAGATGGAGTTTGGGTGGACAACCAAATTTGTCTGTAAAAAAAATAAGTCAGCTCCAATAGGTTTGAAACTGCTCTCAACAATGAGCACAGAGCTGTTGTAGAAGTCAAGCAGTAACAACACTGTCTCTGTCTAATCCAGCCTACACAATCCAGAGCCTCAGGGCAAAATTAAAGTATTCTCATGCTTTGGGGTTTTTGTTGCTTCAGTCCAGCTTTGCCTCATGAAAGCAAAATGGGCCTGTGCTTGGGACAGGACCATGGTGGTGACAGTCACATGAGTTCATCGCTCCAGCTTTCTTTTAAGTTTTCAAAAGGGCTTGAAGACTAGAATGGGATAATTACCCCCAAAATAGCTGGTGGGTTGTGTTTAGGTTTTTTTGTTTAGTTTTGTTTTTAAAGTATATTTCATTACATCATTAATTCCAAAACCACTGTTTTGGAAACCTACTTTCACAGTCCTATGCTCCAAGGTCCCAGATTACCCAAATTCCACATATTATCACTGAGAATATTTTACAGTTCCATCCCTAACTTAAACACCATCCAAAACCCACCCTGTTAAAACCCACTAAAAAGGAGTTCAAAAACAAAGGTGAATGATGGGAAGGAACTGAGATCCTTCATCAGGATCAAAGGTTATCTGCTAGGTCCAAGTATTCCTTACAAATTTTTTTAAGCAGTACTTCAGCAGATTTCAGTTCACTTCTGCAAGGTTTTCGCTGCCTCTTCATCTTTGGTTCCATAAAGCCTTTAAGGACAAGATGTTCTCAGTTCAGAGGCTGTGAAGGAGGGTTTACAGCCTCTTTTTCCTACCCACTGCTCACAGTAACAGGGGTGGGGACAGTAATTAGCACCAGCCTGTTTTACTTTGTAGCAACTTTTACTGTAGCCAGTTCTCCTGAATGCTTCCCATTGATGGCTAAAACACACCCCCACCTAAGGGCAGTGACATGAGGAACCCTGCCTTCATTTTTGAAGGGTCCTGGACATCCCTAGCTGTGCACAGAACCTGAAAATGCAGATGGAGCACACCCTCCAGCCTCCAAACTGAAAGCAAAGGAACGCTGCTCAGATTGTGTTCCACTTCAGGCAGTGTCACGGTACTCAGTTTGCATTTCCACACAACTGATTCTTGGCACAGATGAACAGTGCCTTCTCCACTTAGAGTTTTCAGAAGAGGTAAGCAGAGCTGAGGCTGACTTTTCCCAAGATGTGAACCTTGCCAGTAATTCAGTTTGCACCTACAGACCCTGTTCACGTACCGCACTCCACTGGGATCTTCCCCCAGCTCTTATTTTCCTCATATCTGTGACGTCCTCCTCAAGATGAGGAACTCCGCCTGGTGCAAAAGACTCCAAGTCCAACCACATAGAGGAATTTAGTTTATGCTAAACAGCCATTTCCAGGTAAACTTTTGCAGTCAAATCTACCCAGCACTATTGAGTCTAGTTCTCCACTTAGCTGTGTGATATTTAGTTGACAAATGGAGAAACCAAAAGAATCCAAGAATTAAGAACCACTTTCCCCATGTTTCACTCAGCAGGTGTCACAGAGGAAATACAAGTGGAGTGATTAATCCTCCCAGTTACCTTTCTGATGCAAGAACACCAGCCTCTCAGATTTGGGCTTTATGTTCTGCCTACCCAGGCCAATTGGAAGAGTCAAATTTTGACAAATTTCATACTGTGAGGCTTTTAAACAGTCAAATATTGCTTTATTATTTAGAACATCATTTTTCAGTTTTGTTTCCAGCTGTATGTAGTACTGAACTTTGCATTAATGCACTGCATTATATCATCCTTATCAGACAAGTTTCCTAGGTACAGCTGATTCTCCTTTTTGATTTTCTACAAGAGCTATTAAAAATGCTGACCAAAGAATATAGATTTTCATTAATATTTCCTCTTCTTTTGATCTGTTCCTTTGATTTACCTGACTCTACAGTCTAAATAATCAGAGGAGTTCCTGTCTTTCATGCAACAAATGTAATGCCAAAACTTAATCAAACCAAGGTTTTTAAGAAGGAAAAAAAAAAAGTGCAGTACATTTAAAGAGCTTTTCCTCACCCTATCTCACCAGATGGCTTTGAGAAAAGCAGGCCTCAAGAAGATGTACCAGCTAAGTACCCAACATCACTAGCCTCTTCAGAAGACATTCTCTACTTTATAGGTATGAAATACACTCCTGCAAACAGCAAAGCTGCTGAGGATAAACTTCAGATTGAGAGCAAGACAATCTTTTTCCCTTGGGGAAAACAAGGTGTCACTCCAGAGTTTTCTCCATGCTGTCTCCCGTTTCAGTTCAGTTTTTTCTGCTAGGTTAAGTAGTTGATATGCTCTCAGGACATCTAGTTGACTGTACACTTGTTTTTCAACCCTGCTTTGGCATAAGGTTGCTGTTCTTATTCCTTTTGGTATTGTTCCTGCACAGGAAGGCAGGAAAATATGTTTCCAGGCTCCTAATATATGTTTGTTTTCCCTTATTGTTGTTCACTCTGTTTACACAGTGGTTGTTTTTCTTAATCTTTGATGATGAAATTTAAACACTAATAGAAGGAGAGAGGTTTCAGGGAGTGGAAAATACAAAGACAGATAGAATAATGAAACAAAACACACACTTCATTTTCAGTGCTGTTTTCTTGCAGAGTCAACCTTGACCCCAAGATGCCCAAACAAGTCACAAGTGTAACACGTGGACTTCTGGAATAAGACCAAATGCCTCTTGTTTTTATACTATTTTTACAGTAGTGAATGAGGGAACAGACGTGGTTCAGAGGAGTCCATCTGCCCCAGAACACCGGGCTACAATCACTCCAGCGTCATTAAATCACCATCAGAACATCTTTGTTCTGGAGTTGTTCAGTTAGTTTCATGTGATCACTGCTCCAGCCCAGCTCTAATATGCACTTCAAACACATGGATACTCTAAGAAGAATCAGAGAATTAGTAATTCACCACCCTCTATCACAGAGTCTAAATCACTAGTGGAGTCCCTTGGATAAAAGAATACCTGCAGGTTGGTGACAGCAGCCATTTGCAAGGGACAGACTTATCTCTGCATGAAAATAGCTGTTTGTGTATGAATTTGTACCTCTGTATATACTCAGCTTTTCCCTCACATTCCCATTATTTACCTTTTGACACATTAATCTGTATATGCAGATGCTGTGGGATATTTGCACAAGTCAAGGTATAAACAGTCGAGGGAGAAGGGTACACTAACACACACAGAAGTTTGGGTGATGTATAGAAACAAATATTGGAAATCTGCAGCTTTTCAAAAAAGGGCTTTTTTAACCAAAATCTGGATGCACATAAAAAGGGGAATGAAATAAATAGATCTGAAGGCTCTCAAACCTCACCAATGGTTGCCACAGTGAAAGGCTCAAAGCCCCATTCTTTGAGCAAGTGCACTTCTCATCTTCATAGAAGAGGACAACAGGCCTTTCCTCTCCAAGTTTTCCCTCAAGGAGAGAGTTGGCATCATTCATCATTAATCAGATGATGAAGGGAGTGGAGCATCTCCCTCATGAGGAAAGGCTGGGGGAGCTGGGGCTCTTTAGCTTGGAGAAGAGGAGACTGAGAGGTGACCTCATTAATGTTTATCAATATATGAAGGGTGAGTGTCAGGAGGATGGAGCCAGGCTCTTCTCAGTGATGTCCAATGATAGCATGAGGGGCAATGGGTGTGAGCTGGAACACAGGAGGTTCTGCTTAAACTTGAAAAGAAACTTCTTTATGTGAGAGTAACAGAGCCCTGGGACAGGCTGCCCAGGGAGGGTGTGGAGTCTCCTTCTCTGGAGACATTCAAGACCTGCCTGGATGCCTTCCTGTGTGATCTCATCTGGGTGTTCCTGCTCCGGCAGGGGATTGGACTGGATGATCTTTCGAGGTCCCTTCCAATCCCTGACACTCTGATTCTGTGATCATCTCCCCTTGCCCCTTCCACAGGACTGCTTGCTGCCCCAGCTGCAGTAGTGCTGCACCTCTGGTTCTCCTTTTAGGATGAGCACACCCCAACACAGTCAGTGTTCCACTCGGCATCATCCGTATCCTTTGCTCTTACAAAGAATGACTTCATCTCAGACCAATTCCAACTGTTTTCCACAGTGATGTAATTTCCATACCTAATACCATATGGTCAGAGCCAGGTTTGAGCAACGAATAACCTCAAGCCCAAAACCACAAAGGGCATCCCACACATCTGGATGACTTCACAGGTAACCTATATTGGTCTGGGATCTTCCCCCAGCTCTTATTTTCCTCATATCTAACACAGTTTTATGTCTAAAACCAGAAACAGCTTTTCATCTCTCATTAAAACCAAGCAAGAATGAGCCCACAGGATATTTTAGAGACATCCAGAAAGATCTCTGAACTAACAGTAAAATTCTAGGAATCAATGGCCAGCTCAGGAAGACACAAGAGGAAGCATAAAAGAAAAATACTCCTCTGAGCATACCATTATTGTTAAATATCACCGTTCCAAATGTAAGAGATAAATTTTCAAGTGTTACAGCAGGTCTCAGAACCCTATTAATAGAAATTAGAGAGAAGTCTAATAGAAAAAGACAGAGAGGAAGCCATTCTCTCCACTGCTCCCTGGGGAAGGTGAGAAGAGACTGAAAGATGACACTTTATCTCTTCTAATTCCTGTGGGACCCATAATCACAGCATTCATTCAGCAAATAATAATAATAAATATGGTCTGAAGTGACTCCAGCTATTTCAGCTTTAATAAATGGGTTGAAATAGTGGCAAATTCAGATACAGAGAGCATCTTTTCAATAAAAGCTGATAGGGTTATTAATAACATTAATGGAGTACCATGCCGACTCTCCATTTTGTTAACAGTTGCCTTATTCTCCCCCAGCCCATTCCCCACTCCTGTGCACAGACACAGGCAAACACACAGACTTTTCCCTCCAGTGATGACAAATTCAGACTGTCAGCTTTCTGCTGGCAATGCATCCCGAGAATTAGTCAAATTTGACATGATTTTATTGTTTTATGGGAACTGCCAACAGGGATTTTTCTGCCTGAAGTACATTTATATCCCAGTTCAAATCAGATCCTGGCTTAATTCATGGACACAAAGAGGAGAAGCCAGGAAGCCTGCAGCTCCTCAAGGACAAAAAAAATGTTATGACCATGATGGGATACTTAGAGCCTTACTCCAGGTAGTTGTGCCTTTCTTTCAACTTGTCCCTTACTCCCAGCACAGCTTTACCTTCCAGCTTGTGCTTCCCTCATCATGCATGGCCACAATATTTGGCTTGCTGGTCCAAAAGCAGACTTTTAAACACAACTGAAAGTCCTTGTAAATACATTTAGAAGAGCTAAAAACCTGTCTGCACAAGAAGTGTAAGCAGGTAAATATGCCTCATTTGTCCAGTTTTACTCTAAAAAGACTCCCTAAAGGCTCCCCAATTTTTCTTCTCTTTTTTCCCCTCTTTTTAAATTTTTTTTTTTTTAATAAAGTGTGACCTCACTCCCACTGTACTTAATGAAAAAAAACTATTGGCTCCAGTTGTACAGGACCAAATCTTCACTGAGGGCTCAAAATAATTAGGGATTCAACCCCATTTATCCCCATTTTTCATTGGCCTTTAGCAGTATTTTCCAAATGTCACATTTTTGCAGACTTAATGCAATTCCCTCTGCATTTTATGCTTTCAGCTGTGACTTCCATAAAATGATTTTGGTTAGCAAACAAGATGGTTATATGATTAAAGAAAAAAAAAAATGCATCTCATTTTCCTAGTCCCATATATAGATGGGGGGAAGGAGCAGCCAGAGCCAAAGTAGTTTCTATCACAGTACTTCCCTTGCAGGGAGACAAAAAAAGAAGAGAAGAGAAATAGAATTATAGAGTTGCAGAGAAATGAAATGTTTGAACAGAAAATAATTTCCCTAACTTGTAGCCTGCAGGCATAACCTGTCATAACTCTCCATGAATTGAACAGTCAGGGAGTTCAAGTTTTCTGCAGCTTACCATAAACTAATATGCTCCGTCATATCATCCTCAGGAGACAAGGATTTGAAGGAGTCGCTGCATTTAGAACAATAAAAGTAATTCTGTGGTTTAATAGCATTAGAGAGAACCATCAGAAGCCCAGCACAACCCAGTGCAGATGGAGACTAGATGGAAGGTGACAAAAAAAATCCCAACCCACACCCCACACCGAAGATGGGGGAGCTAAGTGGTAATTCTATTTTAAGCTTTTCTAGACACCATGGACTTATAAGTTCATATCATACAAAAATTCCACCGTTTTACATACATATACCCAGAATGACTGACAAATTTCTACTTGAAACAGGGAGCATCATACTGGGAGTATCACAATGTGCTGGGTCAGTCTCAGAGGCTGCTGCAGGAGAGTGCCCCAAGAACATGCACTACTTCCTGAAAGGTAGAGTAACAGTGCTAACAAGAAAAGGAACAACACTCAAGGAAGAAATAAACTACTGTTCAGTCTGCACAGAACAAAACAGGCAAGATTCTCTTCTAACCTTTACATCTTCTCCCCTGACCTTTACAGCCTTACTCGGGTCTGAAATCAATGCACAAAGCACACTACAGGGCAAGTCTGAGAGGGTATTCCACAAACAAGACACAGCTGAGAAAAAAATAAGTGTTTTTCCTAAGATATTCTCTATCCTCCAGCCTCTTTGGGACCAAATACATACTGCAGAGTAGATCTAATCCTAAATACTGCAATCCACTAGAACTGAAAAAAGATACTTTCTTGTTCTTGGGGGTCAGAAGCAAAATACAAGATCTGCCAGGGACACAGGCTGGATGAGGGATTGACTGCTCTTGTCTGGAAAAGGGCAGACTAAGAAGAAAATATTGAAGCACCTCCAAATGATGGGAGGAGGCATGTCACACATTCTCAGTCAAAAAAGTACTCCACCTCAATTCCTCCACTGTATTACAATATGAAAAGTTCCCCCACAGAGAAAGCAGGTCTTTACTGGGAAACCCCTAGAAGGAAGCCATAGCTGACCTGGTGACAGGTCTTTTCATTGCCTTAGTTGACTCATTTGCTTTTTTTGGGGAGGGGATTTGTTTTAAACTATCACACTTCAAGTCTCAAATCACCACAGATATTCCAGAGCCTTGAGAGATCCAAGTGCTTTCCCTAAATCTGTACTCTTTATGGTGCTTGCCCAAACACCCTTCCCAATTAAGTTCCTGGCAATGTCCCTCACTGCAGTTAGAGCAGTCAGGCCTTTCTACACCTGCTGCAGAGAAACTGAGAGCTGTCCTGTCCCCTGGCCAGATCTCCAGCCTCTTCAATTCACATCTTGGAGGTTTCTCTTTGCCTCTTCCGTACCAGGGTTTTGGGACCCAGAACTCTTTCAGCTCCTGTGTTACTCTCCTGGAATAATGAATCTCCGACATCCCTACCCCAAACTGTGCATGATGCTCCTCAGAGAGGAGTAATGTCTTTCCCCATGCAAGGTCCTGCTCTGACAGTAGACTCCCTTTACCAAAACCCCACACTGCTACTCTCCTGACCCAAGCACAAGCATGGCAGATGCCTCATATACTTCAAACTCTCTCCATACTGTGATATCCACAGGTGCCCAGCCCTAGGCACTGCATGAGACACAGCCTGCAATATATAGCCATGCCTCTGGCACACCTGAATGTATCTTATTTGCAGGCTAGAATGGGTTCACAGCTCTGAGATACCTATAACTCACAAGTGCTTCCATTTCTCATCTCCACAGGCTAAGGTAGTTAACTTCATTGCTTTCACGTGAAGAAATGTTCAACTTAGCAGCTGGGACAATTTGTTGAAGGTCAGAAGGAAGTCTTAAGTAGACCTGCAAACTGCATCCAGACCTTCCAATGCTCCGTCTAGCATCCTACCACTGGATCTCATTTTCTCTCCCGGAAGACTATTCCCTCAATTGAGGAAAATATCAAGAAACAAGCTTTCAAAGACTGAAGGAGAGAAAGCAAAACAACCTGCATGCGCTTACACAGAGGAAACCACTATGAAAACAACTGCCCCCACAACTTCAGTGCTCTCTTTACCTATTTACCCCCTTGAACAAAGGGACGACACCCACGACGTGACCTGCTCAGCAGCAGGGGCTTCTCCAAAGCACTCCATCTGACCCCAGTGTAATGAACAGAATTAATATGGCAAAGCCTCTAACACGGCACCACTTCCCAGCAGCACAGCCACAGCCTCTAATTGATTAGTCCATAAAAATCTGTGCACTAAATTGAAAGGAGCTGCACTAATTCTCTTTTATGTTAAATTTCTGTCTTTCTCCTTTATCGAATCCTTCGTCGTATGTCCCTTCTGCTGCCTATTGTGGGCTTGCTCTGGGCCTGTTTTCCTCTTGCTCAGATTAAGTACCTAATCAAAATCTTGTCTCCCTTAATGGCATAAAATTGAAAGATAGATATTGCACTTTACACAGCTGATTAAACACTAGAATGTGGCTAAATGCTTTACAGGGCTTGTTACATTAACTAACTCTGTCATCTGCCAGCTATCTTATAATTGCATATGCTCATGTTGCCACTGGTGAAGCCAAGGTAAGATTTCTTTTCCCTCCATTACCTCTTTCCCCTCTCCCTCCCTACACATTGCTACCCACCAGCTGCATGTCAGTGAGGAACTAAGAACTCACCTGTAAGAACCACCTGAAGAAAAACTGCCTGATGCTGGTTGCCTATAATTTTCTCTTCTGTGTTCAATTGTCAGTCATTGGTTTGTGACCACCTAAGTGGCTGATGTGATGGAAAGGGACAGTAAAAGCACACAGCAATTTTTTTCAGAAGGAAGTAGGAACAATCCTGCCCACACTTGCCTTTTTCACAGCTTTGATGTTAGAGACCTTGCTCCAGAAGTCTGAAGAAAGCAAGGATGAAAGAAAAGAAAAAGTGCTTACACTAGCTCGTGTAAGAACACATTAAATAGTCTGAAAATCCCCCTGGCTTGTCACAGCATCCTTTGCTGTAGGTATCCAGTGTTGCACATCGTGGCTTTTTCCTTACATTGTAATAGTAATGATGCAGATGGACTTTCTGGAAGACTTACAAGTCTATCCCAGTTGATTTGATTTTCAGAGGAGAGTTTCACCTTCTGCAAAATATTCACAGAGAATGATCCCTAAATACAATCTTCAACTGGATTGCTTCAAGGAAGAAACAAACCAACCCAAAAAGGCCTAACCAGAAAATCCTTTGGAAGATAGAAAAGCAGTAGAGATTTTTAAAAATGTTCTTAGGCTTTGTTAACAACTGAAACATTAATCAAGACCTATGTTTTGTTTAAAGATACAAACCTTGCAGCCAAATCTTACCTTCTGCAGGTAAGATTTGATTTCTGTCATCCACAGATCCAGTAATTTTAGAAACTGATCTGCTCCTCTGCACAAATACAAATATTTCTATACAGATTGCTTTAAAGTCATTGCCAAAACACTTTCCTTTTAATAGAGAAAATAGACTACACGTTACACTCAGGCTGTAAAATGTGGATAGCTGTTTCAAGCTCATGTGCCTTTCTTCCTGACCCCAATCTCTTACAGACACTCTCTTAGTTAAGCAATAGGATAACACATAATCCATTTTTGGTCCTATATTAATTTAAACTTTTTTCCTATTCTAAAATTCCTCTGCAGGAGGTGTTAGAAGCCACTGTCTTTCTAATTCTGTGTTTTACTATAGAAGAGCAGGACTCCAGCCAGGCAAGGAGGTTCTGTCTGCATGGGAGTCAGTACACCTCCATGGGACTGCATTCACAGCCAACTAGCAATGCTAACGCTAAGCTTTACCCTAAAAATACCCAAAGGTCCATGTTTTTCCCCATGGGCTAAGCAGCAAGGATTTACTGCATGGGTTCTCCTTCCCCAGTTTACATGGTAGCTAAATCAAGTTGAGCTAAAGCAGATATTAGAGTTCTGCACTGGCAATTAATAATCAATTAATTGTTTTCTTATCCCAAAAGGATTCTGCACCCTCCCATCTTCCATTCTTTGGCTCCACATAGAAACCACACAAATTAGTTCATCGTACCACTGTTAATGGTTTATAAATGCTTATTATAGGCTATTATGAAATCTTTACTAAGTGCTTGTTTTTAAATATTCATAAAGGCACAATACATATTTCAATAAGACATGTTGCAAGATACAAAATAGAACCCTGAACTAAACACTAAGATCCCAGGAAAGAGTCATGTGAAAGTACAAGACTGGATACCCACCAAAGGCAGGCACTCACAGCTCTCTCCTAAGCTTTTTTCTTGATTGAGGAGGCAGTCTTGTCAAATCCTTTTGCCTGTAGTTCCACACTTACTAGAATTATTTGGTTTAAGCTAACATACAGATTTCAAATTTCCTTCTGCCATTTCAGGAGGACAGTAGATCCCCTTGACATCAAGATTGGTATGCAAAATATATAGCAAAATTGTTTTGACAGGTTTGAAGGAAAAGCAATAATTTGCAGGTAGCAAAGGTAGGTGGAAGTACCAGACAAGAACCAGACAGCAGAGAGACCATCTGAAGCTGGTCATCCAATCTGGACAATTCTTCACCAGTAAGCACTTTCTAAACAGAAAAGTGAGTGGCTTCATGACCTGCCCCACTATTTCCTACTGCTGAGTTTTGAGTTAGACCCACAGATTATAATACATTATAAAAGCAAGACCAAGTTTGACAATTTTATCCTAATGCTTAGTGGACATTTGGCCAAAGCCACATTCACTTGGCAGTCATGCAATTCAGCACAACTGTCAAACTCCTCCTAGCAGAAGCATAGGTATTCAGTAGGCTAACAGAAGTACAGAAGGAGGAACAAAGCTTTTACCATGCCAAGTTAGAACCAGTGCCAGCAATCCCTCACTCCCAGGATCAGATTCATAAAGTAATACATTAAATCTTTATATATATATACACATATATATATATAAATCCCAACACTATGATCCCTGAAGCTACACTGAAGCATATTTGGGAGCCATGAAATTCCCATAATGATCTCTCCAGCACAAGACCATCACCTGTACCAGTGTGCAACCAGAAATGTTAGATTTCACCAGGCTGATCTGATGAGGTGCTAAACTTTAGGGATGGAGTGACTTACCAATACCAGCCAGAATGGAGCTATTGTGAATGGAGCTATTGTGCCCTGCTCCGTGCTGGCCAGGGTGGTCCAACCCAGCCTCACTTCACACCTCCCAGCCCCAATCCTGTTCATCTTCCCAGATCCTGAGCAGTTTTATCTGCATAACTCTGCTACTCTTGCAGTGGAAGGAGAAGGATGGGCTGAAAGATTGCTGAATTTCACACCCACCTTCCAACACTGTTTCTTCTCTCCTTTCCCCAAAAATGGTCACAGCCATTTAGAGATGTACTGCTTCTGGGGTCCGAAGGGGATGGGGGGGGGAGTGAACAGACTGCTTGTGGGGTCTGAAGGGGATGGGGTGGGGAGTGAACAGCACTGGGGTAAAGGATCCCATACACCAGTGGGAGAAAGGGGAAAGTGACTGAGAAATTCCTACTCCTATTCAGAGTTCTACATTACTTCTTTTTTACAAATGGTTTTCCAGTATAAGAATATTTGAAAGTCCTGTGATACTTCCAGGATTCCAAAGACCCAAACAGCATCACTTACTAGTGTTGAACTTCTGCAGTGTATGGAAAGCTGCTCTTCCCTAAATGAGACAGCAGTTAGCAGGCTGTGCCTATCAGCTTGCAACCTTGGATCTGTCATCTTCTAAAGACCTTCCAAGTCAGTGGGGGGTGGAGGACAAATTGGGCACAAATATCACAATAAGGAAACAGAGTGAAAAGACATGAAAGAAAAATCAAAGCAGGAAATGAGGAACTACAAGAGTTTTCAAATGAAAAGTCACCACGAGTTGTCGGTGACACTTAGAAATATCTCACCAGCAGGACCTGAATGAGCTTTAAACAGCTTGACTGGAGGAGCAGCCTCTGATCTACACTTCTGAGATGTTTTCTAGTTTTATTTTAAGAAAACAAAAGTATGAGAAAGACTCATGTTCCTAGAAAGAACAAAATAATTCTGTCACTTCAAAAACCCTGCACCTTCTTAGCTGATCCTCACTTCTCAATTCCCCTCCTGTTTCTCCCCAGGGACTGTTTGATTAAATATCTGTGAATAAAAAGTATCCATTCCCTTTTGAACTATGTTAAATTAACAGTGACCTGAATCAGACCCCACAGTCCTGACAGCAATTACTTATCAATGAATCATTACCCATCTCTAAATACAATTCCACCCTCTTTCCAAACTTCTTTGACTCTATGTGCATGGGGAAAAAAAACAAAAACAAAAAACCCCACAAACCAACCAAACAAAAAACCCCACAAAAATACACCAAAAAAAAAACCCCACCCAAACCAGTGCATTTGCAAAAATAAGTGAACAAAGCAGGGATCTCACCAGAGGGTGTGGGTTGGACACAAGACAAAGAACAGACATTAGAGGAACAGAAAACAGTTACCATTCCTCAGTACCTCCTTTCAAGATTTTCTTCACATTTCCAAAAGACAACCAGAAACAGAAAGTGAATTCAGATCCAAATGGAAACAAAACAAACAAACAAAAACAACAAAAAAAAAATTTTTCACTGTGGTCACAGTTGCTATTTCAGCACTATATTTTCTTGCTCCATGATCATCTGTACCATGACGAAGTGAGCTTAAGCCCTCAAAGTTAACTTTGGAGTTCTTAGTTCTCCTTCAGATAAATGTTTTTTTGAGGCAGTTTCTAAGTTTTCTTTTTATTTGTACGCCACCTTGAACAGCAAGATCTCAATACATGGAGGTCTACCATGAGCAAGTGCAATGAAAATAAACCGAAGCGATGAGATTGGAAGCCCTCACCTGGCAGTACCAAGGCTATGTTATGAGGAAACCATCCTTCCTGCCTAAGAGGAAGGTAAGTATAAAGCAGTAGTAGCATAATTTATCTTGTAGGAACTCTCAAGCTGATCTTTTGTTCCAACAGACCTTAACAAAACAAAAAGTGTAACATTTTGGAAAACAAAAATGTTTTTTCTGAAAGAGAATATTATGTTTTAAAGGTGTTCAGATGCAGCCTTGTCTCTTTGTCACAGATTAATTAGCAGTTTTAAAATATAACATTAATTCTTGATGGTTTGATATGACTTACTTCCTCCCTCAGTAAAAAAAACACCAGCTCTGTCATGTCTGCATAAAGCACCCTGCCTGTTCCATCAACACAAGCATTTACTGGACCTTGCAGAGAACTACTCTGGCCAGAACAGAATTCAGCCATGGAAAGCCAGGTTCAACAACACTGCTCACCAAAGAGGCACCAGGAAACAAAAATCCCAAATCCTTCTGTCTGCTTAGTGCAAGCAATGGAGCAAGAGCTGAGTGACCTGCCAGAGGAGGAACAGGGACTATCCAGCACCACCTTCAACACAGGTCAGGCGAGAGCCACCAGCGTGCTGGCAGCTGTTGAAGTGGTTTTTGCTGCAGAACAGAGAGGGTAAATTTCCAGTGAGAGGACATGAAAACTGAAACAACACAGTATCCTCATTTTTTTAAGCTTTTCACAAATCAATTATCAGGAATGTTAGTAGGAAAACACAGTTATCCTAATTTCTACTCAGTTGTTTGGCATTTGGTTGTTTGTTTTTCAGAAGCTTCAATAGGTGGGAGGGAAGGTGGGACAGAACCAAAGAGTACCTCCTTTTCCAGCTCTGCCCAGAGGGATGCTGTCTGCTTTTTCTTAAAAAACCCACCAAAAAACATGTACTTAATTCTGGATAAAAAGCTTTTAAAGCCAGTGCCTACAACTGAGAAGCAAAAAAATTACGATCATCATACTTTCATACAATCAGATTTTAGGTTTCAGTTAGGGCAGCCCAGTAGCAAGGCAGAAACATCCTTAGAGCAAGTGATTCAAGTGACTCCTCTTGGCTAATGTCAGAGATTTGCTCAAGTGGAAATTAAAGGTCTTATTGCAGGTTTTGAGAAGTGTTGTGCCTAACACTCCCTCTACACACATCAAAACAAGTTTCTACTTTTCAAGCCTCTGAATGAACTTGACAACTGAAGACATTTGTCCCACTGGCCTATAGTAATGGAACTAAAAATAACTACTCATCTTAAAGCAGTTTATACAATAATATTTAAAGTATAAAGGGGCTACAGTACCCCAAACTGTGATATTTACCTTAGGGTTTCAGAGACATCTCTTGACAAGCAAGGTAGCTACCTGAACAGGCTGGAAATCCATGGTCATAAATCCCAGCTCAAAGCTGGTTTACTTTGCAAGGACTTTCCACTGCTGAGCAGTTATAAGTGAACTGTTTTCACAATCCACATGATAGCAGCAGTTAAATGCCAAAGAGCAATAGCATTATTTAAAAAGCCATAATTAAGAGCTAGCTTTAAAAGATTGACAAGATAAAAAAAAATCCGTCCAGACAGACCTCTAGATAAATGACCAGTATTAGCATCCTTCCATTTCACAACACTACTCCCCAGAAAGGTGAAAGCCAGGGGCTAGATCCATATTCCTAAAAAAAACCAAACCAAAAACCCGACACCACAAAAAACCCCACCAAAAAACCCCTACCCACCACCTAAAAACCAACCAACCACCAAACAAGAGAATGATGTAAACCAGGTTGTGCAGTCCCACCACAGATTTATGTACCCAACACGAACCTGAACACATTTCCATTTCTCAGGTGGGATGGTGGCCCGCTCCCGTTACTACACTATTGAAATTACAGACAGAACTTTAGGAGGCCTGGCCCTCGCTGTTACCTGCAGTGCAGGGAAGGAGGGCAGCAGGCAAACACAAGGATGCAAATGGGGAAAGGGTCAGGCTTTGGTGTGGATCTGCAGTCCCAGCTCAGGTGATACAGCCACTGTTCTACGCAATGGTAACGCTTGCTTTTACTCAATTACCTGTACTGACACTTCGTGCCCTCTCAGCTGCTGAATCAGGACATGAACAGGATTCAATTCAGTCCAATTACCCAACTCTCAACTCAGCAGTTACCTGGAGTTCTCACGAGGAACATCAACAGCATTGGAAAGTTGTTTGCCACTGAGATTGAGAATACCACCAAGACAGACCTCTATGTTCCACATCCAAGAGTAAAAGACATTTGTGCGGTATCATGACGAGAAAGAAGACAAACCCTCCTTTCACAGTCTTCCAATACCACTTAAACCTCCTGACCTCTGCAAATTTATTCTAATCTGTCTCTTTCACCCTGGACATTGTCTCAGAAGTACATAGGACACCACTGAGTTTACTGACATGTAATTATAGTTTGGTCCATATATTAAAGTGGAGATTGGCAAAACTACAGAAGGCTTGAAGGTTGGCACATTGTCATCATCTTGGGTACAGGGCAGATTCTATCTAGATTTTAATTTTATGAAAACCTTTAAATTCAGAATGGTTTGGCCATAAGATTCTCTGTTTGGTCCATCCATAAGTGCAAGATAGACATCATCCAAAAAAGAACATAAATAAATGAGATAACCAGAATTTAGCCATAATGTATTCAGTCCCTTCTACTGTAAAGGGAAAGTTATGCTTGCAGGCATAGTTTGGGCCTTGTTTTTAAATGCAGAGAATAGTAAAATAGATGCAAGTTTTATGAATTATTAAACTGTGCACAATAATTTATTTTCCTCTTCCACAGCTTCTTGTTTAATCCTTGTTCATTGTTGGAGGCTCTGGGGATGACTGACATGTACCACATCGCTGTCATGCTTCCTTCCCCACTGAATGCCTGACATGGGAAGAGAGAACAACCACACATACACACAAACATATGCAGATTGCAAATGCTCCAGCCTATTTCATTCCTCCTCACTCCCCACATTTCTTGAACCAAGTTTCTTGCAAAGAACAGAGTGAAACCTTGCCATCTGGAAGAGTGGCCCAGTACCATCACTTCATCTGTTGCATGAATAAGAACCATTTCACACCTTGTAAGTAACAGATATTAGGAATTAACAAATATATATATTTTTTAAAGTAGTATCTATGTTTTGTAGAGGTTTTGGTGGTAAGGGGATGTATTTTGGAGTAATGATACTATTTTTTCTTGAGAAAAAAAGATAGTGTACAAGGGTATATTTAGGAATAGAGCTTTATAGATATGCAACCTGGAAAAGCTTGAGCATCACATCACATACCATTAGCTCACAAACGAAGCGACCCCCACAGAGTGCAGGCTGGCAGCGTTAGCCACTCTGTTATTCCCTGGACATTTCCAACATCAGCTGCAATTCAAAACCTATTCCATATTATCCAAGGGAACAACAACATCAAAAATCTAGGCAGAAATTAATCACACACTCGTATGGACAATTTTGAACTGATTGTGAATTCACTACCAGCACTGCTGGTCTGAGCATAAACTCTAGACAAGGTTCCAGGTGGAATAACTGATATAAGTAAGGGAAAACAGTCAAGTTTGGGACCTTCTGTTCAAAACCACAGCTGATTGTTCCCAGCACCCACTATATCAGACACTAGTAAGAAGATATCACCTTACCCGATAAAACCTGCCTTGCTCTAAACAACACAGAACAGAGGAGAATAAGAAACCCACAATAGTAGTTTAAATCACCTTCTCCAGAAAGTGATTTAACAGGTTTAGGCATTTGAGACTTATTCAGAATATCCAAGACATTGAGGAGTTACAAGCAAGAAAAAAAATGATCTGCAAAAAGTTGGGCCACATCAGACTACTGATCTACATTAGCACATCCCCAGCTAATGGGTCAATGAAGTAAAGCTTCTTAGAAAAAGCTTAATGGCAACCATTTCGCTGTACACATAGTCTACCTACTTATCCTAGTGCACAAATTATGCCCTAGAGTCTGATAAAGTTAGTGGAAAACCACATATTCATGTACACATGCTTTTAATCAGACTGTAAAAAGAGGTTTGAAAGTTTTCATTGAGAAACAAAGAAATATAAGAATCGTAATTAAAAACAAAGATGACATGAGAGGAAATGCTCGTGAACCACTGCAGGTTTTGTGCTCCAACAGCCAAACAGTGTGCTTGTGCCTCCAAGAAAAAATATCCTGCTTTTCTGAAAACAAACAAAAAACCCCACACAACAAACCAAGCATGAGAGTACAAAATAACCAAACTACCAAACGGTGGGGAGAGGGGACCACAATCTCAGGCAATGAAAAGAAATTGACTTTTTTCATTAAATCAAAACAGGAACCAAACATTTTCCTTTCTCTTTCTCAAAGAAAGTTCCCTGTATGCTGGCTGACCTATTTATGTGTGGCTTACACCTGTAACTCAGGTGTATAGTTCTGACACTGATAAAGCTCACACACTGAGACTGATGGGATTGTTGGGATTTCTACCAACTGGGTTGAGTTCCACACTTGCTACTTAAAGCAGAACGTGTGAGTCCAGGAGGCAGATGCAGGAACTGCAGCTCAAAGCCTCTCGCATTCTGCAGCGTGGTGTCACAGTCTGTATTGCTATATCAAACCAAGAATAATCTTGTATCATGTTACAGAATATTATGTCAAGCTGAAATATTTAAGGAGATATCAACTTCTGTGACAGTTATTTTTAGAAGTACTCAAAACTATTAGTTCATCAAAAGGATAATACTCAAATCTATTCTTGCCGTGTACGACTGTAAGCTTACTGCAGTTCCGCGAGAGCTCCAGCCCTCTGTGTAATCAAGCTCCCTAATGCAATTGGCACTCACAGTTCTTCCTGGTTTTTCTTCATCCAGAAATTTTCCTTTTCCCTTTCTTGTTTCTTCATCCCTAATCATCAACAAATCCATCTCTGTTCATGAACACACTTTATCGCCATATTATCTGTGGTAAATGGCACTAAAATAAAACACATCCGCCTCGCAAATGAGAAATGGAACAGCGTCTGCCATGGCTTTAATGAAATTGTATATGTGTGACATTTTCATTGCATAAGCACAACTATTTAATTGTTCACAAGAGAGCCTGAACAGAGAACATGCCTGTAATAAAAAGATGGCCTTAATGTTTGAGATTACTGGATTTTTCTATGTGAATTTCTTTCCAGTCTCCCCAAAAGAAATTACATTTAAGTGTTCTTTTAATTTAGTTCATTTTTCCCCTGTTAAGAGTGTTGTTTTTCTAAAAAAAAAAAAAAAAACAAAAAAAACCCCAACATCCAGCACCATTCTTATGCAAGTTTAAACTGCTGCCAGAAAGCTTCTATTTTCCTGTGTTTATTAATAAGCTCTCTCTTTAGATCTACTCGGCTGTGCTCTAGAAATTGTAAAGAGTGTACAACTGAGAGACAAAGCAGCTGCCAAATGCGTGAGTAAAGCTTGGCCTGGCCAATAATAAGCAAAAACTATTTAATCCTCTCCTTAACACTTTGCAATCTATGCAAAAAATATTTATGGGAGCAGCATCAAACCCCAGATTTATGAGATAAAGTTTTGACAGTTAAAGAAGAAAGATGCAGAAGAGATCAATATTTTTTCTTGGCTAACATAATCTATTTATAAATTGATAGGGCCTGTTGATCAAGAATTGTCCATCATAAAAGAGCCATTTGGGAGAACCACCTCTATGTACCAAAACAATTATTGTCAGGGTAGCCACTTTGTTGCAACTGAATGCAAACAACCCCCTAAAGAGCCCTTTCAGAATTCCCCCTTGAAAAAGAACAGAGAAAGCTGAAAACAAAAAGCCCAAAACACTGTACTATGGTTTAAAGTGGATTTACCTTCAGAAAGGGGAGGTCTTAAATTCTGAAATAAGTGTAAAGTTGTATCTTTCAGGTTTGTTAACATGAACTGACCCGATCAGTTGCCTGAACTTCTGCTTTCAAAAAACAAACAAACAAAAAGTCTTTCCAATCTGACATTTCAAAGGGAAAAAAACCCTAAAGCATTCTAAATTATCAGCAAACAATTGCAATCAAACAAATTGTTTTGTGTTTTCCTCAAATTAGATAGCTTGGAAAGCAAAGAGTAGTTACAAGTAAATTGAGTCAATAACTGAGAAGTGATCTAAAGTTTAAAAATGGAGAATTGGGTCACATGCAGACTGTCTGCAATGAAATAAATCTTACCAAGAGCAAGCTAGGCACATCGGCAACTCACACACTTAAAACACTTGACAAAAAATAAACATCTTGGTGCAAATTTTAGCCAGTCGAGTATGTGTTAAAATTAGTTTGTTGTGCAACCATACCCTGGCCACCTTGTGCAAATCATCAGCCACAGAGCAGTCTGGTGAGAGGCTGGATCCTCACCTGAGCTGAGGTGACAGCTCATTTACTGCCTTTTTTTTTTCCCTGTTGAAGAGAACTCATATATGAAAATGCACAGACTACTTTATCATAGAGTCACAGACTGGTTTGGGTTGGAAGGGACCTTAAAGCTCATTCAGTTCCAACCCCCCTGCCAGCAGCAGGGACACCTTCCACTAGACCAGGTTGCTCAAAGCCTCATCCAACCTGGCCGAGAACACTTCCAGGGAGGAGCAGCCACAGCTTCTCTGGGCAACCTGGGCCAGGGTCTCACCACCCTCATAGTAAAGAATTTCTTCCTAATATCTAATCTAAACCTCCCCTCTTTCAGCTTAAAGCCATTCCCCCTTGTTCTATCATTAACTGCCCTTGTGAAAAGTCCTTCCCCAGCTTTCCTGTAGGTCCCCTCCAGGTACTGGGAGGCTGCTATAAGATCTTCCTGGAGCCTTCTCTTCTCCAGGCTGAACAGCCCCAACTCTCTCAGCCTGTCCTCACAGCAGAGCTGCTCCAGCCCTCGCATCATCCTCATGGACTCCTACTTTGCTACCTTACAAAAAGCTAAGCACAGGGTGAAAAGAAAACTAACATCATTCTGTAAGGACACAAGTGATTTCAATCAGATGTGTCATGCAATACTCAGAAAAGAATTCAGCACCAAAGGAGCAATGTCTAATGCCTGTTTCTCCTCCAAGCATCTTGTATCACCTCTCACAAATGCTACACACAACTCACAAACCCAGGATGCTTCACCAGACAGAGTGGGTTCTTTTTCTGAGCCTGCTCAAGTAAAGTGTTTGCATTACAACTGATTCTTTGCCACAGTTTCTCTTCTAAAACACAGCAAAAGCTTCCCAGAGCTGTTGCTTTCAACAGGGAAGAAAAAAAAAAAAAAATGAGCAGTCCCTGAAACAGAATACACCAAAAATTCATTCAGGGCAGCACAACAGCAAAAAAAGGGAAACAAAGCACCACAACAGTGCGGCACTCCTGCTGCCCCCGCTGATGCTACTCCCTTGAGCTGCATAAAACCATCTGTAGGCAATGTTGTGCATTACTGTGCTACTCAGAGCTACTGAGAAGTTTGATTTTGGCTGGTTTTTGCAGTGTCCTATGAAATGTTACTGGTTTGAATTCTGCAGCAAGTACTGCATTAGCAGAAAGTATTCGTTTCATGTAATTTTCATGGAAAAAAAAGTATTTGTAGTAATGGTGGACCAACTTGAATAATTAGGGGGGAAAAAATCCAAACGCGGCCGTACCTACTGTTGACAAGTAACCTATGAACATCTCCCTCTGTTCCTCAGCTCTCATTTTACAACAGCTCACAGATGATTTGGAGTAATCCTTGGCAGGTGACTTCATGTTTAAGAACAGTTTTCGTTACCTACTTGTAGTGTTACATGTGACACAGCTTGCATCCTCCCTGCTTCAACTGCAACCTGGTCAGCAGGAGAATTACAACCAGTGTCTGTTAAGCAGAAAACATTCATGTTTGCTCATGAATAGCCCCTGCTGGCACTCAAAAACATGTCTTTGTATGTACAAGAGCCACCTAAGAACCTGCATCAACAAAATTCTATTTTAATCTTTTCCAGAAGAGATACCATGGCATTAAAGTAAGCAATTTGGGATGCTTCTATTTCGAGGGGGAAGATGTCCAACCTGATATTTCCTCAAGAGTCCGGCTGCCAGACATCACTATGCACCTACTTGCCATCAAAAACCCCACTCTGTCATCCTTGAAGTGTGAGAAATTAGATGCTAAAAAATATTTGTCATCTGACTATTTAGTCTCCATTTAGTGTCTGTGGTTTGATCTCTCTTCACACAATAATTTTCATCCTAATTAAGACTTCTTGGCTAATCCCCAATACAAATAAAATTAATTTGAAAAAGTAAATAAAGAGGAACAAATCACAGTCCAACTGCAGAGTTACTTGGAGCCTGCAAGATCCTTCTTGCAGATCCTCTCAGCCAGGTCTAATCATTCATTTGAAAAGAGACTAACAGAATAGTCTGTCCTGGAGGAAGAAAGCATATGTTTGTGTCAGCGTGGATTCCTTCAGGAGAGAAGTGTAATTATCACATTCAGCACTACCATAACTCAGACCTACCATTTAATTTCCTTCCTTTAAATACTAAGCAAAGTATAAAAATAATCTGATTACACAAAATACAGCTCTCCCCATTGAACTCTCATCGAGTCAAGTCAAAGTCAGCTGGACAAAGGACAGTCCATATGGCCCCATCACAGGGTGCTGGTTACAGCTGCTCTACCCTCATGTCCTATCTACATACATGGTAACAGACCTCTGAATTTTGGGTCTGGTTGGAGTTTTGTTTGAGGTCTTTTTGTTTGGGGGTTTTTGTTTGGGGGTTTTTATTTTTGTTGGGGGTTTTTTTAGACTGCATCATTGCACAAAATAGGTGAGAGTACCACCCTCTATCAACTAACTGGTAGTACTTTTGGGAACTCTAGGGATCACGTTGATACCTGTCAAGTCCAAGGAGAGCACATCTCTATGTACACCTTTGGCTTCTCCTATGCTGAGTCCAAGGTAGTGTTGGCAAGTCAGGATGGTCTGAACTTTGCTTATGGATATGAACTGGCTTTCATAGTTCCCAGAAAGCAAGAGCCTGATCCATTCCCAATGCAACCCAGAAGTTACAACTCTAACATGAAACAGAAAGAAATGCCATCCTTCCGTGCTAACGGAGGACCTCTACCCTGCAAATAAATCACTCTGAAAAAGATTGACTGAACAAGCAACTCAACATAAGCTCCCAGCACAGTGTTGTGACAGAAATGGCTAATGTTGGTTTTAGAGGTATAAACAAGAGGAGTAGTAAGCAGGATTGATGAAGTGATTATACTTTTATTTATGACATTGGTGAGACCTTTTAAGGCATACAAAGCTCAGTTGCAGTGTCGCAACTTCTTAAAGAGTGTTGGGAGAAAGCAAAGATCTGAGCAGCTGGGGGGGGAACAACTGAGATCTCCATGAGAGCTGAAAGAGCTCAATCTATTTAGCCTATCAACAAAGATTGAGAGGTAACTTGATTAGTGTATAAGTACCTTCACAGGGAGAAAACAAAGGGTATTAAACGGCTCATTAATCTATCAGAGAGAGGCATAACAAAAACTAATGGCTGGAAACTGAAGCCAGACTGATTTAAATTAAAAACCAGGAACATTTTTTTTTGTAGGGTATTCTCCAGCTTTTCATATATTCAAATCAAGAAACAGATGCTGTCTGGAATACCTGTTTTAGACACAAGTTACACTGTAATTAAGCACAAGTTATTGGAATCAATACTGTGGTAACCAGGTGAAGCATAATAGTCTACAATATATCGGAGGGACAATCAAGGATTCCCTCTTGGCCTCAAACTCCATGAATCTATGAACTCTGAAAAAGTTCTCTCTCTGTCCTTCAAACAAATCCAATCATTCTGATTTTCCACCTACATTCAGGCACTGCTGAAACTCCTGTGTTTTACAACAGGAATGTACAAAAGATTAGAGTAAAATCTGAGGCCAAGTTGAACCACGTGCTGAAGCATAAACCAAGAGCTAATTTATTTTGCTTGCTTTTTAAAAATGGGTTTTGCACTCATGAGGAGTAGATTGATGACACTGATAAACTGCAGCTGGGGGAGGGTAGGAGTGGAGAAAGTAGAAATTTAAAATGGTTCAAGCACACGAAGTACCTCATCCAACAAGATGCCTGAAGGACTATTCTGTAAATTAAAGAGTGCAGTTCATCATGCACATTTGTTCTGCCCCAGCCTTGCAATTCATATCAAGAAAAAGGGTTTTAGTAAGCAATTGTGTATTTACCAAAGTAGATTCATAGAACTCATCTTCGAGTTATTCAAAGCTTTTCATATATATAATCAAATACATTTGGAGAGAGAAAAAAAGTGGTGGTACCAGGCCATAACTTTTGAACTTTCTAGATACATTACACAACAGAAGTACAGAATTCACTCAAACTAAATTGAAATTTACAGACCTAAGTTAAAACTGCATAAACAAAGCAGGGGTTTTGGCTCAACATTTAAACTCATTTAATAACATATTTTGGCATGAAAACTATCTTCTTGGTAGTTTTAAAGTTTGGTCACCACACTGAAATTTCGCTCACACCTCTGTGGCACTGGGATTGTCTGTTTGAAGGATGGAGCGCTGCAGACAGGATATCAAATGACGAACAAGTCTCCTGTTCAGGGTGAGACAAGAACCGCACAGACTATTTGCACAGCCCATCAGATAACGCTCGTTCTGATGAGGGATTCCCAGCAGTGCTGAAGATGTGAAGACATCTCAGCTTTCTCCCAAGCCATGGCTCTGGTTCCCCAGGCCACACAACATCACTGCAGGAACACACCCAAGCAGCAGCAGTAGGTGCTTCCTGTCCCTCATCCTTCCTTGCTGCTTCCTTCTGGGATTACAAAATATTTGCTTTCCAAGAAGAGGGCTCAGTTCATCCCCAATCAGTGGAGATTTCAGTTTTCCCTTCCCATACACGCATGCCCCTGTGAATGAAAATCAGCATGAATGAAGCCAGCTTTGTCCGCACTTGCGTTGTAGATATGCACAAACTCCAGGAAGCCAAGACTTAATTTGATCTGAAACCCCCCCCAGCCAATGCATTTTAAAGACAGAACCACAAAGCCAATCAATAGGGACCATTCAGATACTTGCTGTCAGCGGCTAAAAGAAAATGGATACCGAGAAAGCCATAACTATGATAAATTTAGGCGCTGCTTCTCTCTGACTAATGTAGGCACTAAAACACTCCATGAATATCCTGCTTTGAAACGTGTCATATTTCTGAGAGGCCAATCAATCTCGGGTTCTCTGTGGACCACATTAAAATACATTTGTCACTGTAAGTTTATGAAATATTGATGGTGTTTTTTAGGGGGGTGTTAGGAGGTGGAGAGGTGGATCAAAAAAGGGGGGAGGGAGAGCTACTTTAATGAATTATCTTTAGGCTAGGAGAAAAAGAAGAAACAAATGTAGGTGCTTATTGTGGATGAGGGTGAAAAACAGGAACCAGAATTGCTTACTGAAGGAAGATATTTGTTGGATTAATAGAAAAGATCATGTGGATGAATGCGTTACACAGGCACTTCAGTATTTCAAGCTCAATTTGACCTAGATTTATGATTTTATTAAATCTTTAATTTTCTAAATTTGGTAATTAATAAAAATAAAATCAAAGCTCTGTTAATGGCATTCACAGAGGGGGAATTAAAAGCATATCTGTGTTCCAGAGGGGAGCAGGGCTCTATTGCACCAGGCACTGCATCAGATTTATACCTGAAAGAAGCAATGAGCCCATATGTACTAGCAAGCCTCACCAACTCTTCAGAGCAAAGATACTCACACTCCACATGGAAAAGAAATGGAATAGAATAAGGATGTACAGAGACAGACCACCTTTCATACTGGTATATCTACATATGCTCAATACATGAAGTATCAGATACTAGTCATCAAGAAAATACCCATCTTAAAGAACTTATGATCAGAATAGCTAAAAGACCAAAAATAAGCAAGAAGAAACTGGGAAGCAAGGTGGAAATGGGAACCAAGTGCCACAGAATAATTTAAATTATAAAGAAAGCCTGTTGCAAATCCAAGCTGCAAGTTTACAGCCAGTCCAGGGCTTTCCAGGCAAGACCACTCTACCTTTCCATAACCCAATCTGCTAAACACGTAACAACATACCATGCTTTCGACATAAGTAGCTCGAGTGAAGTCAATAAAGCTATTCACAAGTGTAAAGTTAAGCCTGAGCTTAAATACTGTGGTACTGTGATCTATGTTTGTAAGTGAAGTGTGGAACTAAAGCTAGTTTGTGTAAATAATCTGGAATTGGGCTATTTTTCACCATTTCTGTCAATGCAAAAAGCAGGTTTTTTCAGATAAGAACAACAGCAGCATTCACTGAAGGAACAAAAAGTAAATCCTCACATGCATTTTTAACTCACAGATGCTAAACTTTTTGGTAAAAACATTATGCCATGTTGGTAGGGAAAACACTCTTAGGCAATAAATAGCACATTCTGCTTTAATGATGAATAGCAACAAAAATAAATTGAGGCTGAAGCATAAAATTTTGCATTTTTCACAAATCTGGAAAAATATGAACTTTTCTATTATTTTTGGCCAGTGGCCCAAACATCTTCCCTTCAGCCTTCAAAACAAACCCCGCTCTTACTGGGATTATCCAAACAGATACACAGATGAATCCTCTATTTCTTTGCCATAGTTTAGGTATTTGGCTCTAACAATTTTAGAGCTTAAGAATCTTGCATCAAAATATTTTTTCTACCTCTTCCCCTTGGCAATTTCAGGCAAATTGAAGATTTCCACGTGCATGGAGGGCAGGGGGAAGGAAGCATTTTGTTTCCCATCAATTTCATACAACTTTAAACATTTCAGTATGTTCCAGTGAAGCAGTGATTTGCTAAAGAGCCAGTTCAATACTGAATTACACCTCCTGCAATGCTACAACACTTCCCAAGAAGAGTAGCTTAGGCACCCAAATCCCCTCTTTTTTCCCCCAAAGGCTGCAGTCCCCCACGAAGTGACTTTTCCTACCAGGCACCACAGTCCCCTTCTCCACTCTGCACAACACACTCGTGCCTCAACGTTACTAAACAGATTTTCTTCTCCCCAGTCTGACTCTTATCTCAAAAGTTCGTAAGTTATTATTTCCCTCCAGACCTGTAGCACACACAGACCCTACTCATGGTCAGGTGTTGAGCAAACAAACAAATTAAAGAGATGAGGCAGAGTCTAGTCTTGACTTTTCACACACGATACAAACCAAGGTTGGGCTCAGATCCGGTGTCAGTGTGTGCCAGTGACTACCTGCTCAGCCGCAGCAGCACATACCTCAGAGCCAACACGTACCAAGCACCATGTTTTCAACCACATAAAAGACTTTGGGATGAATATGGGAGCAAGCTGCGCCTGCTGCTGTTGAGGCAAGCACACGGGGAAGCAGATGGAAACTTCCTCTCAGGGAGCAGCCAGTTCCTGATGCCTCGGCAGCCTGATGGCTCCTTCCCAGCACACCCAGTCTCCTCATCTCCATCTCCCACTGCTCCCCAGGGGCAGGTCAGCACTGAGAGGCAGGGACAGGCCTGAGGGCACCTCCCAGCCTCCCCAGACCCTCCATCCATGTACCCCACTGGGCCTGGGGCTCTGCACCAGCCCCAGGCCTGAGCAGCATCTCCCAGAGCACTGGGGCTGCTCCCTGGGGAGGGTGAGCAGGAGATGGGGGTCCTCAGCCCGGCTGAGCCCTCAGTGACAGGGCACAGCCCTGCCCAGGCAAGCAGGGCATGGTGGGACAGCCAGGCCACTGACCGCACTGTCAGTGGCAAGGTGACAAATCCACCCTGATGTCTACCCAGGGAACCTGGGATATTCAGGCATGGCAGGGAACCAGACCAGGCAGGGTCCTGCCACAGCTCAGCCGAGGCCTGGTGCCAGGGCCAAAATGGAGCCCCAAGCCCCTGACTGGGGTACAGGCTGGATGCCCCAGGGGACTGGCCGGGTCTGACAGAAGTCACCTACATTCCCCAGCTGCCAGCATCAAACAAGGCCACTAGATCCAACATTTCCTTCCCAGAGCCAAGAAATCCTCAGCACGTGCTCTAAGCCTGAGGGGATTAGGAGGTTTGAGACCACCGAGTCAGTTCACCAAGAAACTGTCTTTTAGCAGTTTGAGCTCCGTAATTCCAGCCACAAGAAACATAACGTGTTGAAGGGAAGAAAGCGGTCAGGAAAACTGGTTTTCTAGCCTTACATGCACACACACCATCTGGCTTTGCTTCCCAGCAATCAGGCCCACTCCAGCATTTCAGTTACTGCCTCTTGCTGCCCACAGAATCATAGAATGGTTTGGGCTGGAAGGGACCTTAAAGATCACCCAGCTCCAACCCCCCTGCCATCAGCAGGGACATGATCCCCTTCTCTCGATGGAGGGAAGGGAAACCTGCTCTGTTTGGGGGCTTCATCCCCCAATGAAGGGCTCAAACTCCGTAACAAGGACCCCTGAAGATGCCTGCACAGCAAGGAAGCAGCTAAATCCACTTCATACAGTACCACAGCACTAGAAAGAATGGACTGACTACCTACAGCACAGACCTGGTGTGCCAGTAGAAGGCTGTAACATCTCAGAGCTCATTAGGAAAAGAAACGTCTGTGCCACAGTACTGTGATTAGTTGTGTCGCTCCCTTATTCCAACACAGGAGCACCACCTCCTCTTTCCTAACATCATTTATGCTCATCCCCTCACATCTCCTAACTTTTTGTAGGGTTGGTTACAAAGCAAACATACCTTCTCCCTGACCTCATAATCCAGTCAAGGGAGCCAACATGTCCAGCAGACACCATCTTGCTTAAGCACAGCTCACCAGTACTGCAGGCATCAAATCAGCTTGTCAGTTCATAAAGCTGGATTGCTTCACCCAGTGCAGCCCCTTAAGGTTTTTGGCCTCAGACAAGTTTGTTCAGGGTATTTTCTACAACTACAGTATTGTTCCTGGCCATACACTGTCCAATCTACTTATCAATATCTCAAGAAATGCGGACTCCGTGACTACTTCATGAAGACTCTTTGGTAGCCAGTAAGGCACAGTGCCAGCAGCTTTTCCTTGATATTCAGTCTAGCTTTCCCCTTTGATTTAAATCTATGATTTGTGTTACCACCCTTTTGCTATCACTCTGATTAAAATCTCTCACTAAAGTCATCCCAAACTAGTAACAGCCAGAAGAGAAACCTCATAACAAACTGTATAATAGTACTTGACATTTTCTATACTGGGACAAAGCCAGACCCTTATCCCTCTGAGCAATGTGGGGAAGGGCTGGGTGATCCTGACATCTAAGTTTCAGACCTCTCCATCTCTCTAAAAGGAAGGTATTAGATGTTTTCATATGGTCCCAGTTACACAGGGGCCAGATAATACAGTCTAATGATTCCTCTGAGCTAATTAGTGATGCCTTAGGGTATGTTTCTAACTAAAATTCAAAACCCAGGAAAAACCCAGTCCCTCTCCTCCCAACCCTCTTGTGCTTACTCGGCTGCATCAGTCCAGATCTGCCATGATAGCTCGAGGTAACATTTTGAGTTTCTTCCCACTTTTTAGGTATCTAAGCATACACTAAAACACACTTTAAAAATAAAGTTGTAAAGCTGGTTGCTTAGATTCATTAAGCACCAGGATTCATGTCATCTCTGATAATGTTTTATACTCAGCATTTTCATATGCCCTCTATTTACATTTCTAAGCATGCTATAAATATCTGAGATATGTATACAGAGAGCTGGCAGGCCAGCTTTTACCCACAGGCCTCTTGCCCCTGTGGAAGTCATTCTTCCCAAAGGACAGCCTGACATTCTGGGCAACACACAAGACCTTTTTATTTGATGTATCATCAGTTCATGTTGGCTTTTACTTTGTCTTATTTTATATTTCAGCTTGTAATTGTAGCAGCAATTTTTGCATGTTCCTTAATAAATCTTACAAAGGAATCTGTCTGTGCTGCCTTTCATCAGGGTAAAGCCCCACTGAAGTAGTGTCTACACAAAAACCGTTAATCAACAATTTTGGAAGGATGCATACCTTAATCTCTACAAGGATTATCAGCTGGTAGCCAGAAACAGGTACCTGAAGCCAGTAGCTGCTTAAAAATATTAGAACTGAAGTGTGAAATCCAGGTGTATTTCTAGAGTCAGTATGATGCTACAGTCATGAGACATCAAATTCTAAAAATTCCAGTCTGAAAAAAGGAGTTTCCTTTCAGGATGGCCAGTTACAACCACAGAAGGAGAAAGCAGTTAGCTGTCAAAAATGTCACTTTCCCAGGTGTTGTTGCATAGATGGGCTACCTCACACAGCCAGCGTGCCCAGTGTCACAAAAACCTGACTTGACACTAGCTGTAGGTCAGCATCACAGGCCTTTCAGAAAATACCTTACAGAATAAAAATAATAAAATTATCAAATACTCACAAAACTGTTTGTAAAGATAGTGGAAAAAAATAAATAGCACATTTTAATAACCATTGATCAAGTACATCCTAGAAATTCAAATCATGACAGCTACTGAGGTCTTCAGTATGTGGAAACAGGCCCTTCCCAGGGGAGGAAAAAAGAAAAAATATATAGAATATAAAAAATTCATACTCAGAAGTTCTAGATCTTAGTCTAAGATCTAAAGCCACTATCTCACAGTTTGTTAGAAATTCATTTACTATGTTTAAGATGACAAGTTTTATTACATATGTTGAAACTACACATAAATTATATAATTACAGCAAAACCAGATCTCTCTATGTACAACTTAAAGACCCTATGGCTGCAGTCCAACTCCTTGTTTTCCAGTCAGATACTGAAGTTTCTAAATTAATGACTTATTTTAGAAAGGTGTTAGACAAAAGCAGTTTTCCTGTATATTATTGTGCTCCATAGTTAATATTATGTAAGAAAATAATTCTTTCATAAATCTATGTCAAAGTATGTTAGGAGTGCTAATTTAAGTTACATATAACAATTATCTCACTCAAAGTGTAAATAAAGTTTGGTTTTGATAAGCAAGTTATCCAGGCAGCTCCATCTATGCCTTTTGCCAGTCACAAGTTTGTATTTATTCTCAACTTCTTCACAAGAAATGAGAGAACTGTCCCCCACATATTCCAAATCTCTAGATCTTTTGCCTATCACCAGATTCTGAAGACAGTGATTTTTATTTCAAAAGCTGCAGCACAGATTTAGAAATCCTGGATGTTTCAGCTTCTCAAGCTCTTCAGTTTCTCATGAGACTAAGACTCTGCTACAAAATATCCTAAGCAATTTAGTGCACAAGAACACTTATCAGTCATGGTTTAATATTAGAAGTTGGATAAAATAAATCTCACCTATCACTATAATCAGATCCCTATGCCTACTGTGTAGGCATCTTAAAAAAGCACTTAAAAGCCACAGAGATGCTAGTAACAAGTTCAGTTTTCCAAATACCTAATTTACCCAGCAGGCACAAAGGGTGCTCATAAGCTCCAATGGAAATACCAACAACAAACCAACTACTACAGTCTCAGAGCATCCAAAGCTGAGACTCTGGCCTTAGTTAAGTTTTCCCCAATTGTTGTATTTCTGAAGTAAGGATGGACGTGCTCATCTCCTGCACAGCGTTGATTTAGAGTTCAGCAGTTCCCTGGAAGCTTCTGGGGACAGATATCTGAACAAAACACATTCTGAAAGACATTTAGCATTTCTTCTTATATTTCTTTACATTTTTTTCCTCTTTCTGAGTGAGATATCCGTACAGATCACTTAAGATGTGAGATAAGCCATACACACTTAGCCTAGCAAGAAAAAAGAATATGGAAGAAAACTAGGAAAATGACAACAAATTAGTGACTATATAAACACTGAATAAAATTCTTCCTTTGTTCAGGAAGTGTCTGTCCAACGGAAACTCTCCTGTTCAAAACTGGTGTCATCTTGAATGCCAAAAAGGGAAGAAAAAGTCATTTATAAAACAATTAGAAATAAGTTTTCAGCCTTGGGGGTCTTCCTCAGGGCATGGTGAAACTAGGACACAGCAAAACTAAACTACATCCTGTTCTTCTTTAGCCTAAGGAAGGCCCCATGGTCAAAATGCCTTCCCTAATCTAATTTTGTACTTTTGACAAACAGGTTGACCCTTCCCCTGCTAATTACTGTTCTGCAAATTGTGACATTGCACCAAGTTTGTCCCTTCATTTTTAGAGGTCACAGACAATGTAAAGCATTTATCCAAGCCATCTTCAAATCCCACACCTTCATTTATGGCTGGAATGAACAACTCCAACGTGCACTTTGGGAGAAGGGGGAAGATATATAACTCAACTCTCCATTGCCTTTCACTTCTGCCGACATCAACTCTCCTGGGCAGGAGGATGAAATGCTACTGTTCCAATCTGGTAGGAGTCTCCATAACCAGATAAGACCAGCTAAGGTGCAAAGCAATGGAGAAAAGGACCAAGCAATTTGAGGATGTCACCTGTAAAAAGAACGAACAGTTTCTGTCACACAAGTTTATTGCAGTCCAGAAGTGTCTACAGTAGCTGTGGGCATATAATATGATGTGCAAGGCTTTTATGAATGGGACCCTTGTGGCTTCTTGTCAGAAATGAATCTGAAGTGATGACAGAACATTTGTAAGAAGTCTGTCCTGGGATGCTGAAGGACTTCCATAAGGAATCATCTTGAAGATTGGGCTCTTGAGGCCTTCAGTCAAGGGGAGTCCTTCCAAAAATGTTGAAGGTTTTTGGTAAGGAGCAACACAGATACTCACTCTCAGAAATACTGAAGGAGCTGAACTGCTGGGCATGAAATCTTTGCATATCCCAGAGTTACAGAAGTGTACAGGGTAGGTGACTGGCCAGACAGCAGGTTGGGCTCTGGGGAAAAACAGAAAAGGAAAAACAAGGAAGCCCACACCTTCACACTGTTGCTACTAATGGTATCACTGTCAAAAACCATGGCAATACTTTGTCTGCTGAGGGGTTAATTTGACTCACCAAGTACATTAACAACTGGCATAATTTCTCTCTATTTATAAGTTTTCAAAAGACTACAAGAAGAAACTGAGGAGGCTCCAGAGGGTCTCCTCCCACTTAGGCATTGCTGAGAATGGGTAAATCTGCAAAGTGTAGTTTAAATCTGCTCAGCTCCTGTTCACACATGTCTACAAAGATACTTCAATACAGCAAACTCTTCAAGTCAGTCTTCAGCTGTGGTCACACAGCAACCTTCTGCCTAGTCCCTACCCTGGAGAAGCAGCTGTTATGGCTTGAGAGGTCCCCTTGCACTTAGACAAAGTTGTTGATATACTCATACTTTTTTTTTTTAGTTTGGAGTTTTAAAAAAGTTATTCTGAAGGGAGTCCACTGTAAGTTCCAGTATTGCAATATTTAGTGGTCCTTCAATACTCTGTGCCCCAAGAAGCCGGTAAAAGCATCTGTAATGTGTCTGTAGAACTCTGCTACCAACTTAGAACACAAAAAGAGCCTGCATCCCAATTGACCAGAAATATGGTCATCTTGCCAAATCAAAAAGTATAAAAGTATGAAAAACGTTCTCTTTGCCCTTGGCCTGGGTGTTGGAGCAGAGCACCTGGCAACAGAATCTTCTCCAAAAGAGGGAATTTGTCCTGCAGAGGCTTCAGCATGAGCTGCTCCAGCTCAGATTAGCCAGCTGTGACCTACCCAGTAGTATTAATTGTTATTCATCTCTCAGCCTGGTACCTCCAAAATGCCCTTCAGGCTTTTTTGCTCGGCTAAGTTTTTTTGTTTGATTGGTTTAGTGTTGGTGTTTGGGGGCTTTAAAAAAAAAAAACCAACCAAAAACAAAACAACAAACAAAACACAAAAATTGTGGTGAGGAAGGGTCCATCTCCCCACTCACCCCTCTGCTGCACCCTTTTTCTACTCTGGCTCATCACCATTTGATTTCATGCTCACAGTCAGTGTGACAGCATCCCTGTTTCCAAATTGTCTATACCTGAACTTGTTGGAAGCTGTACAGCATCCTATTTTCTTTAAAATGAGTTTATTATAAGAATAAGCAAAGGATGACCCTGTAAGAAAGGCCTTTTTAAAACAAGAAAAAAAAACAAACAAAAAAAAACCCAGAAAAAATGAAAGTTGTTCCTGGTTCAATTGAAGAAATCAGTGTGAGCCTACTCAGATACACTCCCTGTCTATAAAATGACTATAACATTTGCCACTCTCACAGGGAGGCCTGATGACATGCTCATTAGTGTTCCTAGAGCAATTAGAGTTTGGGTGAGAGACTACAATGAGAAGACAGAGACATCTCAAGTGGATAGATTTCTGCTGTGCCTCAGAGCAGTTGCAGCAGAGCAACACCCACAGGAGATTCAGACTCGAGCACTGGGGAGGGAAGGCAATGAGAGAACGCTGCCTGAAAACAAGAAAACTAGACAGAAAGCAAGTTAGCTCTCTGCCTTTGAAGGGAACAGAAATCTCCTCACCTTCACAATAAAAATATGTGCATTGATATCAGCCCTGGGAACGCCAGTGAACCTAAGGGCTATCCTTTCCCTATTTTCCAAAACAACAGTGGGGTTTCAGGAAGGAACATTTTGTCTGAGGCACTGAAGAGAAGGTCCTGCAAGGCAGGTGCCACTCAACCTTGCTCCAGGTGATTCAAACCCACCCTGGCCCTTTTGCTGCGTTAGGAACTGTGTCCACCACGACCCCTCGCCACGGTGCTGTATCTGCAGCACATCAGAGGTCCTTCCCAATTGGCCTTGTAACAGAGACAGAGCTCTTGCCACAGCATCTCCGCTACCACATGACTGTCGAGAACATATGCCTGATTTGATTTTAAATATAAAGCACGTTCCTTTTAATTGAAACTTTGTGCCTGAAACGTTTATTAAGGTAGACAGCGATGCGCAGAGAAGCAGTGGTAGAAATTGCCCTCAGGCTGATCCTTCCTAGCCTGCCATTAGGTGTTGTTACACTTAATTGTTGGTGAAGGCAACTTAGTACATGATCACATTACTTTCACATTAAACCTTTCCTTTGACACAGGTTCTTTGTTAGAGGCAGAACCTTCAAATCTACTTGCACAGAGAGAAGTATCTTAAAACCAACAGGAGCTTTACAAGTAGCAGAAGTTACCAATGTTGTTAAGAGGTCTGCAACTCACAGAGATTAAAGCCAGGAGACATCAAACAGTCATCAATATAACAAATATATTTGCCATTTTTTGTTTTCACACCTTTCACGCTATGGTCTGTAGAAAGACCTATTCTCTATGCCTAAAAGACTCAGACCAATAACTGTCCAGGAGCATCAAATTTAACAATGAAAGAATCCTTATAAATTGTAAAGTGTTCAGGGACTTTGTAGTGGATGTTGAAAAAGCCATAATTACACAAACAATAATTTAAAAGAACAATATGCTGATCAAAAAATATTTCTGTTTAAAAGAAGATTAAAAAGCAACATTTAAAAAGTCTAAAAGCCTGGTAAGAGGATGCTAATGGAATAAACAGAGTATCAACAGATAATAACTAAGCTATATATTTTTAAAAACCCACCAAAACCCCTATACACAAGCATATACTTATTGCCAAATACAGAGCATAAAACTGTACATGAAAATGCTGAAAAGGCAGGAATGTTTCACAGATAGTTTTGGTCAATATTTGAAAAAAAAAAATACATCAATGTATATACACATCCCTTACATGCTATAGCTAGATTAGAGAGTTGAACAAAAGAATTATGGCTTTACTTGTTTTAATCAGATTACTTACCATCAGGCAACTAAGCTGCCTGCATTATCTTCGGCTGTCTGCCAAGGGTTAAAAAAAAAAATTAAATCAACAAGTCAAGATAACAGAGACCAAAGAGTTTTAAAGAAATAGTGGACTATTAACTTTTCAATACATCATGGAAAACAAACTCATAAATGCCAAAAGTTGCAGGATTGCCAACAGAATTTCAATTTGAAAAGAGTTAGGGATGGCTCCAGAGAACTGTGGACCTTCTAGCCTAGTCTTCATAATTGGCAAAATAATACAATATTTATTCAGGAACTATCAAAGAATCGCAGACTAGAACTGCAATTGCGATGTTTTGTGGAAAATTGGTTTAAACAAACCACGTTTATCTTTTTTTTGGTAGGATTACAAGTCTGATTGATAGAGGCAGCTGTGATAATAAAGCAGACTTGGACTTCTCCAAGATTTCTGACTCAACTGTACCTAAACTCTTACTTAATGCCCTATATTCTAGTCACCAAATGGATTAAGTGGTACACTGACTGACCTCAAAGTGTAGCTGTTACTGGAGAGCTACCAGGGAGTACAGCAGTTGCACTGAGACTGGTTTTTGGTCCAACTCTGTTCAGTATTTGTCAATAAAGTTAGCAGAGGACAAAGACTGGAGTGGTGGAAAGTTCTATTTCTTTGAAGGTTGGTATCAGTAGTGAGAAGGCAGTTATCATTAAAACAAAGTATGAGTTTTTCAGGGCAAAACACTTCTAGAGAAAAATTATTCCTCATTCAGACTCACCTCCCATGTTTTTTAAACATTATGCCACCACAGCTTTTTGTGATCATTTAAGAATATACCTCAGTATTTCCAAATTTTGCCTTTCCCTCTAAAAAGTAAGAATATTTGCTTCCTTTTGCACAAATCTCACCACTACTGTTGCTACAACACCTGAAAGACATAAAACTGCCCAGCACCAGTGCTGCTCTACAAACTGACTAAACCTGCCTAGATTTTATTGCAGATAAGAAACACTGTCCTCTGCTAACTTCTGATGCTGTATTCAGTCACAACCATTCACAGCACTGCTGCAAACAGCAGGTTTTGGTCTTGTATTTCCATAGAAGTACAAAGCAACGGTACACACACTGGCAGCGACCTCAGTCATGAGTTACCAGCACGGCCAGTCTCACCATAGGGCTCACACTGGGAGCTGCCCTCACCCCATTTACACCAAGTGGGCTTGGGGATCAGTCATCCAGCCTGCTTCCTTCTCCTCAAAGTAAAGTCCTTCTAGGTACCAGCCTCGCCTCTCATTATAGGCAGTCAAATTCAGAAGTAGCCTCGAGGGGCACTGGAAGGAAACCATGGGATGTTAGGGAGCTGGGACCAGCCTGAGGCCCACATCTGGGTGTACACACCCTGCAAAGGGAAGAGCTTCCAGACTCAGGCTGAACTGCTGCCAGAGACTGAGGGGAGTTTTCAACAGGAGTGGCTTGCAGGTACAGCTTTGAAGGTGATATCTCTTCAAAAGCCCACTCTAAGATTTTAGACTTACATGTGCTGATTTACATTGGACAGAGTAGTGATAAATAAGAAGCAGGTAAATTCATCTGTTTGCTGCACATGGAAAGCATTTATACTCTATATCAAGCAATTATTAGAAATAGATAAGATCTGTTGAGGAGAGCCCTCTCTGACAGCAAACTGCCTTTCCTCCAAATACCTGTGTTGGCAGCTTTTACAGCTTATCCCAAAGCCCAGATAAGGCTAACATCTGCTGTAACATAGCGACCAATTCTTTTTGAGCAAGCTATTTAGTTTGCTAGCATACTGCAAGGAGACCCACCAGCAATTTTACTACACAGTTCCTTGGATTGAGATTTTTTTTTTTCCCTTGTGCAAAGGCAAAAAGAGTCAGTTTGAATTTCCACAACTCCTCGTGCAAAGCATTACATGGCACCATCTTAGCCAAACATAACCCATTTTCCCAAACATGCTCACCTTTGACTAACACAGCTCTGCATTTCCTGTGCCTACATCCTTATGAAGGAGAGGGCAGGTAGGTAAGATGACTTCAAGGAGAAGGAACTGCTGAAACCGTCACTAAGGTCCCTATAAATATTCCCCGTGGACCTCATTACACATTTGAGCAAACATTACCTTCACTCACACAGCTAAATTTCCTGTTTGCTTGGCTGATCAATTCCTCATCAAATTTTAATGTGGGGTTCAGGCCGTCTGTGGCGTTTTAATTAGCCCTAAGATTGCACAGCATTGGAGGCAAAGCGAAGAACAACCAAAGTCCCCTCTGCCTGGATATAAAGGGAGGGGGTTGGGGAAGAGGAGGAAATTAAAAGGCCAAGAACTAATTAGCTCTTGTTACTAGGTTAAGCCTGCTCTCTAGTGGTCACATCACACAGCAAACACAGCATGTAAAAAGCCTACAAAAAACACTCTCAAACCATAGCTGAATTCCTCTCCATCAAATATGAAAAAAAGTTAAATACATCACGCTTACTCGTACTGCTGCAACTTCCAGCATTTCTTTCCCCATAAAGAATCTTGTTTTCTTCTCCCCATGCCAGATTTTTTTGTCCTTTTATCAGTTCTGGCACAAGAGGATAGTGCAATGAACTGCAGCTATTTAAAATCAAACACACTTTGCTCCGATCAGCATCACCAGTTTTGAATGACAGAGAACATAGATGGAGAATATACAATCTATACACCCATAACCATGAACCACAAATGATCACCTTCTGTCCAAGGCTGTGTCCAGGAGTGTTTTGACCTGCAGACATGTGTTTTGTTCTCCTTACATGTAAAGCTTTTTATTTAACTGAGTTTAACCTGCATCCTTCTCTTTGGCAATGAGAGCAGTCACATAATTTTAAATTGCAATACAAGCAGGATAAAGAAGCCTAGTATTCCAGCAACATTGCTCCCACCCTTTTAACATAAAGATCCACCAAAGCAATACTGAAATGTAAACTTTATATCAGTCAGTCCTCTTTGAATCAAGAAGAGGTGCTGTGTTTCACAGCTTCCTGAAAAGAACCTGTACCCATCCCCCCAAAAAGCACAGGTACATTGCACCCAGGCTAGGCAAGAGCAGAGCAGTTTTCCCCATAGAACAATTAAGTTCTATCTATTAAGATTAGTTCTATCAACAGATGTTGCTGGATGGCAATAACCTGCTTCATCCCAAACCCAGGGACTGGGCACTGCCAATCGCAAGTTTGAGTAGCTTGATATTAACAGAATTATCTCAAAGTCCTCAGAAATCCACCTGATTTTCATCCAAGCTGAAAAAAATTAAGTTACATTAAAATTTGTACAGGTTTATTGGGGAAAAAGAAAAAAAACACTGAAAAAAACCTGAAAATGAAACAAATTCCTTATTTCCTTTTGCAGCTTGGGAGTGGTTACTTTAAGTATGAGTCTGCATACTGCAAAAGTAACATATACATTTAAAACAGCGGTTTCACACAAACAGCAAACTATACCCAATGTTGATTTGCTTAAAATCACAAGTTATTTATATAATCTCAAAGAATATCAACATCTGCAAGGGCATCTGTCTACTACAAAGAGAGAGGACCTGTAGCATATACAGCTGCTGGTGCTATAAGGAGTAGCCAGTCAGTATTGTTTACATAACAGACACAGAAGTTACCCAGCAAGTGTGTTTTCAGGCTCCACATTTGGATTTTAGTTGGATGCATCTCTTAATAAATGGCAAGATGTTTGCCTTTATTCTGACAGATTTGTGCTACTACATCAAGAAGAGTGGAATAAATAGTTAACCTGAGCCTAACCTCCCTGCTTGAAACCTAGATGCACTTAATTTAGCAAGTACAAATTAATTAGTAGTATTTAAACACCACTTAGCATCAAGTACAGGCAGATTGCTAGTATTTAAAAAATACATTAACTGGTCATCATAATCATCGTGCCTCACAAGGCCTGGACCAGCTAACACTCTTTTAGCTTACACCAGGAATCACATGTGTTAAGAGTTTGCAAAACACACCTCTTTTTCCAGGTAGTGCTGGGGTCCAAAAGGGAGCAGATTTTGATCCCATACTTTAGTACAAAAAATATTCAGTTTGGAAAAAAAAGTGAAATCAAAGGACAAGTATCACTTTCTATATGGATAGAGAAAGATTGAGGAAGAAACACTTAACCAGAATTCATTTACTAGACAAGTATTTTTATAAGCAAATTCAACAGGAAGGGTTTTCTGGACCAATTCTAATTCTTTGCAACGTTTTCGAGACCTTTATTGGTTACAGATTATGTCAAGCAGTAGCAGCACCTTTGTCTTGTTTCTTTCCCAGCTTTCACAGATAACATTCAACGGTATTTGTTTGGATTGTGTTCCTTGCAAACAAAAAGCAGCCATCCCCAGGCTTTAGCCACTTTGTTTAAAAACAAACCCAAACAACCCACATGCAGCAAATTAATACAACTGTGTTAGCTCCAATACTCATGAGTAACCAAGTAAGGTGAATTCCACTGGGTCCATCAATAAACTTTTATCCTTTTGTCAGCAAGAGTTTTTAATCTCAAAGCATTCTGCAAGCCAGACCACCTCTCATCAGTGTTCAAACCCTGCACTTTGCAGGCAAAGGCATTCCTGCTCCACAACCCTCAGAGAGCAGGATTTGGCCCTTTATTTGTTGCTTTGTTCACACTTCCAATGCCACCACAGGTGCAGAACATCAACACTCAGTAACACTTTAAGACAAGGATGTTCAAATACAGAATCCCAGGGACACTGGAAAGGCAGAATGGTTTGGGGTTTTTTAGTTGGTGGATAAGGGGTAACACTCCATCTCTGGCAAATAACCCTATGGGATGCTTAATGTGATCAGAAGAAATATACCACCTATATCAGCATTATTAATAGTGATAAATGCAATGCAAACAGCATTAGCTGCCACCATGCTCTATCACTGCCAACACTTAACACCAAGAAGTAACTCCTTCCTCCAGCTCAGACCTCAGGTGCTGACAGAACAAGTGAGGTCAGGTTCAGCCCCACAAACCCCGAGCAACCATCAGGCTAGAGAGGTGTCATTTACTGCAGGCAGCTTTCATTTCCAAAGGGTTTCCACTGTCAGGAGCTCTCCCCAAATCAATGCTATCAATCCCACTTGTAATTTTACAAACTTCAAAGGGTTAAGACAGCAAGCACATTTATTGACTAGTGCTTCTTGGTGGGTTCAGTAAAGCATGACTGATTAGAGCCCAGTTCTAAAGAGCCCAGCTTTGTGAGGCTGGAATAAGTGGGAGTCTGTCAATAACTCAGATCCAGGCATATTGACATAGTTTACAGCCTCAATAGGCAATTAACACTTTACAGTGGATATTACCCAGCGGCCTCCCCATGTTTTACTGCACATTTTCTGCCGTCAGCTGCAATATTGAAGGTTTGGAATAAAAATGATATTGGACAGACAGCACCTTTGTTCAGCTGCACTGAAAATTCTTTAACATCTGGGAGAGATCACAGTTTCATTCCTTTTTATTCAGTCTCTCACACCCCTTGTCTCACTTTCTCTGTCATTTACAGTTTCTAGTCTGAACCAACAAACTCAAAAAACTCTCTTAACTCAGTAATTAAATCTGTTACATGCCAAAACTCTCTAGGGAAACCCCAAAAGAGGGACAACCCCAGCCTTTTCTCCTATCATGGGTAAGGCTGAGTAAGTTCACAAATGGCCTCTTTAGCAGACAAATTATACTGACAAATAACCAAACTTCAGCCAGGAGCATTTAAAGCAGAAATAACTGAAAAAAGTTACATTCAACTGACAGTCATCTCTTGTAACCAAGTCCAAGCCCACACTGATCAAGACAGAATTGCAATACAGCTTCCTACTAGTTGTACATTCACAGAAAAAGGAGAAAATAACCCCACAATAAAGTGGATTCTTTCCTGGTTTTCAATCTATTTAGCCCCAGTAAAATATGCTGGCTAGGCATTTTGACACCATTATCATAGCTGTTTACTTCAGTCTTTTTGCACCAGCAGCATCAAAGACTAAAGTACTGAAAAGCAACTGGGAATCCCATCCCAGTGCCCCCAGGCTGGCACACACAGGGACATCTGTCCTGGCAGGAGGAGACAAACAAGAAAGCAGAACCAAAGCAGATTTACAACAACATTTTACATGACCAACCCATAAAGAACTCCTACCCTTTGTTAGCAAGAAAAATGTTACTTACCCCAGAACAAAACATTGGAGAAACCAACCTGAAGGACTCCCCAGCCCTCCTGACAAGCCAGAAGCTGGGAGAGGAAACACTTACTTACAAAATGGCTTCACCTGCTGCTTTTTGACTCGTTCCCAGAGGAAGCTACAAAGCTGCCTGGCAGGAGAAGGCCCTGAACAAAGAGCTCCACCTGCCAGCAATGAGGCAATTAGCAGGAAGGGACGAGCAAGGGGGTGGGTGCCCCCTGCACCTCTCCATGCCTGCCAGTCAGGTTGGCAATAGGGAACATCACCTGCACCTGGCAGCCTGGGTCACTGCTGTGCTAGTGGGATGGAGGTGCAATGCTATTCATCATGAACTCTTTCATCCCTGCAGGCATTTAGAAGGCCTGTAAATGTGGTGCTTAGGGACATGGTTTAGTGGGTGTGGTGCTCTTGGGTTGATGGTTGGACTTGATGATCTTAAAGGTCTTTTCCAACCTTAATGATTCTGTGAACTGGGAGAGCAGCCCTGCAGTTCCTGCTGTGGTGTGTGAAGGTTTCTGAGCACATTCTCAGACAGTTCCCTGCCTTTTCCCAGGTGTGCTCACCCAGGATGAGATTGCAGCACTCTTTAAGGCTTACACATGGAGGTGAGAATGAAGAGGGGTTTATTCTTGAAGACTACACAAAGTTACAGGATCTGAATGGAAAAGGCCTCATCATTGATTCATACAAAGGCTCAAGTGAAATTACACAAAGATGTAACACAAGCCATAGAATTCCCACAGGCACCATTTTGAGCAAGAAAAGGAAATAATTTTCTCTATCTTTTTCTTTTTCTTGCAGAGGATTCTCTCTCTTGCCTGCCTTTTTTTTTTTTTTTTAAGGGAGGAAATCACTGTAGATCACAGGTTACATGACTGTGGGGGGTGATAGGGAATTGATCTTCATTTATCCCGTGTCCAGTAGCAAAAGACACCAGTACAATTTTCCAAGAACAGGTGAATTACAAACCTGGTCCCCAGTGCCAATATTTCATTTACTTGTAAAACATGGGAGGCTTGTAAACTATTTTAAAATAAAAGTAATGTGTTTTGCTCCTCACTTTTCTGAGTAGTGAAATATTACATTAATTGTAACTTGTTTTGGATGGACTGAATTTATTGAATAATTGAAATTGATATCCTGTATTTACACACATCAAATAGTCTGGTAAATGGATTTGCCATCAGCAGCTCTCATTTAGTTTTGGACTGGAGAATTTGAAATTATAACCTCTTTAAAGAAAGCCTCGGACAAGAATAATTAAAGACAAAGTCACCAGGTGTGAGAGGTGGATTGATACAATTTCCAAGGGAGCCATGGAGTCTTTAGTCCTGTATCAAAGGCTTCCTACACACTCAGCATCTGTCAGTGACATTTAAGCACAGTGTTGCCCAGGTGAGGCTGGCCAGGCTAGGTCCTGAGCCAGAAGAAGGCCAGCCCTAAACTCCAGCCACGCTCATGGGGTGCAGCGTTACACCCACAGTCTTCTGCTGGCCCTGGGACCTCTCTACACCACTGGTAAATTTTATGTGGCTCAGCAATAGCCCAGGGATCTAAACAGGATCTGCAATGAATATGGTCAGGTATCATAAATGTATAGCTCACTTTTGAAAACAAACAAACAAAACTCAGGACTTAACTTCTGGAATCACTTCTGTGGTTCTGAAGATTTTACCCCAGGGGTTATTTCAATGAAGATTTGTTTTCTTTTTACCAGAGTAGAAAAACAGATTCATAGACCACTGGTAGAAGGGGAACTTTTTACTGCCTCATTAAAGTCACATGTCTCCTGATCACAAACCTCGGTTTCCTGAAAGAAAATAGATTAAAGAATAGGAGCAGGATTCAGAGATGACAGCTGGATATATGTAATGGCTGGCTTTCCCCTTTGAATTTCTCTTGATGAATAGAAATAGAAATAGTATAGTAGCTTTCTTCCCTCTCTCTGTCCCCCCATATATGTGGAACTGAGTAGGTTAGAGACATAGTCTAAGAAACACAAGTTAACATGGTATCCTCCTTGCTGGGAGAAATCAGTGGGAACTGTTTCCTCCAGCAAAAAAAAAAAAAGCAAATCTTAAGTGACCTTCCTAAAGGAGGGAAATATAAATAAGCAGAGTCACAAAACTGAAACCAACTGTTTCTGTTTACCATTTCTACAAGCTCAAAAGAAAAAGTACCCCTGCCAGACTGTTTGGAGAGATGCAGCTGCAAATTCGCCAAGGAGACAAAGTACAACCTGTTCCTGAGTTGCTACTTGAAGAAAACAATCATATCAAAACCTTTGTCCTTTATAACCTTTACTGACAGACCAAAAATGAAACACATGCATAAGAACAACGTGAGCCATACACAAACAACACTCTCTCCAAGCAGGCACAGTCCTGAAAGTCTCGATTCTGAACTTGAAATTGCAAAGGCACCGAGAGGGAAAGGGCTTGTCAGGAAATAAGATCTTGTTCAGCCTGAGTGTAGACTGGCAGCTCTGACCTTAAAGAATCAGAGCAATTAGTACATCTATTAAAGGAAAAAAGAAAAAACAAAAACAAACCATACACTAACACCATTACTCCCCAAATGTTGCTATGTGTTTGCACCGAGCTTGTTCCTTCTGTGGTCTTTTTTTTCTGGAAGCAGGTGATGTCCCCATCCTGTTTCACGGAGGCAGCCAGCCCGGTCTGGCAGCCTGAGCCGTGACCCTTGTGTGGTATTCTGCCAGGCAAGGACATCTGGCAGCTCTTCTGATCTCCAGTCCTGTGGTTTCCTTTGTGATGTGGCGAAGCACATGGCCCCCAGTACATCTGTATAATTAATGTGAGGGGAAAATATGAGCAACAACAGAAAAAGAAAAAATAAAAGGACCCTCAAAGAACAGAAGCTGTTCAGGGTCAGCAGAAGGTCTGATAGCAAAAAGATGCAGCACAGAGCCACGGAATGGGTTTGCCTCCATACCTCGAAGTATTTAGGAGATGAGGAGAGCTCTGATTATGCCATGTGCTGCTGAACAAGTTCTCCATCTCTTGGAACATCTGTTTTACCAGTTTCTGATAGTTTGCAAGCCCTGGAGGGCAGGGACACTCTGTATTTACATATCAGGTCTCAGCTGGACCCAACAGCAAAATAGAAACAAGAATAATATCATCATCTGTCTATTGCAAACAGCAGAAGTTACCATGTCTGCAAAACTTTTTTAGCACTATTTGCTGTGTTTTGCCATACTGGGTTTTTTGAACATTTTACTCAGGTAAGTGACAGGCTGGGATAACGGGGACTAGTGTCCTGTGAAGGACAGCAAAAGGTTCAGCTGCAGCAAGAGCTGTGTCACTTGAAGTGCTGAGCTGGCCAGCTGGGTTTCTACCAATGTGAAGCTTCAAAAACTGCAATGAGGCTGAGCAAAGAGCACCCACTCTGAGTGAGGACCCCAGAGGCAGCGATGACACCAGGGGACAGGAACTCCAAAAGCCAGTGGGTCACTTCTGAGCCCTCTTTCACTCAGATCTTGGTTCTTTGCAATTGCACTGTTTGGGAAAAAAAAAAAAAGAGAAACACAAATAAGCCTTTTTCTCTTAGAGGAGAAAGGGAAATCCTGAAATTCAAAGGAAACTTCTAATGGGATTTATAATATTTATAAAAGCCTGTTATCAGGGAAGTGTTGTATTAATTTCTTCCCCCCTATACACACTGAAGGTCGTAGGTAGGGGCTGAATTTCCATGTGGGATATTCTGAACGCTCTCCTGTTCAGAACTCTCTTGTGCCGCCCTCCTTCATGGGGATTTCATCTGTGTTTGTAAAAGTCTGAGTGTCCTTCCATTGTGTCAATAGATACTTAACGTGCTCACATGTATTTTTTGGTAAGCCTTTATTTTAGATTTCCCATGATTATGAATTCATTTTACATTGGAAATAATAGTCCCACTTCTAATGAATTCCTCTGGCATTCACATGCCTCTCACAAGTGTGTCCATAGGTGCTCCAGTGCAATTTAGCATTAGTTAAACGAGAGTTAATGGCCATGAAAAGTGTCACTTATTTTCTAAGTGATCCATTAAAAAAAAAAAAAAAAGACAAAAGCAGCCTGCAGATTCCTTTTGTAAGATAACTCAGAGATCTGTTCTCCACATGTAAAATTTGTTTTGATACCAGGGATGGCTTTTTAAGCACTGACTGAGTGGATGTGTATGGCAGGTGTCAGAGTGCAAGGAGCTGATGTAAAAAAGGGGAGGAGAGGGTGCAAATTTGTACTGAAGACACAGGGGAAGGGAGAAAAACCCAGGACAGCAGGAAAGTACTGCCTGATGCCAGACAGAGACGATGTTCCCACTGTCAAGCCACCAGTTCTGAACGGGTCTTAAACACCAGTAGTTCAATGGTGACTGCTTAGAAAAAGGTCTTATAATTCAGACACTGTTATCTCCAGGTAACTGGGAAAGTATGAACACACTAAGCCTGTCTATGTTTTAGTTTCCTCTTTCATAAACATGTTTTTAAAAGAATTTGAAATATCTCAGCATTAAATCAAAATAGTTTTAAGGCTGTTAGTATGGTTAGACTTGATGATCTTAAAGATCTTTTCCAACCTGAATGATTCTATGAATAAAAAGTAATACTTTCAACTAGGTGAGGAGAAAGAAAGGATGCTTTGCCCTCGTATTCAAACTCAGGTGAAAGCAAATAACACTGAGCCTTGTGAATCGTTTTAACAAGAAATAAACCACTGAAACAAAATTGATCATGGGGCACAAGCTTCTTCACTTTATATTCCATAGCTTTTCTTCAGAAGGTGAGACACAAGAAACCCAAACATACAAGTTCTGCAGCAAGGAAGCTCCAGTTGCTACAGAACTTGCTTTAATGAGCAACATTGTCACCTCAACATAAGGATTGTCCCAGCAAGAAGCATATATCAAGTATTCATGCAAAATGCCATACATACTAATAAGCCTCTTACCAAAATTACTGCACTTACTATTTTTTTCTGAAATTAGATGCTAGCATTTGTCCCATCCCCATCCCAAACTGCAGTTTTAATGCTCTAAAATCCAAGGGATTTTTTTCACCCCTTAATAATAGAGAGAACCTCTCAGTCCTTCACCAGGGCTTATAAACTGCAGCACTTGTTAGTCATGGAAATGCAGCACTAGGAGATGCTAAAGCAAGGCCAGAGCCTATTTGATGAAGTTTGCCTTGAGAATGGAGATGCTCTATAACATTATTCTATTTGGATGTGAAAGAAAAATATAGATGCAGAATGACATTACTTCCAAGCAGGGGAAAAAACCCCAATATATATATACACAAAGGAAAAAGAGATCATCAATGGCCAGCTGGGAGAAGCAGAGAGCTTGTGGCTCTCAGCAGGTCATGGGGAGCAGATGGGAGCTGCAAAGCCAGCAGAGCTGTGTGAAGCAGAGCACGGCAGAGGCAATGTGGGCCACACATTTTGCTGCCTATTTAATCCTTCCCTACACTGGCAACAGCCTCTAAAATGCCTTACTACAGCTCTGCTTCTTTCTCTGATGTAAGCTGAGCATACAGCTCAACAGAGCATGCTAAAACAACTTCATAAACAACCTGAAAAGCAAATTACTGAAAGCATGTTACTTTTAAAAATCTACTTTCATCAGTTTAAGGTAATTAGTTCTGGGAGAGGATGCTGGAGTGGTGAAAGTTGCTGCAAGTGACAGCAGTGAAACTCCTGACACAGGTATGGTACAGATTGCACGACCAAATAACACTTCTAGTGTTTCAGAAATCACATTGTCAACAGTGTTTCCAGGCCCTGAAATTAGCTGAAGTAATCAGGAGCTGTTGGCAGTAAGCAGCAGGCAGCTTCTTGAATTGCTTTTCTTTTTTACCGCAAGCATCTCTGATCACAGTTTATAAAAAATCCCCACACCTGTAATATCTTTCAGTTGAGTTTCCCTCTGTCTGTGTCCAAGGGGCAGCCTCCCAAAAATGATGCAAAAATCAAAGTCCCTGGGCCTTCTGCAACACTTCCCTAGCCCCTTCTCATCCTCAGAGACCCCCATAGCTGAGTGGCCATGAATTTCACTCAGGTTGGTTTTTTTTCAGGCAGAACGGGTCTTCTATTTTTTTTTTTTTCCATCACAAATAACAGAAAGGTTAGCACTATTGGAAAATATTTAAATTGATGGGATTTTCCCCCAAAATATGTCTTGCTGTCTTCCAGTTTCTCAGATCTCTGCTGGGGTATGGGTAGATTAGAAATTAGGCACATCATTTCTATCCAAAAAGGGCTCATTCTGACTTGATTCAAGTGACAGCTCTGAGAACTGGACCCTGGTCAGTTATGACATACCAGAAAAGCAAACACTTCTGTAAAGGTCCCCAAGATATTCATTCTCTGGAGTCATCTCACCTATTTTCTACACTTGTGTTACCAGGTATCTTCCAGGTATCCCAAAAAGTAGCATTTGGAGGAATTTCCCCTGCGCTACTCAGCCCTGTCCAACTGCACAACACCACAACAAGATGTTGGAGACCACTACAAGCATCTGAAATTTCAGTCACCATTTGTAAGCCTTATCTTGGTTTAAATCCAGAATCACTGATGGTTTAACCCAGAAGAAGGCTTAGCTACAAGGCTGATAGAAAGGAAAATGCATCCTTTCTGCTTCTGTGTCTGAGTCCGCTGCTCCCAGCAGGCAAAGGGTTGCTGTCAGTGGCACACAAACCTGCCTTCCTGTTGAAACTCAAACCATGGAGCGCTGTGAGGAGTCCTGCAGGAATACCCAAACTGTTGGGTCACTTCCCCAGAGCCAGAGTTTTGACCCTGTAGTATTTCAGATAAGGTTTTTCAAAAGGAGTATTGTTGTTTCCAGCATTTTGTTCCCATGCAGGCACAGTATAGGACCTATATAGGATCCCAGACTGGTTTGGGTTGGAAGGGACCTTAAATCTCATCCAGTTCCAACCCCCCTGCCAGCAGCAGGGACACCTTCCACTAGACCAGGTTGCTCAAAGCCTCATCCAACCTGGCCGAGAACACTTCCAGGGAGGAGCAGCCACAGCTTCTCTGGGCAACCTGGGCCAGGGTCTCACCACCCTCACAGTGAAGAATTGTCTTTACCTTCTTCCCACAAACCTCACTTCAGTTCACTGATCTTGGCTGTATTTAGTCAGTGTTGGGTACAATGTACAAGGAAATGGGTTTTGGTTGAGAAAAACATAATTCTTATTTTGAGGAAGTTAGAATTATCTCAAGCAATCACACACACAGTAAAGTCAACCAGTGCTCAGTCTTGGGTGGGAAAACTCATTAGCTATGTAGTCAATCAGAAATGCCAGGACAGCAAAGAATGACACCTCTCAGTCTGATAAAAATTCAGGAAATAAAACCAGTTTTGAAGGAAAGCTTTTTCTCCTAGGTTTTTATACTAAATTGTAGAGGGGAAGTCCTTGGAGGAAAATCTCTAAACCCCGACCCTTGTCTAAATCAGATTTTGAATAGCCAAAACTTGCTCTTTTTATTATATTTTGAGTTTCAGAAGAGACAATAGAAAAGGTATTTTTTGGATAGTCAATAGAAGAGGTGGAGAAAATCAGCATGAATGTGCAAGTATTCAGAGATCATGAAAGACAAAGTCTACAAATGAACAATCAAACTCATGTTTCAAAGCTTGAATTTGCCTTTGCCTTTTGACCCTACCAGGACAGAGTGAATCGTCTTTTCAATCTTCTCTTAGTAACTAAGAAAGGGGAAAAGCTTACTTTTTTTTTTAACACTGAGGTTTCATGCAAGTACAAGTGAAGGGGGAAAAAAGCCCCCAGAATACTAAGACTCACTTTGTCCTGGCTGTTACTGAAAAGAGAAAGAAAAAAACACAGGTTGACAATATAGGAACTTAATTTGTGGCTGCAAATATGAAAGAAATCAGAACATACAAGAACTGAGTTCATCAAGTCATTTCTAGCAGCACAGGCAGAGCCAGGGAGAGTCTAACAACGTCCTCACAAAGGGAGGATAATTCAACAGAAATCTTACTGCCAAGGGCCATAATTACAACCGAGCAGTTTAATCTTGCACCAGGTCTTGATTTAGCCGCCAGGTTTGGCCTTTTGTCTCTGCCCGCAGGCTTTGTGTACACAGTTGGCACATGTGGAGATGTCTCATGTCCTTCTAAAGGTAACAGGAAAATATAGTGGAGCCTCCAGTCCTGTTCTTTTTGTCTTTTTGATGGTGAAAAGAGCTGACTTTAAATTTGTCGCTTTTGTCTTCTTTTTCATATAGCTTGTTTGTGGTTCAATTATGAGGACATTCTCCCTGCAGATAGTGATGCTTGGGGAATCTGGTAATACTTAACAAAAATAAAAAAAATAATAATAAAGGGATCCTGTCTGCCAAGCAGAAAGTAATTAAAGATCCTGGAACACAACAGAGGGCAATAAAGTTATTGAAGGAGCAGTATTCATTAAGCAAGATAAAGCACAGCGGGGCACGCATTCCTGGCCCTGTCACTGGGCTGTACGTAACCTCAGGTTTCCAAGGGCTAACGCCGTGGTGCTACACAAAGGATGGTGTAAGGCTGCAAGTCAGGAACCAGAGGAACAGAGCACTAATGAGTGGAAAATCCAAACTGCAATATCTCATTGCTCTTCTAAATCAGCCCTTGTTTAAATTAAAGTTCAGCAGTCAGCTGAACAAATAATTCCCAACAACATTCTTAGCTTAAACTTGCTCCTCGGCTTTATTCTAGTGCAGTACCTCACAAGTATGAGTTCTAGATGGGTTGAAGAATGGCCCTCAGTAAACATGTGTTGCTCTGTGTTTGAGATCTGTTAAATCCTGGCTGACTGATACGGTATTGCCTCCACTTCTGAACAGGTATCTGCACAAAACAGAGCACAAAATCACAAATAAAACATGCAACTCCAAACTTGGTGTTTACAAGTTCAGTTTCTTCAAGTGTGCACATAGAAATTCTGTAGTTGGTGTCCTCAGTCAGGCTGGAGTAACACAGAGACTCTCCAGAAACTCTAGGAAATATTTACTCTGTAATGTGCCATGTCCCACCCCAGAAGCTGCTGCATTTCATTGCTGAATGAAAAGGTTTCAGGTGTATGGGAAAAATCATCAGAATCATCTGTTTGTATCCAAAACTTTCTCTTAAGTAACTATGGTTGTCTCTGCAGTATTTTGTTTTCTTACACTGCCACAACATAGGAAGTTGTTATTATTCCCACTTTATAGAAAAAAAAAATAGAAGTGTCTATTTCAAAGTCTATTTCACAGAAAGTATGTGTCAGGGATGGGAAGTGAAGCCCAGTCTCCCAGCCCTCGTCATACCCTAATTCCTGATCTCCTTCATCACGACCTAAGTAATTTGGGGATTTTTTTCCTTTGTTTCATTTTCTTCCTGTCCTCAGAATGTATTTAGGTTTTATTTTAAACCTTTTCCGTTCAACCCTTAAGGCTAGAAACATGATTTGAACCAGAAATACCCATGACTCCAGGATCTAACGCTCTCTGATAACTTCTCTCAATTCTTGCCAATGGGTTGCCACGCCTCGTTTGTATCCCCTGACAATCTAAAACCGCTCCCACCACAGGTACTACACACACAGCTGAAAACCTGAGATTCAATTAAAACTACTTAAACATTTTAATAGTCCCACCAAGGCCAATTCAAATACGCAGCACATGCGATACTATCAGTGCTGAATTATATCCCCCAATAACATACTTCAGTTTGCTATTTTTTTTTTTAGTATGTATTTAGTTTACTTTAACAGACCATACACGGGTGTGTATATAAATATATCCACTTTATATGAAGTGTGTGTAAATATATCCACTTTAACAGACCGTACACGGGTGCTGCCAGGAACACTTTGACAGGTTATGGTTATTTTGGTGATATCATTAACTACACGGTGGCAAGGCTTCACAGAATCACAGAATGTCAGGGATTGGAAGGGACCTCGAAAGATCATCCAGTCCAATCCCCCTGCTGGAGCAGGAACACCCAGATGAGATCACACAGGAAGGCGTCCAGGCAGGTCTTGAATGTCTCCAGAGAAGGAGACTCCACACCCTCCCTGGGCAGCCTGTCCCAGGGCTCTGTTACCCTCACAGTAAGGAAGTTCCTTCTCAAATTTAAGCAGAACCTCCTATGTTCCAGCTCACACCCATTGCCCCTTGTCCTATCATTGGACACCACTGAGAAGAGCCTGGCCCCATCCTCCTGACACTCACCCTTCAAATATTTATAAACATTAATAAGGTCCCTCCTCAGCCTCCTCTTCTCCAAGCTAAAGAGCCCCAGCTCCCTCAGCCTTTCTTCATAAGGGAGCTGCTCCACTCCCTTCATCATTTTGGTGGCTCTGTGCTGGCCTCTCTCAAGCAGCTCCCTGTCCTTCTTGAACTGTGGGGCCCAGGACCGGACACAGTTCTCCAGATGTGGCCTCACCAGGGCAGAGTAGAGGGGGAAAAGAACCTTCTTTGACCTGCTGGCCACGCTCTTTTTAATGCACCCCAGGATGCCATTGGCCTTCCTGGCCACAAGGACATACTGCTGGCACGGCCACCCTGCTGCCCACCAGCACACCCAGGTCCTTTTCCTCAGAGCTCCTCTCCAGCAGGTCACCCCTGACCTGTCTGGCTCAGGGCCCTGATACTGCTGAAGCTGAAGGGAACACGTGCCATTAGCACTTCCCAGAATGGCCCAAAACCTCAGTTGGGTGACATGGGAGCTGCTGCCCAGCTGCAGGGCTTCCCGTCAGTGAGACCTTGGCTACCTGCATCTACCTGTCCTCTTCATCCAGCCAGCCTTAGCAGAACAGTTTGCTTTCAGTCCTGTTCTACAGGTGCAGGTTCAGAGAGCTCCTACTCTTTCAGAAGTGCTTTTCCCTGTTCCCCTGTTTCCAACACTTCTCCTGCCTCCTGATTGCCCGTCAGGTCACACTCTGCAGCCCCAAACTTTACAAGATGTTTCCTGAATTTATATTATTTTTACCCTTTATGTTATATGAGCACAAGAAGCACCCTGAACTCCTGCTGATAATGCTGCCTTGGGTCAGGCCTTAGGCTGCCTCACCTGAGGTGGGAAGTGGCATTTCTCCACTTAAAAATCAAGGATTTCCCATTTAAAGGACCACTCTGAGTGCCACAACCACATGGCAGGGAGATGGAAGTATGAGGAGAAGGAAGGAGAAATCCAGTGTTTGGAAGAGTGGCACTTTTGTCTGACTGTATAAATAAAGCAGGAGTTTATCATAATTTATTTATAAAAACTATTTCTAATCTAATTCTTTGCATATTATCTAGGGGCAAGAGAGACAAGACCAAAAAATGGTTCTTTATCAGGAATTGCCACATGGACTGGTTTTTGATTAAGATGCAAAACGCAGATTATAAATAGATTTATAAATAAATGATCAACTATGGCTGCTGCTTTATTCATCTATGAACTTGCAGCAAATCTGAAGGCTGAATTCTGATTAAATGAGAATGGCCACTAATGCTGGACTGGCTGGCTCAAAGGGACTGGTAGAGGGAAGTGAGAATGTATTTGCATAGCACCTTTGATTCAGAAGAACTCCCAAGTGTTTTGCAGATTTAATGTCATATTTTAGGGGTCACTTCATCCATTACTGAAATACAGCCTCTGAGGAGGACAAAGGATAACTTTCTGCATCTATTTCACCTTTCATCAAAGATCTCAAAGCACTTTGCACACTAATTAAGCCTCCTGTTGTACCTATGCAATCCACTCCTGCAAATTACTAAACTAATGCAACCTAAAGTACTAGAAATAAAACCAAGGAAAACTCACTGACTGTTCCTTGGTATAACTCCATTTCATTTCCAGATCACCAGGTTGAGGTCAGCTGGTACCTCAAAAACCTACTTACTTGAACAGCAGTACAAATCCTAAGTAATTACCTTCAGACAACTTAGAAGTTAGACCCATTGTGTCCAATATCAGACCAGCCCAAACTTCTCATCTAAGAGCACTGTAGCATCCCACCATAATCAAAACCTCAGCCCCAAAGTTGGCAGCTCTGACCTAAGAGCTTGCATTTCTTTTCACTGATCCATTCTGCTGTGGAGATGCACACATCCCTGGGAGACTGAAGTTCAACACCACCCTGGAGGCCAACTCTAAAGACACAACAGTTTGCAGATGCAACAGTCTGCCCATTCCCATCTGGACCAAGTCTATTCTCCTGAGTCAGACTTGCCCATATCCACCCAACAGCAGGGCAGAGGAGAGCCATACATCCACTGAAAATGCCTGTGAGTTGATTCAGCCTCTTCCATTTACCTTGCCTTTTAAAAATAAGAAACTCAAAGCATTTTTTTTTTTCTCATATGGCAAAGCTGTCCTGCCAAGTCAGTTTTCACAGCTGAACACTTCCCGAGGTGCCAGTTCTGCAATTCAGGGCCTGGATGTGGTCCCCTGAGCATGATGGATAGCTTTAAAATGAAGGCACTGCAAGAAGTACCAGCTGTCCAGGTGCTCATTGGATCAGCATGGCTGAACCAGCCCTCCTCCTCCCCTGCCTCCCTCCAAGGAAGGAGCAGGAGCTCATCCTGTGCAGGAGGAAGGTTTTGACAGCAGGAGAGACATGAGAGCCCCGCCGACATGAACAGGGGCAGAGCCACACACAGGTAACACCTCACCTCACCCTGGTTTTACTATATCCAAAATTATTTGTTGTTACATGGCAAGTTTGGGTGAATCCATTTCCATCCCCTTTTTTTGACCACCTCCTTTCTGACTTCTTCATCCTAAAAAACAGTAGCTAGAATAAGAGGTAGAACAAATGCAAAATGAACTTATTTTCTCAGAATACACCAAGCCAAACTCCAAGCTCACCTTCCCTCCTACACACACACACACACACACACACATCATCCCAGTGCTCATTCCAGGTTTCCAGATGTCCCCAGAAAGGGATTTCATTCTGAACTACTCTGTTAATTAACAGTTTCTCTTTTGAGTTCAGACTATGAAGACCATCTTTAAACACTCCTTGCACTACAGCAATGGAGCACGCTCCCACTGCACGGGGCTGGGGAGCAGCAGGAGCCCGCTTCAGCAATGGGCTCCTCTGTAGCACTGGCTGTTTGAGGAGCAGGTGTCTGGGCTGAAACTTAGCCATGCCATACAAGAAAGGCACCAGCATGGCTCCCTGCACATGGCATCCTGGGGTGTATTAGAAGGGGTGTGGTTAGTAGGTCAAGAGAGGTTCTCCTCCCTCTCTACTCTGCCCTGGTGAGGCCACATCTGGAATATTGTGTCCAGTTGTGGGCCCCACAGTTCAAGAAGGACAGGGAACTGCTGGAGAGAGTCCATCGAAGAGCCACCAAAATGATGAAGGCAGTGGAGCATCTCCCTGATGAGGAAAGGCTCAGGGAGCTGGAGCTCTTTAGCTTGGAGAAGAGGAGGCTGAGGGGGGACCTTATTAATGTTTATAAATATTTGAAGGGTGAGTGTCAGGAGGATGGGGCCAGGCTCTTCTCAGTGGTGTCCAATGATAGGACAAGGGGCAATGGGTGTGAGCTGGAACACAGGAGGTTCTGCTTAAATTTGAGAAGGAACTTCTTTACTGTGAGGGTGACAGAGCCCTGGGACAGGCTGCCCAGGGAGGGTGTGGAGTCTCCTTCTCTGGAGACATTCAAGACCCGCCTTGACACCTTCCTATGTGATCTCATGTAGGTGTTCCTGCTCCGGCAGGGGGATTGGACTGGATGATCTTTCGAGGTCCCTTCCAATCCCTGACATTCTGTGATTGTGCAGATACAACCCAACAGTTCTTCAAAGGAGAAGATTTGTCTCTATACAGGTTTTTGGTCCTACAGTGCTTTCCGTGAAAGCACAGGACATGCTCCAGGGGAAGCTGATTCTATAAGTGACATAGTTCAAACTCTATTTCATAGAAACCATATGCCAATACAGTCCTGCTTCCTCTCTCCACCCAGCAAATTAACAATGTGGACAGTCTATTGACTAAACAGAGCAAATTTTACCACAGCAATAAGAGTCTGTCCGGAGAGAGCATTACCACTCACTGCCCAATGAGAAGAACGTTGAATACACGGAAATGCTTTTTGAATAAACACTTGATAACGCTCAATAAAACTGTAAGAGAGAGTTACTGCAGATTTACTACCCAGGAAAGGAAAGCTCTTCACAGCACAGGCAAGAGCTTATTGCTTCTTACTTACTGCTGATAAATGTAAGAGCTTCACAGTTCCACGTAGCAACTTAGCAGGAAAATAAAGTGGGCACCTTATAATGGGCCCAGAGAGACAGAGGAGAACCACAAGTTTGCACAGTGACTGCAAGTTGCAAGTGCTTAGTCCAAGCCATGTGGCATTTACTAAGGGGTACGTCATTGCTTTGGTAAGCAATCTCCACTGAGCAGCAGCACACCCATTGCTGGTATGCTGTGGGGTCGTATCCCAGCATGCTGCCCAGTAACTGCTGGTGTGCTCAGGCCATGCAGTTGCAGAGTGGAGCTTGGGTGGGATTTAGGAAGAAATTATTTACTTGGGAAGAAATTCTTTCCTGTGAGGGTGGTGAGACACTGGCCCAGGTTGCCCAAGGAAGTTGTGGCTGCTCCTCCCTGGAAGTGTTGCAGGCCAGGTTGGATGAGGTTTTGAGCAACCTAGTCTAGTGGAAGGTGTCCCTGCTGATGGCAGGGGGGTTGGAACTGGATGAGTTTTAAGGTCCCTTCCAACCCAAACCCTTCTATGATTCCGTGATTGCTGCCCTTTGGCTTCTGTACATCCCAGTTTTTCCACAGAAAGCACAGTTGTGATGCACCTCTGTGATGGTGAGACCTCTCCCTGATGCCTCACATGTAGAAAAGCAGCATTAAGAAAAGAGCCAGGTGATCAGCCTCACTGCCTCTCAGATGTGATGATGCTCAGGCAGTAGTTGAGTTTTCTGAAGAAGTGGGATTGGCGAGGAGGAAGGAACTGGTTGGCTGTATTGACACCACTCCAGGTTTCCCATTCTTAATTCCCCCTTCCTGCAGGAGCACAATGGGGTTATTTACCACCCCAGGGAGGGTACAGCAGCTCATTTGTTCTGTAAATGAACATTGACATAAAGGTCTTGCCCTTGCTGATGAGCATTGATGTGTTGTTTTCTGTATTCACAGTTCTTGGTGATAGGGAAGTATTTACAGGGTAGTTCTGTTTTCCTCCCTAAGAAGTCTAGTGGGGAACAGCCCAGTGCTCAAAAAAATAAACTCATTATTAATTCCCTTACCACCTTTATCACTTGAACACATTTCCTCCCTGGTAACCCTGGAGCTGGTGCCTTACCTTCTCAGGAACACCCAGGGAACCCCTGCGAGCCACGCCACCGCTGTACCCCCACGCATGGCAGCAGATGTATTCCCATGCTCCACTTCCAGTTCTTCTTTTCCAAGAAAGAATCAATGAATACCACCAGCCAAGGGTAGTCTCCAAGGTCCAGACACTTGTGTATAGCAGAACTTAACTGTCCTCTTCAGCTGATGGCAGCTCTTCCCGTGGCATGGCTGATAACGGCTGATGGCTGGTTTATTTTCGCAGCAGCTGGTGCACTCTGGTATTGAGTGAGCCAGCAAACTGTACTTTGGAGACCTCTCCTCCTCATGCTATTAATGCTGTAGCAAGCAATCTTTGGGGTAATGGAGGAGGGCAATCAAAGAGAATTTTCCTCTAGGCACTCACTATTATTTCCTGTCCAAAGTATAATATTAAATGTGATCTACAATTGTAGTAATTTAAGGGATAATGTGCTATTTTATATATTATTGGACCCCTCACACAAGTAAGTGGAGTTATCTACTCACTGCTGTTCCTACTGCTTTCTGAATGTAAAAATGTGATAAATATCTCTGAAAGACAAAAGACCTTAAAATCATTGAATAGTTTGGGTTGGAAGGGACCTTTAAAGGTCATCTAGTCCAACCCCTCAAGTTTAAACCATTTAAAATGACACTACACTATTCCTATAGACAAAAGGTGTATTATTGCCCAAATGAAGGTGCATCAACACCTTCAAATCTTTCCTCCTTTAAGCCTTAATCACTTTGCATGGCAGAGATGGAGCCCTAATGGTTTTCTGTGTGGGGAAACTGAGGCAAAGATGAGGGAAAGACAGTGGGTTAGTGACATTGTAGGACAGAAGCAACTTCCCTGAGTGAAGGTGGATGCAGACTTAGGAAGCTAATGCTCTGGCAGCTTTCCAGTGTCAGGATGCAAAGAAGAGAAAAGAAGATCATTCTAACCCAAAACATCGCTGAAAGAATACAAAATACTGAGTTAGTAGTGAGGACACTGCTGCTGGATTGTCCAGATTTCCTGGTGACTTTTTTCTTCTTCTAAAACAATGGGACAAACTCTGCCTATCTCTAACGTTAGAGACTGATCAGCATTGGAGCTACTAAACCTCCACCCCTTTAGCAAGCTGCATTTGGGAAAATACTTTCAAAATATGGGTCCAAGTTTGTGTAAAAAATGGGAATACTTACATGTAGCCACTTGCACCTTCCTAGCAGGCTTCTGCAGCTGGTCACACTAATCTAGTCAGCAAGGAGTGTATAAATTGGATACCAAGCTGGTGTGCAATCAGACTGTGCATGTGATAAAGCACATGCTTTTATACCATCTCCTGAATCAGTAAATAAAAACCAGTAAAAGACTAGTCTGTATCTCTAATATCAGATAAATTATCTGAGATTTGAAAACAGGAACTACCAAGACACAAAACTGACAGAAAAGCAAAGGCTGTTGGAGAAAGATCTTTCCATACTGACATTTAAGCTGGAATTGGTTAAGAAGGAGGAATAAAAACTACACAAGATACAACCCTTCTATTTTCATAAACAAAAAATGCTTCCTGTGCAACACTTTCAATTAATAATGGGGAGTTCCTGCCACCAATTTTAAATCTTTTTATGAATGCTGAATGTGGTTCATATCTTTTCTTTCACTTCATCAAATGCAATGAAATGAACACTGTAAAACCATCCTGACTCTTGGCCTTTTTTTTTTCCCCCCATGCACAATGATATCCAAATGTCTCAATTTTTTTTTTAATGCTCCATTTCTCTTAATGGCAAATGAAGTTTCAAAATGCAGAGGAAGTTTTGAAAAGGTATTGGTGGAACAACAAATTGGAAAATAAAGGGAGAGAGAAAAATGAAGTAATACTTGCACAACATTATTTAAGTTGCAGGGAGAAATATTGGGAATAAGAAGAGAGAAAGCTTGCAAACTCTTACAGAAAATACTTCTGCTGTTTCACAGGATTCTCCTTAGAAGAGCAATGGAAAAAAAAATAATGGAGATTTATCAAAATTTTGACTTCTAGAAATACAAATATTTTTTTGCAACTTGAAAAAAATCTAATTTAAAATGTTTTAAATCAAAAGTTTGTTAGGATCTGCATTTTTAAGTTACTTCTGCAGCAAAGTTTGTTTCAGTTTGACTAAAGCAGCAAAAGTTACAGTGGACTTTGACTCAGCCTTGTGCTGCAAGTCAGTCATTTTGTTATCTATTTATTGACCCTTCTTGATTCTATCATGCTCCCTCAAATGACACCACATCTCTACCACATTCAATCATTTCTTTATCCATGTTGCAAAAGATGCAATTTACACTGAGAAAGTTTTTATTTCTCATGATTTTTAATGAGAAAGATTTATCCTAAAAAAGTTACACAAAAACAAGCACACACGGACAGGCTCTGCACTCAAGGCAGTATTGTTCTCTACAAGGGAACAATAACACTGTGTGTTTTTTGTTTTCCCCCCAGAAAAGTTGCATTGGATGATGCTGTATTTGGAAGCACACAGATATTTGCTGTTAGTGCCACTCAGTGAATACTGCAGCTACACAGAGCAAGATATTTTTTAGTGTAGTTGTTGAGTAAATAAATTACTCAAACCAGGGCTATCCATGCTTGCCTGCAGTAGAAGGGGAACATGTTCTAGTAAGGTGGGTTCTCCAGCACAGCTCCTGAGCCCGTGCATGATACCTTGGTGAAAAGTGTGCTGTCTGTGGGCAAGAGACAGAAAACACCAGTGCAGTAAAGACATCCCTGAAAGGAAATAATGAAGGAAGCTGAGATTGAAGGTGATCCTTCAATCCCAGCTAAGTCTAGGGAATGCAACCTCCAGATCTCTGTATGAAGTTCCCAGAGTTGAGAGCAATCACAGAAATTGCCATAATGCTTCTAGAAAGTAGATTAACATGCAACATGTATTTCAGGAACACATGTCTACCCCAGTGCTTACTGAACTCTTATATTTATACAGTATCATGGACAAGATTCAGGGCATCCCTTCCCTGCAGGACAGACAATTTCAGCTGCTCAAAGACACAGAACAAGGGAAAAGAGCAATAATTATTCTCAATGTATAGGTTGGGCAGTGAGGAAGAGATTCAGTCTCATGGGCAAGGTCAATCAGGAAGTCAGTGGCAAAGCTGGGAGTAGACTTCCAATTCACAGGTTCCAGTGTAAGTGTTCATTCCAAATCTCTATTTTAGGATCACATAAAGATATAATTTGCTGTCAATTTGTTCTTCATTACTGTAGTTCCTGCTCAAAATTACTGGGTGCTATGAAACTCAAGGTCAAACAATACAATAGCAATCATGGGATGTTATAAGGTCCCATCTCACAAAGACTATTGAAAATTCAGCCCCACTGATTCTAGGACTAGGGGAAAAAAAAATCGCATCTTTAGGAATCATTTTGAGCTGTCACAGTGCACCAAGGTGGCTTTTTCCCTTCACAGCTTGTGTACAGCAGTTCAGCTCTTTCTGTTTTCCCTACCAGCTGCTCTATGAACACTACCCCTGTCAGCGGGAAGTTACAGAAAAATGAATGAAGACTGATGATTAACGAAGAAAGAGGGTGAATATTAATCATGGAGTCAACACTGGATGGGAACACTGATGGAATAGTGGTCCCACTGGAAGTTGTTAGGAGTTGATTTTTACGCCCCAGGGCAGTAGTTTTAAACCAGGACTTATGATGGAAGAGAGGTTGCTTGTAATGTTTTAAACATTTGTAATGTTTTAAACAGGCCATTGTGGAAAACACACCTTCTCCCTCCCCTCCTCCTGCCCCAACTCCATCCTGTGTTGTGCTGAGTTGAGAGCATAGCCCAGGTCAATTGTGCACCCTACATTTCATCAAAACACTCAAAGCTAAAGATCAAACCTCTAAAAAGAAGTAAAACAGGACCAGGACATCTCCATTTTTCCTTGCTGAACTGCAAGGGAGCCCTCACCACCCAAGGCTACTCATGTTAAGTAAAGAAATATTGGTGGTGTTAGTTCTAAGCAACTTTTCCATTGTTCAGCACACTCATGTTCCACCAGGAGAGTCTGAGACAATACACTTCCATAGCTAAGTAAATCAGGTTTGAATTTTGTCTATTTGCAACCTGATCCAAACCTCTTTGAAGGCCATAGGAGTCACAGCTACTACAGGAGTCACTACTTCTACACAGTGTAGTCCAGCTCTCCTAACCTTGGCTGGAATTTCCTGTATCTCACAAATTAACATGTGTCCTTGCAATCAATACTGTATATGAAGTGCACAGCTGATGCTCTTTGTCTTTGATATGACACAAAATCATTCATTCTAGCAGACCATTCATTTTTCTGCTGAGAAAAACCTTGCAGATGCTGCCTTCAGGCAAGAGTCCTCCACATCCTAGAACCAACCACTAGAATCCTGAAAGTAACAGACATATGAAACACTGCAGATGCTACAGATTTACTGCACACATCAATTTGAACTGGACAGTCCCAGAAAGCTTTACAAAGTCACTCAAATATGGCTGCAGGCTGACACCAAAGTTAACATGAGTTGGATGCACACCAACATCCAGCTCTTCCAACAGTCCCATCACACAAAATGGGGTTTTGCACATATTCTATGATTTTTGCTGCAGTATTTTCAAAGTTGTTAGGGTATTTTTTGGGGGGAGGAGGAGGAGATGACAAAGAAAGAAGAGGTATATTCAGAGCTGGTATCAATTGCTGTAATTCTGTTGAGGTCAGTATACTTACAAAGTTTCTCAGTGAAAGCTTTTTGGTGCTCCATAATCTAAGCCCTACCAGTACCCCTAAAGGATGCAGAATCACTGCACATGGCTTCTTTCATGAACCTTACTCTACAAATTAATCCATACCATAGCTCATAACATCCCTGCTTGGCTACACATCAGTAGTCATAGATATAGGCAAGATTATTTTTCTAAATAAATATAAATACAGCTAAAATACAAACAGCTTTCATACTTGCAGCAAAAGGTTAGCAGACAAATGCAGAAGCACGATGGGATGGGTTATGCATGTGTTTTTCTGCAGATTTAGGGTGAGGTCTCTTGTCTTTTAGCAATAATTGATTTCCCAAAAATGAAGTGTGGCTGCTCATGGGATGCAGCGTGGCTACCCCTCCACCTGTGCATCCCACAATATGAAGGTAAAAAGCAATTTCAGCTAGAATGAAGACTGAAGTGGGCCACGGTGCAACAAGTTACAAAGAATGCCAGAGTCACAAAAAAGAAAGTTTCCCAAGTGCACTGAGGCCAGAAGAAGCTGAAGAGCAGAAGTCATTCAATCCTCAGTGCTGCATTTTATCCAGAACATTGGGCCTTTAACAGCCCAGAAACCTGCAGGTGCATTTTCGTAGTTAGTTAATGCTGTTCCACAGGCCAGTGATTTGCAGATATGCAGGTTATTTGCTTGGGAGAAGCCTGTCACTGTGCATGGACCCTGCTCCTTTTTTTGCCTTTCAGCTCACTGACAAACTCACAGGACTCTCTGCTCGCTTGCACAGAAGCTGCTCGTAGAGAGCGAGCAGTACATGAAGCAGCAAACACAGAGGGGATGGCTCAGGCAGCCTTTATTCCAACACTCTTGCAAAACTAGGTGCTGCCTTGCAAAGCTCACAATGCACTGCAGCTCCCCTAAATAAATAACTTTTTAATGCATCTGTCATTTCAGATGTCAGACCAGAGACAAGGTCAAGCTTGGAGAGAAATCAGCCTGCTCCATCCTTGACCCGTCATTCATCACTGTATTTGTCCACAGCCAAACAGCCCAGCTGGTTAACAGGGAAAATACCTTATCTGAGCTCTAAAAGGGTCCCATTTCTGCTATGGAGAACTTTATTAATAATACTCCTGCAGAAAGCAGCGGGAATTCTGATGGACAGCTTTGCAGGGACATTTTTCAGGAGAAGCTTAAAATCCTATATCTATGCACCCAATCTGCAGGCTGGAGAGGTTAATTTTGCAGACAGCAAATGGTGACTGTTGGTAAGTTATTAGAGATTCAGTGTTATGGGGATATATGAGCCTTGCCTTCACCTTTCCTCATGTATCATGCTGCATGTCATGATAGTGGTGTTAACTCTGGCACACCATGCAGGTCCCTCCTCATATCACTGGGCAATAATGAGCATTGCCAACTCTTCATTCTTAGCACTGCTTTCACGGGATTGAGAATGGTTCTTAAAATACACACCTCCTGAATTCATGCTGATTCACAAGAATTTCAGTTCTCTACAGGAAAAGATTCCTAATTCTGAAGGGAAAAGAACAAAAAAAATGAAACAAACAAACCCCAATAACTTTAAAAGGTGAAGCTTTGTCCCTAAGGCAAATAACCATGTGTTTAAGTCAGTCTTACAAACTGCTGGCATTTGTCTGAGGGTTTGGGATTTTGAGGGGGAAAGAGGGGAATGAGAGACTAGAAGAGGAAAAAAAGGAGGATTTTTTTTAGTACTTGAAAGAAGTAATAGCTCCTGAACAAAGGATGAGCAACAATAATAATAACACAAAAAAAAAGGGAGGCAAAGCAGCTCCCCATTTGATGCAGAGCACTGTGGTACTGTTGGTTCTTTGACTTAAACATCCCTCAGGCAGAGACTCAGCTACAGGAAGAATTGCATCTGGCCCACAGAAGGGGAGACACATTGTTTTCTCTCTTACAGATATTTGGGGTTTTTTCCTTCTCTCCACTAAAATCAAGTTAAAGGCAGAGCATTTCTTTTGCTCCCTTGAATGTAGGAGAGGCAGTGGAAGGTTAGGAAGTTGGCCCACCATGCTCACTGCTCAGGCAGCTGCAGTTACTCCGTGATGATTGTGATGTGCTTGCTGTCTTACTAAGCCTTGTAATATTAGTAAATGCAGGACGAGGGACACACACAGATTTGGTACAGACCCAGGCTGACTTCTCAGTTTGACTCCTTTCTGCTGAGACATCTCCATCTGCAACATTTTGAGAACTGATAATTTCAAAATCCATAGACTACAGTTAAGTTTGTGGGCTCACACAAACAAGCAAGTTCCCACAGTCTGAGAAGTTTCCAAATCCCACCTAAGCCATGGTAAATGTCCATGTACAAACACTTAAACCATGACAGTGCAAGAATTTTCCACTCAGTGCAGCTTTCCTCCATTGCCAGCTGAATGAAGTTGTTAAATTAGCAGATGGAGCCCAGAAGAGTGCTGCAGATATGACCCACCACGCACAGGACGAGGCACGTCGAGCTGATGGCTGTGTTAACACTTTCTGTCAGGGGACACTGACATGTTAAAGCCACGTATGATGGTCAAAACAAAGGAAAGGCAAACAGCAGGATTATACACATCATGTTGTCTCTGACCTTGCTCCAGGGCATGACACAAGCCTACCATGTCCTGACTGTCTTTCACAGGTGAAAGCCAACTACAAGAAAATTAGTTCCTTAGCTCATCATCCTCTTTTCTCAAAGATTTTACATTCATTTATGCACACCAATTGTATTACCCCAGTATTGCAAGAGCCACTGTACTTTGAGAGACAGTATTACCATGTCTTATACTGCATTAGCACTCAAATGGTACAAGGAAGTTGCCAAAACTGGCAGAGCTTTCTGCTCTGCCTACTTGTCCTGGTTTCTCTAGGATAGAGTTAATTTTCTTAGCAGCCAGAATAGCTCTGTTTTGGTTTCAGTGTGGGATTTGTTATAAGAAGAATGTTGCTAACATACTGATGTTTTCTGTTGTTGCTGGAAGTCCAAGGACTTCAAGTTTTGCTAGTCTGCAAGTGCAAAGGCCCGGAGGGAGGGAAGCGTAGTAATTAGTAAAATCCAAATTGACATTTGGCTCTGCCAATGAGATATTCCATATCATATCACATCATCTTCAGTGTATTAATGAGGGTTGACCAGAATGCTGGGGATTCTTTCGGGGATCGCTCAGGCTCGCTCTTCTGGGATTGTGGTTTCGGTTTGGGGACTGTCTCTGCTCCAGGATCATTGGATGGGCACCGGCTGGGTATCAGTCAGTGGGTGGTGAGCAATTGCACTGTGCATCACTCATTTGCATACTCTATTATTACTGTTATTTTCTTTATTATTTTAAGTTTTCTTTTATTTCAATTATTAAATTGTTTTTATCTCAACTCACAAGTCTCCTTACCCCTCCAATTCTCTCCCCTGTTCCCTGGCTGAGGGGGAAGGAGAGTGAGTGAGCAGCTGTGTTTGGCTGCTATCCAAGTGACACCACCACACGACTTCAGAAGGAAAAAAAACCAGTAGTCTTGGGCTTGCCAATGTAATGTAGCAATTTAAATTATGGCAGAGATTTTCAGAGGCACACACTAGATCCAAACTCCTTGTGGGTGGTGTTGGCTGAAGAGTGGCCATGTGCCACTCACGTTTGAAAGTCAAGGCTACACACCAAGTACTGCCTCAGTTCAAGGAATGAGTCTCTCTCACCCTCCTGCATTTGTTACTCCAAACCTTTCCCCGTTCCTCAGCTCAGCTCACATCATCCCTCTCCCTGTGCCGACTCAGCGGCTCCAGTAGTGCTCGTTTGTTTGCTCTCAAATGCCTTCCTCTGCTTTGTTTCTTTGGACCTAACATTTTTATTAATTTTTTTGCCTCTTTTTCTCCCTCCACAGGGTGACAGCTATTTTATCACCTACAACAAGAAATGCTGAGCCTGTTGTGCAGGCAAAACATTTGCAAAGGGGCAGGGGGTACACAGAAAGCAGTAGGAAATTGATAAGGGCTGTAAAGTAGCTTTATAAAAATGCCGACGAGCCTGTTCAGGGCACAGAGCACCTGCACCTCTGCCCCCAGCAGTGCTGCCTTCAGATGCTCCTATTGTTTTCATTACTATTTGTGACTCGATCATTAATAAATTCCTATTTTTTTTCCTGTTGGCTCCAGCCACCAAGGGAGCCAGCAGGTGCACCACTTTTACAATTAGCCCTTCGTAATGCATGGTTGGCAAGAAAAGTTGTCCACCAAGCTGCAGAGTTTACCAACTGGCTTTCTGCTTGATGGCCACAACACTTGGAGCAATTAGAGGAGAATTTGCAGGAAAGCATCTTAATGCATCAGCTCATGTGGCCAAAAGCTTTGACAGAGGGGCTGAATTCCAAACTTTGAGTTCTGCTCCTGAAACTGGGTGACAGGAGCAGAGGGACAATGTGCAGGGCAATCTGCAGAGCCATGAGAGCAAGCTCTGGCTTTTTAAAAGCATCACTTCTACCACTTATTATGTTATCCTGCTTTGGTTATCCTGCAGCACACATTTCAGACTAAACAGAAGCCTAACTGAGATGGGACTAAAAGCCTGATAAAACTGGGCTGATTTTGGTTGGAGAAGGGCCAGTATAGCAGCAAAATCAGAAAGTTGCTTATCCCCATCTTTCAGTAAATTCAGGTCCACTCACAGGCAGGGCTCTGATTTTCCACAGCACTGCTGTTCTCTGCATTCATATAGGTAAAATTATGGATATACTGAATTCCCTTTTCTAGTATAGCATGACTTTTTAAAAATACCATCATAACTGCATGGTCTTACAGAGGGATGCAATGTCTGAGCAGCAGCTCAGGGGCACAGGCTGGGGGTTGGTTTTGAGTGGGTCAGGTTAGAGACTGTCAGCATCTGGAGTGGAGATGCTTTCATCTCCATTGTGTATTTTTTCCACCCATAGGGAGAAAAAAAATACAAAATCAAAAGGAAGAACAGAAAGCATAAATGATTTGGTAAAGCCTAAACAAGGTAAAGAAAAAGTGAAAAATCAAAGTAACTGAGCCCAGATTTCAAACCTGGCATACAGTCAGCAAAGCAGAGAAGCTGCATACCTGTTTGTGACAGCTTTCCTTCAGTCCTTATGGACTCGTGTGCTTCACACAGTTCTGGTGAAAAAGCACCTTGGCATCTCTGTTAGAGAAACCCAGCTGGAACACTCAGGTTCTAGAGGAAGAGAAGAGAAAAAATAAATCAACAACATGTTATAGTGAAAGGCACCAAAATCAGAACTTCCACAGAGCAGACGTGGTTCCAGCAACTCTGCTGTCCTACCTTTGACAGCAGCTACGACAGGGTGCTCTGGAGAAGGAGGAACAAGGCCTGCAGCAGGCAAACCTGGTGCAGTCTGTCCCTTCCACTGCTACAGATCAGGCTCAGACCTAGAGACTGATTCAAGCTTTGATTCACAAGTGTTCTCCAAAATCTCTTCCTGTGAAAGGCAAAACTTAACGTGATATTACTGGCTTCCAAACGAGCAACCAAGCTCCTTCTGACTTGCTAATTTGAACTGAACGAGGAAACAACATTCAAACAATTTAAAAAAATATTTTTTTCTCATTTTCCATGATAGCAAAACCAGACACCTTCCAAAAGAACGTCTTAAGAGATCAGCAGGTCACCATGGATTCATCTCAGCAGACACCTGCGACAAGAAAGACCTCTTTGCAGTTGATCTGAAGCCCAAATCTCTGGTGAGGAGCCTAATCACTACATAATCTGGTCACTCATTGCAACCCAACAAGCATTTACTTCTAAGAACAGTAGAATAACTTTACCAGGAGAGACTGCAGAGTCATGTCAATAGCTTTTGTAGGAAGTTTAATGGATGGAGACAAGAGAAGAGCAGTTTGGGAGAGGAATCCCATCTGTGTCTAATCAGCAAATCTATGTCAATCAGTTCACATTTGGTGCAGCTTCTGTTACCTTCCTGAGAAAAAAGCACACTGAGGTGAAAAAAAACCCCAAAACTTCACATGATCCAGGAGACATCCAAGAAAGAAAATTTAAGGCAGGACCAGTTAGGAAAGTGTTTTAATAGGAAATCTAATGAACACTTGATGCAGAGCCACAGAATGAGGAATTCCTAACATGGGGTCAAACTGGTGCTTCCTGCACAGCTGAGACATACATACTCTAACAGCAATACACCTATCATGGGCATGTCCTGCCTGGGGTATTATCCCAATTTTCCTCATCACTGGGGACTCCAGGACAAATCACCAATAAAAGACAAATTTTCTTCCTACAGATCCCCGAGATCCATAGGACCAAGCAGCACTAACTTCCTCCAGCACACAGTTAGGCTCCCTCCACCAAAAAGCTAACAGTCTAAAATTATTTGCAAAATTCTTTACCTGAAGATGTTACTTTATTTACAACAACAAAGAACCTCATTCAAGATAAAATACGAAAGCTCAAAGCAAATTCTCCTGGCCAGATTTTTGTTACACATGATCTAAAAGAAAAAAAAATATTCAAAAACATTTTTGAAAGCAGGGAGAAAATCACTGTGTAGTTAAATGCAATTAAATCTGTTACATTACTAAAGGACACAACTGTAAAAATAAAAAAGCACTGAAAACTGAAGTGTAATGGAATAATAGCATGAAAAAATGGAGTACAGTTAAAGTCAGAGTAGAGTTTAATCTCAGCTTCAAAATCAGTTATTATTTGGCCAAAATAGATCATCTAGCTCTGCTCCTGGGAAATTTGGTGTCTACATGGCTTTGTTGAAGTATGCAACTCAAAAAACTAAGAAGAAAATACATCCCCCCACTGCACCACAAATTTTCCCTGTTTAGAAAACACTGATCTTTCCCTTTTTTCCTTCACTTTCAGAACTAACAAGGCTTCCTTTGTGTGTTTGCTTTGCCTCACTGGGAGCATTAGCCCACCCCAGCCAGGTCTGCTCTGTCCCGGGGATGTACCAGAGCCAGGGGTCCCTCTCCTCCCGCACCCCCTGCCCCAGCCCCGCCGCCCAGAGCTCACCGGTGGCAGCAAGGACCATACGTCTTGTTGAGGCCCCATGTTGTGAAACCATTAGACTTCCTCCTCCAACTGACACACAGAGCCCCTTAGCTCCTTCCTTTTACTTGACCTGAGCTATAGGTTCTGCTAGCAGTAAACTCAATCACTGTCCTTTCCAAGCCTGCTATTAAACCTTGGCTCTAACCAGCCAAGAAATTAATCTCAGGTGCCTGACCTCTCTCAGCCCCACTGTGCTCTACAGCAGCTGTACACAACCTTTGATCCCCATCTGCATGGCTTCAAAAAGTATCTTGTGGAGTCCAGTGAACCTAGCCAGTCCCTCACTAACATCATCTGGAAAAAAACAAACTAAAACCAAACCAAAAAACCAGAGCATGAAGCTTTTCAGTTTGGAAGTTTCACATTCTGCTGTCAAATTGTACCCTTGGATTAAAAAATAAAATAACAAATTAAAAAAACCAACAAATTAAATCAGAACCTCATGTTTCCAGCCTGCATTTTCTAGGACCCACAGATTAATTGTCCACATTATGGGTACAATTGTAATGTGCACATTGTAATGGGTGAAAAACATTGCTTTCTGCAGTTGCCAAATCCTGTGTTATTGAGTGAGACAATGCCACACATCCCTCTCCTCTGCAGATCTGGACTGGGTGTCACTCAGGCAGTATTGCTTGTTCCTAGAGAGGGACAAAATCATTACACATTTGTTAATCCATCATTCATCCTGACAGTCGCTGGTGCACGTTGACAGCGACGGGCAGAGGACAGCCACCAAACCCAAGCAAGCTTTACATTCAAATTCCATCTAAAGCACCAGCATTTCTGGCAGGTTAGGTCTGTCTCCAATAATTTTATTTTACTGATAGTTATAAGGATTGCTGCAATATAAACTGCTCTCCAGAAGGAATGAGTCCTCACTGCACCAGGCATAGTACCAAACAGACAGGAAGAGCATCCATCATGAAAGAGATGCCCCTATAAATAAATGGGGCACAAAGGAAGTCATTTTCCCAATTTTACAGGTGAGGAATCAAGGCTGAAAGCAATAAATCCATTTTCTTCAGGGCATGCAAGGTATTTACAGGAAAAATAAGAACTGAGCTTCAAATCTTAATCTACTGCCCAAGCCCTTTTCTGCTAAGAGAACTGATAAAGTCCAAGAGAAACCAACCTCGTGCTCTGCTATGCAGGAGAGCAAAGCTGGCTGTGTCCCTCTGAAAACCCCACGTTCACGTGGGCAGAAATTCACCTGTGATGAGCACTGAACCTGGTCACTAATGCAGCTGGTCTAGTGTAGCTGATCAGTCACTTTGGGATTGAAACACAATATATATATATTTTTTTTCCTAACTGCAAACAATAGATCTCCCTCAGTTTCATAATGCTGTCTTTTCTTCTCCATATAAGCTGCTCAGCTGTCACCAACTGACTACTTTGCAATTGTAATAATAATCAGTTTATTTTTTCTAATTTTCAGAAGTTCCCTAGAGACTTTCCCCCTCTCACTAGGCATGAACACACAAACACTTGACTTGGCATTTGCCACGAGTATGGAGACAAAAGCCCCACTATGGGGGGCAAGAAAAAGTATTGGGAGCCCTGTAAAACACATCTCCTTGGAGAGACCCACCCCCATCTTCTCTCCCCCTGCAATTTTCTGCCTCCTCAGTTGTGCTGGAGGCTGAATCAACTGCATATATGGTTGTGTTCTATGCAGAGGGTGCAGCAGCAGAAACAATAACCCAGTTTTCCTTTTTTTTCTAGTCCAGTATCAGTTGTGCATACAAGGCAAAACTCATAACCTTCCTCCTTCTCTTTTTATACTGAAAAACACCAGACGATGAACTCTCTGCCTCTTCTCCTTACCCCATCACTGCTCAGCAGAGGCTCTCGCAGTGGGGCTGCAGGTCTCCAACCAAGACTCAATTGCAGGAGCAAGCTCCCAACCTCAGGAGCAGTTGCAAGCCCAGAAGGGAAAACACTTATGAAGTCACCAGCAAAACAATTTGGGCAAGTGCTGGTATCAAGCCTTGTAAAGAGCAGCCCTCAGTTAATTCCTTTTAGAGGTCTTTGTTTGACTGCTCTCCTTTCTTGCAGATCCCAGCCAGAAGCATGAGGAGATGTGATCCTTTCCATTGTAGAATTGCTGTCCATAACTATTCCTGCTCAATAAGATTTGTCACAGACTTGAGACTATTTTTGGAAGCTTTAAAAATATCTAAGGGGCACCTTTCTTTTTTACTCAGACACAGCATCTTTTTATGTTTAATAGAGATATTTAAAAAAAAAAAAAAAAATTTCTGCCTAGCATCAACATGCCTTTCTGTTAAAAATAAAACAGCTGAGCTAGCAAGAAGAGTTGGGCAGGAGGAAATTCTATTTATAGAAATTTTTACAAGAGTTATCACAAGATGATAAGGATCACTATGAACCACAGACTCCACGGAGGGGTAGTGCGGTGATGAACTAGTCACAGAAAGAGGTAACACAGCAGCACAGAAGGGACAAGCAACTTCTAAGGTCATGCCCAGGTGGGAACACCAGTGGGGTTCCTGTAGCAGGAGGGAGGACCAGCTCTGAAGGAGCACACTCAGAGCATTGCATGCTCTTCTCCAAAGCCAGCAAACCCAGGATCTGCAAGGGACAGTGTAAATTCCCGCTGTCCAGAGCCACACCACCTCTCTTTTGCATTTTAAGCAACAACCAAGAAGAAGAGTATCTGCATTGGTTTTTTTGCTGCTGGGGCTATGATGGAGTAGGTTAGTGAAGGAGCAGGAGAGGGACTGTCATAGTGCTGTGCAAAGAAGTTGTTTTCTCAGGAACATCCACTGTTCCTCTCTGTGAGACTGAGCCATCTTCATTCTGCACCCTAAAGCAAAGAAAAATCAGCATTTCTGAGTTATTGACAGGGAAACTGAAGTAAAAATAAATAAATAAATAAATAAATGAGACACATACTCCTCTCCACTGTAGGTATGCCAAAAATTACAGCCTTAGAGCCATGAACAGTAGGAAGGTAGAAGAAAAGCTGATTTGAAACAATGAAGTAAATAAGATAATAGTAGAAGCGAAATAATGACAGGGATGTCAGGAAGAATGAGTCAGACCAACAGGCTTCTCTTCCCAGCCCTGCCACCAGCTTGCTACGTGACCTTGCACAAGTCACTTTATCTGTTTGTGCTGCAAATTTCTCATCTGCAAACCTGTATTTACCTTGTTTGGAAAATGCCTGGGTTTACAGATAGAAAACACTGAACAGGAGCCAAGTATTGCTGCCACCTTGCTACCCCCAGCTCAATGCAAACGTTTCTCTAATAGAATTATCAACTATCTCAGTCAACTATCAGAAATTCTTCTGGAAGAGAGTGGGTCAAATCCTGACTGTACACAGATCCCCTTGGCTTTAGTGGAAACACAATTTTATCTTTAGTATCAAAGTTAGTTGCTGCAGTTAAAGTAACATATTTTGAGCCTTCAGAAGGACACAGTAGATGTGATGCTCTAAGCCAATCCTTTCTGAAATTTCACCTGAATTGTCAAGTGTCCGTGTGTTTCCAGAGGACCTCACATTATAAAGAAGGATGTTACAAAAAGCAGATGGTTTCAGGCATGCCATCCTTTGACACTCAGATAACATACATGCAAGTCTTTTCCTTATCAAAAGAAAAAAATATAATCCCTGGCAATGAGACAAGCTTACAGGGGCTTATTTGGAAGTAAACTTGATTCTAAAGTAAAGCTGATCTACATTTTTGTTTTCATAATGGGCAACAGAAAGAGCTGTGAGAAAGGGAAGCAAAGAGGAAGGGAGAGTTAACTGGAGACAAGCATCCAATATAGATTGTCACAGAAATTATTTTCTCATTTCTGGATTCTTTACAAAGCTGCTCTTCATTGGACTGTATCACTTGGCAGTTTCTCACTGATGAGAGTCAAGAGTGTCTTTTAATGGTCTAAGTGTTTTCTCCTCAGATTTTTGATGACACCAGTGCAAGCAAGCCCAAGGAAACCACAGAATCATCTCTTCAAGTTTGCTATCAAAGCATCTTACTGATAACAATAGAAAACATTTGCACCCAAGTTTGGATTCAAAGCCCATTTCCTTGGTGGAGAAGACAGCGTCTTGTCAGTATGTACTTCACACTTCTTAGAGGGGTCCAGCAGTCTTCAGTGTCACAGGTAACAAAAAAACCCCAAACTTAAACTAAACTAAAAAATCACCTTGCCTCACACTTCCCAAAATGCTGAGCCTCAGCCTTGCACCCTGAGTCCACAGCTCCCAGCCAGGCAGAAGCGTTCCCCACCAGCACTGCCTGCTCGGGAGCTCGCTGCACACTGTGCTCCATTCTCTACAGAAGAGTTCTCCAAATTGTCTTCCTATATTTCTCTGAAAAATGACCATTCCTTTAAAATATGGCCCCTCTTCTCACGGTACACGGTGATGTGACTCAACGGCACCAGAGCCACAGCTCATATTTCCACAGGGTGCCAGCATCTCAGCACCAAAGTGCTCCTGGCGCCGGGCTATCATTTGCACTGTAATTAAATTGAATCCACTCCTTGGCTTGGCTTTATCCCTGAACAATGCCCATGCTTGAGTAATACATTCTCAGGGCACCAATCCATCACCCGGGCGAACCCTGGCCGTGATGTATTGACGCAATACATCAGAGAGCACTCCCGCTATAAGGATCTATGGGCATCGTACATCACCAGGGTGAGGCTGAGTGGTGATGTATGGCTCAGAAGATGGCACCATGCAGCAGTGGACTAGGCCAGGACCAAGAGGATAAAGGTTGGCACCGCTGTTATCTGATTTCTTGATGTTATAATGCTGGCACTGAATCAGCCTGCGTGAACCAGCATCTAACTTTAGCCCCTTATTTATTTATCCCAAGGCGTCGTATCACTGCAAGCAGCTCACCTCGGATGCATCATTCTTGCAAAGGTCCCAGGGGATGGCTGGTACACAATTAGCAGGAGTATATTCTCAGCTTGATGTGAAGGGTTTTAGCCCATTAACACTAATGGCAGCTGCAGTGCTGGAGCTCCGTATATCACAGCAGACACGCACACATGAACACGTTGAGCTTTGCACGCATCTCACCCGCCCAAGAGGCGCCTGCGGATTATTGGGAATAAAACATTCACAATGCTCCAAAAATCCACTGATGTGAACAGGAACTTCGTTGTTTTCAAATACTCACCCTCTCTCTCAAAAAAACCCCCAAAAACCCAACAAATTAAAACATAAACCTGAGGTGGTGGCAGAGCGTGTCATGTTCCCCAATGAAAGTGGCAGCCTAGAAGTGTGCATCATGGCACTACCGTGAAGAAAAGCCACCCATCTCCTCAGGCAAGCCAGAAGACATGAGCTGTGTAGGGAGCCACTGCAAAGCAGTGCTGCTGTAGGGCTTGAGGGAACGACCAGCATGGAGAAACTGGCTCATGTCACTTTAGACAACGGAGGCAGAAAGGAGGCAGAGAGAAGCATTTGCTGCCTGAGAGTTCTTCCCTCTTTTTTTGCAAATAACAAAGTACAATTAAAGTATGCAGCAATCTAAGGCTCAGCAGAGACACTCAGGGATGTTTGCTCAGGAGGAGGGTGGCAGAGGACATCTCTAAATGAGCACAAAGGCCAGTCCTTAGGATGCACACCGTGCATCATCACAGCCTGTGCTTGGGAACTCTGATCCCATGCTCAGGACAGCAATGTCCTGGGGAGCAAAGGTGGATGAAACCAATCTCTGTGCTCCTCGTGGAGTCACTCAGGGTCTCCCATAAGGCAGACTTATTACTCCTGTGAAAGAAATAACAGGTATAATAAAATACATATATCCCAGCCAACACCTCTGCCCATCCCAGCCAGCCCTGAGGGGCAGCGAGGAGCACCGAGCAGGACTCTGGGCCAAGTCACAGTGCAACCTCCTACCCTCCAGCTCTGCAGGGCAGGATCTGACCCGCAGCACAACCAACCACCACCTCTTCAGACCATCACAAAGAGACCATCATCCTCATGGCACACAGGGAGGAGGCTGGCACTGCCAGTGCTGCCTCCATCTGGGGAAGAGCCAGCCCGCCCTGTCCTAGTCAGTGGCATGTAAACCCGAGCTCTGTGTCTTTATTAAGAGGTCAAGTCTGGTTGTCCTTAAAAATATAAGCACAGCAGCTTCCCTCCAGATGTATCCCCAAACCAAGCAACCAAGATGAAAGTTTACTTAATTTAAAAAAAAAAAGATCAAAAAAAGTCCTAAGGCATTGACTGAAATAATTTCTCAGACTCTCAATCTAGTCTTTGAAAACAACCTGGAAATGACATTCTCATTAATTACACACCACATACCCAGAAAATGACAGCACTGTTGAGCTGACAGCAACAAGAAAACAGAAAACAGCTTGGGCAGGCAGATACCAAGCACACTGTCATGAAAAAATACTCATCTGCATACAGGCAAGGATGGCCAGAGCCCAGCAAGGAGCAGGAGCCACACTGATGCTAACAGACCATTCCATCACTGGAGCCACAGCGAGCAATGGGCACCCTCTTGTCACACCCAGCCAACACACAGAGGGAACTTCAAGCAGTGTTTTCCCTTGTAAAGCCAAGACAAGCCCAGTCTGGGCAAGTCATTTATCTTTGCTTGCTCTTTGAGCTGCTATCAGCGCAATGTGATTGATTACTGGAGCTGGGAGGCTTCCCCACCACCACACAGACTAAGAGCAAAGTCAGACACTTTCCCCCTGCTGACTCCTGTGCTAGTCAGTAGGGAGTAGATGTAAACCATAAGCACCAAAATAAGTGGGTAAATATTTGGTGTATGCTTCCACAGTGACAGAAGTCTTTGCAAATTCACAGAATGGAGAACATGAAGAGCAGCAAATCCTCTTTAAAATAAGAAACTGGATAGAGTGAGTGGTAGAGTGGAAAAAACAGACTGGTAGTTTATATGTTAATGATGGACTTGGAAAAACCTGGATTTACTGGTCTGCAATGAACCCATAAACTTCTACACACCACGGGTGAAACTGGAGAACTGCCTCACCCCAAAACTCAGGAGTCGCTTACAGGGGCTTTAGCAGTCAGGTTAAATCTCATGGAAACTGGAAAAGGTGCTCACTTCATTGAAACTATCACCTGAAACAACAGGGTTTGTGAACCAGCTTGGAAGGTGAGATACCCAGAGGATGGAGCTGGCAAGGAGCTGCTTGAGCACAGGCTACATCTGCCTGCAAAGAGGAGGAGTGAGGAAGGGCACTGGAGAGCAGACGGGCAACGAGCGGCTAGCGGAGGCGGCTGCACAACTGCCGAGCCTGGAGCTGGTGCTGTGCAGGGTGCTGGTGGGAACAGTCGGAAAAAAACAAGCAAGGAATCTGTTCCTGGTTGTTCAGTCCTCCTGTGGACAAGCAAACAAGACCCTCATGTGTCCTTTAGTAGCATCAATAAAAGTTGCATTAAGAAGCAAAAGCAACTTGAGAACCATTTCTCCTGGAATAATTTATAAGTAATTTATTTTTTTTTCTTTTCTTTTTTATTTTTCCTTTTATAGCAATATCTGACTTAAACCAGATCCACCTTCACCTGAAAGCACAAACCATCAGCAGCTTTTGGCTTGCCAAGCCCTGAAAGCATCGTCCTGGAGGAGAAGGCAGATCTGCTGCACGTTGGGAAGGTCACAAACCAGAGCAAGGGTGCTGGTGGAGCCGGGCACCCAGGAAAACACACAAAGGCAGCACCCACATCAGCTGGGAGGTGCAGGGGTGCTACAGGCTGATGCAGAAGCAGACACAAGTATCCAGCTGCACTTGGTGGCTCTGCTGGTTTTTCTTGGCAGAGATCTGTTGACTTCTGCCACGTAGAAGGAATAACCTGGTTTCATTCAGGGGTTGTTTGGTTTAAGAACGTGCACCTAGGCAGGTCGGAGCTGTGCAGACAGACTGTTTTCGTGAGAGAGTGAGTGAAAACAGAGCAAAGTTTCAGAAAGAAAGTTTATTTTAGAGTATTTCCTACCGTCTGGTTGAATTATACTTTTAAAAGTTCAATTATCTTCTGATAAACTTAACCAGCCAAATTAGGAAACTAAATACAATTATTAAAGCATAAGAGAACCATTTCAGATTTGGTTCAAGTGCCAAGCCAAATTTAACAAGCCTGCAGATCCTGACGAATAATTCCAGAAAGATCCTTCAGCTTCATTTCAAACTAGAAGAACAGATGAAATCCTGGGATATGATTTACATTTATCCTCATGTTTTTAATCAAAACTTACACAGTCCTTTTAGCTGGCCAAAACCAGAACTAGGATTTTATAAAAATGTATTTATTTTATAAAAATGGAACTGGGGGATTTGAGCAGCTCTGTGCTGAGCTGTTGAAGTGCTGCACAAACCCTACCTCCAGTGTGCAACACCAAGTCTGAAAACCTGGGAAAAAATTCCATGTACCCCAGCATTTTGCCGAGCAATCTTTTATCCAGATGCTCTCCCAGCAGCTAAATTAATCTCCTCAGAATTTTAGTACAAGTTTTTTTGGGGTTTTTTTAAAGAAATCTTCCCCATAACTCTTGGCAAAGGATTCAGAGTTCTGTGAATTTACAGAGCAGCCTGCAGCGTTAGCATTCCCCCTGCGGCTCCGCACCCTGCCACGCGCCCAACGCCTGTCCCATATCACGTAGCGATGCTCCTAAATGATCTCCAACAATTGATTTCCAACAGTAACATCTTCATCAGAAAGGACTCAAAGCTGAACATATCAAGACTAAAAACATCAGGATGCAACAATATCAGTGGAAAAAGTTTATGTCAGAGGTGTTTCACCTTATAGATCCTTACATTTTACCTGTTCCTATATGTCACGTGGGCTCCTGGAGACACGTGTCAGTGGTGTTAATTGGAGTAGTGCAATTGCTGACCACCAGTCCAGAGACACTGATACCTCACCCAGGAGCTCAGTTTATGGATTATTAATGCTGTTATATCTAAAAGGCAAAGCCCAGAAGGTGTGAGTGCAGCACCACTGGCTTTGGTAGCGCTAATGGATGAGATGATGAGAGGGACAGTCCTCTCTTGGTCCGAGAGCCTTTGAGTAGACAGCCAGGACAGCTTCCACTGTCAGCCTGCACCAAATGCAGGAATTTCTGATGTTTCATTAAGACCTAGAAGAGAAGAACGTGGATGCCAAAGGCGGCCAACTTCCACCTTTACTAGGGACTCGCAGTCTGTCATGGTTGCCCAAAAGAGCAGAGTGGGCCACACGGTTCTAAGCTGCCTGCATGTATAAATTCTTGAGTCCCATATTCCAAGGAAAAAAAACAAAAAAACCACCTTCAAACCTGACAACTCCTCCTCAGCAAGTTACAGGAAAAAAAGGGGTATTTAGAGAAGAATGTGAACTCCAATTCCTGATGGAAAACCACGCTCCTCTTGCAGCGGTTTTTGTTGTTGTATTTTTGGAGAGGGGTTAAAAAAGGTTTGATTTTGCAGTTTAGCACGTTGAGGCCTCTCAGCGCTCGCTGTCGGTGGGTGCCGATTACCCAGCTTCATTCATCAAAGTGTCACTTTTCTGACAGCCATTAATAAATATACTGCCAGAGCCCCTCACACCTGGCAGCCATGGCACACTGCAACACGCCGCTAACCTAATTTGCTAATTGCTGCTTTCCCCATTAATTTTAGTCCTGTCTTGTTTGGTGTTGACATGGAGGGAAAAAGAAATAAGAGTGGGAAGAAAGGAGGCAAGAAAGAAAGTATTTGATGATTTCTGTTTATTTGTTCAATTATTCCTCACCTTCCATCACCGTTTACTTGGGGATATCAACTTCTGTTAACCTCCTGTGTGCTTTTGCCCTTTCAGCCAGAGGACTATGAGCAACCCTGCTTTTGGCACTGCTGTGTGAAGGGTTAATAATCCACACACAGTGGTTTTATCCAAAAAGGAGGTTTTATCCTCCAGTTCTGCCAGCTGATCACCTCCTCCTTGACCCCCAGAGCTGCCCCCACCCAGCCAGTGGCTGCACCCCCCAAGGTCTGGAGTGCTCCCCCTGCCCAGACTTGGGTCTTAGCTTTGCCAGGGCTTCACATCTGCCAAAATCCCTGTTCTGTTAATTCAATTCCTGGCCACTCTTGAACAGAGATCGCTCAGTTCCATTAATCATGTGATTTTCTGATAAATATCCTCTTGAAGGCCCAAGCACAGACCAAGCCCTCTGTGACTAAGCTGGACTGCAACCCAGGTCTCCAGCCGAGGTCAATTAAGACGAGGAGTACCAGACCCATCAAACTTTCAGGCAATGATGAATTGTTGTTGCAGCGCTAGTAAAAGTCTCCCTGCAGGACACTCACCAAGCTGTTGTACTTGGACCACACATTGGGGTCCATATGCTCCAAAGCTTTTCTTTGCCTGATTAGATCTAGCAATGACTTTCTTCACCCACCGCTCCAGCTGTGAGGATAGGCTCTGCCTCCTCTTTTCAGGAGCAGGGCACTAATGCCCAGGAGCACTGAGGCTCTTTGGGCTCCAGGTAGTTGCCCAGCCACAAAGGTCTGGCTAAGGAAGCAAAGACACATGGGTTCTGCAAAGGTTTCCAGATCAATCATCCTTGTCTCTAATTAATGTAAGAAAAGGGCATGCTTAGCCCAAAAGTAAGACCCATGTGCATCCTCCTGTCCCCTCAGCCTGCCAGCTTGGGTTTTCTTTCAAAGAGTTCTTTCAAATACCAGCTGCTAGTGCAAGAATCCTGGTCCCTTCAGGTAACCAGAGCTTCCCACTGCCGAGGCACTCAGACCCCAACCACACAACACTGGTGATGAGAGAGACAGTCCTCTCTTGGTCCAAGAGCCTTTGAGTAGACAGCCAGGACAGCTTCCACTGTCAGCCTGCACTGAATAGAAGAATTTCTGATGTTTCATTAAGACCTGGAAGAGAAGAACATGGATGCCAAATTCCACCTTTACTAGGGACTTGCAGTCTGTCATCCACACACTGAAAATCCCAGTCTTGGGAATAATTCAAACACTGGAGGCACATATTAGAAGCAGTTGTAGTAAGTTGCAACTAGATATTAGCAAGGAAAGTTTTGTTTCTTCTGAACAGAGTTTAGTGCAAACTCAATGTTTTTCCTTAAAAGAAGCAGAGGGTATAAATAGATTAAAATTGGATCATGTCACCAGAAGGGTCAAAAGCTGAAATAGTTTAGGTTGTTTCAAAGTGTTGAGTATGTAGGAAAACTACTTCTTTGAATCAGCATTTGTGTGACTGCTGCTAGGGGACCAGCTCAGGTCTGGAAGCAAGATTCAACTGAACCTGCTAATTCAGGACATTGAACATTGTTTTTTCTGCTTTTGAAACACATGTGTGTGTCCCTTTAGCTTTTCTGGCACATAAAATTGTACTGGTATTTAATTTTGCAATGGCACAGCACTCCTCACAGCTGGTAGAAGGGTAACTGACAGCTCTCCTTAACCCACTGCTGGCATCTTTTTGTGCTTCACCTTTCCCCAGAAAAGCTGGGCTGGTTCATATTGACCTTGAAAGGTCCACCCCAGTGTTGGACTGCTGCTCCACAAGGCCCCAGCTCCCAGGGAACTGAATGAGACCTGCCACAGGCAGGGCCTTCAACTTCCAAGGGCCTTAGAAGTAAAATATACTGTCCTGTTCCAAGTGAAGTTAAAAGGGCCCAGTAAAGAGTAACAGCATTTCAGCTCTTAGCCAAAAGCTTCAATTCATGGTCTTTTAAAGTTAAATTTACTGCCTCCATTTAGCAATGTCCCTGTAAAAATCCCTCCTGGCACAGAAATAACCTGTGTGCAGTTCAGCAGCGCTGTGGCAAACCAATATTTCATCCTAGGGATGTAGATATGCAGCTATCTGCCTTCACTTAGGTCTCTGTGGCTTTTGATTCCTTTCAGTGCTCAACAGCTCTGAGCAATAAGGCAGCACAGGTAATCACACTCCCCACTCCTCATGCCCAGCATCTTCTGCTACTTGCTGAAGAGCTGATCACAAGGAGGAAAACCATCAACATGTCATTTACCCCTACAACAGGGAAGGATATGGCTTTATACAGCTCCACTGGCTCTTTCTCCCAATGCAGGTAGAGCAAGGAAAACCAGACAGAGCAGAGCACAAATAAAATGATCAATGCTCTCCCCACTGGTATGATAACTCCTGTTTTTCAGAAGTCAAGGTTACCTCAGGGCTTTAACCACTCTGCAGTATCACCCTTGCCCTTTAAAAATCCAACTCATTTTCTTGCACAAGCCTCAACATGCCTTGCCCCACGGCCATTGAGTTTGCCATGAAGGTTTTCTGTGCAGGACACTGAAGCCAAGACACCATTCCCAGGGAAAGTTTTCTCAGAGCGGGGACGTTTGCTGTCAGAAGATTTTGTTTGAGAGTGTTTTCTGACAAAAGAGAAAATAAAGGAAAACATTTTGTTGAAAAATACCAGAACAGTTGGAGAGGAAGCCCTTTCATCTTCCATTCTCTGGGTTGGTTTTATTACGCTGTGAAGCCATTTTACTGAATTAGTATCGTAATCATGGCAATATAATGGGGGTATCGAACATTGCAGCATGAGCCAGATCCCTCAGCTGGTACAAACCAGCATGGCTCCATTAACTTCAGTGGAGCCAATTTATATCAGCTGAGGATCTGCCCTTTTAGTTTTTACTACAGGAAAGCCAGACTACAAATGGGAGAAACCTATATTAAAAACAAATATCTTCAATCACAGCAGCAGGAATGCAGAAAAATATTGGCTGAGTCAACTTTTATAGCAATGTTTTCTTTCTCTCCTGAGTGCTCAATTTTGAACACTCCCCTATAAAATTTTCCAAGCCTGGAGCAACTTTCCTCCTTCCTCTGGTTAAAACCCACCTCACCTGATGGAGGCAACAGGGCTCTGGAGACACTCGACTTCGTTGCCCACCTCGAGGAGCTGGCAGCGTCCCCGCGTTGAGACAGCTCAAGCCTGCAGCCAGCCAACAGGACAGTTGTGAAAGGGGAGATCAGGCCATAAACATCTGCTTTTCCTGGGAAGCATGACCCTTCCCGCGAGGAGAAGGTTACTCCACCAGCCCCCTTTGGAAGTCTTGGGTCCCCAGAATTAAAGCGCACCGAAGAGTTCAGGGCCTCTCAGCAGCCTTGCAGTAAGTGCCTTTTGTTCAAAGCCCAGAGCTGTTAATTAAAGACTGGTGATTAATGATTAAACTCCACGTGGTTCCTATCTCAGGCTTAAAAAGTCCTAGGGATGCTGACTTTGCTGAAGGCTTCAGTGTGAGGTTCTGGGATGTGAGTAGCTATTTATAGATAAGTCCATCAGAGCTCTGAAAGGAAGTGCTCCTTCCACATAATTAAGAGGAAAAAAATACCATTTCCAAAAAATATAAAGGTCAAATATTCAGATTAGGTAAACAAGCTCTCTGCCTGCATAAGCTGCAGCCAGAAATGGTTGCAGCTTATACAAAGAGAGACTTTCTGTGTGTGCTTTCCCCAACTGGGTGCCTTCCACACTTGGACTCAGGTTTCTATAGCAAATACTCTCTCTGAAGGAGTTCAGAATTCATTGTCCATAGAGCTTGTGGAACTTCATGCCATGCTGCCTTCATGAATGATGAACACAAAGGGCTTCCACATGCAGGATCTGTCTATCTGATCAGGTCTAGAAGCCAGGGGTTGCTTTTAAAGGGCTTTCCAGTTGCATTTTCTGTGCAGTACATACACAGGTACACATCTAGCCAGTTCAGAAAAGCTGTCTCACCAGTGGAAGCATCTTCAGAATAACACAGAAGGACCCCTTTGGTAGCACAAAGCTGGTTTAAACAGCTCCTCAGACCCTGAAGCTGGTGCAAGGTGCTTGGCTTTCCTGAATGCTGTTAAATTCATGCTACTTAGATATCCTGAAAAAGTTTAAAACAAAGCGAGGGCTGCCCAGGGGTTTTGCAGAGCTGGTCCACCCTGTAGCCAGCTGGATGGACCAATCCTTCCTGAATTACAGTCTGAAAGCTTCATTGTAGGCTCTAGACCTCCCAGCTTCAAACTCTCATATCAGACAATGCCAGAAAAGTAACGTGCGGCTCCTGCCATCCACTGCGAGCAAAACACGTCAGGGCAGCACACGGCCCCGCTCAGACCTGGCCCAGCTGCTCAGCTCAGGAGAAGGCAGGCTCCAAACCAAGCCTTTTACAGGCTAGTAAAATTCAAATCCATGGGATCTTTTTTTTTTTTTTTTTTTTGAGATCTGCACTGCTATGGTTGAATGTTTGAAGTTTGGAAAACTGTTTGAAGTTTTTAATTATTTGAAGACATTGGGAATATAAACATTTTGCTCACATCCCCAGATTTGGACATGGCTGACCAATTACAGATCAGGCACCTTTCCTGATTGTAAACTCTCTCTCCAGCCACTTTCTATTAGAGAAGGTTGGTTTGTGCTCTGAATGTTAGGGGATAGCTTCTCTTATGAAAATGTATATACATGTGTTTTGACAGCTCCTCATTTGCTTCAGTCCAGCATCTGATTTACTGCAGTCCAGAAAATCATAGAAACAATGGGAGAAAGGGCACTTCAGAGCTCTGAGATCCTGTTTCCTCCTCAGAGAGGGATTATTGCCATCCCTGGGCCAGCTCAGCCATGGCTGTGCTCCCACAAACACAGTCCGGTGCTGTATCCATAGGGACAGTTATTTCTCAATCAAAGGCAAGTCATGTTGCTCAAGTATGATTTGCCCTTCAGAAGCTCATGCTGATTGGAGCTGCTTGAGAGAGTCCAGCACAGAGCCACCAAGATGATGAAGGGAGTGGAGCATCTCCCGTATGAGGAAAGGCTGAGGGAGCTGGGGCTCTTTAGCTTGGAGAAGAGGAGGCTGAGGGGGAACCTTATTAATGTTGATAAATATTTGAAGGGTGAGTGTCAGGAGGATGGAGCCAGGCTCTTCACAGTGATGTCCAATGATAGGACAAGGGGCAATGGGTGTGAGCTGGAACACAGGAGGTTCCGCTTAAATTTGAGAAAGAACTTCTTTACTGTGAGGGTGACAGAGCGCTGGGCCAGGCTGCCCAGGGAGGGTGTGGAGTCTCCTTCTCTGGAGACATTCAAGACCCGCCTGGATGCCTTCCTGTGTGATCTCATCTGGGTGTTCCTGCTCCTGCAGGGGGATTGGACTGGATGATCTTTCGAGGTCCCTTCCAATCCCTGACACTCTGTGATTCTGTGATTTTTCTGATTGTCATCTTGTCTTTTCAAGCCCATGTTTGAAGGTGGGTTGCAAGAAGACACGTTCTATTGACCTGTAGACTGACTGACTGGGCTAACTGTTGTCTGGGTCCTGCTCATTGTCTTTCTATCAGACTGGAGTGACATCAGCCTTTTTAAAGTCATCAGGGACCTCCCTCAGTTCACGGTGATGTTTCATAGACAGCAGCCTCACAATCACATTTGCTGACTTTTTCATCACTTTCAGATTAATTCCATCTGATCCCATAAATTCAAATACATCCAACTTCTCTGAGAAGTCCCTAAATAGTTGTTCCTCCACTGCTGGCTGCCCCTTCCCTTCCCATTGTTGGTTTTGACAAGAACATCGTGTACCTTTTCTTTGTTTCAGAGGTTTCACAGCCCTGCTGTAATACATACTCCTGCTCAAACACTGTATTTTCAAAATTTAAGCTAAAACAAATGAACATCCCCTTAGATAAACGCTGCCAAGTCTGGGTCCCACTGCCACTGTTTTACATTTTCAGGTCTCCCTGTGGAATGAAAATTTTTAAATGTGGTTTTTTGGGGTTCCTCCTCCCTGTCCCTCAATCATACTCGTGGGATGCAAGTTAGACATGTTTATGTTGAAACTTTGGTAGGAGTTCTCAGAACCTAATTATTCCCTATCAAAGTATAATAAATCCTATATAGCTTGCACAGGCTTCAAGAGGTTGTAGATTATTATTATCCTTTTTTGACCTCGACAGCCAAAAAATGTTGGTACTTGCATGTTTTTTCTAGTGTAAAGGGAAAACGAGGTGGAGTCGATGAGCAGATCCTGTTTGTTTATAAAGCACATTAAAAGTCCCATTTTTCCTTCCATGGCATCAATTGTGAGAAAGAATTTTTACAGAACAGTTCACACCATCGCCTTCCAGCCTAAAAATCTCTCTCTAGGTTTTCTTGTCATCATTCTCACAATGGATTTTACACTGCTGTCTCTCAGGTTTCACAGTCTTTCTATGACTGTGTTTTACAAAGCACTCCCCAGCTTTAGCACATATTCCACATGTGCCTGCTTCATACACAGACACGTGTTTGGCTTTTGGCTCGTGGCTGCTATCACTTAAGCTATGTGGCTTCAAAAATGTCTTCTTACAACTACCCTAGTAAAGGGAGTGGCACTTCTGCTCAGCCCATAATGTTCCAGGGCTGGGACTCATTATATGGTTTTCTCTGCTTTGGTTTAGCCTGTGAAGGAATGCATTTGCTACACAGTGCCCCAGGCACTTCAGCAGCAGCAGGGCTCAAGCCCAGCGTGACAGACGTTGCAGAATCATGGCATATTCAGAGATGATATTAAAGTTACAAACACTATGTGTATATCCCTATCCATCCTAGTGATAGTCCTCCTGGCTCCAGAAGTAAAATATAAAGTGTTTCCTGAAAAAGAAAAAATAAAAAATGAAGCTATTAGTGGGTAATTAATGCAAGCCTTGGATGCTAAAGCAGTGTGGGTAATATGGCTTTTGAAGTTTGGCCTCAAGAGGGGAGTGGGGAAATCCCACATATTAATTTGACCTGACTCACTTAAAGCTTTAAACAATAAAAAGTCCAAAATGATATAAAATAAAAGTCTTAACCTGGAGGAAATGGTCACTTGTGTTTAAGATCTCAAGGCACAAAACTAGGCAGAGGAGCATTCCTTCTCCCTTCCCAGTCTATCAGAGCACATGCAGACCCCAAGGTCCTCACTCTGTTATGGAGAACAGTAGAATGAAAATACAATTAAGCTCCTTGTTTATAAAGATAAGTTTTCCTTGAAGAACTCTTGTTCCCAACAAATAGCTCTTTACTGCCTGACAATGGAGTGATCTGTGTCTCTCCACTCTATGGACCCTGCAAGAACAGGACATCAGCCTTTGATCTGTGAAAGGACAATATATTTCAGGAGCTTGAGGAAAAAGACCTGGTTCAAAACTAAGGTTGTACCTAAATAGGATTTCTTTAAGTAAGGTCAAAAATTGTCAAAAGAAAGGTAAGATCACATCTTGAAGAGCAAGTTTCTAATGCTTAGAGCTAGAAGACTGCCTGCCATTAGTGGCCAGAAGATGCAGGGCTCTCCATAGTCCACAAAGCCACAGAAAGCAAGCATGGGTTACACCATGGCATTCAAACTGAATGTAAAAGAGGGTAAAACTTCAACAGACATAATCCCATTGTCTGAGATTCTGAAGTAAATCCAGCAACTCTTTGGATACCAGGAGTGAGTTTTGCCTGATGCTCTTAATAGTTGCAGCAGAACACAAACATCTGGGTCCAATTCCCCACTGATCCAAGCCCTTAGTTACCACAACTGTAAAATACCTATTTCACAACAAAGTTAGCATGAAATGTCTTTTTGTGCTGACAAACACCATTACAATGAAGTATCACCTAGACTCAAGTCTAGCCAATTCCCTTTGTTTCCAGTTTTCACACACACCAAAGACTTATCCTCACTTAAGCAAAACAAGTCAGTAATGTGACAATGGAAGATAAATGCTTGAACACCAGAGAAAAAAGAGTTAGGATATGATTGCAAATACAACGATAGGTCTGTTCCAGAGTGGGAATAATTAGTCCTTTAATTAAACTTATCTTGCTGCTAGACAAGAGCAATGCTCAGCAACACCTGGCCTGGAATGTTCCCATCTCTGCAGGCAGCAGATGGAGCACACGGACATGATCCACCTCCCTCCTACCAGGTCCATGGTTGCCTGTGCCAGTAATTAAGGTCTGGGACAATGTCTGAATTATTATGAACATTGCCAGACATTTTCTTATCTGATTCACCCTCAGTAGGTAAAGATGGACTTTTCTTTTTGCTGATTTTCCTATTGTCCTTCACCTCTTTCTGCTATTCTGACTTATGCTCATCTCATCTCATTCCTGCCCAGGGCAACACTGAAATAAACTCAGATTTTGCAGCAACTTGTATGCAAATATTTCTCAGGGACTTCAACAGGGCTCTGCTGAAACAGATTCACCCAGGTGACAGCCAGTACAGTCATGTGTACAGGAGTGCCAGCCTCCAAGTTAACTGCTTCTTTGACCCTTTTTTGGTGCCCTGATGGAGAATTAATTTAGGTGTCAAGCATTTGGGATCCTTTTCACATCCCTTCTGAAATCATTACAACATAATGACAGAACAGAGGCAGGTTAAAAGCCTGTAACCCTCCTCCAACAGCAGCCTGCTTGGGAAAAATAAGATGTAGGAACAAATCAAGTAGATTTTAGCAATGTGAAATATGCAACAATATATTCAGTACCTCATGATTATATTTTTTCCATTAATTATGCTATTTGAACCTAGGTAAATAGGTTTCTTTCCTTTGCATTTAAGAACATGAAATTTTATCTACTTCATCACCCACTCAATATCAAGAGATTTCCTAAATCTTTGTCCTGTGCAATACAATAGTTAATTTCAGGTTTTTTCCATCTTAACTATTTCACTGGGAGATGACAGGACTAACCACTTTAAAAACACCTTTCACAAACCTGACCAGAAACAGAAGGTCACATTTTAACTTAAAGCCCTCCCTCAATGGTCTTGATAAATCAAGAGGTGTTTGCCTTGTGTTCACTGTGCTGTAGAGCATACTGAATTGCAACAACATGTGAACTTTAACCTTTGATCACTCTAATTCTAGGCCATGACTTACCTTAAACCAGGTAAAACCAATCCACTTTCCTCCCCTTAGAACCTGCAACTTGGAAAGGCTTCCTAGTTTGCTTGCAGATAATTATCCATCCATGAATTATCCATCCATGAATTATCCATCCATGAATTATCCATCCAGTGGTTTCAGCTTTGATAGGTGATGTTCTTTATCTGAACCATTTAATCAAGAACACAATCAGTAGCCACATAAAAGAAAGATACATCCAATACTCATGGTATAATAATTTGCCTTATCCCATGTGTCCACAGTGGGGCTCAGCAAGAAGGAGACAATTTTAAATGACCCAAGGAAAGCAGTATCTGTGATTTCTATAGCACCATCAGCACACAGGGGACTCTTAAAATCTTGAAAAGCCAGAATCTACTGTCCTTAAAATTTAGATTGTAAAGCAAATGAAAAAAAATAAAAATCTATAAGAATAGAGAAGCTGAGAAAGATGAGGCTTATGTTAAGGCATTAGAGTTGGTTGAATAATAATAAAACTAGACTCATTAATATGTTCGCAAATAAGCATGCCAGACTTCTGGGGTGACATTAATCATGGCTTGCAATTATTCACTTGAAAAATCAGCATGAGAAAATGAAGCATGATGTTTCATCCATTTTAGTACACATTCTTTGTGTGAGAATTCATACTAGAATTTAGTGCTTATTATTCTCTTGTTAGGAAAGGTTCTCTCATCCCCATGGAACAACACAGATTTGGAATCCATTAACACTAACCAAAAGAGAAAAAATATTTTCTAAGGTGTGCTGGTCCAATTCCCAGGAAAAAACAACTGACAGAAAAATACTTACCAAAAAATATGTGTATTCTAATAAATTAGAATATTTTTTGCTAAACAGAAGGATGAGTTTGTAACTGATTCTTTACAAGGAGCATTTGACTCAGACTAATTTATGTTTTTCAGCTGTGAGAGTATCACTGAACATAAGCAAGAATATTGTGGCCACTGAGGTTAGTTTTGTCTGCCCATTTGTTACAACATCCCACCGTGTTACATCCATTATTTAAAAGAAGAAATAAGCAGTTAAGGTAAAAATAGAGAAGGGATTTGTTGAGATTATCATATTTATTTTTCTGCAGAGGTAAGAAGTAAGACCTTATTGTACATTGCATCTAGACAAGAATCCCAGATGTAAGGGAGTGGAGAAGATACCGAAGCAAGAAGGCAGGTAGCTCATCTCTAAATTAAGCCCAGGTTTCTAACAGAGGACAAAAGCAGTAACACAGGAGGAATCTACAACAGATTAAGCAGGACTAGAACCTGGATCTCAGTGGATCTGTTTGGATGAGCAAAAGAGACATACAGCTTGTGTCTCTGCACAGAAATGCTGAGATATGTGGGGTTTGGGGTCTTTTTGTTTTGTTTCAAACAAAGGATGAGGATGCCCAAAAAACCCTATGGATCAGAGGGGTGGATTTCGGTGTTTTTCTCCTTTGCAGCTCAGCTCCTTTCCAGTTCACACTGGGCAAACAGGTTCATAGGTAGCCTTGAAGACAGCTGATGCACACCAACTGGGCAGCTGGAGGGATGACAGGTCTCACTGTCACCTGCAAAGTGGAATCACAGTTGATCCTTGCTAAAATCTGACTTGAGATGTACGTTAGATTCAGTTATAATTTTAAGCAGTCACCATAACAGAATCCTTTTAAAGGTGTGTGTCCAGAGGAACATAAACAGATAAAGTGAAAACCTGAGTCCCTCACACTGATGTGGAGGTGGCACTGGAACATCCCCCACTCTGTTGCAGGAGGCTGGAACTATTTGTAGCATCCCATCTCCTTCACTGGTGTTGATTGCTATACTAAATTGAATTTACTGATTTGTTACTGGGGTAGAAAAAGTGCATTTTAGATAACATTTGTGCACAAGCACCTGATAATATTCACACCCCAAAGCCCATGAGCCCCAACATTTTTAATTCTACAACCTTGGCATCTGCAAATGCAGTGTAGTTGGGATCAGCAGTTATTTTTTAAAAGTGAAGTATATTTTTTTAAAGAGTTAGCCAAAGGCAACTTTATTCACAGATAGGAGGGAAAACTACAAATCTAAATATTTCTTCCCGATATTTTTGACAGTTTCCTTGAACCATGACTCCTGGCAGCAGTGCATGACTTTCCTACTGACCAGTGTTCCTCAGGACACAAAGCAAGAGCTAAATCTGTGTTCTACAAGTAGTATGCCCAAATACCAGTCGTGGTTCTGGAAAGTCAAGGGGAAAAAACTAAGACTGATCACTAAACAATAAGTGGACCAAGAGGTACAGGTGAGAAGTTGGTTCTGTCTGACAAGAGGACACAGTTCCTACAAAAGGCTTTGCCAGAACAACATCATTACTGTTACATGGCAGGACCCTACACTCTCTCAAGAAGACATTGTGCAGGTAAAGGGAACATCTCAAATGCATGAGCAGAGCTGCTCAGAAAGCAGCAAAGGGCCATCAGCAGAAGAAAAGATGCCCCCGGTTGTAGAGAAGTTACAACAGATCCATTCCCAGTCTCCTCACAGTGCTTTACAAGAGCAACCATGCAAAAACCACAACAGAAAAGGAGAAAAAGCATATGGAACCAAACACAGAGCTGGTGTGAATATAAGCAGAATGGCTTTGATTCAGCAAAAGGTCACTTGTTAGCATCAACAATGGGTTTGCCTCTCTCCCCACAGGTGAAATGGGGCATTGTTCCCTCTCCATGCCATGTCTTGCTACCTGGACTTCAGCTGCAAGGGCTCTTTGTTTCTTGTAGCCTTCAACAGGACCCAGCAGCCCAAAGAGAAGTTCTGCCCATAGCATCCACAATCTGGGCACAATTAGAAACACAAATTGACCATTTAGTCCTTTATTAATCTACTCCAATTTTTTGTGTTGTGAAAACACCTAATTCCTCTGCTTTGGCTACTGGCCCCTAATATAACAAGTTACATGGGACTTGTCTCATCAAAATATCATCATGTCTAAATAGAGGATGTGTCTGAACCACAGTGAAAATGAGTAATGATCACAATTATGGGCCGTATAACAGTCCAATAAAATCTAATTAAAATGATCCACATCCCATCTGCCAACAGCACATAAGCAACACCAGCCTTGGGAGGGTGGGCAAGGGAAGAGAGTAAATAATACTGTCTTAATTTTTAAAATATCAAATATTTCACCATGAAAAAGCTATTTATATTTTATAACTAGCTCCAAACTGCATTGTCAATGAACTTCTGTCATGATTGCTCCTAACCCTTAACTTAGGAGAAGTTTTGGGGGCTGCTGCCTAGGAGAAAATCCCTGGAAGAAGTTCCCTCAAAGTAAACATTTCAGAAGTCTGTGCAATTTGGGTCCCTAAGCCTATTTTCAAGCTGATTTAAGAACTGAGTATCCTGGGTTCCACTGACTTTTAATGTTGTAAGCATATCCATAAAAAAAACAACAACCCACCACCAAAAACCAACAATATTTTTGGTCATTGCTCTGTTGGGTCTTCCTTTCTCAGGACAGCAGCCAAATAAAAATATCATCATGTGGTCTTACTTTCCATACTTAATGTATTTCCAAACTTGGGCACTTCTTGAGCTTTCTACAACCAGCAATAAATACACAAATACAGTGCAAGTTACTTCCTATCACCTCTTCTGTGACCCTTTCTCATTTTTGAGACAGTGAAACAAATAATTTGCTTTCTGATAACACTGAATATGACATTATCAAGAAATCATCAAGAACCAAAATAGTGCCACCCCATTCTGTCTGGAAACAGAGAACATTTGGAATAATACCATGTTCCCCTCATCTCATTGACCATTGATGGGAACCAAAAAAAATCAAAGGACAAGATACAAAAGATTAGGAAAAAAGTTGCTGAAGTCTGGTTTGAAGGAAGAGAAAAGAAACACTTGGTGATGGAAACTCATCACCTGAAGGTGCCATGAAGTGCACTTAAAAGCCATGCCTGGAAAGAAACTAAGTTGAGAGTAAAGAGAGAACAGGTTGAAGAGCACCTCAATATGCTTGAGGTGGTTTTAGAGATGTTAGAGATTGCAGTCAAAGCAACAGTCAGGGTCTCAATAATTTCCTATATTTAAAGGAAGTGAAGTAAAGCTAGAGACAGCCCATCCTAACCTCCAGGCAGCCAAAGCTCATGCTGAGCTTCAGCAGTTTATCTGGCTGTACATGAGCTTTGTTGCAAGAAATCAACCATGATTGCAGAGGGAGAGTTCAACTTTGGATCCAACTTGGATGTGATCCTCTCCAGTCTAGAAGCTGTGAGACCATTTCTCATAGTTCAGTGGGAACTCAGCCTTCACCCCATCTCTGGTGCTTTCATGGGGAAGGAGAAGTGCTCCTCATTACTCATAAAAATCTCCCTGCCTTGCTCCCTCAGCCTGTTAGCACCTAACTCTTGAACTGCACCCGTGAAACACTTCCTGACTCTGCACCTCCCAGGCTGCATCTCTCTGGAGGAGCACACATGCCTTCCCCATCCTCTGGTTTTTCTTCACATCAACAAAAAGTGTGCTCTAGCTGCCAGGTCCAAACATTTGATTTTTAATTGAAGTTAAGAAAGTTACTTCTTGAAATATTACTTAGTGATCAATTTTTATATACACATTTGTGAACATTTCTATGCCAAGGTACTGAAGCCATCCAAAAGTTTCAGTTTCTGGAACAGGAAGAGACCCACAGTGAATTTTATTCTAGCAGAGCACACCTGGGATGGTGCATCTTTTTGCATTTTTTGTGATTAGTCTCCATCCATTTGCAAAATAACTGTATTTTTATTGTTAGGCCAAATTGGAGCAGTGCAGTTTTACCATTAAAGCTTCACAACTTTGTGGTTGCTCACTCTAACCTTTGACTGAGGAAGAAATTCAGGAGTGCAGGCACAGAACAACAGTCTCCAGCATAAGTGTTATGATAAAATGAAAGAGGGAAAATACATATTATACACATCACCTCTGGGAAACAGTAATCACAAAAGTTATTAAGCATTCTGTCAAAGGCTCAGCAGACTCCTTTTCTCTCCTGCCCAGTTTTGTTAACAATAAAGGCAGGTTGCTAATATTTGTCACTTTCAAATTCATAATTTGCTACTCAAAAGGCAGCAAAAGTACATTATATTTTCATAAAAGACTATGAAGTTGTCCAATTTCCCAGAGCTGCAGGAGGACTGTGCTATGGCACAGACCCATTCATGCATTATGGATATGGTGATTTTACAATTCAAAGCAACAGTTCTCACCTTTCCCATTGCCTGGCATTGCTGGATGATGCTGGAGGAGATGCAGCAGCTTTGGAGGCTGACAAACACACACCCTCCATGTGGGCAAAGGCACCGCTGAGGGTTTGGTTGAGGCACCCCAAAAGCTGTCAGTGTATTTAGGGCAGGGACTTGGCCTTCTTGTCCAAGAGTCACTTGTAATGTTTCAGTGGTCTAAAAAAATATGTTGGAAATGTAAGATCTGGGTTTTCAGTGCTAATTCTGAGTGAGTAACCTACAAGAGAAACAGGTAGATTTGATTTTAGAAATCCACTTTGTATAAATATCCAGTGAGAACGTGCAGGACTTTGACTTCCAAGGCCACAGCATCTTAGCTTCAAAGCCAGTTGTTCCACCAGTTACCATACCTTACAGATTAACATCACATCTTTGTGATCATTATAACAGGCTCTAATGAGGTTTGGGTAAGCATATTCCTACTGGCTTGCTCTTGTGGATTCTCTGGAGTCTAATAAGGCATTGTACTCATTAATACAGTTTTAGTCTGTAACTAGAATCCTTTAACACTGGCCACCCTATTTTAAAGAAATATGTAGAAACTTAATCTCTTTCAGACCTACACACAGTATATGCATAAAACAAGCTAAAAAGAATTGCCAGTTTGTCTGTCTGTAATCAAGCTTCAGCCTTTTCCAGTTCTCAAAATGAAATCTTGCCTCTGCACATTCTCTGAAGCCAGCTTTGCCTGACACACTAGAGCAGAGAACAGCAGTCATTATTTCCAAGTTTAATATAGACACAGAGCACAGTTTCTTACTATGCAGTTAACTCCTATTGGCTTGAGAAAGGTTTACTTAAATTCTTCTAGGGAAATTAGAGCCCATCGGCACGGAGCTTGCGTAGCCATACTCATGCCAAGAGACATGCCAAGCCTCATCACATCCAGCAAAAGAACTCCCATTTGAAAATTAAAGACAGGTTCCAAAAGCTCGCTCAGATTTTGCTACATAGTTAATTTTGCAAGATTTGAAATTTTACTCTATATATACTGCTTTTTCCAATACCTTGAAAATGCCCATTGACAACATTTTTTGATGCTCTTTTTCACTTTAAATTGAATCTTATTCCCTGTTCTCTTCCCTGCAGCAAAATCTTCACATTATCTCCAAAACTGTACTTCATACACTGGAGAAACATAAAATAATTCCAGATCTTCAGCCTGCTCAATGGGGCTATTTCATTATGACCAAGTTGACTGTCAATGGGTCCAATTCTAGGCAATAACAATAAGCAAATATTATCTGTATGGAGTTGGCTACATGCCACGTGTGCATAAAGGGAAGGGAAGAGGAAGGGATTATATTTGCAAAACAAGAATCTGCATTTCCAAGGGAGGATGAGGATCTCCACATTGCCCTATAAAGAGGGCAGTGCATGATGTAGCCTTCTACAGCCAGAACTTGGGGGGAGCTACTCATGCCTGAAAAAGACTGGAAAGACTGAGCAGGCAAGGGAGAAGGGAGGTTTATTAAATCAAATGTGATTCAATACTAACAGAGCTCCCTGCTATAGATCCTGAATCCAATATCCTACATGAGACAGATAATAATATAGTCAGTGGGAGGTCCTTCCAAAGGGGGAAAAAAACCACAGCTATATTTTTATTTTCTTCTTTTTTTTTTTTTAAATCCCTTTCTATCTCGAATCTCTGCAGAAGGGAGGGGAAGTTTGTCTCATTTCTACTTTTTCCCTGCTTAGAAAAATGAAAACCTATTTCATTACATACACATACAAGAGAGCAAAGCCAGAAATTCACAAGAAAGTGGCATTCAATCAGGAATTTGAGAATTAGGCTAGGAAGAGTAGGAGACAAAGTGTTCTGAGTTGTGGAGGCTTCTGAATTAATTTGCTGAAACTCAGCGTTCAAGAAAAAAGGGCCAACTTCCCAGCTTCTGTAAATGAAACCAAAATAACTGAAGTTAAATTAATTCAACTGATTTACCCCTGAATCCCCTGGCTTCCTTCTGACCCGTTCACAGCAAACATTACTGAGCACATCCACTCTGAGCACGTACCTTTATATAGGAATAATAAATTCCCATTTTGTAAGAATCCTGGTAGCAGAGAGCAAATACTCCTCAGTTCCTAACGAGCAGGAGATTTTTAATAGACATTAAACCAGAGACTCTCCTGCCCAGTCCCACAGGTACAGCTTCCATACCAGCTCCTGGTGCATAAAATGAAGGGAAAGTCAGATTTTATGGCTCTGATCACCAGTGTGAGCTCAGCAACAGAAAGACTCAATCACCTTGCAGAGCAGATCCAGTAGTACAGTAAATATGAACACATGGTATAAATTACACAGCTATTTCCTCGATTTACCCAAGCATGCTCACATTAGGAATTGATACAAGAGCAAAGCAGAGGCATTTAAGTCCTGAAGCTCCTGATCCCAGATGCAAGAAGTCTGTAACAGACACACAACAGCTCACAGAAGCTTGCAGAAATCCTCTGAGCACCACAAGTCCAGTAAACAAGTGTATTTAGCAGGTCATCAGGTAAATCAACCAAAATGCAAGTTATTCTGTGAGTATCTGCATGCAGGATGGGGCCCATTGAACTCTGAATAAAAATGACTGTTTCAGAGACATTCCACAGATGTATTCCAGTAAGATTTCTGTAAACTATATTAAATGTTTTCCCCTACCCTTCAAACAAGGGGTAAATACTTAGAAAATACTTGTAGGCTTAGATTTTAGCTTTAGACTTCAGACAGATAGGAGCTCTCTGGGCAGCATAAGCATGAGGAGCCCTTAAATCTTTTAAAAGAGAAAAAAAAACATGCCAGAAGTGCCAGGTTACTTTTGCTGACTTGAATGGAGAAGCTGAGGCTTTTCAACCTGCCCCTCTTCATCTTTTCCCCAGCCTTACAGAGATCCTGACCTTGCAGTTGGCTCCAGATCCCACCCACCCCCCCACTAAATTATCCAACTTGTGGTTTAAAACTACTGATGAAATGGTAGAATTCCTGAAATGACCTGAGGAGGAATGACCAGCCTGGCTCTCACTGTGAGACCACAGCTGGGGTGATCATGTCACTCCTTCTTGTGAGCTGATCACAATAATCATTTGACTTATTTAATGAGTTATTTCTCTGTATGGCCGTCTCTGTAAATTAACTAAAACAATGATTTAATGAGTAATTTGCAGGATGTGTGAATACATAAGCATATATTAAGAGTTAAATCTCACAACACAGCAGAGAAATTACTCATTTTTAAAAACCCTTGAAGATAAACTATATAATTGTCAAGAAGACTGTCCATATTAAATGACCTCTAGCCAGATGTGATCTGAGACCCCTCACATTGAGGGCTTATTTTTACTATACCATACTCAATGTTCCTACTGATGTTGCCTGTTTATATTTTGTGTTCCCAAGAAGCTGTATTAGAATGGATATTGTGGTAGGCTATATAAGCACAAACAAGCCTGTCCAATGTCACATCAACAGTAATAGGAGTTTTAATGCTGGCTGCTGTTTTATGGGCATTTTCAGACACAGTTGTGTATAGAGCATAAATATTTATACATGACATGTGTGTGAACACATGTAAGTACACAGGACCAGCCAGGCCGTTAATCAGCCAGTTTGAAAACTTCATTGCTTTCAGATGAAAAAGAAAATTATATTAACATATCAATTGCATATACATGCTGAGAGACTGATTACCCTTTACATCTTCAGGATATCCAAGCACCCAGCCAGGCCCAGCTACATTAACACCCTGTCTGAAATATTCTGTCTCCATGTCTCTCATTTCTCCTTACTCTTTCTTCAGACTTTCTTCTCTCTTATCTGCCTTCCCTCTTTACCCTTTTCCATCCATCTCATTTCTCTTTCCATTTCCCTTGTTCATCCATCTTTCTCCCCTCCCTTTTGTCGTTCATCACTCCCTTGTCCTTTTTTTCCTCTCTCCCCTCTTTTTTCCCCCCCTTCTTCCCCTCCTGTTCTCCTTCTCCCACCCCTGTTCCTCGCTGCCTGTTTTACTTGAAGTTTCCACCTTGTGGGTGCGTACTGCTGACTTCACATTTGCTGTGGTGTGAACTTCACATCTGTGAATGGATGACAAGAAAGATTAATAACCCCCCGTTCCCCTTCTCCTTGACTGTGGGCATATCTAATGAATAAATATATAAATAAATAACAGAGCTTAAAAATCACCTAAATACAGACTCAGAGCCTGGGAGAAAATAATATTTTGCTGAATCTAGTCTTTAAAAAAAAAAAAAATCAAAACAGCAACAAAAAACCCCACAACCTCTAATGATCTCTAGTTTACATAGTCGGCATTTTTTTTTTCCTAAATACTTTATGGGAAAAAAGAAAAGTAAGAGGTAAAGGAATGAGTCCTTCCTCCTAAGCCAATTAAAGGGAGAATGATTTAAAAGCAATAATACAGAAGATCCAAAAAACATGGGAGAGAAATTTAGATGCCCCACAAAAAGCAGAGCTGTCAGACAGTGCCACCAGCTCGAGATGCCTGTCAGTGACAGCTCACAGCCGGCCGTGCAGGGATTGCACTGCAGAGCCACAGCACTAAGGAAGGTGTTTCAGGCTAATTCCAGCCTGTCCATGCAAGTGGAAAGCTCTGTCTCTGGCTCCAGACCTGACTACACCACCCACAGCAACTTACAGAAGTAGATGTTTCCCATCACAGTTTAGGTTTGACTACTTTTTGGCTAATGGTAAGTTGATTATTTGACTTAATTGAGTCTTAAGTGAAAGCAGAGACCAATAGAGCAAGGAGCTCTACATACAATGTATCGTCAGCATCTTTGGAGAAGAAGGAAAGCTTTGCACTTAACTCATTGTCACTTCAATCCCTCACCTTGCTCTCAATCTAAATAACATCTTAATGAGATCATTTATTTTTGAGGGAAGAGGAGACCCATCAATGGATAGCTATAGGAGGAGACATTTCACCCAGTGAACAGCAGCCTGCCTCACCTGTAGCTGTAGGTCAGATCTGATGGAGGTCATAACAGCAACAGTCTTGGCATCTCAAGTCATTATCCCCAGGGAATCACGTGTAAACACCACTACAAATACTACAGTTTGATCCAAAGGCATTCAGCAAAAATTGATGCACAAAAACAGGGGGAAGGGGAGGAGAAATAATTAATTCAGAAACTCAGCTCTGTTTTCTGCTCTTGGGTGAAGTTGTCACCAGCTTTGCTGAATGCTTTGCACGAGCCTAAAGAGAAGAGTAATCCCCCACTCACTCACATGCCTTACTGCATTTTTGTTAAATGCTGGGCAATCTGTCCAAGAGAAAACATCAGGTGTCTTCCATCCCCAGCACAGGCTGGGGAATGAGCATCCCTTGACCATAGTTTCTCCAGAGTATTTTTTTCAGAGCTGTAAGGGAGGGAGAGCAGGGATAGGAATCATTCTCTATATGTGACCTCAAGAAACAAAAAGCCACAGGACAAAAATCCTAACATAGTTCATTTAACCTCTGCTACTTTTCCAGTCCTGGCCACCTTCCCTGCTTTAGAGGAGGAATATCTCCTTCTACTTTTCCATCCAGCTGGGACAGAGATCTCTAAATCACCCAGCTAAGCTGCCCTCCACTACCACCCCTGGAAGTGAGAGCAGCTGAACGTGGAACTGTGTGGACCCAAAGACAAGGTGACAGTAGGGAGAGCTGATTCCTGATGTCCACTTGTCCCCAAATGCCTGTTTGCTCTGCTGGGGTCTGAGGACAGGACCACAACACAGACATTCTGCATTCCCAGAGCATTTCTTCCTGACCCAGAGAGTGATAAATCTTGCAAACCAGGACTAAGACGACCCTTTATTAGATGCCACATCATCTGCCCCCATCACCTCCCCTCTCCTCACTGCTCCATCTCCCAGCCCCAGGCAGCAGAAGGCTTCACGAGGCAGCTGCACTTGTTCACAGAGCGTTTCCTTCTGCTGCTCTCACTTTAACTGCAGTGATGCTGCTCGCTCCTCAGCCTGAGCAGGGGAAAAAGAAAGCAGCAGGATACACTCGCTCACTCCTCTGCTGCCCTTCCGAACCTCCAATTCCCCCCATCCCTCCAGTGCTGCAGATCAGCCTGGAGGAGATTTCTACCCTGCAGGAGCCAAATTAAATGTCTTCTGCAGCCAGCAAATCCCCGTTTCTCCCATCTTTATTTAAAACACCTGAAACTAAACCTGGCAGCGACGTCCTGGTCTCAACCACCTCCTTTGGGGACACCTGTGCAGCAAATAAGGTCACCCTGTGCATCTCACTGGGGTATTGCAGTAAGAGAAAAACCTTTTAAATCTTCTTTGGCAAATACTTTCTGAACAGAAACCAGCAAGGTAACAAGTATCAGCTACTCCAAATTGGTTTATTAGGTTAAGTAGGTCTGCAGCTGTGTGCAACATCTGGCCTTGAAAAACCAAACCAAACTGGCACAAAGCATCCCTGGTAACTCTGATGCACGAGGGGAATTTTACTCGTGCAAATTTACCAGATAAAGCCCAAAAATCATGGGGAAAACCCTTAGAAAAAAGAGAGGTATCCTGTCATCTGTTCATAAATATGTACGTCACACACACGTGTATTTTTTAAATGCTAGTTTTAAAATTACTGTTATTAATGAAGAAAAATATTGTGCCTAATCCTGCAGTTTTTATTTAGCAAAACAGCTGCTCTCATACACTGCAGGATCAGGCCCAGTGCAGCCAATTTTACAATTCTTTTCTTGCATTCCAATTTTAAAATAAAGCAATTTTTCTCCCTGGAAATTTTGCAATATCCATGAATAATAAACTGCTTTAAAATGACAGTGACCTTCAGGTTTTAAATTCGAAAAGAATTCTAGATGGAAGAAATAAATGCAGTGTAAATAACCACTGGGTAATTAAATTTATTTTTAAATAGCATCAAAGTTCAGAAGAAAGAGAATAACAAAGAGCATCTCATAGAGACGTGCACAAAGGCTGTGTCTGTATAATTAGTTATCTAGCAGTAACCAAAGTCTTCTTTATATGGATTGATTATTTTTGAGATTGCATCCTGCAAATCTGAACTAGAAATGCTTTTTGTGCAGTGTTCAAACATGAAGATGCCTTTGGTAACACTACAGCCCGAGGATCCCAAATAGATATTTAATTTAGATTGAACAGGGCACTTATACCATGGTAAATAAACCAGTTTATTAATGAAAGTCTTTTCATTGATGTTTTAAGGCTGTCATATTTATGGAATTGCTGTTAATCTAAAATAAATGTGTTTAATAATCAATTGATATTTGTTTATAATGCAATAATTGTCTTATTAAATCAGAATTAAATGCCTATTAGGAAATGTTAACTTAAAGCTTTACTAAGACTTCTGAATGAGAATATAATTAATAATTCTCTTACTTCTTGAAAAGGAGTAACAAATTAATTGTCTAAATGTTGCAATGTATGCTGTGAAATAAGAACTTTGATTTATTAAGCACAAAGAAGAGATAACTCTGCCTAAGAGCAGATTAAAAATTCTACATTATAATTTTTACATTTAGTAGGATTTCTTTTACTGGGTTTTAATAATTCTGAAGTATTTTTTAAAATCATATTGTTTGGTGACTGATAGAAAAAAAAAAAAAGGAGAGGAGGGATGTCTTAATTTCCCTGTGTCCTTACAGCTACTCGCAAAATAGCTGCTCTTGGTTCTACAGATTTTCCACTCCAAAAGCAGCTCTGTACTATTGAAAATTACAAAGTTCTTTTTCTTTTTGATTCCTTTTAAACACATGTTTTCTTTTAAAAGATGGGGGGGAGAACCCCAAATATTACAGTTAACTCATGGGCTTTAATTGCAAAGATGTCCCTTCCCATCAGCACAGCACTTGATCAAAATGCCAGAAATAAATCTATGAAGACATCCATCAGCTTCATGTCTGCACTGTCATTTTTTTAAAGAGGTTGCAAAGTGTCTGTTTTTCCCATCCTAAGGGCTGGGCTGAGCTGTGTCGGGGTTTCTGCCACTTTTCAAGGACTGAGGAATTAGTTGTTTTGGCCATGTGAGCCTTGCACCCACCGGGAAACATCAGCAGATGCAGGAGAACCACGAGCTCCAGCTGCCTGTGACCACCAGCAGCAGCTGGAGAACATCACGCCAGGGAATGGGGTCCTGAGGCACCACAGGGACTGAGGAGAGAGAGAAAGGGGCTCTAATCCAGGGGAAACAGCCAAAAAAATGATGCTTGTGGGTCAGAAGTGAAGCTATTTAGGAGAATAGCTGGGCACCACTGGAGATGCTCTGGGCAATTCAGGAGTTAGTTGCCCCTGCTTCACTCAGTGCTTTTGGCCACATCAATATTGCTTAGAAATAAGTTGCAGTAAGGAGAGTGTCAGAGCAGTTCAGTTCTATTTAAGGAGTAAAGATGTTTTATAAAGGAGCTGAAGTGTTTGAACAAAATGACACCTCTTCTTCTTTTGGTCACCACTCAGGATGCTACAGCCTTGTCCACTCGGGACAATTATCTCTATTAACGACCTAAAGCACACATAGATCTTCAAATTGTTCTTAAACATTTTTAAGATAAAAGGAAAAAAAAAAGGAATGTGGTGTTTTTCCAAGTCCTCTCAGACAGCTACTGGAGTGATTAAAAGAAATAATACCCACAATTTAGTGGCCAGTAAAAAAAATAAAGAAAATAAATCCACTGTTTCCTTGAGTTAGCAAGCGGAACTCACCCCAGCAGAGCTCACCCTCTTTCTTCTTGCTATTTGTGACAACTTTTAGCACAGGAGTTTCCTGGCACAAATATTTATAGGAACTATCAGTTCAGGGAATTTGGTTTTAAAACACAAAAAATCCAGGTTGCATCTGTCTTGTCAAGGCAGCAAAGCAGCGTCGGGCGATCCAGCCCTCGGCCAGACGGGAAGAACGGGTCCAAAAGTCACAGAAAAAGGGTTGGTTATGATGAATCCAGCACGTAAGGGATAGAGGAACACATACAAAAACCAGACTGCTCCTACAGTTTGCAAATAGAAAGGGAATGAATTCTCTTAATGAATTATTCGGGATGCCATCAGCTTCACCTTGGGCCAAATTTCTCTTTCACGTGAGCAAACGCAGCTCCTCGTAAAGTTCACGGCACTTTTAACGGGAGGTCACGGCGGGGCTCGCCGGCACGTGCTCAAAGGGTTCCACTGGAGACTAATTTCCTTGGGAGCCTCTGTCAAATGGCTCAGATTTCTAATAAAAATGTTAACTTCCATAAAGGAAGAATGTACATTTAGAGTAGCTGATATTGCACACCCCAGCCCAGAAGTGTTTCATAAACCTGTTATAAAATGTTTGCTTGTGTCGGTTAAGTAATTAACAATATTCCAGCAGACCATCACCTACTATAATCTCATTTTCCTCACTGCATGTGAGCTGGTGTGTATAAATACATAAAAATAATTAACTTTCTTGTCACTCGAAGCTGCGTGTGTGCACAGCTATCGCAACCAAACTCCAGCGAGTCAAAAGAATCACCCCATCTACGCAATACAACCATAATTAAACACTCAAGCCCTGTCATAACAGCACTCAGAGCTGAAAAGATCTGACATCCTTAGCACCAGTTCACTTGGAAAAAAAAAGCATGTTGCAGAAGAAAGCTCACCCCTTTGAAGAGAAAAAGAGAGAGAAAGAAGGACGGAGAGAAAAAGGAGAGAAAGAAAGAAAGAAGGAAGGAAGGAAAACTATTATTTTGCACAACAGAATATTGAATTCTTTGATTTCTTTATAATTTCTATATAATTTAGGATCTAAAATGCTTTCATTTTCATAGAAAATCCACTTGTAATTCACTACACTAGTTTGAATTTTCCCAGCTAGGTGTTCATTGATTACAAGGAAAGAAGAAGAATTCAAAACATCATTTATTCCCTTTACACACACAGGAAGGTCAGTGCTTAATATTTGCATACAGACCTGGGTAGGTTTGAGGGCTTCCTCAGCACAGTCAGGGTGTCGCTGAGAAGAATGATCTGATCTGGTCTAAGAACGTCTCTGGGGTGCCAGCCTCCCAGAAGATTGAAGAATATTACCCTGGTACAACTGTAAAAATAAAAAAGAAAAGTTCTGAGATTAAAAAGGAAAAGTAAATACTGTCGAATAGCAATGATAAATTGTATTTTACAATTATAACATCTATAACAGTTACTGTTTTTAAATTAATGGAGGAATTAAACTGAGTGAAAAATTAATAAAAAGCATAATTTCAAGGTCTCCAGACGGCTTTTTCCCCGGGAATCAAGCCCGGCTGCAGTGGAAAGCCCCAGAGCTCCATCTTGTGGCTTTTTTTGTTCTGAGGCAGGGAAAAGAATTAAAAATTAAAGTGATTTTGTTGTTAAATCACTTTAAAATGCAATTTCTTTTGCTGGCATCACACATAGAAGCAAGGCAGAGAGTAAAACCAGCCAACAAACTATTTTTTGCTCTATTTTGCTGTGCAATGTCATCTCCTTTTTTTGCTTAAGGAAAAATTCTCTGCTTTTTCCTAACCCACAGCCCATTGCAAATCCATTGCCAACAGTAGGACCTAAATTAAATAAATCTGTGGTCTGGAAGAGAAAGTTGCTGGGCTGGAGAAGGGCACAACAGAGAGCAGAGAGGCCACATAGCTCCCAGTTGAAACCAGTCTGCAGTTTTTGTGGCACAATTACTTCTTTCCCCACAAGTGCCTTCCTTAATCCCAAAAGAAAAAGGATATTTGGGCCAGGCCTCCTGCATCCCAGGCTCTGCAGTTATTTTCTACTTTTGTTATTTACCATTTTATGACCTTCACAGTAGGACACTGGAGAGTTTCTGAACCAAACGTTCTCATCTTGTACGGGAGCTGCGCCCACCATGGGGACGACCCCAGCTCTGCTTGCTCTTCTGCCTCCAACCTGCAACTTCTGCTGCTCATGAGAAGTTCCAGGGTGAATTTGTAGGTGCTATGGGGTAAAAGGGAGAGATGATAAAAGATAAATAAAAATTAAGAAGACACAACTCGCTTATCTGATGGAGAAAAGCTTCTAGCTCTCATAAAATGGGGCTCCTTCCATATTGCGACACACAGCTTTGCTGCGTTTGGAGAGGCAAGGCTCTGCTTAGACTTTTCTCAGGCACAGATAAAGCAGACAAGTCTGCTCCTGTAGACTTTTGTAACATGATTTTATTTTTTTTTTAATCCTGAATCATTAACAGATAAATCCCAACTTAATCACTGTTTCCCCACTCTGGAATCCTCCTTAGGAGTCTATTGCTCCATTTCCCACAAGAAACCATGCTCAAAATTCCGATCTCCACTGTTCAGTCCAATCAAGGAGCATCACTGAAGATATCTTTTTGGGAGGCTCATAAATATTTGAGCCTCATTAATTTAAAATCAAGCTGGAAAAAAAAAAATAAGTGAGTTCTTGTAGAAACATCCCCACCACATGACAAAACAGGCAGCCCCAGACCTGGGATGCACTGTGCACCTTGCTGAAATACTTGCTGTGGAGAAGCAAATGGCTCTACAAATCTGCAAGGAGGTAAAGTGTCTGTTGCCTTCAGGTGACTCATTTGAAACTGGCCTGATGGCCACCAGGCTCACTGTCATCAGGCAAGCTGTACAAAACCAGCCCTGCTCCAGCCACGGCTAATTCACACTCTGGGACACAGCTGTGGCAGGCGTGGATGTAGCCCAGGTAATTTGAATCCAGCTAAAGGAGGGACTGATTGCAGCTAAAAGAAGGAAGAAAGGGTGGTAATGAACTGCAAGCAGTCACCCAGCAGTGAAACCTCTCCCCTAATGCTTTATTACCTGCACAAGTTACACCAAAACCAAGAAGGAGACCCTCAGAGTTAGTCAGATCCTATACATGGGTCTGCTGGATAAGATCAAGGTGCTGGAGAGAAAGAAGCCATCCTGCAAGGTCTGGTGCTGAGCAGCACATATAGACACATAGATGTTCTCCTTTCTGTCAGGCACAGTGGGGGTTCATTCCCCACTCTCCTCCATTGCCAGCCCCGGGGAGCCCTCAGCACCACGGAGGGCTGAGCAGAAGCAGGCAGGAGTCTCTGCTGTCCTTGGGAAGGTGGGAGGTCAGCCTGGGAACAGCTGGCTCACCCACAGCTAAAAATAATCAGCCTCTTCCTATATGTGATAGGAATCTTAGGAAACACATTGTCAAGTTCAGGGAAGGGCTAATGACCGTTTCCCTAAATCCATTTGTCTTCTGGCACTAGGTCATGCAACCTTTACTCATCCTGGGACAGGACTTTGCTCCTCCAGGACTTCCACTGGCAATAATGTCACTCTTCTGGATTAAAAAGAAAATACTGTATGGAAAGCAGTAGGAAGGAGCAGAAGGATGGGGTGCAGCTCCAGAGGTATTAGAGGACCTCTGCAGAATAGTCAAGGCCACATTGCCAGCAACTTGAAGTCCACAATTAAGGAGAATGAAAGCAAAGCCGAGAGAAGTGAGACTGTAGATAGATCTAAGGGAAAAAGACAGTAGCACTCAGAGAGGGAGGTTTTTTAAGAGGAAATATTTCAGAGCTACAAGGCAAAGGAGCCAAGGGGTGAGCAGGCAGCCAGGTTGCACCAGGATGGTGTTTGCCAAGGCTTGGGAGGGAGAGAAAGCCCATGGAGGGGCTCAGAGTGAGAGTAGCAGGAGGAGGTGTTGCAGGTAGACGTGTCATGGGTGCCCTGGCAGGACAGGAGAGTATGAAAAGAAGAAAAAAATCATGTAAATTTGGGGTAAACGTGCAAATAGGATAACTAAACCATGCATATATTTGTATATCTCGTTCTCCAAGACTCACTTATACAATGGGCTGTATTTATATTTTAAAATACTTGCTGCCAATATAACTTGAGAGGATACAGGAGTTGACTGACATCTTATTTCTCTGTGTTTGCATTTTTTTGCCACACAGGGCATAATCTGGTTCTTAGGGAGTTAATGCACCTGCCATTCCAGTGCTGACAAGCAGTTTTTCAGGGAACATGGAATTTTTCTTATTTATTTATTTATCTAAGGAGCCCTGAAGATTGTACTCGGGAGACTTCTCGAGTACTGCCAATAACTAGCAGGTACCAACACATGTACGGTTTTGACTGCACTATGATTGATGGTGCTTATTTGTGGCTTGCTGCCTAAACCTCTCCTTTTGCTTTGCTCTGTGTCTGTCTCTCTCACTAGGGCTTTTTTTATGTGTGTGTAGGGTTTTTTTTAAATAATAAAGACACTTTAGCCATTTGGGTTGGGGGGAAGGAGGGGTGAGGTGGGGGAGAAATGATTTATCTGGTGCCTCTGGTGTCTTTGAGCTGCTCTATTCCATGGAGATTTTCAGAGCAGTGAGCGGTCAGTGGTGAGAAATTGAGACTTCTGGGCAGGGAGGACTTTGAGCTTTGGAGCTATGGACACAAAATGGCAAAACCCTGCAGGAGCACTGTTGGGGAGAAGCCATCTTCTGGATTTGGTCCTGCTTCCAGAGCCCACACCAAACTTCTTCCTTCTCCAGAGTCAAGAGATCCAGCCAATTCCCACAGGTAAAAAGATCAGTCATCATTTCTCTACTCATCCTTCCCTGTCTTCACCTACCTGAAGCAGAGATTCTGAGGATGAGAAGTCCATAGAGGAGACACAAGGCTCTAGAAAACAGCAGAAACCTGTAAAATCCACCAGTACAACATTCACGTGCCCATCCACCCTTTACAAACCTCCACACCACAACTGAACTGCTCTTAGCAGGCTTACAGTGAACCCAGACAGACCTCTGAGCTGGATGCTATTTCTCCTTCAATTCCATAGATGACTAATTGCTTTTATCACTTTTCTGAAGCCCCTCTACACCTGCACAGCACATTGGGGAGAGGCAGAGGAGTGTTTTCCATTTCCCTCGCACACAGGTTAACCTGCTATTTTTCTTTCAAAGGAAGAAAATTGATCTGATGAAAGCTTAAGCATGAAGTGCCTGGCAACAAGACAGAAATAGCAATAGGTCTACCAGGAGATCATTTTGTCTTTGCATAGCTGAATCCAGCCAGAAGTCACTGCTTTGCTCTGTGCAGCCATATGGGAGCTATTCACACCGGCACGGTCGAAGCACGGCACGTGGCACAGCCTCTGCACCAAACGAGATGAGCCACAAATGAAGACCCAAAGCCTCCAGCTTTGAGAAGTTCAAAGCCCTTGACACCTCATCCACAAGGCGAGCCTGCAAGGAAATCAAAAGCCAAATGAATTTCAACCAGATACAGGGACGCCTATTTCCGACACTTTGGACAAAGAGATCTCCGTGTGAACGCTCACATGTGGCACACATCAGGTACCCATGAGGTACACACACATCAGGTACATGAGGTACACACACATCAGGTACAGGAGGTACACACACATCAGGTACAGGAGGTACACACACACCAGGTACACAGGAGGTACACACACATCAGGTACAGGAGGTACACACACATCAGGTACAGGAGGTACACACACATCAGGTACACAGGAGGTACACACACATCAGGTACAGGAGGTACACACACATCAGGTACACAGGAGGTACACACACATCAGGTACACAGGAGGTACACACACATCAGGTACATGAGGTACACACACATCAGGTACACAGGAGGTACACACACATCAGGTACATGAGGTACACACACATCAGGTACACGAGGTACATACACATCAGGTACACGAGGTACACACACATCAGGTACCTATGAGGTACACACACATCAGGTACATGAGGTACACACACATCAGGTACACGAGGTACACACACATCAGGTACACAGGAAGTACACACACATCAGGTACACACACACATCAGGTACACAAGGTACACACACATCAGGTACACAGGAGGGACACACACATCAGGTACCCAGGAGGTACACACACATCAGGTACACAGGAGGTACACACACATCAGGTACATGAGGTACACACACATCAGGTACACAGGAGGTACACACACATCAGGTACATGAGGTACACACACATCAGGTACACAGGAGGTACACACACATCAGGTACAGGAGGTACACACACACCAGGTACACAGGAGGTACACACACATCAGGTACATGAGGTACACACACATCAGGTACACAGGAGGTACACATGGTGCCACCAGCACTTGCTGCCACATCCCCTAAGCACGGGGCAAACCAGCTGTACGTGATGCTGTGCTGCTGTCTGTAGCTGGTTTTGTTTTACCCCGAGCAGTGAATGCCCACAGGGTGGTGTGGGGCTGGCTGGTGAGCTGGGAGATGCACCAGTGTGTGTCATTGCTGGCCAGGGTGTCCACAGCACGGCAGGAAAAGACAAGATGAATCCCTTATCTAGGTTACAGTGGAATTCAACCTTGAGTAACCACCCTCTCTCTGGGGCTGAAGTAACACCACAGACCAGGTCTGAAGGGAAAAGGTGAAGGAGAGGTGATTTCCCACATCATTGGCTTTAAAGTGGCACTGAAATGCATCTACATGTGGAGAAAAGGGAAAACACAAGCACGTGTCTCCCAGCAATGAGCTGAGCACCACTGACCCTGTACAGCATCATTCCCAGAGCAGAGGAAAACTGCAGAGCACACAGCAGACCCCTGGTCTGGATTTACAAGTATTTAAGCCCAGGAAAGACAAGATGTTCTTCCCACACCTTTGTAAGGCAGGAGTGACTCCAGGGCTAGCACAGTGCCTCAAATACAAGCTCATGAACAAGCAAAACATCAAGTTACATGTCACAAAAACCTAATGAGAAGCATGAAATGTATATATAAGCCCACTACCCCTCCTCAGCCCCATGCTCCACACCACAGCTTCTCAGTGTCACCACCCAGAGTCCCCAGAGTGGTTTTTTTTCCAGCACAGCAGCTTCAGCTGATGAGGAGTTGATTAAATCACACAAAAACTCTGGGCATCCACCTAGATAGAGCTGTTAGAGTCCCTTGAGATAAAGTTATTGCCCACCACCCCAGGCTGCCTACATCAGGGGAAGGCATTGCCCACGCTGCTCAGGGTCGTAGCTACAAACTCCCCCTCAGGCACCGGCTCAGGAAGGTGCTGGGCTCCTGCTTCCCACGCAGGTGCTGGACCTTCCTAAAGTCACCCCAAAATTGGGTATCCCTGGGGTAGGGGCAAGACTTTAACCTGGAAGTGTACCCTGCACAGACCTGTAAACTTCTCCCGAATGTGTGTGCTGGTGCCTGACCGGGATGGCTGCAGCACGGTCCAACAGTCCCACCTGCAGGGAAGAGGGGGAGATGCAGCAGGTGCCTGGTGGCCAGGAGCGCTGGGACTCCAGCCAGAGCAGTGGGCTTCAGCTCCCACAGCTGAGGTACCAGCTGCCTTTCCTCACTTGAAAACAGGTTAATGAGAAGGATGCTTTAAAAAACAAAACCACAACAGCAAAGCAGTCTTTAAAACTTGCAAAAACATCCGAGGAACCTGTCCTGGTTTTTAGCTGGGACAGAGCTGTGTTTCTTTTCAGCAGCTAGAGTAGCTCTGTGTTTTGGTTTCAGCTGGGGTTGGTTAGGAGATAAGTGCTGAGAACATCTCAATGTTTGCATCTTTGTCACTGGAGGTTGAAGGACTTTGTGTTTTGTCAGTCTACAAGTGCAAGATCTAAGGGGGAGAAGAATATTTAAATTAATACATTAAACTGGCATTTGGATATGCCAGTGGGATATTCAATTTCATATAACATCATCTTCAGTATTTTGACCTTGAATGTTTCCAGGGATGGGGCTACTACCACCTCTCTGGGCAACCTGGGCCAGTGTTTCACCACACTCATTGTAAAAAATTTCCTCCTTATATCTAGTCTGAATCTCACCTCTTTTAACTTAAAACCATCACCCCTTGTCCTGTCACTATGGGACCTGCTAAAAAGTCTGTCCCCATCTTTCTTACAGACCCCCTTCAAGTACTGAAAGACCACAACAAGGGCTACCCAAAGCCTTCACTTCTCCAGGTTGAACAACTCCAGCTCTCTCAGCCTCTCTCCATGGCAGAGCTGTTCCATCCCTCTGATCATTTTTGTGACCTCCTCTGGACCCATTCCAACAGGTCCATATTTTCCTGATTTTATTTTCCTGGTGAAAGTTGTCTCCTGGACAGAGAATTTCTCTGTAGCATTGAAACAGCCATAGCAAGCCAGTTCATTACAAACTATGAGATTTATCCCACTAATAAACCATTTCAGAACTGTGAATGAAAGGCATTTGTAAACTTCAGTTTAAGACATCGTGTTCTCATCAACCCAGATTGCAGCAGGGTAACCACAGGTCCTCCAGAGAAGATGAGTCAGTTTCTTATCTGGTTTATTGTCACTCATGGAATGATAGGTAAGAGGAAGCAGACAGTAAACCTGGTGGCAGTAGGATCAGCTCACCCACCTACCAAGGGTCCTAGTGGGGCAGGAGGGGACTCCTCAGTGGTTGCCAGTCACCTCAGAAGACCACGTGCAACACTGACATCCCACTGGTGGTGCACACATGGTCATGGGCAGGTTTTGGGACAATCCCCTTTTTAAGGCTATAGACACTCTGCCTGGTCTGTACAACACCTACAAGTGATCTGGAAAGGTTCATTCCAGGAGAAGGAAAGCTGGGCTTTGTTAGCTTTTCCATATTTTAGCAAAAGAAGCTACCTCTAATTAACATTTTAACAGCAAAGTCACTTACTGAATTAAAGGCTGTCAGGTGTCCAGGGAGCCCAGGTTATTTATCCTGGATCCCACCTGGGATTTTTGCTACTGGTGTTATTTGGTACACCAGGAAACACCTTCATCAGTCACTGGGAAATAGCCCTGCAAGAGATCCATAGGTGAAATCTTCCTGCATCCCAGTTCCTGATCTGAAAAACACAAAATAAACACTTGTTTTCTTTTGCCCTGCTGATTTAAACCGTACAGTTTGTCTGGCAGGGACACTGTCTCTTGCTGTTCTTGATAACATCGAGTCCTGATCTCAGGTGGGGTCTGTGGAGCAGGCTGCATGTAGTGAGATGGCAATCAGAGCCTGTGATCCTAACCTCAAGAAGGGTTATATTTTCCCTATCCTCTATCTCAGTATCAGCACGCTAACGGGACAGCCAGCCCAAATTCTACTCCTCTTCTGCTAAACTTGTAAAAGTGGAAAAGGACACATGTGCTTAGTTTTAAAAGGTGGGAAGAAAAAGGTGGGGACCTTATTAACGTTTATAAGTATGTGAAGGGTGAGTGTGAGGAGGATGGAGCCAGGCTCTTCACAGTGATGTCAATGATAGGACAAGGGGCAATGGGTGTCAGCTGGAACACAGGAGGTTCCACTTAAATTTGAGAAAGAACTTCTTTCCTGTGAGGGTGACAGAGCCCTGGGACAGGCTGACCAGGGAGGGTGTGGAGTCTCCTTCTCTGGAGACATTCAAGACCCACCTGGACGCCTTCCTGTGTGATCTCATCTGGGTGTTCCTGCTCTGGCAGGGGGTTGGACTGGATGAGCTTTCGAGGTCCCTTCCAATCCCTGACACTCTGTGATTCTGTGATTCTGTGAAGAAATAGCCACAGGGACACCAGTGGCAGCTTGCAGCACGTGAAGTGTTGTTTGGGGACAGGGCAGCTCCAGAAAAAGGGACAAGTTTCTTTAGCTGTTAATTTGTGGTGCTTCCCCGAAAACCACCAGCACAATGAACCTAAATAGCTGCAGCCACAGCATTCACTGCGCATTGTGGCATCTGTGAAAGTGCTGACAGGGACAGCTGACAACCGCTCTGCAGGGTAATTCACACCATAACATCATCTCCCAGGCACTTGGATTTCTCATTGGAAAATGATGGGATGCTTTTTTGGAAATCCAGTGCCAATTTATTGATACACAGCCTGCTCCAAATAATGAGGCCTCTGGCCAATTAGCTTAATTTTTAAAAAAAATTATCATGTAAGGTTTGTCTCAACTCTTTCACTCACCATGTTAAAAGTCAGTGAATCCTTCAGCTGTAAGAAATGTGTTTATTTTATCATCTATCCCTCTCTCCCCACGTGAGTAACTCACTCCCTGTGTAACATTCCTCTGACTCCAGCCTGCTCGCTTCTGGATTTCTGTCCTGAGCAGTTTTATTTGCTAAACCCTACATCAAGGCATAGCAATGGAAAATTCTAACACTCAATAAACTCTTTTTAGTTCCTTTCACAATATAAAATACATCTAGAGGTCAGAGCCTAGCAGTGATCTAACTCTTTATTGAATAGATCAACCTGAGATATTCCTCACATAAAATATTTCACTTTACCTAGTCTGCTGCCTCTTTGAACACAGTTGTAAAACACAAGTGTTATTCCCAGCTTAAGTTCATAAGCAGCACTGATTTCCCAGTATCAAGCCCTATATGGGATTTGCCACATCAAATTAGACTTCTGTCTCACTAGATTTTAAATCCAATATAGGTGACCAAAAAAAAAAAATCCACAATACACGAGGCCTTCAAAGCCCAGGCTCTGCTACCAGCTACCAAGACTGGATTAGTCCCAGCTGTATCTGACACCTACCATCAAGGAGGTAGGGTGAAGCCTCAGTGCTATAAAGGCACCAAACAGCACAGGACAGGACACCGGTGCCCTCTTGTCCAGCTGTAAATCCAGTGCTGGGATCAACCCAGCTCCAGCACACAAAACTATAAAGGTGATGATGGTCATAAGGCTATCTAGCTAGCATAAAATAAAATAAAATAAAATAAAATAAAATAAAATAAAATAAAATAAAATAAAATAAAATAAAATAAAATAAAATAAAATAAAATAAAATAAAATAAAATAAAATATAAAATAAAATAATAATTTGTTACATATGTAGCCTGGTCACATTTCTCTCTGTTGTTTAGATTATGGGGCACAGGAAAACTGTGCCAAAGTCAAACATTTTTGTCTCTGCCAACGCTCAAGCACAGTCTTAGTACTGAAAAGCTACCCCAATCATTGTGTTTTGCTCATGTGCCTGGACTATACCTTGAGTTTCAGCATGCAGTGAGCCACCAGAATCCTCATGAATGATTTGATCTTTGGCTTGATGCTTTGCCCCTGCTGCTCTCCTCTCTGAGGCTGCATCTTATGTGTGTAACCTGGAAAGGATAAGAACACCGAGACTGTCTGCTCAAGGCTGGTTGGGAAGAGCAGGATTGAGGGTGCATTGGCTGGGACAGTTCAAAACCCATCCACTGGGTCCGAAGCTCAGGCTGAATAATGTGGGAATGGAGATGGGCCAGGAGGGGAAGGGAAAAAGCGGCTGCAATCCTGGGATTCAGTGAAGCCCACCCAGACACTGACCCAACCTGAGTATTTTATCTGTGTGCCCACAGAATGGTCAGGAACTTCAACATGAGAACCTTGTTACACTCAAACTGATTCACATTTCCTTCAATTAAACCTCACATGAAGAGCAAAGGGCATCCCTCATGGAGCACCATGCCAGAGTTTATGAGAGAGCTTGTCACAGGAACCATCTCTGTGTGCCCTCTGGGAAATCATGCACCAGAGGCAGGAAACAAAGAAAAATAGATGTTTAATTCACCCACAAATGAATAGACTTCTCCTTCTGCAGCTTTGTACCTAAACCACTTCAGTGTCAAATTGGTAGTTTTGATGTAGTTAACTTCAACTTTTCCTGGTAAAGGTACATTTTTAATACTCATACTTTAATACTTTTCTAATACTGTTATCTTAAAACAGTATTAGATACTATATGTTTAGCTAAAACTTGGACTTTTGTCTGTAAAAGAAGGTTTTGCAAAACCAGACAAGGGCATATTTGAAAGCTGGAAATAAAACCTGAATGTACTTTCTAGGAACACCATTAAAAAGTAAGTGGGAAATGCCCCAGTGATCAGTTGAAGTCAATAATAAACTGCTGTTCCTACTGCAAAAGGCAGTGCCATCCTCTCACCTCTGCACTCCCCTCACCTCCAGCTCAGTGTTTAAGGCAAAAATCTCACCTTTTGGTGTCCTGGTCAGGTCTGTTCTCAGCATCACCCAAACCCCAGTGGAGGCGGTAGCAGGAGTGGGAGCGTGTGGCCAGCGGTGCTGCTGAAAAGAAACCAGCTCTGGCCCAGCTACAAACCAGGACACTTTGACAGAGCTGGAGCAGAATCTGTGCTTTGCAATCTGTCAGCACCCACTGAAACATGCTGCCAGGGATCCTGGGGTTCCTTCTAGCCCTTGATCCCGAGTTACTGAAGTCAAATAGTGCTCCAAGACAGTCGCTAAGGACCTTCCCCCAGCCCACGACCCACCGAGAGCCGCTCTCGGGAAGGAGCATGTGCTCAGGGCTGACTTTTGGGGGTTTTTCTTCAATCAGTTCAGAGTATTTTGACACAATTTGCTTTTTGCTGCCAAATATGACAGCTCCATATATTGACTCTATATAGTGTATTTATTCTAGTTTAGCTCAGTCTCTGGTCCACAGTGTTTAAAGCTCCAGTCCGTGTTCAATCTGTATCAGTTTAACATGCCAGCACCATATGGCATTCTATAATCAGCTGCAGCATTGTACTTCAAACCCACTGCTGCATTTATAATATTATTGTACGCTGCACAAACACCAATATTTAGAAAGAAAAATGTCCTTTTTATTGGACTCCTGCTGATATCCCAGCTGTTAGCCAATGCACGCAAAGAGTTTCTCTTTTTTGCATTCAAAAAAAAGAGCCCCGAGCATTTTTTTTTAAATCTTACATCTGAAAGGTACATTTTGTCCTGCCCCAGTAGGTCTGTGTGACTGAGTTAAAATGTGGCTTTTTATTAGATGAATTGCATCATTAAATTACATTATAAAAACTAAAAATGCACCATTAATTTTCAAAAACAATAGTAAATACATCTCATTTCTGATACATGATTCTGCATTTAATTTTTGCCCTGGGCCACATTTTTCTAACAGGCTCACTGTCTTCCATTATGCAGACTACACAAATGGAGCTAAATTGCTGAAGTTGAGGGGGCTCGGTTGGCTGGGGGGAGGGAGATATTGGTCAAATGTCTAATGTGAAAATAAATGAATTTCTAATCGGCTGTTGCAAAAAGAAAAATTACTTTTTGATCTCGGCTCAGCCAAGCAAGAACCTACCTAGCTCGAGCAATAAGATACGAGGGCATTGTGTGGGATACAAAGAGAGACAAAAGGCTAGACAGACAAACAGACACAGCAGTGAATTAGGTTAGTGCGTTCAGTTCTGTGCCAGTAGCATTTCTTAATTAAATGGACAGAAGTTCCACCAAACTCAAGCCTCATTGCTGAAGGGTCTTTGCTGTTAATGTAGCCGGGCTTGGAGCATCCACAGACCACTATGGTTTGGAAGGGGAAATGAGAATGGGTCTGCGTGGCAGTGAGTGGGCAAGGGGATGGCAGCAGAAGAGAAAATGATTCTGAGGCTTCTACATGTGCCATGAACAGGTAAGTCAAACCCTGCAAAAGGTCTAAAAAGCCCTGCAAAGGTGAGGGACATGCCCCCATGTTTGACAGCTGTAGTCTGTTCGACAACCCCGAACCGAAACCGCAATCCCAGGAGAGCAAGAGCCTGAGCGAAAGCCAGAGAGAGCAAGAGAGGAAAAGCCCCTCATTAATCTCTTGCCCATGGGGGACAGGAGATGGAACAGCCCCTTGGCAGAGCCAAATGCCCATGGAGTTGACTCATGGCAATATTCCTCGCTCCCTCCAGACCTTGCACCTGCAGACCAGCAAAATACAAAGTCCTTCAACTTCCAGTGACAAATGAAAACATCGGTAAGTTCTCAGTGTTTCTCTCATAACCAATCCCAGCTGGAACCAAACCCCAGCGCTGTTCTAGCTACTAAAGAGAAACCCATCTCTGTCCCAGCTAAAAATCAGGACAGCCATGCATGTCTTTCTGTTGAGAAAGCTGCCTGTCAGCGAGTGCTTGTGCTTTCTGAACCAGCCCACAGCAGAAAGCTATAAACACCTCCTGTTTAAAAATGTCCTTTGGAATGGAGGTGCATTCCCAAAATGCACCAAATCAGGGCTCAAGCAGTTCCCAAAGTCAGCTGGATGTCCCCATCAGGTCCAGGTATGAACTCAGCAGGTGATGTTCCCCATCCCAAAGAGCCAGGTCAGCATCGCCAGGGAATGCAGAGCCAGATTCCTGAGGACCTGACAACCCCACTAGCCACAGCTTAGTGGTACTTTGCCCCAGATTAGTCCCAGCCTGGTCCCATGGACTAAATGCCCTTTGGTGGCTGCAGGCACATGCTTGATGAGCATTTTCCATTTCACCTGGTTTTAAAGGAGTGAAGGTCAGACACCGAGATGTGAATGCAAACAGAAATGCAGTAAGTGGAGACAGCCAAGAGACCTGCTTCAGAAGTGCCTTCCTGATCAAAGTACACCCCAACTATAGGGGCACTCAGAAAGCCCCTGGCTGCCAACATCTCTGAGCAACTGAACACAAAGGAGAACTTACCAAAAGTGTGGAGAGATGGAGAATTTAACACCCTTCAGAAAACAAGCAAGGAAGACTTGAGCTCAAAGCTTATACAGCCAAGTCCATCAGAAGTGTTTTATGGGTAATTTTCTTCCGCCACCACCTACCCCTATAAAAAATTACTGTGGTTTTTTTATGGTAAGAATGAAACCTACCCAGTAAAATTGACAAAAGTTGTGGTGTTTAAGACTGTAACCATAGAATAATGTAGCAATATTATAAGGTAGTTACAGTTCAGTATCATTTTACATATAAAGGGCCTGAATCCTACTTTTTGTAGGAAAAGCACAGAATAACTACACAGAATTATAGTGCTCTATACTTATCACTATAGTAAATAGTTTATAATTTATATTATTAATCTTTTTTATTATAGTAATGACAAGAGGTCAATGTAGAATGAGGCCCTGTACAGCAAAAAAATCCATTTTGGTCTCAACAGGCAGGTGAGACTGCATGGGAGGAGGGAAGGAAACGCAGAGACCAAGTACAGATGCAGTCCATGGCACTTCCCATATTTTGTGCTGGTTTTATGGAGCTGGGATAAATTAAAAATTAAGGGAAAAACTCAGGAAGAGAGAATAGGAATTGGAGAAAAGAAAAGAAAAGAAAAGAAAAGAAAAGAAAAGAAAAGAAAAGAAAAGAAAAGAAAAGAAAAGAAAAGAAAAGAAAAGAAAAGAAAAGAAAAGAAAAGAAAAGAAAAGAAAAGAAAAGAAAAGAAAAGAAAAGAAAAGAAAAGAAAAGAAAAGAAAAGAAAAGAAAAGAAAAGAAAAGAAAAGAAAAGAAAAGAAAAGAAAAGAAAAGAAAAGAAAAGAAAAGAAAAGAAAAGAAAAGAAAAGAAAAGAAAAGAAAAGAAAAGAAAAGAAAAGAAAAGAGAAAAGAACGTAGATGGAAATAGATGAAAAAGTCAGCCATCTGCTGGGTGTTTTATCTGAATAGTCAGTTTTAATACAAACACACGTTTGCACACAGGTCAGATGTTACTGTGAGCCCTTCTCCTGGATCAGCCAGATGAGTGATGGTACCTCTTCAGCTAACAGCCATGCTCCTGCTCTCCATCCCTCTCGATGCCAAGCAGCAGGGTGATGCACCATTTTTATAATCCACTAATGGATGAAAAATATTCACCACATTACCCTCAGATAACCTTGTCAAACTGTGACAGGAGCCACTTTGCTCCACACATCCCCATTTGAAAACTTACATGCCAAATTAATCAACAGGCAACAATTTTACACAACAAGTCAATGATAGGAGTAGGTTCACATAGAAGCTTGTGCACTTGCCCTGTGCAAATGTTAAAGGCTAAAAGAAGAAAGTCTTTCCTGCACCTGGGTGAGAAATCTTGAAAAAGAAATGAAAAGCAACATGTCACAATGTGCTGGTTTCACCTGGCTAGCACTGGGCTGGCAGCCAAACACAGTCACTCACTCACTCTCACTCCCCTCAGGTGACAGGAGAGAGAACTGGGGGACAAGGGTAAGGAGAGTCATAGGCTGAGATAAGAACAATGTAATAATGGAAATAAAATAAAACTTTAAATAATACTGATTCAAAATCAGAATGATTATTATAGCAGTAATAAAAAAATGCAATCAGTGATGCCCAGTGCCATTGCTCACCACCCGCCGACCCAGAGAACGATCCCAGAGGAGCGACAATCCCAAACCAAAACTGCAATCCCAGGAGAGCGAGAGCCCGAGTGAAAGTCAGAGACCCTTATTAATATGCTGAACGTGATGTTATATAATATGGAATATCCAATTGGCATATCTAAATGCCAGCTTAGCTTATTAATTTAAATATTCCTCTCCCCCTTAGATCTTGCGCTTGCAGATGGACAAAACATAAAGTTCTTCAACCTCCAGTGACAAAAATGCAAACATTGGGATGTTCTCAGCATTTCTCCCACAACAAATCCCAGCTGAACCTGAACCCCAGCACCTGAACCCAGCTACTAAAGAAAACCCAGCTCTGGCCCAGCTAAAAACCAGGACACACAACTTTCCAGTCTCAGGAGAGTGCAGGGAGAGAAGGACCTGCTGCTGCTGCTGCTGTACGAGCACAGCCCAGGGAGGCTTCCCCTGCATCTCAGTTCTACTCACTGCTGTAATAATACATTTTAATTTCCTTTTACCTAAATTAATAATAGGGATAATTGAGGCTAGACCCTAAATGAAACAAAAAAGCTACTTTTCTTAGCTAGGAGTCACCCCTAGCAGCCCACCAGCAACAAAGCCTTCCCTGTAAACGCCCTTCAAGCTGGAACAGCAGAGACAGGTCAGCAATGAGCACCCATAAACCCTGCCAAATTTACTGTCAGCCGGCTCCAAGCGACGAGAGCTCACAGCAGCCCATCCCAGCACAGCGAACCAGCCCTGGTCTCAGCACCCATCCCAGCACCTCTACAAAGCTGAGCTGACCCTACTGCCTCTATACATCCTCACCATGGACATACAACTGCCATAACCTCTCACACAGCCCAAAACCCACTGGTCACTGGCTTCTCACACTAGACAGGGCTGCTCGTGTAAGATGGTCCTTGCCCAGGAAAGGGTTGGCAGGATCAGGCCCTTCCACCCTGCCTCTGAATGGGGCCTTTCCCAGACCCACTGCGTCATCATCACACTTGGGATTTTTGTTAATGCAGTCCTAACAAACACACACAGCAAATTCCACATCCATTTCCTGATCAGCAGCCTCGAGATCACTAAATGGATTTTTTTATTTTTTTTAAAGCAGACTCTCTATTTTTAGAGTGCATATTAATTACCTTTAAGCAGGTGCAAAAATCAACCTGTTTATTATTGTTTCTTCAAATCCTTAATGGCAGTTGCAAGCAAATAAATCCAGTTAATGCAATAAAAGGATTTATTGTCACCTAAATTTACACCAACAGTTTAATCATAACACCTTTTCATCTGACAGACTTTCTTGAGAACAATTTACCCCACAATTTGTCAGCAAGAAAATGGCCTTGTATAAATGCTGGGAGAAAATAAATGCTAATACGTGGCACAGTCTTTCATTCTTCTAATTACCCAGGGAGTTTAAGGGAGACAGACTTATTTACTCACAGTAGGAAGTGTGCTGTAATAAATTATCGCTACTATGGGCTTAAATAAGTCCCTGACAGTGACAGAACCGAAGGTGGAAGGGAAGTGAGGGGAGATGATGGCATTCTGAAAATGTACATGCCAGTCAGTGGGTGTGTGGGGACACCTACATCCGTGTGAGCAATAGCAACACCGAGGTATTAATGTTCAGGATCCATATGGGAGCCCTGGAAAACATTCCTGGCATTTTAAGGGCCTCTCAGAGCTCAGGCTCTTCTAAAGAGAGGCAGGGCAAGGCTGCACCACGGGCGTCCCCCTCCCCGCTTGCTGGGGGATGGATGTCTGGATCCACACCCCACATCACCTCTGTTGGCTTTGGCCCAGCCTAGAGCTCCCTGCTCTTGGGGACAAGGTGAACGTGACCCTCTGTTCAAGACCACCTGCATCAGTGCCCCCTTTGCAGCATTTCCTTCCTTCCAGCTGGGGATGGAGGAGCTGGGGGGTAAAGCTCTGATGGGAAGGGATCTCCTTGAAGTTGGAGCTTCCATGGCTGAGGTCAGTCCATGGACACCGCAGGCTTTAGAGATCAGTCTCATCATGGGAATCCAGACAGGAACTTCTCAACTATCCAGCTGAAGTGACTGGCTTGAAAAGTTTATCTGTCTGCCCATACTCAGCGTGGCCACTTGTTAGCTCCTTCAGGAGACACCTGGACATCATAAATAACAGGAGGTGTTACTGGCAAGCCAGCGGAGAGACGAGTGAAGCAGCAGAAACAAGCAAAGACAAACCCAGTGCTGACAGCCCAGACACCTCCTCCTGGGGTCCCTGCTTGTGTGCCAGGCACACCATGAGCCCAGGACCCCAAAGCCTGGCCTTGGAATGAGATTTGCCTATTGCCATAACAACAGGCTAGTGTTGCCACAATAAAGACAAGCTTTGGGTATTCCCACCCCCCACCCCTCGTTATTATTATTTCTTTATTTTCTCTCCTTTTTTCCTTCTTTTCCTTGTGTCCCTCTCTACAAAGAGCCCCTCATTTCTCGGAAACAAATTGCCCACAGCTTGCTTTCCCATACATCACAGAGCGAGGACCAGGCCTTATCAACGTTGTTCTGCTTTTCCCATCTATTACCCGGTTTGTTTGCACTTTTATCCCATCGTCCTTGCACAAGGGAGAAAACATCCATCATCTGTACATCTGCCAGCTGCCACGGGGCTGTCAGCACGGTGACAGCCAACATGACAAAACTGTTGTAACGCTGCACCGGCTCTGGGGCTCTGAGTTGAGATTAAACAGCATGGAAGAAAAAAAATAAAGAGGAAAAAAAAATAGATTTAAAAAATGAAAGAAATAGAAATCAGTTTAAAAAATAAAAGGAAAAAATAGAAGTAGATTTAGAAACAGAGAATAAAAGTAAAACATTAAGAAATGCACTTTGTGCACAGAGAAGAGGGGAGGGAGGAGAAAGGAGAGAGCAGCAAAGAGTGAGGTGAGGTGGTAGTGGCATGGGGTTTGTTTTCAAAGAAGAGGTGTTAGAGAGCTGATAGAACAGAGAGGAACGGTTCTCTGGCTCAGCTGAACATTCCTGAAGCAAAGGGGGTGCACAGCGCTTCACCCCGTGTCCCCAGCAGCCATCAGATCTGCAGCAGTGTGACACTTCTCAGCACGGGCAGCACCAGACCCTGGCAGGGATCAGACAGCACAGGTCGGGTCACAGCACCTCTGCTCACAGCAGCTACCACAAAGGGTTCCCAGGTTTTTCCTGCTGCTTCCTTTTCTCTCCCAAGCTCTGTCCACAGAGCTGCAAGCCCCTCTTCCACAGCCACTTTCTTCCTGTAAAATCCTTCCTTACAATTCACTTGCAGCCAGTCCACCAGGTACAGCCCTTCCCAAAAGGTCTGAACCACCTAGCAGGAAGGCTGCAAACCAAACCCTAAGGAATATTTCTTCTCAGCAAAGCATTTGCTGTTGCTAGCATGGCTACAGCCCCAGCACCATGAGGTTGCTTTAGGTGCCTAGACTTAATGCCCTTCCCATCAGAGGACAAGTCACACTGATGTAAAACCCTTCAGTTCAATACAGCTGCACCCCAAATTTCATGACTATCATCCAGACATGCCCTATTTTTAAACAAGCACTCCTGAAGGGATCGAGACACGTTGAGCACATCTCCTCACTCAGTCCTCGCCCGATTGTACCTTGTTCTCCTCCTGCTTTCCTTCACAACCATTCAAATGAAGAAGTGCTTCACCTCTACCACCAGTTTGGCTGCTATTGGAATAGGAACCAGTTATAAATCCTCAGGATGGAAGATGCTCTTGTGTTGGAGTCAGGAGAAAAATCACCATCCATGTGGGCAGGGGTTGATCCTCAGGTTGTTGAAGATTTCTTCCCCTAAAACACCCAATGGAGACATGTCAGACACACAGAGCAGCACTGCCCTGTTCTGGACAGACAAAATGCACAGTGGCTCTTAAAACCAGGACTGCAAATAGTCAAAGTCAGTTTGCTTTCAAACCTGTAGCTCTTCCTTTTCAGGTGATATAACAATAGAGCTGGAAAACTAGCCCTGTGTTTATTTTTCACTGGTTTATTCAGAATACACAGTCTGAAGGTCGTACCCTGGGAATGTTAACTTAACAAAAGTACAAGTAAGCTTGCACTTACTTTTGAGAAAGTTTCATTTTGGAACCCAAACACTATTTACTCAGGAGCATTTCTTTACTCATTTCATTTCTTTAGGACTTTTAAGAGGGAAGTGTTGAAGCAGGCTTCAACCCACTCTTGATTTCTAGCCAACACACAATGGTTCCTGTTACAGCCTCCCAAATCCGCAGTGTAAACCCAACCCTGCTCTGGGAGCAGCACCTGCATTCTCTCAGGAAGCTTTTTTTGCCCCCAAATTTAAAAGCCAACCTGGGCTTCTCAGACAGGGGAAGGGATGGCCAGGTAAGAGGAGGGCAGGATTAAGCTCACAGGCATCACCGGGAAGGTAAGTGGGTGGTGCTAGTTCACAGCTTCTTGCAGAGCAAAAAGTAGGGCATTAGATTAAAAAAGAGCCAAGCAGGGAGTTTAAAAGTCAAGAAACTGAGGAATTTTTTTCCATCCCACAACCTCTTACAGAGTGGGAGTCATTCCCACATTATACTGTGGAAGTCGTGAGCGTACATGTGTTCAACTCTATAAATTCACAGAGGAAAAAACCCATCAAGGGCCATTAACAAATGTGTTCCCTTTGGCTCATAAGTTCCTACATAATAGATGGCTGGAAGGATATACTGAGAGAAATATTATATGTACATACAGTTATTCTGTTCTGCTTCTGGTCACAGTGGACCACAGGTCTGAGACAGAGCAGCCATTTTTATATTATTTTTCAGATTTCTTATATCCATTCTCTTTTTAAAGAATTTCTTAGAAACAAAAGCAATTCAATTTGGTCTAAAACCAATCTTTCATCCAATTCACAAAACAAATATTCAATCTAAATAGCTTCAGAGTCTTTAAAAATATTAAGAGGTGAATAACAAAGGGAAAAGTAAAAAGTAGTTCATTTGAGACTGCAAAGTCCATGTCAGAACTGGGATGAGAACTTGTCCATCTGCACCTGTCTGATTTACAGGTAAGAAAGTTCTGGTTCAATATTTCCACCTAAGCAAAGCCATCTCATCTACTTTTACTTTCTTATATTCAGAGATATGCAAAGTGCACCAAGCAGTCTATCAAGAACAAAGACCTTATTTACAAAAAATTAAATAATCAGCTTTTAACATACTATGACTCAGCTTTGATTGAAGTTTGGAAACCATAATCCTCGCTCCTCAGAGAGCCAAAGCCAAGTAATTTGTTGTCCAAGTACAAGGACAGAGATATCTGCTGGTGGCAGGTAGAGGCTGGACCACGGCTGCTTCCCTGGGTCTCTACCTGCCTGCTTGGGGCTGGGGCTCCACACAGAGCTGACAGCAAGCAGGGTGGCTCTGCAGGTCTCTGCCTCCCATTTGCTGTCTGAAATTTTTGTGTCACTGGCTAAACCCTCCCAAAAAAACAGCCCAGAAGGATTAGCAAAAAAAACATTAGCAAAGGTTACGGACAAGTGAGGAGAACTTGGCCAATCCCTGTCCCAGGTGCCACCACTTCCTCAGCATCATGAGGACCAAATCCAGGCAAGTGCTGCAGGCATTCGGGTTGGAATTGGGGGTTTCTGCCAGGTTCTCACTGTTTTGGGACTACAACTCACTGCAATTTAGCCAAGGTGGTGCCTGACACAGCAGCCCTGGAGGAAATAAGGATTGTTATGGTTAAGAAAGCATGGAAAAGCTTGTGTGTTCCTTTCCCCAACTGCTTTAGTGTTTCTGCTAAATAAAAATCCATTTTTATTCTGAAGGGAGCTGAGCGCAGAGATGTTGTTTTACGTGCTGGTTTTCGCCAGTGATGATGTATGTCCCTTTTACAAACTTATCTCGGGGTTTTTGCTCAGTTTATAAGCTAGGAGTCATCTTTCTTTCCTAAAGCTTCCTTCTCTCACAGTCTGGAGGAACCTTGAGATTTCCTGCTGGTGATTTAAAGGGCTGTAATACTCGCAGGCTAGATTTGTTTTAGTGTCCATAAAACACAAAAATTTCATAAAACAATTGGTGAAAATAAAATTACCAAAAAATGATGTACTGCCAGCAGACTGTATAATAGTTACGGGGGAAATGGAGAATATGATTCACTGGGGTATAAAAATGACAATGTATTTATTGCAGCGCAGTGACAAGAAACTAATTTCTCCCTTTTACTTTTCAGACAGGGCTTGAATTTCCATTTTTCTCTTCTGCCTCCGCTGTGGCAGGGTGGCAATGTGCACATTGCAATCGCTTGGCTGGAGGGACAGCTCTGGCCACAATGTGAGTTACCGTTATCAGAGCACACAGAAATTGCAATAGTTGCTTTCTGTAGAGCCAAAGACTCACCAAAAGCTGCAGAAATATTAACTACAAGCAGACACCTTTGGATAAAATATGTAGGGAATCAAATGTTCTTCCAGAAATCAGTCTATTTGGGTGGGTGAAAAAGAGTTAACTCTCCCAAACTTATTTTATTTTCTTCTTGAAGTCAAACCCTGCACTTCCATGTCCCAGATGTTTTCCTCCTTAGGCTTCTCCAGAAGCTCATGGGAAGACAAACCAGCTTTCAAAGAAACCAAAGGTCCAGAGTGAAGACACAAGCAGTGAGTGAGGGATGTGGCTTGAGGAGACACAGCTTTCACTCACCTCCCAGTGTGCAATACTCAGCGTGGTCCCAGGTGGGACAGCCTGGCCCTTCCTGCTCCGGCTGCACGCTCAGCACGGGAAGCTGGAAAAGAATTAACACAGATTCAGAATTAGATCAGGAAACAGCAGTTTATTCCCTGAAAAATTAAGTTATGTCACTGAAACTATTGCAGCTGCAAAGCAATTAAAAGGTGCATTTGATATTTACAGATGATTTTTTTTTGGGGGGGGAATAGGTACACAACAGAATTCAAACACTGCTCCAGAAAATTCAGCACCAGAAAGAGGTGATACCTGGCACAACTTAGTCAACTGTGCAGGGCACAGCAACTTCAAACTCCTTTTTTTTTTGAGGGGGTGTCTCTCTTGCTCAAGTTGTGCTGCCTAGTGTAAATAAACTTAAAAAATCAGGTTCTGGAGAACAGACAAGTGCCCTCAAACCTTAGACTGCAGAAAGAGGTTCCCCCATCCCACAGCAAGGATTATTTATGTCTAAATATCTACTTCCTATTGACCATGGAGGTGAACGCAATAGTTCTGGTCTGTGTCCCTTTGACACATTAGCTCTCTATCATAAAGTGCTTCCACTGGCAGTCCCTGCTCTGAAAAGCCCAAAACAGAAGAGGATTGATTCCAGGACTGTATAAACTGGGTTTTATGAGGCAAAAGAAGCAGCTAAACACATTGTCCAGGTCATTGTCCTAAAATGCATCATAAAAGTGCTCTAAATTCTCTGTGTTTTGGGGTTGGAATGAAATGCTTACTTTTTTCCCAGCTTGCACGGGTCTCTGAAGTTATTAAGTTTCTGTGGATTATAAAACCCCAGAACTGGATTTCAGCACAATTTCAATTTGTTACTTCATTCTGTGCTATTAAATACATTTATTTTTATGATCCTCCTTGCTCTCCTCAGTCCCTAAAAACACAGGACACATCCTGTCATTTACTCCTGGCCCACAATACCACAAGATCTCCTGGGTCCCACCAGAGACTGCTGAGAGCTCCTGCGTAACATAAGAGATGCTGGACCAGCTGTACTTACAGGCTGGAGGGCTGGGGGTAGCAGTAAATGCAGGATCATAACCTAAGGACAGAGGATAACTGTCTCACAACAGCAGTGCCTTTGGAAAAGGCCAGTCTGTACACACATTATTCTTAAACTTTTAAACAGTTCTGCATGCTTTTTAATATTATTCCAATTTCCATTTTAAAACAGTGAGGACAGGGGAAGGAGTGCATCTTCTGGGACCTCCTCAACCAAAGCTAGTGCTCTGCACCCACTCACCTTGGCTCTGAAGCTGTGTGATTTTGGCTCTGGTGAAGGTTGCTGTGGGCAGCAGAACACTACAGCAAACCTCACTGAGGTCAGAGTGGCAGAGAGAGATGGATCAGTCATACTGGCTTGAGAAAATACATTCTGGTGTGCAGAGTTTTAGATTACTTACACCAAGAACCTGGTGTTTGACATTGCAAACCAGCTTCTCCCTCTCCACTTGTTCAGTCTCAGCAGTTAGGGACTCCACACATGTTCTCCTCCTCAGTACTTCTCCTTAAGTGAGAGATGCCAGATTTTCCTCTTAGAAAATTGCTTAGCAGACATGTTTATTCAGTCATTGTCCTTGAGACTTTATTCATTTATATGCTAATTTAGATTCTATTTTCCACCACAGTCCTATGAGAGAAAAACTTAATTCAGGCTCCTTCCTCGGCTGTAACCTGATCAGAGAGCAGTTCACATTTGACATGGGTTGCTATTGCCAAAAGTAACTTATAAAGTGGGGGGAAAGGCCAACAGAATTAGTTTGTGTGTTAACTGCCACCCACATTGCTAATTTGTACTTGGACTAAAATTTGGGGAGGAAGAGACACAGAATTTTAAATTAATTAATTCAGCTGAAATACACAGAAGGCAAGAGTCAAAAAGTTGAATCCTAATCACAGAAAATGTGTCCAGGTAAAGCTGATATATGCCCAGATACTCTGGAAAAACTCTACAGCAATTACTAAAAGCATCTAAAAGCATCTACTTTGTCTCCAGTAAACCAAGCTTCTGGCACTTCTACATTTTCAATTCTATTAGGGTAAAATCCTCACCCACCTCGCAGAAATACAGGAATTATTCTGTGCCTATTTCTACACAAAGGAGAGATTTAGTCATACATTGGTTTACTTTTTCCCAGGAAAATGTTAAGATTTTGATTTTGGATTGAGGATTTTTTTTTTTTTTTAAATACAATTGCTAAATTACAGCTGAATCCCAATAAAGCTCCTTGCAGAAGAGCGTGAAGCATTCAAGCAATTAACGTTCTCTTGAGATAAGCATCGAATCTGGAGAATTTTAGAGGTAAATTGACTACTTCTAATCACTAAAAACAAGTTGGTCTGTGCTGGCATGTAACTTGCTCTCCAGAACAATAAAAATTAAAGCCTAAAGTCATTTTCACAATTCTCAGTGAAATCTGGAGTGCTGGCTTTAAGCCTAGAGCTGAGACTGACCCGTGGCAGCAGCCCTGCGTCCCCTGCCCAGCAGCCCCAGCATGCTGCCTGCTCTCCCATTCACAAGTCTCTCCCTTCTCCTGCTGCTTCAAGCTGCACTTTAAAAGAAGCCTTAAAAAGGGGCTGCTTCAAAATTCTATTTATTTTTTTACTCTACTGGACAAGTACAAGGCTGGTGGAGAGCCAGATGTTATCAGATCAGTACATTGAGTAGACAAACACAGTGTCTGTACCTGATGGAGGAGCAGGTAATTAATAATATAAGATAATGAGAGGACTGGAGCATCTCTCTGGTAAGGAAAGACTGAGAGAGCTGGGTCTGTTTAGCCTGGAGAAGAGAAGACTGAGAGGTGACTTTATCAATCTTTATCAATATCTAAAGGGCAGGTGTCGAGAGGATGGGGCCAGACTCTTTTCAGTGGTGCTCAGTGACAGGACAAGGGGCAATGGGCACAAACTGGAACACAGGAAGTTCCATCTGAAGATGAGGAAAAACTTTTTTACTATGAGGGTGATGGACCCCTGGGACAGGCTCTCCAGAGAGAGTATGGAGTCTCCATCTCTGGAGATGTTCAAACCCACCTGGATGTGATCCTGTACAACCTGCTCAAGATGTACCTGCTTTCGCAGGGGGTTGGACTAGATAATCTCCAGAGGTCCCCTCCAGCCCTGACCATTCTGTGATTCTGTAATAACAAGGAAAAAGAGTTTAATTGCCAAAAATCACAAGCAGCCCCTGACTCAGTGCGGTCCAGATCACCTCAAGGTCTACAGCTCATTTTCTGGGGTTTTTAGCATTTCCCTGCACAGATTTTCAGGAAGTACTTTTCCACTGCCATGGGATTTGGGATGTATTCACACAATCCAAACAGGCACCCAGGTAGCTCACTACAAAGCAGATCACTGCAGTGAGACACGTGAAGGTGGAAGAACCAAGCACGTACATCCACACGCAGTTACTGAGGCTGACAGCGAGTAACACTAAGCCCATGTAGCTTGATTGCTGTAACTGAAGTGACCAGACAAACCAGTTCAGGCAGGTAACATACCCATTTCTTACCTCTTACTGTCTTGTGTATGCTCTTCACAGTGCAACTTTAGAGAACTGACACAGAAAATACAAGCAGCGTGTGGTGAGTGGATGGTGGATGCACTCTGCATGGAGGGTTGCGATGATGAAGTTCTCCCCCATGCTCTCACACTTGGCTGCCCTTTATTCCTCCCTCCTCTCTCCTCCAAGAAGTTTCTTTTCAAATGTTATTGTATTTGCTCCATTAATGTCACCACCCAAGTTCCTCAACCTGCTTACGACAGCCCTTAGATCACGGATTTATTATCCAAATGCCAAGAGTCTCGTTATCGCTAATGAACTTTGGGAAGCAGGAGAACTCATACATGATGGACTGGGTTTATTTACTCAGCTGGCATCTGTTAATTACTGAAAAATGTTACTCCTTTAAATCATGTAGCTCCAGATATATCTGTTTAAAACCTGGCAACTCTGCTGACAAAAAAATGTTGTGATCCTTCCCCAGCACAGCTGACAACCTTCAGATATTAAACATTTTCTTAGACTTTGTCTGAAATTACTTTCATGCACAGAAATCTGAGTTATCCCAGTCTAAAGAAAGGAAAACTGTGAATTTTTACACTGGAGATGGATTTCCAAGAAGACCAGGAATACGTGCATGTGGACATTGAGATAAACAAGCCCCCCCATCCACCGTCATCAAATTTTGTTTAAAATATATATATATATTTTTTTTGATCAGCTAATCATTTATCATAGACAAACTACTTCATTAATTTAACCTCTTTCCAGCAGCAAGTCTCACTATTCTACAGATCATAATTCCACAAGACATGAAGCAGCTTTGTGATCAAACAGGTAAAGGACACACTGGTGATGTCGCATCATAAATACTGGCTTGGGTCAAAACCTGTGAACTTAATACTTTGATTCGCACATGTAAACTATTAGTTTGGGATATCAAATACTGCTGCACACAACTTTAAACTTTACAGAAAAAAAAGCTTTCATACCAGCAGGGTTTTATAGTCCAAGTTTTCATGGGAAGTACTCGACGAAAAGGCGTGAACACAGCTGAAACAAATTCACTTAAGATGTTACACACTTCCTTAAGATTGCACATGTGTTTAAGAGTTCTGCTGTGCTATGAACCAAAAAAACAGTCACAGAAACCCTTCTTATTCACTCTGAAATTTTGTTTTAGTAACTCTGGCCCATCCACACACAGGCTGAAGTTTCTAATCTGCAACAACGGAGCTACCTCTCCTCTTCCATTCGCATGCTTGGGCACGGCCAGCTGCTATCCAACAGACAAAAGGTGGTGTGAAATGGTCCATTTCAGGAACACCTCACAAAATTCAGCCTGTTTCTCTTCAGAAATCAAAAACTGCATTTGAGAGATCAAAAACTGCTTTCAACTCTCTACTGCTTTGAAGAGACGGCTCAGACATCTCTGACTCCCGGCATGGTCCGAGAGCAGTGGTGATGCACACGGACACACAGATCAGGAGAGCAGGCACTGCAGCTTTCTCACCAAGTGAAAGAGGACAACAGCGTTGCCATGAACAGAAAAAGTTCCCAGAGAAGTTTCTGTGAACAGTTAATTGTACCAATTCCCTTTTGTTCACGAGTGTTGACAGTACAGCAGATCTTCAGCTAGGTCTGTTTGTCTGTAGAAAGTATAACATGTTGGCTTGACCAAAAAATATAGAAATAAAAATAAATTTATACCATTTTCATGCTTTAAAAGAGAAATAAACAACAACACAGATCCAGTTAAGACTTTTCAGATAATGATAGTAATTTCCCCTCCTTTTTTGACTGACAAACCACCACCGCCATCCAAAACACTCCATGTCTTCTCCATCTCTTTAGAGCCTGAAGTGCAGTTCCTTCATTCCAGTTGCAGAAGTTCCTACAGCCACTTCCAGCTTTTCAAAGTGGAAATAAATTCACCATGAAAAGCCATTTCCACAGCCCAGTGTTCTGCCACTTTGGCTTGCACTGGATTTGCAGCAAGTGAAGCAACACAGGAGGCAAAGAGTAGTTTCAAATATTTTTGTTGTAGTTGATTTTAGCTGCTTGCCAATGCCTTACTTAGACCTGAGTTTCCAAATGATAAAAATACAAGTGAACAACTCCAGACAGATAGGTAGACAGACACGTATCACAAGTACAAGTTGTCCACCCCCCAAAAAATGTACAAGTAGCTCAAAAAATAATAGGGGTTGTGGGTTTTTTTAACTTAAGTTTTTATTTGCTTTCTAGTTCCTGAGTCTTTACAGTGGAGCCAGATCACATTTTAAAGCCATTCTCTCAAACCACAATTACTAGAAAGGCTTTAAAACAAAAGCCAAGATTCTCCTGCAGCCATTTGCCTCCAGGGGTTGGGACTATAAACACAAGACCAAATATCTCAAGACCCAGTAAAAGCACAAGAGCAGGCAACACTGTCTCCATTCCAAAGCATTAAAAGGTATTAAAAGCTCTGGTCACTAGAAGTTATAAACCAAATACTAAAGGATCTGTGACTAGAGATCCTATTACACAAATTGATTTGCCCAGCTCTAATTTTATAGATAAAGCTCAAAAAAATAAATATGCCATGTAAAAGGTTATTGATCAATCCACCCAGGGCAAGTAGCCCTTGAGTTGATGGGCAGAGGCTGATGTGTGCCAGCTTGGTGTGAGCTACAGTGGCTCTGCTTGGCTTTGTAGATGCAAGATCCAGGCAGGTCCCTTGTTGGATTTTAATGGCCAGCTTCAAGAAATCTGTCTGGTTTTCCTCTAACTACTCAACTTCTCTTGGAAGACAAAAAGAGAGAGAGACAGAAAGGAGGGGAAAAGGAGGGGAGGATTTAGAACAAATGGGTATCTGAGAAGGGTTGAAAAGCTTCAGTTAAAGATGGTGGGAGTTGGTACACAAGTTTTGTCACCAATAGTACATTCACATAAAATTTGACAGCTGCAGGTGACCTGGCATGGTGCTGTGTGCCACACTGTGCCTCTCACCCAGGTGTGTTGGCAGTGACCTGCTGACTGCCCCTGCTCTGCTCCATCATCTCCTCACCTCTCTCCCCAATTCATTATTCACCTAATGTGAGGCTGAAATTAAATCCCCGTGCCAGTTTGCCATGAGAGGAGAGCAGGGGCAGTGGGGACTGGAACACATCTAATAGGGTGTGGGTTCCCCATTTGCCATGTGCTATAGGACTCCCCTCTGAACCCTGACGTGGCTGATAACGGCCCTGGCACATCCCTTCCCATCCCAATCAGTGCAGGATGCAGCTGTGTGCAGGGGCCAGCCCCACTCCACCACCTTGGGACCCTCTCCTCTTGCACCTGAGCAAAGTCTGAGAAATAGTAGTGAGAAAGGTGAGTTTTGGGAGGTGCTGAAATCTAGAGAGCCCACTGGAGTTACCTGCTTGTGGAAGCAACTCCAGATGAAAGGGGAAAACTGAGAGGAGCTCTGTTACACCAGCAGCAAGGGCAGGGCACTGGAGGAATGGGCAAAGGAAAGAGAAGGAACAGAACCCTTTTCTTTTTCTCCTTTAATAAACATAGATTCAGGTCAACCAAAGTGGTTTGTGAATTCATATTGTTTTCTCTTGATTGTTTAAATCAAAAATCTTACCAATAAATTCAGGGAGGGAAAAAAAAGCAAAGTTTCACCTTGACATTTGCAGAACACAATGTTTTCACAAAAAATGACAAAATATTTTGAAGATTACTTTAGATGATGGGGGTTTAAAATGGTAAAAAATAAACTATTCTTCTACCTAGTTTGGCCAAGAATATTTTCTTTTGTTTTTCATCTATCCTAAACAGTTTAACTCCCAAAACTTTCACAGTAAGCTGAAAAATTAATACCCAGTCATGCACAGAGTCTTCACTCCTTCCCTGACACTTTGTACACCCAGCTGTAGAAGAAGAGAGCTCTCTTTGCAGCATGCTCTTTGGGAGATTTTGAGGGAAAAAAACCCAAAAAACATGAAAGACTGAAGAGTTTGGAACAAGGGAGGATGATGGGGTGTGGAGTGGGGTAGCTGGGGTAGGGTGGCACTGAGATGACATCCATCCCTTGCAGCTGCAGAGTGGGGAGAAGGGTTCTAGCCAGGAGCTCTACAGGTGTTTAAAGTGAGGTAGATGAAGAAACACATTGGACAAGTACAGAGGCTTTTCTCCTTCCATCTCATCTCTTCCTGCATTCAAACAGTATGCCACTTAAATTTGTCTAGTAAAGGCAGAGCAACAAAACAAGCAGGAGATAAGAGATGTTCCTACAGAATTTATCATGGATAAATGCAGGGTAAAGTCCTTTTATCTCAGTGTATCAAAGGTGTGTCTCTAAAGTCTAGTCTCTTGTCTTTGGCCTCTCAAAAGAATACACACCTCCCTTCTCCGTGGTCTGTGCAGAGATCTCTTCCTCACCTTACACTGATACACAGAAATACTCCATTTAATTATGGAATACTTGTTAATTTAACACCGAGGCACATCTGGTTCTTCAGCAAAGTCCCTGAGGAATGATGCTCGTGTTTGAGGTGGGGTTAATCTGAGTTGCACCATCAGTATCCCCAGTTCAAAAGGAGCAACGTAGGCTGCAGATTCTTCCCCAAACATCATTAAGAGAAATCAGAGATGGAAAAAACTGAGTCATGTTGTTGGCTGACTAACCTCTGTTTCCAGCTGGGAGAGGCAGAGACACTACTTATGAAGGAGCTGCCTTAGGGGTAACTGAGATGGGGCTGAAGATTCAAACCAACTAATTACAGAAGTTTGGGAACTCAGCTAATTCTTTCCAGCAGACCGTACCGCTGTTCTGCTGGTTGTCCTGCGAATCAAAGCAGAATGAAGTCATTGCCCAGTAAAATCTTAATTGGTTTTTCTTTTACATTTATGGTATACTCCATAGCATTAATCACATCCTGATTAATGATTGACTTCAAAGCAGGACGCTTACTTCACTAGAGGATCTCCAAGAGCTTTGCCACCATTAATGGATTTTACATGATTCTCCATCTTAAAAAGAGCAAACACAAGTGAGGAGGATGCAAGAGCCCTAGCACAGTAGGAGGAAAAGACTTGGGAAGGAAAGACAAGAGCCTTGACTTCTAGCTCCACATGGCAAGTCAGACTTTCTGAAGCTCAGCTCGTTGCATTGGGAATAAACAGCCAACCCAACCACCCAGCTTGGGTTACCCCCTGTGCACACACAAAGTGCTAAAAATAAATCTGCAAAATAAAAGCTCCCGCCTCGGCACCAACACACAACGGGCATCAAATTGCATTAGAATGTTTATATTGAGGAAAATTGCATCCTGCAAACTTAAATTATCTTTCTCCTCCCTCTCCCCTCCCACCTGCCACGGCCCATTTCCTATTATATTTTTCTAACAAACCAATAGATGCTTGAAATCACGGAAAGCCATAAAGAATTGGAATCAAATTAAGTCTACATTCTAACTGCATTAGGTGCTGTCAAGCATAGTTTACTCACTCTTCACAGTTCTATCTAGAGGCTAAACAATTTTGTACCCTTTCTCTACTAATCAAAACTGATTACTCTGATAATGGGCCCCTGACGCTGAACACTTTATGAAGGTAAATTATGCCATATCGAACAGGAAGGGGAATGGAAAAAATCACCCAGAGATAAATAGATCTAAAGATGCATATATTGATCTTGCACTCATTCTTTCTCCCTCTTTCAACGTCTGCAGTGGCTAAAGGTTCAATCAATACTCTCAGTGCTGTAATGCCATCTTTTATAATACCATCATAATTGGCCGTTACCACCACGCGCCCTCGGATTGGCTTGTGCTGGGGCCTTTTATTGCCAAGGTCTTTTGTTTCTTCCCTTCCCAGATCACATAACTGAAGGGGCAGGTTGAACGTGGCCCTGGTGTTCTCCAAATCAGGCCCTGCCTGCACACCAGGGCAAGGAGAGGACAGAGGTGCTGAGCCATGAGCTGAAGCCACTGGGAAATTCAGTCAACAACTTACAATTCATGTAACAAGGAACGTTCAAGCACAAGCAGATCTTAGGGTTGAGCACACTGATTTTTGATCACGAGACACAACATATCTTTACTGTTCTGGAGCTTCAAAACTCTTCCTGTCCCTAAAAGAAAGGATGGCTTTGGTTTACAAGGCCATTAGCAGTTAAAACAAGAGATTGCTCAAAGGACAGAAATAATGATTTGGTGTCTACCCAGCATGAATTTCAATAATTTTGGACTATCCTGTCAAAGGACAAAAACCAAAACTGCTTCCTGTCCCCACCCCAGCAAACTCCCAGCATAGTGCCTCAGTGGCCTTCCCCAGGGTGGATTTAGGGTGCTGAGAGACCAGAGTGTTACGAAGAATATGGTGCACATCTCCAGAAGAGAGGGGAGGCAGGAAAAGGTCTTTGAGGGGTTTTGTTTTCACTGTGGAAAACCCATCTTTGATCACATTAGGTTTTGCTGTATTGGTTTCCCAACATCCTCCAAAGCATCTACTTGAGATAGCATCAGTACAAACACAAAGCTGGTGTCACCCCTGGGGGGAACTCCTCTATTTTCAGTCCAGGCCCAACATCTTCCCTTTCATACTACTGTTTATTTACAGAAAGGAGATACTCACTGCTTTTTAACAGAAACCAAGAGCGTGCTGAACAGTAGCACATCAGCTGGTGGTTTTACCCACAGCCCTCTCAGGAGCAGTCTAAGAAGTGTTTGATCATCTTGCAAAGATCTCACCTTGTTGAACATGGCTCTGCATCACCAGTGGAAACCTCTGCTATCAGAACAGCCCAAAGATCTCCCACAGCCACAGAGAGCAATATAAGCACGAAATTCTCTATAATCACAGGTTAGAGTATGATATGAGCTTGTGCAGGCTTCAAGAAACCTCCTCTTGGGAATCAGTTGGCAAAAAAATAGGTAGAAAAATAAAAATAAAACAAAAAATCAGCATAGAGCTCTCTGCATAGCTGCACAAAAACATATGCTCCATAGAATAAAAGTGACCATTGATAAAATTCCTGCATTGCATCCATAAATATTCCATAGAATTCCTTCACTGTATTTATAAATATTCCATGTGTAACTCACATCTGTGAAACAACAAGAGCCAGACAATGCTTTGTGGAGCTTTCTTGGTTCTAGATAATTAAGCATCACTCAAAACAAGGGGAAGATTTGTTATATCAAACACAAGCTCTACTACAGAAGGTACCAGCTGCTCTTTGCTAGGTGGCTGTGGCCAAAGAAGTCCAACCCACTCACTGATATGAGGATTTAGACTCCTTGTTGCAATGTGTGGTGTTTAAAGACATTGAAGATGATCTGTGTGAAACACAAATAAAAATGCTCAATTAAAAGCTTAGTCAAGCTGATACTGGACTATATCTTCTATTTTGTCACCTTCAGCTTTCTCACCTGTGCATCTCTCTGTGTTGTAGGAATTAATACCCTGTTCTCCACCCTCATAAAACATTCTGTTCTCTCCCCACCCCTGTAAACCTCCAGGAGGCCAAAATACTTCACACTCCACTAAAACAGGGTAACTGACTCCAAATTACATCGTAGAAAAACACAGAGAAGGTCCTTCTGGCAGGTCAGCAGCATTATTTTGGGAACATTTAGGTCAGAAGCAGCAATGCTATCAGCTTGCAGGTAAATGCATATATACATATATTAAAAAAAAAAAAAGCTGCATCAGGGGGATCTATCTCTCACCCATCATTACACCCAGACCATGAAATGTCCTAACAAAATCATTGTGCTCTGAGAGGCAACTGTGCTTTCCTGCAGTCACCCCCATGCCTGACTGAAGGAAATCTCATTGGAAAGCTATGGCTGCTGTCCCAGTTTGGATAAAGATTTCCACCTGAGAGATCTAAAATTGTCTCTGGCTCTAGGAAGAGAAAGTGACTGTTTAATCTAGTTTAATTCATTAAACAAACTCTTACACAAAGTGGGAGATTTTAGTTATCAAGGATGAGCACAACAGCTTGGATCAAGATCTGAGAAGTCTTTTTTACATCTCTCCAGGTCTCATCAGGAGATGGCTCGCTTTCAACACAACTGGCTTGTTGATGAATATTTAGAAATCAGAACATGTATAACTGGTGCTCACAGATCAAAACAAGCCTAAATAACACCACAGTCCCCACCCAAGCCCTGTCAGCCACCACGGGCTGACACCCACGCAGGCATCCACGTGCGAACACCGTGCAGCAGCAGCTGGGGCTGCCCGTGGGTGCTCAGCAAGATGAATGTCCTCCTCTCCGAGATGAGATACCTACCCCACAAATCACTGCTCTCTTCCCCCTGCACGTCCCTTCCCTCTGACCTTCTTCCATTACTCATCCACTGGAAGAAAATGCAAAGAGTAATAATAATTAGACAAGTACAAATAGCCAGACGAGGCTGGGGATGGTGCCTTCCACTCAATAACGGGCCGTTACCATACCGACGGGCGCTGGGGCTCACCGAGCTCACAGGCACTCCGGTGCTGGCACATCATCCGTTATCCCACCGCTTGGGCTGGCCTCAGTGGGGCACAGGCACTGCCCAGGTCCTCACACCCCACCAGTTTAAGTCAGGAGGAACTGGTGTTTCCCGTGAGGGAGCGCTGGGAAAGCCTCTGCGTTAGCAGCAAACCAAGTGGTGGGTTTGCTTTGGGAGCAGGGACAAGGATGGGGTAAGTAGTTATGAGAGGGGATGGACTCAGGTCCAGAAGGGTGCATGAAACATCCACACTCTCACCTGTGCTTCTCAATACCTGTAGACAAACTAATTGAGGTATTCTGTATAAAAAGCCAGAAATTATAGGAACACTGATGAACTGGAGGGAGAAAGCTGGAGGGGGTTTGATGGCCTTGGTCCTTGCAGCAGCAGGAGATCTGCTGGATTACTCATGTGTCCAGTGACACAGGTCCAGCAAGGTGGCCTTGCTGAAAGCCTAAAATGCTTGATTACATCATGGGACACAGACAAGAGAGATCACTGAAAGAGAGATCAGCAGTCAGGTGAGGCTCTGGGTCCTTATAACTGTAAACAGCCTTCTGATGCAACATGCTTACAGCAACCACCCAGCTGCACGAATACGTGGATGCTTGAAAGGAAAGGAAAGCCTCTTTGCTTTAAGAATAGACATAACAAACACCCACTGGGATCCTGCTAGCCAAATTAGTGGGTCAAGTTCAGATATTTGTTGAAAAAGCCCATGGCAGAGGGGTGATGCTCTTTGAAGGTCAGCAGCACCCACCTTCCCGCTCGTGTGCTGCTGCGGGGTGATCCTGGCAGATGTTCCATCTCCTTCATAATTTTTCCTCTCTGCCCAAGCATCACAGCTGATGATTTCCTAGGAAATGAGAGTATAAAACTTCACTGGCTCAGTAGAGTAGAAAACCCAACAGGCTGTGCAAGAAATACTTGTGCACCCGGTAGCTGCATACCCAAGACCAGTGACCTCCTAAAAATCTTGATCATTGCTCCTAATTTAGGTAATGGAACGGTTGAAAGAAAACATCTGGAAACACTGAGAGGCACAATTCTACCTTTCTGAAGGGCCAGAGGTGCAAAGGGCTGCAGTAGAGTCTCTTCCTTTTGCTGCTTTCAAACCTTCAGTGCAGGAAGAGGAACAGCAAAAGAAGAAAACAAAAACTGCTGAAGTATGGGTTAACAGTTTTTCTATCGTGGTAAGATGGGGAAATGCAGAGAGGAAGGAGTCAATCATTTTTTTAAACTGTTGAAAAAGTATTTAATGAACAAACAGTTGTTCTATCTCCTACTCTGCAAAGGTAATCAACTTTTCTTCCCAAAGTTTTTATTAAAGTTTTTATTATGAGGCTTAGCGATCACATATTGATTTCATTAAATTAATCTGTCTTTCCTCACTGATCTGTCCTTGCTGCATACAAAATGGTCAATGTCCCAGTTAAAATTTGCAATACAATTCCAATAGTAACCCTATCCATCAAAACAAACACTGTCTTCTGGTTTTAGGGTCTTCAGATATGAATTTAAGGTGAAGTTGTTTCTACTATCATATAGAAACCTGATGAAGTCAGCAATTGCTTTAACCTGTCTTCCCTATATCTACATAAATTCCCTTCTCCTCTGTCAGCTTCCTTTGTGGACTCTTCTCTTCCTCTACCCCCCTGAAAACCTCTTGAGAGGACCTGTCAGTTCCTGTGCTAAAATTACTCATACACACGTTTTTAGGGCACTACATCATCATTACAGCAGGGATCTCACGTGTGCCTTCACTTGGTATTTATTTCATCTCCCTTTCCTTCTTTACTCTACAAGGGAGGTGGACAAAAGCCAGAGGAAAGACAGGAGCCAGCAGAAGCTATCTTTCAAAAAAACTAACAAAAGGGGGTTTTTTTCCCCCCTTTCCTTTCTGAGACAAAAGAACAAGATGACCCCTGCAACTCTGCTTTCCCAGTATTCAGGATCTTAACAACAACCACAGTAAAGGCAGGTAAAAGACAGTGTACAAAGACCACAGTTCATATGAACAGATAACGAAGCAAGTGCTAAGACAATCAGAAAATAGTTCAACAAAATAGTCTAAACAGACCCTCTCTGCTATTTCTGGGACTCTGCTGGTCCCAGACACTGGAATGAAAGGGCATTTTAGCAACAAAGAGGTCAAGGAGATCATTTATTTCTTGCCTCACACTAACTTCTAAAGTATGTGAAGCAACAGAGATTTTGCTAGGAGATACAAATATTAAACAGAAGGAGTTATTCTAATTTGCTGCTTCTTTACAGTTACAGATGAACACATCCATGAATTATTCACTTAAAATCCACACACCTGCAAGGAACCAGCTGGACGGTGTCTGACCTCACTTCAAGCACTTCACTTCCACCCTGCATGTTTCCCCTCACTGCCTCTATTGCAAGCTGAAGCAAAAGGCTTTCTCCTATCTACTGCTCCTTCCTTTTACTGGTGGAACTTCTTCAGCACCCAGCTCACTTCAGATAGTACCAGAATACAAGATATTACCAGAATACAAAATAGATGATTCTGTATTACTGGAATACAAGCAGTGAATGAACTTAATGCTCGACTTGACCCTGCTTTGCAGAGGGTTGGGCTAAGGCAATCTCCAGATCTGCCTCCCAACCTCAACCCCTCCGTGAGTCTCTGACCGTAGCAACACAGACATGGATGGACAGTAATGTACATGACATTTTATCTGCTGGAGTGCCAAACAATGTGACCCTGGGGTGCAGCTAATGGCACTGGAGAATCTAGACAGCCACCAGTTTGAATATTTTAACCACTTTTCAGTTTGTGTAGGGAATGCTTTGTGCTTTATAGCAGTCAAAATCCCAATATATCAGAATTCTGATATATATAACTCAGATTCCTGCTGGATTTTACACTAGCAATTCAGCTAAAAAGCTTGCTCTAGAAGAACTTATAAACCAAACTAGGGAGGCTTGATTTCAGGTGATGCTGTACGTAGGTCTAACGTGTGGAGGAAAATTATCTAGCCCAGAAATCCCTAAATAATTGCTCCAAATTATGTCCTTAATTTCATGACTCCAGAAAAAAAAGTCACCGTGCAGTCTCTTTTTTAAATTAGGATAAAAGAACAAATACAGTGAATAAAAGTCACTCCTATACCAGGACAAAGCAATTACAGAGTACTTTATTCTAAAATGGCTGGGTTGATTTCAAATCATGGTAAAGGTCTTATTTACACTCTTTTATTTTTCCTTAGCACCCATGTCTCTTGACAGACAGCAGTTTCTGAGCTTGCTCAGATTAAAGACCCCTGACATTTTTCCAGCAGAGGTGTGACCTGAGATGGACCCACATCAGCCCTTTACAAGGAGCTCGTTCCAGTGAGCTGCCTCCTCCCAGCAACCCTCGTGGGCCGTTCAGCAGCGGCTGTGAGACCCCAGGAAGCTGCCTACAGGATGATGGATTTTCCATTTGGGTTCAGATTAGATGTTTCCCAGTACAGAACAATCATCCAGGAACTTCTCTCATTAAAAAACAGAGGAGGTGAAAAGACTCTCCTGATCCCTATAATTCTAAGAAAAGAGAAGAGGGTTTTTTTTTTTTTCTTCTTTTTTTACATGTATACATCATCAAGAACCTGAAATGGAGTTATTCTGTTTTCCATTGTAGCCTGCCACACAGCCTCATTCCTCTCTCTACTGTAACTTTTTCTGGACAACACTTTAAACCACATTTACTCTCTTTGCAGCTACTTTCCTCTCTCTTTTCACACTATCCATTTGCCACAAAAAGTCATTTTGCAGTGACTGGGTGTTGGAACAGGGATCTCCACCCCAGGCAAGGTTTGCTCCCTGCCCCACAGATCTGTGCTTCTGCAAGCCCCAGCTCCACAGGAGCAGGGATGGTTCCTGATGCCCAGCAGTGCCCCAAGCATGATCTCATCCAGCTCTGGGCTGTTTTGGTACATGAGATGGTCAGGGATAGCTGAGGGTTGTGACCACACCAACATACCTAGCTGACTGAACCTATTTCAAAAAGCAAAAGAAATGAGGACATCACATCCTCTAGGAACAATTTCAGGGGTAGGAGGCAGGGAATAAACATCTGTTAATGGAATTATTGGTCCTGTTTGAAATGTCTGTGTCCTGTGAGAGACCTGCCACTACCTGCATCCTTCAGCCATGGACAATTAGGGGAAGCCAAGCAATTAAAATAGCCTCATCTTCCTTCTGTAAACTGACCCAAGGCCAGATTTAAGACTCCAGCTTTGTGGGACATCACTAGAAGATGTGCAGTGGTACCATCACAGGAGGTCAGATAGACAGGCTCAGACAGGAGCACCCACATCATTTTGCAGCCTCAATTTTGGGACATGACTCTCCAGGACTCTGAGACTCCTGAGCAGAGCTGGGTTGGCTCCTACAGATGTCCTGGCAGAGCTGGCAGCAGCAGCTTGCAGAATTTCTGCACCCCCAGCATTACTAGCTCCTCTTTTCCCTCCAATACAAAATCCACTCAGTTTTTAACCCCATTTTTAATGACACAGCAAGCTATGGTATTCAACTCCCTGGCTGTGCCTCTCCACAAAGCTGCTTTGTCCCCTTTGCACTTAACAAGATAAAAAAGATGGTTAACAAGAACTTTTGCAGATACATTTTATTTTTATTTTTAAGACCTTCGGAAGCCAACTCATCTGCTCTCATGGGCTTCTCGCTGATACGTCTCACTTTATTAGTGACTTTGGCCTTGAGTGTCTCAGCTGTGTGATCAATACTGCAGGGGGTCAGTGATATTTTCTCACTTTTAGTGTCTCTCAGCCTTTAACTCTGTCACCTGATGAACAGCACTACCCCTGGAACGCTTATCTCGTATCGATTTTCTCCCGACTCCTGCTGCATTTCCAGCTGTCCCACCATTTCCCCCCCTGTCACCACATGCCCATTTAACGTTAACTTATCCCCTTTCTCCCAGGCTCTTCATTCTTACAGGGTTTTTTGCCACCTCCCTTTCCCTAACAGCAGATTGTCAAAAACACCATTTCCTTTTTCACCTGCCTCATTGTTATCCTTCAGCCGTTTCTCGTTTGTCAGCCGGGTGCCCGCTGCTCACCGCTCCACACTGGGATGGGTGGAGGAGAGATGCTAAGTTGAAGCAGATGTCCAAAATCCACCTGCTCCTTGGCCATACCACCCTACCCAGGATGGATGGGCTCAGATTTAAAATGGGAGTGATGTGGCCAGGTAAGAGGGACCCTCAGCCCTCCACTGCTGCCACGTGTTTCATCCCAGCTTGGATCTGGAGCAAGCAACAATCTGTTGTAGGCTCTGGGAAGCAACTTGTCATACTTTGCACCTCCTGATACTAAAGAAGTGACCAATGGCTACCAACAGCTCCATTAATAATGGAGTGATGGTTTTAGTACTGCTGGTCCTAACTCAATCATACCTGATACAGATGCCTCTGCTAGCAGAAAGGGCCACAAAGGGAGTAGACATCTCACCCCTGGGCTTGCACTGGGCTGGGTGGAACAGTAGAGAAATGAGTGCAGCAGGTTTTATACCAGAAAGAAAAAAGAAATGGTTTATTTGTGAATTTTTCCTAACACCAAAACCTTTTCAAAAGATCCCTCTATGCAAACTCTGTCCCCTAGGGTCACACACCTTCTGACTAGCTGAGCTCACAAGCAGAAAGTCTGTCTTCCTCACCAACAGTAAAACTTTTCCTCCCATCTCAGTAGCTCAGAAAGTGAAACAAAATGGTTTTTTTGTGGCATGGAAAAATGAACAGTGCTGTCAACAGCTTCCAAATATCTCTCTTCAAATGATATAAATTTTAATAATTTAATTAAAAATTAAATTTTTTAATTAATATTTAATAATTTGTTATCATTTTAAAATTATATCAACTTAAAGACCAAAGGTGTTTTTGAGGAAAGAACAGTCTTCCTCAAGGAACAGGGCCTTTAATCACACTGTACCTTGAGCTGAAACAGCAGTTAGTAAGGGCAGAATACTGCCCACAGTTTTAGCTGAGAATTGTTTTCTAGTGAGACAATCTTACAGATGTACTTAAAGTTAAAATTATCTAAGAGCAAACCAAAATAATTAAGCTGAAAAATTTCATAGGATCCAAACCAGTATTTCTGATTTTGCATTCTAACAGAAAAAATACAAAGAAAAAAGATATTTCACCTGGTACTTGACATTTAAAATTTAAGTTTATCAAGAAAAAATACACGTTAAAAAAACCCCAAAACCCACAATTATTTACACAGTTCTCTTTTCAGTCCCATCAGAGCCACGCAGGTGGGAGTCCATTGATTGCAGGGGACCAGATCTAACAGGTTTCCATATTGTTTTCCTGTTACCAACCCTGATCTTTAGCTTTCAGAAGATCTGAGCTCAGAGATGCAGAGCTGGTGAAAGGCAACTGTTCTACTTTTACTGTAGGTCACTGGCTTGAATTGCTTCATTATTAGACAAATGGTTTAGTGAATTTGGGGGAAATCATTCCACTGTCTGTATTAATATAGGAACAGTCCTCTGCAGTACTTAGCTCAACTTTGTCCTGATTTATACCTTTTTAAATGCTTATTTTCAACAAACACATCACCCTTTAGCAGTTGAATGTCTTCCTATCTAATCTTAGATGACACAGTTTCAGTCTTGCACCTGTTTACTACAGGACCTGCTCTGCATCTAACCACAGTGCAACAGATGTTTCATAATCATTCAGCAGGTTGGTTCTTATATCTAATAAATAACATTACAGGGGGGAAAAAATATAAAATCTTATCAGCAGAAAAAAATACCAACTCCTCCCTTTATCAGGCCTGAGGTCCTGCTTATTCTAGGAAATTCCCTCTTCCCTGAGGGCATGGTGGATCAGTTCTGACTTCCCACGGCACTTCTCCCCTCGGTGCTGTGAGCACCAGCGCTGCTGTGTAACTGTTCATTCAGGCAAATGCTGCTGTTCTGCTCTGCAGGGCAAAGGGACTTAAAACCAGTTCAAATGTTGCTAAAGGAGGATGGTGAGCTGACTGGTGAACAGGGCCAGATCATCCTCCACACCCAGGGATAAACCAGAAAGGGGGATTTGTTTGTAGACCATCCAGCTGACCTCTCACTAAGGAAGCCGGGGCTTGAGGTGAAGCAGGAGATCACTGCCTTGTAGAAGGAGCAGCAGGACTTCCCCCAGAACAGCAAATATGCAGAACTATTTTTAGCATTGAAGGGTTTCACAGAAGCTTGTTTCCCCACCAGGGCTAGTGGGAAAGGAATCAGAGAAAAACAACCTCCTCTGTCCAGCAGGAAAACCAGTCCCAGGGAGTGGAAGAAGAGTGTAACAACAAGTGCTGCAGAGAACACTCAGTGCAAGGATGCTCCACAGATTCCAGCCTCCCAACTTGCTTATTTGGGACTGAGAGGCTTTGGCAGGAAGTTATGAACAGGTCTCACCCACTCCTTTGCTCCTGAAGCAGATGGGGACAATACTAATTTCTAGGGCTGCTGGACAGCTTGTCCCTCTCCTACCTGTGAGAAGCTTTCAAAACCCTCAGTTCCTACCGTGCTTCCCTCCAAGCCATCCTAGAGGACAGAGCAGCAGGGCTGAAGGACCAGCAGAAACTCTCCAGCCCTGCACATCCCTGCCCAGCACTGAGCATTTCCCTCAAGCAGCTTCACCCGTTTCCCCACTCCTCAGTGAAGTGCAGCAGAGCCACGGCACGGCCAGCGCCGCGCAGCCCTCTCGCAGCCCCTCGGATTTAACGTGCACGTGCTCTTTTCTTCATCTAACAAGTTTATTCCTTTGTCAGGTGCGGCCTCATCATATCAGAAGGCTGTGCTAAGACAGATACGCTGGGAATTTATTGCTCTAACAGGTTGATTCTCACAGCAGCTATTCATTTATGCAGACTCCCCTCTCTTCGGCATCCCTGCGCAGCAGCGGAGGCGGGTTCCTGCGCGGCACCCGCAGAGCGAGCCTGCATTGCCCTCCTGCGGCCGCCCGGATGGGAGAGCCCCGACATTAATCATAGCAGCAGGAGTGTAAAATTCAATTTTACCTCTCCATTCATTCTGAGATGAGTTGAAGGCCGGCCTTGTACATATAAACCACACTTTACTTCATCAGAGCCCTGGTAACAAATGGAGTGTCTTCTTCGGGGAGTTTAACCATCAAAAAACACCGCGCCATTTAATTCCACGCGTGCCTAGGGTCAAAGAAGGAGCTCTCGGCATCAGCAAATGCTTCAGCCCTCAGCTGCGCAGTAAACTATGTTTTAGAGATTGTTCCTCAATACGAAATGATCAGTCCATTTATCTGCTAAAGCAGCCTGTCTCTTTGTTCAGTCTCCCAATATTTTTTCCGCTGACCTGATCTGGACAATAAACCAGAGTCATCTTAAGATATTCACCGTTCAATTTGTTACTTGAGTGCCTCCGAGCCCGGCTGTCCCTGCTGTCAGCATCGCAGACTCCTCAGCCTTCACCATGAACCCAACTGCCCGTGCCGGACTCCCCTGACCCCAGGGTCTGATCAGCACAACGGCCCTGCCAGGGATGGGCTCTCCAGTGGCAGTAGCTGTATGGTCCCAGCTACTGCCATGTCCCAAAGCCTCAGTGAGGTGTTTTGCCCAATGTCCCTCTCACATCAAGTACACAATGAGTACTTGTACAAGGATTCGGGTCTCTGCTCCCTGGGGGGCTGCTTGCAGAGCTGCAGCCATTCTCCATCCCCCAAGCTGATGTGATGCTGGTCACCTTTGACAAGAAGCAGCTGATCTGTACTCAGAGGGTGCAGTGTGCTCCCCCTTCTCATCCTCAAACTATCTCCTTGAGGTGGTGGGTCTTACCACCTTCAACTGAAGAGGGCTTAAAAGCCCCACCATAGGCTCCTAAGTGAATGCATCAAACACTGAGCCATCACAGAGAAGGAATTTACCACTTATCTGTCTTATCCTTTAGTTATAATTTTGACTGTTTTCAGCAGAATGTGGTGCTGAGGTCCCAAAAGCTGAAGCCAGGAATTCAATATCCTTATGACTTCTTGCACACTTTCTGGCAAAGGCCAGTGCAATGGTGTGACTATGGCCACCTCTCTCAGAAGCACACGTAACCCATGCACAGCTGAATCACTGTTGGCCATCAGCATCCCACTGGCGTCTGAGTTCTGGGTTTCCAGTTTTGGAACTGGTTCACATATGTCTACATCATCTTTCAGGAGCTTTTTAGAAACCCCGTTCTGTGAGAGTTTCCACAGTACCCCAAAGAGCTGAGCTGCCCCTGGGACCACCACCTCAAACTCACTTTTCCCTGGCTATCTGAAGTGAGTTTCCCACTAAGCAAGCTGAACACCTTGAACCTTACCCTTTGGCATCAACAGTCCCTTTGCTTTGCATGGAAGATTAGACACCTACACGAGGCTGTGGTGTCCACTGCAGGAGGCAGATGTCCAGAACTTAGCCCTCACAGATCCCTGACTCACACCCAGAGCCCTTTCATGCACGTAGCCATAAATAACTAATGCAAGTTTACACTATGGTGATGGAGGGATTTAATCTTTAAAGATGTTAAAAGAGCGTCCAAACCACTGAACCATACTTTCTGCTCAGACAATAAGCCATCTAGAAAAGTTGCTCCTTATAATCATTAATTTTGATCCACTTGCCCTTTTTCATTCCATATTTGCCACGTGTTGCTCCACTGAGGAATTCCATATTGCCTATTCAGCACCATGTAAGCACCAGGATTTTAACAGCAACCTGCTGACAGCAGGAGCTTTCTCAACACTTCCCACCTCGATTGCGTCACACCAACACTTCAGCCAAAACAACCCAGCACACAGAAGCAAACAAGAAATGCTGGGAGCCTCAAGAATGGAGCTTTCACTTCACTATAAAGACCCAGGGAGCGGGAGGGCCGTGAGTGCACACGTGTGTGTGCACGGAGCAGGGTTTGGAGGGATGAAGCCTGAGTGGCTGGGCAGTCACACAGGGGGCCAGAACCTGATTATTTTTTTTTTTTTCCAGAAAACTTTTCATTAAAAAGACTTTGATCTTTTTTCCAAAGAAGATTCTAAAACTTTATCCATGCTTTGAAGTTTCACCCTGCTTCGATTGTTTTTTCCCCCCAAATAGAAAGGGAGGGGGAGTAACCCTCACCTGCAAGTCTGCATCTTTCTGCAGTGGAAAAGCACAGGGAGGAGAGGCAGGTGGAAAACTATTTTCTCCCACTCAACTATGTTAGGAGAAGGGAAAGGTGGAAGACTCACTTCCTCTGCTACTTCTCCTCCAGTGACCACAAAGGAAGAAATAGAGGGAGACAAGTGATATAAATAAACCCAAAAATCTAAAAGATAAATTGAAGAGAAAAGTGCAGCTCAAATCAAGCACAGCATTTAAAGATCAGTCAGCACTGAGAAATATCAGGTGCCAGCAATCTGCTAATTCCAGTTTTAGAAAGAAGAGTTTTCTCTCAGAGTGTTTCAGCTAACTTTGGTGAGAAAACTCCAAACCCACTTGTCAAAACCATTTTTGCCTTCCAGAAAGCATCATGTTTGTGGGTGCCAGTATACCTGACAGATGTTACAGGCTCATACTGCCACAGGAGATAAAATTTCACATGGATTTACACTTCAGTAAAACAAACAAGTGGATTAACCCAGGGAGAGACAAAGTCAACAGCAAAATTCAGATGTTCCAGTTCTTTCTGTCTCCAACCAAAAACTCATTCCAGAATGAAATTCTGGATGGAGGAGGCTGATATACAGCATTTATCCTTTAACTTCTGTAAAAATACACAAACCAGCCCACTCCAAAGCAGTCTATATTACCCCTGGACTCTCTGAAGGTGCTTCTCCCTGGAGAACCCTCCTCAGGAAGACCTGTGATGGTGACAGATGCTCACGCTCTACCTGCCTCCACTGCTCCTTTGGGTGTCATCAGCATGGCTTTGCCCTGGTCAAAGCTCTGTTAGGTTCAGCTCAACCCTTCTCTCACTGCACCTGCTGCAGGAATTCTGGTAAAACTTAAAATACCTGTCTTGCCAGAAAATATTGCTTGCTGAGGTACAAGGGCACCTGGAAAGCTTCCAAACCCTAATGAAAACTTCACTCAAATGACTAAGAAACAAGTAGAGGGTTCCTATATATTTCAGTTTTCCTAGTTCCTGGGATCTCCTCCTACAATACATCTTCCCTCTGTATAGCACTCCTCACTCTGACAAGGAGATCCTTAAATAGACTTAAAAGGACTCAGTGACAAAGGGACAAGAATTAGGAGGCACCTATGAGAGACTTTCTGATGGAGGACAGGACACAGAGCAGATCCAGAGCAGCAGATGTTCTTACCAACCGGGTTTCTGCAGCCCTCCTGACTACTGCAGTCTTCATTCTTCATTTAATGAAGAGCATTTTCCACTCAGACCTCCTCCTTCATCTTCAAAAGTCTTCCTTGTCATACAGCACATCCTCAGGAGGCCTCCAAATGGTGCCTAAATTGAAAGGTACAAAGATTAACAACATTAATGGTAGATCTGTCTACCCACACAGTGACCTGCACAGGGTGCGTTACACACACCTGCTCGTGTGCCACAAGTCCTGCTCACAAAATAGCACCAGTGGGGACATTTTGAACAGTGATAACCTTGGCTTTTCCAATAGGCTTCAGTGGTGCAATTTGCCATTTAAAGAATTTACTCAAAAAGTAGCTTTTTATGCAGCTATGTTGTTAACAGGATGAGAACCAGAACATAACGTGAGTCTGGGCAGCTGCACAGGAAATCATCCAACTCATCTATGTTCTCAAGGCTAGGGGATGTGGACACCTTACAACTTCATCACATGGGCACCCTTAGCAAGAGAAATGTGCACTGCTGCAAATGAGAAGCACGTACACAAGCTTTGATAACTGGCTCCATCGCTATGTGGTGAACCTGGTGAGCTACATCATGTGTCCACACCACAGCTTGAGTCCCTATCATGTAGCTGCTCAGACTGACAAGCCAGTGGTGAAGGCAGGTTTTGCAACAGAGCCATGAATGACCATCTCTGAGGTGCTCCAGTCCAGCAGATCCCACGTGTGCAGCTGCAGCAGGATCATTTTCTGGCTCTCCATCTAAAACAAAACACTTCAAGGCTTCTCCAGTTGACCCCTCACCACTTTAACACATGGCTTTCTCATCAGTGTCTCTTCCTGCAGTGCTAAGGGTTAAATCAGCTTCAGCTACAATTTCCAAGAAACCAAAGAGATCTTGAGCAAAACAGGACCCTCCTCTGCACTGTGATCAGCTCTGATGCAGCTCCAAACCTCCCCCTGTGTGCCTGGCTGCCCAGCATCCCCAGGGAGCTGCAAAGAGCCCTTCTGGGTGTCCTGCCTGGTCTGACAGCTCCTAATGGCCATCAGTATTTGATAGTGTCTCAGCCTGTATTTACATGTCAGCTGGCTGCTGTGATCAATGCCTCCCACGAGCACCAACCCCACCCGTGCCTGTGTAGCAGCCTGGCTAGGCTGGATGTCCATGTCCAGGACCCCCCTCCTCTGCTAACAGCTGCCTCTGGAATGATAGTGGGTGTCTGGGCTCCAGCAGAGGAAGGGTGCTCCCTTTGGTGACAAGCACCTTTTGGGGCACGTTTTGCTGATCTTTTATTTTTCTAGATAGAGTGCACCTCTTGCTTCTCCACTCTCCTTCTAAGCCCCAACACGTTCCCATCTCTGCAGTGCCTGAAGGCATCTGCTAAGGTCTGTGCCCCGTTGTCCCAGATACCGAACACCCTTGTGCATACCCACACACTTGGAACCAGTCTGTGGCCTCCCAGAACGTTAATAGGCAAGAGGGAGAATAAGAAGGAGGAAAGATTAACTCCACCTTACAAACAGACCCTGCTCTTGGGAGCAGGACTGAACATGGGCCTGGGTTTTTCAGGTCGTAACTCACCTGAAAGGGCTCCTTCCTGCTCTTGCTTCAGTGGGGCCCTCGCACAGCTTGGGGGTCACTTACACAACCCTGGTACCTCCCCAAAAGAGAAACAGCAGGAGTTCTTTAACACCTGGCTCATGGAAGGTGTTTCCTGGCACCAAAACACTCCCTGTCCAATGGGATTAACTTTCTGCCAACAGGCACCTGCACTGAACAACCCATTTCTTGGCCCGAAGGGAGCCAAAAGCCGCTGTTATTTTTGTTCTCTGTCCTGTAACTTCTCTTGTTCTTTTTCTCCTGTAAGTTTTGGCTTTGCCCAGCAAAACAGGACAGGATAGAAAGTCTACAGGGAACTGGTGGGTGATTCCCTGGTCAGGTCTGAGACCACTGACCTCGAAGGGACCCTTGCAGGTGGAGGCTGCACAAGCAAAGCAGGACTCACACCTCTGCCCTGCAGGGAACCTACCTGCTTCCAGCTGCAGAGCATCTGCTGGAGGCAATAGGAAACTGTGTGCAGTCCAACACTCACTCCAAGGACAGGAAACAACCTCTTCTGACATCTTCCACCTCCAAAGCTCTTCCATCTAAGCCCTTTATCCCATCCTGCCTCTCCCTGCAGCACCCAGCTTGGGAGGAGGAGAGCACAGGGAGCAACTCGCAGACCTTGGAGCCAGCACAGAAATAGCAAAGGTGAGATCTGCAGGTGCAACCAGCTGAAACCATCTCCTGCACTTACACCTTCCATGGCATTCAGGAGTTTCCTCCTGTGGTGGTCCTTGTCCTGGTGCTGTGTACACCGGGAACTGCTAAAGAGAATTAAAATATAATTGAGAGATAAATTAAATATATATATTTATTTTAAATTATTAACATCCTAGAAAGGAGGAAAAGGGAAATTTTTGATCTCTCATAATTGGCAACACAGCTAAATACAACCTCTGCATCTCACAGCCCCGCAACACTGCAGCCTGGCCAAAGGCAATCCTGGAACGGAGCAGGCAGCCACTTCTGCATCCTCTGAGAGAAATCACATCCACCACGCTGCCATGAACAGAGCAGGAGCTTTTTGCCCTAAACTGTTGATTTTGTTTATTACAGCAGTGGCTACAACCCAACACAGACCAGAGATGTCTTTGCAGTGGATGTGACAGCTGCTGCTCTGAAGCATGAATGGGAAGGAGATAAAAGCCAAGCGGGAGGGTGGACAGGATCCACCTACCACCATGGAAACACACCCCTAGGACAGTCACACCAGGGCTCCCAAAACCTCCACCCTGTCTGAGCAGAGCCAGCTGGAGATGCTCACAGAGAGAAACACGGTGTGTCCCCACCCCAGACACACGTCCCTTCCCACGCTCCGCTGGCCTGGCCTGTGTTTTGGACACAGACTGGTATTTCCAAAATACCAGCCATGGATTTCTGGTCCCTGTGCTGCTCTGAGACTTGTTCATGTCTCCAGAGCTCCTCGTGTACATCTGTAAGCAGAACCGGCTCTGGTGCGTGGCTGCCTTCCCTCCAGAGTTTTCAGTTTTGCTGGAAGGAGGCACTTTGCTAGTTTACCACAATTTCAGGAAGGAAAATCAACAAGGTCAATGCTGAGTTTTAACCAGGACAGTTTCACCAACTGAACACCAGAAGAGCATTTCAGTACACCTACCTCGGTCATAAAGGGAAATATGGAAAGGACAAGTGTGGGGAAAGGAGAAAGGTCCAAGTAACCAAGAAGACCTGCAGCCTTGGACTGGCACTTCAGTGACACACCAGGGAACACCTTGTGTCAGTGGTGCCCATTGCTCCAGCCATAGGCTCTGACTCCACAGGAGGGACTCTGTGGAAGTACAGAGCCCACATGCTGGAATTTTGACCTTGAAGGATTCTATGAATGCTTCATCTTCTTATTATGAAAGTACTTGTTAGCCAAGATGGCTGGAAAATTTATTCTATTGAAAAGCTGAGAAGTAGTAGAAAGTAATCGTGGAAAGTAGCTGGAAGTAGTTAGAAAACAGAGGAAAAAAACCCCCCTTTTTTAATTTAACCCATGGTTGGTCACCTGGATAAGCCAAGTATAAAAGCCAGCAACAAATGCTGCCAATGTCCTCACAATATTAACACACTCCCACCCAGCACACGCTGCCAGACCTCCAGCTACAGTTTACAGTAAAGGTGCTATTTTTATTACCCAGTGTTTAATTGAAAGAACCACTAATAGAATTTATTGGTTGGGAGTTTTGGGGCAATTTTTTTGATTTAAAACAAAACCAGTTTGGTACAGAGCACTCCCAGCTTTTTCACTAATCTTTGCACTTCAAATACTGACTTTACCCCACAGCCGCCGATCGCTTTTTCCTTTACCCTCCCTCATCCCACGTATCACTAAACTAATTTAATGTTAAAAACGAAGAATAAGAAAAACTTTTAAGTGGCCAATTGTTCCCGAAGATATTACCACTCGAAACTGCTGCCTGCCATCTACTGGCACCTTCCTCAAAATGCAGTCAGTTTTAAGCCAAAACCCCACATCTCTGAGAAAGCTTGCAGAGACAGATCAGGTTATTAATTGAAATAAGAAAAAACCCATCCAAGCCCTCAAGGACAAAAGCTCTGCAGGTCTGAGAACAAACCAGAAACTGGCTATAAGGACAGCTTTTCCATATGCTGCTTACGTTCATCTTGCAACTTGTTTATTCTAAGTCTAGTAAAGGAACTTAGCCTTAACACTGAGTTGTACTGTTGACTTTCTTTACCAATTATTGATAGTATCGCCACTTGATAGACAATATAAAGTTATTAAATTACAGTAATAAACACTGGTTCCAAGTTGCCTTCAATGAAATTGCTCCCAAGTGATGAACTAGACCGGTAAGTGACGCTTACCAGAATGATGGGATGACAACAGCTCCCCATGCACATTGATGCTCTCAAAGGAGGAGACTCTGCAGGACTAGTGGAGAAAATGGACACAGCTAATTTTCTTGGTAAAGAAAGCAGCTGCAACATGAGGAATGACTTTGACAGCTACATTTCAGAACAGAACCACCTTTCACTTCCAAAGACAGCATATTGTCCAGGTGGCTTTCACCTCCAGCACAGCAAGGTGAGTGGCTGAGCCCAGCCTCACACCACCTCTGCAGCACCGAGGCCATCGTGCCCGTGCTCCTGCTCCCCACCAACAAGCAGCCCCGTCTTCAGCTCCAGGACTGCCAGTCAGGGGTTTTATGATAAATGTCACAGAAAGGGGACAAGCACAGCAGTACTGGCTCAGCTAATTAATTCCCAATCAGCTCCTGGCAGTTGTTTCCCACCACCCCAGCCAGCAGCTCAGCAAGCACCTGCTCAGCAGCAATCGGGAGCCAGCAGAGCACTGAGTCACCGGGAACTGACCATGAGGAAACCCTGCACCTCCTTGCACCATCCCTGTGGATACCTCTGCTTCTCCTCTCCTTTCCCTCCCTCCTTCCCTAGGACCAAGGCTCCCAGCAGAACCAGAGAAGCCCAGCTCTCCCCTGTAATCAGAGCAGCTTTGCAGAATACAGTGGAACTACTGAAACATCTCCAGTGCCGTATGGCCCAGCACCCCTCAGGCAGAAACACTGCTCCAACTCCCTCCCCACTGCAGCACCTCTGTCCTGTGTCTCGTTTGCTGGAACAGGAACTGTTCACTGCTTGCACTTGCCCACAAGCCAGAAAAGATCTGAACCACCAGATCTCGAGTGAGTCACACAGATATCTGATTCTGATAAACTACTTTTTTTTTTGGTTTATAAAGACACATGCAACCAGACTCACCACTTTTTCCCAGTGCCTATCTGCAATGTGCTTATTATAAAACTAACTCAGCTTAGAAATAAGTTACATCACCTTACCTTGATGTACCTTTAGAGAACATCACTGTGTGTACAGCTCAATTACATATCCCATTATACAGGCATTTTTATCATAAAGCACCAAGAAGGGACAGTTACCTCTCCCTTACTTATTTTCCTTTTAGTCTTTTAATTACTGCTTTCTTTCTTCAGATTAAGTAGGAAGAGTTGTAACTGCCATCAGTTTATCAGAAGTATTTTTAATCTACAAGATGAGAAATATAGTTCAATTAATATTGTCTTGGCTGAATTTTTATTCCAATTTAGCTTCACCTTACTCTATAACTGACAATATTAAAGTCATGAGTAGAAACACGGAGAGCGCTTTGGGATGGACTTCAGGAGTACAGCTGCTTTTTGCTCCCCCACAGTCATTTGACATTAATGGATTGTAAATTATAAATTAATTTTTAAAAAAAACCCAAACATCTGTCTCCTTGCCAGTGGTGGCATGACTTCTATTTCAAGCAGCATTTTGAGCCTAATCTTTTAATCTCATTCTGCAAAAGCCAGCTTTAAAATCCTTAAACTGTTTCATAAACTCCTGACAACCATTTTCAGCTGACTCCAACCTCCCCCACAACAGCACACAGGCTGTTTATGCAGCAGAGAGCCAACAAGGAGGTTATTCATCTCCTTAATCAAAGTTTTTTAAAGCATAATGCTATGTACAAATCTAGCAGAGAGCTGTAGGCCAAAATTTTATAAAGTAAAGAGATTTTCAGGTCTTTTAAGTTTTGGGTCTCTGTCTTCAAACACCTTCAAAGGGTCCACATTTCAATGCAAGCAGTGCTTTCTCTCTACAGGCAACCTGAACCTGGATATTAAAACACTTAGTCTTAGCCTGCATCTCTGGTATAAAGTCTGCTTGTTCTGTGTCTGCACCTCTGGCAACACCTCAGCAGTTTGTAAAACTGCTAAAAACACAAGTCTCAATTTCTGGGGTTTTTTTGTTTACAAAGACCCATTGCACTGATAAGAGTACAATCACCTGCAGCATGTTACAAAGCTTATACATCCTGGGTTCTGAACTCAGTAGGAGTCACAATCATTCCAAGAGAAAATTTTGCAGCTGTACATCCAGGCAGAAGAACATCTGGAGAAGAGATTTCTCCAGAACCACCCAAAATTCTCAGAACTGGCAAATGAAGTGGCCATCCCAGCCCATCACAATTGAGACCAGCACAGTACAACCACCCAGTCCCTTGGGAAGCCACCTGCTAAGGCTGAAGTGATGCATTCTCAAGCTTCCTTGATTCAATGGTTTTATTTTTCTTAAGAATACTTCCAGAGGACAGAGAAACACGGACATTTTACAAGGCTTTGTATTCAGTTCTTTCTCTGATCCTTTAAGAGAGAAAAACCTGCAAATTGAATCTTTTTAGTAAGTGCCAATACTGCTCTCAGCTCTGGCTACGAGACAGTCCCTGCCCCAAAGAGCTTCCACTCTAGGAGAGCAATACAAAGGTGAGGCTCACAGGGGAATCAACAAGGAAGGTGACAGGGTTTGTCATGCTGCTGGTGCCATCCATGGAGACTGGTACATCTTTTTGTGCTGGCAGTCAGGACACAGACACTGAACAGACCACACATTGCACGTGACAGAACACGTTCTCTCTGCAGGTGTTTGGAAGGGAGAAGATAAAGAAGCTCTCAAGAAAGTTGTCAAGGCAGTCCTGTGATGAGGAAGGCATTTGTTCTATGTAGAAATTTTTGCCTATTTACATACCTTTTTAAAAAAAAATAAAATAAAATTATTGTTAACATGCCCAAAACATTCATCAAAACAGTTGCCTTACAAAAATAAAGATTTCAAACAATGTGTTTCTAAAATAAATATCAATAGAGTTGAAAAAAATAAATACATGTATCCAAGCTATCTTGTTAAAACACAAAAAGGTTTCCTTACTGAAAAGCAGCCATGGAATCCTGATTAAAGCAGCAACTGTTTGGAGCATCCTCTTACTGTAACACATGAGGAGTCCCAAGAAGCAAGTAAGAAATTTGTAATAAAATAAATTTACAGAACTGTGGTCCTTATAGGAAAGTACAGACTGTTTTCATCTTTGCTGAATGACAGAGGCTAAAAAAATCAGTGTTCAGTGATATACCCCTGCTGAAATTTTCTGGCATCTCCAAGCAGTGAGAGGCTAACACCTTTTCTCTCATTAGGGACAGGAAAAAAAAAAAGAAAAGTAAAGCCCATCTGTGAATTGGATTGTTTGTGAACATGTGTGTACAGTCCCCTGATTGAGCAAAAAGTTAATCCTTCTTAAAAATACTGAGCTACTCTTCGTCCCCCTCCCCAAACAGCGACTCTCGTGTATGGAAACAAGACATTTTAACACGGCGCTACCCACAGAAGGGCTGTTACAGCACAGGGAGCCAGGGGCAGCTCGACCTCAGGCAGGAGACTCCTACTACTTGGGAGCACAAGCTGCACCAGTTTGGGATGGTCCAACAAGAAATCAATGTTTCCTTAGCAGCCCCTTGCATTTCCAGGGCTAGTTCACTGCCCTGAGCTCCTGCTGTCAGGAGCCAGTCTCAGTTTGGCCGGCAGTAGTCACAGTGCTCTAGGTGGCAGGAGGCAGGGTACCCTATTCCCCACTCTCATAAGGCAGCAGTACCACTCCAGGAAATCAGGTTCCTTCTTGAAGGTTTCATTTTTTTTTTGTGGTCCTGTATGTCCTCTTAGTTTTTAAATTGTTTTTCTACCTATTTAAAAGGAGCAACATACCCAGGTTAACAGTGGTCGAGTAGACAAAGAATCAAGTGTCCACAAGGCAAGCTCTACATAGGTTCACAATGTACTGGTCATGCATAAACCCCTACGGATCTTGGCAGGCATTTAAACATTTAAGTTGATGTAAGATGAAACTGCTAATGAACTGACTGCTGAATGGACTGCAGCCAGCTTGAAATCACCAGAAGGTTCTGCATTTGCTGTCACAAGACTGAAGTCATGTCCAATCAGTGGTCATCTACTTTAGCCCTTTTTGCTTTCAAGGAAAGATGCTGCAAGAAAAAAAAAAAGAAAAGACAAGAAAAATTGCTTAGCATACATACAATTAGAAAAATGTTTAATTAGAATGCTTTCAGTCTTTAATCCCAAACTAAATAAATTCTTATACGTAGACCACCCTTCCCAAGCTCTGCTTGTCACTGATATAGCTAAAGTAAATCTATGAAATCAAGATTGTGCATGAAGCTACAAGATTTTCACTAGACAGTTGCACCTCCATGCTCTTAAAGGCCTGCAAAACTGTGGAATGAAAATGTGAAGGAAGTCCTGCAAAATTTGGAATGAGACATAATTGACTGAGACCATGATCAAGCTGTAGAAGAACATCTTTCAACACAGAATCCTATTCAGCTGTAATGTTTTACACAGCAGGAATATTTCTAATTTTTAAACATTTTATAAAGATACCCAAGGCTTTTGGCCAAAAAGGATAACTGACCAAACTGGGAAAGATAATTTTCTTCAAAAATCAGCCCTATTCTCTTCCACAAGATTTATTTTAGGATGAAAGCAATGCTTAGGTCATACTGCAAACTAAGTTCATCTCTATCAAATCAAAAGGAGGGCAATGGTAAAAATGAGGTTCTGAGGTAATTGTATAGAATATCTACAAGAGTAGTAGTACTACCTTGAAAAATACATTCTCTCAGCCAGGTAGGCAGTGCTATTCAAGACAAGTTGTCTTCACTTACAAGAAACAATTCCAGTTTTGCCTGAACGAGTCATTGAGTCACATTCCCCAACAGCACCTACCTAAAGGAAAACCTCACCCCAAAACTGAGCCCATGGAGAGGTCATATCACAGTGGGATGTTGTGTTGTGTATGGGATGTTCTAACACATAAATATGTGAGTCAAAAGGATTAATTATTCCAGGAGTAGATTGGATAGAACTGAAACATTGGCTCATATCTGTTTTACACCACGCTTGCAGAATGTCTAACAGCAGCTAAAGACTCAAGGGTTTACCATGCAGGGGTCATTACTGCCTTTGTCAAATGCATTGTAGAAAAAAAATGTAGAAAATATCCAGCTACTTAGTAAGTGCACTTAGAGATGGTGTCTGGACAACTGAGATGAATTATCCAAGCTCAACATTAAAAAAACCCCAAACAAATCTACACCCCCTCCAAAAAAAATAAAAAGCTTTCTCAATTCAATTACAGTCAGATGTCAATGCTGCTGCACACTGTAACCAGAGGTACATCCTAAGGTGCTCCAGGCACCACAGTGTTTTCTTTTTTCCAAAAACCCCAGGAAGTGAAAGAAAACAAACATTATATTCTCAGAAAAGTGAAAGATGGCAGCAGAACTATACATCAGAAACGGCCATTTCTGCAACCTGGCTGCTCATATGCACAAACAGATCTGTTCTGCACAGAGGCAAGAACGTTTTTCCACTCTGTATATTGGAAATATCTCACTAATTTAGAATAGAAAGCTCAGTGGTTGTTAATCTCCCATGGGAAATTCACATGCAAGATCAATTTGGTAATCCTGCTGGTACAGTATTTACAGGCAATGTGGTATCAACAGCTTCAGCATAATTAACATTTAGATAATATTTAATACCAATTCAGTTCTCAGAATGATCAGTTAAGTCTAGATTGATGGATTCACAGGGGACAGAGTTGATAAAGGATGGTGACAACTATTAAAAGATACTTGTGAAGAAAAGTTATGTATATCACATCCAACAGAATTGGCAATAGAGGTTTGCACAAATAGCAGTTATTCTTTGCCACTTCAAGTTTGAACAGATCAGAGCTGATTTTTTTGCAGTAAACATAATTAATGCTCAAAAAAAAGGGTTCAGGATTTGCACAAATATTTGCTAAGCAGACAAAAACTGCTCTAAAATTATTGTGCAAAGTATGACCACTGCCTAGCTATAGCACTGCTCAGAGAAGTGCTTACTAAGTGCCAATACTCAAGTGTAAAATGGTTGAAGGTTTCATTTACTAGAGTGATATACTGGTTTGTAACTTCAAGATCACATCTGTTGGCTGGATCATAGGGAAAAAGCTTTCATGCATCAGTTTATTACCCTCTTTCTTTATATTAAAACTACTACAATGAACAAAACCAGCTTCATTTTTGTAATATGAAATAGACAACAACAAAACACAAACACTCAAGAAGTTCAGATACAAGAGCTGCTGACACAGCAATGGTACCGTTTGGGCTTTATGCCGAGTCCGTACCGTTCCTTGCTGGTAGAAGTGAGGTGCCAGTTCCAGGAGCCACGCAGACTCAACAGCAGTCACATCTCTCATGTAATATTTAGTGGTCTGTATGACTTCATTGTAGACCACCCTAGGAGAAAGAAAAAATAAACAGTTTACTATAAAGCAATGAGGGGGAGATGACTGCCAGCATAATTAGCCAGTTTCACACACATTCTGCCAGGAGTATTTGCAGAATGAAAGTCTTTAAGTTATAATAAAGCCTCTTCTCTCTTTCCCCCTGCTTGCTCAGAGCACTCTACATTAAGACAACCTTTAGACTGACATTAAAAACACCTCCACATACTACCAGGACATATGGATGAGAGGTATAGAAGAGAGTATTTTTTAACATGGGGCCAAGGGGCACTCCTAACAGATGCTTTGGAAACGAGAGTATAAGGTACTCTGTGATGTCATGAGGAAGGAGGTCAAAAGCATCAAACCCCTGGACCCTGTAGGGCACAAATCACAGCATGACTGTCCCTGGTGTCTGTCTGCAGACAAGCAAGATGAGGGTTAGAGGAAGAAATCAGCTTTAACTACTGCCAGAACATCCTCTGGTAAGAGATTTAGAAACACAAGGCCATATGGACTGGATCCCTGCTGCCAGCACGGACAGGCTGCCAGGATGGGCAACCTATTTCTGAAGTCACCCTTCCCCAGGGAGAGTCACTTTCACCAAGGAAGCGCAAGCCCACGCGCTGAAGGGTTAGTCACCAAAACCAGAACTCGTTATCTGCCTTCTATACACAGCAGAGCTGCAAACCCACAAGGTTTGTGCTCTCTCACTAATTGGTATTTTGCTCTCAAAAGCAAAGAGGAAAGAGTCCAAAATGCTCTTGTCTGCCAAATATAGCCCAAGACATACTAATACAGCTGAAGAGAAATCTGAGTGAAATAAACAAGAATGAGAACACATTTTATAAGCACCTGTAATAGAGAATTGAAGCCCTGATACAGGATGGTTGCCCAGGCAGCAGTAGCACTGAAATTAGGGTTGCTGAGTAAGGTTAACTCCTAACTTACAGGATGCCATGAGCCAGCAGTGTCTTTAGGCTGGCAGTGGCAATACCACACAGCCTTGGAAGACAGCTCTGTGCCTGTTCTGCAACACAGGGGTCCAAAAAGAGATTTAAGTCCAGAATCAGCATTCCCAAAAACTCCAGCAATACTGCTGCCATCAACAGCAAACTGGCTGTGAAGCAAGGAGCAGTCTTAAGGCTTTAACAATTAAGACTTGCACCTAGCTGTCTGCTGTTCTGCTTTTCTAGATGTCTGGAAGCAGCCAAGGCTGGGACAGCTGAGGGCTCATCATCTAAAAGCAGAGCCTGTGAGGAGGTGTGTGCTGGAGCAAAGAATTCTTCCAGTATTCCCCTACCATTAGATTTTCTTTCCAGATTAATTTCTTCTCAACTTATTCTTCTTACTCTGTCACTCTCCCATAAACCAACCTCTTTCAGGATGTTATCTCTGAAGTTTTCTAGCTAGCAGTAGGTATATCTGCAAAGTGTTCTTTTTACTATGTCAAACAAGTTATGTTTTATTGCTAATAGCAGTGAAAGTAGGTAAAAAAAATGGCAAAACAAATCAGGCTGGTTCCAGTGGCAAAAATTACTTCAGCTACAGTCTACTCAACTCAGCCCTAAAGAATTACTACAGTGAGCTGGACTCATTTTTATGTTGTGAGCCAACATAATTGGTGGCCGAGTTCCAGTCAGTTACACTTCTGCAAACCCTGTGCACCAGGTGTAGGAGCCCAATTCAAAGAGAACAGAGGACACTGGCCAAGTTTATCCTTCAAAGTCTCAGCAACAGGCAAAGAAGGACCAGAATCCAAATACTTCAGGCTGATCATACTGACCTAATAATTAGAAACACATTTTGATTTGTAATCTGAGCATCTTTGACATACAAATGGAAATGTAGTATCCCAGCTAATAAGAAAGTACAACCATTTCTTTCCTCAGTCTCCTAGACAGCTGTAATTTTTCACATCATGTATTTTACATGTATGCACTCTCCTAGCGAGCCATTTGCAATCGCTGTAGCACCTATTTGACAGGGTATTTCCCTTAATAGGCCTAATTAAAGTAAATTAACCCTAGTTCTAGCTAGGTACAGAGACTATTCAGAGAGTAATTTGCAGTGCAAGAAATGTTGCCCATTAAAAAAAGGTCACCTGACTCTGCTTTCCAACCTCTGGGAAAGGTTGGAGGGTTTTTTGACAGTTAAATGTCACTTTATTTCCCTGAGTTTTGGGATACTGTCTACAAAAAATTGCAAAAGAAATTATTAATTGAACTCTCAGTGGGAACTATGAGCTTCTATATCTATTCCCCCACTGATGGAGGAAAGCCATTCATTAAAATGTCTATATATAGATAAGAATATCTTATGAAGATCACAGAACAAGTGAAAGCAGCTTGAACTGACCAGCGTGGAGGTTTCTCTGCATACAACACTGAGGTGGGGTGGATGTGAAGTTCGTGGTCATCACGGATAGTCCTTGAAAGCAAGATATTGTTTTAGACTGTGCATCTATTCATTGTTTAACACTTGGTTCCTTTCATCTCCAGTAAGAATGTTAATGAAAAGCAACAGTGAAAGAGCAAAATAAAAATATTCACATTTAATGAACAGATTAAACCAGGTTTAAATCCTGGCCAGAGGAACAACTGATAATTTAATGTCTTAAAAGAGTTTTTTACATTAAATGAGTGCTACAACACTGATGCACTACAACTGTACTTGCTTATATTAAACACAAGCAAATTACTACTAGTAACAGCTTCCTCTATCAATAACTTTATATTTGTCAAAGAGAGAAACATTGAAGCAGTTTGAAAATGCAAAAGTTCAATTATTTAGTAAATCAATTACCACGTTTCTTATTGCAAGAGTGTAACGAAGCATCTGTTAATTATACTTAGATTTATCCACTCAAAGGAGCTTTTAGCCTCAGCAACACTTGTAATGAGACTATATATATTTACCTGTAAGCTCCAGTAGAGTGGAATTTCGCTGCGTTAGCAAAGAATCCAGAAACTATGCATCTCAAAACAGGATCTGGATCACCTGAAAATAAGATTTTTTTCTGTAAAATGAGTCAATGGAATGGCAAAAATCCCTAGAATACCACTTAATCACCTCTAACAACTTTTTACAGCACATCAGGCTTTGATAGCAAAGGCTTGAAGGCAGACAAACCCTGCAATTTCTTTTGCCTTCAATTTCACAGCAAATCAAAAGTACTACATAAAAAATTACTGCTGCCATTGGTGTCTGTGTCTCCATGAAGACAGTTTCAGAGTCCTTAGAGCAACCCTGTGTGACAGCTGGGCATTGACATCTGATTTTTGAGAGCAATTAGAGACAAGTGCTGAGAACTTGTTCTGGCACCCACGCATGCAGAGCACTGCTGGAAACCAGATCCCAACGGCTGTACCTCATTTTGAGCATCCTAGAAAAATGGCTTTTTGAGAAGTCAAAAGAGGGAACAGCATGATCTGTTTATGACTCTTGGTAAATCTGTCCATTAAACAGACAATCAGTGGTTATAATACCTTGCTGGAAAACTTAACAAATGAAGACTGGACTAAATGTTAATTGTAAAAATGGGCTAAAATGCTCTTCTGCAGTCATTTTTAGGACAAATATCTGGTTTTAATTAACTTTACTTTTAGGCCAGGGAGAAACTACTTCAAAGGTTGCAAGAAAAGCAGGAAGCAGACTGACAATTTGGAAACTAGCTTCAATTGTATTGGATAATAGATTAAAAAAAATTCACCTTCACTGGACTTCTTTGGCACTTTAAAGCGGACGAGAAGCTTTTTCAGCTGCTCTCTTACAACAGAGGCTCTAACAAGTCCTTTGTAGTTCAGAAAGTGTTCCTGACACCACTGAGAGCTCTTGCTGTGCTGTACAGGGAGAAGAACAGAAAAAATTGCAATGAGATACCATCAGCAAACAAAGCCCAATGTCTTTGGATCACATAGCCTCGTTCTGGTTTGCTTCTGTCTCCTACAACATATTTATTGTTGTTTTCCCTGAAAATTACCTATTTACATAGCAACTAACCAGGTTATGTAGCACCAATAACTACAAAACATGTTTCAAACAACTTCTAAATAGCAGCAGAACAAATGCTAGGGGGTATTTTCAAGCAGATGTGCTTCATTTCTTCATGTGTGGTGAAAGAACAGCATCAGTCATTCTATTCTCACACACAAATGCATCGTATCATAAACTAATCTGCTTTCAGTCTCAAAATGTGAACAGCCTTTTCTGCACACTGTTGTCATTGGTCTGCTCTAAGCAAAGAACTATTTCTCCAGAAGCCAGCAGTTACTCCAAAAGCCTCTCCATTTGGGTGTTTCTAAGAAAATTATGCAGGTATAAAATTTAAAGGGCAAAATTTCATTTGGTGCCTGACCAATTGCTTTGGGGCTAGGGAGAGAGTTATTTAAGCACCTGAGTGGTTACACCACCTCAGCTCAACACTGGTGCTAATATACAATTACAGAAGTGCTTTATATCAGCAAAATGTCAGATTATCTTTTAAAGCAGAATTATCACTTAATAGATTTGATAAGTTCTCAGCTTTGAGGATGTTATATCCAGAACTTCCAGAATCAGAACTGAGGACCTCCAGCTCTTCCCATTTCTGCAAACCCACATACACTTGAAGTGACTTACTTGGACAAAGGCTTCATAAACATTAAGCATAGTGAGATGATCACCTTCTTCCACAGCAAACTTCCTGTGTTGCCTGGCCTGGAGAAGAAGAAATATATTTTTATAGGCAGATTGATTTTTGCAAAAATCATGTCCAATATGCTCAGTTCCCATCATCTCCATATTTCCTGGTGGCTATCAAAACTCTTACCATACAGAGAAGTTCCTCCAGGCAACAGCAATATTTTACCAGCCTGTCTATATTCAGGAGCACTTTAAAAAGTGAAATTAGAAAAATGAACTGAAAATGAACCCCCAAAATTCAAGAGGGGATGAATTAAAATTAGGCTCCTAGTACCTATTAAGAATTTGCTATATCCCAATACTTTATTTTTTGTTTGTCTTGAAAGGAAGAGGTGGTTGGAGATGTTGGGGTTCTTTTGTTTTGGGTTTTTTTCCCCCCTTCACAAACCCTTACGCTGACCAATATTGGTTTATAACACTTGTTTCTGGTTCTCAGAAAGAGGCTTTTAACACTAGTAAAGGACTCCAAGGTTTCCACTATTATTCAGTTTCTTCTTTTACCTATAACCAATAGGTACACTTCAAGACCTTGTTCCATTTTCATACAATCTTGTAGTCTGTAATAGATCTTAATAAAATACTTGGCAGAAATCCAGAAATGTGGGACTAACAAAAGGAAAATGAGAGATGACTGAACTTACAGCCTGAGCTTTTTGATTTGGAGGGATCACAAAGATGTTTTGAATTTGCATCATGGCAGCAATTGTCAAAATCTCCTGGGAGCAGCCAAAATTTCCTGAGGAATAAGTGGAGAAATTTAGTAAATGAAATCCTCTCCCATTCAACTTACCCTATACAGAATAAAGAGGAAAAGAAGCTGAATATATTTTTATAGTATATAAAACCAAAATATCTAAACTCTTGGATTACTTGAGCATAACAGTAAACATTTTTAATGCAAAACTTAAGATGAAGGTGTTAGACTTCTTAATTAGTGTGTTAAAACATGTTGGACATTATTTATTAGGAAGGTCCATGAGTTTAACCAATTCTTTTCACTAAACACCATACCAAAATGAAGTACAGTTTGTTTCAGGTTGAGCAAATGTCTAATACTACATTATAATCACTAAAGGCAAGATCATCCACTCAACATAAGACTATGAAAAAAATATGATTGGGTTTTTTTCCTCCCACCTGATTCCAGAAGCATCTTTGCAAACATAGGATTCAAAGGAAACTCTGCTATTCTCATTCCAAGAGGCTCTGTTAAACGGCAGTGCATATCCAAACCTGCAGCATATTAATTAAATGTAGCTGTGATACAGGCAAAAGTAGCACAGAAAAGTCTTCTTTAGCAGAATTAAGAGCTAAAATATAGCAAAAACACATATGAATTTCTGAATGTATACTAAACTAAGCTTAAAGGTGCTCCTTATTACCCATTTACTCTCCTATGGGTCACTGGTATTACTTGGGTTTTTTAAACACACTTGAACACACAAGTTTCTGCAGTTTGACAAAGTTACATTGCTACTGCCAAGGATTTAGAAAGTTTGCAAAGTCAAAGCAGTGGCCAGAGTGCCCATTAGCTGTTAGACATCTCCTTTCCATTGATATTTAGCAATATCTTTGTTCATGGTGGTGGGAAGCAGAAGGAGTCCTGAAGAGAATTTTAAAAGTTCATAATTATGGAACAGGCATAATTGTAGAAGCAGGAAGCACTACTGGAGGGGGGCAGGGTGTAGTTTTTCTGAGTCACATCTGCTTAGGTCACCAAGAAAAATAATTTAATATCATCTAAACTAGAGCTGTACAGCTGATGAAGATTCTCTGTAGTTTAGTCTGCCTCATACATCAGTACTAAACTGTCAGGCATGTGCCAGCTGTAGCCTTTTTCCTGGCCATGGGACAGGAGAGAGGCACGACAGCTTGCTTTTCATTTCCAGTTATCAACAAGCAACCCTGCACATTTACTATTTTACCTGTACAGTTTTCTATAGTCAAACACCTGCAATAAGGTTTACCCATGCAAACCACTGGGTCATATTTTAATCCAGCACACTATGCTGAAATTTCAGGTAACTAATTAAATTAAAAAGCATTTCCTTTGCAAGAGGATGTAGGAAATAGAATTTAAAAAATTAATATAGGCACAGGGAACAATAATAAGAAGAGAGCTCACTAAGAAAGGCAAAGAGTGAGAACTGGAAGAGAAAACTGCAAGCAAATCAAATTGTATGAGGTACAACAAGGATGCAGAGCACAAGAGAAAAGCTAAACAAGGAGTGACTAAGGAGCCCAATAATAGGACTTTGGGGCACTGCAGATTGTGTAAATAGCCACAGCAGAGTGGACTGAGGAAGGCAACTCTGGCCCATGTGTTATAGAAACATTATTTGTCAATCTGTGTGGTGGCAAAAACCCACTGCTGTAGTTCAGTGATGCTTCACAGAGCAAAGCAAAACCATACATCAAGCCAAGGAATGAGATCTCCTGTAACTCATGTCAGCATATCCAAAACCACAGACACCTCTACCGAGTGCTTTATTTCCTTTGTTATTTGATATGCTATCATCTCACTTTTTATACCAGTGTAGTAATTCACTCACCACTCCCCTATGCTGTTTAACAAAACCTAATAGACATTTCATGTCATGTCAAAACATTTTCCTCACAAACAGGTACAAGAGGCAGTTTATGTGAAATGATAGAGTAATATTTTTAAACACAAAGTCACAAAAACTGCAAAAATTAAGGTATGACAGCTTTCATTTGATCACTACAATATGAGAAGTTTAAGTGCTACCACAATTAATAGCTTAGAATATGCTATCTTCCATCTACAGAAAGACAATTGGGTTCATAAGTAGGAAAAAAGAGAAATTATAATCTTTTTAACTTTCTACAAGTGCATCAAGCCAAAACCCTTCAGCTTCTGCTGAATCCTACAAATCTCAGTGCAACTTTGCATTGATTTGTATAGCTTGTGCACAGATGTCTTTGTAGCAGTAAGCCTGAACATACACAAAAGGCCTGCAATGAACACAAGTTTGGAACAGGTAAAAGCTTCCTTCAAATAATCTTGGAAGTAATCTTTGTATCCATGTATATATGTAGGTATCTATAACCTTTGTATCTGTGTGTATATATATATATATATATATATATATATAGGAAACTGGAGATCTTCAGCTCCACTTAGGAAAAGATACTGCAGAGATTTTTATTGAGTGTGGTCAGGAGAGATTATTCAAGCACTGTGTCACTGAAAAGTTTCACGTAACAGCCATTAGTATGTAATGGGCTGAGGGATTAAAACACTTTATTTTAAATATAGCCAGATTGGTTGTTTCTAATAGGTGACAACTTACAAACAAATCTTCAACAAAATCTTGGATCTGAAATAAAGCTTAAAATAAAAACACTTTTTACCTGCTTATTTACCTCCTAAATTACATTTAAAAACAATGAACTCCAACTGCCAGCTCAGACTTTCACAGAGGCATCAAAGGAGAAGGCTGAGAAGAGACTCCTGATGTAATCAGTTTGCACCACTGTAAAAATAATCAGTCTAAAAACCAGTGATATGTTTATTCAACAGAACTATCTCAACCTTAAGAGTGTCTGCTCTGCACAGGTTTGGCACAATAGGATCTGCCCCTCACCTGCACATTTGCATGTCATTACAGTGCCAATTATGGAGTGCGTGTTCATACTTGTGTAAGAGAAATTGAATCCTCACTGCACCTGCAAACGCTTGGGCAGCTCCATCTCTGCAACTCATATAAAATCTCCATAATAAACCAGCTGAAACCTTAAACTTCAGCAAAAATTGGAGAGCGAATCCGTATATCACACACATGCACACAGATTTCTTTGCATCTTAAACACCAACGTCAGCACTTCTCTGCGGGGCTGCAAAAGCTGGGCAGCCAACAGAGTCACAGCTCTGTACTTCTCTGTGAAGCTACCACGAGCATAACACTTCTGCCAAAACATCAAACAGCTAATCAGGGAGTTTATTGACCTTCCCTCTCCATTTCCCTAAGGTGGTTCTGGCTCTGAATTCATCTTTGCAATGTGCTTCTCAGCCACTGGGAAGGTCCTCATTCCAAGCTTGAAACGGTTGCCAAGAACCAAGTGCCTTAAGTGGAACTGAATCAGCACAGAGTAAAAGAGAGCAGAGAGTTACAGCTCCATGAGAACAGCAGCAGTGCAGACCACCACAAGTTACAACACAGCACTTGTAAGTGATCTGGAAACAGCCACAAACCTTTGGAAACTTCCAAAACTTACACAATCACCTTTCCTTCATATTTACATTATTGTCAGCTTTGAATTAACTACAAATACTGAGTTAAAGCCAAACAGAGTTTCATTTTGATTCTAATTCTTGTGTCCAGTTTCTGTTTTGTTTAAGGCTGTTGCATTCAAAAAGATTAAACAGCTGTCAAAAAAAATCAGCAATATAACAGCTCTTCCTCTAAACAAAATTAAACAACATACATTCCACTCACCACGACAAAAAGGAATTGAAAACTCTGTAGAAAAATATCACTACAGTGTGATTTGAGTGTTATAGGTACCCAACAGCAGCATAATGAATAAAATGCAAATTTAGGATTACAGTATCTCAAGCTGGAAGGGACCCATAGGGATTAGCAAGTCCAACTCCCTGCTCCTCACAGAACTATCTAAAACTAAACCATACGCTTAAAAACATTGTTCAGACTCTTAAATTTGAGAGTAAGCTGATTAGCAATTCAGAGAATAAAATTAAAAAGATACTCTTAAGTAGCTAAATAGTAGAAGAGTACTTTGAACTATGCTCTGAGGGTCTGTCAGACCAGCTTTTTCTTCTTTTCATTACAAGTTTGTATCTGTGTATTTGTCCATAACCAGAAAGTTCAATACTAAAAGTAGAGCAAACTCTTTGTGAGCTGCAGGCAAATGAGCTCCTGTGCATTTAAAGGTATGAAAAGCAAGCAGGCTGTGCACTGAAACACAGACACTGAGGGTGAGAAACCTACTTCCAATTAATCCAGGAGGAAATGTGTTGCCTTTAGGAATGATCAAAGGGGTTTTTTTAGTGGCTGTATCATGTATTCACAGCTAACAGGATCAGAACAGTTTGTCTTGCTACAGGTTTGACCCTTGTCTCAGCTGCAGGACCAGCAACACTAACACCAAGAGCACTGCACTACACAAGGTGTAGTCTCTTAGCCATAAGCTATACCACACCCAGAGTAGATGCAGAGTACAACTCATTTTTAAAATTATAACTAGGTTAGCTCTTAACTTTTGCCACCTTCCAAACTGCATCAATGAGAAGGTCTAAAAACTAACACATGGCACTTGCTTTGGTAAACCATCAGGAAGCACACTCTTTACTGGGTTTAATTCCAGCCTCCAGGGACGGGCCTCTGACAAATTCAAGCATCACAATTCATGTACAATGTCGAGGCAGAGCTCCTACACACACATCAAGATCAGATAATAAATGTAACATGCTAACAGAAAAAAAATAAAACAGGTAACACTGTGCTTTTAAAAGTCTAACCAAGGAATAAACAAAGTAGCAATTATATGAAGCTTGCTAAATTCTGTATTATTACCATCAGACTGGTCTTGAAAGAGATGTCAAACCTTTACTTTCAACTTTTTTTGTTTATATTTGCAAGTGTTACATGTTTCCATCACTGGCAGAGTAACACAAAATGAAAGATCACCACATTAAGAGCTTGAGTATCTAACAACTTATTTAATAGGATGCAGGGAAACTTGTGTCTAACTTGTGTGTTGGTCTAATTAGTGTCCAAACTCAATTTGTATCTTCACACCACTCTGTAAGGACTGAAGAAACACAGAGTATCAGCCTGAAAGCATCAAGCCAACACCTTCATCAGCTCAGGGTCCTGTTTCTACCTGGTTCCTTCCATGATGGTGCAAGCAAATACACAGAAGATAACTATAAAATCTGTGTTTGCCCAATCTAAACAGTTAAATTCTAGTTTATACTCTAAGCAGTAGATTTCTAGTTCCTCCCAGAAAGTTATTGCTGCCTTTTGCTTGCTTACCTGTCTGAAATAACTGGAGGAAAAGAAAGTAATTTCAGAGGACACTGAAGGACACTTTAAAAAAACACCAGCAAAAAAACCTTCCACCAGTCAAGGCTGCATTTTCTCGTTCTCAAAGGCAAGTTTGATTAATGTCCATCCAATCATCAAATCCAAATTAACCATTTTTTTTCATAACTCCTGTAATGTAACTGTAAATAAAGCAATAATATTCTCACCTCCTAAAGCATACAGCAACTCTAAAGCTTGCACCATTGATTGTGCAGGAGGCGGCTGTGAAGAAAAAAAAAAAGTGCATTGTTTAAAGTTATCCTCATGGAACACACAAGTTTTCATAAAAATTACTCTTCTTTCACAAAATCCTTAAGTTCTAACTACCTACCTTGCCATTTATGCAAAATGAAGAAAGAGCTCTTGGACTCTTCCTACCATCCTCCCACTGACCACCAGTGCTGCAAGTCAAAACCATCTCAACAGCCTCAGCATGAGCACTACGATGTTCTCAGGATCTGAGCCAGAAATGGTGTGCTTGCTTTGTCCAGCAGTGATGCCAGCAGTGATCAGAACAATCACTTAACTTTCTCTTCTTACTCTACCATAGTTGTTTTTCACATCAGTACAAGAGTAGCTAAAAACTTCACAGAAAGCAAACCTAAAAATTGGTCCTGCTCTTTTTAACAAGGCAGACAAGCAGAGCTTTAGTTCTGCAGGTATCTTTCTTTTTTTTTCCTTTTTCTTCATAAATTCAGTGGAAAGGGACTACTATTATAGTTTTACAGAATCTCAAGAGTTTCTTTCTAGGCTTTTCTTGACTTCTCAACTTCTCTAACAGCAAACTCTAGAACACAGGCATTGCTTCTAAGTTGTCACACACGTTACTTGCACTAGTTGATTTCCAAAATCACACTTTGCTGACTGATAGTGGCCAATGAGTTATGCTGTCCAAACTAGGGAGGCAATGGTTCCTGGTTAACAGTTCTGAGGGTTATCAACAAGCCATCTAGTGATCTTTCTTCACCCTAAGGAAAGATGACAGACTTGACAGCCTAGGACTCACGGAAAGAAAGGGGAACCTGAGCACATTGTCAATTCCCAAAGCCTTCAGCTGCAAGATGACGGGTGCAAGGTTGCTGCGCTGCATCTCGGGAACAGTGGACTTGGGCAGCTTCTCAAAGTCCTCCTCTGTTACAGGAGAAAACAAGGCAATTTGGGTTTCAACTCCCACTGTACGCAGTCAACATAACAGAACAGTACTCATTTCAAGTTAAAATTATCCTGTATGAATACTTAACAGGGGTTAGAAGAACTCTAAATCAAAGATGATCTTTCTCCAATTACTGTATTTTAAAATACCTTAATTTAAATAGAAAATTAAATAGTTTTGGCTATATTACTGATTCTGCAGTTGACCCACCCATATTTCAATTTGAAATATTAGAAGTTCTCCACAGAAGCCTGGAAATGCTTTATTTCTCTTCTAGTTTAATATATTAAGCAGAAAATAAAAGGCAGTGTGCAATACTACAAAAACCATTTTTTTAAAAGAAGGGACAAGGAAAAGTTCCAAACCAGCATGCTTTCAGTATAAGACTACTATTTTTAGTAAGCCTTCAAACAAAATGAGGTTTTAGAAAGCATATTTAAAATAATGGCTAAGGACTGCGAAACAATTTATTTGGCAATGCCTTTTACAAAGCACATTCACTACAGAATCTAAGTCTAGAAAAATACTTTATATAAGGTCAAAATTCCTGTACATTCCATTAACCAACTCTTCTGCAGTAAAGACACACACACATCCCTGTGTTGACCTAAAACTCCAAATCAAGACAAGAAATATATTCTTTTTACCTGAATTAGTTTAATTTTTAAACTGAACCCTCCTCTTTATCCGTTCTGTCGCAGACCTTCACTAAGACAGCATACATTTTTTCTACTTTCATCCATCCAGTGCACTTTAAAATCTTTCTTAAAGCACCCATTAGGCCAGTTTTGAGCACACAAAAATAACTTCATTGCAGTCATTGTTTCTCAGTAAAATACTTAGTTTTATTTAAGTTTGGTATATTATGCAGCAGACATTCACTCTTAATTCTTCACTGGACACAAAAGTTCAGAGAATAAATCATGTCTTTGTTTAATGTGGCAACTGCTGGAAAGCACATACACATTTTTAAGAGATATTTTTCATGTCTCTAAGTTTCAAAGCTCCAGTAAAACTAGAGGGAACCTGAGGCACGTAAGCAGTGGCAGTGCTTAACTGTAAAGCCTTTTCTCACTAAACAGCTGATATCTGAGACAGTGAGATTGTGACTTTCTGAACTCTGATATGTGGCCAACAGATTTATTTGTAGCAGTAAGTTTTGCACAGTGCCAGGATCACTGATTTATGAGATGTATTTGGGATTGGCACCTATTCCTATGAAAAAGGGGCCCCATAAAGAAGTTTTCCCTCAGTTTTCTGAAGTATTTCCAGTGTCTGTTGTTAGACTCACAAAGGAGAGGAGATTCCTAATCTCCTAAAGGAGACTTTATAATACCTACCTATGATGCTCTCTTCTGTGACTAAACTGAAACAACTGCTCAGAAATCAAAATCATTAAAAAATAAACTTAGTAGACTCGCCACTAAGAGTGGCACTAACATTACAGGTTTGCAATTGCTGACCATTTCATAGTACTACCCTGCTCAATTTGTGTTTCTGATTCATAAAAGGATTCAGTTTCCAACACTTAGCACATATGAACAATATATTCCTAAATAAGCTGAAGGAATAACAGGAGATTTCAATCACTCACCGGAAGATAAAACAGGAGTTTTGTTCCCTTTAATTGAACACTAAAACTACTGTGAAACAAAAGGGAAGTGACACCAGCAAGTCCACCTTCCCCACCCCACAGATGACTGACCTGTATAAAGCCTGTAGCACTTCCCAGAGCGGTTCCGACCCGCACGGCCTGCTCTCTGGTGAGCTGAGGCTTGAGACACCGGCACCACCACCAGGCATTCGATGGCTGTTTTGGGGTTATAGGCCCGAAGCTTCACAAAGCCACAATCAATTACAAATGCAATGCCATGAATTGTGATGGATGTCTCAGCAATGTTGGTGGCCACTATCACCTACAGATACAGACACAACGAGGATACTGTGAACTCCTCAGCCTCAATTATACTATCAAGCCCTAGCATCAGTGCATCAGGACTCAAATGCAAGCCACTTAAGATCTCACATACAGCAGTTCCAGTAAACACTCCAGAGTACAAAAGGATACAGCACATGCAGCAGAAAGAGCTGTCAGCTTGAAATAAGCCCAGTTTTTACAGCTTCACAATCACTTTCTTATTCAAATTTATTTTCTCTTCATAAAGGAAGAATTTGGCAGCATCTGTAATCCCCACTGGCAGTGTTTGCAGAGGAAACCATTAACTGACTATAAATCAAATGTCCTTATGTAGCAAACTAAAAATATTTTATTTCTGCTTCTCAGTTATATTAAACTGTTACTTGTAACACTGAAGTGGGGCAGGGAATCGGAGAGGACCAGAGTTGATTAAGTGTTCCATGTTCAGTATTCCCACAGAGATATGCTTATATATGTGTCCTAAAATATTAAAAAATAATTGTTCTCAGACAGAGGGAAATTTAATCTTTAGTTCACTTGAAATTAAAAAAGTAAATCTTGGAAGTTAATTGACTAATATCATATCCTGGAGAGAAAAGAAATATTTACACTCAATGATCTCTAACACCAGATGATAAATTTTACTTGTTAGACTCCAGCAGGCACAAGAAGTATAACAACTCACCTGTGTGTAATTCTGTCAGCTTATCTCAGCCCCAACACAGGCTCTGCCTAAGCTAATCATGACCAATTATATAGTTCTGTGACATTAAATATTCATACAAGACTTGCAGAAGTCAAAACAAAGATATTTTTCCACCAAAACCAAGCAAGTTTTTAATTGTTTCTTAGGTGAAAATATAGCACTTACCCACTCTGTCACTATTTTTTTCCATTACTGGGGGAAAACAGCAACAGACACTTAGATCACAAAGAAATAAAAATGGGTAAAAGTAGAGGAGTGTAAGAAGCTGTAGGTGGGCACAGACAGATACAGAGTTGTACAAAGACTCTTGGAAATTGAGAAGCTGATGAGGAAGACAGAAGTGACATGTCTAGGAGTGATGAGAGGTGAAACAGGAAGCCTTCCTCAGTAACTGTTTGCAGTAGTCTCATGATGTGGGTATGATCTCTGCAACCTGTGAAACGCAGACACCCTTCTGCGTGGTAGCAACTGAGACAGACACGACAGTCTTACCTTCCTGACACTGTGAGAAACCCTCTCAAACACCTTCATTTGGTCAGGAGAAGGCAGGCCGGCATACATGGGGAGAACACGGAGGTGTTTTTTCATTCCCGTGCGAGAAAGGGCTCGAGCCTGTTCTATGAGCATAGAAACAACAGTCTCCACTTCCTCCTAGAGCCAGGGCAAGACAGGGAACAGAAGGAGAGAGGTTTCACTTTAACATCACATAGCTATCACCCCTGTACAAAATATGCACCAAAATAATCTCAATATAATTTTTATTGTTCAAACTCCAGGGTCTCTTGACTACCTCCCTCAAAGCTGGAATATTCTTATATAAAATTGCTACCATAACAAATATATATTTATGGCAATATTTATGTTCATTGTTATTTGAGACAACATCAAAAACACGAGGGAGGACTGAATAAAATCAAAATCAAGGGGAGGACTGAATAAAGTTCAGGAGGAAGCAGGTGTATTTTCCCATGTAGCAAAGCAGGATGCCAGTCTATTTTCACTGTGCAGAACACTGTGGGTCTTAATCAGGAAATAACACAGTAACAGTATTAACACTTATTGCTCAACTCCACATTTAATCTCAGAGATCAACTGTGGCATCTCACCCAAACACAGACAATAAAATGTTTAGACATTGCCTTGTCAGATATCTCATCCACTCTTTCAAAGTCAAATTAATAACGAGGATGAAGAATTTATTTTGAAAATATGCAAGATATAATTGAAGCTCTTCAAGGTGGTTCCTCACTGGCAAAATTATAAGCTACCTTCCATGTACTCTTCTCAGCTGTAAAGTGAGCTGGCAGGTATAAATAGAGTAGAAGAAACTAGTAAATTTTTGTCTCTCAGCTATTTACCTTTCTGTCAACAGCTTCAGACATTAAGCCTAACAAATGTAAATCCCATCTGCCATAACTATTAATGATGACCCACTGTCAACTGCATAGGTGTGACTTGCACCAAAAACCCACATACTGTTCCACTTGAGCAAGGCCAAAAACATATAGCATTAAATGAGAAAAACTATGATCCATTATAAGCTTTGATAAACCAAGACCATAATTACTTTTTATAAGTCTTTTGGACTGGCTTAATTCTGCTCCCACCAATGCAAAAATATTTGTCATCTTTAATGAGATTAAAATACAGTGCTGTAAAGCAAAAAAAAAATTGCTTATGTCTATACCTGGCCAGTTAAAAATGCAAGTATATCACCATCATTCTCCATCTGGTGAATTTTCATTGCAGTTTCCACAGTTGATTTTATATAGTCTGGAACAGGACTAAGAGGAGAGAAAATAGCAGAGAGATTAGCAGAAAAATAGCTAACAGACTCCTCAAATCCATAAGGGACAAACAGAGCACCAGCTTTTGGGCACTATGTGTCAGCCATACCACATTTAGTTCATGATGCAACCTTGGGAATCAGCCTTCAGCCATTAATTTATTCCCTTTACACCACAGTAAGCTTAAAACCATGTCTAGTGCTATAAGCAATACCCAAACTGAGTGTTACACCTCCTTACCGTTGGGAATTTCTCAGCTCTAACCTAGACAAATGATACCTCAGTTGCACACTCTCCTAATCACTACTGACAAGATCAAACAGCAACACACCTCTGTATGTAAAAGATGTCCACTGGAAATGTTCTCCCCTCAACAGTAAGGATCACACTGGTATCTTTGCTGGGGTCACCGGTCTCATTTTGATTAAAGAAATCCCTGAATTTCTATATTAAAATAAAAAACAACAACTTTTAGTTTGATACTTCAAAAGAAATGAGGGAGAAACCTGAAGACATGACAAAGTTAAAGTACTACTACTTGGATGGGTTTGGGTTTTTTCCTCCAGAAATTTGACAGTATTTTGATAAAGTTCCTATTTAAAAATGTTAATTTTGTTGCTTTCTATTCTGTCTGAGATTCAGGCATTTACCATAAATACATTGTCTTGCATGTTTATTACTTGAAAAGCAAAGATTGAAAAGAGGTAATTCAATTACTTAGATCATCTGATAGAGTTGGAAAAAGCAGATATATAAACTTTTTACTGGATCTGTAACAGTAGTGAACTTAAAGCTAAGAAGAACTTAGAAATGATTGGTCCTAAAAGCTCTTACTGAACTCCAAAATTTCATTCTGTAAAAGCAGAGTTAGGCTGAATTATATAAGTTTTTGATTTATGTGTTATGAGACACCTTCATAAATTTAGATTTATTGTCATGAACTATTTCAAATATGGAATACCAAAAGAATCAACATTAAAAACCCAAATAATGCATCTCATTTTTTATAACTGTTATACTGACACCATAAACTTTCTGCATTCAATCAAAAGTTTATATAGTCAGACTAATAATTTTGCTCCTATTAACTTATTTTTTACATGAACTGTAAACTATTTTAAATGTGTGATTTCTGGCAGTTAAGGCAAAGTATTGTAATGATAATTAATATAATGCACAGGATACATAACTGTGCAAGTACTACCAAAGCACAGCATACCACTGAGATGTACAGCAGATGATATTTGCCACTAAAGGAAATCTCAGTACACCTACATCTTCAGTGCCACATGCAAGCTCTCATCACCACATGTCATGAAGGACACAGTGGAGTTTGGAAAAAGCACAGAGAAAAAGCAATAAATGTGATAAAGATGAAGTAGCTGCCTCGTGAGGAGACACTGAAAAGGCTGGGGCTCTGCTTGGGGAGCAGAAGGTTGAGAAGACACACAGCTGAGGTTTACAGAATCAAAGGTGACAGATTAAGTAAAACTGGTTTTATTTTGGGTTTTTTTTTTTTGTTTGTTTGGTTTAAAAAAAAAATCCCACACTATTAGAACTTGGAGGTCCTTGATGAAACCATTTAAAATAAATTGAGTATTTCATTATATAGCTGGTTTCAAATTTCTTAAAATTGCTCTCACATGATGTCCTGGAGACTTAGAGCTTCATCAAGCACATTCAAAGACAAATTAACAAACAGCAGGTCCATAAACATACACTAGACTGAAACAGCAGGAGTGTACTGTCCAATATCTCTGTTACAAGCACTGCAGATGCTGAAGCAGCTCAGAGAGAACAGACCCACAGCAGGTGGACAGGCTCACATGCTCTCCCTGAACAGCAGCTCCTATTGTAGCTTCTGCTACAGACAGAACACCAGGCTGGATTAAATGCTGCTCTGATCTAGGACAGTATTTCTTCTGTTCCTACTCAAAATTAAATTAACAATGTTTTTAGTAAGTTACACAATTTCCACAGGCTACAAGTCAATCAAGGCACTAGTAAGATCTCACTGAATTAAATCTACTCCTTTATCACTTATTTTTACTGGTCTATGGCTGTCTCAAATTATTGCAATCAGCAAAACAGAGCTAAACCAACGTCTCTTATGAGACTAGATTAAGCCAAGAGAACATCTTTTTAAACACCATCACCAATAAGAGGAAAAAAGGCATAAATACATGAAAAGTAGATTCATACCTAAATTCACTTCCAAAAAATTTTCACTAATACAAAGTGAAAACCAAACACAGCAACTTAACTGCAGCAGATTTTTTCCCTGTACTACTCCCTCTCTTCTTCACCACTCAAACAGCAGCAATGCTTCACAAGAAGCAAGCAGCAGAGAGGATAAGCTGTATATAAATAGAAGCAGAGCTGCCACTTATGGTCACTTCATTTCAAACCAAACCTGTGAGCTATACCTCTGCATCCAAGGTGGCTGAAGCCACAATCAGTCGAAGATCCCCACGCTTCTTTTGAACCTGGAAGAGAGACCAAGAACATCCAGAGTAAAAATTATTTTCTGAGATACAAGGCTAGAACCAAGCTTTAGAGCATGCAGATCACCAGTAACTTCTTTAAAAATACTGTGAGATAGCTGATGAACTGAAGCACCCACATCACCCCATAGATCTATCACTTGATGAGTGTTTGGAGTTTTGCATATTCATTTAAGGGCATTCAGTCTGTAATAATTAGTGGTGGAAATCAGATCTTCTGCAGGCTGAAATGGGTTCACTCATCAGCCATCAGGATCAGAGGTTTAACAAAAAGGATGAAAATGAAAATGGTTACAGAGAACATAAAAAAACCCAACCTTTTTTAATAAGCCAATAGCAATATCTGTATAAAGAGTCCTTTCATGGGCTTCATCCAGCATGAGGACACTGTGAATAAAGCAGAAAAGATTTCACAAATAGTTTGACTGACACTACAATTGTTGTCTTCCTGTCTTCTAAGAAAATCATCATTTGAAATCTGCTGCAGGACTATTACTGTTTACATCCACTTAGAAAACTGTGGAAGTTAAAAAAAAGTGCAGTGACAAAAAAAAGGGAGAAAAAACTTCGATAACACCATGTGATACATGCATACTGTTCTTTATTCAGGCTAGCTTTTGGAAGGGGGCAGAAGAAAAAAGTTGTATCTTCACTGTACTGCATAGGTTTTCTGGATATCAGAATAGCCTGTGTTTGTTGCTGATTTTTTTATTTGATTAGCATGAGAAAGAAAAAATGAATTTAAAACTAGTAAATGAAACAATTCAGATGCCATGAGGCCCATTTAGCTTTTGTTCCAAAACCACATCAACAAATCCTGATGGGTTTGGTGTTGCAATGATCAACTGACTTTCTAACAGCCTTTACAACATAAAGAAGTCAAATTCTTAAAATAATATTCACATATTTTAGTATTTAATTCATAATAACCACACCTTAGTCTAAAAAAAATGCAGTTTAACAAATTACACTTCAGCAAGCATTCATTCCATGTCCTTACCTGTACCTAGTTAATAAAGGATCAGCCATCATCTCTCTCACCAGCATCCCATCAGTTAGAAACTAAAAGTAAATGCAAAGAAAAATGTTAAAAAACCCCATATCAGCTGGTCTTGATTACCCATGTGGTTTTTAAAGATTATTTTCTCGGCTTTTGTCTGAATTTTTCCTTGCCTTTAATTTTCTAATGATCTGTTAGGTTGATCAATTTTCAGCTAGGGAAGCTGAATGTGTATTTCTGAGTGCTAACCCAGAGATAAGCAGAGTGATTGCTTTTTAATCAGTATTTAAAGAAATAAAAAAAGAAAAAAAGTTATTTTTATGTTGAAAAATAGCAGATTGGTAGCACTGGAACATGGCAATAGAAGTTTCTTCACTCTTGTCTGTAACATGGCTAAATCTGTCCTAACAATAACATCCTGTGTGTCAGTCCTGACCCCCTCAAAGTAGGCTACTTAATATCTGCCACACACTTCTGACCAGAAATTCAACAAAATGCAACATTTTACTTTAATACTTTCTTCCTACTAGTCAGTGGAAACCCACCAGTGTTATATGGTCATCAAACAGTAGTTTGACCTGGGACTCCAGCTGTGGCCTTGAACTAGGCAAGAACTGATATGCAAGGTAAAAACCTCCAAATTTCCAATTCCAAAGGATTAATCATCATACTCAAAATTTAGAAAAAAAAAAAATCAGCTTCATTTAATGAACAAACATCTCAATTTCTTTCACTTTAAAAGGGCTACTAGCCTCAGAAAGAAATCAGAAAGTAAATTGTCTCATTCATCATCATTGCTATTCCAGCATACTAAAGCAAACTCGTCTGTACCAACACAAGCAACATTAATACTGCTTACAGCACTAAAGAACAGCTGCAAAGCTTGCCATTTAATCCACAGTAAGTTATTCTCAGTTAGCCTATTCATCTTGTTTTATCTGTGCTTTTAATTAAAACCTATTTTTAGAGTGACAAGCATACTTCAGCTGTGATTCACTGCAGCATTTCACTATAACTCTGAGTGAGGTACCGGGTCACACGAGCACTGTACCAACACCTGGCCATACCTACTTTGAAAATCTCCTCCAGTTTTTCAGTGGTGGCTGCCAGACCAGCAGAATAAAACACATACTTGCTTTTTTAAGGTTTGGATAGTCACAGCCATTTCAAGCACACTTTTGGGATCCCCACCTGGAAAACTGGAATGCTATCTATTCTCTTCACTGGGCATCACAAAGGTCTCATTAATTTTGCAAAAGTACTTGAAGAGTTTCAGCCAATCCTTTCAGATAACCACACACTGTTCGTGTTTCACCTTAATTCTTGTGGCCTGGGGATCCGTGCAGTCATCAAACCGAATACAATATCCAACTTCATGTCCCAGTACTGCACCTCTTTCATCAGCAACTCGGCCTGCAACCTGAGAACAGAGATTCTTATAAACAAGAGACAGCTCCCAGCACATTTCTTCATTGTATCATTATTTTGTCCATAGAAAATTTGCATCAAAACAGGAACAGAGCTAGTGCTTCCAAAGAATTATTTGTTCTCATTCAAACATAAAATTCTGTTCAGTGTAACAGTGCATACTGAACATACAAGTAGTGAAAACTTAAAACATTTTAGTGTAGCTTAATTAACTGCTTCTGCTCAGGAAAGCTACAGAGGTACCTTTCTGTGATAAGTACTCTGACAGAGGTACAGAAGCAGACACAACCAGTCACAATGCTGGAGAAGGACCATTTGCCAGGAGTGCAATTTAAGAACACAGCTGGCATGCAAAAAAGGAAAAAAGTATATGACAGGTATATGACATGCAGAAAAAAATTATCAGTTAAGCTGATCTCATGCTGAACTTACACAGACTTTTTTTTAATGAAGATGCTACTGTACTTTTCATAATACAGAATCTTCTATTCAGAGAACAGAGAACTGGCAGAACAATTAGAAGTAGTAAAATTTTTGGAACAGTACTACCCTGGGCCAGTTTTAAGCCAATAGCTCCTTTAGCTAAAAATCATGAGTTATTCAGGCTTATTCTAGAGAATATTAGGCATTATCAGGCCATGCTGTCAACAAGCTACAAAGACATTTAATAGCTAAAGACACAATAGAACTCCACAATACATACATTAGCCCTAGTAGAATTCCAAGAGCAAGCTACTTGCATTCATTTGAGTGACATTCTAAACCCTACTGACAGGCTGGGAATTCCTGATTTCACTGGAAATCTTACCACTCCACCACTTCCAGCCCAAGCACTCGGGATAATTGTCAGTCTAGGTCATGCAAGCAGAAGTTCAGGAATTTCTAAACCATGCCTTATGCCTCTGCAACTTCCTGTCTTTACTTCTGACAACCCTCATACTCTAGATGGGAAAGCAGGTAAGTACACCAATTAAAATACAAGATCACTTTCAGTTCAAGACAAAGCAATAAATCATCAACTATATTTCTCATCTCCCTGCAATGACCATACAGTTCAGGCAGTTTGCAAAAACATTCTTGAAGAAAAATCCTCTATGTCTGTATACTAAGCCCTAATTGAGTAATCTTTTTATTTTAGGCTTTAAAAAAATGTGTTAAGACAAAGGGAAAAGAGAAGTAAGTTTGTCATGAGAAATCGTCGCAGTATACACAACATCTCCTGCAGAACTGTGCACTGTCCTATGAGGGAGAAAAGGGAGGACACTGCAGGCAGACTGCCCAAAGCACAAGATGTAGATCACTGCTAGAAACTGTTTCCTTAACCATGTTGGATCTGGTCAAAGAATACTGGAGGAGAAGAAACAGCAAGCTGTGCAGTTGTTCAGTCTACTGCACTTTTACCAAAGGCATAAGCTGATTTATTGCAGGTACAGTTTAATACATTATGAAGAACTGGCAAAAGGAGGGTTGCAAAATGGGATCTCAGTTTTCTGTACAAAGAGAATGTTGCAACAGAAACTTCAGCCCACCAAGCCAGTGCCTGGCAGCAGTTATGAAGACAAGGAGCACTGGATGCTTTTTGTGCAGATTATCACCAGAGAGTACAAGTGTTGCCCTCAGCACCCCCTCGTCTCCCTGTCATAGTACATCTAGCTGACATTATGCTCTCCTAGACATACTATGGGTATTAAAAGATTTCTGACAATAAAATTATTTCTTTTCCCCAAAATGCTTACAAGGGGGGAACACAAAAAAAAAACCAACCCAGAAAAACAACAACAAAAACCACAGAAAAAAAGATTAAAGCAAACCATGTAGGAACTGCTAGAAAGAGGTACACAGCCTCTTTCTTCCACTGGCTAAGTTACTATACACAGTTTTACATCACTACTTTACTTTGTGAAAGAAGTTAATGGTCACACAAGCAGTTTTAGTCCAGAGTCAGTCACAGCTCAGCCCTGCACAGCCCTAACTTCCATACACAGCTCTGCTGATACCATGCAATTTTATTTCAAGCTTCTCCATCTGCAATTGTGGACTTGGAATCTTTGGCAAGACCTACTAACCAGCTTGAATTCAGCTTAGAGTACCAGCAATTCTGTGAGGAAGATAAGCAGAAAGGTCTGTTCATTCAGGAGCTCGTGCAGTTGTGATTTCTGCTGTTCAGCAAGCCCTGCTAATAACCTGAAGGTTATAATGACAATAAACTGGGAAAATCTGGACATGGAGAAACTTACTGTAACAGCAGCAACCCGGCGAGGCTGCGTCACTCCAACAACTCTTCCTTCTGCTGTCCAGCCAGCTTCTGCCAGGTACTGCAATCAAGCATTGAGGATAAGGAATTAATTGGTCATGCTGGGATTACAGCAAGGTGTTAGTGTCAGAACCAGAGAACCAGGGAGAAGCACATCGTGTGGAGAACTAACTGCTGCGTGACCTTGGGCAAATCAGTTAGGCAAAAATTGTGTGTTATTAATCTCACCTTTAAAACTAATATGGCATAATACCTCCTTCCTAAGCAACATAAGCCTTCAGAAACCACCTAAGAGCAGTTCTTTGGGTCTTCAGTATTTTTGAACTACTTCATTTTTTTTTTCTCTGCTTTCCTTTATAACTTCTTTAAGAAATAAAGCTAAGCAGCACAAGTCCTGCACTCATACTGAAGCAGATGACATTCATCATTCCTCTGCCATTTTTTCAGTTAAATCAAGAACAAACTTCGAAACATTCTCAGACTTTTTTCATTCCTGTCACAAAAGAGAAAGTTTTACAAAACCACAAAAAAATACAATATTCCAAAAATGTCCAAGAGGAAAGCTCATAAGTGTGCCAGTTTTCCTCCTTAAAATCATATTCTCAACAAAACTTTAAACATAATTTTGATAGAATAATAAACCCCTATTATAGCCCAGTGACTACTATTTGTCCAGCACAGAGTTATTTGTTGTGTATGGTCCTCTCCTCTAGTGGAAGAAGGTTTTATATTACAAATAAACCAGCTCCTGCTGCCTAATATAAAGCCTTGTATTTCTCTCCTTTTGGTCACACACACGAGCACAGGTGAATCCCATTCTCACACTGCAGCTCTGGTTTGCTGCTTTAACATCTCATGTAAAACCTCCTCAAGGAACACCTGGTTCTACCAAGTTGAACTGACACTTACTTGTGGAATCTGTGTTGATTTCCCACAGCCTGTTTCCCCAACGATCACCAGTGTTTGATAGTTCTCCACTAGATAAAGTATGTGATTTCTGAGCTGAAAGAAAAGATTACATTTAAGTATCAAACACAGGTGTGTACAAAAATAAGAAAATAATTAAAATGATAATATGTACATTTCTAACAGACACAGTAAATTCATTTTACATGGAGTTCACTGCCAAAAGCCAAACAGTTGTTTAAAATCTACAAATGACATGCACAACATATAGTAATTAATATAAACCTACAAAGCCTCTAACAGTTGTCAAATAGCACAATTCATATAAACCTACAAAGCCTGTAACAGTTGTCAAATAGCACAGTTCATTCCAACAAATAAAGCAAGGTCATAAAATTGTTTTATGTTGTAAAGTGATTCTGTACTGCTCCTTGAAAAACAGACAAGTCAGACATCATGCAACAGATTTAATATACCAAAAAACTTCTGTACCTTAAAAACAGGCAGCTTTTGTCTTTGTTGTTCAATAGAAAGGGAAGCATAAGGATTATAGATGACAGTTATGCCACTGCTCTCAGCAGGACTCTGTCTCTCCTCTGAGACACTGACACCAGGACCTTCCGTGCCTAGATGACATAAGTTGATTTTAACTGGAAGCACACACTTCTGCCATGCACATCACAATACAACCCAAATAAATATGTTCCTTACAATGAGGAATCACAGGTAGCAGCATACATCAAAAGATGAACTTTTCAATTAAAATAATCAAAACATGAACTAACAGTAAAGATGTAAAAATTCTCTCAAATTAAATATGTGTCTCCTGCCACTTAAAAAAAAAAAATCTAATGTGAGTAAGTATTCAAATTTTTAAAAGAACATAAAGGAGGAAAAAAGCACATAGGAAAAATAAAGAGTGAGATCTTGAGAACTTCATTCTTCTGTGGAACAGTTCAGATATATCTTCACTGTCCTTCTCAGAAGCATGTCCATGGATTTTAAGCCAGCCAGTCAGACATGTAACAGAACTTCCCTTGACTAACATCAACTGTAAAACATTCAGCCTGCCCACTCATGAGATGTGCCACTCCCTTCAGAGCTGCATTTACCTCAGGAATTGAAACCTCATTTATTCCTGCTGCAGGTTACTGTAAAACTACTAACAACTAAAAACGCTGAATCGTGCATGTGAACTAGAAACAAAACCTCATCTCAGTAGTGGAATGTATTCTCTCCAGCTGCAGATTCAACCAGGAAAGTCTGAGAGCAAAGAGAAGGATTCCCCTGTTTTGTAGGATTTCCTTGTTTGAGCTTTTCCCATTTTTTCCCACTGTTTAAAAAACAGTTCCTATTCAAAGTCGCCAAAGATTTATAGCAATTTGATACAATTTTAAGAGTGATTAGCAATGATTGCAGTAATTATTCACTTCCCAGGGCAGTAACTATTCACTTCCCAGGACAGATGGGGAAGTTAAGAACCAGGGACCTGAATACCTGGATCATGACAAATCAACAAAATTAACAGATATTGCTTCTCATTACTCACTAATTTCCTTTCACAATATTTTCTGTATTTTTTTTTTTTTATACACAGCTGTCAATATATTACTCTATGCATACTTATTGTACACACACACATATTACTATAATATTCAAATGATTAAGCTGTTTGCTAAACTAATCTTGACTCTGGAATAGCTTTGCAAACCCCAACATACCACAAGACAGTGACCAATTTTTTAAAAAATTAGCAAACTCAGACCCACCAAGTTTTCTTTTGGGATAAGGGAATGGGAAGATATACAGCTGCCCAAAGTCTGAAGGAACAATTCTGGAGGAGGCTGGGAGGGACCTGTGGAGACCTTTTAGCCCAACACCCTGCTCACCACAGGGTCACTTACAGCAGGCTGCTCAGGTCCTCGTTCAGCTGGGTTGGAGATCCCAGAACCTGCCTGACTGCCTGCTCCAGAACCTGATCACTCCTGCAGAAAAAAGGTTTTTCTTGTGTTGAAGCCGATTTTCTCACATTTCAGCTTGTGCCCATTGGCTGTTGTAGCAGCAGCAGGCACTACCAAGAAGAGTGGCTCCATCTTCTTCACACCCTTCCATCAGGGATTTATATGGATCAAAAAGATTCTCCTGAGACTCCTCTTCTCCAGGCTGCACAGTCCCAGCTCCCTCAGCCTCCTCTTGCACGTCGCATGTTCCCATCTCGCAATCATCTTCGTGACTCTTCACTCTACTTCAGTAAGTCCCGGTCTCCTTTCCCGCTGCCGGGGAGCCCACAGCTCAGCCGCCTGCCGAGGGGCAGGGCCACCCCCTCGCCCCCACCGCAGGGCTCTCCCCGGGCAGTCGGGTCACCTCTGCTGCCCAGGCTCAGCAGCGGCTCGCTGCCCCCAGGAGCCCGAGGTCCCCCCGGCTCTGCTGAGCCGCTCCCCGTCAGGGACAGACTCTGGCACCTCCCTCTGTGAAACTCCTCGGGGCTCCCTACGCCTTTCTCCGCCAGTCGAGGCCCCGCGAAGGGCAACGCGAACCACCCACCCCAGCGGGCTCAGGGCGGAATCTGTCCCCTCCCTCCGTCCCGAGCCACCCTCGGTACCGGGCAGCGCCCGGCTGGAGTCACAGGGACTTCGCCGGGCCCCGGCGGCGGGGGGACAGCACGGCTCTCCCTCCGCTGCCCTCGGCGTCTGAAATCCCTGCGACCCCCTCGGGGGCAGCGCCGCGGCTCTCGCCGGGCGGGAAGGAAACCGGTTGCCCAGTGCCGCCAGCCCGGGAGGCAGCTCAAACCCACACACAAACGCCCCGGGACCGCGGCTCCCCGCACCGGCCGCGCCCCCTCACCCGGCTTCCAAAACTTCACCGGTCCCACGGGCGCCGCCATCTTGGGGTGAGAGGGCGAGCGGAAGCGGCGGCGCCCCGGCCCACGTGAGGCGCGGCCCGGTGCCGCGGTGCCCGGAGCGGGACGGGCCCAGGGTCAGGCCCGGGCCTGAGGCGGCACCGACCCAGCGCTGAGGGGCTTCTGCTGAGGGCAGCCGCCGCCGCCTCGCTGCAGGCAGAGGCCCGTTCCCGACACCGCAGCCGCGGAGCATTAAGTACCGAGGCTTTGGACATTTCCTTACGTTAACAATGCTGAGGAAACCCCCCTGAGAGTCTGAGCGTGACTGGGACCCGCCCTTCACCGCCCAGCCGAAAGAACACGAGTGAGATGGGTGTAACGCAGCCCCCCGACACTGCTGAAATAATGTTATCACCTGAGGGAGAACCTGGGCCTGAACGGGACTGAAAGAGCGCCTCCAAAAAGTCCTTGTCTCATTAATTAATTAAGCATCTCCACATGAAAGGTGTCTCCACACTATGTGCACCACAGCTGTGGCACTTCATACCAGACAGCTGAAGGACTAGAAAGAAAATAATTAACACTAATAGTTAATAGATCCAGCGGTGCCCTGCCACAGGGTCATTACAGCCCATGAAAGTTATTAGTGAATCAAATTTAATGTAGCCTTTGAGTTAATTATCAGCTGGAGTAAAAAACAACAACAACAACAAAACACTTGTAATAATTTTAGTAATGCTGTCAAAAATTCATGCTTATGGAAAAAAATCTAATTGCATTTTATATTCTTATTAATCATGCTTGTTCTTCATTAATAACACGCTAGCACTGTGGTTGTGGTGATTAACAGACCACAATGCTGTACCTCCCTGGTCACTACACCTTTAGGTAACCACTTGGAAAAGAGGTTATTCAGTTATAATTAAAGACATTCTTAAAATTATAGCTGTTTCTTTCAATATACTTTTCCAATTAAGGTCCACTCTATAAAAAAAATAAACACAGCTCTTACCACAGTATTTTGCACCATCTATATATTAGTAACTTGATAAAAAGTCCTACTAATGGCACAAGGAAAGAGTTGTCTATTAAAGTAATGAGATGAATAACCAAGTTAAAAGTTTGTATTTAAGAAAACATATACAGATAATTATTGTGAAAATAAGACTGCACAAATAATATTTTGCATAGAGTACAACACTATGGTTTTTGTGTTTATGGAAAATATAGTTAAGAATAAAAATATATATTTCAAATTTCTTTACATCTGGATAAAAGTTAAGAGTATTAAACATTTACATACTAGAAGAGTCAAAACTATTCCATTTCTTTGATTGTAAGTGCAGAAGAAAAAGGGCACAGATTAGCTGTATCCTAACCAGTACATTATTGAATTGTCCATAAAGACCACTTTTGTAAGCTCCAAACGTCCAATTTAATGTTGTCCTGCTGATGTTTAGCAGAGACCCATATGAAATTCCCCAGAGAAGTTTCAACCTCCCCTTTTAAAGCCCAGAACCCACAAAACACACAAGTATATACCTGAGTTTTTTGCATTAGCCAGAGCCTCAAGAACAACTTGAGGAAATGGTGTACCTTTGATTTTGCCACAGCTGCTGTGGTTGGACTAACAAGAGTTTCTGCACTGGCAGGCTGCTGGAACTTCAGTGCCTCAATGTAAAACTGCTTGGGAGGAGGACAGTTTATTCATTTGAGGTTTTTTGGTTTTCTCCAGAAATTGATGGATTTAAAAAAAAAAATAATAATCAAGCTTGCATGAAACCTTAAAAATAAATGGTTCTATTTCTGACTTTCAAGTTGCTGCACCTCTGGTAGAAGTAAGGCTTTTGAGAAGTAGCAGCAGCTTCACAGATTTCAGATCTACTCAACTTTTCCCATAAGATCAGACAGCAGTAGCAACCATAAAGAAACCAATAAGTATATATAGTAATGCCAAGAAAATGGTCTCATTTGGCTCTACTACAAACATAGTAGGTTCTTAGGAATACTATCCCTTGCACACATTTATTGCACAATGTCCAACAATCCAAGTATTCTTACACTTAGAAAGAAAAGTGAATTTCCCATTTGAAATTCAATCATTGCAAAAGCCCTGTTCACCTGACACATTAGTGTAAAAAAAAAATGTACATCTGAGGGGCAGGAACATGGTACTGATCTGCTAGCTCCTACATTATGGGTACTCCAGTTCTGTGTCATGAATCAGTTGGTGGAGAGCTCGTGTAACACAAGACAAAGCTTAGACTGATTTCAGAGCCATACAGCAGTCCTGCTGTTCACCTTTAGAAGACCTTTAAGCCATATTATTTTCTATACCTAGATTCCTCAGGGAAAGAAAAAAAAAAAAGGTTTGAGCTCCTGAGCTAACACAGTGCTAACCCATCAGCTTAAAACACATAGGAATAGGAGGAAAAATGAAATTCTGACAGAATACTAGAAGTCAGTTATGGCTTTCCAGGTGTTTGGGGATTTTTTAATCTGAGCCTAAGACAATTCCATAATTGTCTCTGTTGATCTGCGTTATAGTGGTCTTCAAATGAAACCACAACTTCAGTGTCAGTTCCAGGTTTGTTTCCCAGCTGCTCTCACAAACATTCTGTAAGAGGGTACTGGATTTTCCTGCAGTTCTGCTCCTCGCTCCGAGTGAAGGTGGAGTTCATCTCTACGTCCAGTGTGGCCTCATAACCAGCGAGCCATTGCTCTTTGTCACTGGAGGAGAGGCATGCATTGCATATTGGACACGTAGACAGCCTCCCTCGAGCCATGCAGACAGCTTCGCTTCCTTTTTACATTTCCTGCAAATGCTCTAAGATACAAAAACTCCATTCTCAGGAACTTTTCCCTGGTCAAGTCTCTGGAAGCCACTGTTATCCTGACCAGCTGGTCCAACACCTTATTCTTCTTGCAGCTGGATAACTCCTTGAGGTTGATAGGCTTTGACCGTGCATAAAGAATCCGAAATTCCAGGTCAAAATGTGCAACTGCAGGGCCCGACAGGATCAAAATGTTACTGCTGTTTAGCTTCCCATCTGTCCATGTAAAACTAGCAAAGGAAGAGTTAAAATTCAGAGTTAATTCAAAATAAACAATAAACAAAGGATTAACTGAAAGTTTTCTTGCATCACATTTAGTTATGATTGTTCTTATCATCCAACTGATGAGCAGTGTGCTCTTTTTCGGACACACTTTACACATAAACTATGATAAAAACAGTTTCACAGTGTGGCTGTTTTTCCTTTCCATGTAAAGAGACCATGTAAAGCAACAGAAAGAAATTGGCACTTGCCTGTAGGAGCCCGTTGTCACTCTAATGCCATCAATTAACATGAACTTTTCACGGACTTTTCCAACTATTTTGGCACCCGACCTGGTGTAGTATGTGTTCCCTGTGATATTTCGAATTCTCATCAACTGTTAAAGAAATGGCAAATGTCACGTGGATTTCAAACTTAAATAATTGCATTTAAAGGAGTAACACACAGCAACATCCATCACTGATGAACTAGCCAAGGTTGCTGCGCAGTGGCACAAAATTCACCCTCTAGGACCCAAATGATAACTATGTCTTGCTTTAGCAGGCAAAGAGGTGGAATTAAGGGGCAAAGCCCTAAACTGAATGTGCAGGATGTGCCTATAAAAACTCCTAGGGAGTGGGGGGACTCAAGCTCCATGGATTCCCGAGAACCTGCTTCTCCATCAGCCTTCCAAGTCTTGGGGAGCCTGAGCAACTCCAGTCATATTTTAGGAACTGGACATTCCTCCTGCATTTCCTTGAATACTCAATTAGTATTTGTGCTCAGAAAGCACCTGTAGCATTCACTTATAAAGATTTCAGTTTTCCTGTTAATTGCCGTTTTATGCAAGAACGGATAAATCTTCCACAAAAGAGCGAGAGCTACGTGAACCCCATTTTAAGTGGTGGCAGCAGGCATCAAAGTTCCTTCTTTTGATAGCTCCAAGATTTCAGACTTAAGAGGACCAACTCTCTATCCATACAAATGTGACCAGGCTCACCTTTTCCTGCTCAAGGTCAACTCCCAGATCCTTGCACATTTTCAGAAAGTGGGAAAACGAAGACTGATCTAGAAGGATATATGCTTTCACCTGCCGCTGGCTACAAGCTTCCAAGAGGTCTTTGAAGATATCAGTATCTGTGAAGGAATCCATAACCAGGGCAATCATCTGCAACAAGTTTCAGAAGAAATCATGAGGCTGTTTCCACAGCATCCCAAGGGAGATGGCACATGAGGAATTTGATTCTCAAATTAAATATTCACCCTCCCCCCCTTTTTTTCTGCTGGTTATGGAACACGGTACAGTCTTCTGTGACATGGTATATTCTTCTGTTGTTCATGGGACTGGTGCAACATTTAACAGACATAAGAAAGAGAAGAGAAAGGAAAAAAATGCTTAGAATAAAGTTCTGTGAAGAGAATGGTATTTTGGTAAAGGTGATTACTGAGTGCAGTACACTGAGGTACAGCAGACCCAATATACATCACCCCTTCACTTTGATCACTTATTCATGTCCCTGTATAGCTAAATAGAAAAAAAAATCATTGAATTTATGGTCAGAAATAGCTGTTAAAGGTTATTTGCCCCAATTTTGTTGTTGCTTGACTGATTTATAGCTGATAACATTTAAGATTTTTATTACCACATTGTAGAATTTCAGTTTTTATTATAATTTCAGCAGAGGACATTGAAACTGCTTTTGCCAGGATCTGCATCTTTTTTGGTTCAATAGGTATTAGCCTGAAAGCCTAATGCAGAAAGACACCTTTTCTCTATTTAATAATCAGAGTTCATCTCTAATTAGCAGCAACAATAGTTCCTGCATCTAGTCAGTAGCACGCTGCTCATAGTTTTTAATTAAGGTTACACTAAAGCCTTCCTTTTTTACTATATAACTTCACCTTCATAAAACAATTACAGAAATCTGAGTACTTTCTCCTTTCCTCCTACCTCTAGAGCAGCACCAACAGCTACGAAGGCAGAAGGAGATTTGACACCTCTCCAAAAACCTAAGCCAGCTGATAAAAACATAAGTATTTTGCATGAGACATTTTGTTGTCAGTCTTTGGCTACATCATTAACTTCTGGTGTAACAGGAGCACTGAGCTGATCCCGGAGATGTTTGGGGGTGCTGGGAACATCTCAGAAGAACCAGAACAGTAGCAAAACAAACGTATTGCTTCTGGTTTCTTCCTCACTCTGAGCTATGGCAAAACCAGTTCCGTGTTAGACAAATTTGGTCTCCAATTCCTAAGCAAGAGGTGTTGTTTTCTTTTTTCTGAGAACAGTTGGCTTTTTCTCAAAAGCATTGCCTGAAAGAAAAGGTCAGCTTATTTCCCAAAGTCTTTCAAACTTTTCAAATATGAAAAGAAACAGTAAGAAACAACAACCAAAAAAAAAATCACTGGTGTCCACCTGTTACATCTCACCTCTTAGTTAAGTTAAAACTGAGGTTTCTCTTCAAATTCATATTCTCAGGATATATCAGGCCACAATCTGATTATTCGCACAAGCTCCTGGAGTCAAACCTCCCCCGAGAGGCAGTAGCTGCCCTCGCAGGTCCTTCCCACGGACCGAACCCCACGGTTTGATCTGACACGCGAAGTGTCAGCACCGGCTGCTTGGAATAGCCGGGAGCGTGTTTAGGTCTTATCGCTCACGGGTGGCAATTCCCCGAGGGAGCTCAGCGAGTCCCGGAGAGCTCAGACTCGGTTTTTATTAGCGTGTGTGTGGGAAAATGCTTGTAAACAAATTAAAAAGTATTAATTTAAATATTAATTTACCCATTAAAAATTAATTTAAAAGGTGGTGGGGCGAGGGAGCAATAACAAAACAGCGTAGTATGTAAAATCGGGCGTTTATTTGGAAGCACACGAAGGAGGGAAGGTCGAGGCGGCTCTCGGGGAGCCGTGCGAGAACGGGGAGCGGAATGCGGGAGCGGGGTCTCCCGGCGCTGGGGGCGCGGGGCGGAGCGGGGCGCAGTCACTGACCTGCCGGGCGGAGCGGATCTGCCGCCGCACCGCCTCCTTGCAGCCGTAGATGCTCTCCCCGCAGCCGGGCTGGAAGTGGGCCTCCACCCGCGTCAGCCCGCGGAACGCGCCGCTGGCGAAGCCCGGCCAGCCCAGCTCCAGCGCCGGCGGCTCCAGGTCCGAGCGCTCGGGGAAGTAGGTGAGCGAGGAGGAGGCGTCGAGGGAGGCGGCGAGCGAGGGCTCGGCCGCCGGGTCCGGGGCCGCGGCGGGCGGCAGGGCGCCCCGCGCGATGGCCTGCACCTCGGGCTCCGAGAGGAAGGGCAGCAGCTGCTCCCGCCGCAGGAAGGCCCGCAGCGCCTCGGGGCCGCCCGCCACCAGCTCCTCCAGCGCCAGCCGCTGCGCCTCGCTGTACGGCCCGGGCGGCTGCGGCGGCCAGCGCCCGGCGCCCTCCTCCAGGCACTGCGAGGCGTTGGCCATGGCGCGGCCCGGCTCACCCCGGCCCCGCTCCGCGCCTTTATAGCGGCTCCGCGGGCGGGCCCACGCGCGCGAGGCTCTTCCACGCCTCCCGCCCGGCCCCGCGAAGCGGGAAGGAGCCGGCGGCGCCGCGCACCGAGGCTGTCCCGCGGGTGAGGAGCCTCCGCTCCGCCCGTCCCACCGCCGGCAGCGGGGAGGAAAGGGGCGCTGGAGCCGCCTCGCCCACGGGACAGTCACGGGTGGCGGAGCCGGCTGGGTCCCCCCCGCCCAGGGAAGCAGCCGCAGAAAAAGCAAACCTTGAATTAATGGGGGAGAGTAAGTGCAGCCCTCGACCTGCCCCCGGCCCCGATCGAGAGGCCGCTCCTAAGGTTGGAGAGGGCAAAGGGCCCTCCCGGGCAGGCGGCTTCGTGACGGGCTGCGCTGCTCACCCAGGGAGCAGGAGAGCCCCCGCCAAGAGAAGTGCTGCGTTAATCTCCAGGATCCAAAACGCCGAATGAACAGAAAATACAGCTCAGCAATGATCAGGTGAAAACCCCCCTGGCAAGAGGAGTTTATTTGTAAACTGTGACTTGTTCCTGGGGGAGTACCAAAACAGCTGCACAGTGTAATAAAGATAAAAAGCACACAGAACAAACAAGTCGATTTTTACATACATTCAAACACTGCAGAACACAAGTTCTTAACAACACAACTCGAGATTGGCTTTGAAGGCAGATCTTGGCTCCCTCTGCAAATTGCTCCACTCTTGGTGTTCCAGCTGCAGGGGCCAGGCAAGAAAATATCTTAACTTTTTAAACAAGTGCAGACAGAGCTGCTTTTTTTTTCTCCCCACCTGCACCTCCTTGTACATCTGCTTTCCAGCCTTAGGGAGGGAGTGCCTTATTGAAACCCAAGCTCCAAAGTAGCTAAGCCTTTTTGTCCATGTAGATTTCAGAGATAAAAATGACAAAATTAAATGTGTTGCTGTCTACACTTCAGTTGCAGCCTTGCTGAGTTTTAGATATTTTTCTGTCACTCACTTGTTGCTGTTTATGGGATATTCAGGACAGCAGCTGCAATGTGCCATCTACTGGACACGGGTGCCCATAAATAAGAAAATACATCACGCAGACTGATTTGACCTGGCAGAATTCAGTCTGGTTGGTCACTGAAGTGCTGGGATGCAGATCTAAAGAATAACAGTATAGATCAGAGCTCAGAAGGAGAAGCCACACACCGCTCAACTAAGTGATCCAGCAAGCACAAACACACAGAGGACAGCTCAAAAATATTCAGGTAATGTCTCCACAAAGCAACTTAACCTGAGATCCATTTAATATTGAAAGTAAAGTATTTTCAAAAACTAGAGTGGCACTTCACCCCCTGAAACCAAGTTAATAGTGGATAAAGGATAAACAGAGCAGGAAACAGAATATTTCAGATAGGACAGTTTAAAGAGAAAACCACTTACTTGTACAATAATATTACCAAACATAACCCATAACATTTCATAGTGCATTTGTCAGTTTACTTTTGAGAGGGGGCTTTGTCATGTGCCCTCAGTAATTCTCTCCTCTAAGTTCACTCCAAAGGAAGCTACTTACAGGTCTCTGAACAGAAGAAAGATGGTTCAGACATTCCTAGACCAAGCCAGAATCAGAACCTCATTTTACAGTGCTAAGATAAAGAGTCATAATTCTGTGTAACAAGTTGCACAAGTTCTTTGAAGTCATCCCAAAAGAGAAGTACAACAGGGATGCTGCAGCAAGACACTGAACTCCACTGAACTCCAGATACCACCTCATCTTCCCCTCACAAGCACAAAACCACAACCATTCAGCAACACATTCCCATTAATAGCCTTACAGGTCCAATATATCCAGCTTTTCTTTCTAAATACTAGAAACATTTGCATCAGGACTGTACTCAAGACGGGTACAGCTGGTTTGGAGTGCTAAGTTGCTACTTCTTAGTCTTGATTTTGAAAAGATGCTCTTCTAAGGATGTATATATATACACACACTTCTATAGATATATATGTATCTACACAAAGGCATGATCAAACTGAAGAGCTAGTTAGCTCACTCCATTTAAACAATGGAAAAAGGACATTACTGAAGATCAGAACTGCTACAACAGACCCTTCACAACTTCAGTGGAAGAGTAATATGTATATCTCTGCAGTCAGACTTAGAATAAGATAAGCTTTATGGCTCTTCATAAAAGAAGTTGTTTCCTCTCATGCCAAAAAATAAAGTAGAAATAAAAGCCAATATTAAAAAGAAAAAAAGGTATACCTTGATGTAAGCTAAATCTCCAAAGTCACTCTGAGCAAGGTCAGTCTGACTCAGATTTTTCCAAATTTACATAAACTAAAGCCAGAGCATTGGCAACCCTAGAAAGCAGTAGTACTGAGTTTACTTTTCAGGTTAAACATACAGGATTAAAATGAACCTTCACCACTAATGCATAGAAGAGGAACATTCAAGTAGTTACAGTATGAATAAACCCCTCTTTTTTTATTGCTTAAATTGCATAGTATAAAACAAAGTGCCGGAGAGTGATGTACACACGTATTAAAAATGTAAAAGTGCTGGGAGGAAGTGGACGAATCAGCAGGTACAAAGTGACTGCAATTTGAGACTGGAGCTTTTGTGTCCTGCATTCAGTGCAGTAATCATTTATTCAGAGAAAAGAGTGAAACATCTCGGAGGCTGCGCAGGCTGGCGCTGAGGTCACGCCGCTGCTTCAGATTGCACCTGCCAGTGTATTGGGGCACGTAGCTTGGAGGAACACGACCCCTCCGGGACAGGATATCCACCATGTGGCTAAGCTTCGACCTGATAGTGGAGTAGTGGAATTGCCTCTCTTTATGCAGTTTCTGGAAATATTCTGCCCTGTGACTGCTAGAATATTCAAAGGACCGGAGAGAAGACAGTGAGCCAGTAGAGCTCGCAAGAGAGCACTGGGACGACGACGAAGACAGCGAGCGCAGACTAGAATTTGATACAGCCTTTCCCACCAGAGAAGAGCCTTCTTTTGACAATTTTCTGTGAAGCAGGGGTGTTTCTGTGTACTCATCCTCCTTCGTCTGTGTCACTGCAGTCTTCAGCAGAACCGAAGTCTGAGTGCCTGTCATTCTAGCAGTGACAGAAGCCTGAGTGCCAGTTTCTGCTGTGGCAGCACTGGTCTGCGTGGCAGCGTTACACACGGTCACTGCAGGCTTCTCTTCCCAGGGGCCTGTTTGAGTCGATGCACTTCTCCGTTCCACTATGGCCTCTCGATCGCTGAACCACTCCTCCTCACAGAGACAAGAATGCCCCAGGTTACAAGGTCTGCCTCCAGGAGTATCTTCAGCCTGATCTAGTTCTTTCAACGGTTTCTTTGGAGTACTAGCCAATCTGGCAAATTCAGCTCTCAAGTTGCCTTCCACAGTATATTCTTTAGGGGACTCTATCCTGTTCACCAGGTGATCAAATGTCCCACTGTTCCTGCAGCTGGACAGCCATTTAGGGCTGATGGGCATCGACTGGGCATAAAGAATCCTGAACTGGAGGTCAAACTGTTCAACCACTTGACCTGACAATAGCAGCAAGTTACTGCTGTTCAGCTTCCCGTCAGACCACGTGAAACTATTGAAAACAAACCAAGATTCACAGTTAATCGAGTGTATTTCAACATATACAGTTACCAAGACTCAGAAGTGCTGTGCATAACAAAGGTATAAAGTTGATAAAGACAATTCACTCTGTTCTTCAGGCTCTATTTAGCCATGGCCAAGTGCTTTGCTAGCAACAAATTGTGTAAACCAGTTTTCCAAAGCTTTCTCCAGTTTTGTGTTAGTTGCACTTAGACTCAGCTAGTCCACTTGCCACTGGCATTCATTAACCCTTGGCAAACAACAAAATTAACACATCCTTCTTGCAGGAACGCCCCCTTTCTACAGCTTCATCAGGCATCAGCAGACCCCAATACTTGCCTGTAGGAGCCTGTTGTCACTCTAATGCCATCAATCAGCATGAACTTCTCATGGACTTTCCCAACAATTTTGGCACCTGACCTCATGTAGTATGTGTTCCCTGTGAGAGTTCGAACCCTTAGCAGCTGTTTCAGAAAAAAAAAAGAGAAAAAAATAACATCAGACTCAAGTTAAATTACAAAAAGTTTTGATTTCTACCTAAAGGCAGCTATGCACACTATGGAAGATAAGAATTAAATGAACTTCCTTACATTGTTTGCATGTGAGTGTTACTAGTTACACAGTGCTAAATTTCTGGTAAATTAGGAAAGTCTGTGGAGAGAACAGCCAGTTCTAATTAACTACTGCCCATGAAGCTCAAGGTGTTTCCTCATCCAGAGGAACTCTCACTGGGGTGAACATAAGCCTGTCCAAAACATAACACAGTCATGTCATCTTATATTCAGAAATACTAATTAAATCACCTGGGTCACATCATCCAAAACATTTTAAAATAAAGCAACTATGTATTAGGAAAGAAATTAGATGGTACCAGAGCTATACCACCTTGAGCTTCCTGCATTTCTGTTTACCTTAGCAAGCAGTTCCTTGAGCCAAAGAATAAAGCTATTTAGACCTTGCAAAATTAAATGCCTGAAAATTGTTGCTTCTTCAGGACGGGGATGACTGCACACTCCAGCCAGCACACCGGGCTGTTGCACAATGGGGCTGCAGCTCCTACATAGGGGTAATGTAGGGTAGGAGTAGATGTGCCTTTTCTGCATGGTTTTCACGGAGTTTGTGAGCAGTTTCACATGTTGGATTAGAGATTATACTGAAACCATGTGATATTGAGCCTTGATCTTCAGGAGCTGAGAGATATTTGAGAAAACCCCCTTTTATATCAAACAGACAGGATGCTTCAGTTTTTCACCAGTCTGATGTTTTATAAAAGGTTATCTTTGATATCCATAACTATAAACTGTAGCACAAAAAATAAAAGCAAACCACACCTATCCACATTTTGTACTTACACTTTCCTGCTCAGGACAAACCCCTAAGTTCTTGCACATTTCCAAGAAATGGGGTAGAAAGTCCTGGTCAAGAAGGATATAGACAGGGACTTTGTGGTTGTTATAGGCATCCTGAAGGTCACTGAAGATGTCAATATCTGTGAAGGAATCCATCACAAGGGCAATCACCTGGAAAAAAGTGACACTTATTCAAGGGCTTTATTTTACATACAGCCAGATCACTGCCTCCCCCAGCCATTTCTCCTTCTGCTATCGTCAAGGCCAGAAGCAAAGGTTTAGATAGAGTTTAGTTTCCTGCCTTACTTTTCTATTCTCTTTCTCTCACCATCAGATTATACAGCTGCTGCAGGTACCTGTCACCTGCCCTTATCAGACAGATAAGACATCCACACATTGCTTCAACGTGCCCAGGGCGTATGTGCATGCAACACAGCTGCTCTGCGTGTGGCATCGTCTGTATCAGAGGAAACATTTCCCACAAGAACAGGCTGAGTGGTGCATTCTCACCTGTGCCCTGCTCCCCAAGGGACTGGCTCCATATGGATGGGTGCTCAGGTGTAACACACACAGGCACCCTGGTATTTCTAAAGTTACTTTATGCTAGTGCTCCTTATGTGTCTCTGCTTTTCTTCACCCTATCACTTGTCTAAGTGTCAAAGGAAGATAAAGAAAAATCAGATGGTTTTGACAAGACCAGATGTATAAGAAAATAACCCCTGAAAACAGAACAATTCACAGCAGACCTCTTGGAAACAACTGGTTCCTTCAAATGATGAGTTAATTAGCAGCACATTTGAGCTCTAATCCCAGAATTAGTAGCTGAAAAAGAAACACACTTTTACATAAAATGAGAAAAAGTATGTTTAGAGGAGAGAGAAAAATCCCTTCTCTATACTCATCCATTCAGGATAGGGGAGGCAAAATAACAAGTGTCCCCTTAAGCCACTGAAGCTAACTGCATTAGAGCAAGCTGAGAAGAAACTATACAGCATCTGAAGTTTTCCTGTTCCTCATGTTAACTTGAAGAACTCAGACACAATTGAGCAACATTCCACAGCATCTGATAGTAAATTATTGGGGGTCAATATTTATCTACCTTCATTCTCTGTCCACAAAAACCACACTGTGGACCAGGCAGGTACACAGCAGTGCAGGAACAGCTTGCCTGGCTCTTGGCATGGTGTGAGGGAAGGCATTTTGGCAGGATGCTAGAAGCAAGAGCATTACAAACAAGTACAGCTTTTTGGAGAAATAGATATTTCACTGAGTTTACTCTTGTGACCAGACTGGTCTCATCTACCTAATAAGGATCTTTTCAGAACAGACCTTCTTCTGCAACCGTTTCTGGCAAGAAGCCCATCCTTCGTGTCATCCTCACACACACCCCAACCTTCTGCGCTCAGAAGCAGGCAGGGACGAGCTCAGTGGCTGATTCAGGGTGTGCCGAGCATGAGCACATGTTACACACAAAGCCAGGGGTTGCTTCACCTGGCCACCCCAGGAGGAAGCTCTACATTTAAATTTGAGCTAAACCAATGGAATGGCTGCTAACAAGAAGGGTGGTTCCCTCCTGGGAATTAGTTGGAGGCTATAAGCTCAGGTAACACAATAAGTTACGGAGAACAGTTAGGAGTTACTACTCCGCGTGATTTTTAAGCCACGCTGTGTCAGATCAAAACCATTCACTCCCGTAGGAGGGAAGTGCTGCTAAGAGCAGGTCTGAACGTTACTTAGGGGTGATTTACCAGGAGAAAGAGGTGAAGGAGGGAGATATAATCACAGGGTTATCCCTGTAGATAACCTCCTTTTATAAGACAGACCTTCTTTTATGTCAGAAAAGGGACAGTAGGAGGTTTCTGTGTGTGAGTCCAGCTTATAGAGCACATCGGTGAGGAACCTGGCATAGGAAACCTTCCGCTTTGAATATGAGAAAGATCAGCTTGAAACCAGCAGGTGGTTTGGCCAGGAGCGGTTCTGCACGCAGCGCTGGGGAACAGGGAGCTCTTGGCCCACGACCTCTGGAGCAAAGCAACCGAGAAAGCGAGATCTCCCGGGTGTAGCGCACAGACAGACACTGTTAGGACGAGAACCAGGCGCTGTGCATTGGCGAGCTCGTCCTCCTAACGAGGCTGTCTGTCTTCACTCGACAGCGGTTTCAGAGCAGCCTGGCCTCGCTTAGTGCCACCCGAAGGAGATGGTCACTGATACTGTGGCCGATTTTTGCTGCGGTCCCCTGACCCGCTCGGGACGGGCCCCGGGCAGATCGCCGCCGGCAGAGCCCGCAACCCCGGGACCAGCCGCCGCTGCGCAGTCACTGACCTGCCGGGCGGAGCGGATCTGCCGCCGCACCGCCTCCTTGCAGCCGTAGATGCTCTCCCCGCAGCCGGGCTGGAAGTGGGCCTCCACCCGCGTCAGCCCGCGGAACGCGCCGCTGGCGAAGCCCGGCCAGCCCAGCTCCAGCGCCGGCGGCTCCAGGTCCGAGCGCTCGGGGAAATAGGTGAGCGAGGACTCGGCGTCGAGGGAGGCTCCGAGCGAGGACTCGGCCGCCGGGTCCGGGGCCGCGGCGGGCGGCAGGGCGCCCCGCGCGATGGCCTGCACCTCGGGCTCCGAGAGGAAGGGCAGCAGCTGCTCCCGCCGCAGGAAGACCCGCAGCGCCTCGGGGCCGCCCGCCACCAGCTCCTCCAGCGCCAGCCGCTGCGCCTCGCTGTACGGCCCGGGCGGCTGCGGCGGCCAGCGCCCGGCGCCCTCCTCCAGGAACTGGGAAGTGTTGGCCATGGCGCGACCCGGCTCACCCCGGCCCCGCTCCGCGCCTTTATAGCAGCTTTGAATCCAAACGGCGCCGCGCCGCCGCCGCCACTGGGGGAGCCGCGCCCCGCCCCGCGCCGCGGTTGGCTGCGGCGAAGGCGGCCCGGCCCTGCCCGGCACCGCCCCTCCAGGCCGGGCCTCCGCCTGAGGGAAGCAGTGGCATTCCGCGCGTTTCTGGTGCTGAGGGATTGCGCAACTCCGCTAGTGCCTGGCGCTCCCCTCCCCTCCTCAGGCCGCGGAAGCCCCTCTGGCTGAGGCGGCCGTGCCGGGCTGCCGGGCCTCCGCACCGAACCCTTTCCGTGCAGCCTCACGGCCGAGCCCAGCATCTCCACTCGCGGCAGAACCGGCCCCGTCCCTCTCCCCAGGCAGGTGCTTCCCCCTTCGCCCAGATCAAACCTCCCCCAGAGGGACTCTCTTCATGATGCGCCGTAACAAACGCCTCCAACACAGCATCATCCAGGAGCGGCTGTTGCTATTTTGTCCTTCCTGCTCGTCCCCAAGAGGAATCGCTGCCGCCAGCACAACAATAAAAAGTTCCACCCACCCACTGCCCGGATTTACTCTTCTAGACAATTCCTGGCAGTACTTAACGTCTGGAGGAGAGGCACAGACGTTTAGGGAGAGTCCCAAAATGTAAACCAATTAAATAAAAATCAGTGGCATTTGTTGTATTATTAAAAGAAATTTAATATAATTTTTAAATTAAAAAATTCAATCTCTCTATTAAAGACACGGAGTCAGGTGCTAATACTGTCAGACATACCCTTTTGGCATGAGTTTTACATACAATTTAAGATTTTATGCATTGCTTCAACATGTTAAGAAACCATCTTTTCATACTTACAGTAGCAATAAAGTCAATTCCATACAATATCAAATATCCTTTTTAAAAAAAAAAAAAAAAAGTTTTAAATATATTAGACTCTGATTGCCAAAATGCCATTTTATACACAAAGCTGCTAATACAATATACAGTTCTTACATTATTTTTTTTTCACATAAAATACATTTCATCAAGTTTTATTTGTACTTGGTTTACTACTGATCAATGGAATTACGAGTTATTGCAGAAGGCTTGCCATCACTTGTTAATATCCTGCACACGCAGCAGTCCCAGCGAGCTGCACCAGGGTGACCGACACCACTGAAGTCCATTCCCACACTGCAATCTATAGGCTGAAGACATAAAGGTGACAATATTAAGGCTGCATCTGCACTGTTTAAAAACCCGTATCTGCCCTCCAGCTGCAGGTGGAGATAATTGCACTGGTGTAGGTTTGGGAACAGGTTATCTTGAGCAGAGTCTCCTCCAACTACAGCTTCCACACTTGAAATACAGCAAAATATTCCAGGTCATTTTTGTGCCGCAGCAGATCTTGCCTGAAGAACCCAGTGGTATTCGAATTGTGGGGGAATTGAGAAGTCCGTTATCAGTTTGGCCAGCAGGAAAACAGGAGAATAAAGTTGAACAGCAACCAGGGACAAAAAATTTTGTTTTACACCCACAGGCAAAACCAAACCAAACCGTAAATACTATCTGTGGTCTGTGGTAAGAGGCCAGACCTTGCTGCTACAAGAGTCTTCTGGATTCTGCCTGTAGAGAACTGCTGTAACCAAGTAGATCAATGTGATTTATTAAACTAGAATAAAGGCCCTGTGCATTTCCTTTCTGTGTATTTAGGAAGAGAGAACCGGTGATCATGAGAGAAATTGAAAGAACAAATTAAAACTTCCAAATCTGGTATGCTCTGAACTGTTATCCCTTTGCAAAACAGTCTCTGAGTTAAAGAACAGCACTGTAGAGTCACCACAAACCTTCCAGAGACGAGTTACCTTTAGCAAGTGTGATAAGGCACAGAAATATCCAGACATAGGGAGAACATCTTCCAGCAGATGGACAACACTTCATCTACAGCTCACTAGAGACCGTACTATTGCTTTCTCTGTTAAGATATTCCTATTTCATAGTGCTGCCAATTTAGTTTCAGCAGATTTGGGTAAACAGAGCTCCAAGATTAAAGCAAAAGGATAGTAAAATGAAGTTGTAGTGCCACTTGGAAGCTTCTAAGTGCTTTCAACTCCATGAAACAAGACCCTGCTCAATAAACTCGAGAACTCACTGCCTCCACTGAGTATTGCACTCATTCATTATTGCTATTTCCTTGCCATGCTCTTCTCCTTCCCCACCAGGAGTTCCTCATCCACAGGGTTCTTCAACCACACCTGCAAGATGGTATAGAATCACCCCAGCTAGAGGCAGTTCTTCCCAAAAATTGTGAGGGTTTCAAGGTTCTGGAGCACCAGAGAAGTGAGACTAAGTGGGCTAAAATTGCATCATTTAGTACATTAAATACAGATCCAGGTCTGATGTCACACAGATCCCAGCGATGGTACTTAAGCCCTTATCTAACATTTCATGGCTGGGACTTTCTTGGTTGAGCTCAGTAAAGCAGAGACACTATTTTGAGAGACACCTTTGTTTCCATCTGAAAAAAATAGTCTTTCAACATGGGAAGTCAAGCTGCTCTCATCATGCAGTCAGTTGTTAGGAACAGCAGGGCTTCAGCACGCAGGCAGATTTTGCCAGCAGAAGGGATGTTCTCGTGCAGCTCTGCCTACAACAGGCCCGTCAGTACATCCACGTTCTCAAATCTCTGCGTGGTCTGTAGGAACAACTATAACCTTTGGCTCGCTGCTAACAAAAGGGGGACTCTAATCTGACCTTAAATCTGCACTTAGATATTAATTGAGCCTAAAAACACTGAGTAGAGCATAAAAACCTCATTAAAATCTTCCCCTAATAAGCCAAGTGCTAGATATGCCGATCACAATGTGATTTCTAGTTTCTACAGCTTTTTAGCAAGATGAAGATCCAATGAAATAGCCAAGTGCCTTCTGCTGTGTACCTGACAACTTTCCACTGGGATGGAAAACACAGATAAGAAAAATCACTATTGTTGCAACACTGCTAAATGTCATCATAAAAAGCCCTATTCCTAGAGGAAGGCTCCTACAATGCACATATAAGAGTGTCTGTGTGTCTGTTTGTCCCCCAAACGCCTGTTTGCCTCTACCAGAAGCAGGTTAAATATCCAGTTTACAGAACTGCTCACCCCAGACCTACAGCCAACAGCTCTGCGTGCAGCACCAACTGCCAGCTCCTGCCCTGAGCGTATTTGCCAGGGCCCTGCAGGCAGTGACCCTTATAGCCAGAACGTCACCAACACATGAGCATGAATCCATTCTAGGTCCCTCTCCAACAGCCCTCACAAGTCCCACTTCGATGCAACTTCAGCCCAAAGCCAGTGGTAGATAAATACCTGGCACAGCTGTGAAACATATCCTGGAAGATTTATTGATTGCTGACTCTCTCCTGAATAAGAATTTATTACATTTGATCACACACCACTAGACCCCAGTGAGCTTGTCAGCTTCCAGTGATAAAGCCAGAAGAGCTGTATTACAGCCAATTTCACAGTTACACGACAAAGTCCAATTGGGGGGGATATTTTGTAATCTAGGACCTGTAATACCTTTTGCCAGATAGCAAATCAATTGTTGGTTTGCTCAAGATCACAGCTACAGTGACGAGCTCGTGGAGTTTTACATATAGAGAGAGTGAAATACCAATGGACTAAAAGCTGTTTGTCTAAAATGGACTGGCTTCCTACAGTTTTAACGTATTAACAGCTCTCAGTGACAGCAAGCCTCAAGCTACTTGACACTATTGCCTTCAACAATCTCCTTTAATTTGGAATTTGGTAGGATTCAATACACTTGATAGCACAAAATTGCTCTGAAAAGGGAAAGGGCCCAACTCCTCCTTCCCTGGGAGGGAAGGCATCAGCTGGGCTTGAATTTTGCAGCACTTACAACCTAGTGGATAGTGACACCAAAATTTTTTACACTGAGTTCAGAATTCTCATTAGGATGGATGTGGAGAGACAACCCCCACCACCACAGGAGAAGACAGACATCTGAAAGACCATCTCCCCCTGTTCAGTGATACTCAGGCTACACTTGGTGTCATCCCAGAAGAATTTTCTTGAGGTAATCAAAGACTCTCTGTTAACCACACACAGATGCAGTAAATCCTGTCCAGTTACCAAATCATCTTCCTTCTACTAGAGAATGACTTTTAAAATCCCTTAAGGCTAAATCAAGCACAAGAAGTATTTTCTAGTCTTATATTTAGCATATGTTTTTCAATACTGGAGGAAGCCCAACTTCTCTGAATGTTCCAAAACATACAAAGAAACTCCCTGCCTTTAACTGAACTGAGATTTAAAAAGAAAAATGAGATCAACTGCTCCTATTTTCTAACTTGTTCCTAAAACTGGTGAGGGAAGAGAACTGTATCTTCAGAGTTCAAAAGAGTAAATCATCAGCCTGGTAATAACCTCACAGATCCAAAAGTTGTGCACAGCGTGGTCATGGTGGTGACACACAGCCACCTCTGCTACCCCAAGGAGCTGAGAATGAGGAGCCCAAGGCCCTGTATCATAAAATATCCAGCTCCAGCGATGGGCTGGATTTGATGGGGAGCAGAGGGTAGCACTTAACAGTCACTGGCAGCCTAAGTCAACTTTTTATAGCCCAGAAAAAAGGAAAGGCTGTGAGGATTCCCACAGGGGAAAGTGCACGTGTGAAGTGTAATACTGATGTCTAAGAGCCACCAGCTAAAAGGAAGATGGGTGGAAGCTGCATTTGCTGTTGCTTGGCTGAAGCACAACTACGTGAGCTGGATTTAATCCACTGATGGCTTACAGAGACCCAAACAGGCTTATGTTTGGAATTTAAACTGCCTGAGAAAACACATGCACGCAGGCAAATAGTTACATGTGCAATAGCCCCTCTGTGCAGAAAAAGAGTTGAAGATTTAGTTACTTCTGTAGATACAAGTTGTTAACTGCACCCAGTTCCTCAGAGCTGTCTCCCATGGGGCACTCTCCTTTCACCTCCCCCGGGTATGCAAAGCCAAACCCTCAGGTTACACCGTGCTGGTGTTTCTCAGGTCACAGCTAACACATACTCCACTAACACACTGGTGTGGGTGTGCCAACCGTGCTACAGCAGAGAGGCTTTGCCAAGCACCTCATGGCACTGGGCAACTTTCTTACACATGGAGGCATTTAAGTCTTCTTCTGACAGCCACTAACCACTGCTGACGACTTCAGCATGGGAACTGGAAAAACAGACAGAAAAAAATCTCCTGCCCTGCCGCAATGTTCAGCTACCAAAGCAATGATTTAGTTATTTATCAGCCAAAGACTGCAGGTTAATGCAAGTGTCATAAGACCTAGAGAGATCAGAAATGCTTTCATGACATTTCTAGGTTAGTGTCAGCAGGTCTTTCCTCCTCATCCCTCCCGAGCCCTGTGGTTCTGGAAATCCAGAAAAAATCAGAACGCAAAGCATACTGCTCTTAGTATCTGTGTTGAGTGTACAGAGTAAACACACAGAATCAATAGGAAAAGGCTTTTCACTTTTAACAAATTAAGAGTCTAAATAGTACAAATATGGTTTTTTTTAAATTACTTATTCCAATATAGACCTTTGTCAGTATTTTATTGCAGTAATCCTATTGCCAGGGCCCCTTATTGCAACATCAGTTTTAAAGCCTATTGAGTGAAGCCTGTTCCAGGAAAAGTTCTGCTTAAAACCTGATGGCAGTCTGCAGTCACGAGTTTACATGAGCAGAACAGGACCCAGCAGCTAGTGCAGAGGTGTTGATGGTGAGCTGTTACTGCAAGGAGCCAACACCTTGCAAACTTCCCAACGCAAGCGCAGCATCCGTGCGTGCCTGTTGCTCAGGCCCTGTAGGTGCTGGATCCAGCTGTAGGGAAAACAGCTCTGTCCACTCTTGCAAACCCTGTGTGGGGGTTAATCTCCCCTCCAGGATATATGCATCACCCAAGAGTGAAAATCCAGGTCTGAACTGTCACCTTCCTGAAGCTTGGTGACTTACAGCATGAGGCTCAGATGCAAATATTTTAATTCAGATCCTTTCTTTGTTCCAAGGCATCTCATGACTTCCCAAGGATGGGGAGGCAGGGCACCATAACTTCTTCCCCAGAGAGCAAGACTAGGGTGACTTTTACATCTTATTGATGTGCATCCCTTCCTCTCCTAAGAGCCTTGCTCCACCTGTGTTACTCATTCAACTGCAATGGAAGTAATAGGCAGGGTAAAGTACAATTCAAGATGAACAAGGCTGCTGCAGTCAGGATGTCCATAACGAAATGATCCCTTTGGAATGCAAACAACCTGGCTGCTGTGGTAGATCCAACCAGCCCACCCACCTCTTATTTCCTCTGGGGTGAGAAACAGATGAGACTAGGAAATTCTGCAGCACCCATGCACCTTCTCTTCCATTTCCTCCATGGGAGCTTTGAATTTCAAGAGGGGTGGATCACCACTGGACACTGTGTAATACACTGAGGTCCCATTGGAGCTGTAGGGAGAAGTCCTGGATCCAATTAGGTGTGACTTGGCCTCACCCCCGTTCTCAGCAACTCCTCCCATGCCACTGCTGAAGTGGGTGCTGAGGAAAGGGTGATTGAGGAGCTTGGCTGCAGCTCGCTGCCGCTTCAGTTCGGAGAGCGTCTGATGGTTTTGCTCCTTGTAGGCATCCCAGTACTGCTGCGTGTCAGGGAGCCCGGGGTTGCCATAGGACAGCATGTGGCCTGGATTGCTGTCAGGGTCACTGTGCATACTCCAAATGTCCCCATTGGAAAAGCTGTACTGGTAAGGGCTGGCAGAGTCCATGAGTCCATTCTGGAGGGGGATTTCGGAGTCACACTGGGTGCTTTTGTTCGCTAACTCCGGAAGGAGGGAAGAGTTCTCCAACACCGAGTTCTGCAACAAGAAAACATGAAAGAGCATCTTCCCCTGTCCCCCATAGCACAGTTCATCCCTGTGACAACTCCCTAAGCCTGCTCACACTCAGCCTTTCCACCAGACAGGTACTACAGCACAAACATTGAATTCACCCACTAACAGGACCCTACAATGTCCTCCACCTAGGAGCTGGTTCCTACTGGCATGGAATGTTAACTCAGAATGACTCAAAATAAAACCCAACATATTAATATGACATGACAATAACTGATTTAAAACCAAATAACTGCAAGCCAAGATTACAATTGTGTGATCACCAGTTTGTTAGCTGTAAAGAGAAATGTACACGTTATTTTTTCTGAAATTCCCGGTTCACTAGGGCCATCTCTCAAAACTATTGATGCAGCTGTAAATCCAAACCAGTCTTTCCACTTGAGTGGGATATCCCAGTTTATACCAAGTGAGAATTTGTTTTTTTGCTTACATCTGATGGATGAAGTTTATGAATTTTGCAGCCACTTTCCACCCCAGGGTACCCACTGCTATCGAACCTGTGCTACCAGCCCTCCATGGTGACTCCCATAATACAGAAGAGATTCCTTACAGGGTCTGTATTCTCCTGGTCAGACCGAGTCTCCCCAATTTCTCCAATGAGACCTGAGTTTCTTCCTTCTTCTGCTGCCCCCAGTTGCTGCCAGACAATGGCCTCTTTCTCACACTCCTTCCTGTAGAGGTTTGTTCGGTCGGAAAGGCTGGCCCTCCTCACCACCTTCCTGCGGGACAGGGAGAAAGGACATCGACACCATGAGCAGGACATGACATTTCCTCTTACCCTGCAGCTCTCCTCACCTCCTCCTCATGCTTCACAGCCTTCTCACTGGAATGGAATGGGAATTTAGCTTCCTGGCACCCAGGCAAAGCAAAGGCTCTAGTGTGGATACTAAAAGTGGGAGGAATTTTAAGGAGTTTTAAAGAGTACTGCAAATCTGTGCTAGATCTCAGACACGTCACCTAATGGATCTGCTCTGCAATCCGTGGAGTAAATACAAAAGGGCCCATGGGCTGTTTAGGGAATTTTGTGGTCTGCAGGACTGTTTTGGTGTCTAGTAAACACCTTGTAAAGATCTGTGCAAACTATGTCTGAGCACAGTACCCTGGCCATGAGATGTATTATTGAGAAGCTCAAGTTAATCCATTTGAAGCACTGATTCTCATGAAATTATCCCCACTTGGTCCCCTGTTCAGAGTAGTTCTTAAACCACGACAGTGCAGAGCCACTTTCCCCCCAAGAAAAAACACCTCTGTCTAAAAGAACCACTCTTTAAAGGAGCTCTGTCTTCAACAGCCAAAAGTCAGCTTCTGCCCTGCAGAGTTCATTCAGGAAGGACAGACAGGTCATTCTCCACACACCGATCCCAGGGTGCTCTACAACCACACCTGGGTGCCCAAGCTAACACAGAGGTGACCTGCAGGGAACAATGCACTTACCCCCGGCTGCCAGTGCTGGAGGTCCTTCGACTCAGGGAGGATTTATGCCTCAGCTGAGACTTCATGATCACATCATGTTTATGTTTCAACTCCAAAAGTAATACTTTGAACTCCTCTTCTTCACACAGATCTATGGCACACACAAACCAAGCCATTAATCAGATGGTTCCAGTGTGGTACCATTAACATCAGGATACTAACTGTGCCTTCCTAGTATGTATAAATACCAATGCTAGGAGGAAGAGAAGGGAAATTTAAGCAGAAGATGCTTAGGCACATTAACCTCTAAAAAAAATTAGGGGAGGCAGAATCGTTTGGACACCTAAACAGGAGCAGAAAACAAGAGCTGCTGATTGTGACTGGAGGCTTAGCTTTGTGATGATCCAGCTGTTCAGCTAAGTTTTGTCTGCAGCATGCCTTGCCTTTACCCATGAAAGGCTGAGAGATATATTGATCACTGTCTCAATGCTTCAAGATGGGAGGAAAAGAAATTTCTGTAATTGCCAGACTGCAGCTCCCCCGAATATAGCACTTTTACTTAAGCCACCAAAGCAAAAAATAATATATAAAAAAGCAAAGCAGATCAGGGTAGAAGACAAGAACTTTCAACCTCCAAAACAAGGATGTGCAGATTTTTCTATTAAGGCTCAGAAAACCTTTTGCCAAAAGAAAACGTGGCATAAGGTTAAAATACACGTGGTCATATAGTAGCACTTTGGTATTTTACTCCCAATCTGTTCCAAGACTTGTGTGTGCTTTCTCTTTTCTCTCCAACCCCTTGTAGCTCACCACACTTCATTGCATCAAAGCCAAGTTAGGTACCCAAGTCTTAGGGCAAGCACAGGTACAGAGGGATAACATGAGTGAAACACACAGGAGAAAGACTTGGTGCTTGAGAAATTCCTCCTCCCTTGTTTTTATGAGCAGGAAGAAGTGTTTTCAGAAGTAACAAAGTAGGCACTTTAAAATTCAGTTCCAGTTACAGTAACTGCAACTTTGATTTTAAAGACACCTGAAAAATGAAGTTAATGCTTCTGAAAGCATCGTGTGAAGACTCCAGCATGCTTAGTGAGAAAAGCTTTTCTTAGTGATCTCTTTTTTTAAGCTCAGTCAACTCACCTATTGGCATCTCATCCAAAGATGTCCTGGCACTCAAACTAGCTCCATGGGACACAAGTAACTCAGCCATCTGCATCTAGAGAAGGGGAAAGAAGCCAAGTTGATAGAGGTATTTTAGGCAATTGCTTTCATCCTCACAGTTGAAAAGTTCAAGTAAGGTAAGAAGCCATAGCATGCATGCTCAACTCGCCTCAAATCATTCTGGTACCTGTGTGATGTTAAATATTGTTCCTTCCATTCAACCACACAGACATACTCTCTCTAAACTTCCTCAGCAACAGGTTCTTTTGGAGCCCCCAGGACCTCATCTGACACTGTCCAGAGAGTCCAGCCCTAGTACAGATTTCTTTCATTTACACAGTACTCCACAATTTGCCCAGGCAGAAAGAAGTGTCACCCTCATACATGACATTTGCAACCAAATCATTACCTGTCCCCAGAAAGCAGCAGCATGAAGGGGTTCCCAGCCATCCCAGTCCTTAACATCCAGGCTTGCCCCCTGGTCCAGAAGGACTTCAGCTGCATGCAGATATCCATTGGCTGCAGCTATATGCAGCTAGGAGACAAGGAACAGAACATGAACCACCTGTAAGGACCATGAATGGTTTTTTACACCAAGTTCCAGTGGAATTTCTTGGATAATGTCTAAGTCTCGACCTGGGCAGGCAGCACATCTCACATCTGGCAGATGCATTTCCATCAGGTCAGAAGTGGGTTGTTCCTGTTACTAAAACTCAGTATTAGCTGCATGTGATTCTCTTTGGAGAGGCAACAACTTAAATAACTTACATATAACTTACATATATGGGTTACAAAAATAGCATTTTCACATTTTAAATCAAGGATTCTTAAGTGCTTCCCAGTTGGTAGGGAAACAGCACCTTCTAAAGGTAAAGCTGCAGCAGAGAACATCACCCACTGTAAACTCTGCACTCCTCATGCCAGAAGAATGTCTCCTCTTTCCCACTTAAGTGCTGTGGATGTGACTTTTTGGATCAAATTTTCAGCCTGCTTTAGTCAGGACCTCCTTCATCTTCCACTCGCACTATAATTGTTTTCATCATTTGAAAATCAGAAACATTTAAATATTTGGCTACTTTTAGTTAAGGGAAGATGATTTTTTCGCTATTGGTTTCCAACTACAACCATCACTTTGGAGACACCAATAATAGTCTCCTTTAGTCCACCACAACACTTCATGTCTCTGAAGGCTTTCATAATTGCAGTCTGCTGTTGCATATCTGAGCAAAACACTGACCTATGCACTAATCTGAAGGTATGAATTCCACTCAGAGCTCATCCTATTTCAGCTGTGCTGAAAAGGAGAATGAAAGCTTTTTTTCAGAAGTTTCCATGTAGATTCTACCACACAGAGTTAAACATTCATCTGGAAATAAATTCTGATGCTTTCTGGCAATCCACTTAATTACTACATAAATTTTATGGCACTAGGTTATACCCTCTAGAGGCCATAGGAATTAATAAGGAATCACTTGGGAGTGATGTAAAAAATGAAAGCCAAGAGGACAGCTTAAATTTATGTATAAACTCCTTCTTAAAGGGAAAAAAAGTGTTAAAAAAATAAGCTGCAATAAAAGCTTCAGTCACCCAAGTTTATCCTGGAGGGAGCCTGCCCTCCCCTTACACTTCTGGTATATGTTATAGGGGACAACTTAGATTAAGAAACCTGAATGCCCTGCCATGGTCTGGCCATCAAACACAGGACACTGAGTGACCTGTATATCAGTTATGTCTGGACCCAAGCACCAAGTGACCAAGCTTGTATGAAAGGCCCAACACCTATGACAGCATCACTGAACTTCCCCTAAGTCAGGACTGCTGTAAGCAAGAGTTTAAGAGATGGGTTTGCAGGTGAAAAAGAAGGACACAGGACTGGGATTACTCAACCTTCTCTGTCCCAGCCCAGTCAAATCAGATGCCAGCTTGCTTCATGCTCTACATTTGTCCTGGGTGCTCTCCCCTGCCCAGGGACAGATGCCATCCTGCATGAATAAACACAGCACTCCATCGATCCTGCACGAGCCAGACACCACACCAAGCAGAAAGAAGAGGTGGCTGAAAGTCTCCAGAGTGCCCAACACCAGATCCTGCTCCCATGAAAACCAGAGGACTCTCACTTCTCCTCTGTGGGAGTCAGGTCAGACTAGTGAGAAGCAAGACCTCACTGGGAGGTTGAGAAGCAAGACATTACTGGGAGGTTGAGAAGCAAGTCCTTACTGGGAGGTTGAGAAGCAAGACCTCACTGGGAGGTTGAGAAGCAAGACCTTACTGGGAGGTCTTTCAGTCCCATTTCCCTGGAGGTCAGTGCAAGCACTACAATCAGCAACTCCTCACTGCAGGATTTCTTGCACCTTTCTTTGGAAGCTGCTGGTGCCAGCCACTGTCAGACAGGACCCAGGAGCTCAGCAGCCTTGCTGCAGGACCTGAGCTGCTGGTGCCAGCCACTGTCAGACAGGACCCAGGAGCTCAGCAGCCTTGCTGCAGGACCTGAGCTGCTGGTGCCAGCCACTGTCAGACAGGACCCAGGAGCTCAGCAGCCTTGCTGCAGGACCTGAGCTGCTGGAGAACTGGCAGAGCTCCCACGAACAACGGATTCGCTTCAAAAAGCGCAGGGTTAGACACCAAGTTATGGCAGCTGTACTCATGGACAGAGCCTGTTCCTATGTGACAATAAACTAAAACAAGGAAAAAGATCAAAACAGCTTCCTCACTCCTCCCAGGGACTGGTCTGTGTGGATTTTGCGTAACTCCTGCCACAGGGCAGGTTTCAGGACCTACGGGCTGAAGGAAGGCAAAAGTGAAGTCGCAGCAGTTTCACTCACCAGTGTAGCACCTTGGGCATCTGTCCTGTTCAGGTCTTGTCCAGTTGCAAGAATGTCATGAATGTCACAGATCATGACCTGCTCTGGAGCAGCCCGCATCTCATTGATCCTTTCCTGGGTAATTCCTGTTAAAGTTCCAGTCACAGAGAGAAGAGTTGGAAAGGGTTTTTGTCTCCACTGGTTGAGTAAAATTAGATTTCATAGCTCCTGTTTGATAAGACATCATTTTCAGAGGCCACACAACTGAGGGGACTGACAACTGTCCTTCACCCTCATCATTACTGAGGAATCAGAGAAACTAGACAGAGTCAGGTTCCAAGAAATTATGCCAGGCAGCAGCTCTGCTTTTCTCCAGAGGCAAACCAAGAGCTGAGAAACAAGGTAATTTTTAGTATGACATTGACCCATTTTTGTATTTTACATGAACTCAGTCTCCTTACCTTGGTAGGCCATGCAAGTCTCAATGACATCCAGGGTTGGCTCATCTTCACAGAGGTCATATGGCATGTTGCCATCTGCATTTACTGCCAACAAGTCTGCTCCACTGCAGGGAGAAAGTGGAGTTACACAAGAAAGGACTTCAGACATCCTAGAGCAGACAGTGCCAAACACTGGGATAAATGCTTAGTGGAAACTAACTGAGGTTTAACAGTTGCCCAAATGTCACCAAGATTTGTGTGAGATCAGAGAGATTTGAAGCAAAGCCATGGAGCTATGAATGGGAAAGATAAATCCCAGAAGTGGATGAAAGGCAGCACACTACATCTCCTTCATGGGCTGTCGGGCACCTGAGCCACTGAGCCGCTCCTGTCCTCTCCTGATCCTGGCACTGGACAGACCAGCAGTTTCTCAGTGATAGAAGTGATTTATTTGCTGAATTTCTGGATAACAATGCCAAGCAACTCCAGGTGCTTGTTATCTGGGCATCTGGCAGCCTTTCACTGAGAAACTTGCAAGGACCAGAAAAGTTGTGAAAGATACGGGCTGAGTGGTGGAGGGAGCCTTCCATCTAGCCGAGGGCTTATTGGCAAAAACTAGTAATAAAGAAAATATCCTGTCAACTGATGAATTTTTCCTTCTGACTGCTCAAAAGCACTTCTCTAAGTCTGCTCTGTATCAACTCCAGAAGGTTGCTATTTGGAAGCAAAATTACCAGCTAAATTGATTACTGTCCCCATATTCCCACACAGTAGAAATCTTCCAGCAGCTTCTGACCTGTGCCAGCTAGGCTATTAAATAGTTCTCAGCTGAAAGGACAGCAGATGGTATCCACTTGCATTTAGGTTCCTGTTCTTTTATTTATTTGTTTCCTCTCCTGCCTGTGCAGAGGAAACTACATCAAGAGACATATTTGCAAATGACCAGTGTTAGCTTAATCAGTAAATAAAAAGCAAGGAACTGGGTATCTTTTGTGGGCTACTTCCTCTGATGGTCTCCAAGGTTTCCACATCCCACCACCAGTAACATTGCCTTCAATGGCAGTGTTTAACCAGTCATGTGATATGTGAGATGTCCTGTAAAGGACAGCTTTGATTGTAGCAAACAAATTAAATCACTCCATTCCTCAAAACTCCAGGGGAAGGCTGTTTGCAAGCATGGGATGGTGACATTAGGCTACTAGAATCCAAACTTTCTGTCAACTCCTCAATACAGGGCAGCCTACAACAACTAGGGCCATAAGCTCCAGCTCCTCACCTTGCCACCCATCCCCATGGACTCCCTTATCTTCAGTTAACAGTCTGGAATGCACTATGTTGTTCAACACATCTGCTCCATTTTTATGTCCCCCATCCAAAAAATTCCTAACCCAAGTGGGAACATCCTCCAAGAGACAACTGTTTGCATCCTCTGCTCTGTTTCCTTCAGTATATGGCAAAGAAGAAGGGCCAAATTTTGTCTCCCAGATGACAGCATCACATCTCCCCGAGGGAGAAGCAGCAGGCACTGCTGTGCAGGGCACAAAGCACCCCAAAGCACAGAGCCCTCTGCATCCTCACTCCAGGAAATGGAGCAGAGGACTCCATCCAGGACTATCTGCTCCAGACAGGATTCACAGCAGGTGCTCACTAAATCCTGCACATGGTACAACTCAAAACACACCTGGCTTCCTGCTCCTTGCCAGCAAGCCTAGGAAAGACTTTGAGCTTTAGGGCCTTAGTAAAATCAAGTGGAAGGTCCAGCACAGGCACCCTGTGTCACCCCACTGGGGAACAAACGCATCTAACTAAAGATGGAAGCTACCTGGTTACTAATTAAGAGCCAGTAAAACAGGTCACAAAGTTCACCCAAGTATTCGAGCTACACAAACATGCTGCTGTCCTCCTACATCAGTGGCTCTTTGGCTGTGGCTGGAAAACCTGAAGATGTGTTTAAGGGCTTGAGGGTGGATCCTGCTGGCTGCTCCTATGGTTCAACATGCACAAATGCAGACATGAACACGCCAGGGTACAGGCAAAAAGGGACCAATTTTGGCCCAGTCTCCAGAAGCTTCATGAAACTGAGGGTTTTACTGTGTCTCCTCAGCCTTTCTGCTCTTCCTCCTCCACCCCCTTTTGCCCCACACAGGAAGGAGTCCCACAAATTGCCTGAAAGCAGGGAATAATCACCACTGCTGCAGTCCTGCAAGGTACTAAGTAGTCTCAGTTTCCATCCACAGAAGCTGTGGATAGAATCAGACCTGCAGAAAAGGACAGACACAAAAAGCCACCTACTGCTGGATGAGGATCTTCACCAGGTTGATATGACCACACGTAGCTGCTGCGTGCAACGGAGTCCACAGCTCATTGTCCTTCGCGTTGACGTTGGCCCCGTGGTTGAGAAGAAGCTTGACTATCTCTTCATAATTGTCTATGCAGCACTGGTGAGGAAGGGAGTCAGACAGATTGGGTTTTTTAAAGATGAGGGCTCATACCTGCTCACTTCTACCTGGATGTGGAGACCTACTTTATCCTGAAATGTTTGGCAACAAGCATCTCCAACACTACACTGAGCACAAGCAGGCAGAACACCTGCACTGGACAGACTGAAGGTCACTGGTGTGACACCAGGGCCTTCTGGTTTGGGGGTGGAAGCAGAAGGGAACAATAGCAAATATGCCCACAGCCACTGGTCTTCCATATTCAAGAGCAAACAGCAGAAATTCGAAGTAACCAGTATAACCACATCCCAAGGGATGAGCTGACAAGCTGACATTTCCTTTTCTTAGGGAAAATCCCCCACACTGGCATGTCAGGAGGAAAAGTCCTCCCAGCAGCTCACGCTACCTACCACAGTTATGTGAAGAGATGCCAGTTGAATTCCCAGAATTATGAGGTACTTCATGGGGCATCTTTCATTTCCTAACAAACAATCAGCATCCTCGATGCATTCAGATCACAGCCCCAGGGGCAGCTGCAAGAGCGGCCTCCACCGCTTCCCCTTGGGGAAGGTGGAATTTGCTTTTCGAGCCACCTTCTGCTCTCTTCTTGACACGAATGTGTGTATGATAAGACACTAAAATAAGATTAATTCTTGTGCAAGAAGCCTGTTCATGGTTTATGCATTACTGCAGACTCACCGCTCAGCACTGCTGTATGGGCTTGTAACAGGGCTGAATTACACCCCATAACAAGCACCCTAGCAGCTGAGTGACAAGGACCTTTTCTGTATTTCCATTTCTGTTTACCATTTGTGTCTGGAAGCGAGGTTAAAATCATGCCTGTCACACAGCCAAGTTATCACAGATGTAACTGCATCCTTCACTGGCAGCCACTGCTAATGGGCAACAGCATTCACTTGGGAGCTTCTCTCTGCTCAGGGATTCAGTTCACTCTAATGGATGGAAAGTTCCCACCCCAGCTCCCAAATACACCTGTACAATAACTGATCCTTCAGTGGGCAAGGTGGGATTCTCCATGGCTTCAGTACCTTGTGGGGAAAGCAGTGAGGCTGCCAGCCTTTCTCTGTGTGCAGAATAACATCTCTTTGGAGAGGTGGTGGGGTGTGGGGGAGGATCTTTACTCTGCTAGAAACCAGTTTGCATTCTTAAGAAAACATCCATCCAGCTTTGAACAGAGCAAGAGACTTGCAGAAGAAGCCAAAATCCCAAGTCAATGGGGAGCATTTACAGCAGGGACTACAGGCGAGAAAACCACGCGTCCCCGCTCCGCCCTCGCAGCGAGTGTGACAACCGTGCCACTGTTTTTTGTGGCAGCGGAGGTGGCAGCTGCTGGGCGCAGCGAGTCCCATGTGCCCTCTGCTCACTGACTCTCCTGATGCCTTCACACTGAAAATCAGGACTCATGAGGAGGGCTGGGGACAGGGGCTTTTGGAAAAAGAATAGAAAAACCTTTATGGGATCGGTGCCGAGGCTCTGAGGAAGGACACAGACTCACACACAGCCACGGCAAGTCTGTGTTTTACTGGTGATCAGCTGCTGCCACCCCACACAGAATTTCAGCTGCCCCTGAGCCCACAGAGAGCAGTGTCTGGCTCTCCAAACATCCTGTGCATCAGTTATCTCATCCAGGTTCAAAACTCATGGGTTGCCAAAGTCTCTAAATTGGAGTTAATCTGCTTTAAGAATTTACAGCCCAGCTCTGCCAAGATTAAAAGGTGGGAGAAATGTTCATGTCTGAAATCCAGCTCCAATTCCTGAGTCTGGGATACAACAAGAGAAGGGTTTGATCTCAGTTTGCTCACTCCCCAAGAAACAAGACTGCTGGCACAACATGGTGAGGTTTCGCTGCTTTAACTGAGCAAAAAAATGAAATACAAGAGCACTCTCCGTTTACCCCGACAGCTCTGCTCAGCGGGCAGCAGGACAACACAACAGCGCGGAGCAGCAGGGAGCTGTGATCTCCTCCCACGCCTCACCTGATGCAGTGCAGTTAATCCATCTTCATTGCACAGGTCTGGGCTGATGTTGCTCTTCAGCAAGTAACACACTGTAAAGGAAGGAGACAGGAGAAAGGAGTCAGATCAGGCACCCTAACACACCTCTTGCTCTCAGCTAGCCATGGCCAGTTCAAGCCAAAGGCAACTCACACCATCAGGATGATTGTGGTGGTTGCACTGGGCTGGCAGCCAAACACAGCTGCTCGCTCGCTCCCCGCCCAGGGGATAGGGGAGAGAATTGGGGGCAAAAGTAAGGAGACTGGTAGGGTGAGAGAAGAACAATTTAATCATGGAAATAAAATAAAATGTAAAATTATAATGATATTTAAATAATAATTATAAGAATAATAGTAATAAAGTATGCAGATGAGTGACCCCCAGTGCCATTGCTCACCACCCACCCACCAACCCGGCCCGTTCCCAGAGAATGATCCCAGAGGAGCGACAATCCCGAACCCAAACCGCAATCCCGGGAGAGCGAGAGCCCGAGCGAGCAAGAGAGGAAGAGCCCCTCATGGATCTCCTGCCCGTGGGGGACAGGAGATGGAACAGTCCCTTGGCAGAGCCAAATGCCCATGGAGCTGATTCATTTCAATATTCCTTGCTCCCTCCAGACCTTGCACCTGCAAACCAGCAAAACACAAAGTCCTTCAACTTCCAGTGACAAATGAAAACATCGGTAAGTTCTCAGTGTTTCTCTCATAACCAATCCCAGCTGGAACCAAACCCCAGCGCTGTTCTAGCTACTAAAGAAAAACCCAGCTCTGTCCCAGCTAAAAACCAGGACGGTGTTCCAGTGTGGACAGCGCTGCAGGAGACCTCGCAGCCAAGAGCTCAACCTGCAGTCTCTGCAGTGCTGGTGAGAAAAAGGCCTCTCGGTTTTATCCAGCAGAGAGCACCAGCATGCAATTTTCTGCCAGCTTCCTCCCAAAGGAGAGGTTGCTATTACAGCTCTCATCTTCACATGGCTGTGCTGGAACAATCTATGTTTTTATCTTGTGCTTTGCAACATCCGAGTACAACCTCTGCACACTGCAGCCCAGGAGAGCTCAAAGGCAACCAGGAATGTTGGGGTCCTGAGTTGCAGCCGTAAGAGAGATCTCACTGTGGGGAGGATGAGATAACTCCTCAAGGAGTTATCAATCTGAGATAAGAAGTCAAATACGTTCAGGGGCCTGGCACTTCTAAAATGCACCAGGGTTCATTTTAGCTTTGGACACTTCATATGAACTGTTGGATATTTTAAAGAAGCTTCCCAGAGGCTTTATTTTTTTTATTACTGCTTTGGAGGGAAAGGATCAGATTTATTCCATTAAAATGCAAATTTCTGAAACATGAAAAGCCATTAGCCCCTAGGTAAAAGAGAAAGTTTGTGCTGAGGTACAGATCTTGCATGGGGTAATAGCAGTAAGGCTGGCGGGGGAAGTAAATTAATAGCAACACCAGGAACTCTCCAAATCCAACACTGCTGACAGATCTCGATGATCTGTACCCATCTTATTTGTTTACTTGCTCATTCCCTGCTTTTTCTCCAGAGATTTCATTACCTAATGCTTTCCCCACCTCAAATGTCACAGACAGCAGAGGCACCAGCCAGAGGTTCGTTATCACCTCCCTGGGGCCAGGGTAGCAACAGATATTCAAGTCCCATCTTATTTGTTGGCAATGATGAACCATTAAGCATAACCAGAGCTGCAAAAAGGGAATATTAACAGAGCTAAAAGGGCAATAATAATCTTCAGAGCTGGCAATCAAAAAGACTGCAGGGCTGGTCACTCCCAAAGCATCCTGCAGCCTCTGCTTCTGCTGCTTGTGACCCACCACTGTCCCACTGTCAGAGGGAACCCTTTCCCCAGCACATCACAGCTGTCCCTGGGGACTGACCACTTCTGGCATTCAAAGTAGAACATGGAAAACATGTCCAGGATGACATTAGTGTTGATTTCTGAAGCTTTGTTTAAAAGATTTGGAAAATGCACTCACAAGAAAGGCAAATGGAAACCAAAGTGGAATTCTGTTTGGAAGCCACCAGTCTGATGTTATCAAAAAGGAAGGCAAAACCAGACAGAAGTGAAATAAAACACTTTATATCACAGGATTATTTAAATCAACCCAAAATGAACGCTGGAATTTACGTTTGCTGGAAATAATTTCAAGGCATTGACACCTGCTCATTGAAACTGATACCAAAAAGCAGAATACAACGAAGAACAAAACTCATCCTCCACCGTGGCGACTCCAAAGACTCTGAGTTTTTCCAGCTCAAAGGGCAGTGCAGGAAGCCCTCACCCACACTCAGCTCACACCCCTGACACTCGCATGCTTGACAGTGTAACAGTGCTGAACCCCAGCCAGTATATCCAATTTAATGACTGGGCTTCTACAGTTTCTGGCCAGCCCCAAGCTCCTGCTCTCCTAATCCAAGCTGAGTGATAGGCAAGTCATTCACCCATGGATCTGGTTGTCTCTGATTTACTTTGGATGCTCTGCCATTAGAGTTTTAATTCAATCATCTCAGTCATTTAAAAGCCATTGTGTACTAATGACATGCGGCTCCATAATCATGTTTTGCCTGATTACAGAGATTTGGACAAGTAGATGCTGGCAGATTAATCTTACAAGTGCTGTCCCTCCATGGGAAGAAGCAGTGGCATAAATCCCAGCTTGTTATGGAGTATCAGGTTTTGTGTTGAAGGCTCTGTGACTGTGGCTTGACAGAGCTTGCAAGAGTCCTTGAAGGGTGAAGATTCAGAGAAGGATTTATCTTACCCTCAAGCAGCTTTGAATTCTCCACTAACCCCTGCAGCAGCCCTCATGTTCTCAGTACACCTCCCTTGGCTCCTATCTACCCTCAGGACCAGCTCACCACAGCTCTCCAAACATTTCCCAGTATCTCCCCATGCACCCAAGACTGACAACCACAAGGCACCAGAAAAAAAGCATAGAAAAGTGGGGTAATGAAGCTAGGTATGGATGTGGTACCAACAAGACCAGGCAAACATGGCTCAAAGAAGAGATCAAACTCCTTTCCAGCTAGTCCTAAACTGAAGTTAGCATCTCAGGGTTTGGCAGGGGAGCACAGGGCTGGGCAGCAACGAGTCCTGGCTCTTTTCTCTGAAGTCAGAGGGATGTTGCCTTCAGTATTCCTCATGCTCCAGACAGCAAATCAGGAGAAATGTGCATTTGTGGGTCTTCTTGTGCCTTAAGAATAGGAAAGAAGGGAGAAGGGGCACAACTGCGACGCTCTGCAGTGCTGGAAGCTGGACCCTCAGTTCCAGGGCTGTGGCACTGCCACTGACCCTCTCCACTGCTTAATGCACATGAGGGACAGGGACCTGAGCAAGCAAAGTGCTTCTCTTCAAGCCTGCTGGTGTCACACACCTCGATGCCAAGCCCAACACCTTCCCCTCCCACCTCCAGGCACAACCGATGCCATCCAGGTAGGAAGCGCGCGCTTCAGCTCGCGAGGACGCGGATTAATTGCTCGTCGCCAGCTGATCACCTTCTGCCAGCTAAAGCCTCAGCACACCACTGGTCAGAGAAAGATCCCCCAAAAGGTATGAGGTAGAGCATGGAAATGGGTCCTCTGCAAGCTGAGGTCACTCCAAGCGTGACAGAATGGGCTTTTATGGGTCACATCAGCAGGTTCAGCAGGCACCACTTATGATTAACTTCTTACAGAGAGCTCAACACCTGAATTGCTGAGCTCTTTAAAACCCGTCCTTCTTTGCATGCAGGCAGGGGGAGGTAGGGAGAAGGGGCTGGATGCGTGGATATACTTTATTACATGTCAGGCATGAGTTGTGGGAAGCAGTTTCAATCGCATAGCAAATGAAGGAATGAAAATTCTTACAATAAGAGCTAGGTGAACAAATTGTTGTGAATAATTCATTGCAAATTATATTAACTGAACAATCACTCAAATGTATTTGCCATTATTCTGCTTGCTCTGCCTATAATTGAACCTCTCACACGCCAACGTGCTGTACATTAATCTTCAATTTATATTTTATCATTCACATCTGTGCTGTGTTAAATGGAAAAAGCTCTCACAACAGCTGTGAAAATACATCCTAGGTTTTAAGTCACCTTCCATCACATGTCCTGGGGCAGCCTCAGACAGATTCTTCTCCCTTAACACAACAAACTCCCTTCTCAGGAGCTCCCTCTCCTCCCAGACATGTCCAAGCCTCGCTTTTTCTCCCCAAAACCCCTACATCAGGGGGAAGACAAAGAAGCTACTGCAAAGGTCCTAAGGAAAATTCCATGGGGGGTAATCAGCTCTCTCACCTGAAGAGCTATTACAGCACGGTTGATTTCCATTGATGTTACTTCCCACTGAGTTTACACTAGAAACAACTTTTCCAGAAAAGTTCCTAAACCAGGTGAAGACTTTTCCGTGGAAGAAAACGCCTTTGTGAGCGCAGTCCCCCTAAGTCAATAAGCTACACCATAAAAACCTGGATACTATTACACTCCCATCACTACCCAGCTTTTGCATGCCTCAAGTATTAATAGCTCATAAGAAAAAAAAGCCAACTGAAATGGATATGTTTAGCAGGGGACAAAAAAAACCCAAACACCTTTGTGATAAGAGGTCCTAATTCCTCCCAAAAACATATATATTGGCAAACTGACCGTACTGGCAAGCAGGCTTACTGTGTGCTCTGAGTTTACACACACACACAGGCTAGCAGTTGTTAAAACTCCAGGTTTATCTTGATCCTTCTCACTCAATGATTTCTTTTTGAAAATATTTAAACTCTTCTAGTTCACTTCTCGATTCTCAGGCCGCCTTTAAAAGCTACTCTTGCTCTGAGGCCTCTGTGGCAATAGAGTATTTCTTGTACATTTGATTTCACTGAATAAAATGAAGTTTCACTTGGACTGAGATGCACATTTTTACACATGGCTAGAAGTCACTTCCACTCAAGTGTAGCTTTAGTCAAAAACCCAGCAGAGCAGAAGAAACTCTTCCCAGCATTACTGGGAATGAGATACCTTGGCAAAGGTCTGGAAAGACCAATCCCCAGCCTATGGAAGGTCCTATGGAAGGGCTCAGCTACTTCAAAGCTGCATTTTTACTGCTATGGTTTTGCAGGGATATTTATTACACAGGAGAAACACTGCCAGGAAAGCAGCATTGAAGCTACGAGCGCTCTGTCGGCAAAGCACCCCGCTTCCTGCCACAGCGTGCTGCGATATTCTATTTAAGAGCACATCTAAACCCTGAGCAAGAACAGGATGAACACACTCAGCCTCATCCTCCAACTCCCTGCACCATACAACTGACAGCCCATGTGGGTCCATTGATAAACTCTGCAGCTCCCCAAAGCTGTTTGAAAGACAAAAAAACCCCAACCCCCACAGAAAACAAAACCCCACACTCAGACAGCTTCAGACATTTAGCACACCTAAAAATAAATACAGCCTGGTCTGCCTGCTGAGCTAGCAACTGAGACATCCCACCATGACTGATCACCAGGCTTTCTCAGGGAGGTTCAAAGCCTGCTGTGACACTTCCCACCTAGTTTATAGCTGAGCACACACGTTCCTTCTAATATACCCACAAAATCTGGGAAGTTTGGAACGAGGCCAGGAGAGCCCCATCTGCTTCATGCCACGTTCACACGGACAGGGACATTTCATGCAGCTACACTCAAGCCCAGGTGCTGCTTCTCTCAAGGAAAATCTATTTCTGATTTTGATGCTTCTTGCTTAACAGGGCACACACCTTCCTTAGCCCCAGGAAGCCCACTTGGCATGGCAGGTGCTTCCCACAGAGCTTGGAACACGTGCACTGGGGCCCAGTTCATATACGGGTTTTATTCTGACAGCAAGTGAGAGCTCTCAACAACTCACACATTTCTTTAATGCAGAGGGTGCACTTCTTTGTCTCCACCTTTGTGTTTATTTCAATCAATTTTTGTTTCATGCTTTGAGCCCCATCCATCAATGTACCAGAGCACCAATGACACTGTAAGTGGACAGCTACCTATAGCTGAGTCACAGTCATCACAGGATGTTGTGAGCTGGAAGGGACCCACAAGGATCCAACTCCTGTCCCTGCACAGGACAAACCCAAGATTCAGACCATGTCCCTGAGGGCCTTGGCCAAATGCTGCTGGAATCTTGTCAGGCTTGGTGCCATGAGCACCTCCCTGGGGAGCCTGTGCCAGTGCTCCACCACCCTCTGCCTCAAGAACCTTTTCCTCATGGCCAACCCCACCCTCCCCTGGCACATCTTCGTGCCATTTCCAAATGGGCCACAGCCAGGCACCCAAACCCTCCTGCATCCCACAATTTTCTTGTTCTGCATCTACAGGATTTCAAGATCTGATAATCCACTTAGTGATGCTAAAGCATCTGTCTTTAAGGGCTGCCATCCACCAGGGATTACTCAGATAAGTAACAGTGTGCAAGTTACCCATCTGCAGCTGGCAGTGCCCAAAGGACACAGAAGAAACAAAGCTAAATTCATTTCAATAGGGAAAATAGAAATGAAGAGGATGCTGCCAGGTGACAAGCCTTTCTGAAGATGCAGCGTCATGTTCAAAAGCATCCTCATCCTCCTGCTCAGACCAACAGTGACATTGGTCCACGCAGGAGATCCCAAATGCATAAAGGAAAAGTAAAGTCAGAGATCATTTTCTTGGTTTCCCATTCCTCATCTGTTATTGGAAGAATAAATAAATTATTTTGGTATGGTTTTTAAACAGATCCTTTAAAAGGGAACAGTGTTTTACATAACCTTCGGTCCCAGCTGCCTTCAGCAGCATTTCTGTGGGCAGGGAGCCAGGAGAGCAGATTCCCCAGTATCATTGCACCAGTGACACCTGGGCTGCCAAAGAGCCTCTGCTCTCTTGAAGAGGCATTTTGGAGCAGGTATTTGAATTATGCCTATTTAAAGACCACCATAAAATTCTTTAAGTCAGACCTATGGGGGTATGGATCAAGGAGACCAAGGCCAAGTTTCCCAAGGATGACTCAGAAGCTGCAGTGATGAGCAGAGCAGTGCTGGCTTTTAGGGTGTGATGGTGCTCAGTAGAAGGCACTGACAGCCTGCAGAGGGAATCATCCCATTGCAGTCAGAGCCACACGAGCCAGTGGCCTGAACAAGGAACACCAACAGAAAGTGAGGGATGAGGATCAGTCATGTCCTCCAGCAGCAACCTGCATCCCCCATCTCTTGAGTTCACACCTGAAGTGTTGGGTTTGGTGGGTGCAAGCAGGCAAGCAACACACCTCACTTCCCTTCGTGCTTCAGGCAGAGTCAGATGAGGGGCACCTACAGCATGAGTAATGCTTGACCAGGACCTCCAGTTCTCCTACTGCTCTGGCTGCTTCCAACTTTCTTTCTACAAATGCTTTTATTGGAAGTCACGACACATGCAAATCCATTCAGACAACAGAACATCAAAGCCTTTTATCTGAGAAGCACAGAGGATTCCACTTATACACCAACTCAGAAACTACTTTTGATGTATTGGACCAAAACCTATCTACTGAGACATGCAAGACTCATCACTTGTGATGTCCATACTAAGCTTATTAGAAAATACATCTTTCAAAAAGGGAAAGGCAGCAAAAAAAATATTAATTAACTTTAATAGCAATGACAGCTTAAGAAGTGTTGAGATGAAAGGGAGCAATGGTGTCAGGAGGTAGCTTCTGCAGCCGCCTGAGTGCATGAAGAGCTTCCCCAGCTACATTAACACAATAACCCAACAGGTGATCGGTGCCCGAGGAGCAGGATTGCAACACCCTGCCAAGCTCCACGCAGAGCCAGCCTGCCAGTGCTTGCAAGAGGATACTCCACTGTGCTCCATACAGCAGGAAATAGTTCATATTGCCATTTGAAAGTGTTATTAGGTTCCAGAGTCACCAGCCTTTGCCCCAGTTTGTATTTCAGGCATCCTGCGGCCTCTGCTGAGCAGCTGTACGCTGACCTGGGCCACATGGATGTTTTTCAGTCTCCATTATAAAACAGGAAACTTTCTATTTACAGTAACGGAAAGGACGTTTCGGTGGAGGGGTGGGGAAATATCTATCTGCTTTTGAAGCTGCCCTGAGCTAATACCAAACTGTTCCCTGCAGTGACAGCCTGCTGACCGCAGCCCAGGGGCTCACCAGCAGACCAGGCTCTCCCCCTCCTCTGCTCCTCAGCCTGCCCCACTTCAGAGACCCTTTGTCTCTGTTGTGCATCTCTAACCTTGCCCTGGTCTTTAGACAAGCTCCAACTGCTCTGGCTGTTTTAGCACCTTCTCCACCCTCAGCAGCATCCAGCTCTGACCTCGATCAGCACATCTAGGGATTGTTTCTTCTCTCTGACTTTGTCATCCTTAAGTTTAGGATGAGTACATTGGGGATGAAGATCTTTAAGAGATACAGGGCTAAATGACATACCTAGGTCTGCTCCCATGGATTGCTGCATTCAGGAAACAAGGTGCCACGTAACCAAGGTCTGAACTCCTGCGTGAGGCGGGAGCACGGGTGTGCTGGGACATGCTCTGCAATGCAGCCTTCTAAAAACCAGCTTGGTGTGACAGGGCAGCAGCAGGAGCCAGGGCCAGCCCCCAGGTCACACCAGATGTGTCTCACACCATTACCTTGTGTGGCAGGCTGCAGGGTCACGCCAGGAGTTAAAGTGTAATCTGCTGAAACATCACCCCCTGCTCGGCAGCGCCGCTTCTTACCGGATCCGCTGCAGCGCCGGGTAGGGTTGGAAGAGAAATGTCTACAAAAGCAGAAAGTCCTCCTCTTCCCCCCTCCCCCCCTTTTTTTTTGGTCAAATAAAAAGAGGTTGTGGTTTCCTTTTAAAAAGCAAACACTACAGAAAGAAAACTTTCACGCAAGTTTAGCAGCAAGCTGAACTTCACCTGAGAAGCACTAGCTGATCCTTATCAACCCTTCTTGTTTTTGCATCCTGTAATTATTCAGCTGCAAATTTTACATGATTCAGAGATTTGAACTTCAACAGAGCTTTTCAACCAGAGATCTCCAAAAGCACTGCTGCAGCAAGCTCCAGACTGTCTCCCGGGATTTTAAATCAGTATTTGCCTCGTTTCACAGATGTGACATCTCAGCCTGAGTTAGACCAAGACTCTGGGGGCTCAGGTTTCTTTGCCAAGGTCACAGTGACAGTCCATGGCACAGCTGTGACAGCGCCCTTGAGTCCCAGGTCCCAGCTCTGTCCTCTAAAGCACAAGAAAACTCTCCTTTCCTTCTGCCCCATCCTCTCAGTTGTTCAGCCAAGAGGAATTGGGCAAAGCAGCTGAAGTCTCAACACCAACAGCTTCGATGGCAACCAGACCCCAGACTTTGGCGGAGTTTGGTAACTGTGAACATGGGTAGTTTAAAAAGAGAAACCAAAGCTGTGGCTCAGCAGCAGCTCTCAGCTGGTATTGCTCCCCTGGGAAGGTCTCCACTGCTCAGCTCAGACCTCTTTGCTGACCACACTGAGGACCTGGGCTGGGTGAGGAGAGAGAGTTGCAAGAGGTTGGGGAGCCAGGTCACCCATGGTGCAGTGGTGTGCTAAATTTAATTACAAATCAAGAACAATGCCATCGCCAAGGTGGGGAATGAAGCACATTTGGTCAACAAGTCTATATTTTACAGCCATCCTGATCTTCACCAGCAACCCAGCCAGGACAGCCTCTTTTTTACCTCCTCTCTTGCAAGCCCAAGTCCCAGAAGTCTGCAAGTTTTCAGGGCTGATCAAATCCCACTTTCCCCCCAAAGTTTCAAACCACTTATTTCTTAACCTTCATTTAAGCGTCACCCTCGTGCAGCTGCTGCCTTGTAGCGTCTGTGACAGCCTGACGCCAGCACAGGGCACTGGGGCAGCTGTCACTGGCCATCGAGCAACTCCATGAGGTCCCACAGCCAGTGGCACACTGTCCCTTGGTGGGACCTGGCCTGGAGGTGTGGGTGATCCTTGTACTGGTGCTTACCAAGCAGAGACATTTCCAAGAAACACCTGTGCACCCCAACTCTCCATGCTGCACATTTGTCTTCAACACAACCAAACAGATCAGAGAGCCACAGGGACTTGTTTCCTAGCCCTTGGCAACCAACAAACCCTCGTCAGAGAAATCAAGAGAGTTTATCCGTGAACACCAACATCAAAGGTATTCAGTGCTGCATCGAAACCGGTTCATACATTAAAGAGTTGAATCAGAAGTTGAACCTGAGCTCGGCAGGAATGCAGGGGCTTCTCCACAGTTACAGTGATAATGATAATCAATGAGACAGGCCTGACAAAAGGCATAGAGGAAATCTGTGTGACAGCTGCTGCAGTCACTAGTTCACCCAACCAGGGGCTGAAGCTGGAGACCATCCACCTCCTGGGCACTGGGCTTGATGTAGTTGAGGACAATCTGCTCAATAAAGATCATGGCATAAATTTGTGCTAATAGTGCAATCCAAATTTAAGACCCATTATCTTGAGAGTGTTCCCCCCCCCCCCCCAAAAAAAAAGCACCCTATTATCAAGAATAGTGGACAAACAGTTCATTTCCTTAACATGTCCTAATTCCATTGAAGAAGATTTTAAATCCCCTTCCATGACTCCTCAGAGACTGCACAAAAGGCCCTTAAATTAGGTCAAAACAAGTGGGCACACAGTGATACAACCTGGGTTCATCTATAACCTGACTATCAAGTACTTTGTGTAATATTTATTTCACCTGGCCCATTGTACAAAGTTGACAACTCTCTCAAACTTCTTCTCTCACAAGTTCTACATCATTTCTGCTTCCCACCACCTCAAGTAGCAGAAGAGGGGTGTTCCCAGGCTGGATGATGCAACGTAGCTTTGTGGTTGCTAGGAGGTTGACCCATTGGGAAGCAGCTTGAGAGCCTGACAGGTCATTTAGACTTTTCAAAGCAAAAAAGTCCAACTTGTTGCCTTCACCCATCCCCACCACATCCTCAGACACCAAAGCACCAGCCCCAGGTGAACACGAACCGAGACAGCTTTTGCTGCCAGCTGTGCTCTACTGAGCTTCCTGCACTTTGATGCAGTAAAGAAAGAAACCATGCATGGGGTTGGGAGCACTTTCATTTTTAGTGAGTGGCTCCTCCACTTTCAAAAGCCACCTCAGTCACCTTAAAACACTTTCATCTACAGAATATGACTTGAATTCAGAAAAACCCTTCAGATCAGAGCAGGGAGGAGGGAGAAAACCCTTTCACAAACTGCAGAGGAGTTGTGTAGGTCGTGGCAGAGGAAGAGGGATGCTCCTGCACAGGAGGGGAAGGTTGGGGTCCAAACCCAGAGGGATGTGAGCTCTGGACTACCAACACGGACACAACTGCTCTAGCAGCCTCCAGGGTCAGTCTAGGGGTCTCTGGCCTCATTAGCAAATACTTCACATAAAGTGGAGAAGTGCTGAAATTCTCCTCCAGAACATGCTTTGCCTTAATGCTTCAGACCAGGTCACTGATGTTTCATCTTGTTTCTGAGACGAGAAGTTCAGTCCCAGCACATCCAGTGATGGATTTATTTATTTATTTTGCTTTGTATTCACATGCTGAGCGTATTAATACTAAGAAAATACATCATTTAAACCACTAAATTAAAAACACATAATTTCTACAGCTCTTACACAGCTTTAAAGCATCCAATTTATCAGAGTAGGATTTCTGAACATTGAAGATACAACTCCTCGATGCTGGGAACAAGGAGTTGCAGGCAACAGCAGGGAGCAGAGAGAGAGCAATATATCCCACTTCTGTCCTCTCAAGGGGTCTCCTCTGTCCCACTCTCCATGTCTGCACTGCCAGTCAAATGCCTCCCACACCCTTTCTAGCAAGAGTCAGCTCAGAGGAATTAGTTTTCCTTTCTGCAACAGTGGAGAAAAGCTTCAGTTTGCCAAAGTATATTACATTGCCCAGGAAAACTGCAGTTTTCAAAATAATTAACAGCCATTAAAATTCTCCATTAAGTTTTGCCATTAGCAATGGCAGGACCATTCTCCTCTCCACAGTCCTGAAAGCTCTGCTTACTTCTGTATTAAACTCACTTTTGTTAATGAACCATTTTATTCCATCTTGGGTCCTTATAAGAAAGCTCCCTCACCAGCAGATCCCTCACACCAGGGAGTTTTTCATCACATATTTAACACTCCAAGAGCCCAAGTGTCATGGGTCACCTTTTAGCTGTCACAATGCAAGAAAGGTGACATCCATCACCTGGGCTTGAACGCAGGTTGCCCTGTACTCACTGCATCCCTCCATGCCTAGGAGCACATGGGGGTAGAGCCTCCTCACCCTCTGCTGCTGTGCAACAGGGGAGAAAAAACTGCAGGATTAAATTAACTAAAAAACCCCAAACTTCAAACACTGAGACAAGAGGAAAGCCAGGCTCGAGCTTCGCGGCACCGCTCATCGATTCCACCCCAGTCTAATATTTTGACTTAAAAAATTTATAGTAACAACAAAATGCTCTAGTAGCTAAACCCACCTTAGTAAGTTCATTAAAGTAATTAATGCTTAAGTGGCTGCTTACACTGCTCTGCTGACAGCACTAATTACAGTGGCAGAGGTGGATCCCGGTGACAGCGCAGGGAAGCAGGGCTTGGTTCGAGGCTCGTGTGTGGTCCTGGCGAGATGTGCGGTGCCATGCAGCTGCTTGGGCCAGACCCAGCACTCCTCTACTTTTCCTGCTACTAAACCCAACCTTCAGGACCTCCAGCACTGAGTATATCTGTCCAGCTTGGCAGCTTCTAGGGAAAAAACATGTATTTTTCTGCTGACCAACATGCAGCAGAAGAGGTCCATAGCATCTTACTCAACATCCTTTTCCAGAGCAAGTCCTTCAAGAACGGGAGTGGGGCTGGTGAGCCAGGGTGACAGGGCCCTTACAGACCATCATGGGGACAGGAATCAAGGTGTTCTGGTTCCAAGACACCACAGACTGTTCTATCCCTTGTGAAATGAAATAGGAGGGTTGCACTCTCACTCACTAAACCAGGGGTAAAACCTTCCTCACATGAGCAGTCCTGTCCTTCAAACACAAGCAGAGATCCACATGCTCAGCACAACCTGTGCCAAAAGCACTTGTACCTGTGGTGGGAGATGCAGGAGATCTGATCCTCGTTACTAGATCTGTGATCAGTTATAAAGTCCCTGCCTCAACTGTTTTTGGTCCTACTTTTGTCTGGAAAAAAAAACAGTCTTCAAATAATTATTTCCATCCAAGCAGCTGTTTGTAACAAATGCTTCTGAGATGTCTCCCACATTTCATAGACTGAAGCAAATCCCACTCCAAGCCTCCACCACCACCATAGTCAGTGCTACAACAGAGAAATCTTGTTTCTGTACATCTCATTGTACAGAATAATTCCTGGGGAAAGGAACCCACCAGGAACATTCAATGAGGTCTGGATCTCACTTGAGTAGCTGCAACCAGTACAGTTGTATAATGGAAACCTGACCTACAAACCTTGAACCAAATTCTAGCTATAGTTCTCTTTGAAAAACAAGTGTGTGGAGGCTGCACACTGCTTCTTCTGCCCTGGCTGCTGCCAGCTCTTACAGCTGTAACCTCTGGCTTGGCTCCACAACCCAACAGGACCATTACCTTTCCTCCATCCAGCACACCTGAGAAGGGGATCCAACAGGACCATTACCTTTCCTCCATCCAGCACACCTGAGAAAGGGATCCAACAGGACCATTACCTTTCCTCCATCCAGCACACCTGAGAAGGGGATCCAACAGGACCATTACCTTTCCTCCATCCAGCACACCTGAGAAGGGGATCACCAGCAAAAACCAAGTTAAAATGGACCCTCCTGGGTGTGTAAATGGCTTAATCTGTACAATCTCTTCCTAGGGGATGGAGCACATTTTGCTGGCCACAACCTCCACGTATCACCACGTACTTTCAGTTGAAGGACACAAGAAGGAGGTGCACTACCTCTGCCACCTAACAGGGCACTAGGAGCACTGAAGCAGGGACACTTTCCCACCAAACGTGTGTCCCTCATAGATCAAATGGCCACATACAGTGCTCTGGGGACAGAACAACTGTGAGGGCTAAGAGGAGCAAGATGACAATCAGGCTTGGCATGAGGCACAGAGCATTTTCAGGACAGACCACATTAACCTCTTCACTGCTGAAGCCTTGCTCCGTGGTGGGGCTGTTCCTCCAGAGGGTTGTTTCTCTAGACAGACCCAATAAACCAAATTGGTTGGAGGTTTTTTGTGCCTGTAACGCGCGACAGCATCAAAGAGATTCAAATGGGGAATGCATGCACCAGGGATTGCTAGTAAATAAAACACCCACAAAAGCAGAGATGAACGCCCAGCACACCCAGGCAAGGGTCAGGCGAGGCCATACCCACCCCAGGCAGAGAGGAACACGGCAGCTGCGATCTGCAGAGTCACCATGGGAAGGGGACAAGGCCTAAGGCAAAGCCAACTCCTCCACCCCAGCAGCAGTCAGTGAGAGCCCCGGTCAGCTGGGAATTCAGACAGACCTGAGCCCCGGAGCAGCTGGGTGAAAGGTGCAAACCCTCCCTTGGATTTCTATCCTGCAGTAAAATTCCAAGAGCATTAGAAAGAGGTTCTTCAAGGAACTGTGGGAGGAGCAGAAGCTCTTATAAGGAGGTCCTTACATTGTCAGCAGTATTGAGATGCTTTGCAACTGTCTGGTCCCTCCTTCCTCCACCCAGAGTACTTAAATCAAGGAGTTTCTTCAGAGAGCAGACTGGATATGAATGACAAGTTTCCCAATTTCTTGGCTGGCAATCCCTTCCTTTCCAATATTCTCACTGAAAATAAGGAGAAATTTGCTGTTGATGAAGCACATCCCCCAGGACTAAACCAGCAGCGAGGGAGAGGGGCCTGGCCACACCAACCCACCAGCAGGTCCTATTTGGCCACATTTCTGGACCAGCTCCCAGGTGTCCACATCACACACAGTACCGTATCTCCCCTCAGAGATAACACTTCCCTTTCACAAGAAAAATAGCTTGATAAAAACTGCTGATCCCCAACTTATCACAGGAGAAAAACTTCAACTTATCACAGGAGAAAAATGAAATCAGTTTGGAGCCAGGCAAGGGCAATGGGAGCCTCTCTGGAAGATGCTCCTTCAATTCGAGTGCGTTAAAGACAACAAGAGCAGAGTGAGATATATTTTAAACCTCACATGCAACTGCAGCAGAGAATAACTCATTAAAAACCTGATTTATTTAATGACAGTAGCAGCAGTTTCACAAAACCCCGGTGATTTCAGAGGAAGCCGGTGCCTCGCTGCCGCTCTGAGTCACGGGAAGTGCAGCACCGCAGCCAAGCCCCGGAGCCAGGCAGGAACATGGAAATTTCCCCCAACTACTCTTATCTTGTCTCACAGTAACTCAAGGCTTGTTTTAAAAACCAAGGTCTATTCAGAGCAAACAAACAAGCCACTGCATTCACTAAAGCCTGCTGCGCCCGGGCAAGCGCTGTACATCACGTGCACGGACAGGGTTTACACGCAGAAGCGATAAGGAATGAACATCTGCAATGATTTTATGGCATACCGGCATGGAGAATGGGTTTGTGCTCCTAAAAACAGGTGATTTAAATTCCAGAGTGTCACAGATTTTAATCCTGAGCGAATTTTTCCTCTCTTCTGTGCTCTAGCATACATCACCACTATCAAGAGAGTAGAAGTCACAAAAATCAGATTTCCTGAAGATAGAGTACAAGAAAATGATGTTTTCTGTGGCAAACCAGTTCAACAGAGGCTCAATAAAACATGATTGATAATTAGTGTTTTCTTTTTGACAGCTAGCAGCAATTGCCTTCTCCTTAAATCTAGTGCATTTGCCAATTTAAAACTAATCTGTCCAAAAATGAAACAAAACATCGGAGAAAAAAACCCCAGTGAATATTGGCTAAAATTTCCAAAGCTATACACCAGAGTGTCACCTGCTACAGCATCAGGCAACAGTGATTAAAGTAGAACTGACACAGCCCTGTGGAAAGAGCCATCAGGCAAATGGATGGGAATAGCTAAATCAGTTTAGGCTTCTCCTCACAGGGGTAGATCAGAAGAAAATTAACCTGATTAGGAGGGAGAGAGACACTGATCCAGATTCATCGAGCAAAGCAGAACAGCTATAAAGTGACATTTATGGTTTCCTTCCTTACCAGGGCTGCACAAAGCAGCCAGCATGTACCAGCGGATCTGGCACAGATTTACAGGCTAAGGGTAAGCCCTGTTTAAAAAGGACAGCTTCCTTCCCCTCAGCTGACTTTCTCAGTTAAGCAGCTATCAAAAAAAAAAGGGTATTAAAAAAGCCCCCCCCAGATTTAATTAAATAGAGTAAGTGACGTTCATGATGCTCACTGCCCGTTGGCAGTGCCACTCTCCCTGTACCCGGCAGCTTGTCCTGATTACGGGCAGGTTGAAGTCACTTTGCCAGACCAAGGCTCCTGGCTCAGCCCCTTTCAGGCAGGAAGGGTTTGGTTCAAGCACTGGCTGTGCCCACGGGCAGGTCTCCAAGCATCCCGCTCCGAGGACACACGCTGGTGTTTGGACTAAGGCAGGGAATGTCAGTGCTCCCCCAGGATGCTCACAGCGCTGTATCCTGTGGGAACATCACACACACCCACCCCAGGGACACCCTACCTGCCTTCCCCAGGGAAGCTTGAGATGGATCCCAGCTCCTGGTACCTGATCCCAGAGCACCTGGGAGCCATCACATCTCCAGCAAACCCTCTGCCACACCAGATTAACTCCCTGTTGTGCACAGCTGCCAGCACTGCTTACAAAGGGCTAATTTCAGGTAAATGCAGCCACTCAGTCACCTGCTGGGTGCCTGGGCTCCTGCTCCACTGGTCACTCGTGAGCAGCCACCTGAAAACCCTCTGCCATGCCCAGCACAGCCACAGGGCTCCTCACCAACCCCAGGGCCAGGTGGGGTAAGAGCTTCCACAGCGAGATGCACCCAGGCTGGTGGGGCAAAAAGCCCTGGGAGCCCCCCATGCACCCACTCACCCCAAACCCCAGGGGAACAACTCGCTCCCCAGGGCTGATGACAGCACAAAACGCTCCCCTCACCAGCAGCCCCAGAGAACTCTGTGCTGGCCACGTCCCCACACGCTCCTGCCAGTCCCCCTGCTTTCCAGAGCTGCACACATCCCAGGGGATGCACAAGCACAGGGACACCTTTTCTTTCCAAAGCAAATACCCCCCCACCAGCCTGTGACACTGCTGCTCAGGTGAAATGCCCAAGCCCCACGTCAGCATTTGACACGATCACTCTGTACCCCCAGAACCGTGCCAAAGCTAAGGAGGTTTTGTTCCTCCAGGAGACTGTCCCAGAGCCAGGGACAGGCTGCACTGCTCCTCTGCTCCTGCATCGTCTGCATCTTGCTCTGGCAAGGAGACCTCCAGCCTTCCCTTCACCTACCCCACAAGCACTGCCACCAGCAAACCCTCTCCAGTCACAGCTCTGTCACCCTGTTTACGAGACAAGTTGCTCCTGTGCAGAAGCAAGACCCTCCTGTAGCACCAGGAGCTCGAAGAAGCACAGAGCACTCTCAGGTCCCATGCACAGGAGGCACTCCTGGTTCTCCTGCTCCAAAGCCATCTCCTGCTCGCTGGGGGAAGGTGCCACACTGCAGGCTTCTACAGCAGCTGTGAAGAACTCAGACCACCCAACAAGAGCAAAGGGATGTCCACAACAGACCAGCCAGTGCCCAGTGTCCTCTCATATTTTAGTAAGAGATAATAAGCACAGTCTGGGCTTTGCACGAGTCTCACCAAACCTCGATGTTCATGCACAGATCAGACACTGACACCTCCCAAGGAACTGATGTCGAGTTGGATGTCATTAGGATCCAAGACAGAAACTGCTCTGGGACAGGGCAAAACTGCAAGGCCAACTTTGCCCGCTGCTGTGTGAATAAATATCCTTCTCTCGCCCCCCCAGTCCCAAGACCCCATGGTCTATGGGTGACAAAACTGTTATTTTCATCTCTCCCAATTACACAGCAACCAGTGCTGGTGTTTTAACCCCCCAAATCAGCCCACTGGGCTTTGAAGGCCTCTCCAGCAACCCAGCTGTGGCATCTCAGGACCTCCATGTGTGATGCTCCATGGAGGAGCTCTTTCCAGAGTGCACAGCAAAGGCAGGACAGCTGGTGAACAAAGTATGATGTCCACCAGCTAAGCAGCATGATGCAAGGAGGAGCTTTAAATAGATATGAGCAGCTCAGTGGGTAGGTGACCAGGATTCCTTGTTTCTTTCCTGTTCCATGGCTGGAAAACCCACAGCCCCTTCCTCTGGGAGGGGAAGGAGGAGGGTGGGAGCCCACAGCACCAGGACTGGGTAACAGCTGCCACTGGGAACCACTCCTCCCCACAGCAAAGAGAGGAGATGTTTCCACTGCTGTTGGGAACTCCTGGTGCTGACCAGAGCAATCCTCACGGGGGATAAAATGCCATGTCAGTATATTTTAATACTGTGAGGTAGGAGCACTTAACTGGGTAGTCTTTATACCAGCATCCAAGAGAAAAGTGCTGAGCCTTTTTCAGATGGACTCTGTATTCTTAAGCAGCACAAACTCATTAAGTGAACAAACCAAACTGACTTCAGAAGTTCTAATATCCAGCTGTCTTTAAAGATCTGTACCAAAATGCTCAGGGATTCACAAGAAGCCCCCAGTTAATGGCAGCTGACCATGCTCCTATCAGAGCTCGGTCCAGGAAGCCTGAATGAGCAACATGTTTCTGGAAGCTTTTCAAACCCAAGAGACTAACACAAGGATCAAGCAAAGCTAGATGGCCAGACCTCTGTCTCATCACCCTTGTGCTGCTCCAGGCACAGCTCCTTCCACCTCTAGCTGCAATTCAAGCCGTCAATTCCACCTCACAGGAGGAAATCAAGTCAACAAATATTGCCCTTCAGCTAGAAGGCAAGTCTTAGAATGTAAGTGAAGCAAGAAATATATCCTGCTCTCTTGTTCCCCTTAGGATAACAGGACAGATCAATGCTGCAAATATTCCTGTGACTAAACACATGTTTAGTTGTCCTTGCTCTTGCTCTGAAGAGTGATGGAAAATTGACACAGATGAGAATAATCGGGTCAGGGGGCAGCGTGGCAGCTGGGTCATGGCTATTTCACAACTGCACGATTAAAGTTATGGAGTAATAAATTTACTATGAAAGCACACAGGGAATCCTGCTTAGATGACCTTTGAGATAAAATCTTAAACTCACTGGCCCTTCTAATAAAAGTAAAATAGACTTCCAGCTTCTCTCCATGACCTGCTGTCACCTACCAATCCAGATCCGCTGTGGTTTTGGCACAGAGTCCAGCAGCAGGTTGGAAGTTGACTGGTTACAGTCTAGACTGGAGCTTCATATCACATCCAGGACTTGCATCATTGTTTTGACAGCATCAGCTTTAGGAGGAAAGAAAACCACTGTGATCAACAGCCTGGCAGCCAGGAGAATGTCACTGCAGATCCACGGGGACTGTCCTCCTTCGCTGGAGCTCTGGCTTTTTCTAAAGCCTGCTATTTCAGGCTACCAAACCCAAATTTTAATTAAGAGTCCAATTTAAGTTCCTGAGGAGCTCTGTTCTGGCCTTGCTAATTAAAGACAAACTGTCAGCATCTGAAGTGAAAAAATAAACCAGGTCTGAAAAGTTTGAGAGTCACAGAAAGAGTCTGAGCTCCTAAGTAGGTTGAAAAATCACTCTCTGTGGGAGCACCACGTGTTGTCCAGCCCCAGGTTTCTACGTGAGGTCCTGGTCTCTGCAGAGCTGATGGACTCTCCAGAGGGTTAACCACAGCACCCCAGTCCAGATCTCACCTGTCTCCACTGACAACACATGGGAACTGAACCCACCACTGGCAGACAGATGCAGAAAGAGCTCTTCTTACCATGTCCTTAATGTGAGTGAAAGGGCTGTCCTTCACTGCAGGGGCTTTGCTCCTTCTCCTCTCCAAGACACTGAGAGCTGTTTGGGATTTCCTGGTGACTTCCTTACCCTAAGCTGCTGGGCAGCTGTAGATGTCCTGCAGCAATGGAACCCGGGTGCAGCAGAGCTGCTCCATTCCTCTGCAAGGACTGCATGCTCTCATTCAAGAATATTCTGCTGGTAAAATTTCACTTTTCTTGAAATAGACAGTTTTTTACACAGAGAATCCTTCAGATTGGGTGATTTGAAAGTCTTTGTTTGAATACACCAAGCCATCATCTCCCACTATGTTCAAGCCTTATAATTTCAACAGGAACCGTGCAAGTACCTCACCTGATCTCCAACCTTTGCCACTTTGACTCAGAGCAGAGTGGAAACACTTTGAAGGTGCCAGAATCTCCCCCACCCACCCAAAACGTGGATGTTTCCAGACAGGAGTAGGTGTAACACAGGACAAAACACCAGCTGGGTGCAAATAATGCTTCTCCACTATGGAAACTGTCAGCTGCCAACTGGGTTAAAACTGGGCTGGTGCAACCAGGTTCATTCCTACTCCAGTCTCTAGTCTCCCCTTTTTAGATGGGATGCTCTAGCAGTAGGTCCTTAGGAAAAAAAGGAAATGTTGTTTTAATTTTGTTTTGTTTCATGGTTGGTGGTGTGGGGGGTGTTTTTTGTGGAGTTTCTTTGTTGTTGATGGTTTGGTTTGGTTTTTTTTCCACTAACATGATCTCTCTTGTCAGCCCAGTTAAACTAAGACTTTGGAAGTTCCCTATTGCAGTTCAGAGCTTGGTGTTCTTATATTCAAGACAGGGACCATTCCTCTGTGTCACCTTGAAAGCAAAGCCAGGCAGAGCAGATGAGACCACCGGGAAACAGGGAATTGAAATCCTCAGCCAAGCTGAGAGATGCTACAAACTGTTCTAAAACGTACACAGAGCATGAGAAATACAACTGAGCAACTAAAGCCAGTTTCCTACATGAGTAACATTTCTAGCCAGTCTACCTCATGCTATCTGGGGAATCCAGAGGCCAAATTCAGCACCAAGCAGTTGCAAATTGCAGGGACCCGAGTGGAAACTGCATCCGCTTGCTGGGAGCTGCGCGGGGGCTCTTGTTCCCCGAAGGACAAGGAGTGTGGGGAGCTTGATTGCATCTTGGCTCTTGATTACCAAGGCAGCAGCAGACAGAATTAAAGAGTTCACTTCCTGGCCTATTTAGTACCCTTTAGGTGATGGGTTCGAGGGTAGGCAAGGCTTAGGAGATATTTTTTAACAGTTGTGCCACATTCAGATAGATTTTTTTAAATTTTATTTTCTTTTCTTTTTTTTTGCATGAAGACATTTGCAGTGGGTGATAAGGTTTCCCAAAGATCTAGCCAGGCTTCAGAGGAAAAAAAAAAACAAAACAGAAAACCAAGCAGGGAAATTGTATGTAAAAGCAGCTCTGCACTCAGTTCTACAGCACTGCCTGAACCAGCTGCCATAGCAACTGCTATTAAAGAAAGAATTAGAGCATTCTTCACGGAAACAGGAAAACTCGCAGTCAGTTAAGTGTAAGGATGGGAAGGAAAGTGAAATAAAAGGGGAATAAATATAAGCAAGCGGGGAAAATATGCAGCAAGTGAATGAGGAGCAGGGCTGCTTGCACAGGTACCTGCTCTCATGTTGCGGAGATGCCTATAAATACACTAAGACACCTAACTCCAACCTCATTAACAAGCATTTTAGATACAGTTGATCCTGCCTTGGGGCAGGAGGTGGATTACATGACCTCCCAAGACCCTCTCAACCTCTATTTTCCATGATTCTAGAAGGAAGAAATCTACACCAACTGAGCTGACCTGAATCCAGAAAGGCAAGAATTTAAATCTGGAAAAAAAATAAAAATAGATTTAATCCACTTTTCAAGTTCTCCTTGACCAGGAGAAGGGGCAGAAAGCAGAACCTGCAGCCACAGCTTACAGCCAAGTTCTTCCTGTCCAGAAACTACATCCAAGCACTGAGTTTTCCACTGCATTAGGTTAAAGCAGCCACGTGAGGTTTAGTCCTGAAGAAGGCTTCCCCTCCAACAATATTCATTTGCAAAGAAGAGGGGGGTTTTGGTTTTGTGGGAGGTTTTTGTGTGTGTGTTTTTGGTTTGTTTTTTTTCCTCCCCAGAATACACATGAAAACAATGATGCTGCAAAACTGCAGGTACCAGCGCGCTCTCGGAGTGATCAGGCTGACATCTCACATCCTCATGGTAGAATTGGATTAGATATCACAACACAGCACCACGGCGAGGCAGAGCTTTGGCTACCGAAGGTCACAGCCAAGGTGGGCAGACAGACAATATTTCACTCCAGGTTGCTGCTGCTTATTATGCAGAAGATACCAGAGGTCCCTCACTATTTATGCTCTCTGGGTTCTCGTTATTGGAATGGGACAAAACTCCCAGTGAATCGGAGTGTAGGAAGCAGCACACACCTGGAAGGCAGCCAGGCAGGCAAGAAACACACTGCCTGCAAGAAACTCCCTGTCTCAGCCCCCTGGAGCGAGGAGCTGGCTGGGCTGTAACGTCAGCCCTTCCACACCATTATCCCACCGAGCAGGCAGCCAGACATTCTGCTTTCCATGCTTGATCCAACCCATATCCATGGCCATCGCTGCATGTCCATGCCTTGGTACCCCTCGTGTGGGTGGCAGGCCCTTATCCCCCCAGGAAATCATAAGGACTACCAAGCTGGGAAGTTACTGACTAGAAAAAGCCACCAATACATCAGCAAGTGCTATCAGGCTCAGATTGGGAAGTTCTGGCTTCGACATTTGGCAGTCTGAAGGTATCAGAAAATAAGTGGCCATCCATGGCTGCCTCCACGTCACTGGAAGCAGAGCAGGCAGGACAGGGAAGGAAAGGGTTAAACACCTGGGATTCAGCACATGGTTGTACACATGGACATCCCTGGGCACCCGGTTGAATTAAGGTCCCATCGATAATTACCTTGGGCTGACAGGAGTCCTGACGTTCCCGGTGAAGGCGGCTGTTGCATCCTGAGCTCTCCCTGCTGAGATCTGGCCAGGCAGGGTTTGCAGAGCAGATGGTGACCTTATATATCCTACTACTGCACCTTGCACGCACAGCCCAAAGCCTTTCAGTCAGCCTTTGCTCCCCACTGCCCAGATCTCCTTTCAAAAGGGAATTCTCCTGACTCACGGCTGCATGGAGAAGCAACCATTGACGATACCAATAAACCAAAGAAACACAACCAAGGACACACCAGTTCTGACTTTTTCCTCCAAAACACATTGCAGTCAAATTTTAGAAGCCAATTAAGTGATTTAAGTCACTTCTAGTATGAAACAAAGTCTGGGATTGGCAACACTCACTGGTCAATCCCTGTTTGATTTAAAACACCTTGAGTCCAAACAGACTGTCCTTGCTGGAGGGACAAGTAGTTTGAATCCAATGTTATTCATTATGTTGTAACACAGTTATAAGATACATCAGAAATATTTCCAGTGGTATCAGAAATGGTGGGAGCTGACACACTCATAAAAGCCAGGAACCAAAACGATGTGAAACCAACCCATTTCCATCACGCCAGCCGAGAACATGCGCTCTGCTGAAACGAGGTGCAAGGGGAAAGATGTGCCTATGGAGGTGGGGGTGGGCAGTCAGGAGAACTTTGATAAAAAAAATTCCAGCCAAGATGCCTGTGTCAGCATTTCTTAGCAAAAACAGTCTGAGAACATTTGTGTGCATGTTTTCAGTTCTTTTAGGCAAGAAAAGCAACTGCTCACTGCGTGGGGTGCAGGAGGGAGACTGCTTGGGCTATGAGTATTGCTGTGAATCAGGAAACTCGTAAGATGCAGAGTTTCTGGTCTGCAGGTATGGAAAGAGTCTGTTCCTCAACTTGGATGTCTTGAACCAGCAAGCAGTGATGTGCAGAGCATACAACAGCCAGCGCCCCAAGAACAGACACCCCGATCCTTCTGAAAGGGATTCAGAGAGGCTTGACCCCCTGAAACCAAAGTTCTTCTACAACAACTGGTGTCACGTTTTAAAAAATACTTTTTGCAGTTAAGGAAATCTCATTTTGTTACTTTAAAAGTAAAAAAAAAAAAAAGTATTTCTGATCAAACTTTTTTGTTTAAAGAAAGGGTTTGAAACAAAATGTTTAACTCCAGATCTAGGGAGGGAGAGAGCCTCATCCCAGCAAAACCCGAGATGGTCTTTCAGGTTAATTTCACATTGGCATTTCAAGCTCTTATGGAAATGAAAACAATTTTCCCACTTGATTGAAATTCCAAGAAGTCAGGAAAAAAAAAAAAATATATATATATTATTTACTTGTTATGACAACAGAGAAAGTTGCATATTCAATATTGGTTGTGCTCCCAGATGCCATCTAGTTAGCTGCCACAGACAAGCCACTCCGCATTGGCATCACATCCACATTGCATGAAAACGCCAAATTAAATGTGGCCAAATATGTGAATCTGCTTTTGGAAGCCATACCAACCACCATTAACCAAATTAACAAAATCCATCATTGCCAAGAGCTCCCACACACGCTTCCCAAAGAGAACAGCTTTCATTTCCATACCTATGGAGTTCAACACTCAAGAAACACCTTTATTATTGAACAGAAACTTTTAACTTCTGACTCAAGTCATTCCTCAAGTACCCAGATATACACTCAAACTGCTGGTGATAAAAGAGACCTTTTTTTTTTTTTCAGAGCTTTTCAAAGGGCACAAAACCCAGGAGAAAAATCTTCTCAAACAGATAAATGTACTTGCTCATAGACAGGGACACAGGAACCCCATGTAAAAAGCTGCAGGAGACTAACAATGTGGGTGGAAAATTAAGACACATCATAAAAGGTTTTTAGTAACAAGGGAACAGATCACATCAACTTGGAAAGGTTAAAGAAAGCAATTTATAGACACTAATTAGAGCCTCTTTTAAAAGTGCCTTTGCAAATGACAAGGTTGGGTTTATTCCAGAAAGGTGCAAAGGGAGCGCAGCAGGAGCTGCCTGGGGATGGCCCTGGAAGGACTCACCACGCTCCCCCATACCGTGCCTTTACCGGGGACTGAAGGGTCGGCAGGACGGGAACGTGGGGGATGTATTGACACAGATCAGCTGTGCAGCCCCCACACCCTCCCCAGGGAAACCTCCTCCGCGCCGGTGCAGGACCCAGCAAGCCCCACGCACACCCCACTGCTCTGCCAACGGGAACCGTTTTATCACAGAATCCCAGACTGGTTTGGGTTGGAAGGGACCTTACAGCTCATCCAGTCCCAACCCCCCTGCCAGCAGCAGGGACACCTTCCACTAGACCAGGTTGCTCAAAGCCTCATCCAGCCTGGCCGAGAACACTTCCAGGGAGGAGCAGCCACAGCTTCTCTGGGCAACCTGGGCCAGGGTCTCACCACCCTCACAGCAAAGAATTTCTTCCTCACATCTCAGCTCCATCTCCCCTCTGCCAGTTTCAAGCCATCACCCCTTGTTCTGTCACTCCCTGCCCTTGGCCAAAGTCCCTCCCCAGCCTTCCTGGAGCCCCTTCAGGTACTGGGAGGCCACTAGAAGGTCTCCCTGGAGCCTTCTCCTCTCCAGGCTGAACAGCCCCAACTCTCTCAGCCTGTCCTCATCCACTTTCTAGCTCCCCAGCCCTAAGGATCTGCATGATTAAACTTCTGCAGAAACGCAGTTTTATGCAACGCTCTGGCACTGACAAAGTTTCTCTTGCAGGCTGGAGTGCCAGAAGGTGGGAGATGAAGGACTTTGCAGAGATGCTTCCCGGAGGCATGGCTGGGGGGACAGCGGGTGCCCACGGGGAGACAGACAGCTCTCATCCAAGAGCAGGAGAAACCAGGACACCTCCAGCGCTGCTGGAAGGTAAATTGGTCCTTCAGGGGCTTTATTTCTCCGCTGGTTTGCTGAAGGGAACAGAGTTCATCCCCCAGCTAACACAAACACCTCCACCATTCAAGTGGGAGCTCCCTCTGCAAACGGGCTGGGTGTGCAAAGGGACCTGCAGGCAGCAAATGTCACATCTGTGCAGGCAGCCACTTTACCCACCTCTGGGATCTCCTTGTTCAATTTACAGAACACCAGCTCCTCTCCCTGCACTCTGGGGCTGCTGTTGTAGGAGCTCAGTGATGCAGAAAGACCTGGACACGACAGCCCTGCAGCAGCCAGAGATGCTTTCAGGGACAAGGTGCCATCCTGGGAATGGGGGAACCAGCCTCCTCCCCACAGCTTTGGTCCATCACCTTGCAGGATGGCCTCGAAGAGCCACAGCCTTCTGCAGCCCTCACAGTTTCTGTCCAATGAGTAGGGTAGCTCATAAAGCATCACTTTACTGCACTCTAAAGCAACTCTCCTTCGCAGCCGTTAGAGCAGCCCAGAGGTCCTACACAACACTGCTGCTCACTGACCTCTGTGTGGACCAAGTGTCCTCCCCTTTGCACTGTCCTCCTGCAACAGCTCAGATCCTGCGTACAGCTGGGTGGGAACTTGAACATATTTCCACTTAAAATGGTGATTGTGCGTGCTGCCCCTCCACAGCACATCCCTCCCAGCTCCTCCGCAGCACAGAGCAGAGCAGGTCCAGTGTGGCAACTGGGAGTGCTCTGCTCTCACCTCAGAGCTCATCCATCAACTGTCTGTAGATATTTCAACTTTCCAAACTGGAGGTGCCAGCTAGCACCCTGCAGCCCAGCGGGACCACTGCCCTCAGTCTGGGGTCACTGCCCATCACCCACTTCTCCCCTGCGCGACCATCCGCTCACATCTGCCACCAGCGTGTTTGTGGCACGCTCCCTACCCTGGTTCTGTCAACAGAGATCCAAGGGAGCTTTTAATAGCAGCTTGTTTGTTAAACCTGGGATATTTTGACAGATCTGTCGCAGAAGATGAGAGGAACAAGCAGGCAGGAGCCACCACCCCTTCACGGCTCCTGCCCACGCTGGGGCTGATGCTCCCTAGGAGCCCTTTGCCTTCAGTCCTGACTCACCACCAAGCTGAGACACAGCAGTTCTGCAACCTGCCCAGTCACCTGTGGACTCATCAGCCATACACAACTCCGGATTTCTTACATGGGAAAGAAGTTTTCTTCTCTGAGGCTGTCACATTTGCAGAGCCAGAGGTGTCACAGGCTAGGTGGGAAGCTGGTGTGGCTCAGCCCATGGTGTCATCAACAGCAGAAGCAAACAGGGACAAAGGAAGGTGCTGCAGACACCCACAGGCAGAAGGGAGCTGAGCAAAACAAGTGCTGCTCTTTCAATTACACCTGGGCAAGGTGCAGGCAAAGGGCAGGGAAGTCAGCACATCCAGGTCCTCAGGGACATGGGGCTGCTCCCTGAAGAGCAGGGCAAGGTTTTCACCCACGGACTGCATCCTACAGGTCTCAACCCACCACCTCCATCAGGAGGTTACACCATGGCACAAGACACCTCTGGATGAAGAAACAACTCGTTCTCCAGCTCCACTTTCTCTTCCCTGATTTCATTGCACAGTGCCTGCTACCATCTCAGGAGTGAGAACATTAAAAACAAACACAAAAGTACAGAAAAGTTACAAAGGATGGAACTGGCACAGCCGCTCAGAGGTTACCCCCAACTCTCTAACCTTCCTCACGCTAACTTCTCAACTTCTTCATCAGTTATATTTCACCTCCCTCTCCACTTCCCACTTGGAAACAAAAGATGATTCATACATCAAAATAACCACCCAGGACCTTCAAAAGCCCAAGAATTCCCTCACTTTGGCCTAGGGCACATGATAAGGAATTTTCCCAGTTTGGATCTGGGTTTGACTCTGTCCCCTCCTCCCATCGATACTGGACCCACAGCACAGAGAGGGCAGAGCAAGGACAGAATCTGAGCACACATTATTTTTAGGACTTAAATGAATTGACCACAAAACAAATCAGATTTAAAAGCTTGAAGCATCCAAAAAATCCAGCTACACAGAGGAAGCACCTGTGGCACTGGGGACACTGCCCCTGCCCTCTGCAGTGGGTGGAGAGGTTGATTTTCCAGCGAGCAGGGCAGTACCTTTATCATGGTTTGTGTAACCAGCATCACACCAGAAAGAGCGATCGATGGTTCAAGCCCACTCCATGGGCTCGCCTACAGAAAGAGGTCAACACAATTACAGCAGCAAGAGACGTGCAGCCATGGATCTTCCCTTACAGGAGGAAGAGAGCGAAGCTGTGAGCTGAAAGCTCAACTGCTGCACCCCCAACAGCAAAGTGGCCACGTCCACATGTGCTGCCAGACCATTCCCCAGAGGAGCTCTGACACCAGTAGGTTAATGCTGCTGCCTGAGCGCACACCAGCTCACTGCCATCAGGGAGCACAACCACCCTCCACCAGTGCCATGCCTGCAAACACCTCCCCCACAAAATAAGAAAGCATTTCAAGGAGCTTTTCTCTTTCCAAACTGACCAGATCCAAAGCCAGAAAGAGTAGAAAGCAAAACTACAAGGTTGGGCCTCTTGCAGACCTGTTGGCCCCATCACACCCTCCAGCCCAAGGGCTGAGCAGAGGCACCGGTGCCACATGAAGAGGAGGACGATGAAGTGCTCATTATCCACCCCAGTGCTGTGACCTGTCACTTACAAGTGGGCAGCTGGGTATAAAACCCAAAGCCATACCCTGCCAAGTACCTGCCAGCACAGGCAGAGGTGATACAAGTCATAACTGTCATCTCAGGCAATGCCCACAGACACAATCTCACAGTAGGGCTCTAGCTGGCTTCACTGTTTGGGGTCTTCTAGAAGATACAACAGCTCAGAGTGAGAAACGCAGGTTTGCTGGAGCAAAGAGCTGGAAGCAACTGTTAAACCTTTAAAGCAAGGAAGAAATTGATAAAAGCTTGCACTTCCCAGGGCATCATCACAGATCTGCTCTCCCAGAGAGGCTACAAGTGCATGCAAAACCACAGACACACGGCAGGGCTTGGCAAACACTTGTCCCACCCAGGCAGGCATCACTGACCACCACCACAGTGCTCCATTTCCAAACGGGTGCGAAATGCGCACAAGGACAAGTTAGGGTGCACAAAAAGCCTTCTCAGAAACAGGGACGTGACTTTGGGGAGATTCCTCACAAGACAAGACGAGATCCTTGCCTTCCACCCACATACCAGACAAGTGCATACTGCTTCTTCTAGAAGATGCTGGAAACCAGAGCAACATTCACTAGCAGAGATGCAACTCGACTGGCCAGGCTTCCTAAGCATCTCCCTTGCCCCTGCCATGCCAAGGGCTCAGGAAGATCCCATTGATTTCACTCCCTGGCAGAGGGACAATCCCAAAGGCTGCTCCACATCTCCTCCAAAAAATGTTTTTACTTCTCTGCAGAGAAGCTCTGTCTCCCCAGAGCTCACAGGTTCCCCCCATGCTGTGCTGAGGCTAATGGGGATTGACTTTCAGACATACTCTTATTTTTCTTTCCTTCCCTTCAGATTCTGAAGCAAAAGCAAAGCACTTTGATCCACTTTGAAACGGTGCAACTGCACCAATTTCTGAACGATCTGCAGCTCTCTTCTGTGGGAAGCATTAAGCAAAGCCCAGCTTTGCAGTATTTTGAATAGGGAAAAAAAAAATCATGCACCCACGTAGCTCTCACTGCATCCCCCCAAGCAGGGAAGCTGAAGAGATTTACACTGACATGTAAATCCCTGCGACAGACTCCTATAAAACCACTAGGAGAGGCACACCCAGAAGGCAAAGAAATGTTTCCCACCTTCTGTAAGCACAAAGTGTGGAAAGGAACGGGACAAAAGCTGCCTCCCTTTCCCCAAATCTCAGTCATAACTCCTGCCCTATCCTGGCATTCCTGTGCCCACTCTTGATGTCAATCCAGGTAACGCTGGTGTCACACAGCGCTCTGAGGACCCCACAGCTATATGAGAGATGGCAACGCTCTAGAGACCAACACCACATCAAGGGTAGTCCAGTTCATGGATATCAACACAGATGCCTCTGCACACCACAGCACTACATGGACCTTGCACGTAGTAGAACAAGAAATTGCTGGATAAAAGTGCCATACCTTCCTCCAAGTCGTTCCTCAGAGAAGCCTCCAGCAGGGCAACGCTGGCTTCAAAGGACACTTTCTTTCGGTTAACAGCATTTCTCTTCTTTTCATGCTTCCTCTTCTTGTGCTGCATCTCCTTCTCATACTGAGCCCACTTCTTCAGCTGCTGAGCCCTCCGCTTCTGGGCTGCCCGCAGCCTCTCCAGCGTGGGCACCTTATCCAGCAGCTGCAGCTCTGTCAGGAGGTCCACGTGGGCATCCATTGTTTCTGCTGAGAGAGAGTTGGGGAAGGATGTCCCAGCAGGAAATGATGTCCCACCGCAGGTCCTCTGAATCCCAGCTACCTGCTGCTATACCAGCATCCTGAGGCCGAGCTAGGAAGGGTCCATTGTAGTGTCTGATGAGAATATGGTGGAAACCTGAAATGAGGAGGAAAGTGTGAGGGATCAAGACTCATCATCATAGAATCATAGACTGGTTTGGGTTGGAAGGGACCTTAAAGCTCATCCAGTTCCAACCCCCCTGCCATCAGCAGCGACACCTTCCACTAGACCAGGTTGCTCAAAGCCTCATCCAACCTGGCCTTCAACACTTCCAGGGAGGAGCAGCCACAACTCTCTGGAGCCTTTTCTTCTCCAGGCTGAACAGCCCCAACTCCAACTTTCCGACTCCAAATCATCCTGTGCAGACTGGCAACTAAGATGAGCCCGTTGGAAAACATGATGGGCAACACCTACCATCTTAAAAGGCAGCTCACTTAGTTGCACTTTAATTGCTTGGTTGTTCTCACCGGCCTCTGTGATTCCACCCTTCACCCACTCCAAACACTCAAGCAAAACCCTCTTGATTAAGCAGTAGTTTATTCATTTAATTTGTGCAGTTCATCCACATTGCACATTCACAATACACTCATTAATGAGCACAGATCATCCACAATATTTTATATCATTCCTCAGACAACTCAGGAGATACTCAAGTACCGAGACACATCCTTCCCTCCAGTGTAACCATCACCCCTGGTTACAGGTGTCCCCCACACTACAGCCAGGACTGTGCTGCCCTGATGCACACCAGCAGCCACCAGCCCAAAGAATTTCAGTCTGAGAAGCAAAACACAAAGCAGAGGGAACCCAGACTGCAGTGGTAGAGCCCAGGGCAGCCACAGACACCAGGTGAGGCCATCCCAGCACAAATAACCCAGAGGCTGGAGATGCATGGGGCTACCAGTCTGGTGCCTCAAGGCCAGGCAGGCTTTCCCAGAGGAGCTCTACCTACCAGGAGCATCATCTGTGCTCTTCTGCTTCATCCATCGGCCCCTTCTCACCCCAGCCCTCACCAAGGGCAGGCAGGCAGACAGGACATGGCTCGCAGGGAGATATTACTAACACTTACATCACCTCAGCTACTTAAAAACATGGGATTTTAAGTCCATTTCTCTCTTCCTTCAGGTTTTTTCTTCACCACACACTAGCTTGTTCTGGTTTTGCTGTATGGGCTCCACAAGCACAGTTCAATCACAGACCCAGACTCTTGGTGTGACCACAACATCCAGAGACCTCTGAGAAGCACTGCCTACAGAACAATCAACCAGGGAATCCATGGGCAGCCACCCAACCATCTGCTGCACAGGAGGAAACACAACCCAGATGTAAGGAGTGGTCCAACAGGGAAAGGTGCATTTGAAACAAAGCCAATGTCACGAGCAAATTGAATGAGTCTTTTCCAAACAGACCTGTGCAAAGCACATCCAATGGCAAGGTGAGCGTGCCAAATCAAGGTAAGCTGCAAAAAAACATCTATGAGACAAGAGCTCATGGTTCAGCCAGCTGGAGGGGGGAAAAAAAAAGAGTTGATGGGGAAGGGAGACTGTGGAGAGCTTAAGTATTCACAAACATCTGAGAAAGCCCCAACAGAGCAGCTGAAGCCATTCCTTGCTCAACTCTCCTGCTCCAAAAAAAAGGAAGCAAGAGTCTTGTAAGCAATGGATGCAAAGCACCTATGAGAAAAATAGCAGCAGAAGACAGGTAGCTAGACATGTGCTGGGGATACCAAACCTTACCCCATCCAACAAGCCAGGAAAAAGTCCCCACTCATCGCTCTTCAGAGGGTGAAGCAGCCCAGGTGGGGAGGCACTACTCTGAGGAGCTCCAGGGAAACGTCTGTGCCATGCAGCACATCCACCACGTCCCGGAGAATTTCACAGGTTGAGACATCCACTCCTTCCAAACAACGCCACAGACCTTCCACGGGGCTCTGACCTTACCTATAAATATCTCGGCAGGGTGACAGCGAGTCACGCCATTTCCTGCACGAGATAATTGGTTTGAGAACTGAAAACAAACAAACCCAGCCAGAGCACACAGGCAGGTCCCGGGCAGTGGCTTTATCCAGTAAATGGCCAACAAAAGCCACGGGCAGCTTCAGCAGCACCTGCAAACCTTGTTGTCAAGGTTTCAGGATAGACCTGAAAAAAATCCTGTTCCATCCCATAAGAACTTAGGATTGCAAAAAAAATGCTTTAGTTCCACAGAGGGACAAACCCAAATCCTTGCAAAGTTTTTCATAAGAGAGATACTACCTAGAAATGAAATCATTTGCCTGAGGTGGAAAATATCAACTCATGACTTCAGCGTGCCACTGGAGATGCCACAGCTCCTCCATGGCACGAGAGCCCCGTGCAGCTCTCCCTGACCCCTGTCCACAGCCCCCAGAAACCCAGCAAGAGTGGTGTAAACACAGCCCACTTTCCAAAAAAGTTTTTATTTGGTGGCTGACGCGTTTTCCACGCGCAGGCACGGGGCTGGAAAGCTCATCACCACCTCTGGTGAACTCAGCCCGCGCCGCCTGGCTCCTGCCCCTGGCAGGCATTCCTGGGAAGGTATCTTTTCTGGCAATCTCTGCTCCAGTAACACAGGCTGCAGATCTGAAGCCCCGTTTACAATACCTCGAAGGAGGGGAGATAAGGGCAGGAAATGCCTCTCGGCATACCACACGGCACTCCCACCCCGCTCCTTTTCCAGGCCACTTCTGCCATTGTTCACTGAAAGATGAACAATTTTTTTTTCCAAAACACACCTGAAGTAGAAACAAGGACTTAATACTTAATAATAATTTCTTTATTAAAGAAAAAAAAAATAGACTTATTTCAGCATTTCCCCATTTACCCCCCCAAAAAGCTGGAAGCTTTCTTGGTGGTGTTCGGACTGCACCTTGGAAAGAGCACCAGGACACTGATTTACAAGGAGAGAAGCATGGTTTGCTCTGCTTGCCCGTGGTTCAGCTTTCCTGCATGCACCTCGTCCTCCAGCAGCTCCTCTGCTCTCACAACAGAACAAAAGGGAGATTCAAGTGGCTACAGAGGGGAAGGAAATAGAGAGGAGACCCACAAACACCAAGAGACATCTTCTGCTCCCAGAAGTACCAGACACCAGCATCTCCTCAAACCAACCAGCAAATGAACCTCTAAAGGAGCAGACAGGTCTCCCTGAGAGGTGTTTCTGAAAGGGACACAGCCCCTAGACCTATACTGAAGTCCCCTGGCACCCTCCACAGACCCCAGAGCCCTGCAAAGACTTGGGCTCCACCACCCTGGCTGCATGTTCTCCAGTGACCCAGTTTCTTAGCTGCACCAAAGAAGTGGCACGTTGACTTCTCGTTGCACAGAGTGGTTGCTCTAACTATAGCACAGTTGCAGGCCCCAGCATTTGTTTACCTGCAAAGCAACCCAGAAGCTGGCTGTGTGGGTGTCTGTGGTTTGCAAGGCATCACATTTTGGTTTCTGTTTTATTTAAAGAAAAAAGAAAAAAAAAAAAAAAGCCCGAGTTGAGTTTCCATGAGCTCAGCAGATCTGCTTGTGCCGTGCTGAGAGCATCCTGCCAGGCACACACAGCCCCAGCCCCATGGGGACAAGGGGTGGCTCTATTTCAGGGGCCAAAAGGAAGGCGAGACAGTTGCTATTGTATTGTGGTCATGCTATCGCCGTCCCCTCGGCTCCGAGGCAGAGAAAGACCCACTCCAGGCGTGTCACAGAGCAGCTCCTACAAAGGGCATGCAAGGGTGGCAAACACAATTGGGGTTTTTTAAAAAAAGTCTGTGTTTCCTGAACATTTTGCCTCATTTTAGTATGAGGTTTGTCTCACTAAGCTCAAAGGGCTATTTCAGGGCACTGATTACTCACTTGCAATACAAGAGACGGTGATCCTGTGAAGTGAGAGTTTACTGAGTCAGTGGTGGCAACAAGGTGACTACCCCGTGGCTGAACAGCCCTGCCCAGAGGGGTCCTTTGTCTCCTACACACACACTCCTTCCCCTTTCACATTTAGAAGCTGGCACTTACAGCCCATAAAGAAGAAAATTGAGTCCATTTACTTTCCTGTTTCCTATTTCCAACACACACTCAGAGCTGCCAGCCTCGTCCTTCCTACAAAGTCTTCCACTTGTAGATGCTTTGCCATAATATTACTGAGGCTGGAGCTGGATCCATTAAAAGAGCCATGGTGCTGAGTGATGCTGGAGAGCCTCATCTTCCCACCAGACAATGAAGCTGAAGCCAAGACCCACAAACCCTGACACATCTCTCCAATACACTACTTAAAGCACAGCACGACACCAAAGCAGAACACAAGCACTTACAAGAGCCCTTCACTTTAAGTGTCATCAACTGATTTTAGTTTTATTCCACTTAAAAAAAATAAACAAACTATGGAAGAGTGACAATTGAATGGGACACCTTAAAATGAAAAAGAATTCTCTATTTGCCAAACTAAGTTGTGCTTCTTTTCAAGCAGAGGTAAAATTCAAGACCCAGGTACGTGAGCAGCCACTCCTGAAGTCAAGGGGACCATTCTCACTCACTGGATTGTCTGTGGGAAGGCACCTGCAGGATCAGGCCCAGTTGATGAGGTGAAGCATCTGCATTTGCAGCATAAAGGTGAGTCAGTGGCATGAAAAGGGACAGAAATAGCCTCTCCTCCTCACCCCAAGCTAATCTTCTCTCCTCTGGAACTGGAAACCACGCACAAAAGCCTATAGCAGGGATGTGAGTGCATAAGCAGCCTGCAGAGGAGGTAGCTGCCCAATTTATTTATTTCATTAAAAGTCAACTCCTGCACCATGGCAAGGTGAGGAACTGCCAGATTCACCCCTTCTGCTTCCCAGGAGGGCCAAGATCAATCTGTGCTATTCCTGCCCTACAAAATGTTAGGTGACCAGCCCTTTTGCTGAACCCATCTTCTGGCAACGAGCACCAGTGAAGAATTCACAGGCTGCTCTTTCAGGCATCACCTTCAGGATTGTCACTGCCTGGTGATACAAAGCAGATGAAGAAGATAAGTGTCCTGTATTGCTGCTTCTGCTGTTGGCCAGGATCTCCCCAAGGTCTGGAGGAAGCAGCAGAGCAGCTCTTCATCACTTGCTCCCTGATGAGGGGAAGAGCTCACTGGCAGCCCAGCAGCAGTAACAGCCAGAAAGCCACCGAGAGAAGGGGGTGACAGATTGAGGGACAGGCAGGAGCAGCAGGGAAAGAAAGGCACAGGAGTTCAACTGTCCCCAAGGGAGGACAAGGCAGGGACACAGGAGGGCTGCACAAAGCAGGGGCGTGCCATGGGGCTGACCATACACAAAGATTTGATGTCCTCTTCTGGATCAAGAGCTCTTGGAGTTCGTAGGGTTTTGGTTTGTTTGTGGGTTTTTTTCTTGTTGTTGGTTGGGGTTTTTTTGTGATTTTTGGTTGGTTGGTTTTTGTTTTGTTTTTTTAAATAATACAGGGTCCATCAAGACAAGAGGGTCTTTCATGCTAAGACAACCATAGCCTAGAACCAGGGTATCTTTCCTTGTTATAACTTCTCTCACTTCCTGCTTCTGGAAAAACATTTCATTAGAGCATCATCAACAAGGACACTGCATCAAGCCCTGCCACCATGGCCTTGCACACCCCTAAGAGGGGACTCAGCCACGGGGTCTTCCAAATGAAGACAGCTGGGAGGTCAGATAGCAACAGCAACCATACAGCAAACTGGGAAAGGGAGTTCAAATCCCAAGAGACACACCTGCACCTCTAAGAATCACAGCCTCAAAACACTTATTTTCACCTGCAATGCTACAGAACAGTCTTATTTCCTGCAAAGCCCCAGGCAGGAGGAAGAGGAGAGAATGCCCACAGTGAGAGGGTGCAGTGGTAGCCAATTCAAAACGCAGTTTCCAGCCTTCTGAAGGATTTCCCTTTCTTTTCTGAGAGTGAAATTTTTATTTCTCTAATATCACACCCTCCCAGACAGGTTATACCAACTCCCTTGTCTGGATTTGTGCAACAACTGCAACGCAGGTGGGCACTGACCATCATCTCCACCAAGATGTCAGGGCTGATAGCACAGCTGAAGCCAGTAACCCACCACACACACCCTGAACGCAGCCCAAGGCAGCACGTGAAACAACAGCATGACACACACCTAAGCCAGCACCTTCAAAATAATACACAACAAACCTTTCTCCAGAGGTCAAGAGCATCCACTGATGAACAGATGAATACAGGACAAGCTCACTTGCTTGACTTCAGGCAGCAAACTCACTGCAAGAGCTACACAACCACCTCAGGATTATTTCCAGTCCCGTGCTCCAGCCATGAGGTTCTGGTGAAACCCTCCTCATCCCTCGGTGCTACTCCAACAGCTCTGGCTATTGCTTCTGGTAACAAATTCCTCTTGCACACACTGTGTGATTCTCCCTGCACTGTGCTGCAAGCTCCACAGCACCCACAGTTTAACCACACAGAAGAGTGAAAATCAGGAAAACCGTTGCTGCAGGATTTAATTTCACTGGTATCTTCGAAGCAAACGGCTCCTTTCCTCCTTCAGGGCTTCTACAGGATTTTAAGCAGCAGATGCTCAGCACTACCAAATGAATGGTTCCTCCTGAAGGAATGAACAGGAAAGTGTCAGGAAGCATCACTTCAAAAAATAAAAAAAAAAAGAAGGAAAAAAAAAAAAAAAGAGATATTTCAGCCAAGAACTCTAAGGAAACACATCTCCTAGAGTCTGCCCTGGAGCGCTGGTGAGGAAAAGCAGGTACAGAAGTCTTCTGGGTGAGAGATCTCATCAGGAATCGGGAGTTTCAGGAGAGATTCTTGGCTTTCCCACAGGTTTCTTGTATGCAAAATAAGTAACTTAATCTGTGCCCCAATTACCTTCTTAAAGTGAAGATACTGCTTTACCCGGCTGCAGCAAAGGAAGTTTCATTGCTGCTTGATGCAAAGGTGAGCTTGGTGGTGGAGATGCATCAACATAAGTTATTTTTCTTGTTTAACAGAAAGCTCAAAATTTAAAGCTAAATTCTTCCCCAGAGAATTAAAAACATTTTGGTTTGGCCACTTTATCTCTAGTAAATAATCTCTCCCTCTTCAGTGAGCTCCTTCCTAGCAGCAGGAATAAAAGAAGAGCAAGAAGAAAAAAGTGAAAAAGCAAGTTAAAAAAAAAAAAACCTCTTTGAAGCCAATGCTGGTACTAGGAAATTTTAAGTGCCTCATTCTTTTCTCCTCCCAACTGTTCCACTCCCAACAATATTGGCAATTGTTTGAGTAAAGCCCCTCGGTATTTTCACTGTATATTTCCTGTAAACACTCAACATGGCACAATATACATTCTTCTTCCTAACAATATTTCAACGTGGGCTTCCTTAAAAAAAAAAAGCCTTTCTGTGCCAAGCATTCTTCCCACACCAGTGTGCTTGGGAAGACGCTGCTGTATCCAGTGACACCTCAGTGGCAAGCAAATCGAATCTGGTGGTGGTCCCCAGGCTATGTACACTGGCCATTAAGCCCCTGTCAATAGCTGGGAGCTGGTCTGTGGGTTCATTGGACACAGCCATGGAGGGCTTTGCTTTAGTAGGACACAAGCCCAGCTTACACATGTGATTTAGGAGCGAGACAGAGCATTAAGTCAGACTAACTCAGCACTTGCTTCCCTTCACATGGTTCTCATGCAAGGCTGCTCCCTAAGCCCAGTTCCCAGTGCGAGGCAGCAGGACCTGGTGGTGGTTTAGAAAACCTTCACCTAGAAGCTCCGTAGAGCAAATGCCCTTTTCTATGTCTGCTCCACACAGATCTCTCAAGGCTGCCACTTTTCTGCATTAAACTGTCCTTGCCTGGGTAGGTTTTCAAATCCAGAACTTGCATGTGGGTAATTTTTATGTTCACTAAAAGATCAGGGTTTTTCCTCCCCACTCCACTTTTATTCCCTAGCATCCTACTTACCAGCCAGGCTCCCGAGGTGAGGCAGCTGAGCTCTGCTCTTGCTAGCTCTCCCTCCACATCCACGGGCAGAGTGGAATCTCCTAGCCCCCAGTTTGAGGTGTAGCTCCAAACTGGGTGCACCTTCTGCCTTGGAGCTGCAGAAACTGCTCAGCCCCCTTTTAATTTCCAAGGGTGAAGCCTTGGGTTTGCCTCCTGCTTTCAGGTCAACCAGTGAATGAGTAAAAACAGACATGCTGAGCTCTGGGCCATCAGTTTGCCATGCAGAGAAGGCAGAGGGACAGCTCAGTTCGTTTGAACTTGAAAAATCTGTGGTTTTGAATCAAGTTAAAAATCAGAAACTAGGTTCAGGGCTCAATTTCCAACCACAGACCAAAACAAGCCGTCCCCTTTAAACCTAGTGCAACAGAGAAAACTATTCAACAGCCTGGAAATCTGCAGAGAGCACATACTAATTGCACTAATTTCATTTTTTCTTTCCTTAGATGAGGACTGTACACATCAAATCACGAGCAAAGCTCTCCCCTCTGCTCCCCACTGACTGCACCCCAGACAGCGCAGACACGGGCTGGCGGCAGCACACAGGGCTCCAGAGAGACGATGCTGGAAGAAAAGGAAATTTTATTCCTTCAAGAATTCATTCTGTACCACCCCCTCTCCCCTTGGCTCTCCCCCCCAAAAAAAGTATCTGCTAACAAAATTTATCTCTAGCATCAGAGGAGCAGCAGGATCTCTGCCCTTAGGGAAAGAAAGAGAGATCAGACCGGGATTTCTGTGCAAACATGAACCGAATCCCAACTTCCCTCGCACGAGAGCAGCCCCATCTCCCGAGCCAGGCAGGCAGATGTGAAGGAAAGGCATGCAGCAGCTCCGGTTATGTGGAACAGAAATTAATTGAGGGCATAAGTCTCCGATTCGCCTCTCCATTTCTTTTTTCCACAGCACATTATAAGTGAGGGTGGGTTGCAACGCAGACACCTGCAGGGAGAGCAGCCCAGCCCATCTGTGACAGGGATATTCCCTCCCTTTATTTGTTTTTCTGGTTAAAGCTTCCGTTTCTGATCAGCCCTGCAACAGCCAGATGTGTGGAGCCTTCCAAACCTGCATCCCCCTTCCTGACATTTTAAATGACACATTTAGAGATTTGCCATTTGAAAAATGACAACATTTTTTTTTCCCCCCCCAAAACAGGCTTTAAAATAAGATATTGGGGGGGGGGGGGAGGGGGGGGAACAAAGCTAATTTCCAACAGAATATCAAAAACACGATTGCAAGAGCCCACGCCCTTCCCTTAAGATACAAATTAAAGCCCTATTCGCCCGCACCCCCCTCTTTTCCAACAGAAATCCTTCCATTGTTTCAAGCCACTTACACACATTTTGGCCCGTGGGGAAAAGAATAAAACAAATCCTGCGAACAGCCCTTTTCTGGCACAGCAACAAGCTAGATAAGTGCCTGGATTTTCCATTTACAGCTCCTCGGCACCTCGAGCCCTGCCGACCTGGGATGTTTCAGCAGCAGGGATTTTGCAGGCTCTCAGCTATCGACCGGGATGTGCCTTTCCCAAGGGATACCCACCTCTGCTGCATGGCACAGAGGTGACAGTGGGCATCCCACCTGTCCCCACACAGCCCTGCAGCCCCCCGGGGCTGTGCCCTTCTGCAGCAGGCTGGGGGACACAGCATCCCCCCACGGAGTGACCATCTGATGGGACCATGCTCCTCTATTTTTGATTTTTTTTCTGGTTTCTTTGCCACCAGAAGAGAGTCCTGCCTTGCTCTTCTCCTTCCAAGGCAAAGGTGTGATTCTGTCAGCTTTATGGCACCGTGGTGACAATGCCACAACAACAATCAGATAGGAGGAAGGGACAATGTGTGCTGGGTTCACACTGTGAGATGATGCTGGTATGCAAGAGAAGACTTGTCCCTACACATCCATCCTGGAGTTTGCTATACCAACATTGAAATTGAGAGATAATAACTACTTCCAAGCTGGACACCTTAGACAATAGCACAGAGTGATCCTTGATCAGATCCAGAGGGAAGCACTAGCTTCTGCAGAAGGTAGGAGAGGTCCCCAGACTCTGAGACCACAGGAGCAATCACCACAGAGCCCATTAGCACCAGGTATTTGCCCCCAGCCTGGCACAACCACCACCCAACTCTGAGCACCCAGGTGCCAGAGCCAAACACACCAAGCAGCCCACCAGCATGAAGAGAGGTTTGGGGACGCTGGTAAGAAGCACTGCTGTCAGGATGGTGTGGTGTTTTGTGGTGGGCTTGGACATGACTGGCAGGATTTGAAAGTGTCTGCTGCACAGCTGACAAGAATATTGATCTTGTGGGAGACTGAAGCGAGGATGCTCTTCCCAACAATCTGATTCATCCTTTTTAAACAGCAGTTGTATTTAATTATTGCTAACAAAATGCTTTCCACAATAATGCTTATGGACACCATTGAGCACATCTATAACCATGCCAATAAACCTCAAAAAATCTTAACCAAATAACACAAAAAGGTGCCTCTGACCCATCCTGCATCCATCAGGGAGCCCATATGTCTACTCAAGATGGTGCTGTCCACCTGCCCCTGCTGTGCAGGAACCAGTGGGGCACCCGCGGGCTCTGCTGGGCGAGGAAAGAGGTGAGAATTTGGGAAAAACGAATTATCCATGTGGGATGTTTTGCTCCATATGGCTCAAACATCTGGATTTATTATCTAAGGCATGTCCCTTATACCTTGATGAACTCCTCAGTGACTTATTCCACTGCTAAACCATGCACACGCCACCCCCTTCCACTCCAAAAAATTAATCCTTCTGTCCACCTAGCCCTTGCAGGTCAAGCTCAGCCAACAGCATGCAAGAAAGGGGTCCTGGAGCTGCTGATCTGACACCAACAGACCTACAGCACAGTGGGTCAGCCTTCCCTGCAATGCTCCAACAAGCAGCATCATATGGATTCTGTAGGGTACCAGCATCAGCCCATTCACAACAGCAGCAAAGATCAGCACCACCAGACACCGTCACTGCAGGGCAGTCAAGACTGTTTTCCCTTGAAGCCTACAGGAATATTGTAAGTGCATCTCCTAGAAAGTTGAACCACAACACTTCAAGAGGACAAAGGTTCCTTAAAATGCAGATCAGCAGAAGACCTGCACAGGAAGCAGGCTGCTGCCAGCAGGGCTCACCTACAGCAAAGCATCTCCACCAACAGCCCCACCACCGCCCCTCGCTTCCACCTCAGCCCGAGCACAGCTCCAGAGCTCCTCGCCTTACCGTAGATACAAACCATCAGACTGAAACAAAACGTTTTGCTAGCAAAATGCAAAATGTTAGCAGAGCTGTCAGCATGCCAACATCGCCACTTTCACTGTGCAGTCAGACTCTGGGAGCAGATTGCCACCGCCCTGCTTGCGAGGCACATTTTGTGTTTCTGAAGTACCTTATTTTTAGGCGCAGTTACCAACCCGCACGTCACCATCCATGCCCTACTTTTTGTGGTTTCTGCATCTACTCTTGGCCAGTTAGAGGTGGTGTGTTGGCTTGACTCGCTGCTCTGACAACACAGGTGCTTCAACATCCAGTTTCATCAAATATTTACCACTTCTTAGTTTGAAAATCTGGTTTTGGATACTTGATGTTAACTTGACTATGAACATGGTGCCAGAATTGCTGGTGCTGCTCTCCTCCTCATCAGTCAAGTTCTTACTTTGCTTCTGCCATTTCTGGGATTACAAGTACTGGGGTTCTGCTGGCACAGGCCAAGGACAACCAAGGAGAACCTTGTCCACCCACAAGCACAAGGTTTAGCCATCCTCCTCTGCTCAATGTGCAGTCACACCTGGATGTGCAAACAGCCACACCTGCCCAAGGGAGAGACTCTTCCCAAAGATACCGAGATTTAAGGACCAGAACTCAGGTGGGGAGAATGGTTGCTCATAAGGGAGACTTTCTGGAGGGCTTCCCAGGCACAGGGACCCACCCTGCCATGCAGTATGTACCTCAGCTGAATATTTGTTCTTAGAAGCAGTTGTATTTGGATGGCAGCAAAATCAGTGTTCTGGTAGTGAAAGTCAAATTCAGGTAACAGGGGCATCTTAAAGCCAAAGATCTGATCTGATCCTGCAGATGGTGGACATGGTCCTTCTGCATCCCACTGACAGATCTATAGCACAGCTCCCACCAGCTGCTTTGGTGGGTTAAGCAAGTCAGCAAGTGAAGTGCACCCGGTACAAAGCCCCTCAATTTCACACACCAGATGAACTCTTGCTCAAGACCTCAGTAATAAAAAGCCAAGTCCCCAAAACTCAGCTTAGCACCATAAAGCAGAGAAGACGATGGTGGGTATTACTAGACACTTCACAGCCAGCATGGGGCTCACGTCTTCCTTGGTCTTTTTCCTCTGATGTGAATTTGACCTCTGAGCTTCTGAGTAAGAAATCAAGCAGAGTTTGTGCCTGTGAAATGCTGCCAACATCCGATATTGCCACATGGAGCCACTATAGAGCAATGCCTCTTGCTTGGGGTTTTCCCATCCAGAGCATTAGAGGTGCCATGACTCTACCATAGCATCACATGGAGCAGTTGGGACAAAATGAAGGCAACTGGCACCAGTGAGTGAAGCTGTGTTCCTCCAGCTTTGCCTCCTAGGCTGTCCCCTCTCTTCTCTTCCAGAAATACCCAACCTGCACCTCCTGCCCCTTCCAGCTCAAGGGCAAAGCATCAAGATGTAGGGAGCTGAGCAGCCCCTCACCTACAGAACGGAGGCAACAGCTCACGAGCAAACTCATAAGGGAGGACTCTTGGCAATATGAGGCGAGAGAAAAAGAGAGGAAAATTGCTGCCAGCTTGTTTGTGTGCACTTAGGGTGGCATTTCCAACCCTGTAATTGTTGCATAATGAATTTAGCAATGGAGTTCAAGAGCTATGATTCACTCAGGCCAAAAAAAACATGAGTCAGCCCCTAAAGAATCATGAGATGTTAAAATGATATACATTTAACTTGAGCTTGACAAATCCCGAGGAGCAGCGTAACAGCTGAGTGTCTCAGCACAACTCAACCCATCATGCAAATATCCCCACTCCTCCTCCCCGCCAACGCCAGACGAGAGCAGCGCGAGAGCAGCGCCCAACTCAGCTCTCGCAAATAATTTACACCTCTCGCCTATCCCCGGCTCAGGTTATCAGCCCCTGCTCCCAGAAGGGCACCTGATGCTGCCTCTTACCTAGTGCTCCCACTGACTGGCTGAGAAAGGGGATCAGGTCCCACCCAGCCTAGGAAAAGGTCTCTGTGCAGTCCTGCCGTGGAGGTGAGCACCTGGATGCTCATTTCACCGTGTGTGAGCAGCACAACAGCCGGAGAGGGGACAGGGGAGCAGAGCAGAGGTGGCTGGGGAAGCTGGCAGTCAGGGTGTCACAGCAGACTACAGTGGTGCGGGTGGGAAAGGAGTGTGGGTCAGTGCAGGGGTCTGAGCAGGAAGCAGGGCAGATGTATTGCAGAAAAGGATGCTGATGTTAAGGAGCTTGTGCAGATTGCCAGGAGGAGATGCAGAGAAGACCTGGGGAAAACATGATGTTTTCCCAGCTCTGTTGGGTGATCTTGCTTAAGTGGTGCCCTCTGTTCTGTGCTTAAGGAGCTCGCATATATGGAAAGGAAAGTTATTTTGAACTGAGATAGGGTGCAAATTCAAAGCAGAACAACTATTCTGGGTTAACTCCCCAGGTGGCTTCTTATTCTAGAGTGGCAGTACCTTTTTTCTAGTTTAATTCACTTTAAAAATAGATTAGGCCAATGGTTCTGATCTGCAAGGCCATGGTAGCTGGCCTGCTGCTTTTAGAGCATCCCTAATTAGAACGTGGATATGGGGACACAGAGGGCTTCAGGATGCAGATGTGATAGTTCAGATTTTGAAACATTATATTAACCTAAACCAGGGAAGAAGTTACTGCCTGCAGGTGGGTCTGCACAGACACAGCTTGAGCAGGACCTGCTGCACAGCAGCTACTCCTGCACGGGGACACACCTCAGCACAGGGACAGCCCATGCAACGTGCTCTGCCAACCACAAACCAAACAGCACCTGCTGAAACCCACAGTCTGTGCCTTGCACAAGACCAAAAGCCTTCTTATAAAGCCATTTTTGTTTGAAGCTCATTTGAATTTACCATTTATCAAGCTTCCATTTAGCCTCATTAATCACAGCCTATCGAGCTCTTTCAAATGCAAACACAGAGGAGCACCCAGCTCCTGCACCTCTGGGTTTATCCTTCTCCTGCTGGAATTATGGAAAGCTATGAAGCAGGAATGCTATCCCACCTGCCTCCTGCTTTTCAACCACTTCCCATGGGATGAAATCAGCTGACTACTCTGGAAAAACCCCACACTGATCTCTTTCCCTGCCAGCTATTCCAGGATAGCAAACGACGTGTTGTGCGGGAGAAGGAGCATCCCTGTGCAAGCCGAGGGGAGAGGCAGGCAGCGGCTCGCGGCAGCCCCGGTACTGGCAGGCAGTCGCTGTCTCTGGAAGCAGGGACAGCTGAGCCCACCTTGCCAAAGGCTTGTATTTCCTCCTGGGGCCTCTAGAACCAGAGATCTCCCAGCTCACCTAATCCATGTCAAACGATATACCATTTGTTTGCTTTCTATGGGTATTAAGGCTTAGCCTTCCACAAGCTATTATTTTTTTTTCCTCCATGCCTACGTGGCTGTTAACCCCAGTACTGACACGCTTCTGTGAGACAAAGAGCATTGCTCTGAAGGCAACACTCACCCCAGCTAGCAGAGGTGCTGAGGGGAGCCCTGAGCTCAGGCTCAGCCCTGTATCATCAGTTCTCACTGATGAACCCTTTCCTGCTTCGCCACAGGACTCGGGGTGTCACATTCATTCCTCTCACCTCCCAAAACCTGGCAGTTTTTCCCGCTGCCCTTCCTCTGGGCTCTTTACTCAGGCCAAGTGCAGCGCTACCCCCAAAGTGGGAACTATCCTGATGTCAGAGGGGAAGGTGCCAATTCACATCTGGAACCACCACAACGATGCTGCTGCCAGCAAGGCAAGCTGTGCTCCACGCCAAGCTCACCACCGAGCAGGACCTGCCATAGGAGCGAGCTTTGGCTTACTCAGAGCTGGAGTCTGATTGCTCCTGGGCACCACCATTCTCCTGCACCTACACCCCAGCCAGCAAAGCACCAGGCTCTGCTGTTCTTTCAGGAGTGTCACCCTAATTTATTATTTTTTTTAAATATCATCTTTCTATAAAGAAAAACCATGTTGGACAGCAAAAAGTGACAGTCTACAAACGATGATGCCCTAAACAAGACTTTGGCAAGTGGTACAGCTGGTGTCAACCGGCAGCAGCATGGCAGAATGGTGCTGTGAAGATGAATGAGCAAGGGAGCACGTGGAGAGGAGATGAGGAGAGACAAGTAGATTAATAGAAGACGACAGATTTCTAGCAAGATTGCGATAAGCCTCTTTAAACTTCCCTAAAGGATGAGCCAGCTGGCAAGGCCATCCTAGGAGGTGCTGTAACTTGACTAACAGCCTTGCAAAAAGCCACCAGCTGACCCCTTTCACACATCCCAGCTCACTCCTGCAGCTCTTTCAGCGAGGAGGGCTGAACGTGCTATGCCTGGATGCTTCTACACTGGCACTCGTCTGCAGTTACAACTCTCCTTGCAGAGAAGCCGCCAGCCCTGAACTATTTTCCCCAAGCAAACAAGCAGTGAGGTCGGGCTGACCACTGGGATCACAGAGTCAGAGCACACGGTCCCGCTCTCCCGGCCCCGACCAGCCGTGCAGCACGTCGTGGTGCCCGCACTGGGGCTAATCCTGACCCTCGTTCCCAGTGTTGGGCCATGAAGCTGCTGGGCATGTTCAGGGAGAGGCACATTGCTCCTGAAAAGGGCTTTGCCAAAGCAGGGATGGGGATGGAAAGGTGATGAGCAAGACTCCTACATGATGCTTTCACCTCCTTCCTAAATTCAGCCCTGCTGGGATCCCCGGCAGAGCCAAGCCCTCCAAAAACATTACACCCCAGTGAGCACTTCCACCCTCTGAGGAGGAAGAGAAGAGGGCTACCCACAGGGGAGGGTGAGCTTGAAACACTCAGATTTTTATACTTTAAGGGACAACATCATCAAAACCTGCTGAAGGTGGAGTGGATGCCATGCACAGGTATGGCTACAGAGAGTTTCCTCTGTCCCCTTCCCAGCACAACAAAAGCCCATAAGCATTTGAAACTGGAGGTATCACTTGGGGCATCTGAGGATTTCAGGATGAAGAACAGCAGCAGCCAGTTTGTTTGATATCAGGCAAGTTTTTCTTCTTAGGCCAATTAGCTGGTGATAGAATTTGCCCACTAAGGTCACTGAATCATCACTCTGCAGTTTCAAAGAAGCCAAGATGAACTGCAGGCCAATTTTCCCCCTCCAGCTCAATGAGTGATTCAAAATGCAGTTAATGATAGTGGTTCATAAGTATCTGGCAGAGGCTTTGAGAAGGCAATTTATTGCCCAAAAAGAGATTGACCTCTTTCATGCCAAAGAAATGAAGTCTGTGAAGAGGTAGGACTTGATTTTGCTATCTTAATTCACAACCATTAAATACCCGAGAGCTGCCAAACTTGAGTCAGACATCGGTAAAAGCAAAAAAGGAGAAGCAGATCCAGAAACAGGTTAAGGAAGGTCAGAGTTAAAACCCTCTTTGTCACCAGCAGGCAAGACACCTTTTTAAGGATGGGGATAGGAAAGGAGTAACAGCCTCAGAAGACTTTCAGCACAAACCTTGCATTTTCATGAGTTTATATAAGATAAAAAAGAGAGACATCTCCTCATCCACAAAAGCTTCATTATTTGTCAACCTCAGGCTCCGTAGCCAGTAAACACTGGTTGATGTTTTTCTTCTTACTGGATGAAATGTGCCTAGAGGCAACAGGAGTTTTATAAATTATTAAACCAAGGGAAAATAAGGTTCCAACAAAGTGGCCCTAGAAGCACCAAGAAGCCGGTACAATTGGTACCAGCACACTCACATAGAGTCATTTTTTCTGCAAGGACGGCCTCAACAACAAGACATTGTTAGAAACGAGCAGCCTGGACACGTGGTCCTGGTGGCAAAAGGAGCCATGATATCTCAGCGTTTCATCACATCCACCACAGAGATCTGAAGCTCAACACTTTAAATCTTATTTCGCTTATGAAATAGTCACTTATGTTTTCCGGTCAGAAGGAAAATAAGGACTTTTTAAGAAAATTTTAACCTCATGAGAGATCTCAGGACATGAAGCAAAACCCATAAAGTAATATTTTCAGTATCATCAACAGTTTTTGGTCCAACCCATAGTGTAGAGATTAAACAAGGAAGGAAAAAACATAAATGAAGAAGTATTCTTCATATTCAGGGTTTAATACATTACGTCTTTCACAACAAACATGTTTCCCTGCCAGATTAAATTCAGAAAAACCCCTTTCTGCTCTCTGCCATAACAGCACTCGGCCCTTCCATCTGTGAAAAATCACTTACCAGTAATGGCAGGGCTGGGGACACCGGGTCAAGGTGAAAGCTGGGGCAGCCCAGGCAGCCGCTGCTCCCGAGCTTCCCTGAGCATTTGTTCGGGAACATGGGAATGTTCAAACCAAGAGGGTTGGTTATTTACGCCCCCCCTCCCCAGCTCTGTGAGCCCTTCACTTTCCTTGACAATTGGTGAGAAGCCACTTTCTTTGCTACTCCATCGTAGCCTGAAGCATCCTCCTCCTCCTGGAGCTGTTATCACAGTGCAGAACAGATCTTTTCACGATAAGTAAGCAAAGATATAAACATGAACTTGGTGGCTTGTCAGAGTCAACTGAAAGCACCTCTACCACCACAGACACCTCAGACCCTGGAGCTGGAGAAGAGGTTGAAGTTCAGGCTGAAATTCACCTGGTCTGTCAGCATCTGCAGGAGACTTTCTGAGAGAGACCTTCATCTCACACAGGAACCAGCACCTGCAATCCTGGTACCATTTCAGGAATTAGGGTTGCTTATACTGATGCTACCCCCAGTATATTTCTTCCACACCAGAATCACACCAAAAGGGAGAGGATTTCTAAAGACAAGAAGGAAAACCCATCCCCGAACACACACAGGACATTCACATCTTCACCTCCTGAGTTTTGCAGGGTGACCCGCGGTACAAACACGTACTTGAACACTAACGCCAATCGTTGGATGGAGCAAAAACAGCCTTAAAGGGGTAATCGCGTCCTCTCCCTGGGATGGGTCCCAGGTACGAGTGGACGCGTTCACTGAGGGAGTAGCCGGGTGCCGCTGCCGGCCGGGGAAGGCAGCGGGGCCGCGTTACTGAAGTGCCTGTGGCCAGCCCGGCCTAGGACTGCACAGGGCTGGAGGGACCGAAACTCCGCGCCGTGATTGCAGCCGCTGCCCTGGCCGCGGCGGGGACCCCGCGGAGCGCTCCCGGCCCTGGCTGCGCCCGGGGCGGGGACACGGACACGGGGACACACGGACACGGAGACACACACCGCCCGCTCCCGGGCGCAAACGCAGCTCCGGCGCCGCTCCCGCATCATCCCGCTCGGCCGCTGCCCCCGCCGGGCCGGCGCCGCTCCCCTCTCCCCGCGCCCCGGCCCCGCACTCACCCGCCGCAGCTCCGTGTGGGCAGCGGGCCCGGCCGCCACGCTCCGGCCGCCCCGACAGGCAGGGGACAGGCAGGGACAGGGGACAGGCGGCGGCAGCAGCAGCAGCAGCGGCGGCGCCGCGCAGCCCCAGCCCCCGCCCGCCTCCGGCTCAGGCTCCGGCCGCAGCTCCGCCCCGAGGTGGGGCCGCGGACGGGGAGCGGCCGCGGAGGAGGCGCGGAGCCGACGCTGCGGGGCCCGCCTGCCCCGGCAGGTGGAAAGCGCGGAGCGGGGCGGAGCGGAGCGCTTCCATCCCCGGGGATGTGCGAGAACGGCCGGTGCGGAGCGTCCCCCCGCCGCCCGGCTGTGACAAGGAGGGCTTGTCCGGGGGGGGCTGCTGGTGTAGCTGGGGGTGGGGGTGTGTGTGATTAAAATAAATAAATAAATAAATGAACCCCGACAAGGTGTCCGGTTCCGGCAGGAGGTCGCGGCCCCACCTCAGCCTCCCTGAGGCCGCCAGTGCGGCTGTGGGTGAGATCCATCCCGAGCTCTGGCCGGGCTGCGCTGGAGCTGGAGGGCCTGGGGAGGATATCCGGGTTGGAAACCGTTTCTGCTCTTTTTTCGGTGTAAATAGCCGAGCTCGGCAGCAGGTTCCTGTTTGCCACAGAGTGAGTCGATGCGAGGGGCAGGATCCCAGAGCATCTGCCAGGAGAAACTAAAAGCCACCCAAGACACGCTGTAACATTCATATCGAGCTTTAAAGCAATGACTGATGCCAAAACCAAATGCCATTCCTGGAGTATGCCTCATGCCCATTTTACAGACGGACAAAGAGGCAGATAAGAGTCTTTGCCCAGAGCCAAACCAGTCACCAGAGCTGGGAGAGAAGCCAAGAAGCCTCCTGGGCTGGGGAGCGGCACTGGGGAGCCCACACTCACCCCGCGTGGGCTGGGAGCTGAGCGGAGAGGATTCCTCATGCTGCTGTCAGGTATTGTGTCTGGGATCGGTTCCCTTTGCCGGGGTGAAATCGGTTTCAGGAGGTTTGGAGGATTAATCACCATTGGCTCTATTTCTCCTTGGGGAAGGGCCTCCGCCCAGACCTGGCAGATCCACGGGGAGACAGCTCCGAGCTGTGGGGCTTCATTAAAACGTTCTCCCTCAACAAACACCTTCTAGTTTGAAATGTGACTTGGTCCTTTGAACAGGACAACATGTGGGTAGAGTGTTTAGGGGTAATAAACCTGGATCTTTGCGACTGTACATGAGCATAAGAGAGCACCCAGAGCGTGACACCCTGATTAGGGTGGGAGATTGCTCTGATGGGTGTCTGGGAGCTCTGTCCAGAATTCACATGTTACTGCTGCAACATGGAAGCAGAACCATCTTTCAAGAGTCACCAAGTGACACATGGAGTGACACACTGCTGTAACTGTACAAACCTGTCTTATTGCTGCAGTGGTACATGCAAAAATCTGGAAAATAAAGCTGGTAAGAAACTACATCCATGTCCATCTCCTCACTGGATCCACAGAGGTGTAGGTGCATGATAAGAGGAATGGGAAATTTTTTAGCCAGGTTAAAGGTTAGTTACAGATCTGGGACTAGAAGTGGATCCTCACCAGCCAGAGACCTTGGCAGCCCTGGGTTGTGCAGGGTGGAGGAGGTTTTCCAAAGGCTGAGTCTGGCAGCTGGAGCCTTAGCCCAGAGCACTGGGGAGCAGAGCAACTTTGGACCAGTCTCTGAAGTCCATAATTCAGTTGTCTGTTTATTTAAAACGTGTTGTAAGCACAGCTGCTTTCTGAGGCATGTATGGTAATAGTGGGGGGAGTCACATAAACAAACTGGCTCCACGCCAGAGCAGTGAGTCAGCATAAAGAGCTGAAACTCATCTGAACAGTTAGAGGATCTAAATAAATAAATAAATAAATGAAAAGACTAATTTTCTGTTCAAGTTTGGGTATGAACATTGTGATTGGGAAGATAAGGCCAGCTACCATATCAGCAGGCTCTTGTGGTACCCAGAGCCCAGGAACGGAGAAGGTGGAGATCTTCAGGGGAGAGGGGAGGGTGAGGGCCTTGGAGAGAGCCCATGGGCATCTGCGTCATCCTCATTTGTGCTGGCAAATCAAAGCTCTTGGTTCAGTTGCCAATTCAAAGATTTGGAGCTGGAATAAAAATACAATTTAATACAATACAATTCTAATACAGTCAAAATTCACTCCATCAAGTTTTCTTTTTTACACAAATTAAAAATAATATAAGGATTTAGATTTATAAACAAAAGCTGTTTCAAAAGTGAAGTTTCTTAAAAAGCACTACTAAAACATCCAGCTTTTCACTTAGTTCCTCACAGTGTTCACTTCATTCCTCACCCAGTGTTCAATCCAATTTCACAGCTAGTTTTGGTCCCTTAAATTCCTTTCTTTAGCAAGTTTGTTATTCACTGGAAAGAATTCACCTGGCTCTAAGAACAGGATTTTTCTCTTGTGCTTTCATAACAAATAAGTTACTCAGCAGCCAGACTAGATATTGGCAACCAACTGAGTCTTATGGATTAAAAAAGAAAATAGGTAGGAAGCTGCAGGGATTGAAGGACAAGGAGCAGACCCCGTCACTCAGACACACAGAAGGAGCCACCAGCCTTGGATTGTGCTGGGACACCACGTCCATGCTTCAACCTATTGCCAATGAACCTGAACCTCTGCAAAGCAGAGGAGCAACCTGTGCCCCAGCATCTGCATGGCAGAGCAGCGCTGGGCAATGCTCATGGCAACATCTGGCAGCACAGTAAGGGCTGGAGAGAGGAAACAGGCCATGAGGCAAGAAGTGAAGGCAGAAGTTGGTCACAGTCAGTGAACACAGGCTGCTTCAAGCACTGCTGCTTGCCCATCACAGGAGGTAAAGCCAACTGGGCAGGGGAGGCATGGAAAGCACTGGGAAGGTGAGGGAGATGAGGATGGGAGAGGTGGAGTGGGAAGGTGAGTAGATGAGGATGGGAGAGGTGGAGTGGGAAGGTGAGGAGATGAGGATGGGAGAGGTGGAGGTGGGGAAACAGTAGGACATGGGCAACCTTGCAGTCTTAATGGTGAGGGCAAGAGGTTTCAAACAGAAGCAGTGGGAGGAAATCAGCGGTGCAGCACAAGGGGAATCCTGGGGTGGTGGCAGGGGAGGAGCAATTCAGCTGTGGGGTGTGGGTTGTCTAGAAGGAAGCAAGAAGGGACAAGAAAAGGAAACGATGCTCAAAGCAGAGGGATGCCAGTGGTGAAAGAGCATCTTAGAGAAAGATGCATGAGCAAAACCACTGACATTGGTTCTTCTCTGTAAAAAATCAAAACAGATTCAAGGGCTTCCAAAGTGCTGAAGTCATGGGAAGGCTCTTAAATGTCCTACAGAAGGGTACATGGAATGACCAAGGGCTGGCTGGAAAAGGAAAAATAGAGGAAGGAAATCAGTAAGAGAAGAGAGGACATGGGAAGACACTGAGGAAAAGCTGAATGTAGCAGCAGAAATGTTGGACTGATAAAGAGATAGAGGGATAGATCTGGGATATTCATGCTTATTTCAGTAAAAGCCATGAGAGGAAATCAAGAATTAGATTAAGAATAGACCAGGAGGCAAAAAGAGAAGCTGCACAGATCGGGCTCCAAGGCAGCACAGCACAAAGAACAAGTGCTGTAGCAAGTCAGAAGCAGCTCATCTTTCAAACCTGAGCATCAAATCAATACAAAACAGCTTTACAGAGGCTGGTGGAAGGGGCCCCAACTTTGGGGACCATTACTGCATCCGTGCTAGGAAAGCCTACACCAAACTGGGCATGAGCCAGTAAACTGGCACAAGGGCTTCCCAACAGTCCAACAAGTTCTCCAAGTGCATCCTCACTGCTACAGAAAAATTAAGACATGGGATGGCACCAGTGGTAGTTCAGACCTTGTAAACATACCAAAAGAAAAAAAATTAACTGATCAGCTGCCAACATTTGTACAACTCATCCTTACCAGAGGCTGGCACTCATTCCTCCTCTTTTCTGCAGGCACAAAGGCCAACTCTCCACAAGCAGAGTGCTCAGGACCAGCTCCAGCAGCAGCCCTGACCCAAAGCAGCTCTGCAGTGTTCACATCCAGGGATTTCCCAGAAGAAGGGAAACACAAAAGCCAGGTGCAAGTTTGGAGAGTAAACCTCCCCAAACTCATAAAGACCCAGGACCAGGTTGACCTATGGAAGATTTCATGTCTTGACAGGAAAAGAAATGTTACAGAGTGGTGGGCAAAGATCCATGGCTTGCTAGGTTACGAGTGAAAACCCCCGTGGTTAGGAGCTGGCTGCCTGCCCAGTGCCGAGTGTGAAAGGCTGTTCCTGCTGTTAACAGCACGCTCCTCCTCATCCTCCACCTTCAGCTGAAGGAATGGACACCTCTCACCCCACCTTGTCACTGATGCCTGTGCCAAGAGCTCCCATCAGAGGCACTCCCAGTGCCATGGCATCAGTTGAGCATTGCCCATCGGGTCACCTGAGTGCTTGCCATCAAATCCTGTGGAGGGTTGCTTCTGGAGGGGTTAGAGGGAAGAAGAGCTTTGCTTTAGTGGTGGTTTCCTCCTCCACACCGATGCTGCAGCAACAAGCCAGAACTAGGCTGCAGCAGAGCAGAGCCCACCGGAGCAGCAGCCCTTCAGTAACAGTGGCTTTAATCTCATAATTAATCCTTACATCTTTTCTAATGCTTCAAGTCCCCTGCTGTGGCCTCCCTCTGGCTGCAGCAGAGCAGAGAAACGTGGGGGGTAGGTGCTATCTCCAGCAGCTTCTGGGGGAAGCCCACCTGGACAGCACAACATTTCTTTCTGCCAGTGGTTTGGAGGCTAAAAACTGTTATCTGTAACATTATCATAGCTCTGCATCTTGTGTCTTTCCTCCAACCCTCAGACCACTGTTAGTGCCTGTTACTTACCTTCTCCACAGCTGGCTGGCAAGATTAATTAGAAAGATTGTCTCAACGTGCAAACTTTGCATCTGGCTGGAAATTCTGAAGGTCAAGAAGAAGCTGATTTAACCCAACATCTCTGTGCCTGTGAGAAGCTTTGAGGGGAAGATGTTTCAAGGGCTGGATGCAACTCACAGTCAAGACATACAAGCATGGCACACTTCTGGGGCTGCACGAGCTCCTTGGGTGAACATATTAGCAATAGATGCCATCTCAGGGAGTTTAGAAGTGACAGGAACTCATGAGGAGGGGAACCTCAAAAAACACCCTCCAAAAGGACTTTGAATCAGAAGCAAGACCCTCTGGCTACCTGAAAACAGGCATTTCTGGACAGCACGAGGGTGAGTGCTGAAGGCTTTTAGAAAGACAAGGTCACATTAGGCAAAGCAAGATGCTCCTAAAATATCTTGGCCCTGGACTTTACTGAAGAATGGTTTAGCTTTTAGATAAAACAATGCTATTTTATTTGCAGTCATGTCCACCCCCTTCCCTTGACTGAAATGAGCCATCACTCTTGATAATGTCCTTGAATTTCTCAGTTTCTGGACTTCAATAAATCATCTAGCCTATAATTCACTCGTGGAACACAGGTGATCCTTCACCTCTATTTCACAAAGCTGAGAGAATTTTGGGAAATAATTGCCATGTTCCCATCCTCCAGCCTGTGCCCCAGCTTAGGGCTATACCCAGAGAAAGCAGAGACTTGCACTGAAACCCAGAGCTGTGCCATGCTGGTAAGTTTGGTACATCAGCAAGATGAGGTCTACACCATCCCAAGAAACAACACTGGCAGCACTACACGTTTCTCTAACCTCGGGCTTCTTTCATCCATTAAAAGCAGTAAATGCATGGAGATAGTCCAGACCCAAAGAGATACCCTTTGATCACAGGAACATAACAGCATTATTCAGTCTGGTGATAAACACAGAAAGTAACACTGATTTTGAAAGCAAACATAAATTTTGCAGAGGATTGTGGTGGTTAAAGGGAAGGTCAGAGCACAACCAGAGGAGAAACATGGCATTTTCTACCCAACTACCACATACTGGTCCCATTAAAGGGCCTTCCACCTTTTATTGGACACCTGTTGATTGGCAATTAATTCACATATGTCCTGTGCACTGCCCTTGAAACTCATCAGTGCTTTGTCATCATCTGTGAGCTTTCTCCCCAGTTTAAGCAAATATAACAATCTGATTTACACTGAGTGCACAGAACATTTAGCCATAAAATCCTCTGTGGTATTCAGGTATTTGACAAGCTGAAGCATTTAAGGGCGTGCCGAGTGTTTCTGTTTAGATATACAACTGTTTAATGTATTTTTGAATCCAATCTCAGAGAGAAACTTGGCCTCAGAGCCCTTTGGAACATAGAAACTGCAAACAAGTTTCCTGACTCATAACCCCAAGCCCTTGGTTTGAGCAGGCACTTGCACCAAGGAACCCTTGAGGTGAACCAGCCATGCCACGTCTTGAAGGCAGCTCAGTCCCCCAGTTCTGCTGCCTGAAAAGCTTCAACTTGTGCTTTCCAGGTGAGTTTGTTCATGGGGATTTTCCCTCCATCTGTTCCCACGGCTCTGGTGCTTTCTCTCAGGTCCTGCTCCTCTCCTGGGAGTGACCACACACTGTTGGTTTCCTGGACCAGTACCCCGAAGAGCAGCGCATGAATGGCCAGCACCATCCTCCTTGACACTGATCCAGTCCTTATGCCAGCGTACCAGACAGCTGTACCTGGCTGGTCTGACTTCAGAGATGCTCTGAGTTCATCAGGTCTTGAGCACCTGTGAAGCAGAAGAGCAAAAGGAGACTTTTAGTGCTGGAGCTGAGAGCCCTGGGCAGCAGCACACGACTGCTCCTGCTCCCTCAGAAACAAAGATCCTGACGGTTCATGCATCTTTAATGATGCTGCTCAGCAGAGTACACATTTGATAGCTGAAGGCATAAAAGCCTCAGCAGGAGCTGGAGTGTTAGAAGCCTTTGTCCATCTTTCAGGGCCAGATCTAGTTTCTACAGTTAATGAAAATCCCCCTGTCAGTTTTAGCAGGACTGGACTCGGGGCTCCAGCAGCTACATGCGAGGAAAGCTGCATCTCAGGCAGACAGCTGTGGGAATTGGGGACTGGGTTATGGGGGTTTAAACACTGATATTCCACGTTGAGGACTCTCTCCTCCATCAGCAGCATGGCTTTACTGGTCACATGCCCTGATGGCGATGTCACTGCACAGACACAAGAGCCTTGCAGCAGCACTCGGGTCACCAGGGTTGTGTTCTCGGCGGTGTCAGAGTCCGGCCCGTCACACATGTCCAGCATTTCCAAACGAGGATACAATGCCTTTGCTCTCTAAATCCATAAAAGAACATTTAAATAATTAGCAATTAAGAACAGGGAGAAGTAACCAACACCCACAGACACATCAGGAGGCACCAGAAGCTCAGCCCTTTATCGAACTTACTTGACATTTGAAGTACAGACTCAAGGTTACGGTTCCCAGCCTTAATTGTACATTCAGTGTTACACAACTCACTCAGCACTAAAAGGAACACCAGGATTTCTTTTCTCCCCCGAGGCTATTGAGACCTGGTTTAATGATGTATCAAGGCAACCTAACAGAGCAGGAGAACACACACAGAACAAATCCTGTGTGTAAACACTTCTGGGAACACACAAGTCACTCCTGCCACGAACTTGGGGTTTATTTTTCAGCATCCCAGACTTTTTCCACTTTTACTGAGCTTTTAGCAAAGCAGATGAATGTTTTCTCCTTTCTCAGTGCATTCAGCAGTCAGTGCAGGCATGGCTCTGCATCTGTTGCAGGTCAGGATTTTCCTAACTGCTTTCATATGTATTCCAGTTAATTAGCTTTGTTAATGTTATAGAATAAATGAGAAACCATCTTTGCACTGAGACCCTAATGAGTAAACAAAAATCAAGACGACAGCTGTAACAGGAAAAGCGTTGATGAAAATGTACACTGTGTTACGGTATTGACAAGGAGAAAAATAGTTTCTAATCAATATTAATCAAAAGTTTCCTGCTCTGAGGGCTACTGTGCTTATTGAGTGTCTGGTTCCCAGTTATACCAGTTAGTCTGATAACAGACACTCTCCTGCTGAGTTTGTCTTTCTAATATGTTTCAACACAAGGATGAACTTACAGGAAAAAATAAATACTAAGAGAAAAAGGAACAAAGAGCAACGTGATGGCAGTTCTACAGATGAGTTTTAGTCACACACTCTTCTGTTTGCTAAAAAACCAGAGCAGTTACTGCCCAGTTCCAATTCAAAGATTTGCTGTCTGGTCAGGCAGAGCCCAGAGGGCTTCATTGCGGGTTTTTGTGACATCCCATGTCCCCTTTTCCCCGCAGGGCTCTGCTGCTGCTGCCTGTGGAGCAATAACAGAGTTCAACTCAGCTGCTCTAAAGGTGACTGTAGGGACAAAACTCACACCATTAGGGATGGAGTTATCCAAACCCAGCCTTTGCCACTTGTGTTACATAAACATCTGCAACATAAACGCCCATTGCAGGCTGAAAGCAGTAGAGGTGAGGACTCATTAGCAAGGACATAAACAGGGAGCTACCACACTGCTCGAGTTCCCACGAAAACAGAAATGTAGAAGGGAATTATGGAAATATAAACCAGCATTGTAGAAATATAAAAGGCCAATTGGGTAAAGTTGTTACAAAGCACATGAGGCACTTCTAAATTTTGAGAACTGCTTAGCATTTCATTTCTCTTATTTTTTTTTTTTATATAATTCCACCCACAGGCAAAGGAGTAAAGCACTGATTTTTGAAATAAGTCCTCTCTGAAACACTCAGTGCAGAATCCCAGCAGAGTTCTTGGGGTAATGACTCGGTGGTGGTCACCAGCAGAACTTGAACAGGGAACTTGTGGCACTAAGCACACCCCGAAGGGAAGGGGTCAGCTCACAGCAGTACCTGGTTACCCACAGTGCTCTGCAAGCCTGACTAAACTATTCCACCCTAAATCACCCATTTCCTAAGGGTTTTTGAGAAGGGTTCTTCTGGCAGGGAAGGAAAGAAGTGGGAATTTGTGATGCTTAATCTGAATAATCCTAATTTCTTAAGGAGCTACAATATTTTCATGCTCACAAGAGAAATACAACTCTGCAGATTCTCTACTTCAAATTTAGGAAGAATTTGGGACTGCTGTCTCCCTGGCTGGCTCACAGCAGGCTGGGGTGTGGACAAGGCATCCCTCCTTTTGATGAGATGCTTTGGTATCCATGTTAAATTATTCCCAAGGGGCACCTGCAGGAGTTAAAACGGGAGAATTCTGGTCTGTCTTGTGCCAACAGAGCTCTACATCCAGGCCTGCCAGCTTGGGGTGCAGGCTCTCAGAAAACAGCCACTGAAGGCTTCAGGTGTGGATTAAGCTACTCAGCTCTTCCTCAGAAGTCCCTTGTCAGCATCCCAGGACACTGAATAACATAGAACACAAAATGCTATAGCTAAGCTTCTCTGGTAAGGTCTTAAATTTTCTTGGTGATGGTGTTTTAGAGGCATGCAGAGGGGCAGACATCAGTGAAGTCACTAGAAATACAGATTTATAACCAGTAAGTGACACAGCTGTGGCGAGTATTCTCAGTAAAAATTATTTCCTTGTCTTTGCCTGAAATCACACACCAAGAGATTATTGTGATATCTGGACTTCAGCAATCCGGTGTTAAAATATTGGTACCTTGTTTCAGGGAGATATTCCTATCCCTGATCATGAAACAGCAGAAAAAAAAAATCTAAATCTGAAATAAAATAGGAAGAATGAAGGCTTCCAAAAGCCATGAACACTGGTTTCAGCCTGCTCCCATGGATATCAACAGAAGCTTTGTCTCGTTATCAGATTGAGCACTTACAAATCCCCAAGTAATGCCCAGTCCTGAAACATCAACTCTGCTGAGGCAAGGGGCAAAATCCTGCCTTCTGCTTTATATAGCAGGGTTTAAGTCCTCAGTCAGATATATATGTGTGTGTGTGTATACATATATGTGTATATATATATCTATATATATCTATATATATAACCCATACATATACCCACAGAGTATAACAGAAATTCCAGGTTTAACTTTCTTTAAAAAGAACCTGATGAACACACAGCTATTGAGACTCACTTTGGAAGCCAGGCCTTGACACACCTCCTGGCTTGGTGGCATCATGTCCTTCTATGTGGGCAAAGCCCTGGACCTCACAGGACCCAGCCCAAAGCTGGGGAGATGCTGCAGTGCCCCCCGGGAGTGCGAGGACTGAGGTGCTCCATTGTCAATTAAAAGGTGTAGGGAGGGATATAGAAAAACTCTCTCTCCTCTTTTAATAATTCAAGCAGACAGCTCTTGTTCCATTTCTCAAGACAAGAACTGGAGTTAATGGGTTGCTCTAAATTCCCTCATACTGGAAAGCTGACTCTGTCTCTGCTCGACACAGGCACGGAGCAGTGTTGAAAGAGAAAAGTTAGTGTGGCTTCCTTTGGCTCTCACATGTCTATGGCAAGTGGCACTATGGCCTGGGGAGACCCAGTTTAGAGACAACCCAGAGTCCTTGAAACAGCATTGGACAGACACGAGATCTGCCCCTGGCTTGAGGGGCTGCAGGAGCACGGCAGGGAACGGGCAAAGCCCAGATGAAAGCACACTGGAGGTGTGTACCTGCTGGGTCACAGCCTTGCCCTGAGTCCACAGCCTTATTTGTCCCCTGACCACCTCAGCTGGATGCTACAGGAAACCTCTGCTTGCTGTGAATTTAAAAACAGCCAAAAAGACTCCTATCCCAGGCTCTAAGTGGTCTAGCATTGCACACAACATAACAAAGTCTCAGCAGCATTAACTTCTCAAGAACTTGGCCAACACCCTCCCACCTCTTCTCCACTGAGGGATTGCACCCTCCACTTCCCCTTCTTGAAGTCCAAGCAGCTGATGCTCTCCACAATGTGCCAGGGTGACCACCAAATGAGATTTGTGTCACCCAAAACACCCATGATGAGACACATCAGTCTAGGTCAACCCAGCATCCAAAACACAGGGCATTGCACAGTAGTTCATTTGTGTCCTCCACAGTGTCCCACCTTCACAAGCATTCCTGCAAGGTGACCATCCCTTCCCTTCCTCAGTGGTGGCCGGCACGGGCACTGCCAGGCTGTGGCTCGGCAAGTGCCCAGAAAAACTGGCAGGACCATAGAGGAAAGTGCTCAGGTCACTGGCAGGTCTGACTAAACTTGTTCAACCTGAATACTCTGTTTCAGCCCAAGCCTTAACCTACCCACACCACCACTAACAGACCTGTCCCTGACCTCCCAGCCCTGCTTGGCACCAAGCCCCTGAGAAACAGGCACTGCTTTCACCCGTGCACCCAGCAGCACTGCCAAAGCTGTTGCAATAGAGATATTAATTCTTTATGGAGCCATCAGACTGCTGTCCACACTGTGACAGACATGTCAAAGCACAAGAGGAGAAAGCAAAGCTGCAGAAGCTCTCTGCAGTGGATTTTTTTTCCCCCTCCTTCCTTCAATTTCATTTTCCTTAACCACCTCCAGTGTTCAGTCTGGTCATGCACAGATAAGGCCACAGGTTTCTGGGGTGAAGTTAACAGCCTCAGGGGTAAGAGAAGCAAAGCATCACAGAGGAGACTCCATGTTGCATATTATTTGCAGCCAGATGAGAACTGGGGAAACAGTCAGTTGTTCCAGTGCTGGTGATCCCTGGTGAGATGCTTCCCTCCCTTCTCTCAGGAGCTCCAGTAGGAAACATTGCCTGAGAGTCACCGTTAAGCCTTCTCTTGATTCAAGAGCTGCAAGAACATCGCCTTAGATCTGTCTGCAGCTTTCTTTCCCTATGTTTTCTGTCCAGAAACTTGTATTTTCCACCTAGAGACAACCTGCATCAAGCAAAGCAGGGGGAGTCTGTGACACCTGCAGGGGTTCTGCCAGCAGCTCTGCAGGAGACAGAAGCCAGACAAAAAGCACCTTCCAAGTCCCATCCTGAGCAGCTGTTAGTCCCATGAGGTTTAAGGCAAGCAGGGATTTGAGCCAGGGGTTTAACAGGAGCTAGAGCACTCCTTGGGAGCACCTGGAGTGGGATGTCACTGGGGTTACCCCCATGTCAAAGCAAAAGTGACAGGAGAGGTAGGACCAGTACCTGTTTCAGATGAGGCAGCCTATTTCCTACCCCCCCCTCCATCAGCAAATGCACATCAACAGACTCAGAGTTCCTGAAATTACCCAGTGGAGCAGAAAATCCCAGTGAGGTAGAGCTGTGCTGCTTAGTTGGGCTCCCCACACACTCATTTTCCCCATGCAGAAACCCATCCCACTGAGCCCACCTTCTTCCTGCCTACCCACACCTCACCCCACCAGCAAGAGCTCCAACCCACCAACTGACCCCCACCACCAAGGGCTCCAACCCACCCACAGACCCCACCACCAAGGGCTCCAACCCACCTACTGACCCCACCACCACCAAGGGCTCCAACCCACTTACTGACCCCACCACCACCAAGGGCTCCAACCCACCTACTGACCCCACCACCACCAAGGGCTCCAACCCACCAACTGACCCCACCACCACCAAGGGCTCCAACCCACCTACTGACCCCACCACCAAGGGCTCCAACCCACCTACTGACCCCACCACCACCAAGGGCTCCAACCCACCCACTGACCCCACCACCAAGGGCTCCAACCCACCCACTGACCCCACCACCAAGGGCTCCAACCCACCAACTGACCCCACCACCGAGGGCTCCAACCCACCACAAACCCAGCACAGCCCCAGGTGGGCAGAATGACTTTTATTCTGCAAGGATTAGAACTGCTCCAATCAAAGGTGCCAGGTAATCACTGCAGGGACATTAGGAAGCACGTGGAGGTGGGGACCAGCTCCCACTGCCTGATTTAGCAGCAGGTGATTTGTTAAGTTCCAGATGTTTTTTTTTCTCTTTTTCTCTTTCTTTCCCTTTTCTGTAAGAAATCCAATTTGCCTGAAGGCAGCGCTGAGAGCTGATACCGACCTAATCCCTCAGCAGCCCAGACCTGACCTGCTGCAAATTTCCACCTCTCTCAGGAGCACAAAACCACATTCCTCTCCCTGACAATACAATGGCCCCAGGATCCACTTACCTTCAAACCTGCTTAAATCCCAGGCTGCAGAACACCGCCTATAATCCTGAATCCACAGCCAGCCCGTGTGAGCCGCAGGTGACCGTGCTGTGAAGCCTCTCACTTGTTTGGCAAGCCCTAAAAAACAGCATTAAATATTTTTCTATAGTTCTTCCTTGAAAAGCTTACAGTTTTTTCCTTCTCCACCCTTCCCTGCTAGGGTTTTAAATCCTCTTTGCTCAGCAAATATTAATTTTCTTTTGTCCTGCTGGTGCTAAAATTGACATCTCTGTTTGGTGCTTTCCTCCCTTCCCAGCACACCTAACTGACCATTATTGCTGACAACGTCAGCAGGGATCTGGGAGGGCTCCTGAACACCACGGTGCTCCTGGAGAATCAGCTCAGGCAGACATGAGCACTTGTTTCTTCTTCCAGCCCTGCAGAGAACAGCTTGAAGAACACTGTCCTCCTGCTATGTTCAGAAATTTAAGCAAATAATTTGAAGGTTGTGTTCTAGACACGAGTTGTTTCAACACTCTCTTGATGATGCCCTGTTCAGCTGTGTTCTCCCAAGGGTGAAACATGGGTGTCACAGTGGCCTTTTCCTCCAGAGAGGTGGGCAAGTGAGTGTCAGTGTGTGGCTACACAGAACAAAAAAGCACAAAGGTATTTACTTTGCACCAAGAATTGGGGATGGTGGCCAAGAGCTCAGAAACCAACCAGCAATGTGTGGACAAGGCTGTGGCACATCACATCAGGGTATGGGTGAAGCAGGTCCAAGCTGTGTAACTGTTCCTGCTGAAGTCATTAGTGCTGAATCTCCACCAGGAGAAGAGAAATGCTCCCAGGCTCGAGGACTTCACAGCAGATGTGCGGTGTGGAAGATAAAGAGATGGTGTCCATTGCTGGGATTGTGAACCCTGTGGGATTTACTGGGGCGTTGCAGGGTGTCAGGGTTTAACCCGGCCGGCAGCCAAACACCACACAGCCGCTCGCTCACTCTCCTCCTCTCACAGGGAATAGGGGAGAGACTTGGAGAGGTGAAGAGACTTGTAGGTTGAGATAAGAACAATTTAATAATTGGAATAAAATAAAACTTAAAATAATGAGAATAAGAATGATAATGGTAAGAATAGAATATGCAAATGAGTGATGCACAGTGCAGTCGCTCACCACCCACCAACCAGTGCTCAGCCTGTGCCCAGCCAATGATCCCAAAGGAGCAAAAACTCCTGAAACCACAATCCTGGAAAAGATAGAGCCAGCCTTCCAGCCAACCCTCATTTGTACACTGAACATGATGTTACATGATATGGAACATCCCATTGGCAGAGCCAAATACCAGTTTGGGTCTGTTCATCTTATGCTCCCTCCCAGTTTCTTCTGCACCTACAGACTAAAACATGGGAAGCTGATAAGTCCTTGATTTCCCAGCAACAACCAAAAACATCAGTACATTATCAATGTTCTTCTCATATCAAATCCCACACTGAAACCAAAACACAGAGCTGTTCTAGCTGCTGAGAGAAGAACATTAGCTCTGTCCCAGCCGAAACCAGGACATGGGGACAGCACTGGTGCCAGCTGCACGGGGCGCTTCCCCCGCAGGCAGGGCAGCTCCCAGGTTGGTACAAGTGCAAATGGGAAAGATGCACCAACGCACCTTTCCAGAGCAGCCCAGGTGAGATGGCCACGCTGGTGAGCTCAGCGCTGATGTGCAGGTCCTGGGAGGTGGGTGACCATGTCTCCATGGGCTCAGGCTCCCAGGTTTCACAAGCCTTTGCTGAGATGGAGCACGTGCACCAGCTACTATGAGCTGTTCTGAAAAAAAACCCCATGCTGGGTGTGACAGGGGGGACATTTCTACTTCTTGACAAATTTTCTGCTTCCCAAAACGTCGTGTAAATGTAGCTTAGGCAAAAATGGGGGAAAGTAGTGAAAAATGGAGCATGACTCCAGGAGAGCTCTGCCAACCAGAAGATTTTCATTCTGTTTTTTAAATGAAATGGTGCTGGGGCGGAAGGCACCCACTGCTCACCCCACACCTCGTCTGCAGCACGTCCTGCTGCAGGCAGCACAGGAGGCTCCTGGGACATCTCAAGCCAGGCAATTTGCATTTACATCCTGCTTCAATCCTATCTAACAGCTTAAAGTTCTTATTCCAAAAGCTAAATTATTTAAAAACCCTCTCACTTAGTCATTTGAGGAAATTCTCTTTTCTCTGGAGAAATTACTCTATCTTTATGTTCAGTAAGGAAGAAATTAAACATGATCCTATTAATTATGGTTCCTCATTTAACATAAATCTATAACCAAATGACTTGTATGTCCAAACAGTTGTGGCAGCAGTATTAAGAAATTATGACATTAAAGGTTTGCACTTAAGTTCAAAATGTTTCAGTTCTACAGCTCAGAAGAAACTGATGCCACATTTAGAGAGATGCCACCTTTTTATTTTCAAGGAGAAACATGGAGGAGCAAAACACTTTCAAAAATATGCACAATTTTGCTTTAGTTTCAAGAAAGTGCTTAGGATGCTTATGAAACGAAATTGATTTATTTATTTATTTGTTTGGTTGGGTTTTTGACTAGATTTAAGCCACAGTGCTTTCTTTAAAAAGGAAGGGGCAGCTTGGTTGAGCATCTTCTGACAAAGCCTATGAAGCAAAAATACGCTGAAGGCATGAAGTCTGCAAAGCTGGAGCAATGGAAATTCTCACTTCTGGCAGGACTTGACTCGCTGGGTTTCTACCAGCCTGGTGAGGATTTCTGGTGTCTGTGGCTCCAAAGAAGTCAATCTCAGATCTGAGGACTGATTTCCTGAGCTAGAAAACTCTGGGGTATTTCTGTCTGCATTTCAGGAAAAGACTTCCTTCAATTCAGGAGCCGGAGCTGCTCAAACACTCCTCTAGAAGGAAGAAAAATAGGAAATTATCAGTTATTATCAGTATTATATATTATCAGTATGGCTGCTCAGAAGAAAGTCATGGGGGAGAGGGGGGAGGATCCTTCTGTGGGAAATACCTAATTGCTATTTTGGGTTCAAAATCAGAACAGTGGGATTCGGGTTTTGTTTTCTTGATATCCTCTCCTTGCAGAACAGGGTTGCTCACACATGAACCAGCTCTGTGCAGCTCAGTCCCTCTGCTGCCAGCCGCTGCAGTGGGGTAGTGGAGAGTACTTGAACATTAAAGTTCTCCTTGAAATGGTGACCCTCTATTTAAACCTTCCCCATAAAACCTGGAGCTGGAGATAAAACCCTTCTCAACGAGCCCTGTTTCCCAGATTGTAAGGGTGTACTTGGGTAGCTGATAAAATCAATTGTTCGTGACTGCTGGCTCCTGCAATTGGAATGACAAATGCCTGTGAAAACTGCCACCCACCGCTCACTAAATTCGTAATTAAAGACTCATTTCCAGCCTCTCTGCGAGGCAGACAGCACAGCCAGCGCTCAGACCTATTTCACATCCCAGCACGTGAAACAGCAGAGTAGGTTGAAGGCGATAGAATGTTATAAAGTGCATTTTGAGTTGGGTAAACACACTCAAAAGGTTTATGGCTCCTGGGAATTGTTGTCTTTGCTGCCTGGGGAATCTGTTGTGTTGTGAAAAACAGTATTTATTGGGATTTTAAAAATGCATTCAGGAGAATGGGCTCAGGGGTGGTATAGAGATGAATTATCCCCTCCATTTCTGTGCCATTATCAAAGTTGGTTTTGTTCAATATCCAGACAAATGGATCTGGTCAGCGAGGAGCAGAAGCAAAGCCTCCTGTGACCAAGAGCCTCTCAAGAGATATGGATGTGGGAGTTTTACAGCACATTGGGAAATCCAGCCCTCAGGAGACAGGGAATTGTCCCTTCCAGCCTCCATTCAGCCCTGAGGAGAGGGGTCAGTGGAACATCCCTGGGATGCTGGAGCAAAGCTCCCCCAGATCACACATGCTGGGCATCTCCCAGCTTTTCCAGGTGTGAATCTGCAGCCTGAACCCAGTACAAAAGCTCTGCTACCTCCTACTTCTTCTATTCCAAGAAAAACATCAAATTCCCATAAATGCCAGATTCTGCCTTGCACCTCCTGCACCTGTGGGCAGTGCAGCACCATCAGCTGCTCGGGCTGGAGCCAGAGATCTCGGCCGTGGCCGCTGCCATGGGCACTGCTGCGGCCAAGGAGGGCAGGTGCTGGGACCAGGTCCTCACCCTGGGGACAGTCCATAATAGCACGTGATTAATTAATCTTCCCCAGGTGATGGAAAGGTCCATCGCTGCGTGGTGCCACCACAAAGGGGCACCAGCCCTTCTGCCCAGGCTGGACCGTGCCTGCGGGCAGCCAGGCTTGGCTCTTCCCGTTCCCAGGGCAGAGGACGCTCCGGGGGCTGGATATCAAAGGCCGGCTGCAAACAATGTCAGCCAGAGTGCATAAACAAACCTACAGAGAGGTCACAGCAGGTCCCACAACAAGAAGTTACCAGCAGTTAACAAAGGATAAAAGCAAAAAGCAAAGCCCCCATCCCTGGTTCCTTCCATCTCCTCCGCCCTCGAGCAGGAGGGTGTCCATCACTGCTGAAATCAAAGCTTTCCTCTCCATTGTTCCCTCAGCAGAGAGAACAGCCCATGGCCCTCTGCCACCAGGGAGCTGAATGAAAGCAACCCAAGGCCCCCACAGGACAGGACCCAGGGCTCTGGGTGCCCTGAGGAGCTGCAGTGAAGCCCCTCTCCCAAAGCAGGAGGCAGAGCTGGGCTAGGTGGCCAGTCCAAATCCTGCCCCAGCCCTTCACTGCTGGTCCATAGCTTGGGGCTTTGCTGGAGGCTCAGGAACATCCACAGGGCAGCTCTGGGCACAGCATAGTTGCCTCCAAAGCAGATGTTCACAGTCCAGCATTGCATGGCTGCTCCAAAACCCACATCCTTGTGGAGCTCTAATTTGGATACCTCAACCTGTCCATTCCAACACGTGTAAGAGGGTGGAGTCCTGTGATGGTGACGGATCCCATGTAAGGACAGACAGCAGGAGCACTGTGCTCACAGGCCTCCCTGGCTATGTAGCATTAACCAGTGTAATTATTTACAATCTTCTTCCTGTTTTACACACATTCACTCCTGCTCCTATTCTTACACTCTTCCCTCAACACATCCTGGAGGTCACTACCAAGACCAGGCTGGAAGAACCTTTGATCCAATGCAGCTTTATGTTTATTGGGGTAAATTCATGACTGAGCCTGGAAGAAAACTATCTTGACTGGACAACCTTTATGTTGACTTGTCTATACAGAGTTTGTCTGCTGGTAAAACTTCAAGTGCCAAGAGTCCAGCAGTTCCACCAGTGTCCCTACCGACCTTCACAAGGATGTGAGTCTCCTCTGCTTCATCCACAACACCAGGAGCTTGCTCCACTGTGGTCTCCACCCATGTCAATACTTGCCACAAGGCCCAAGCAGAAAGTTCCTATGGAGCAAGGAACTAAAACTGTTTGTCCTTACCAGCAAAAGCAGGGTTTGCCATGCAGGGACTATCTTTCAGGGAGATTTGTACCCTAAATGGGGCTTTTCATGAGAAATCCACTTAGTATTCCTCTAAAATTCCAGGAGGGTGAAATCCCCCACTCCTTCATCTCATTAAGAATGAAGGAATGCCAGGTATGTGGCAGGAATCTGGGGCGAGAGGGGGAGTGGGGTTTATTTTCACAAAGCTGTAGCATGGAAAATAAAATTTGTGATCCTAGGATGAGGATTTGAAATATATTTCCCAGCGCTGTGAAGCAATGCCAGACAGAAGCATCACACTAATGCACATGCTTAACCCAAGGGACACAAAACTAAGTTTAAAGATGACAAAAAACCAAACCCAATCCTGCCACATCGAGAAATCAGAGTTGCTTTTCCCAATATTAGCCAAGCTATGCGAGGTGTTATGCAAGAAGCTTACTAACAGCTCAAACCCAGCGCTAGCAGATGGCACCTACCTTGTGACAACTCTGCTCATGTGCATGGTGAAATCCCAGGGGCACGTCAGTGTGGATACATCTAGTTTGGGACCTTCTGAAGGCATTTCACCTTTGGAGCACTGACAGTGTAGTAGTTGGCAGCTTTTAGATCAGGTGGATTTATCTAAGCAGAGCAGATGGAACGCTGGAAGGCAGCTGGGGCTCAAGGTGAGAGGGGAGGTCACCACCCCCCAAGGAACAGGAGCCTGTGTACCCCAGAGACTTCTGGTCATTGCAGCAGTGACTGAAATTATTTCTAACGTTGTGTGGAGGAGCCCTGTCAGCATCCCCACCAGCCTCCAGAGACGAGCAGGAAGACCAGACCAGCAGGACTGTTTATTTGGCTGTGGTTGGGCTGCCACTCAAACGCAGAAACAAGTGTCAGCGAGTCAGGCGAGTTTGTGTTATTTATTACCACTCTCCTTTGGAGAGAGCGAAAACACCCTGAAGAACAAAATCCCCACATCAAAATCCTCACTGGAAAGATAAGACTACCCCAAAAACTGTTTGCACAGACTGGAACTCACCCCCAAGCAAGCCTCAGACAAGGCAGCAAGTCCCCAGCCTCCCATGCTCACATGGGACAGTTTTCCCACTGGTTATAGGGAGCATTTAGGAGCACGGAGGATGCCCCAGTGAGAGCTGCAGAAACAGGGTGATAAGTTTAGGGAGGAAGAAAATCAGCCTCGGCTGCAGCCTACAGCCTCTCACCCCTCCTGAGCAGCAGGGAAGGTGCCTACAGAGCAGCCCCATGTGCCACCATGGCAGCTATGAGGCTCTTGGGGCAGGTTGCCATCACCCCCCAAAACTTCTCTTACTCAGAGGTCCACCACACACCCTCGCCCTTCATCTAAAGAAGGCACCCCATGCACCATGGCCCTTCTGCTACACAACACTCAATCATCCACCGTGTTCCCAAGGAGTTCAAACATGAGGAGCTTCGGTGCTTTCCAAAGGTCTCTCTCCTCTGGCATTCATGTGACACAGGTTAGAATAAAGCCACACTTTCTCCTTGCATGTTGTAAAGCTCATTTGTCCAGCCAGAGCAGTGCACCGAGCTGCCCTGGGGATGAGCATCCTCTTGGTGTAACAGCCAGTGCAGGAACCTGGATGCCTCCACAGTCTCTCACTGGCAACGTAAAAGATCCTCTCTCCATCAGCACAGCACATTTATTTCCTGACAGATAAAAGAAGAAGCTGCTTTATACTTCACCTCAGTCCTGAAAGAAATAAAAAAGCTAAACAAATACTGCCATGCCTAAACCCAGGAATGTTAAGAGCACGAAAGCTTGAGTCAGATCATAAATCCTAAATCCAGCTTGCTCCATATTCTAACTGACAGTCATCAATAGCAATTGCTCAAGGACAAAAGCATCACTGCATGGAGTGGTTCTTACCACACTGCGTGCTTCTTCCAGCTTCAACAGATGGTTTGAACACCTTCCACTTGGCCCACTGTGCATTAAGCACAGACAGACCTGTTCTCCATGATTGTATTTGACCTCCCACCTGATCCCCCCAACAAACCCCTTTCCAGCCTTCCCATCACCTTTACTGTCCCCTACAGTGACAGTGTGTGAACCCTCTGCCCCCACCGCTCTCAGGTTGGCTTTGCTGCTAACAGAACTGAGCTCAGAGCAAACAGACATGGCTTGCCACGAGTAAATAGACATGAAAATGGATCCAGGTCTCCTGACTCCCAGTGCAGTAATCTCATCATGGTCTCTACTGCCTTAAGAAATGGAAACCAAGCCCACTGCTCAAAAAGAGGAAGAAGAGATCCCTAAGGATGTAAAAAAATATTAATAATAAATAAAAAAATTGAAAAAAGAAAGGTGAAGCTACAGCACTTTGCCACCTGAGAGGTAGAGCCAGGTTCATGTCATGAACAGGGGGAGGCAAAAGGTGTGTGTCAACTAAATACAGGCAAGAGGGAGTGAAAGGAGCTGGAAGAACTCTTGGCAAACCACGAGGGCTTTGAGTACTTTAAACCCGAGAAGTCTGTTGGAGCTGATGCTCAGGGACCGGCTCGCTATCTGCACAGAGGGGTGGGAGTGAGAACGGGAAGCAGCACAGCTGCTCCCTGCCTGAGGTATGGAACCAGGGTGGAAATCCCACCACATGGCTTTGGGGGATAATGGTAAATCCATGGCAGCGTTCTCCCCTCCCCTGCCCATCCCACACAGGCTTCCAAACTTCTGGCTTATGGCTGGCTGCTAGAGGATCCCTGCAGGCTGGCTCTGGAGGGATAATCCTACATTTCAAGTGACAGCTCACGGGCATCTTCTCTGCCTTCTGAAATGCTGTCTTACACAGCACATTGAGTGTTTTGGAGATTAATAACTGGAGCAAAGAGCTCTAATCTCGGCGTCCTAGCAGAGATTTAGCAAAGCACAGTTAGTGTTTGCAGTCGTTGTGGCACAGGAAACCTAAGAAGCCTTGAAGAGCAAAGCAAGGCTGGCAGGCAGCTCCAGCGGAAATCTGGGACGTTAAACATGTGATCCATGTTTGGTCTCCAGGGCTGCTCACTGACGTGGTGTTTCCACTCAGAACAGGTCTTGGGGACCCTGCAAAAGGTGGAACCCAGTTTGAGCTCTCTTTTAGATTAAATAGACCAAGCTCACCAGCCTGTTAAAACTGCAACTTGTGTATTCTCTGACCTGAATTAGGTGATCATTGTATAATAAGGTTACAAGTTGCTTTAAACTTAACATACCAAGGAACAAAGGGGAACCACTTGACCATCTCTGAACTGGCAATTGCACTTTGTCACCTTGCAGGACACCTGCCAGGATAAACACAGGACAGATTTGGAGGCTGCTGATTTGGAGCTGCAGATTTGGAGCTCACTCAGCAGCAGCCCCACAATTGCTTGGCAAAGGCCCTCAGCCTCACTTCAAGTTTCCTGCCCACAGAAAGATTTTTATTTGTTTTATTATTTTTTTTTTTCAGCAAACAGTTTTCTCGTTGTAACAGTTCCTCCTACTGCTCCTCACACAACCAGAAGTCTCATCAAAAGGAGCCAAGCAGGTGCCTTATTGGCCTTTTCCTCTCTCAGGTGGCATAAGCCAATGTACAGCAGAAATAGTTCAAGTGTCTTCTGGGTTTGGTGAGCCCTGTGCCAAAGATATGGAAACCCAGGACATGGGTCTGAGCAAACCTGGCCACAAGCATCACAGTGGTGAAGCTCCACAAGGACTCTGACCAACACTGTCAAAAATGACACCACTGCAGCCTCCTGCCCTCAGCACCACACACTCCTCCCACTGTTCTCCTGCCAGCACCCACGCTCGTGTAGCATCACAGCAAATTGTATCGGGGAACTGAACCAAAATGGGGAAAATTAATCCATTTTTGCTACTTTCACTTTTCATGGTGCTACTCCAAGCAACTGAATGCCCACCAGCACATTCAGAACAGCCTGTGACTGTGATGGCATTGTCCAAGTTCATTTGTCACTCCAGCTATTGTGGGGAGAAAGTAACAAATTAATAGCTAATATTTAGGAGGTTATTGAAGCTGTCTAAGCAGCTGATTTGGCATCTCTGTACAGAATTAGACAGCTCTGCTTTCAATTAACACAAGTGAAGTGGTTAGCAGGATTTGGACAGATTTAAAATTAATATAACCATCCACTACAGATGCCCTTTTAGGTTGTCATTCTGGAACAGTTTTAAGCACAACACCCTCTTTCCATTTAACAACCAACACCCAGTATCACAATAAATTTCTGTATCTTCAGGACCCACTCTGCCACGACAGCTAAAGCTATGTCAGAAAAGGGTCAAACAGAAACAGGACATCACAGACTCTACTCCAGCTCAGTGACACAACCCAGATCAGAAAAGACACTTCTTTGGGGTGTAACTGCCCTGTTTCAGCACAGCATGTTTTTCCACATTCTTTACAACCCATAGAATTGCCTTTATGGTCCTGAAAATGGGTATGCCTCCAGTCCAAACTGGTTACCTGAAGGCAAGCTCCCTTCTTTTCCTCCTCCCCCTGCCCAACAGCCCCTCAGGAACAGGCCAAAGGTCCACCCAGAGCTGTAACCCAGCTGAGAGCAACCAGGGCTGGGTGCTGCAGGAACCAGGTAAGAGCAGGTCTGGAACAACACTTCCCTCATGGCCTGGCCAAGGAATACATGACTGCAGGACCTCCTGCTCACAGGTGAGACCTCTGTGTTTGACAGCAGAGTTTTCTTGTTTTACAATCATTGCTGTGGGTAATACTTTTTGAATCCAGAAATGAGTGTATCACATCCTGTGGCAACAAACTCCTCCCTTCAGCACCAACAAGCACTTCATGTCCTTTGTTTTAAATCTGACAGATGACAACTTCTGATGCTCTGCAGCCCTTGGGAACAATGAATCATCACTAGTTCACCTCTTTATACCAGTTTTGGTCTGGATATTTTCCCCATAGTCTTACCTTTTCCAGCCTAACAGTTTACAGCTTTTTGTCAAATTGATGGAATCTGCTTAGGTTTCAGTTCAGCATTTAGCACTGATTATTCTTTTGGGAAAGCAACAGCAAGTTGTTCAGTGTGAGAACTGAATCTCCAGCCAAATTTAAGCTAGAGTACCCTGTGCAGGAGGGCAGGGGCCTGGCTGCACACCTGCATTTTTCAGCAAGGTACAAACCAATCAAGCAGATCCTTATTGCTGTACTGGAGTTTAAATCACTGAAACACCTAAGTTAGTGATAAAGCAAAAAGTTTGCTTTATGACTAAAACAAACTTGATTAAAAAAGTCCCAACAGTCAAGGGCTGCCCTGCTCAGCCACCACTCTTGTAAAACCACTTCCAGACTGCACAAGGCCTGGCAGTCCTTCTGGACTGTGCTTAGGGAGGGCTCTGTCTTTGCAGCTGGGCAGTGCTTTATGTGACCAGGTCTCCAGTTTCAACCCAGACATCAGTATTACTGTCACAAATAAAGTCAAAAAGTATCTGAAATCACATGGCTTATTGGGCAGTGGTTTAGCAGAATGTGTAGCAGGAAGGAAATCAAACAGGAGGAGAGCTCAGGAGGAAAGGCACAGCCCCTCCAGCAGCACCAAGGGTGATACATCCTGCCAAACCTGCTGTGGGGAGCGAGGGAGACGCCTGCTGGGCTGGCTCACTCGATACAAGCCCAGCTCCCGGATCATCCAATGAAACCAATATAAACCCAGTACATTTTACATTAAAAATAAAGCTCAAAAACCCCTGAGTCTCACTATGAAAGCTTACAAGACAGTGTTTTTCTCTGGAATGCACTTCTGTTGTGTTTCTCCTTGCTGACACATACTCCTGTGCTAAGCAGGAGCAGCACCAAGTCTCACAAGTGCTACGACTGTGCCAGCTGCCACCCCAGCGTGGCTTTGTCCTCCTTGTTCAAGTGACTGGGTGAGATGCTTAGTGCTCTCTGAGGAGGCAGCAAGGCTGGGCTGAAGCCTGCACTCCATGCACAGCTCATACTGCAGCCCAGTCACTCTTCTCTCTGCACTGCTGTCTCCATCCCAGGCTCTGTGACCAAGGCACAGCGCTACACCTGCTCACAGGGATTGCCTGTGCTGGACGCCAGCGCTCTGCTGGGCGCCAACGCCTCTGTGGCGCGCAGGGCCTGCTTGGGAAGGCGGATGGGAACATAGACATTGGAAGCACAGTGTTCTTTGAGGTATTCTCCCCCTTTTTCTTCATAGTCTTTTCTGGTTATCCAGCCTTCCTCACGGGTCATGTACTCCACTGCCCAATCCCTGGCCCCGTACCAGGCATCCAAAACAGGACTGGAAGCAAGGTGAACCTGGATGGAAGGAGAACAGAACAACGATGTCAACTCAGCACAGGAGACAAACACCCTTTGTACCCTCATTACACTACTACATGGTACAAACCACTCAATTTCAGGAGTTTGAGCTGATTATTCAGTGCTTCAGTAACACTAGGAACAGGTTTGAAGTGTGTTTTCACCTTGAAATAATTTCTCCACGAGCCTGCTGTGTTTCAACAGGTGGAGAAAGCACAGGGGTTTATCACATTCACAACCAACAGCCCTCACAGCTGGAAGCCAATGCTTCCAACAGAATAGTTGGTGCTACTGCAAAACAAGTATCAAGTGCTCCAACAAAACTTCCTGCCTGCTTGAAGTAGCAGGGAGGAATACTGCAGGCTAAGAAATCACTGTATGGGGGAATCTATGCCTGTGTACATTCATAGTTCCACTTAAGTCATTCCCATCACTGTAGCATGAACTGCTTTCCTGGGTCAGCCAGACCAGACACCGTGTAAACCCCACGTGTGACACCTGTGAAGCAACAGATTTCCAATGGGACCACACTACAGACTGCATTTGAACAGGAAGAAGGAAGCTCTTATTCATTTACAAGCAGTGACACTAAAAGCAGAATACACTCATTTTCTTCCTAAAGACACAAGTTACAGACAAAACCTAGCAAGCAAGACCCTTCCTAAAACTACCAAGTACATGGCTGTAACTAAGTTTGTCAGCCACAGCTGGCTCACAGCTACATACAGCAAATGTACAAAACAAGGGCTGTGGAATTATTAGATTATATTTGCACTGATTTTTTTTTTCTTTCCCCAGTTTACAACCTGATTTTCTATTCAAGAAGATAGAAGATTTGAAGAGACAAGGCAGCTTCAGAACAGCAAGGGAAATTCTTGCAAGTCTCATTACAAAATGCATGGCAAACTCCGGGACTTCCCCAGGTTGTACTGTGCTTGCTACAAAATAAGTTGCAAAGGATCACAGGTTTGCAAGATACTCACTGAATCGCTTTTGCTGCTGCCCCAAACAGTCACTACACATTAACAAACAGAACATCTAACTTGAATTTGAAGTAAGCACAGTTTTTCCCAGCAACTACTCCTAGAAAAGGCCTCTTGTCCCACACAGTAACTGTCCCAACCCTAAGAAATCAACCCAAATTTCCAGCCAAACATGCTTGTGTGTGTGTGGTCCTTTAGCTAGAGCAGGTTTTCCTTTCCCAAGGCATCTGCTCTACTGTCTCTAATGTCTTCAGAAAGAGCAACTGTACCTTTGCTTAACTTTCATCTCCTCAGGTCGAAAAAGGCTGTTTGCAGTGTCTTGTCATAAAACACTCTCCATTCCCACACTCTAAGCACACCCACTCTGTACTTACCCCAACACAAATTCCTTCAGATAACCAGGCTGTTCATTTAAACACTGTCAGCCCACGTACCTGAAAAGAGGACTGGAACGGCCTCATTTCAAGGAGCTCCTTCTGCACTCTGGCTTTCAGTCCAGGGTACATTGCATTGCCACCAGTGAGAAAAACATTCTGGACAAGAATAGCTTGTTGCTCCTTTGGATACCTACAAGGAACAAAAACCAAACTTCAGTCTTTCTCAAGGACATGTCTCCTATGAGCTGAGCAGCTACGGGGAATATTGATGCATTGCCTTCAGGATTTACTTTCAGAAACTTCCTTCACTTCCCCAGCATGAAAACCTGTGTTCATTTGTTTGCTGGAAATTCAGGGGGTGGCAGAAGAAAATCCTTAAAGCACTCTGTGCACTGTACCCCATAAATCAACACCACAGCAGAGCTGGAATCCTTACATTTCAGAAAATGCAATCTTGTATGTCCATGCAGCTCAGGGCTGGCATTTTGCTAAGGCTGAGTTGTCTGGAAACAGCTGTCCAGAAGCCTGCCTGTATCACAACTTAAAAATGTCACCCCTGATTCTGGTCTCACAAAACCAGAGGTTGCCAGCTCATGGTTCCAAGGGATGGATATTTACAAGGGTTTGTTGTTTCTCCAAGTAATAAGTTAGACCAGGGGTCTCCAAAGCAGGGTGTGTGCAAAACAATCCACTGGGGTGCAGGAAGATATTTTTTGTACCATCAATAAATTAACTAATTCAAATAGTGTTTATTTCACCTTTATCTCATCCTTTTTAATTTCTATTTTTGTGTATGTTTTTAAAATGTACATAACATACTGGTTCAGTAGTACCTGGATGTAATTTATAAAGATAGATATGTCTTGGAGGTGTGTGCTCAAAAAGAATTTACTGATGGGGTAATTGATCAAAAAAGTTTGGACACCACTGACTTAAGACAAGCAGAGTGACATGGGGTTTTCAGAACAGGAAGACCAGTCTAACCTGCAATGCTCAACCCCAGCAAAAAGAACTATTCAAACATATGTTCTCATGTTGTTGTTAAGTAACCAGTATTGCAAAAGCTGTACCAAAACAAGACCAGCTTATCTGAAGTAAGTGCCAAGTAGCTTCGTAAACTCACCTCTCAAGGACATATTGCATGGTTTCTGCTATACCAGCCTGGTCTTCTCCTATCAGGGAGGGTTGGAAGACAATCTCTGGAGCCCTGATTCTTTCAGTGCCAAGGAAAAGCTGGTGGTACTCTGCCAGGTTAAACACAGGCTTTAAAAAAAAATGAGATTGAAAAGCAGTGAGAAATTATGTTAAAGAACATTAATACTTTAGAATAAGCAAAGTTTCTCAACAATTCTGTGCAAAAAACCCAAAACTGATGGTAATGCTCTCACAGAGACTGGGCCATGCTGTACAAGCTTCCAAAAGGCCAAGGAAGCTGGACTTTTCCTATACTTTATTTCATTTGGTAGTGCTCAATCCTGAGGCTCAACCTCTCAAGGTGAAAGCTGTGTCCACTGGGATGTGATACTGGGCTATGGATCACACACCAAAAAAACTTCAGCAGGGCTTTTTTTCCCCTAATAACATGGCACTGCTACAACAAGCACTGCCTGCAGATTAGCCAAGTGGGTATATCCATGTTCTAAACTACTCTAAGCTAAGATTGTAAGGACTCCTCCTCTCTTCATGTCCTGCTCAGATAGCTTAAGTATCTCTTCCAAGAGCAGGCAAACAATGTTTGCATTTGGAGAAATGTTATCAGACTAGCTGGACAACATGGAGACAGCAACCTCTGGCACGAGCTGTAGACATAGAAATCAAACCTGCACTGCAGCAACAGGCTTCTCAGCTTCAGGCTGCTCCTCAGCAAATAAAGGTTCAAACTCATTAATACTTTCCACATCCTCCAGTGACTGCTCACTGCCCAAGGGATCCAAATCAGGAGTCTGGAAACAGAGAAGGTATGTTAAGGTAGGTTAGCCCAGGTGTGCTAGCCACATGTACAACTTCAGTTCTGGTGATACATTTGGAAAATTCAACGCCAATTTCCCTCAAATCTCAACTCTTTAACATGCCTGAAACCAAATATGCTGATCTCCAGCACTGAAGACAAGAATTACAATGGTGAACAACGCAGAAAACTGAAGTTAAGACAGAAAATTAATCAAAGCATAAAAATCAAACATTTTCAATAAATTTATCCTGATGCCAGCTCAGAAATTAAAGGCCTCAGTTAACAGGCTGACTGCCAGGATTCTAGCCAGCCATGTTCTGACTAGAACAACCTACTAAAACTTACTGAAATAGCTTTTTAAATTGGTTAAAGCTCAGTGCACTCCCAGCACCTCTAACTGCTCTATAATTACCATTAAGTTCCCTGCCTTACTTGTGTGGGACTGGAAAATAAATATTTGCTAGCAACAAAGCTGCCACACAATTTTTGACAGTTTCAACCACCTCATATTTGCATATGGGATGCACCAAGCACCCTTGTATCTCACACTGATGTGAAGGTGCTCCCAAAGCTCCTTCCTAATGAAGAGCATCACTCAAAATCCTGGAGTACCTCACTGTTGTGAAGTAGGAGGTATTTTAATTATCTCCTTTATGTGTGTGTTACAATGTTACCTTTGCAACACTGTTGTTAATGTTTGTTTTGTAATTTTACACTTGAAACACTGTAGCAATGTATAACAAGCACCGCCAGGATGAGCTAAAGCTAGATTATTTAAACATTCTTAAATATCCAGCTGACAGCCACTTAAAACCCAAGCAATTACTCAAACTGAAGTTTAAGCAGTGTTCATTGTTACAGCAAACAAATGGCAGTCACCTTAAATTATCACCAACATTTATGCTTTGTTAAATCCATTTATTTTTATGTCTTTAAAAAAAACAAACAAAAAAAACCCCAAACATGAACAGAAAGAAATATAGAACTCAGATGAAGACTTGGCACAGACCCCAGACAACTGAATTAGCTTTTAGACTCCTTTACACGGCCACAGAGGGATGGCCTATCTCCACAAATGGATTTGGTGACAGTTGTAGGTGCTCTCATAAAGCACAGACCAAACAAAAAGGCTTGCAGATTCATTCCAAGGTCTGAGATTACACCTAGTGAAGAGGAGGAGAGCGGGATCCAAGACAGGATAGGCAACACCTAACACCCAGAAGACAGGCAGCTCACCTGCTAGTTCTGGCTACATCTCAAGTTCCATCTGAGACACAAGAACTCCTGTATCTGGCACCACTCTCTACACTTCAATTTTCTGTTTTTCTCTCTACCTTTTCCTGAACAGAGACTGATATAACTAAAAAAACCTCTATCTTATATGACCTGAAAGACAATCACAAGTAAATGCACAAACAGCCTTAAATTATCTCTTAGAAGCAGCTGGTATGTGCAAAGAAAACAAATAAGCTTCTCATCTTCAAGACAACTCCAACAACCAAGTGTAGCAATTTATCTTTCACTGTTAAGTAAAGAAAATAAAACATGCTGCTTAATTGCACCAAAAAAGATAGCCAAAATTAAGGCAAAGGGTTAGTTGTTCACCATAAATTTCTCTGCCTCTGAACAGGAAGAAGAGAAAGGAAAACATAGTGTTTTTAACAAAAAGCTTGACATGCTCTTCTACATCTTTAATACCAGGCTAGAGACATTTAAGGATGGTTGTTTTAGGATTATGACCACTTAATATTTAAGTACTTAAAACTCCATGTCATTTAATTGTCAGACACTGAAAAAAAAAAATAATATCTTTAACATACCAGGCCCACTTATTTCACCAAAATTAATGCAAAAACAGAGTCAGAGGTTGGTTTAAAGTATAAACAAAATCATTATGTTAGCTGCTGCATTTACAACCTCTAAGCAAGTCAACTTTAAGTTAGGACAGTGGCTGGAGTAAGTACAAAGGGAAGCATTGGTATCTTCACTGATACCTTCTCTGACCCACCAGAGCTATTTCCTTTTTCTCCAATGTCTTAAAGAAATGCAAGGAACTTTTAAGGAAACTTAGTGATTTCATATAACTGTACACTTCAACTCCTGTCAGGAAGCCTAGAGACTGTGCTTAGAACTACATGGAATCAAACTACACGATGTGTCCCAGAGCACAGCACAGAACAGCACAAGAAGGGTTACCAGTTTCAGGCACACTCTGTAAAATCAAAACTGTCACTCTCTGTAGCTGCATAGGAAAGCTTGAAAAGAGAGAAGCACTTGCCAAATTCATGAGTTGCAGTGTGTTAAAGAAAGAACTTAGTTCTGCAGTAAAAGTCTGAAGGGGCACGTTTTCAAACATAGAAATTTAACTCTCTGAGATTAAGAAAAGGATTAACTTGGTGAAAACATTGTACCTCTGGCTTGCTGTCCACAACATCTACTTCAATATTGACTTCTGCTTGTAGGATTTTCTGCTTCGTTTGTTCAATAGACAGACTCAGTTTGTTGATGTAAGACTGAAGTTCTTCTGCAGAGTCCATGTTCAGCTCCACCAAAGCTTTGTGGAATTGATCCATTTGACCATCTTCTAAAAGTTCCTACAGACAGACCAGAGTTGTGATGAACAACTGTCAACTGTGCGTGATGACCAATGGTAGGACAAGGGGCAGTGGGTGTCAGCTGGAACACAGGAGGTTCTGCTTAAATTTAAGAACTTCTTTCCTGTGAGGGTGACAGAGCCCTGGGACAGGCTGCCCAGGGAGGGTGTGGAGTCTCCTTCTCTGGAGACATTCAAGACCAGCCTGGATGCCTTCCTGTGTGATCTCATCTGGGTGTTCCTGCTCTGGCAGGGGGATTGGACTGGATGAGCTTTCGAGGTCCCTTCCAATCCCTGACATTCTGTGATTCTATGACACTTTGCCTTCATTACTAGATATTAGGATGTGCACACTTCAGCAGCATTCAAAACATTTCACAAAAGAAGTACTGTTCAGAACCTGGAAGCATCCTCTGCATCAGGAGATAAGTTCTCCCTTTCATCTTACAAGTAACCTGCAAAGGCTCCTATCAGAAAACACACAGGACAGTGGTAGCTTCTTTACAGTGATGCCTGACCTTCTGATAAAGCTCTGAGGGCAGCCTGCCCTCCTCCCAAAAGATCACCAAGAAAACTCTGCCTTGATTACCTGTACATACAGTAACCTGTCCAGCCTCTCTTGGTCAAGTTGCAGCTTCTCCTCCCGACGACGCGCGTTGAGTTCTTGAAGTCGACGTAGCTGCTGCTGCCGCCGCTCCTGCTTCTCCTCCGACGTCAGAGTGCTTCCCAGCAGTTTGTTAGAGAAAGGCAGCTGCATCTTGTGCACATGGTTCTCGTAGTACTCTGGGGACCGCCACTTCTGCAGCTCTGAAATGTTTTGAAAGCAAAATCACTGCTTTGCCAGGCTGAAAATGGTGATTTGTGTGCTGTATGCACTCCAGGTTAAATTCAGACTTAGAAGAAAGAAGGCACCAACGGTCCAGCCTCGGATTCTGTTCCCCCTTGGCAGCTGTCCCCACATCCAGCTGCCCCCTCAGAGTACGACCTTCCAGCCACACACTCAGTGCACACGGTTCTTAGTGCTCTGAGCTCCAGCATCGGGAAACACAAACTACTGAGGAGTGGGAAGTGCACTCCAGTGTCTCTTCTCTCCTCCCAAGGTACGGGAGAGCTCTCACACATCTCTAAGGACTCCTGCAGCCTCTTTCATACATGACAAATTTAAGAAAAACACTTTTCTTTGGCCACTACTTAAGATGACATTTACCATGGAAATTTTAAAGCTTCTTTAATTCACAGGAAGTCATGAGAAGCATCGTCTGCAATTCTGGGAACCTCAAAGTAGGTAAGATACACAGCCAGCTGCAGAAATCATCCTAACCAATTTAATGTTTTGTTGGAAGTAGAGAGTAATGTAACTAATAAAATAAATTCATTTAAAACTCTTTTCCTTTGAAATAATCTCAATTTTTATTTACAGAGAAATGTGAACTAATACAGATTTTTTTTTTAAATTTAATTTAGTTTCTATCTTAATGTTAAATTCAAAACTGTTGTCAAGCATTTCCCATGAGGCACATTACCAGAAAAACAGCTATAAAGAAAGCAAAATAGTAACAGAGCATTTCTGACAGAACTCCAGCCAACTTGAGAACAAGGGATACAGAGGACAAAACTAAGTTTAGTAATGGTAAACTGGAGCTGGTTTGACCTTCTATATAGTCCTCTGCAATGTAGCTGTGCTCATGCAGTATTTCCTCCATGCGACTGAGAGTGATGGCAGCGAAGTGTCCTGGGTATTTCAGCTGCAGGAGGCGTTGGAGGTACACAGCTGCCTGGCAGCCCCCAAGGTTAATACGTTTGCAGTTTTTAGCATCCAACCTGAAAGTGCAAAGAGACACAACTGAGACTGGCAAGATCCACCAGTTCAGCATAAAACAGACCTCCAATTTTGCCCAGTATTACTTCATTTCTGATGTGGTCAAGTATACAGGTGAATATTCACACATAAATATTTCAAGATTCAATTATGAGAGAATCTAACACACCTGCTTTTCTCAGACAACAAGCTTAATCTTTGCTTTGTTTATTGCAGATACTTTCTGAAAGGTTCTGCTTTAAAAAAAACAAACATTAAATTATTTTACCTACAGCAAGGAAATGTTTTATTTTAAAAAGGAAGTGATGGTTAGTGCAGCTGAAAGTAGTTCCTTTAACCTTTGTATCATTTCAGAGTTGGCCAGGTGTAACCTTCAAAAATTTGAATCATCTACCAGATACAAAGCCATGTCCTGGAGTAAGGATTAAACAAAACTAAACAAAAAGAGTACAGCAACAAAGCAGCATAATCAGAATGATAAAAGCCTCAAGAACTGCAGAAATCTCAGAGTACTGTCTTTTGTCCCAAAGCTGCTTTCAAACCTGTTTTTTTACTGCCTGATCTTACTTGGGGCAGATACCCCCTTCTACTTTTGAAAGTACAGATCTGTGCATGAATAGTAACTGAAAATACAATACATACAAGGACAGCACTGCTTCTTCAATTCAAAATTCAACAAAACTTAGCAAAATCTGCAGACCTAGCTGTAACTCATCAGTATAAATCAAGACCTGATAAGAGCTTATACTGCAGGAGCTGGAATACTGAATGCTGGAGGAATGGGTATTTGCATCACCCTAAAGTCAACAACTGACAAAGAGAGGCTGCACCGTACTTAACACACCAGGAACTCACCTGCCTTCTAAGACTGGCAAAATGTGTGTACACTGATAACCTGAGGATATTACCAACCCACTGCAGGGCCAGTTCTGCCTTCTGTTGTGGTAAAAACTGTACAAACTATCTACTCCATAGGACACTTTTGGCACTTGATAACATTCGAAGAGGAGTTCTGACATCATTTGTCTCGAATACAGAGGATTGCACACCGCTTCTGTCAAAACAACTGGATGATCAACACAACCCTGTAAGAGACAAGAGCAAAGAAAATAATAAAGTTATGAAGGGAAAAGCCAGGGATACTTATCCTTGCTTCTTCTTTTGAACATCAGCAAGAGCTTCTCCAAAACAGCAATGAGAAAGCACTTCACATGCAGGCTATTAATCATGTAAGTTAAATTATATTTAGTGTTTAAGGAGGTAAAAAAGAAGTCCTGTCTACAGCAGAGCTTTCAATGTTAATTCAACTAAAGAATAAACTCCTAAAGGTGGAGAAGAATCGACTTTTAAAAGTATGTACAAGTATTAAAAATATAAGTAAGCAAAATCTATGCAATGAGGAGGTGAAATGAGAATTAAAACTGGTGGCAGTTTAGCTCAGCACTAGGTAAAGATTCCAAACAAGTGTTGTCACACAGACAAAAGGCTTCAGGGTCTGAGGAGCAACTCTCAGCTCAGCTGGCCATCCAAAACAAGTAGTCAACGTGCTAATAAGAGCACTATACAAAACTAGTCATGTTTAACGTCCTGGGACAACCAGGGTGATGCTGGACCCTTTCATCCCCCTCTACTCTGCTCTGGTGAGATCTCACCTGGAGTACATTGTCCAGCTCTGGAGCCCTTAGTACAAGAAAGATGGGGGCCTGCTGGAATGGGTCCAGAGGAGGACACAAAAATGATCAGAGGGCTGGAACAGCTCTGCTATGGAGAGAGACTGAGAAAGTTGGGGTTGTCCACCCTGGAGAAGAGATCGTTTTGGGGAGACCTATTGCACCTTCCAGTACTTAAATGGAGCCTATAGGAATGATGAGGACAAACTTTTCAATAGGGCCTGTAGCGACAGCACAAGGGGTGATGGTTTTAAGTTAAAAAAGGTGAGATTCAGACTAGATATAAGGAAGAAATGTTTTACACTGAGGGTGGTGAAACCCCAGCCCTAGGTTGCCCAGAGAAGGGGTAGAAGCCCCATTCCTGGAAACACTCAAGGTCAGGTTGGACAGGGCTGTGAGCAACCAGATCTGGTTGAAGATGTCCCTGCTCACTGCAGGGGGGTTGGACTGGATCGCCCTGAAAGGTCCCTTCAACCCAAACCACTCTGTGAGCCTGTGATTCCCACCACGCACCAGGCACAACCCACCACCCACCCAGGGCCGGGCCTGGTTCCCCCGGCAGCTTCAGGGCCTGGCCCCGGCCCGGCCTCCCCCTCCCCGACCGGCGGTACCTGCGAGGCGACGCCGAGGCGCTGGAAGACGTGATCGAGCAGCAGCTCCTGCAGCTCCAGCTGGACGGGCACGTTGCGGTCGAAGGGCGAGCGGAGCAGCCAGCGCAGCGGCTCGGGGCTCCCCAGGTCGTTGCCCACCTGCGTCTCGGCGCCGGCCCCGCCTCGGGCCCCGCGGCTGCGCGCCGCCAGCGAACGGAACCGCAGCAGGGGCTCGGCGGGGACGGCGGGGTCGGCGGAGGCCCAGCCGGCCCGCGTCTGGAAGGAGCCGTTATCGATCACCAGCGGCACCGGCTGCGGCGTCCGCACGGCCGCGCTGGGCTCCAGCACCGGGTCGGGGACCCACCGCGCGTCGCGGAACGAGAACACCCGTGAGGCCGCCGCCATTTTGTGTCCGTCCTGTTCACCTCCGGCCGGGAACGCGGACACCCGCACTCGTTCCGGGCCTTGGCGGGCGGGCGGCGGTGCCGGCTGCGGCCCTGGAGCGGGACCGGGACTCTTCCACCCCCGGCTGTCCCCTCACGTAGGGACTTTCTGCCACTGCGCGTTACAGCGGTGACCGTGACCTGCGCGGGAGGGACAAGCCGCGACCCAGACCACCCCGTACGCAGCAGGTGCTTCTCCTCGGCCTGGGTGATACAGTTTAAACACGGTGACATGTCGGCTAGGTCTAGTCAAGTTGTGGTCTAAAGTAGGTAAGGGTGAACTTCAAGACACCAAATCTTTGCAGTAGGACAGGTAAGGTGGTGATGCCAGAATAAGCCAGTTTTGTGGAGACAGAAATGTTGTAAACAGGCCAAAAGATGAACTAAGCATGAGCAAAAGAAAAGTTCAACTAAAGGGCACAGTGACCAAAGTTTTGATGCACACCAGAGGACCTCTGAAGACCACCAAGAAAGGACTTTTACATATATTAATGAGTTCTTGGAAGTGCAATTAATATATTAATAATTTATTGGGAAAGTAATGGAGATGCATGTTTTGGTAGGATAAAGCTTTTGTGGAGAGTTGAGTCAGCATGTGCAACGGGTGGAGTGACCCCCTGTGCATCTGGCACTGCAATAAAGAATGCTGGCTCCTGAAAACTACATTGGTGTTAAGAAGTTCTTTCCTGATTTCAGTGACATGGGCAGTGTTCAGTGTCCACATCTCCTCCCAAAAAAATTCTGCCAGCCGTGGGCGAGACCCCCACGCAGGATCCATGCCATGTGCCTTGAAGAGGGGCAGGCAGCGGGGAGCCATCCTGCCACTGCCACAGAGGGAAGAGCCACTGTGAGCCCCAAGAGACCCCAGCAACATAGCAAGAGAAACACTCGACCACTGAAACTGACGAGATCACAGCTGCTGGGTTCTGCCCCTTTCCATCTCTCTTGTCACTGCATTTGTAGACAAACCACCAACAGCCTGATTTTCAGGAGTGCCACCCCCACTGTGTGAAATGGAGACTGCAAATATTTAGCATCCTTGAAGCTCAGGTCATTAATGGCTTTTCTCACTTGTTTACTCAAAGCACAAAGTAGGGCTAATAGCTTTCTTTTATCACACAGGGGTGTTATTAATGTGGATTAATAAGAATTTGCAAAGTTCATTTAGATCTTGGGATTAAAAGGCTCACATCAAGGGGCTGTTACTACATAAAAACAAACGCATGCACACAAGGGAGAACGTTAAATGCACACAGTCATTCATAATGTGCTCTTACACAGCTGCTCTTGTCTAAGGTTCACCAAGAGCTTCACAAACAATTAATTTAGCCAAACAAGCCCCTGTGAGGTAAGCGATAGATAATGGTTTTGCTTTATTGAAGGAGAAATGCACACTATGATGAGTATCAAGCTACCAAAATCACATATCTGTTCCTGCTTTGATCACTGCTGAATGCCTTTTCTATTAAGCAAGACATTTGTAGATACATATCCTATGAAACATGCTAGCTTGCCTTTCTTGGAGATAGAAAGACAATTAAAATACAATGGTTTATTTTCCTAATGGATTAACTAATAGATGCAAACAGAGAGTAGGCTAAAAATAGTCTGTGTTAATATGGGACATATTTGTGCTCCATGTCAAATAAGAGAGCCTGAGAGAAGTATTTTTTAGCTAGTCATCCTCTACACATCTCTTCAAGGTTTGTTCTGTTTTACTGCTTTCTCAAAAGCAACCTTGGTTACCCAGTTTCAGAATGGCCCAAGTGCTTGGTTATCTCCCCTATGTCTGAAGACATGGGACCTTTAACTATTGTTTTAACATAAGTCTTGAAAGCTTCCTAATTTGTATTTATCCTTTAAATAGTGACTGAAGAACAATCAAATCAGATGTTTTCTCAGTTCTTATCCCCTGTGTAATCCTTATTACTCCCTCCCTGCATAGTGCAGGGCTGTCCCTCCTGCTATCCATGCTGAGTAGATCAGCCGCCTTCTCGTGATTAACACAGTGAGGCAATGAGAGTTATTAAAAGGTCATTAGGAAAGCAGAGCAGCAAGCTATTCTAAACTTAGTGTAACTTGAAGCAAGCCATGATGTATCTTCTGTTTCCTTTGGTGAATGATCTGACCTTTCCTCTTCTTTTCTTCTGGTTTTCTTTGCCGTTTGTAATGCTGTTGATTGTAGTGATTATCTGGCTACAGCTTCTACTTAATGAAGGTAAGTTCTGCAGTTGATCAGATAAAATACTCCTGCATAAAGGCTTTATCTATTAGCTTCATCTTTAAAGCACTCTGCTAGCTATTTTTAGGCTAATGCCACTTGTCACAGGAGGAAGCTAAAGGGTTTTTTAATATTGTTGGTGGCATATGGAAAACCAAACTCAAATTATTATGCTTTTCTGTTAAAAATACTTATAGGAAGACAAGCTGCTGCCTGCTGTTCTTCCTTACCCTCTGCCTTTTTCTCAGAGGGAATTTAATTTAAGAAAGGCAAAGGACAAGTAATTTTTGTAAATTTCTATTAAAATATCCCCCAGAAAGCAAAACCTAACCCTCTCATTTTGTACATGTTCAAACTCTGGCAATAGAGTTCTCTTACACTTCCTTTTTCCAGGGGAAAGATATTACTGGGGGAGCTTTAAGGGATTCTCTTATTCTCTTATTATTCTCAGTCAATGCTGAGGCTAATAAAAAATTTTTGAAGAGAGCAGGACATAACTTTTTCATTTATTTGTGTATTTTGCTCTTCTTTCCAATCCATCCCTGATTATTATTTCTAACATGTCAGTAACTGGTAACAGGCTTTGGTTTAGGCTAATAATAGGCTTGTTGATGTACTCACGAGGATAAAGCCTTGCTAGTTTGCTCTAATGCTGGAGTATAAGCAATCCCAGCTGAGGAATCAATCATAAGTTCAAAAGCAGTGATTCTGCCTTTGCAGAGAGCTGTATGAAGGAAAATAAGAATAAAATTTTACTTCAGCAACCTTTTACTTCTCTTTGGTGCCCTCTGTTCTTACTTACTAACATGGTAGCCAGTCCTACAATAGATCCCATAGGAATAGTGACAATGAGACAATACTCACGGGCAGCAGAGGAACAGGAGGTACTCACCACAGCAAAGGCTCCTGCTTGTCCCTCCTTTCCTGTCCCACATGCATGTGCATGCTGAATTGTTTACTTTCAGCCCCCATTTTGCAGGCTTAGCTCACAGCTGACAGCCTCTGCTTGCTCCAGGAGTAGATACCTTCTCTGCACACACTCCAGGGCGCTCTTGTGGATAACTGAGCACTGTAATTAAAGAAGTGCAGGTTCTAAGAGGTTGTGACAATTGTAGGAGCTACCCTCACAGCACAGGCATGGCTTACAACTCATGTCTGGAAAGCAGCATAAAATACCTGTTTTGCATAGGTGAAGGGCAGCTGGGCCACATACTTACACCTGAGTATCAGCTTTTTTACTTGGACAGAGTAACTCTGGAATCCCTTGATGCTTTGAGTAGGATATTCAGGTTGTGCTCACTGCATTTACCTTCACAACTTCTGGCCCTATAGTGACTGTTATTAGTGGACTACCCAGGACTCCAACATTTTCCACAAATGCTCTAAATTCCGTTTTAACCAGTAAGACTAAGCACATCACTAAATTTTTACATACTAGTGAGTTCACAGGATTAGAACATTAAAGTTTTTATCAATCACTATTAAGAGAGAAAAAAAAAAGCAGTACTCTCTTTAATAGCTTCCTAACGAATTCAGCCATATATGCTCATTCTATGCTAGGTTACAGCAGGCACAAGTAAAAAGCAGCCTGTGTTTCAGGTCCTCCTTTAATATAGCTGCTGATTAAGAGCTAATTGGTTAAAATCAAACACTTGGACAGGCCTCATTGCCTAGTTGAGTTTGGAAATCCTTTATTTCAGCTGAAAAAGATTCATAAGAGCCTTGCTCAGCTCCTGAATGGAACATGTAAGGCTTGCAGCTAGGGAGAAAAAGTCATGTATGGGTATTTTATATGTTCTTTTTTAAACCTTTTTTTAGCACAGATGCTCAGTGCAGAAGAAATAACAAACCAATATTTTGATGAGCCTGATTCTGACTTTAAATTTGAGTATGAACCAATAGAGGAAGAAAACCAGACTGACTCATCCAGTACAGAAATGCGAGAGGAGACCCAATCCAGTGGAGCTGTGGGAAAGCTGAAGCCCAAGCCTGCTTATCTGAATTCAAATCCAAAAAGCCAAAAGCAAAGTCTTTTTCCTGTAATCTCAGACAGTTGGTCTCAGAGCCAGGAGATAAAATATTCCCATGTTGAGAAGAGTGATTTCTGTAACATCATGATGGTGAGTATTGTCACTAGACTACCTCTTTGCATATCTCTGCCTTTGTGCCTCAGCTCTGATTTTATTTTTTTTTATCTCTACCTGACTCCCTGGGCTCTTGAGTGAGAAAAAGCTGCAAGATTGGTTTCTGCTTGGTTAATGACTAATGAGATTTTCTTTTTTGTCTTCCCTATTTGGAATGTCTCCTATTGTAGACAAAGTAAAGATAACACAAAATTATACAGAACAACTATTGTTTGTGTGTACTGTTTAAGTATGTGTGTATCCATATATAAAGGTGTGTATATATATTTATATTTAAAGGTATGCATACATATTTTAAAATTCCTTGAAAATTGCATTTGAAACAGTGAAGACTATTACCTATTCCTCTAAGAAAAGAAGTTTAACTCATCTTATATAGAAACTCTTCTGGTATGTATGGCTGATATGTACTTTTAAAAGCTGCTTCAGATGTCATACAGTGGATCCAATGACTAAAAATTAGATGTATTTTACTTGCTTAATAAGAGCTGAAGCCAGAAGTCTCTTTGCAAACATGGCAGTCCCAAGCCTCTTAGCCTTTGTACAAATCCCCAAAGATGAATTTGAAGCAGTGGAAGAGCTTAATGACTTGTGTGTCTTCTCTCTCCCTGTGCTTTGACTGTATGTTCCTTTGCAGAAGGGGCTCAGAAGGGAAAGCTGCTCTGTGCCTCCCCTGTGACTATTCACAGTCCTGAATGCTCAGTTACAGTGCTGGGATTTTTGAACTGCAGCAGCTGAGGTACTCCCTCACATTTACTTCCACCAGTTTTGCTGGAGTGCTAACCTTTGTTAGGCTGAAATAGCTAAGGACTGGTATCATCTTAAATGGCTGCAGTTGTTTGACTACCATGCCCTGAAGCTGAGCTCTAGCATGGAATCAGTAATATCTCAAAGTATTGTTGACCTCATTAGCACCACCAAGGCAGTAGTACCAAGTCAGTGTAGTAACATTTTAACTTCTTTGTTTTGTCGCTTTTATTGTTCAAAGTCTAGAGAAACAATGCTAAGAATGAGTTTGAACTTGCCTAGGGTACCATTTGGTTCTCCTAGAGCTCTTCACATATCCAAGTATTGATTTGAACACAGCAGTTTGAAGAATTGGGATTAGGATTTAAACTTGTCTCTTGTAGGACATAAAACTCATCCTGAAAGGCTTGCCAGTTGTGTTGGGTGGATGAGGGAAGGGAACAAGCACTCATGGTCTCAAATAATTTATATCCTACTGAAAATGAAACCTCTTCTGAGAACATCATTGCCATGATGATTCTGTTCCTTCTTTTCTTCACCAGCTGTTGTGCACCATGCTTTCTTCTCTCACCTGGAACTTTGTCTGTCAGTTGCTTCAGATCTCTAATGTCCTGGTGATTCAACTGCTGCCATCCTCTGTGATTATCTACATGGCTCAACTGTTCATTTTGCTCTGTGAAAAAGCTGTGAAAATCCTGGACTCCCTGAGGCTGGAGAGCAGAGGGCAGTTGGCTTCAGTCTCGAGAGGGAAACTGGAACAGAGTGATGAAGCTCAGAGAACCACCTCAGAGTAGAAATAAAGCAGGTAGTCCCATGACCATTAGCAGCAATCCCTCTCAGCACCAGTGAGAGCTACTGTAGCATTGCAGAAAAGAGATTAATTCTCTGAAAAGGAAGTTTCCTGAAGACTAAGTTGATATGTACTCAGGTCACAACAGCTGCTTCCAGAGTGAGCAGTATTGACTGGCTAAATACTAAATGGATGCCAGCAGCCAGCCTCTTGTCCAGTGCTTAGGTGTGTGCTCTGCTCCCCTCCCACTTTCTGGAGGGTTGAGTTCCTTTTTTACAAGGACTGAGCGCTACACCAGCACCAGTGATACTCTGTTCACCACTAATCTTTGATTTCAAACAAGTAAGATCAAGGCAGTAGCTCTCAGTAGCAGTTCTTACTGAAACTTAAATGCACTCCAGCACAGTGATTATTTTACTCATACTGCAATTAGCAGTGTTCTCATCTCCAACTTGTCAGTTCTCAAAGTAGGAAAGAATTTTTCAACACTCAGGTTGAAAAATCACTCTAACAAATGAAACAAGCCTACCTCCAATTAACAAGAAATAATGAAGCCCTTAGCAGATACTGAGCATGCATTTCCTTCATTTCTGTTCAGAAGGTGTTTTTCAGCACAGCTGACAGGCTGATAGAAGGTTAAGTTCCAGCCCAAAGAGGCACTTGCCAACAACTTGATTTAACCAGATGGTGGGACCACAAGGAGGTTGGTTGGATGAGGATGAGCCATAATTTTGTGGCCTAGAGAGTTTATCCAGTTGTTGGTCAATGAACAGAATAGTGTTTGCTCCTGGTGTTGATGCACACACTTGACAAACATTTTTTTGTGTTGTTTTTTTTTAAAGAGGACCTAAATTAGGAGGTCATGTCCCAAAAAATACATTGCTGCTTGTGAAAACGTTTGTCTCTGCTCCTTGTGTGAAGTAACTGTGTCTCTCTGGAACCTTGCATGAGTGGACTGTGTGAGAGCCACGCTAACCTGCAGTAATTATGAAGCATGCCTTGCTTATGTTTATTTGTCTTTCCCTCCCCATTCCCTGAACTCCACATGTCCAAATATTTGTCCAGAGCAGTATGCTTTCAAATAAAAGTTATTTGTCCACATTTTTATTTTTGAAAATCCTTTATTTAGAGGAAAAAAAAAGCTGTTTGCAGAGGAAATCTCCATCTTTCTCTCTCTCTCCCTAGAGGCTGACCCCAGGTGAGGGTATTTGGAATCATAAATTCAAATAATAGTTTGGGTTGGAAGGGACCTCAAGGCTCATCCAGTCCCAACCCCCCTGCCATCAGCAGGGACACCTTCCACTAGACCAGGTTGCTCAAAGCCTCATCCGACCTGGCTGAGAACACTTCCAGGGAGGAGCAGCCACAGCTTCTCTGGGCAACCTGGGCCAGGGTCTCACCACCCTCACACCAAAGAATTTCTTTCTCAGATCTCATCTCAGTCTTCCCTCCTCCAGTTTCAAGCCATCACCCCTTGTTCTGTCCCTCCCTGCCCTTCCTGTAGCCCCTTCAGGCACTGGGAGGCCACTAGAAGGTCTCCCTGGAGCCTTCTCTTCTCCAGGCTGAACAGCCCCAACTCTCTCAGCCTGTCCTCACAGCAGAGCTGCTCCAGCCCTGGTATCATCCTCGTGGCCTCCTCTGGCCTGGCTCCAGTAGCTCCATGTCCTTGTGCTGTTGGTGGCCCCAGCACTGCAGGTGGGGTCTCAGGAGAGCGGAGCAGAGGGGCAGAATCCCCTCCCTGGCCCTGCTGCCCACGCTGCTCTGGGTGCAGCCCAGGACACGGTTATTGGCTCTGTGCTGCCAGCGCACGGTGCCGCCTCATGTTGAGCTTCTCGTCCCCCAGCACCCCACGTCCTTCTCCTCAGGGCTGCTCTCCAGCCATGCTCTGCCCAGCCGGTGTCTGTGCTGTGGGTGGCCCCGTTTCTCCCCCATCTGCCGGGAGGATGTTCAAGGCAGATGCCGAGGGACCGGTTACAGCTGCTGCCGTTAGCGGGGGGGTCCGCCCCGGCCCCGCCTCCAGTCCGCGCAGGGCTGGGCTGGGGCCCGGGGCTCCCCTCACCCCGCCAGCGGGTTCGGGCTCCGGCTGCCGCGCGGTGCGGGGCTCCCGGGCAGGCTGGGAGCTTTGGGCTCCGCGGTCGCGGAGAGCCCGGGAGCGGCTGCGAGAGAGGTCGGACAGCGGCGGTCGGATGCCGGGAGAGCTCCCGCCTCCGCCGCTTCTCCTCCTCGGGCCGGCCGGGACTGCCCGCAGCGCTGCGCTCAGCAGGTACGGGGGTGCAGGAGGGTACGGGGGTGCGGGGGGCTCTGGCTGTGCTCGGGGGTGCGGGGTTTCTCTTCCTGGAGGTGCCATATCGCCATTCCGTGCGGAATTGCCGCTTTTCCTGCAGAACGAGGCTTCCCCTGGGCAGCGGGGTTATTGTTTCAGCTCCAGCTCCGCTGCTGACATCGCAAAGCTGCCGCCCCTGAGCCAGGGAGAAGAACATCTGCTGGTAACCTCCAGGGGTTGGTTTTTGTTTTGCTTTTCTTTTTTCCATCTAGTCTATGTGCAATTAAAAACATGTTGGCGAGAAGGATTTAATCTTGGAGCTGAATCGCTGGGGATGTGTCCTGTCTCTCCAGGGTTTCACTTTAGGCTACTTGAATGTGTTGGGTTCTCTTGTTAATTTCAGTTCAATAGGGAACCTTATTATCTTGAGGCAGTTGCCAAAATGCCATCATGCCATTTAAAAACGTTTTGCTGGGATCATCACTGTGAAGAAGTAGATGAACTGAAGTAAGTAAACTGTCTAAAGGTCTAATAGATTGGTACTGGTTTTGTGTTCCATGGCAATGTTTTAAAGCCTGGAGATACCAAAGTATACACCTTGGGTAGTTTTTAGTCTGTGTAAATAGACTTGGAATAGCTTTAGCCTGGCTGGGCTGGCTGTTGCTTGCAATGTCACTGTAATAGCAGGGAAGTTGGTGCCAGCACATAAAACCTGCTTGAGAGACCTACTTTGAGGTCACTAGTTCCTGCAGAGTTCCTCAGTACCACAGCTATGCTGATGGTAGTAGTGGTTTATACCTGGTTTTTCTGTCTCTGAGCTATGAGAAATATTAAATGACCAAATATTTGGCTGTTAAGAACAAAACTTTTGTGTGTGGATTTGGCTAAAAGTAGTATGGAAAGGCCATTTTAGCTTTGCTGTGGGTCTGTGCTTCTTGCAAGAGGTTGGTGATGTGTGAACCTGACCTGGAGAAAGAGCTCAGCCCTACACATGTGGGGACTCAGATTGAACCCTGTGGACTTTGTGTTGTGGTCCACCTTTGTTAAGATATTTCTTTGCCTGAATCTAGCTGTGATGCCTGCCCCTGTGCCTATCTCTGCTGAGCCTTTGGAGGTCACGGTGTGGATGTAGCAGGACCCTTCAGCTGCCTTGCAGTCTGCAAGCACTTGGGTGGCATCAGTGAATTTGTGCTTTGATTTCCCCTTTGGTGTTGTGCACAAAAGCTGTTTTCTGGGCATCAGCAGGAGCACTAGAGCTTACACGTTGTAGCAGAGCAGGCGTGTATATTGTAGTAGAGTCCTTTCAAAGTGAATGTTTGCAGTGATTTCAAATAGATGCCCTTTAAAAATGAAGGCTTTTCTGTAGTTTTGAGTTTAATTCACCTGTGAGGTCTTTTGTTCACCTGTGGCAAAGCATCATTTCTCACATGGACCCAGCAGCTTCCATCCCAGGGTGCTTCTATACTGTAGCAAGTATGTAGTTTTCTTATCAGCAAAAGTTTGATACCAAAGCCTGGACTGAACACTGTGGAGCACAGCATTCCTGGTAGTTTCTTCTTGGTAGTGTCCTTTGACTGAGATTAAGCCTCCTGGGAGACAGAAGCCTAAATTTTTATATACCAAACTGTACCGTAGATGTTTTTTGACCTTTTGCACATCACTTAATCTCTTCTTTTCTTTCCTCTTCTTATTTGTAAAGCATTTACTTTGCAGGCGTGTTACAGGGGTGGGGTTTGTTAAACATTAGGACTCCATTGGGAAGCATTGTATGTTGAAAAATGTAGATATCAGTTTCTTTTTTTTTCTCTGAGCTCAAAACTCTGGAATAAGTTGATAAAGGACCCAAACTCTAGTGTAAACTCAAGTGACTTCATGTGTTTTGATGGATTTCAGTGATAAACATGTTTGAAAGCAGCGTGTCAAAGGATTTTGGGATAAGGTCTTGCAGCATGTTGGGATCCCTCACTTGTAAGTGGGGCCTCTCTTGGTAACAGCTGGGTGAGCTGTGGCTGTTTACATCCTTCTCCTGGAGGAGTCATGGGATGATTTAACTTGGCCGACATCTGGTTTCAGTACAGTGGAATCAGGGATCTTGGGTCCAGCTGCATGTAGAAAAATAACACTGAAGGTTTGGCTCAGGGTCCCTTGTGCCCCAAGAGGGCGCAATGGCAGCAGCTCTTGGTTTCATCAAGACGTGCTTTTTGAGATGGTGTTCTTGATGCTGAAAGGAAAAAGCCACAAATGTTGTTTTCCAGTTCATAGCATCTTTTGATTAGTTGGATGGAGAAACGTGTGACTTGTCAAAGCTTTGTAAGTTGAAACTGGTGTGGGTCCAACTTGCCTGAAGGAGAAATATCAGTCCCTGGGAGTACAGGGGAGTGTTGAAATGGGGGCCCACAGAGATTGTGGCACCTCAGTCCTTTACAAGACCCAACTGCCCAAAGCCCTCAGTACCCTGGTGTAGCTTCTGTTTTGATCCTGCTTTAAGCAGGAGGTTGGATGAGGTGGTGACCGGAGGAGCCCTCCACATGTGCTTGTGGTAGCGCATGTAAACTGCCCTGGGGAACAAAGGACCCCCCACTCCTTCAGTGCCTCGTGAAAAATCACTGGGTGACTTTCACCGGGGTCTTCTGCTTTGGCTAGGTGTGGAGGGAGCCAAAGGTTACATCCTATACACTCTTAGCTTTTTTTATCTTTTAGAAGTTAGAGGCTACAATGCATGACCAAGAATACAGTATATTCTAGCTTCGTACGTCTTTTAGGCTCTCAGTTCAGCAAAATGTTTGCTTAATTGGGGATGTTATGGTCCATATGCTTCTATTCCAAGAAGTTTAAGTGCTTTCAGTTGGAGACATAAAAATGTCTCAGTGGTTACATAGTGTTTGAGCCTTCCTGCTGCAGATGTAAAATCCGTATGGCACTGAGTCTTAATTGAAAACTGCTGGAGTTATTTTTCTCCTGCAACATATGAAATATTCTTTATGCAGCTGGCTTGAAAGGGTTATGCTTAATTAGATATTTCTATTCAATTAGTGTTATTCTTTTCTCTAATGCTGTTCCTTTTGAAGAAACACAATTTTGAGTTATGTAAGGCACTCAGGTTTGATATTCTATATATCAAATCTGGCCTGTATGATTTATACATTACTTTATGCCATGGACTTTTAGGTAAAAGTCATTCACTGCAGCATTATTAATCATGCAGATAAGTCCCTCCATGTGTGTTTTGTAGTGAAAAGCTTGTCTGAAATCAGAACCTGTTGCTTGAAAAATGAGGTCTCTAACTAGGTTTTTGATTCAGATGTTTCCAATACTTTCTGGTATTTGTTGCTCTTTGCTAAGACCGTTAGGTCAGTTTGCAAGGGGAGTATGTTTTGTGATTGCAACGAAGTTTGGAGAAAGAAATACAAAAGCTGATGTAGCTTAAAGCATATTCCCCAAAGTAGATTACTCCAAGAGTCTGGAATGTGTTGGTGGGAGGCTTTGGTTTTAGTGAGATGTTGCTCCATGCATGCAGGAGTTCTTCCCCTCCTAAATAATTGTTTCCATCTGTGTAGCTTATTCCATCAGCCCCTGGGCTGCTAGTGCCTGGACTGCTGAGCTGCCTGCAAAATTAGGGTCTCCTGTAAAAATGAGGGTCTTCCTCACTGAATCCCTTGTGCTAGTGATGTATGAAGGGATCTTTGCTGTTGTCATGCAAAAAAATAATAAGGCAATCCTCACTGGGGGACCATTTAAAATAAACAATATTCTTGTCTTTCACATCCTTCTAAATTTTTAGAGGGAGAAGTTTCAGGACCCTCAAATCTTCTTGCATAATGTCTGGCAAGCCTATTATTAATTCACTTTTTATATAATATTATTTTTTTTCCATCTATTAAAACTGACAATGTCCTTGGCTACTTGAATTGAATACTGTGGCTCCTGCTCTGTGGGATGTGAACATACACACTCCTATCATATGGTGGAGCCTGAGTGTAGGAAATGATAGCAAATGCAACACATAGTTGAGATCTCAGTGTTTTGATGAGCAGCTTGGCAGGGACCCAAGGACATTTCTTGTGCATGAGTTCCTGTTTGTTGATTTTGTGACACTAATGTATTTGTCCCTTTGTCCTGTTTTGCCCTTTTAAAGAAGGTTCCTTCTAGGCTGATGGACTTTGTTAGCAGAGAAGGTTGGTACCCACACATGTTGCTGTTAGGTGCATGTTGGGAAGGGGCTGCCAAGGAGGTGGTGAGGGCAATGGCAAGTGTTTGCTTGACCACTGTACACATAGGGTTCAGAGTAGCTTAGCAGGCAGCCCGGGTGCTGATGAAGGTGTGATGAAGTCCTCCTGACCAGGACTTACCATTTCATACTTCTCAGTTATCCCTGCCTGGGTGAACTAATGAAGCACGGGAGAGACACCACTGTAATTAAGAAACAGTGGCATGGCACAAACCTGGAGTCCTCTTCACTCCCCTGCCTCTGTGCTCTTCTCTCTGAAGGGTCTTGTTTCTGAATTGGTTCAAGCCAATTAGTTGAGGTCAGTTGAGTGCCTGTTTCCTGGAGGAGGTGGCATGACAGATGTGTTTTTCCTTAATCTTCAGTTCTTGGTGAACCTTCTCTGTGCTTAGCCTGTGGTGGATGTGGAGAGCACACACACCAGGAAAGGAAGTCTGCCTGTTGGGGTGCTGGGGCATTTAAAAGGCTGTCTTGTAGCACTGCTGGTGTGGGGCAGAAAAATGACTTTTGCATGAGGCTGTCTTGCTGCTGGTGGTTGCCATTCAACTGCTGTGAACTTAAACTTTTTCACTGCTGCTGCCAAATTAACAGTTATGCTGGAGTCCTGGGAGCTCAGATTCCTCAGTGTCTCTGTGTGTGCACAACTGAGCGTGCTGCCAGTGCTTGAAGCCCCATATCTCCTGCTTGATCAGACTCCTGACCCCCTAACCAGGTGACCAACACTGGAAATGTGAACGGTGCTTCTTGCCTCGAGGGTGTGTCTAAGCTCTTGAGTGAACAGGAGCCTGTAACTCTTGCAAGGTCCGTAGCAGCTGGCCAATATATAATGGAACTGGAAGGATATCCTCTTTAGGCAAGAAATAAATACAGCTTTGCTGATGAAAGTTGTTTTTCTCGGTCAAGGTAAAGCTCAGACAATGTTCATGTTTGAAAACAGCAGGGCTAACACAGTGGAAGGAAATCCTTGCATGCTTCATAGCGGAAGGTAGACATGAGGCTGCACCGTAGACATCCCTGCAGCTGATCTGAGATACGGGTGTTTTGGTCAAATATTCCAGCATCCTGGACTCACTCCAGTTTGTGTTTAAGAGGGTAAGAGTAGATAAAGGTAACAGCTGTATTTAGATGCAGTATTTCCTTTGACTAATAGGAGAGGAAGGACACCTCCTGGGAGCAGTCCTTCTAACGATATCCCCAATCCAGGAGCTTGAGAGTTCATTCACTTCGTGCTTCTTATGCTCTCTTGGCCAGCATAAAGCAGGCGTGAAGCTGCCGGATATTTGGAGGCCAGGAAGAGTTTGGAGCAAGCACAGAGCTGCCAGGTCTGTTGGGACAATTCAAGGTTTTATTAAATACCAACACGCATCTTGGAAAAAGCTTTTTGGAGAACGGCTTTTTGTGAAGCTTTTCCTAGCTGCAACGATGTGTTACTTGGAAGCAAACCTAACCAGGGGGCAAATCTACAAGTAGGACTAAGGGGTTGCTTCTTTAAGGCTTTCCTGTGAACTCTGCTAGTGAGGTCTGTGCAATTTTGCAATGGATTAGCATTACCTCATTGTCAGTGTCAACAAAGCAGATGGCAAAGCAAAACTAGTCTTCATAAAGGTCAAGAAGCTGCCCCTTGGTTGCTTGCTGGGGATCTGTGAATATCATTTAACCCTCTATGAGCATTTTTTTCTGACAATAGTACTGAGTCAATTGTCATAATTCATTTGGACCTCTCAAAGTTACAGGAGGACTTACCCTGTGAATCCAGCTGATTAGGTTAAAATGAGCTGATTAGGTTAAAATCAAACAAGGGCTCAGTCCTCTTTCAGTGGGCTGGTGTAACTTGTTAATTATCTAATGCTTTACTTCATGAAGTCACAAATTCACTAACTCACTTGCTTATGAGGAAGCCAGTTTCCCAGCTGATGGTGAGAAAGCTCATTCTTCTTCCTCCATCACAGTGTAAGTATCAGTGGGAAGCCCAGGAGCCTCAGCAGTGTGGATGCTGATGAGTCAGCCTGAAAGCTTCTTGGGTAAGGTGATGTACTTACACCTTCCATCATGGAAGTTTGATTTATCCCATTCCTGTGGGTTGTTCCAGTTAATTCCAAAGAGTTCCAGTCTTATAAAAAACTGCCCAACAGTTGCTTTTGCACAGCTGCAAGGGCAGCAGGTCTTATCTCCTCCTCACCTTTGGATCTGGTGTACACGTAGGTCTTGCTTTAGCCCAGCAGTGCTGCTCCCAGCATAGCTCAGGCTGAGCTGTACCAGTGTGAACTGTGTGTTGGGCCAACACCTGGGCAAGAATCCAGGCAGCAGCCACAGCCCAGTGATGCCTGTGTTATAAAATGTCCATTGTACAAAAGTTTGGATGTGTAGACCAGCCTGGTTAAAATATACCATCCTAAATGTCACTGGTTATAAGAGTTCATCAGACTTACTAGTGCTGTGGGGTAAAGCACAGTTACTGAAGTTCCTCTGCTCATGTCTCTAGATTTACTTTGTAGTTTCCAACTCACCTGTGAGTCTGAATTTCTGCTTCTTCAGCTGGGTGGATTTGACAGTGCTCATTCAGTGCGTGATCTATGTGATGTCTTCTTTTTGCCTTTGCAATAGCACTGTGTTACTCTGAACTTACACACCGGTTGTAAAATTTTTTAAAGAATAAAAATCTGTCTTGAAATATCACTTGACATTGATAGCTGAGACTTTGTGTCTCATCTCCTCTTTGGCTCTGCAGTTAGAGCAGTGGATTTTTATACAAAACCAAGCAGCATGTGGGGATTTACAGGCACCACTCTAGTCTCTGACTGACCTCTGAGATGATCTTGCACCATTAACCTCACCTGCCCTGTGTTCTTCTTCCTTTAAATCCTCCACTACAGAGTTTGGAAAAGTCTGTAACAAACTCTTCCATTCCTCTTGTCGGCCTCTAAGTCCTAGAGGAAGCCTGCAATCTTCTGATTCTTGCTTTCATTAAGACTCATGGTAATTAAACTTTGTCAGGAATATTTTGGAAAAACCAGCCCTCTCCTAATGAGTTAACAAACTCTTGATCACTAATAGCTCTGTGCGAGCTGTGAGCTGGATTGTGCAATCCAGTTCAGCATCTCAACCAGTTTTGTTCCAGCTGTTGCATCGTTTATAGATGAAACTAGTACAAACAAGCTCTGTGCAGTGACTTCAGAGCAGGGTGCCAGCATAGCAAAAATAGTGACAGCTGACTTTTGTTTTTTTTAACTTCTGAGCCTTTAAAGCAGCAGCCCAGTTCTGTTTCTGTCCCAGCCCTCTTCTAGAGGACAAATGAGGAGAATGCCAATAAATATAAATTCTGAGCCACTTGTAATCTCTCCACATACAGAGAAGTTTGGATTCCTCCTGATGGACCTGTTACTGCCAGAGATGTCAAAGTAGAAGAGAAGGCTGTTAAGACAAATGATGGCACTTTTGAGTACAAGCACAACGTTTGCTCATGAGTAGAATGATTGGCACGTACAGTTGCCTAGCTGCTAAATAAGAACTTCTGCTACTAGGCTGTATTACATTTTCTTTTTATTTTGGAAAGAATCGATTGAGCAACTGGGCTCTGTAAAAATGCTACTCCCTTTGAGAAAGGGTTGTCCTTCTGTCCCCCTGCTCGGAGGCTGATGGGTGTCCCACCCACAGATCAGCATGGTGACATTTGATTCCCAAGGAAATGCTCTATATCCAAGTGTGTAGGGACAATGTGTAGGGACCTATTTGGTAGCTATTTGTCTTTGGATATTGAAAGAATTTGGAGTGTTTAGGTGAGTGGGTTCAGGTTTTATTATGAACATTCAACAAGAGAAGCTTCAATAACACAGAGGGTGTTCCAGCCTAGCCTCTGAAGTAGTTCCAGCTAGTCTGACCCAATATAAAAACTTCCAGGGAGATTTTTGAAACTGTAAGATACTGAAATCTATCAAAAGACCCAAAGAAGACATTGCTTTGAAAACTGCATCTGTATTTTGTCCACACTCTGATCTTTAGGTGTTTAACTTTTAATCTCAATAAATAGCCTTTTTGTGTAGCTATGATCAGGTCACTCCTATTTTTCTCCTTCCCTTGTCTTACCATCCTTGCTAAAACTCCAGCTTATCAGAGTCAAGTTATCAGTAGCTATGGTTTAGCTGTCTCATAACCTTGGTAGCTCTGAACCATTTGCTTCTACCCTGATGGTAGGGCCATGCCATGTGCATGACTTCAGTTCTTTCAGGAGTGGATGTTTGGAATTCTTTGGGCAGTAACTCCTATGGGATGCCCGAAAACACACTGACTCATGGTGAGTTCAGCCCATGGAGCCCATCCCGCTGCTTGTGATTATGGTGCAGGAAATAAACAAGATGACAGCCTAATCTATCATATCTTTGGGCTGAGAACTGGGGCAGCAGAGTAAGATAGTCCATTTCTAACACTCATTCTATTTGTAGCTCTGTTGCCCCATCCATTTCCCAGAAGGGAAGCGAAAATTCAACTTGCAAAAATCCAAATGAGGTTTGTGAAATAGGCTGGGCCACGAGCTTGGGAATTTGAGCTCTTACATATTCTTTTTCTATGAAAATTAAGGAGGTGGTGCTGGGGGTGAGCTCTGCAGTGTGGTCTCCAGTCCCATGGGAGCTCGACTGACCCAGCTGGGCTGGTGTGGCGTGGTGGTTACTCATTGCAGCCGGCGAGGGAGCTGACTGCTGATCCTCTGTCCCATCCCTCTGTTACTCCTTACAAATGATGTGTGGCACTTTGTCAGCTGGCTGCTGTCATAAGAGGTCCTTGTGTTTAAAGGAAGTGGACAAGCAGCTTGGTGGTTGTTAATCTGGTGCCTGTCACTTCTTTCTAGTACTTTGAGTGCTGGGTTCAGTGTTGGGCCCCTCACTCCAAGAAGGACATGGAGGTGCTGGAGTGTGTCCAGAGAAGGGCAATGGAGCTGGGGAAGGGTCTGGAGCACAAGTGTGCTGAGGAGTCCCCATCCCTGGAGGGATTGAAGAGTCGTGCAGACACAGTGCTGAGGGACATGGGTCAGTCGGGGACTGGTCAGTGTTGGGTTCATGGTTGGACTTGATGATCTTAAAGATCCTTTCCAATCCAGGCAATTCTTTGATTCTGTGGTTCTGCCTTGAGGGTCCAGCAAGAAAGATAAGGTTTTTGCAAGGCACAGCACCCGGTAGGTGTCAGGCATGTGTTTGAATAGGGAGGTAAACAAGGTCATCCTCAGAAACCCGCTAAGACTTCTAATTTTATACAGTCTGAAAATGCCCAGGAGGCAGAAACATATTCAATTTAAATTAGTAAGTCTTGGTTATTCATCAGAATAAGTGTTTTTGTGCATTAAGAATAGCTGCTGTGTCTTAGCATTTCCTCCCATTGTTACAGCTCTTCCTTGAGCAGTGGAAATGTTTTGGATTATTTAAATTACATTTACAGTAGTAATTAGGTTTAAGCTACTTTGCAGTTTGCTTATCTAAATATACATCTGTGTCTAAAGAGTGTATGATTTGATTTTTTTTCCCCCTGCTCTTTCACTTCCCCAAGCCATGATGGGGGAACAGGGTGGGCAGCTGGAGGTTGTTGTGTACCCAGTCCCTGGCCCATGTCTGGTGGGATCTCTGCTCAGAGCTGCTGCCTCTGATGGTAACGTGATGAAGTGGCTCTGGCTGTGACTGCCATCCTGCTGGTCCCACTCTACCACAGCATCACATCCCACCGGACACCAGGGGCTCCTCCTTTGCCCAATGTTTTTGGTTTTTTTTCCTCTTTTTTAAACATGAGATTTAGAGGCTGTATCCAGTCTCAGCTTAGGAAGCATCTGTTCTCGCTCTTTGTCCACTGCCTGAACTCTTAATCCTCTGTTTGTGCCAACTCCTGGGTGCAGTAAAGCAGATTACGTGCTCTGACATCCAGCCTGTGGCTGCGGGCAGGATGGGTTCCACTGTAGGGAGGGTCTGATTGTTCATGGTCAGGTCTGAGCCACCCTGCCCGTGGGTAGAGCAGGCAGGGTGAAGGGGATGATGCTGGGCAGTTGAGGAAGGTGATGCTTTACCTCTCCACTTGCCCTTGGTTGATATCCCAGCTCTGTGGCCGTGCCTGTGTCTCTCCCACTAGGATGACAAATCAGGTCTCGTGAAGTCAGATCAGCAGAGGAAGCACTTTGCAGGGTCTGAGCGTTGCTGTGGCTGTTTCTCCACAGCTGTTGAGCTGCGAGGTGCCTGGTTATCCCCCAGCTCAGGGCAGAGCAGAGCCGGCCGGCGTTGTGGGGCGGCTGCTGGGAGCTGGTGCCTGTCACCCAGACGTGACTGGAACTCAGTGCTTCGCCCCAGGCCACAGCCTGGGTGCTGCCTCCCTGGCAGACTGGGAACAAGCTGGGGCTTGGATAATCTCACCGCCTCAGTGACTCCAGAAACTGCAATAATCTCTTAATCTTAATGGGCCCACGTGATGGATAGGTAACACTACTTGAGGATTTTCTTTAAATGTGATGGGCTGGAAGGGAGGGGATAAACTATTTTTGGGCTTTCCTTATATTATGTACTCTGTAAAAATAAACCTGATGGAGAAAAAAGAACTGCATGTCAGGAATTACAGCTACATCCAGATTTTTCACTCTACAACACATTGCAGTGTCTTTCACTTGCTTTTGATATCCATGGTAATAAATTACTTTGGGGATGCTTCAAAAATGTAATGCTGCCATCAGATCTTGTGATGCAGCTTGTGAACATGGTGCTCAAGCCCCCCTGAAGGCACTGATGCTGAGCTCTGTCAGGCAGCATCACAGATGGGTCTCCCAGGCTGGAGAGAGGGCACCCTGTGGTCTGGCAGAGGGTTCCTGTGGTCTTTATATCTCCAGCCTGCACATGCTTTGTCCAGTTGAAATTCCTGATTATCCAAAAGTGTGTGGGATGTTTTCCCCTCTCCTCATTGGTCCTGAAAAAATCAAGTTTACTGAGAGAGCCAAGTTGTGTCAGTTTGGCAGGACCTATAGATACCTTCAGAAATAACTCTCGCGCTGAAGCTGTGATGATAACAGTGCTGGGTTGAACCAGTGATTCATTAGAAATAATTGGCTGCTGAGAGCATTGGTATGTTTCTTTGTCTCCGTATTTGAGTAAGATTCAGCTCCTGTGATCCAGATGATCTCGTCCTAGTGAGCTTGGCTCATCTCTAATGACGCCAGGAAGACTGTCCTGGAGCATGAAACATGCTGGAGACCTTGAAACTAGAGTGGGAATATTTATCCTGATTCACTCTGTCCGAAAACGCAGACTCAGCTGGCCCCGTGTCCTATTCCTCCACTTCTTTTCTCACAAACAAGGAAATAAACTTGCTGATTATTCCTCTCAAATGCCATGAATAACCAACTGAAACAGGAGTGAGTGTGTGAAAGGCTGTAGATGGTAGTGAAGCTGTTATTATCCACAGAGATCTTAAACATTCTGTAATGCTTGTGTACTGCTTTATATGAGTAATCAAAGCTGAATGTGCTATTAAAGAATTCTGTTTTCATGCTGGAGACTTTAAATTCTCCTCAGTTGTGCAACAAGCCCATGTGAATTATTACTGCTGTGTTAGAGACCTGCAATGATGACGCTGGCTCGTACAAGTGACTGGCAGCCTGTCTGAAAATCTGCTGGTCAAAAAGGACATTAATTGCAGGGGTTTTTTTTAAAAAAAAGACAAATAACATGAGTGAGGAATAAAAGAAATGCAGTTACGGGCTGTTGTGCCCATCTACTTGCAGTACTGGCAGCTCAGATGTGCTTTTGTGTGCAGGAGAAGGAATGGAAACCCAATGGCTTGTTTCAGGGCATGGTGTGCTTGGTGGGAAGCCTTTTGGAAAGGGTGGGTGCTCCCTGGGGAGAAATAACACTTTCCTGAGTTTGTAAAAACTTGAGAAGCCAAATCTCCTCTCATAGATGGTTTTGTTGCTGTCCCTTCCTTGCTCTCCCCCCATACCCTGGGCAGGTTGTGTGGTCGCATATGGTGGGGTGTGCTTCTGCCCAGTGTAGCTTTGCAGCAGATGTTGCCCATATACCTGAATAAAAGCATCACAATTGCTTTGATTGACTTTTTGCACATTCCCAAGGGCTTTACTATTGGATTTGGTTTTTTTAGAATGTGCTGCCTGTGTACAGTTCAATGTTGTTGTTTTTACAGAACAACTATAACTAATATACAATATATATCTCCAGCATGGGAGACCCACCTGTGATGTTGTCTGACAGAGCTCAGCATCAGTGCCTTCAGGTGGGCTTGAGCACCATGTTCACAAGCTGCCTCACAAGATCTGATGGCAGCATTGCATTTTTGAAGCATCCCACAAAGTTCTGTTGGCTCACAGAAGGATTTTGGTTGTAACTGTGAATTTCACGAGCTGAGATTCCTCCAGGCTGGCATGTTCTGTGGTTTACCTTGGTGCAGAGCGGACAGGGGCGGAGCTGTATGAATAACCTGAGTTTTCAGTTTGATCCCTTACGATTCTTATTAGCATTCACTTAGTGAATAAGCTAAATAGGAAATATAGAATCATAGTGGTTGGAAAAGACCTTTAGGCTCATTGAGTCCAACCATGAACCTATTGTTACCAATCCCATCTCTAAACCATGTCCCTAAGCACCTCATCTACCTGTCTATTAAATACCACCAGGGATGGTGACCACCACTTTCCTGTGCAGCCTGTTCCAATGTTTGAGAACCCTTTCTCTGAAGAAATTTTTCCTAATATCCAACCTAAACCTCCCCTGGTGCAACTTGAGGCCATTTCCTCTTGTCCTGTCCCTTGTTCCTTGGTTGAACAGACCCACCCCCACCTCTCTCCACCCTCCTTTCAGGGAGTTGCAGACAGCCAGAAGGTCTTCCCTCAGCCTCCTTTTCTCCAGGCTCAACAACCCCGGTTCCCTCAGCTGCTCCTCAGAAGACTTGTTCTCCAAGCCCTTCACTAGGAGCACACAGTGTGTGTGCAAGGGCTGTGGGTCTGTGAGGGACAGGAGTGAGCTGGTGGAAGCCAGTTCTAACTCCAGCTGCACACAAGAGCTTTCCCACAGGCGTGTTCAGTTACCTGGAGAAAGACTCACCTCCAGCACGGTGATACCTTCTTGCTGGAGGGCTGTCCTCTTGGGTTGCTTCAGTGTCTAAAATTTGAGGGGAAGGAATAAAATGTTGCAGGAATTGAAGGCAAGGAGAAAGAGGAGGGGGGGGAATATCACATTAATATATTGTTTGCATGCTTAGCGTGGGTAAAATCCCAGACCAAATTACCCTCCCTCCGCCTGCCCCGGGGACTGAAGCGGTTCTGGGCTACAGCCGAAGGGATTGTGCCTGAACCATGGAAAATTGATGTCATTTAACACAGCACAGAGGGTGTTAATCAGGGATCCCTCTCAGATGTGGCCAGGGCTCTGCCTACAGGTAGGCTTGGGACAGAGCCTGGGCTCATCCTGCTCTGTGGAGGGTGCCCAGGGGTAACGTGGGCAGGAGTTTGCGTTCCTGTGTGTGTGCACAGCGTGGGGGGAGTGAAAGTGGCTGGACTAAAGCAGTGCCTGGAAAAATATCTGTATTAATGGGTAAGGAACAAAACTGAAACGGCCTCTGTGTGCTTTCATGACTGTCTCTAAAATAGCTGCTGCTGCCCTTTAAGCTGTTACAGGCAATGCAGGCTGAGCCCTAGATCCAGTCTTACTGGGAATAGAGTCACAGACTTGTTTGTGTTGGAAGGGACCTTAAAGCTCATCCAGTTCCAACCCCCCTGCCATCAGCAGGGACACCTTCCACTAGACCAGGTTGCTCAAAGCCTCATCCAACCTGGCCTTGGAACATGGCCAGGAATATTGGAAAGGAGGAGTGGAGTTGTTACCTGTGCTGGAGAAGCGTTGCATGTCTTTGCTAAAGACACTTTAAATAAATTGTTTGTTCCTTTAACTTCAGGAATATGAGTAGTAAATGTCAGAGGAAAGGGAAGTTACAGACGTGCTGGGAAAGGAGGTTTGGTGGAGCCAATAACAAGGGAAGAATGAAACGTGTTAGGGCAGCAGGGAGAAGGAATTGTGATTGCTTTAACCCTTTGCTTGCTCGCGGGTTACTTGTGGATGAGATGAGAAAGAAGGATCTAGATGTTGCAAAATATTCTCTGGGTGTTGCAGGTTTATGCTGCTCTTTCAACACCAGTGTCTTCCATCCAGCTGGGATTTACTCACTGCTCAGCTCCGTCAGGAAATGCTGAATTTGCTTTTTTAATAAGCACTTGGGTTTTTTGCTATTCCCCTCCGCTCCCCCGCCCTGTCGAGTCCCCGGGGAGACACTTTGTGCTTTTCTTGATGTTCTCTTACTTCAGAGAAGTGCAATTTTGAGGAGCAAATACGCTCTTTGACTCCTCCTTCCTAGTGCTGCTTGTGGGAGTTACTTCAGGCGGCTGAGGCTTGAGTTAATGTTTAGCAAGGCTTAGCTTCAGCCCGGGCTTGGAAATAACTCCTTGCTATTTTCTGCTTGCTCCGAGCGCTGGATGCTGGCGGTGGGCTGTGTCCTTCAGCCTGTGTCCCAGGCGTAGGCGGCTCAGCCTCGGGCATTGCTGCCTTGGAGGTGCTGGTGGATTTACCCTCACTGCTGCTCAGTCTGTCCGGACGAGTGGATGCAGGGAAGGAGGAGAGGATGCTCGCGGCCACCCGATCCGCACCTCGTGGGTAACGAGGAGCGGCTCTTCGTTAGCAGCCGCAAGGCTCGGCAGCCGCTCCTTGACTGGGCAGCGGAGGAGCACGGATGGACTGAGCACTGCTCTCCTCCCTGCCTGGACATGGACAAGCGTGGCATTCGCGGCTCTGGGGTGGCCAGAAGTGGGGTCCCCAGGCCCTCGGTGGTGCTGGAGCCTGCCCGGCCAGACCACTGCCCCCGGCTCGGCAGCCTCGGCAGGTACGGAGCGCGGTCGCGGGGTGGTCCCTCCTCCTCCTCCTCCTGAAGGCAGGGAGTAGAGGTAGGGCAACACCTGGGGCAGGGTAGGTGAAAAGGTAAATTTTCAGAGGTGAGCAGGCTGTAATATGCTCTTTAAAACTCCACTTTAACTGCCTTGATCATGAAATCAAGCCTATTCAAACTCCCCTTTTTTTTTGGTTTGTATTAACTCTATAATTGGGATCAGCGTAGTGATCTGTGGAAGTGGGACCTGGAGGGGCTGAAATGCAGACTGCACCTTTCCTTGTCATTCAGTGGTAACCCTGCCCTGGGAGCTTGTGGGGTTTGAGGCTGGGCAGTGATTTGTAGAACCGTTTGAAGGTAAGAACTGCAGATTGATAAAGGCTGCGCAGAGCACGCACACTAAAGGGTACAACTGCAAATGGAACTACTGTGCTTAACAAATGCTGTACTGGTGGTGTGCTTAAATGGCATCGAGTGACTTTAGACTTTATCTAACATGTATTTACATCAGTTTGGAAGTTTCACCAAGTTTCAGAACATCTCCCTGCTGCAGTAATCAGAACCTGTTGGTTTTGTGTGAATGTACTCAGTGTTTTTATTTCTAAGCATAGCTTACGTTTTCATATTTCTGTCTGACTTCTCATTTTTCCTAGTCTACTTTGACCTTGTGTGTAGAAGCAAGAAAGGAAATCTTTAAAGATCCCAGGCAAAATTTGAAATGTAAAAAAAAAAAAAATTAAAAATTAATAATAATCTTAGGTGGAATGATACAGGAAAAACATGAGAAACTACTTGAAAATTACCCATGTGTAAGAGAATTAGACTGACACCTTGAGTATTGCAGAGATCCTCTGGTACAAATAAAAGTATTCAGTAACAGCTTCTGTTTTTTGCCAAACAAGTTAGTTGAGTTCCAGTGTCTGTACTGGTGCCAGAACACCTCTGCTGTCAGGTCTGAAGAGGTGCTACAGCAGGAACCCCAAATTTGCTTGCTAACTTTGACCACAACACTTAACTCCTGGCAAGTTACAATTCTCATCTGTTCGTTCTGGTCTCAGCAGCAGGTGAAACACGTCCCGTATGTACGTGTGTAACTAAGCCTCTCTGCTAAGATTGACCTAAAACATGCCTGTACAATAAGGTGGTGATACACCAACCATCCTGGTCTTCTAATTAATTGACTTTAATGACTGTTTATTTTTGCAGCAGTAACCATGGCGTGCTCGTTGGTTCCCATTAAGAGACCTGGTGGTGTTGTGCCTCCAAAGCACTGCTGAGCAAAAGCCACTGCTGAGCCAGCTCTCCCTCCCTCCTCTCCCTTCTCTCAGTGTTGTAAAGCTTGCAGTACAAGGGGTGGCTGGGGTTGGTGGCCTTGGTTTCCAGGCAGCACTCCAATTATTAGTTACAGAATTAGTTACAAGTCTCAACCAAGGGGAAGCTTTTCCTGGCAATGGAATAGCCAAGCTCTTTGTTTTATGTGTAATGACTCTTACCTGAGAAATACAGCAAGAAGCTTATGACTGTCCTTCCTGTCTTCCTGCATCCCTAAACCTCTCAGGCGTGAAGTATAGCTGGATTCCAGCACGTCTCTCAGCTCCTCCTTGCTTGGTGCTGGTCAGCAGGTTACTCTTGTGACCTCTTCAATGTCTCTTACTTGTTCCCATGCATCTGAGCAACAACTTGTAATTACTCTTCTCTGCTGTGGTGTAGGTACAGCTGGTAGAATGGGCTGTGACAAGAAATGAGTTCTGTCATCCTGATTTACTCTAAGTTCAACGTTAAAGGACTTGCAGGACTATTTAATATGTGTGAATCTGTGCTTTTGCATTAATGAATGATCACACAAAAAATAAACTCATAACCTTTTTATAAAAGATTCAGACACACTGGCAGCCTGTCCTCTGAAAACCATGTGGTCCCTCACCCCCTTTGTCCCTAAGCTGGGCAGCTCAGGTGTGTAGAGCTTGAGCATCTCACCTGAAATCACAGGGGTGATGGAAATAAAGGAAGGGTGTCTCGTCTGACATAACGGTGACATGTTTTGAGGATGTGTTTAGTACCTGGGAGGTATTGACTCATTCTGGCCTCGGCAAAAATCCCTGGCACTGTGTGCTACAAGGATGTGACAGCCAAGTCACTAAAGGGCCATGAGTCCCTGCCAGCCACTTCGTGGGAATCTTGAGCACGGGCTCTGCCTTGTGGCAGCTGGAGAAAACCCAGGACAGGCTCTGTACTGCGGAGGGGCAGTGGGGATGGACACATGAATGGGATCTCCCATCCACAGCCCTGTCCTGACTGGTCTGTGGGTTTTGCAGCCCTGTCCTGACTGGTCTGTGGGTTTTGCAGCCCTGTCCTGACTGGTCTGTGGGTTTTGCAGCCCTGTCCTGACTGGTCTGTGGGTTTTGCAGCCCTGTCCTGACTGGTCTGTGGGTTTTGCAGCCCTGTCCTGACTGGTCTGTAGGTTTTGGCATCCTGGTGTTGTGCTGATAGGTGGAACTTGAATGGCAGCTTGGGTCTTTGTGGCTGCTGGATGGACAAAGCTGCTTGTGTGTTTAGATGACTGTGGTTTCAGTGGAGTGTGTGAGGATGGAATTAGGGATGAGAATGCCACCTTTCAATTAATGATTCTCATATAATCATCTAGTAGATCAGGCTTATCAATTCACAGCTGCATTAAGGATTGCAGTACTCCTCAAGCTTTGTTTTGGCCAGGTCCCCCTTTCTGCAGCCGGATTTCCGTGTTGGTGGAAGCCCTTTCCTGTTTGGCTCACCGTGCTAACACAGGGAAAGTGAACACCGGGCTCATCTGCAGTGACCTTGCAGTGAAACAAAAACCCATGTACCGAGAGCATGGCGTGTGTCTTCTGAGGCCAAGACAAACGTTAGTGTGACGGGACAGACACTCAGCTAATAGACTAAACTAAACATGGCTTTGAATATTTTTAATTTGGCTGGATCTGCATGGGCTTATCCATCTGGTGTTTGTTCTGCTCTGAGTTTCAGTCTGAGACACCTCCAGGCAGATCTGTAATTACAGGCAACTTTCACTCTTCCTTAGCTTGCTTATTTAGACCCTTGCTGGACAGAGTGGGGACAAATTTATCCCAGATGAAGGCCTGAGGCACAGATGTTGGGATGGAGTTTCTTTGCCCTTAAATACTCTGATAGAAACACTTATTGTCATGTAAGCTATAATCTATGTTTTATTTAAAGCTCCCAGTGCTGTGCTAGAGGTAACCTTTGGAGTTTGTGTCCAGCACAGAAAGTGATGGAGGTGCCAAGCTAAAGCAGTGTCTTACACACACAAACATCAGGATTCAAGTCTTTCCTTCCACATAGCACTGGGCAAAAAAATCTGTTTTGTCTTTCTGGTGTCACTAGGGATGTCAGGACAGGAGTTGGGGAGTGCCTTGTTGTTGTTGGGATGAGGAAAAGCAGGATCTGGTATGAAGTACTCCACGCACGCAGAGCTATCTGGCACGTCCTCTTTATCACTTGCAGAACAGGCTTCTTCAAAACAACCTGAAACGACGCTGCTCCCGGAGCTGCTTGCATAATGGAAGATCTTGATGAACTGATTGCTGTGTTACTGAAAACAAGCTGTAATCTTATTAGCAAATTGTAGTAGAGACATCTGAGTTATTCTTGCTGGTGCTATAGAGACAGAGCTTCCAGCGTGCCGTCCCGTGGGTGCGAGGTCCTTGGTGAAATGCCTTAATGTGAAGATAAGCGGTGCTTGGCATCAGTGCTACATAAACCAGCCTGGGCTGGAGGCACTGGGACTTCTGGTAGGGGATGCCCTCGGTGAAACTGCCAGGTACATCAGCAGATCCCCTGTGGTTAGATGTTTGCAAAGATGTATGTCGGCAGCGGCAGCCGGCTTCTAAAATTGCTTTAATTCTGCCTCTTTGGCTGCTGTGGTTTAGTTAAACCAGGGACAGTAAGGTATGGGAAGAGTTATGGGGTAGGTTACTGTTCATTGCTGCCACAGTAATTTGATAATTAGTCTGTCTTTACTTTTATGGTCTGGTCTAAGGAAGTTGAACCAGCCACGTACTTTTCATTTTCTCCGAAGAGTAAACTTCAGTAATGCTCTTTTTGCTGCTTGTTGTGAGGAGGAGGAGGAGGAGGGAACTGGTAGTCTGTGGTGTTTGTACTTTGTGTATAAAATCTGGGGGGGTTGTAGGAGTAACAAAGCCAGGCTTTATAGATTTGCTGTAAAGCTTGCTTTTGATTTAGACCTTTAGTAGAAAACCTATGGATTTCTACTAAAGGTCTTTCACAAGGCATCTCCTGGATAAATTTGCTGTCTGTGTTGGGAATGGAGTTTTGTGTAATTCTGTGTGTTGGAATGAAAGAGCTGATTATGAATATTTCATCTAAAATTCTGATAATATATAGATTGACTTCTTTCATACAGAGAGTTGTTCTTATATTAACATTGATAACTTTAAAAGACTGAGGTTTAAGCTTCCAATACTTTCAGTAAGCAAAATTATCTATATTTTATATAGATAAAGCTATAGATATGTGACTTATTGCTTCAGGATTTTTTCTAGCTTTTCAAGTACTCCTGTCTGTTTAACCTACTACATGATTTTAAACAAGAAAACCTATCAAGTTATGGACTGTGGTGGCTGATCTTGAAGAGATTCTTTCTCTTCAGAATTAACTACACAGTTTTTCACTTGGGTTTAAGCTTCTTGCTCAGGGTAGGAACTTGGAAGAAAAGTGAAGAGGGGGCTTTTTCCTACATGGATTTTTTTTTGTTTGTTTCTTTTTTAATCTTGTGCTTTTGTACCCATCAATTGATTCTGACCTTGAAGTAAATTGAAAGCCAGCAAGACGTGCGTGTGTTGTGATGTTAACATTTTTGTTGTCTGACTTAGTCTTTATCTGACAAGATACTGCAACCAGTTGATAGGACAGTTTATCACTCTTGTTTTTTTAAATTATTTTTTTATTTCAAAAGAGCTTGTGTATCGTGCTAGTGGTCTGAATTGCTATGATACTGGGACTTGGTGTACTGCTCCTAACTTGATCTTGAGGTTAATTCAACCTCCTACCATCTGTTTTTTGTTTCATGTGTGCCTTTGTGCTTGCTCCAGGTCTTTGGAAATGTCTTTTAAAAATAGGTGTTTGTGTGTGGAAGGACTGCCCGGTGTAACTTAATTCTTCTGTTCTTGTTGCTTTTTTCTCATCTTAGTTTTTCTGGAAATGGTATTAAAGGAATTGCATTTTCTTGGCTTACACTTGTCACCTCCTGTTCTGTTTGAAATGCTTGAGAAGGAACCTTTTTATTTATTCATCTACTAGAAAGGTATTTCAATGAGGGAAGGACATTGAGCAAGCAGTGAAGTAGCCTAGGCAGCTACAGATCCTTTGAGCAGCTCTCTGACAGGAATGGTTCAAGCCTGGACTGAAAAAATGCATAGCAACAGTGTTTATTTTATTTTTATATTCAAGAGGGCCAAGAGTTGCGTGAGTGTTTGCAATGTGTTTGCTGTGTGGTGACAGTATCTAGGAACAGGTCAAAAACTACTCTGAGTCTTTGTATTCTAGCCCAGGAGCAGTGGGCCACCAACACTCAGCGCTATGCAGGCACGTAGATCTTGCTAAGGATGACCAATGCTCTACACAGAGAGGATTTATAGAAGAAATAATTAAAAAATGAACTGTATGAGGTCCATGACAGTCTAATACCTCATAACTCTGCTGTTAATATTGTCAAGTCATGATTAGGCTGAAGGTGTTAAGGGAGTCAGCTGGATGAATCTCGAGCCTCATTAAAACTAATTCTGCTCTTAAATAGGAGGAGAAAGTTGCATTAGGATGATCAGTCTTCAGAGTCATTCCTTTATGGCTTTTTGTTGAGTTAATTTTTAAAACTTGAGCTTTTTGTTACCTTGACAGTGCAACAGAGTGAACTTGATTATTCCACCCACCCTTTGCCCAGTTGCAACCGAGCGATTAACATTTTAAGACAACAATCTACACTTTCAATCTGAACTGTTGCTATGTTTATACGTCATAGATCAGCCTCTGTTGACTTGGGAATGCAATGAGGAAGAACAATCTTTTAGCTGCACTGAATCTAAAATTAACCTTCCACCTGGGTGGTTGGGTTTGTAGAGCACCACGCAGTGTGTTTGGGGTAGGGGGAAAATAGACCAGAGAATAAAAGACTTTCTAAATGTATAGACATGACTTTTGCTTTAGTGTTGTCCTGTGAGACAGGTAGAACAATGCTAGCTTAGGATTTGTAGAGCTGGGCTTTGGATCCTGCTACTCCTGTGTAGAGCTGCTGTGTGACTTTAGCATCTGCACCTTGCTCAAACTGAGTTTAGTGCCTCAGCTTAGAGGGTTCTTGAGACAAAAAAGTTAGGACAGCTTTTGGGCTGTTTGATGCACAAATAGTTCAAATATGGCTCTCTGAGAGTAGGCATGTAGTGTGACTGATGATGCAAGGACTACTAGATCATCTGTATTTCCAGCTATGGAAGGAAGGAAAATAACCATGGCTGGTACAGAAGCACGAGTCAGAGTGAGATAGGGGTACAGCTGTTCAGTTTTTTTGATGAAACTGTATCCTTGCACCAGAACTATGTTGTCTTGGTATGGACTGAACATGCCAGTAGATCAAAAATAAGTGCTGGTAAGACTAAAGCCCAAAACTTGGACTGTAAAGATGGTGTGACCCTTCTCAGATGTACACCAGGAATCTGCCCTAATACCTTAGACAAGTATTACCCAACTTGGTCATAGCATCTCCTGGACTAGAACGTGCATTCAGGAGGTGGTGTTGGGTAAGTCATGCAGAACATCTAAGTCAAGTCACCCTTTTGAGAGAGCTGAACAGTATTTATGTTGGCTTAAATTTTTTGTTTTGCTTTGTTTTGTTTTTCCAGGCAAGCCCATGGCAGGCGTGGGGAAGGGATTGTCACAGCTAAGTGTGACACGGGCTTGCTGCAGAGCGTATGTGCTGGGTGCAAGCTGCTGCTCAGGTCTAGGGTAGGTTCTGCTGGATCTGCAAACCTAAGCTGTGTTTTGGTGTGAATCCATGGAGATTTCTGTGATGTTAGATGAGCTGGCTCTACACCAAGATGAACATGAAGGAAAAGTATGTCTCAGAGCTGCTTTGATCTGCATAACCTAGATCCCACAGTAGTACAGCGCAGTAACTTACGGCAAGAGGAGTAGTTGTGTGCCTGCTGAGTGCCTTTAGTAGAGGGATTAGGAGAGCTGGTAGGATGGTTCCTTAGCCTGTCTAGTGTTATGTGCTATCAGGCTGCTCTTCAGTGCAAGTTCAGCAGCCACAGTGTTTCTGGCACTGATATGGCCAAAACCAAGTCACTCAAGGTGAGTCCTCCTTCTAGTTTCATGTTGCAAGTGATGATTCCTATTGACTGGTGTGTGATATTATTCTAATGGGATATCATAGCAAGGTATTAAATAGTCTTTTTGGTGCTAGCAAGGTGGCTCTGTTTAAATGAATCCTCTTACAAGGAGGTTGTCAGCAAATGTGAGAAAATGGACAGAAATACTAAAGATGAAGAGTTAAGGTGAGGGATGTGGTCTAAATTTTTAACTCCTAATGGGTAAGATATAAGTAAAGAGTTGAAAGGGGAAATAATTATTTGGGGTGATACCTGTAGTAGAACTGAGAGAGATGGGCATGGACCATGAAGGTAAAAAATAATTTTAAAAAAATCTTAGATTGACTATTTAAGTGCTCTACCAGGCTATGAAGTGGCATCTCAACTGGAAGCCTGTTATTTGGATATCCAGGAACAGGAAAGGGGGGTAGGAAGTGTGGGGATGGAAACTAAACAAGCAGATCACCTCTGCCCTTGTCAGAGGTGGGCTGGATGGAGTAATGGCACTTTTTAATCTGTGTTCCTGTAAAACAAACAAGTAAAAACCTTCTTATTCTTGTTCTCAATGCCATCGCTGGCTCCAGATGTTCCTGGAACGATGGTTATTGCTTTAGCTCTGACCTTTAGATGAGAAGGGCTGCCTCTGTGTGTTTTAGAAAAAAGTATGAGCATAATATGCATGCACATGTGTAAATGGAAGTGCAGAATATCCTCTGACATAGACCTCTTGGTAGATCTTCAAGTTTAGTCTTCTATGACTTGAAATGTCTCTTATAATAGAAGCAAGTTAATGGCAGAACTGTTAATAATGGTTTTCTGGAATGAAAGGAACTAAAACTTACCAGATATCTTGCCATCTATAACTTCCTAAGTCTTTCTAGAGTTGGGAGGCTTAAATTGCACTTGGTGGTGGTTTTGTTGTCACGGTTTTCAAGGCACAAGACTTGATGTGTTTTGTTTGTTTTTTTTTGTCGTGAGACTAAAAAGCAATTCCCATCTGTGTTTGGTGGTGGCTGTTCACAGGTGTTTTTCAAACCACCCAGATTTAGTGTAGCATGTAGTCTCTTTAATTTCATATTCCTGAATTGGATCATTGAGGTGTTTTCACAAGTAGGTGCCACTTATCCCTTTTTAAAAGAACCTCTGAAAAAGCAAGGTTTAAATTACTTACAACTCTTTGAAGGGAATTAAAATTCATTTTAGGAGAGACATTATTTTATGAACTGATGAGAACATCACAACTTTCTGCAGAGAGCTTGAAAGCTGAACAAGACCAGTCTGGGACTTCAGCCGCCCATGAATTAATCAACAGGGTGGTAAGAAAATTCTGTATGTTTGAATTTCCCAGGACATTTATGACATTTCACAGCTGAAAAATCTGGTCTGGGCAGGAAAAGAGGGCCTCAAACATCTGAGTTTGTTGCACTAGCTGAAGTATAGGAGACAGAGCTGTGCTGGTTTTTGCATACAGAGGACAAGCCTACTGCATTCAGCCTGCTGTGGCTGGGAGTTGTTGGGTTTGCAGCATGTGCCAGTTGATCAGAACATGTGTGGCCCAAGCTTGAAACATCTTGGTGGTTTCTAAATGTAGAGGGTATCTGTGTAAGTGTGGAGGGCAGTCCTGGAAGCGAGTGTGGGAGTGGTGGGTGGTGTCTCAGAGGTCACTGGAAGGACGGTATCAGAAAACCCATGTTGATATTGCATCCTCTTGCGTGTTTGGACAGCAGTTTTTCCCCTACTCTAGGGGATTTGATCCCAACCTTGTCTGTTATTGCTCAACACTAACCAGAGGAAGTCTAGCACTTACCCCTGTTTGGCTTCTGTTGCAGTCATTAATCAATGAAGACTGCTGCATTGTGAATGCCCCATCTGAATACGTGTAGCTTAACCTCTCTCTCCTTATCTCTTCCTCTCTCAGTACCAGAAATTGTGCTTGCAAAATGAGCCAGCTTCCTCTGAAGAGTCCTTTGGCATCCCCGGTGTCAGAGGGCACGAATTCCAGGGTAGAGTCTTTGGACAACTTGTCAATGGACAGTTTTTGGCTGGAAGTAGAGAACATTAAGCAGAGCGCTGAAGCCGAGCAAGAGGAATGCAGCCTTGCAGATGTCAAAACACAAGAGGGTAGGTTGCCAAAAATGTTGGGAGTGAGGGGAGGAAGATGAACATCTTGGAAAACTTGCTTATGTACCTGAATGATTTAGAGGCATGTTGGAATATGGTTAAAATATCACCAGTCGAATCAGAGATGTATGTATATATATATTTATTTTCTTTTCCGTTGGGTGGTGGACAATGCCCTGCAGAAGGGGAGTGCTGGCCTGCTTTCAGGTTCTGAAACAAAGCTGTGACTCTAAAGGTCAGTCAGGAGCACACCCAAGGCTCCAGGCTTTCTCAAACACGGGCTCTGGCTCCTCGTGCAGATGGCCGTATGGCGAACACGCTGTGATAGCTGACGGTGTTTTGGAAGGCTTGTTTCTGTACGTGGTTCTGAGACTTCAGCGTAGTGGCTTGTGAGAGCTGCTTTTGTTGAAGGCAGGCTTTCCCCTCTCTGATTCACTGTTCAAGAAACTGTAGTAAACATCCTGAATGACTTGAGTCCAGCCACACCAGATTTTTCTTACCTACCTCCTTTCCACCCCCTTTCTTTCTTTTGAAGACTGCTCCGTGTGCACGGGGTGTTTCTCATGGGCTTTCTGTAGCACTGATGTTATCCAGTATTTTGAAATAACTGGAACCTGGACCAATTACCTTTTGACATGGGAGGTACAACATCCTGGGGTGCTGGAGGGATAATAAACTCTGTTCAGCACCCAGTGATCCCACAGATTGAGATCATACATTTCATGGGTCTGTTTTGAAGGAAGAGATTTAGTTGGCTGTGCATCCTCTTGAATGGTTGGGTTTGCAGCCTGTGCAGCCTACAGCTGTTGAGCTGGCTTGGTGTTGGGAGGATCCATGTGTGTAATGGGGAAATGTTTGAGTGAAAGTCAGTCATAGGATTGTTGGGGTTGGAAGGGACCATTAAAGGTCATCTAGTTCAACCCCCTTGGAGTGAGCAGGGACATCTTCAACAACATCAACATCTTCTATGATCTATATAGGTAATAGGGAAATGTTTGAGTGAAAGTCATGGAATCACAGAATGGTTTGAGTTGGAAGGGACCATTAAAGGCCATCTAGTCCAACCCCCTTGCAGTGAGCTGGGACATCTTAACTAGATGAGGTTGCTCAGAGCAACCCGATTCTGTGATCCATGTATGTAATGGGGAAATGTTTGAGTGAAAGTCCCAGTGTGCTGCTGTGCTTGGGAAGGGTAAATAGCTATCCTGGGTGTGTAGAGAAGCTGAACTCTGGAGAGCGGGGTGGGAGGATCATCATCTGTGTCTGCTATAGTAGACAAGACATGGTAAACACCAAGGTCTGCTGTTAGTGTCCCTACATAAAGGGTGTAAGGGTTTTTTGTTGGGTTTTTTTTAGAGCTGGAAGAGATGCAGAAGTGACTCAGAAAATGAGTGCACCAGGAAGGAGACTCTGGAAAAGAGGCCATGCCATGATGAAAGGCTGTCTGGGATATCTGAAAGCTGATATGCTAGAGGCAATACAATTACTGTGTGTAAGCAGGGACATAAGGAAAAGTGTCTTTTAATGCTGCATATTAATCTAGTAGGCAGGAGCTGACTGCTTAATTGGCCATGGAAACCAGACTGACTTGAAATAACGCTCCGAGTAAGGAAGCTTTCCCGGCGGGCTGGGGAAGGAGGTGAGGCACGCTCAGCCTCTGCAAAGGAGCTCAGGCAAATAAGTGTTGTGCTGGAAGCATAAGGAGCAAGGGGAAATTTCAGATGGTGTGGATGCAGGAAGCTGAACTTGGCTGGTTTCTTTTGGCTTTCATGTCTTTGCAATTTATGGCTGGAACCCTGCGAGGTGGCAACGCAGCATGGAGGCTTTGAGGCTGCCCAGAGCCAAAGGCACCATTGCTCTTTGCATAAAGCTGGAGAAGCTGCACTTGGGCAGCAGCTAACAGCTCTGTCTGGAGATGATGTGGCTCAACCTGGCAGATAGCCGATCAGAATCACAGGACAGGGACAGCGTGGAGGCTACGGGTAGAGAAGGCATTGCAAAAGTGCTGACCCAGTTGGAGAACACTGGTCTCCTGTGCAAGCCCTGTGCAGGGGTGGCTCGTGACCTGGTGTTAGTGGGAGGCTGGTGTGTAACTTTGCAGAAGAACTGGGTCAGCTGAAAGGTGCTGATGATGCTTGTGGCCTCACTAAGAGTTGAAGGTGGCAGAGAGTAGCTTTTTCCTGAGATATGAGCAGCCGTGCCCGTTCCTTGCTGTCTGCTGTTTGTCCAGCTCTCCCCACGCTCTGGCAGTGCAGCAGCCTGATAACGTGTGTGCTCTGTGGTAATGCTGCTAAAAGATCTGCCAGCATCCTCAGAGCGTGGGATCCTGTCTGAGGAGTGTCTGCAGAGTGGCTCCTCTCTGCCTTTGAAAGCTATGTAGGAAGTTGTGCTTAATGTTAGCTGTCTGATAGCTTTTTGGAAACTAAATGCTTTATGATGAATGCTGGGTTTGGTTAGCTGAAGTTTCAAGTAAGTTTTCAGAACTGGTTTTCTTTAGTTTTACAGATTTATTCCCGGTTGTGCCCCCCTGAAACACTGCTTGTCCAGATCTCACAAGGCAAATCTCAGCAGCTCTCCAGGCTTCAATCTGCAGCTCAGGTTCCATGGACCTCTCCGTTCTGACCTGTTTCTCCCCAGTTTCCCCCTTCTCCCTATAAATAACCTATTTTGCTGGTTTCCTTCTGCATTACTGGCAAACATAACTGGTCCAAAAATATTAAAGAGAGGAATTAAAATCTGGTGCTTTGGCATCAGAGGGGCAGCAGGCTCACACGGATGTCCGATTCAAGGCCCACTGTTTAGTATTGTGTATTAGATTAGTTTCCTGTTATGACTGGAATTGGGTATTTTCAAAATTTGCAAGCAATACACTTAACTTCCTTTAGTTCCCAAAGACAAAATAAACCAGAAGTCTTTTGCATGCTGTGCTGCTGTGAAACCAGGGATGTAGGGTAAATAGGTGTACAGCGAGGGTTGTGAATGGGAGCACGTGTGTGTGAGCAGCTGTAAGCAATTGATAGGACCAGAGGGATGCTCTTACCTCTTGGCTTCTGTAGAACCAGACATGGGAAATGACCAAAACTTAGGACCATATAGGAAAGTTAACCAGCTGCCTAGAAGATTCATTAAAAAAAATACTTCAAGTCCAACTCTGTTTATTGTGGTGTGATGCTGAAAAAGGTTCTGGTTCATTACAGTACCTAATAACAACATAAAAACTCTGCTCTGAAGTTTAAAAAGAGTTTTAACGGAGTCACAATGTGGTTTTGCAAGTTGCAAGTTTCCCCAGAAAAACTATTTAATCTCTTGGGAAAAGCTGCATGGCTTTTTTATGATTGATGCAGCAATAATAAAACTTTGCCTGAGCAGCTGTGATAACTGAGGAGACACCAGTTTGCAAAGGGAGGGAAGAGTGGGAATGAACTGTTTTGTTCCAGTCAGTTCAGTTGTGACTTTTCTTTTTCCCAGTATAACCTTTGGTAGATCTATGCTGGAGCTGCCTGCAGTGAGTGAATGTGGTACACAGAATTGAAAAGATAAAGGCTTTGTGGGGTTCACTGTGTTAAAGTTGAAGCCACCTGCTAAATTGCTTCTTTTATCCTTGGATTTTAAGTAGCTGCCTTGCTCAGGGCACTTTCTCACTTGCACAAAGGCTGCGTTCCATATGGAAAAAGTTGTCTTCTGTGTTTGAAGTGTAACTTTATATATATATATCGAAGGATGAATTGAAGCTTGTTTGAATAATGCTGCTTTCCTGTCTTCAGGCTTCTCACACTTCATTCTGGAGCCGGAATAGTCTTTAATTTTAGTGATGTTTTGAATAGGCACAGACATAAAGCGAATGCACAGAGGAAGAATAACGTTTTTGCTTTTGTTGAATGAGTGTATGCACACCAATCCACTTAAAAACCTAAAGAATAGGGATGGTACGTACACATAGTTCTGCAAGTATATTAAATAAATACATTGACTCCAACAGGTCAGTGTCTGGATATTAAAAAAAAAGTTGGCATATAGGCATGTATATAGATAAATAAAAATTAAAATAAATAGCCAAATAATTGGGAAGAGCACAAAAGCCAAATGTGCAGTGTTGTGTGCTCTGGCTCCCCACATACCTTTTGTCCATTCCCAAAGCTGGCAGAGGATGGGGGGGTGCTCCAGGGAGGCACTGCCATTCACTCTGGGTTTGCTGGGTACTGGTGCCAGAGCTCCCCTGTGCACAGACAGTCCATGTAAAAGCAGGTTTGAGCAAGTGCATCTGCCTTTCCTCCCATGTCCTGTGAAATCCCTCACTGGGTTCAGTTCCTATTGCAGTTCTTGTGCTAAGTCCCATGCAGAGTCACCCCTGTGCCCCGCTTTCTGCCCGGCTTCTGAGGCAGCCTGTGTTCCTGGCAGTATCCCTGCCTTCACAGCTTCATTTCCTTCTCTTTTCCCTCACCTAGAGTGAGGAGAAAGGAGTGTGTGGGCAGTTATATCTGCCTGAAGTGCTGTGTCCCCTCTGGTTTCACCCAGCTCGGTACCTGGGAACAGGGCTAGGATTCTGAGAATAGCTGTGGCTTCCTAACAAAGATGCATCTCCATCCCAGTGATGTCCCACCGCTGCCCGGAAAGGGGATGGCTCAGGCTTCTGGTTTTCTGCCTGTGAAGTGTTCCAAGCACTCAAATCACTGTTATCCTTTCTCTTCTCACCCTTTGCTCAGCAGAAGGAGAAGCTGAAGCCGAGTGGCTGCAGGACGCGGGTCTGTCCGACCTCCTCGGGGACGGTGCCTCGGAGAACGACAACATCGTGCTGCTCTCCACCCTGACCAAGACCCAGGCTGCCGCCGTGCAGCGGCGCCTGGACACCTACTCCCGGTCCCGGAGGAGGAAGAACAAGCATCCTGTGCGTGATGTCCGAGACATTTTTGGAGTGGTCAGCTCTGAGGTGTGTTGATTTAATGGGATCTCCTGAAAGACTTTGTGGTGTTGCGGGAGGTGACTTGGCTTTCTGGGTCTAGGGCTCCTTTCATTTCCTGATGGATGGCTTCAGCATTTGAGCTGAAATGAAGCTGAGGTTGTAGATATTCTGCACCCAGGTTGCAATGTTGAGAAGTTGCTACAAGACTTGCAGGTCTATAATCTTCCTAGAGGTGGGTAGAAGACTTCTGTGCAGTGTCTGCAGTGCTGCAGCCTGGTGGAGCACCGGCACCGTTTGGAGCCCTCTTGTGTTTTCTTTATTCCGGTGCCATGTTAAATCATCATTAACCAAAAAAAGAGAAAACTTCATCAATTCAGTTCTGAGAAGCTGATCTCGTACAGGTGGTAATTCTAGGGAAAGAATAGCTACTGCCTTTTTTTTGCTAGGGAATACATTACTGTTAACCTTTAGCTGCTCTCTTGCTGTGCTGCTCCTCTTTTGATTGTGAGCACAGGTAGAGCATCCTTATTTTTCCTACAGGCTGCTGAATAGTTTCCCAATCAGGGCTTCTTGTGACTTTCTTTACTTGGCCAAGTGTCTAGCCAGAAGGTATTGAGCTTAACCAAGATCTACCTTTTTCAGGAGCATGGGACTCTGCTGTCTACTAGAAATGAATGCTCCTTTTCCTCAGATTGAGCACCTTTGCAACATCTTTTACTGTCATGAGATGAATTATACCCAAATAATCCCCTGAATGCTTTAAGGGAATGACACTACCAGCCTGCAACATCACTGGAAGCTGCTGTGGTTGTGTTCTTTGTAACTGCCCAGGGTTAAGGTGCAGATTGCTTCCTTACTGTGAGTTGCACTGAGACAGAATCATGGTTGATTTGCTTTTGTAGCACATTGTTTGCATTCCTGCACAAATGGGTGATGAAAAGATGACATTTCTGAAAGAAATAATGATGCAGGCTTGTTTCAAGTGCCTCAGCTGAAATTCAGCAAGTTTTTAAACTTGCAGATTAAATAGAAACCTGGTATATCTCTTAAAATAATTTTACTTTCTATTGCATAGGAATGGAGATTTTTGAGCTCTTAATCTTATGTGTCCACTCACTAGGTTGCTAATATTTGCATTTGATAATTTGCATTTGATATGCAACTGAGATAAAATCTGATGTTTCAGAATGACATTTTGGTATAATGAAGGCATGTGCAAAGGTACCAGAGCTTCCTGTTTAAATTGCCTTAACTTAATTAGAAGTGAAACATTTTCCTCACTTTTTACTTTAGGCAAGATCATTGGACTCTTTTCCAGTGACTCTGCTGGAATTATTCATATTTTCTTTGGCTTTTTTTTTTTTTTAAACTTTACAGTTGCCTCTGAGAACTACAGTTTTAGTGGAGGTCACTGGAACAAAAACCAGCATTGTGTTTTTCTCCCTCTCTTTTTAAAATGAAAATAAGATAATATATTCTGAATTGGTGCATTTGACTGTTCCTCTGTTAAGCTCATGGCTACTCAGCCATGAGCTTAACCTCTGTGTTTGTTCCTTGCTTGTCTTCACAGTGTACACAAGGGGTGGTGGTTGCCTTCTTTATTTCATGGGAAGTGACTGATGCTCAGCTTGGGCAAACTGAGAGTGATTTCTGTGTAAAATGGTAAACTTCTGAGACATTAGGATATGACAGTGGATATAGGCACTGAGTAGAGTAAGTCCTTTACCTTTGAGTAATTCCTGGAGAAATCCCAGAGGGAAGCAGACCTTTTGGTTAATTTTCCATACTGGTTTGCTGTGTTGTCCCAGTTCCAAGCACAATTTTGGGGCTCTGAAGGACGTGTCCAGGAACCATATGCCAAAAAATGTGTGGTGTTGCTATAACACTTGTTCCAGGCATGTAGCAAAACAAGATAAATCCCTTATCATGCCAAAATATATTTCAAATCTCCACTTTGTAAGTGAGGAAAGAGAAATGCAGAAGGTAAGGTGTGTGATCAAGCCAGAAGGTAAATGAATTGGTTCCTCTTTCATGGCAAGCCCATCAGTTGTGCACATACTCTAAAGATACAGGATGTCTTCTGTGCAGATGAACTGTTTTGGCCATTTGCAGTGATTTTGTACAGGTTCCTTTCAACTTTCAGTCCTCAGCCCACAATTCCACGTCATAAGCATGTTCTCAGAAAGTTGCTAACTTTTGGTAATAAAATAAGCTTTCCTATATTCTAACTAGTTCTAGTAAAAGTAAGGTTTTTATTAATAATTTGCCTATCAAATGCCTCCTTAGACTTTTAAAGATTCACTTCTCTGTAGACACGAAGAGGTAGGTTACTGTGAAGCCCATGAAGGGAAATTTTTAGGTGTTGATGTCTACTTAATGTGTTCTTTCTCTAATGTGATGGGTAGATCCCATGCAGCGTGGTTGGTCCACTGTTTGTTAGCCTCTCAGTGCATGAATTAAAAGGAGGAAACTGGCTTCTGACTGGGTGAGAGAAAGAATTGACTTAATGATGTGCAAATTTATCACAATTACTGTCTATGTCATCTGTTTTACACCTGCCTGCCAAATCCTCTAATTATAATTCTTCATTTCAGAGTAGTCTTGTAGCCCTGAGCTTGAACAGCATTTTCTTAGACTAGCAGACAAAGCCAGGTGTGTTTTGGGTTTGTTTTTTTCCTGGCAAAATTGTGTTGTCTTATAATAACTTTCATTTTGTGCAGACAAACATGTTCTGATTTATTTTTCAGGAGACAGCAGCAGAGAAAAAGGAGTCCAGTCCAGATCAGTTGTGGCACAACCTACGGGCATCAAATGTACAGAGAAGTAAGAAGGAAGTTTTTAAATGTAGAGTAGGATTGGAAGGGGAGTAGGATCTGAAGTAGGGCTGGAAGTGGAAGGGAAATTATAGTAGTCTGGACTCTGAAATATTGGCCTTGTTTGTGTTTTTTTAAATACATAGTTATCCACAGTTGTGGATTTAGCAAATTTTTCCAGACTCTGGTGTTGTTAATTGATAACTAACTCTTCAAGAAAGTAATTAGAAGATGCAAATAAAACCACTCTAGCAAAGATCTTATGGTGAAAGCCTATAAATGCCATATGCCATTGTGTGAAGAGAAGTTAGCCCTAGGTATGCCATTTAATTTAAGACCATGCTCGTGTCTTACCAGTGATCTGGTGGTTGTAGCTGTAATGTTGTGACTTTAAGCTAAGCTCACTCTACTGATCAGTCTCAAACTGTGCTATGATGACACTCCTTTCAAATGTTAATATAGTTGTTGGTTTGTTGGGTTTTTTTAATTAAAAAGTGGTGGTCCTCAAATCTGTCTCAAACTTCTTTTAGCTCACTTATTACCTAAGCTTCATCCTTTTGGCTTTCTGAAATTGAAGACACTTTCTCCTCTGTAGCAGAAACCCAGGATTACTCCTGCATGGTTCGAAGCCCTGGAAAAGAGGAGATGTTCAACATGGATGTTGCCTACTCAGAGCAAGCGGCTGTCCTGCTCAAGGGGTCATTCCTGTCTGAATCTAGGAGGTTAAAGGATGGAAATGCCCTAACTGTAAGCACTGAAGGAATTTTTCCTGTTAGAATTTGTTAGTTCCCTTCTTGTGTAGAGGGGTACAAGACTTTTGATTCAACTGTGAGCTCTTGGAAATGTCCACTATGGGATAGTGTTGGAACAGGTCTGTATTAGGTAGGTGTTTTTGGACAGGAAATGCAGTTATCCTTGTGATGTGGGGCGAAGGTAACTGTTGTGTCATGAAAGGTCAAAAGAAATAGTACTTGTGTGTGTGAAACTACCTATTTGGATTTGATCATGGGTAATTTCCACTGAAAAGAAGAGGACAACTGGAATTTCTTACTTGCAATACTAACAGTTTTCTTCCTTGCCAATGTACCAGAGTGCTTCCAAAGTTCAAGTAGATTAGGGTGGGTATCAGGCTGTCTTTAATTTAGATAAATTTGAATTCCAATACAGTTAAAAAGCAATGCTGAAAAGAGAAAATATTTATTCAGCTGTGGGTTGAGTAGAAGTAGGAGTAGTTTGGGGCATTTGTTTAGTGTTGAAAACAAGAGAATGAATAGACGCCTGGTTATGGTGAGGAATGATAAAAATGCAGCAAAACTTGATACCAGTGGGATTGGTGATGTGTGTACTGAACCTTGGGTGTGTTTGCCCTTAGAAATTTAAGATCCCCAAGGGCAGACTAGGAGTGACCAGGATTGGAGATCTATCTGCTCAGGACATGAAGAAGATCCCCACGCTGGCCCTTATTGAACTAACAGCTCTCTGTGATGTTCTGGGCTTTGAGCTGAAGAGGAACAAGGCATCAAAACTGAAAACAACAGGTTAGTTGTATTTCATCTTGATTTTTCTTTTTTGTGGTGCATTTTTTTTAACATTGATCTTCTCATAGGTTTGTTTTTGAAATGGTGGAACAGAGAGGGTCTTCAATAAGAAACCTTGTGACAGGTGTTTTTCCCTTGGTTGGAATTTCTCCTGGAAGTCACTGAATCATAACATCAAGACCTAGCATCACATTTATCTCTGACTGTCAAATGCACTTGTCCTGTTAACTATTCCTCTCTTTTTCCCCAGTACCTACACTTGTAAAATGTGCCCTCTTAGTCTGCAGTGGTGGATATATCCCTGACATCTGTATTAGTGGAGGTACAGACTTATAACATGTTGTTTCTGTTGTAGAGAAAAGACTCTTTGGAGTTCCACTCAACACTCTGTTGGAAAACGACCAAAAACTGCTCCCCAACACCAAGGTCCCTCTGTTACTCCAGGCAGTAAGTTCTCTTCTGATTTTGTTTGCACCTCTGATCCTCAGAGTCAAGAAGCCTGTGATAAGGAAGGGCTGACTTCTCATCCTTTGTGCCTAAGAACTTTCTTTTTTTCACCTTTTAATAGCTGCTGTCCTGCTTGGAAAAGAGAGGGCTTGAAACAGAGGGCATCTTGAGAGTGTCTGGGTCCCAGACCAGAATCAAGGTATGAGATCTTTAGTAGTGTTTGAGAGTATCAGAAGTGATCAGGAAGCATCTTGCTGAAGCAAATATCTAAATAACCTGAATTGTCTCATCTCCCTTCCCGTTACAACCAGACACATCCATTGCTGGGAAATCTGGGAGTGTGCCTGCTCTGAGGGTCTCTGTGTGCCTTTGACTTTAGGGGTTGCCCTCCTAGTGCTCAGCTACAGAATTTCCCTTGTATTTGCTTATTAAAGCATGTAATTAATTCCATCTTTATTTATAGAGTCTGGAACAGAAGCTAGAAAGGGACTTCTACACTGGCCTTTTCCGCTGGGATGAAGTCCACCAGAATGATGTCTCTGGGCTACTGAAGAGGTTCATAAGAGAGCTGCCAGCCCCACTGCTGACAGCAGAGTACCTCCCTGCTTTTGCTGCTGTACAAAGTGAGTGCCTGCTTTGCCTGTTCAGCATCAGTTTGCTGGTTTGTGCTTTTCTTGCCAAGTTCTGCTGGTCTGGGGCTCTCCTGTGAGGTGTGTTGGGAGCCTGTGGGTTCGGTGGTAGTACAGAGCACGATCCCAGCTGTAGCCAAACTCGGGTACTATGATGTGTCAGCCTGAGAGCTGTAGCCACTGGTGCTTGCTTGCATACATCCTTGGCTAGGAGCACTGTCCTGGAGTCTTGAATTATATTGTGTCATTTGAGGCTGCAAAGTTGCTACCATGAATTAGGACAACTTGATAACTAGTGACATGCAGGCTGAGCTGTGGCAGCTGGCCAGGGTGCCCAGCCTTGGCTTGCAATGCAATGTTCTGCAAGTGCCTTATTTTGAGTTTTGCTCCTCAATAGGTGGTGTGGATGCATTAAGCTAGCTGTTTAAATGCACATAATTTTTTTTTGGTACAAGAAACTGGGAATAATGGGGTCTTGCTAGTAGTACTGTGTACTCTGACCCAAACCAGCCAGTCTTCTAAAACACAGGTAGTTCACTATGAAGTGAAAGGCTACATGAGCTTCATTTACTCTGCAAAACAAGGTCTCAAATCCTAGGTGACAAACACTACAATAAGTAATTGCCTTATTCCTTGAGGGATTCCTGTGCTCAGAAAGAACAGTGCTAGGAGTCTGAATCCCTTGTCCTGTTGTTGCTCTCCTCCTTTAGATATTCCAGACCTGAAGCAACGATTGCAAGCTCTAAACCTCCTGATCCTGATTCTACCAGAGCCCAACAGAAACACTCTAAAGGTAACTACCTGTTCTGGATGTTACTGGAAAAAATATTCTCATTCCAGGTTTTTATTCAAGAAACTATCAGTTTTGTAAATAACTTACATTATGCCATTTGGTTTGTTTCACTGACTTGAGAATGGAAATCTGTCATGGGGGTAGAAGAAAGAACCTCAAGGCTCTGCAGGGAACGTAAGCTGGAAGCACAGTTTGCCTCTTGGGTACAGACTTAAGAGTGGTAGGAACCCATGTGATTTTGGAGCACCCCATTTAGAAACGTGCTCTTCCTCCTCACCATGGAGTGAAGGGTGTGTAGGTCTTACATTGCCTGTGGGCATGCTAAGATAGAGGGAAAGAAATTCAGTCTTTTGATTGATGGTTTGTGGTATTGTCACCAGCTATGAAGGATAGTGTTTAAATTAAAAAACAAAAACTAATAAATAATTCTAAATAATACTATATAATAATCCTGAGCTTATAACTTCCTACCCTTTTTTGGTCAGAAGGCATTTCAAATCCTTTCACCTAGTACTTTTTGAAAGAATAATTGCTGATGGGAGCAGCTTTGCAGGCAGAGCACAACCTTTGCCTTTCTGTGCTTTGAAAGAACTTGGTGGCTGCTGCTGCTGCTTTTTTTTTTCTCTTTTTTTTTTTTCCTCTGAGTAGCTCAGCTTTCAGGGAATAAAGACAAGGCTGACTTAGCACCCTGCAAACTTTATAGAGTGCAGGAATCTGTAATCCAGTCAAAGATGATGTGTCATGTGTCACGGCTTTGCTGGAGGCGTGAGGCAGAAGAGATCGTCCAGAAGGGTTTATTTTTCCACATCTGGGAATAGCTTTGAGGCGATACTGGGAGAAAGTGGAGTCATCTTTGGATTCTGTACCTTTTACAACTGCACTTTGTAAATTGCTACCTGCCAAGGAGTAAGAGCTCATCTGCTCCCCACATAGACTGTCCCTCCTGATTTGTAGATGCTGGACAAACTCTCTATCTGCTTGGTATGGTTATTTGTTGCTATTTTAGGATTAGAAATCGGTCACTGAACTTCCTGACTGAAAATCCTGAAAGTAGGATTTGCTTATGGATATCAAGAAGAAATGCTGATTAAATGACCTCTCCAGCAATTGCCACAGTAGTTTCTTGAGGTCTATTAGTAATGGATGTCTTAAGTCTCTTCCCCTCTTTTTTAGGCTCTACTTGAGTTTCTCAGCAAAGTGGTTGCCAGGGAGAACCACAACAAAATGAACCTCTGGAATGTTTCCACAGTCATGGCCCCAAACCTCTTCATGCACAAAGGGCTGCCAAACAAGATCCCTGAAGGGAAGGAGAAGCAGCTGGCAGAGGGGGCAGCTGATGTTGTGAGGATGATGATCCATTACCAGGATTTGCTCTGGACAGTAAGTTGTGTTGGTGTTGTGTGGCATGGTGTAGCAGTGTCTTGTTCTGCCTAGAATTAAAATAAGACAAGGGACAGTCTTGGAAAATTCAGAGAAGTTAAATGTCTGCAGGCAAAACCTCTGGCTGAGATCCAAGACTACCTGTTTCCAAAGAACTTGGATATTTTGTCTATTCAAGGAGCTTCATAAAGTGATATTTAAGTTCTTAAATGCCATCTTAACCTCTACTTGATTTAATTCCTATCTTACTCTTTCTTCCCTTCCCAGGTCTCCTCTTTTCTGGTAGCTCAAGTGAGAAAACTGAATGAGAGCAATAGCAAAAAGTACCAATTTTGTGACAAGCGAATTAAAAACCTGCTGCGGAAGATTCATGCTGATAAAGACAAGGTGGAAAAGAACCAGGCAGAGGTGAGTCAGGACTTGGACAAAGTGGGCCAATAACAAACTGTTATGAAGGGTAACAGTGTCAAATGCTTTCTCATTGGGAGTGGTTCCATGAGAATTTGGATGAGAACTATGAGGAGTGATGCTCTTTGCAAAGTAAGAGGGAGAAAAATCTGCAGAACTATGAGAAACAGCTGCCCAGAGCCTTTTGGCCAGGCTGTGGCATCCAACAGCAAGTGTGCTACACAAATTTCAGGCTACAAACCACTTGGTTGAGATGCTGCATTGTGGCAGTAGAAGGGGGAAGAGACTAGAAGCAGAAATGCTGTTTTTTATCTCACATGAAGAGTAGAACTCACATGGCTCTAGATTCCCAGATATGTCTGCTGTGGTAAAGGCAGAATTATTTTCATGAAGTTAAAGAAAAAATTTGAGGCTATTAGCATAGTGTAAAAGTACATTTTCCTATCTTTTTTTTTTTTTTTTTCCCCTCCATAATGCTGCTGATCTGTATGGGAGGGTTTGAGGATGAGGTTCTTGCCACTGCAAAGGAGAGAATTACCTTCCTGGATAAATGAAAAGTTTCTACTCCTCCTTGTGTTGGTGCAAACTGAGATTTTTTTTTTTAAACAGATATTACCATCAGATCTATTTGTGTATTAAAGTTGGGAAAAGATCCTTTGAGTCATTCTGCCTTTTTTTTTGGTTGCCACTGTTAGCTGAGTCTGTGGCAGTTCCATCATCCAGTGCTGGATTTTAAGTATTGCATTGCAGTGGTGCTGCAACTGGGATGCTCGAAGGACATGAGCTAGATGGAGCCAGGAGGTAGAAATAATACATTGAAAGCTTGAATCTGAGTAACTGAAGGAGAGTTTGTGTTCTCACAAGACTGGACATCCCCTGCCTTTCTAGATGAATTGGGAACTGAGGACATGGGCCTAAAATTTGGCTTGTTAAGGCTGCATGTCACTGTTGAAGATGCTCTTGCTGCAGAAAGGCAACTCTGGTGTAGGCAGTTAAACAGACGACTCAATGCAGTCACAGGGATGAGCCAAGGCTTAGAACAGAGCTAAAGCTACTTCCTAATGGTCCTGGTGCTCAGCTCTGCTTTTGCAAAAGCTTTGGGATTGCACAATTAACTTGCTGCAGATCAGACCTTGTTAGAACAGTGCAGCGTTTTCCACAAGAGCTCTGAGAATTTACTTTCCAAAGCAGCTGATGAAAACAGTCTTGAGCAAAGAGGACTGGGATGCTGCTCTGTGGTGGCTCAGTGCTTCCTTTGTTTTGAAACTACCTTTCTGAAATGCAGTCGACTGCAATTCAACTGTCTCAAGTCCTTTTTTCAGTACTTTAAATGAATTCCAGAGGAGTTTATCAGACTTGGGCAAAACTATTTGTCAAAATTTATTCAAACAAATCCTATTTTCACCAGACTTGCACTGCTTCTCCTGCCAGTGCTGTGTTTGAACAGCAGAGAGCACCAGCGCACGCTGCTGGAGAGCAGTGCTTGTCTCCACAGCCACAGCACCAAGGCACAGATGTTTTCTTTATGATGCTCACCTTGATGCTTCTATAAGCTTCCAGCCTGTAGTATGTATGGGATAAGAAACAAACCTCTGAAGAGGTGCCTGGATAGGTTTATTTCTTCACTCTCCAATCTGTTTTGGAGCTAAAAACTTGATGTTTTAGCTGATAACAATGACTTTCTTTAAGCACTTTCTTGTTTTTGCCTCTCTGCCTGCCTTGTTCAGCCTTCCAAGATTGTGAAGGTCCATGCTTCGCTTCTCCTGAAGGATTCGCTGGAGGTGCATTTGAACAATGCAACCAGAGTTGTTGATGTCTTGAGGCAGTTTCAAAAGAACCTGTGCCAGAATGGCTGGAATATTGTTAACACTGTCAACCTCCTCAAGTGGTAAATGGCTTTTTCTCTGCTTTGAAAAAGAACAAAACATAAAAAAAAAACCAAAACAAAGGTACCTGGTGGTTTAGTTGCTGTTTTCCTGTCTGTTGGCAGAGCTGATGTGGTGGCCCAGTGAGCTGTTAAAGACTGTTTACTGTTCCTCTATTCTAAGTTTTGGAAATAGTGTGTTGGATGGGGCAGGCAAATGTTATTTCATCTGGGTGATTCCATCCCTGTGCTCAGGCTGTTAGGAGGTCAGTGGTCCCTTCTGGGCTGCTGGATGGCAAGTGAACTGTAGCAGCCTTGCAGAAAGGAAAGTAGAATAACATTGACCCTCTAAAACAAACCCTCTCTAGCTCTTCTGGATAAAAATATCACCTGTGTACATTCTTTTCCTGGAGTAGTATTTCCAATGTGTGTATACTAATAATAGAGATTTGCTAAAATAAGCTCTGCAATTCTCTCCTGTCCTCCAGTGGTGAATTGCTGAAATAACCTAAACAATGAACAGAAGAATTCCTGCCCCTCTCTGTCACCATGCCTGCCGACTGTATTTAGTAGGTAAAGCATTAGTGCATCTCCTGACTGTGTCCCTGAGCAGGAGATGTCTAGACAAGGAGGGTGGATAGGAAATTGGCTGAATATGGGTCAGCTGGTGTCTCACTAACAAGATACTGCAGCTGCCAAAGTCTTCTCGCAGATGAGCTTCTCTTGAGGAGGCCATCAGTTCTAGAGGAATGCTGCCAATGAACTTGGTATTTATGCCTGTTGTCTTCCTCCAGAAAAGTTAGTGTTCAGATACATTGTGCTTCTTGCTCCCAGTGAGGAATATCTATCTGCCTTGGTTTCTTTTTTCTAATTTTGGGTGTCCTTTTCAACAGCTGTGCTGTTCAGGAGGATCAGCAAGGTCTCTGTACCATGGCCTGTAGCTTCCTTGACCATTACTGGCCTCTGAACCATAAACAATTCTTTTGGAAGAAACAGCACTAAACTCCCTAACCTGCCTTTTGCAGAGCTTTAACTTCAGTGTATTTTTCTTTCTGCAGTAACAACACAATGGAGTGCACAAACTTGCTCCTGTATGAAGTGGGGGGGAATATTGGTAAGTCTGGATGGCAACTGAAGATAAGAACTCTGATATCCAGTTTTTAGTCTTAACTTGTCTTAGGAGGACTTATAGAAAGGATGAGATTTGGAGGGGGGGGATTCAGAAGTTGGAAGGCAAATGGACACGTGTGGGTTAACCTCACCTGCAGCAGAGAGCACCTGTCAAAGCTCTTGGGTTGGTGGTTCATGTGTCTTCCAGCCATTGCTGCAAAGCCTTTGAGTGCAAGGGTGTGGGGAGGTGGAAGCCTGGACTTCAAAATTACTTAACATTAATGGATCTTATTCAGAAGCTGCTTATGAAGAAAAGTGTAAACCCAAGAGCCCAAAAGACAGAGACATGCAAAACTTTGTCCAGCTTAAAACCAACCAAAGCTCCCATTGTGTTAAACGTACCATGTTAAACTCCCCCTCCCCTTACATGCTTGCACTTAAGTGTAGAGCTTAAAACCATAACTACCTGCATCTAAGTAAAGGGAAACTTAATTCTGTGCAGTAGGCTTTTAATTGTGTGCTTCTCATCCGGGCTTTAATTAAGTGTGGTAGGCTGGCACATGGCATCTGTGCTAATGGCTGGCAGCTCATGGAAAATGGAGAAGAATCCTTATCCCCTTGTTCTAGCTGCTTCTGGAGACTGTTGGTTACTGGAGTGCTTTGGCTGCCTCTTAGTATTGCTCTTTACTACTACATCTGTAGAAGAAAAGCTCTGTCATTGGAAACAACTCAGTCCCTGGATTTGTTCCCTAACATATTTCATCATTGTTTTCAAGTGCTAAAGTTATTGAGTATTAGAGTACCTTTCCACATGGATCAAAGCTTGGGCTTAATATAGTTTTAAGAAACATACATTTATTTTAACATAAATAACTATAACTTTTTCAGATTTGTGGAAACACTTCTGAATGGTTGTGATATTGAAATTCACAGAACCACAGACTGGTTTGGGTTGGAAAGGACCTTAAAGCTCATCCAGTTCCAATCCCCCTGCCATCAGCAGGGACACCTTCCACTAGACCAGGTTGCTCAAAGCCTCATCCAACCTGGCCGAGAACACTTCCAGGGAGGAGCAGCCACAGCTTCTCTGGGCAACCTGGGCCAGTGTCTCACCACCCTCACAGGGAAGAATTTTTTCCTCATATCTAATCTAAACCTCCCCTCTTTCAGCTTAAAGCCATTTCCCCTTGTTCTATCATTAACTGCCCTTATAAAAAGTCCCTCCCCAGGGATGTGAATTAACGTGAAAAATAAATTTTTTTTTTGGGGGGGAGGGTGTGTGTGTAAAAAAAAAAAAAAACCACAAAAAAAAAAAAAACCCCAAAACCCCCAACAACAACAAAACCAAACCAATCTCATACAACCTAAATCAACACCTGAAAAAACCCCACACAACCAAAATGGAAAACCTAACAACTGTAGGACTAAGGATATAAATTATATTTTTTTTCTGAATCTCTTGTTTTTGGTAGGTGAGCATTGCCTGGACCCAGACACTTACCTCTTAGACTTGTACCACATCAATCCTCACGCCGAGTGGATAATTAAGCAAAACCCATCTTATCCTCGGATGTTCTAAGGAAAGCACAAGCAAAATGAAGCATTTGGTGGAAGTTTTTGGAAGGCATGAAAAAGCTAGAGAGATGTGTTCAGACTGGACAATGCTTGTGTCTTTGAAGGAAAAGCAGCTTTATTTACTACTACTTCCATGGCAGCTGGCTGTCAGAGTACACGAGCCTACACTCTAGCCGGGGTGTTGACACCAGACAACAGTTGTTATGTAGCAGAGTTTTCAGGGAGAATGGTCCTTCTTAAACAAAATATCTCCCCAGAACAAACCCTGCAAACAAAGCTACAGTGATTGCACAGCAAAGATGGAACTTTAGAGGAGAAACATTGTCTTGAAGCTGGTAGGAGATACCTGTTTCTTCTGGATTTACTCTTTCTTTTGTTCACATCCACAGTCAAATGCTGCAGTGGTACTGATGACAACCCTTAAGTAAGATCCACTACTGATGGTTATACATCACCAGAAGAAGTTGTGATCCTGGGTTTTCTAATCAGATATCATTACATCCTTTGAAGAATGAAAAAGGATGCTTCCAAAAAGGCCAGATGGAAAGTGAAACCCATGTCTGGTATTTAACAGCTACAGTTAAATACATATATGCAGCACAAGAAAATAACTTTCCTTGGAAAAAGGTATAGGATGGACAGCAAGCAGCCTTCCAGATGTACAGTGTGACAGGAGAGGTGCCTGTCCCGTACAGCTCCACTGGCACTGCAAAAACAAGTGTACAGGTTGCCACTGATGAGGATAAAACATCCATTGATTTTGCTGGACAGCCTCTATATCAAGGGATAACCACAGAAATATTCTGAAGTTAATTTGAGGTTTGTAATCTGACCTGGCCACGTGGACTGAACTTCTTTTTGGAAGACTCTGTATGAACATGTCTGTTAAAACCAAAACAAAACCCACCAAGACAAAGCACCCCTAAGATGTGCAGTGGCTGAAGTAAGAGGTCCATGCCTGTATTGGGTGGCACAGTGGGTGCTGAATTGAGCCTTTACCTCTCTGGCTACACGTTTTCATCCCACCCACCACAGTGTGATCACTGAAGTCTGGAGAGATGAGGGTGGAGCAGAACGCTTGCACCCTGCTTCACTGCATCATCATCCCCTGACCTCGGCTCAAATTAGACTGTGCTGGTGGAGGAGGAGTGCAGAAATGTTGTTTTCCTTTGTGGTGATGCTGAAATACCTCATGTGAGGGAACCTACTATGCAGTTAAAGGACATGGAACATGCACCATTTCTGAAAACCCTGATGTCTTTATACACACTGTTTTTAAACACTGTTGGATATTTATTCGTGTGGCAGAAGCAGGGCTGCCCTGCAAGTGTGTACTCACAAGTATTTCATTTGCCAAGTCTTAGCTGCACTACAGTGACAATCTCCAGTATTATTGCTTTTGTTTAACTGAATTTGTTTCCATTGCAGCCTGAATTTTCCCTCCTCTGTTTTGTTTTGGTTTGTTTTTCTTTTCCCCCCTCAGGCTGATGTGTAGCTATCCCTGTTCATTATCTCCAAGTCTTAGTTCCTATTGTCAGGGCACTTCATTCTGTGGTTTGTCTGTGTGGTTAAATTCTCCTGGTGTGAAGCTCCTTGAGGAACAGGTGAGCCATAGTCCATATTCTTTGTAACCTGTTGTGAATACTGTATGAGTGGTGCTGATGTCTTGAGATGATGCACATGTGAAAGAGTCTGTCTATTTTTTAAGAGGGAGTCTGTCTACTTTTATTGGTTGAGGTGATGCAGGTGCACTGACTGGTGGGATCATCTTCATAGCTGTTTTTTTAAGAACATATAATAGAAACTTGCAAAAAACCCACCTCCCTCCCTAAACGCTACAGAACCCCAGTGTCAAGACTTCTTGAGGTGCCTCTGTTTTATAGGGCTTAAGCTCTGCCTAAAAGGGCTCGATTCTTATCCTTGAGGATGTGTGCTCTGTGTCTCTTGAAAGATCAAGCTGCTCTAAAATTGGGTGTTAAAAATTGAAGGTACCTACTCACTCCTCACTTCTGGAAATCTGTGTTGCAGTGATGGAGCTTAGAAAAGAGCAAATGCCAGAGATGTGATACTGTAAGAAATCCTGAACTCACAAAGGTCTCGGTGGGAGAGACAGAAGAAACTGTTTGTAACCTAAATTGCATCCCTGCAAATCGCATGACACTGTATTTTTGTCCACCCTTCCTATACTGGATGTTTTATTAAACATACTGGCTTCCCTGCATATGAGGGGGAAATGCTACCTCACTGCTTCTGTAACCAACAAATGAGTGGGGTTTTTGGATCACCAAATAATGTGAACCAGTGCTGTGAAAAACAAGGTTGGTGGGAGATTCTCATGAGACAAGTACCAGTTCTCAAATATGAAAGGAAATGTTAAAAAAATAATCATCTCTTTTTCACGATGGATATGCTTTTTTATTTTTTTCCTATCTTTATACCAAAAACATAAGTATGAATTTTTCAGTCATTGATGTGCAACCTACTTCTGAATACTGTCTTTTAATAACTTTTTTTTACAAATTTTTAATTCTGTATTTAAAATTCATTTAGCCAATGAAACAATAAAAATACAGTAAAATTTCTTGGCTCCAGTTTCATTAGTGGCTCAAAATAAGCATGGTGACACCACGTCTGTGGATGCCAGCAGGATTTGCCTCGTGCCTGAAAAGGGCTGTAGCTGGGGTCTGAGTGTGACAGGGGTCCTATGTTACAGCTTCAGGAGAAGTTCCTCTTTGGGTGATCCTGTGGGTTAGCTTTGAAAGAACAATCCAGGAGGAGGAAGTCAGTGTTGGGTTTAGAAAGCCCAGAGAAAGGTTTGGAGCTGGTGGCTTGACAGGGGCTGAAGGTCTGTTTGTAGGCACCAAGGATGTGTGAATTCTGAAGAGGGAAGAGCTGTTGTTAAAGATTTAAGCTTGAGGAAGGGCAGATATTTATGTCCCATGAGAAGTCCTCACCCCCTCAGTCCCTTCTCAGTTGTGCTGTGCTCAGTAACACACGTGCTGGCAGGACTAGCCAAGTTGGCCAAGAAAATAGGAATGCAGTCTGACTCTCTGGGTAAATTGTGACTAATATTTTAGTGTTCAGTAGTCAGTGATGACATGTGGCATAAAGCCTCTCTTATTTGTCTAAAAACAGCAGCAGCCTGTCCAGTATTACCGACAGAAAACCAGGAGCTGCTCTCCTATCCAGAAACAAAGGGGAAGGGAGGAGGATCCAAGCAGCTTTAGAAAGCTTTCAGAGCAATTATCTGAGGAAAACACCAGTTTATCAAACTCATTTCACCCATTCATCTTCAGCAGTATCAAAGTGCTAATCTCTCCCATCCCCAGGGGCATTTTTTGATTGATCATTACACAGCTCTCTCCCCTGCTCAGAACAAAAGCCCACTATTTATTCTGTATGCAACTTAAAGTCGGGTGTGCTGAGATAACAGGACATAGCATAAAAGAATCTTGCAAATGCTGGTTAAACATATTTGTGGATGAAGTGGGACTCAAATATCACATATTAAAAAAAAAATGACTTGCTTCAGGGAAAAAAGTCTTTGCAGAAATACAGGGTCTTCACAGGAGCAAACAAAGCTTCAACCCTTGGAAGGAAAAGCTGTAGGAAAACAACTGAATACACTTCCTGGAGCAAAGTAAGTAAATTATGTCAAATACTGCTGTAAACAAAATAGTTGCATTTGATTAATGCTCTTTCTTTCCCCTAGTGCACTCCTCAGTGCTGAAAACAAGATAAATGACATCTGTGTTTTTGCATGCTGGAGATCGAAGTTCTCTCCCCATCCTGTCTGTTCTTCATTGCACACGAGGGTTCATATGTCCTCACTTTGGGGGGAAAAAATAAGAGGCCATAGTTCAATATCTTAAGTTATTAGAAAAGAAAACATGCAACTTATCATCTAGGACACGGCCATGGCAGGATCAGTTCCTCCAGCCCTCCCCAGCCAGCTCTACTCCTCACAAACTCAGGCTTGTATGCTATTTCTTTTTTTAATGTGATGACAAAGACTTTCTCTGCTGAAGCAGCTTTGCATTGGCTGTCCCTTCCCAGTTCCTCAATGTCCCTGCAAAGGCAGGTGAGCTCACCTCCAAGGTGCTTCTCGCCAGCACCTGGACCTGGCAGGATCTACTGAGCTCAAGAGATTGAAACTTTTTTCCCCACATCGTGTTCTGTTATCTAGCTCTATCCAAGGGCTGGTCTAAAGAATGGAGATGGGAGAGGAAATCCCTTTTGTTCTTAGTCCTTGGAAGGGAACTTGGTGATGTTTCCATCTATCGGACCCTCCTGGCTGTCACTACTTGCCTGGTGGGTGAAGTTGAAGGAGTAAATAACTAGGGAATAAAAGAGAAAAGAGGAAGAAAACCAACAGAAATGGAGGATGTAGGTGTACCTGGGGAGGTTGTTTGGTTTTCTGTTTGTTTCACAGGGTTTGTAAGAGATGCAGGTGCACACAAGGTCTGCATCATCCCAAAACTTGTTCTTGGCAGGCTGTGGTAGAAACCTGCTCCAGCAGTTCCCCATCCTTTACTGGCTGAAAACCAAAGGCTGGTTTCCTTTGCCTTCAGCTTTTGCCAACCTGATGTGAGCCTTCAGCACTGAATGTTGGTCCACACACGTGGATGGATGCTCCAGGATGCTCCAAGCTGCACATGGACAGCTTGTCACTTGCATTGAAACGGAATGTTTTAAGCCTTCCTGAGAGTGTTAGAAGTCCTAAGGAGTGTGGTTATAGGTAACCCACCTGTGTTACCTCTGTCTCAGCTCCTTTTATGTGCCTTGTCAGTGCGGGTGAAGTTGCTCTTCTCTGTGCTGCTGACTCTGTAGTAAGCCTTCTCCGGACACAAGAGGCAGTCAGAAAGTGGAATAATTGCTTTTCACTTATAATAAACCAGCAGAGCTGGCTCAGGGTTTCAAGAGAGACAATTAAAGATATTGCATTGTTTTCTTCAAAAGGAGAAATAGACCTGGGGGTTCCCTAATAGCCCTCCTGATTCTGCGCCGCGCTCTCGGAGCGCGTTGTTGTGGGTTGCATTTATTATGAGCCACTTATTATCCCTAATTATTGAGCAGGGGGGAGGTCTCTCAGTAACAGGCAAATTTGTAACTTGATGAACACTCAGCTGTCTGTATTTAAGACAAAATTACTGTAATTAACAAATCGATCAACCCTACTTTCACTTTGCCTGCCTGGGACAGAGCAAATGGGCTAAATGAGGCTTATTTAGTACAAAGGTAGAGAAAGGGGTTTGCAGACCTTGGGGTACACAGGCTTAATGCTTTTTTTTTTTCTTTTTCTCCACACAATGCTTTTAATGGTAATGTCACATAATTGTCTCTTGTTAGATAATTTTGTCTCCAGCAAAAAGCACTCACGCCGTGCTTTCTTCAGCTCAGCCCAGCAAGGCAGAGTCACAGAGGGTGAATAGGCAGGTGGGTTGTTTTATTATAACCTAAACCTCAAGCAGAGGTGGGTTGGATTCCCTGGGTGCTGTGTTCTCTTGTGACTCTTATCTGGTTGTTTGCAGAACTTATGTCTTCAAGAGCAAGATTAATCCCTCGGGTTGTCTTGTGGCTGTCAAGTATTGCCTGCTCCGTCTCCTCCAGCTGCTGCTCTTCGTGCCACATTGCTGTCTGAGGTTGTACCTGCTTCTGGCACTGACCAGTCCTCCTGGCACCCTGGTGTGGGAAGAACTTGTCCCCAGCTCTTCTTCCAGGTAATTGGTACCTGCCAGAAGTTGCTTATATAGGAAAGGAATTTAAATAATGGTTCTGCAGCTGCAGTTTTGCCCTGGATTTGGGAAGAGATGTAGATGCACCCAGATGCACACTGGCATCTCTCAGACTGCATCTAGCACATCCTAAGTGTGCTGAAATAGCCCAGGGTGTGGAATAGTTACTGGGCTTTGAATTCATGGTAGTTTCCTAATGAAAACAATACTTGGAGCCATGAGCTGTCTAGAAAGCATTCAGCTGCAGGAATTTGTCCCTGTTGAAGCTTTTGAGGTCTGTCTGTGCTCTGGCAAGCTCACACTGCATGTGTTGTCAGCCCATCCTCAGGGCCTTGTCCCTCCAGGACTGTGTGGTATCTGCACATGATCCTGTTAAGTAGACAAGATTCTGGAGGGCCAAGAAGATGCTCCCCATTTCACTGTATTCTGCTCTCCTGTGAAATGAACTGGTAAAGGGTAGGTCTGCTACAGAAGAAGAAACCAGCTCTGGCCATTAGTACAAAAATGGGGAGGATAACTTAGTGCCTTGTCTGAGAAATGAGGCTGACCCTGTGCTCGACTTAATGAAGGGCAGATCTGATGGTGATGGAGGGAGAGACTGTCCCAGTGACAAAATGGGACTGGTTCGGTGTCAGCTGGTTTCTCCTACAGGAGGTTGAAGATGTCTGTGGGGGAAGCTGGCACTTCTTGCTGCTGATGGTGGTTCTTGCTACACCTACTCATCTAGCAGAAGAGGGGTTTGCTTACACGTGCTGTGTAAGAAAATGATGGTCAAATTTATTTCAACAAATTGTTTAAAAAAGGAAAAAAATCTGTAAATACTTCAAAGAGGCTGGAACCACTTAGCCTGGAGAGTTGTCTTCATCCCATTCCTTTTTGCATGTGCCAGTGGAGAGGTTCATCCTCACTGTACCCACAGGCAGGCGGGCAGAGCTGCGGTGTGGTAAGGGTGTGATGTCTGATAGATAAATGGGTGCTGGAGGATGTCTGGCTTGGTCTGTAATCACAGAATCACAGAATGTCAGGGATTGGAAGGGACCTCGAAAGCTCATCCAGTCCAATCCCCCTGCCGGAGCAGGAACACCGAGATGAGATCACACAGGAAGGCGTCCAGGCGGGTCTTGAATGTCTCCAGAGAAGGAGACTCCACACCCTCCCTGGGCAGCCTGTCCCAGGGCTCTGGCACCCCCACAGGAAAGAAGTTCTTTCTCAAATTTAAGCAGAACCTCCTGTGTTCCAGCTCACACCCATTGCCCCTTGTCCTATCACTGGACATCACTGAGAAGAGCCTGGCTCCATGCTCCTGACACTCACCCTTCATATATTTATAAACATTAATCAGGTCCCCCCTCAGCCTCCTCTTCTCCAAGCTAAAGAGGCCCAGCTCCCTCAGCCTTTCCTCATCAGGGAGATGCTCCACTCCCTTAATCATCTTGGTGGCTCTGTGTTTCATAATGCTGATGGCTCAGTGTTTTAGAGGGCCTCATCATCGCCGCCTTGTTTCGTGCTGTGCGTGACTGCCCTCCGTTTGGTTCTGTCTGTCAAGTGTTTTGCTGCTCTTCTCCCACCCTCTCCATCGCTCTCCACCCAGCATTTCCTGTGTCCAGCTCTGGAGACATCCCTGGCTGGAGGGGATGATGAGTCGCTGCTGTAACTGTCACATACACGCAAGGAAAGCCCGTGTTGAACCGTCAAAGGCAGAGCCAAGAGCATTTGAAAGCTTCATTAGCTGGGCTTTGTTCTGACGGCGCAGTCAGGCGGGGAAATAATGCCCTGAGTGTTATCAGCCATGTGCAGGAGGTGGTTGCGTAGCAACCCCGATTGGGGTACAGCACTGCTTTTCTGAGAGGAAAAAGAAATACTAATTTTCTTCAATTTAGAGGCACTGCAAACAGGAATTCGTTATTGACGAAGGATTCACGTAGGTTTTGCATCTCATAAAGAGATGGCAGGCAGGGTTGGCTTCGTTCTAGCATCATGTAGGTGCAAACTCACAAGTTAAAGGAACCTGGGACAATCTAGGTTTTATTTGTGCCTTCAGCTGCTGTTTTTCATCCCTTTGTCCTGCTGGGATTCCAAACAGGATGAGGACTGGAAATTTCATTGCTCCTTTCAGACCTGATGCAAAGGCATCTCCAGGGGGCCCTCCTTGGTATCATGTTGATTATTGCAGGTGAGAAGGGTGACCACGTTCCCTCTTCTCTCTGAACCCTGTTTAGAGAGGAAAGTGTAGGAAAAGGGGTGGTTCTGCTACTGCATCTCCATGGCAGGCTGGACAAGTGGTCAGGCTTCAGAGCCCCTTCAAATCTGCAATACCTGTAAGGCTGTTAAGGAGCATTGGGTGTATGGATAGGAAATAAATTCACCAGCCTGCTTCTTGTCTGGAATCCTAGATAGTGAGATTAAAGTAAGTGGAGACTCTCCAGGATTGTTTTGAAGAGCAGCATGATTGTGTGACGCAGGTTATAAATGAGTCCCAGCACTGAGGAGCAGGATTGCCAGGGGTGCAGGTAGGACAGGACATCCCATCACCTCCTGTCCCACTGCAGCTCTAGCTATTTCATGCAGAATGGGCACAAAGAGCTATTTCAAACTTCAGCTTTGGTGTCTGTTGTGTAATAACAGTGGAGGAGTAGAGGCAGTTCACCCTGAAAGGGGAATTTGGCTGCTGAGACATCATGTGGGCACCCCTAATGAATCTGTCTAGATTTGGTGACTAGGTGCAGGGAAGCATGCTGTCCATCTGGATAGCTGTTCCTTGGGATGATGTATCTGGCTTTCCAAATGAACTTGCATGGACCAGAGCACCTACCCCTGTACACTCCTCTCTAGGTGCCAAAGGGCGATAGCAGAGCCTGAGTGCCACCAAGGGAAGATACTAGATAGGGAATTAACAACTACAGAATACACATTGTGCTTCTGCAGCTCTGTCCAACAACGTGGAAATTACTGCTTGATTTTTTGTTCACTTGTTAATATCTGTATTTTGCCAGGGTGTGCAGGTAACAGGGTGCTGGTACAAGCAGTGAGATTTGGGATCTGTGATGGAGGAGACCTGCAAGGAACATCATCTGAGTGGTCTCACCAACTGAGAAAGTGGAGGCATTTTCTTTCTCTGATTAGCTAGTGCATCCAGTGACAGCAAGTAGAAAGAATATTATTTGTATATTGTGAACTCCTCTCTGCTCTGTGCCCTGACTTCAGTCTGTCAATATTGAACAATCGTACATCTTCCCTTCTCATTAGCCATTCCCTTTGCAGACTGATTCAGATTAACTTGGACTCTCACTGTATTAAACACTTAAAGAAAAAACCATTGGAGCTCAGGATGTTTATGAAAAGCAATTTCCTCAATGCCAGGCAGTTTAATAACTCTACAGCCATGGCATTCAGGCTCATTTATTTTAAGCTATGTTTCCAAACTGTGACGGGTCAATAATAAATAAGGCACTGTGGCAGATTTTGCATGGAAAAAAGCTCATTTCAGAGAAAAGAACACAGACAAGTTCAACTGGGAGTGCAGAGAATAATGTGGCTCTTACATCCACCAAATTAAAGGCTCATTTGAGAAACCAAATCTTCTTATAATCAATATTTCCCCAATGAACTATTGGCAGCAAGTGAACATTTGGAGATGTATATGGCAAAAGGGAGAAAATTCTGTTTCCCTCATCCACACAGTTTTGTTTCCTGTAACAGAAGAATTGTTCTTCTACGTATGGGTCTGAATTTTTCCTTTAATCAAGTTCATGGTGGAGAGAGGCGTGTAGCCCCAGGCAATCTTTTGCACCTGAGACCTCAGACCTATTCAAGCAATAAATACACACATCACAGTGTGTTTCAGAGGACTTGTTAAAAATATTGGAAATCAGTATCTTGTAGGAAACAAAGTGAGTGAATACTATTTGTTGAAAACACCTTCTACAAACCATGTGGGACACTGAGCAGGTCAACTGGAATGTGTAACAACATTCACCTATCTCCTACTTTCCTCTGTGGATATTCCAGCAGAGATACTGGTGGGTTTAGGTTTTATTATCTCCCTTTGAAGCATGGAGCATGCTGAAGAACCAAACTGAATTGTTTTGCTTTGTGTCCTGCTCCACTTACAGAAACTTTGGACTCTCCAGCTCTGGAAGGTCTTTTCTTCTGCATCTACCATGTCCAGGGTAGCAGGTTCAAAATGTAAATAATCTTTAAAAAATTGGAATATCCAGATTGTTGTAAATATACAGGGACTGGGAAATTGGCTTCTGTTGATGAAGTTTCCTTTCAGTTTATTCCCTGGTAGAAGGATACTCTTCTCTTTGTGGGGTGTGAAGTGCCATGGATTTTTCCTTTCTAATCAAAATATTGAGCTTGATTAAAGTGTTATGTACCTCACTAATATTTAAGGTATATCTGTTGGATAAATTCAGTGAATAATTGAGGAGGTAGATCATTCCTGCCATTCATTATGGACCCAGCTGGGAGGTTTCATTGTGGCTGGCCAGGGAGGTGAGCTGGTTCTGCTTTTATTTTGGTTGAACAGTACATTTACAAATCAGGTGCCCAGCATGAGTGTTTATTTAAGAGTCCTAACTTTTTAATAATGCTCCTGAGTGCTCACTTATTAGGAGCTCACACTGTGAATCCCCAGGAACTCATGAGATGTTTTACGAATCTATGTACTTTAGATCAAACTCGCAAGTGCAGGCTGCAGGACCTGGGTAGCTCTGCTGTTTCTGAACAGGCTTCCCACACTGACCTTCCCCTTCTCCACCTTGGCAGTGAGAGCTGCACCAAAATCTTGGGATCTTTTGCTTGTTGATGAACTTACACAGGGAGTTTCTTATTTGAAACAGGGGCTTCAATGGTGGTCAGGCTGACGCTGAAGCTATGAGTGATACTGTCTCCAGTGGTTGTGTGAATAATAGTAGAATCATGATTAAGGTAGGAAAAGACCTTTAAGATCATGAAGTCCAACCATGAACCCAACACTAAGTGCTACATCTACATGTTATGGGGTTTTTTTAATACTAGACTGTGATCTGCTTGTGACACTTGGTGTGTCATTGCCCTACAAGCATGGGTACCTCCAAATGCTATCTCAGCTGTAGCATTTCAGTAAGGCTGCTTCTGAGACCAAGACCTGGATCTTTAAAGGAAAAAAACCCCAACTCTTGACCTTCTAAGAAAAGTCAGGCATAAAAATTTCTTCAAGCCTGCCTTCTTCCTTTCCTTTGTCCTAAAGCCCGTGATCTCTATGACCCAATGGATCAGGACTCTTGACAAGTATTTCCACCCTCAGAGTGCTGCAGCTGGCAGGCTAATGAGGCAGAAACACAACCCATCCTGCACTCACATCCCCTCCACCACACGGTGCATCCTGTCCTGCCCCACCATCCTGGGTACGGGCACATGCACGTGTGAACACCTACAGCAGGATGCAAATGTGAGACACAGGGACAAATACTGCTTCTCTGGTGGTTAAAGGACTTTGGTTCTTTTTTTAAAGCCACCATAACAAATGGAGTCCTACATCCTGCTGACACTGGCAAGGATTAAATGGTGAGGATGTGTTATGCCTCATCCTCCCGCAGTCCTACCCGCAAGGATGTCTCTGCTCTCAAAGCCATTCCTGAGTCATCTCCTGATGGGTTTGGCTGCAGGGGCATTGACTGAGTCCCCAGCACAGACCGAGGGTCGCATCGCAGGATGCCACGAAGGGATGTCCACTGTCACATCAGGGGACCGGGAGGGTGCATTGCTGACTGCTTCTTGGCTTCTTTTTCTACTCCTTTGATTTAAAGGCATTCTGCCAGTGTGTGGGGGTTCATTTTGCTTAGATGTGCTACTTCCAGAGTTGTGGAGAGCAAGAATTGTCATCTAAATTGTTTGTAATATTTTCAGCCATAGCCTCTGGTTGTGGGTGCTTATGTTTTTCTTTTCTGCCCGTGTTTTGGCTCAGAGGTGCTTCACTTTCTATCTAGATTTGGAGGGTTATGACTTCTTTGTCAGATTTTCCTTCTTAAATATCCTGTCTACTGTACACTGAAGGCAGAGGGAAACTTCTGGCCAAAAAAATGTACCTGATTTGAGGCTTCCCTGCCTTAATCTCTGGTCAGGTAGCTGGAAGCATATGTAAAAATGTTAGAGAAAGGAGATAGTCTGCCAGCTGTAACAGTGTTCACCTCTGGTGGTGACATCCCAGCTGCTTCCAATCTTCACTTCACTAGAGAACCCATTTCCATGATGATAATCATTTGACAGCTTTTAATCTTCCAGTGCAGATGTGACAAAATAGTTTCATAATCCGCTTCTGTGCATTAGGCTGCTCACTTCTATTCCTGGAGGTCTGGGGCTGACTAATGTGCAGCTTTGTCCGATGCTATGTGACACAACTGTGCCAGCTTGCGCTGCTGAAGTCAGAGGACTGTCACGTTACAGCAAATGCCTCCAGAAAGGGTGGCCAGTCGGAGCAGGAAAGTTATCCTGCCGCTGTACTGGGCACTGCTGAGGCTGCACCTCGAGTGCTGGGTTCAGTGTTGGGCCCCTGACTCCAAGAAGGACCTGGAGGTGCTGGAGTGTGTCCAGAGAAGGGCACCAGAGCTGGGGAAGGGTCTGGAGCACAAGTGTGCTGAGTTCCCGGCTGAGGGAACTGGGGGTGTTGAGCCTGGAGAAGAGGAGGCTGAGGGGAGACCTTCTGGCTCTGTCCAAGTCCCTGAAAGGAGGGTGGAGAGAGGTGGGGGTGGGTCTATTCAACCAAGGAACAAGTGATAAGACAAGAGGAAATGGCCTCAAGTTGTGCCCAGGGCAGTTGAGATTGGATATGAGGAAGAATTTCTTTGCTGAAAGGGTTCTCAGGCATTGGAAGGGGTTGCCCAGGGCAGTGGTGGAGGGATTGAAGAGTCATGTAGACATAGTGCTGAGGGACATGGGTTAGTTAGGCACTTGTCAGTGTTGGACTTGATAATATGAAAGGGCTTTTCCAATCCAGGCAATGCTGGGATCCTGTGAAAGTGGGTGTGTTGTAAATGCTGTGATTTTCAGTTGGAAACTTGAAGCAAAAAGCCACAAGAACCCATGGATAGCACCCTGAAAAGCTTTTGTGTGGATCACAGTACATACAAGTCACCAAGTTTGTGTAGTAACCAGGGAAAGGGCAGAGGAGTGACATTCCTCGTGCTATCCACCTGCAACGTGACCATTCTCAGCAGCGTTAGAGGGATCCGTGGGCTTCGAGCCAGAAGTAGGAAGCTGTGACTCACTCCTGCTCTGAAGGGGTGCAGAGCAGCAGGCGATAGCGTGCTCCCCTCCCTTGCAAAGGATGGAAGTTACTCCAGAAATCCCCAGGGATGTTCCTATGAGTCATCTGTGGGAGGCGAAAGTACAGAGATGATGGGGAACAATTTGAGCATCGTGCCATCCGAGGTCTGCTTTGCTGCAAGACTTGTGGGAAGGGGATGAAGCATTAAAATCTAACAGAGCTGCATCAAGAGGAGTGTGGGGGAATGTCTGATTGTATGTCTGAATATTTCATCAGAACTTGCACGTGTGGTCATTTGACTCTGTGTGAATATCTCCACACTAACAGAGCACTAATTTGATCTCCTTAAAGCCGAATTAAAGGGTGGTCAGGCACTTACCCTAAGTAAGTGTTTACACATTCACTTCTTCCTAGATGACTGAGTGTGTTTAACTAAAAAATAAAATTTCAATAAGTTTCAATGTATAGACAGCTTAAAATGAAGCTGAAACATGGTTGAAATATAATCAATATCTTGATCGATCCTTGAATTTGTTTTTGGGAAGCAGCAATGAGCCCTACAGGAGTAAAAATGGCAAAAGATCTTTTGCTCTTGAGATCATATCCAATTAAGCAAGAAAGTTGGTCAAAAGGAAAAGCAATTTCCAATTGTGCCTAATGAATCTACTAAAAAGACTGTGAAAGTGTGTATGTGGAAGGCTTTGACAAAGAATCCAACAGTTGTTTTGCTAATAGTAATAATACTTAGGTATAGGTAAAGCTGGAAACTAGTTCAAAGCTGAGTCTGGGTGTAAATCCTATCATTTATCAACTGTATTCTTTTAGAAACAAGAAATGACTGACATACATGCTTAATTCAAACTAAATAGCCTATAAAACAAGTTCCCCAAGGCTAATAATAATAATAATATCAAGAGAAATGAATATAAGAATGATTGAATACAGGATACAATGAAAAGTGAATATGGAATACAGATACATATCATGCTAGCAAGAATGGGCTGGTGTTTATGGTCTGCTCGAAAGTCCAATCCATCATCTGACCAGAGAATATAACACAGTTAGAATCAAAAAAGATGCCTCTGTTCGAAGCAATACGTGCACATTATAAACCAGCAAATGCAAATAATCAATCAAAAGCAGCAAGCGGGCAAAAGTGGAATATCATCAAGCAATAATTCAGATCACAGCTGTGATTATGAGCAATAACCTTAAATCTGCTATTTAATTAATATTAAGCTTCTGACACCCTCTAGGGTGGGGTGTGCAAACCTTCTCAGGCTAATATGATAATAGTAGCAGAAAATGTTGCGTTCCTTAGATATTTCAGAATTAACCATTCACTGAAGGGTCTCAGATCTGTGTGTGTAAACAATGTTCTCCTCACCCAAATGCTGCTCAGGCAATGGCTGGTGTCCTGCGATCGAGCATCCCTTGTCAGAGACCCCCAGTTCATGTTGGGGCTATAGAGCACGTTCAGTACCCCGGTCACCTTTGGGGTTCCTCTTTTGGGACTGATCCATGGCTGCTCTGTAACCTGGTCTGTTCTGCTTCCCAGGGAAGAGAGATCATCTGTGTGACCCTCCTGAGCAAGACTGGCTGCAGCTGCTCCTTGCCCAAGGCTGGTGACTGAAGGTTGGTTGCCTTAGCATAGGATGAAGGTGCCCAACTGAAGCACCCAGTTTCAGAGAAGATAACCTAGTACCTTTGGTAGCCAAATCTACACGTAGGAAAGGGACTCACACCTGCTCCCAAAGCCTGGATCCTCACACACATGCAGCTCTGAAGAACAGAGCCTTTTCTAGGTGAGTGCACTGGCTGTAGATAGATCTGTATCTGCAGCAAGACTGTGGATTTACATTATTAATGGAGTGACTGTGATTCCCAAATCCAGGAATCGAGCAGCTTCCATCACCTTCCCCTGTTTTGTGAGCGTGTGTGTGTGTGTGGTAAATGACCTTTGGAATGAAAATATTAACAGAAAAGGAAAACATGATTGTAATTTATGAAATGTTAGCCCAGATGCCTCCAGGGGAGAATAGACCTTTCAGTCTTGCAAGCTGATACATCGCTGGGGTGCCTGCATTGACACAGGTGCATTTAAAGAGTCAATTAAGGGGAAGCTGTGTATTTACCCAGCCTGGATTCATTTCATGTTTTGGCAACTTTTTTTTTAAACAGTTGAGACTACTGATATGGCTTAAAGAGGCTGCTTGTGCAGAAAGTATTGGAGAAGGTACCAGAGGAAAGAGGTGAAGCTCAGATCTCTGGTAATGAAATGTTTATGTAGACACTCTTCTGAGAGTGGGATAAAGCATCAGCCTGAACAGCCATGGCACATGCTGGAGCAACCCTTGATTAGGGGGATTTGGGCTCTTGGATGAAAATGGTGTTGGAAAATGGCTGCAAATAATTGTCAAATTTCCAGGGGTGTTATCTGAAGGAGGACAAAGAAAGCGGGTGCTCTTCTGGCTGTTGCTTTGTGCAATTCAATTTTCTGGGTAAAAGCCCTGAGTTTCTCTCTTCATTACTGTCCAGGAGCTTCCACATAAAGCTGTAAAAACCTTAAAAGACTCTCTTTGAACTTTGAGGCAGATCAATGCAAAATGGAATGGGGGAAAATTGTTTATTGCTGAGGAAAATGCAGCACTATGAATAATAAGGAAGAAAATGCAGCTGAGGGCTCAAATTGAATCTCTATTAAGCCCGTGATTAAAGATAATGTGCTAGGAAAAGGGGTTTGCAGGAGGGTTTCTCTGCTAGGTTGGATGGCTAAAAACACGGTGATTGTGGCTGCTGAGCCCTCATTGGCCTGGGCTTGATATCTAAATTATAGGGCTATTAAACAGAAAGGAGCTTGATGCTCTGAAGCACAGAGCCCCCCCGCTGCCCAGCTGTCTGGGGTGGACTGGTCCTGCTTGAGGCTTGGAAAATCTCTGTCTTTTTATTTTCCTTGACAGCTAAGGGTTTGTAGTAGTCTGGGTGAGTGAGGAGGTGGTAGGGTTCCTGCTTTGTCCTTTTGTTGGTGGTGAGCAGGAGCTGAGCTTGTTTGCTGCAGCAGAGCAGTGATACCCCTGGTGCTGATCAACCCCTTCCCGACTTACCCGCGTCTCCCTGGTTTGTGGAGCTGAGCTGGTGCTCCCACTCCAAAGCATCCTGTGGGGCTAGGGCTTGAATTAGCTGTTGCTTTCCTTGAAAAGCTCATAAACAGCAAGTCAAAGGAAGGGGAAGAACCCAAATCTGATGTAGCTGGGACCCCTGAGACCCTCCACCAGCAGGAGCGGTGACAGAGCCCTGTGTTGAGTGAAGGGGACAAGGCTGGTGAGTTGCAAAGGCTGGACTTTGTTTTCTTTTATTATAAATGTCATTACAACCTTGAACACATCACTGGCCCTCTCAGCATCTCTGGTAGCATGTGTAGAATAGGTTAATAATATCTCTTTGGTTTTATTTTGGTCTGTGTGTATTATAAGATCCCTTGCAGGACTATGTGTCTATATAAAGGGACAGCAGATTTGGTTAAACCTTCTGGCCTGTAGTAAAATACAAGAAAATGTACAACAGCCTTGGAAAGAAACTCAGACAGTGACAGAGGCCTCTTCACAATCATCTGGAAATCACCAGTGTATACTCTCCACCCCAGTACAGTGGTGTGGGTGTACAAATAAACCTTTTAATTTTACTTTAAAACTTCACACTAAGGCTTGTTTTTTTTTTTTTAAAGAGGCTAAAAAAGTCAAATATGTGCAGGTCCTGACAGTCACCCACACTCCCATGTAAACCTCCAGCCAGTTCTCGAGTAACTGTTTTGTTTTAAAACTGATTTTTTTTGTTTGTTTGTTTTAATGAGGTCTGTATCCCGTTGTTAGTAAGGGTAATGTGTGGGGAGGTGGTGCAAGATTGATGACGTTTTCAAGAATGAACTTGTGTGTTTTTAAGTAGTTAAGGTTGCAAGTGATAGCTGAGGAGTTATTTGGCAAACAATTTCATTTGATACAGTGTATGTGGGCTTGAATTTGGGAGAAACTGCTTTGTTTAAAACAAAACCCTTTTCCATAGGGATGAGAAGATTATTTCAGTGGCATGTTTTTATTTAGAAGGCTCAAGGCACTGCTCATGAATTTCAGAACCATTCAGCATCACAAGTCATTTTCTCCAGGAAATCTTTCCCGCTGCATCCTTAACCCCCCTCCGAGCCCTGATCTGGGAATTGCTGCTATCAGCTGCCTGCAGTGTTCAGCTCCCGGCTTATCTTCTCCTGACACAGAAGGACACTGCCAACTGCTAATCAGCCTGGAGCCCACAGATCTCCCAGAGACATCAGCAGCATCTGCACTGTCCCCTCTTGCGTTCTCATGGTGTTGTGGGGGGAAGCATCCTTTATGATCTGCAATTTCCCTCAGCCTAAAAACTGAAGCACAATTTATTGTGCTCATTGAGTTGCTACAGTGATATTTAGCTGAATCTTATTTTTAAGCACAGAGCTACTTAAATTTGGAGTTCCAGGGCATACAGTTATCCACTTTGTCTTCAAACATTGGAGTCAGACTGGCACCAGTATCACCAGCATTTGTTCCATGGTGCTGGGTGGTGAAGCACTGCTTCCACCCTGGCTTTGTCACTGCTGCAAATGGGGATGTGCTGCAAATCCTGCTCCCTTGGAGCCCCAGGCTGGTTGTTGGCTGCTTGGTATCACCTCTGGGTCACCCTCCTCGTTAGTGCTGAGTAATTATGTGGTGACCTGGTTCTGGGGTGTGGGTGTCCCACAGAGCTCGGTCAGCACCTCTGCAGGTGCCAGGGGTCTGGTATGGCAAACTGGAATTCCTCAGCAAAGGAGAAAAGAAAAGATGCTGCAGCAAGAACCACACCCTCTGCAGGATAGGCCAAATTGTGATTTGGTCCATCATCCAGGCAGGTATTTTGAACTGGAGTATCTAACCTGTGCTAAGTGCACCCTTTCAAGTCTCTACTGATCTCGATGTTCCTCAGATTATTTAGTTAAAAAAAAAACAAACCACACAACAAACCCCAGCTTTTCTTTCAGTATTCCTGTTGTCACTCCTATTCCTTCTGCTGCTCTGGCTGCCTTTGCTTGGGGCATTAATATCACAGTTATCACTGTGCCAAAATGTGGCAGGAATAGCAAGTGATTCTGCAGGAGTGTGGGGGCAGAGGAGGACTTGAGGTCCTGGGACTGGCGGTGTCTAGGGAGAGTTTGGCTGATGAAACTAAGCATGTGTTTGGTGTTTCTGTGATTTTACTGGGAAAATCAGGTAATATGTGCAGGTAAACCTCCAGCTCTAAGTTCTGTGCAATGTTTTCTGTCCTTAAATGATCTGAAGTCGGATGGTACAGCCTGTGGTGTTGGGCTGTGAAAGCTCCAGGCACTGGTGAGCAATGCAGCACTGGTGTGGTTGGAGACCTGCAGTTGGGTGATGCTCAGCTCCATCGTGAGGACAAGGCAATGACATCTGCTTTGTTTTACAGGTCTTGTGTGACTCGTTCCAACGAATTTTCCAACATGCCTTTGTGGCTAATGAAAGCCAGCATGTGCCTGTGGTGAGGTTTAGCCTGGCTGTGCTAGACCCCAGCCTCCACCCTTCTGTGTCTTGTTATTTAATGTTAGCAAACAAGGTCAAAGGCACAATAACTCCCCTCTCCTTTTTTTTTTCACAACTCTTCTGCTGTAATTTTTAGAAGCCAGGCATGTGTGAGATCAGGCAAAGGTTAAATTGCAAGGCTCTCTTAGCCAGTAAAAGCTGTGACTCCTAGCCTGAGGCAAGGGTACCTCACCTGAGCTGTTACATTGCTTGTTAGGTTCTGGTTTTTCATAGGCTAAACACACTGACAGCATAACCTCCCCCTCCTTGTTTGCTGTGAGGAGTGATGGCTTTTAGTCAATCTGTGTAAACCTGACCTAACACATCCTGGTAATGTGTTATCCATAACCCATCCAACATCAGGCAGCCAAAAAATAGGTGGCATTGTCCACTTTTACTGAGTTATACCAAGAAGTGGTTTGTCTCTCTGCATCTAGTGTCTGGTGAGTGGGAACTGTGAATTATTAGATGTCTTTTCAGATTTATGCCACTGCAGGTGAACAAGACTTGTGTTTCTCACGTGTGTGTACACAGTGTTGACTCATGACACGGCTGTGAGTGTTGGCTGCCTCTGCTTCGTAAAGGAGTTGAGAAAATTTAACTTCCATCATGTAAGTTCCCCCACATTGGAATTTATACAAATGCAACCTGAAGGCATCTTGCTGGAGGCACCTGAGATGGCAGGTCTGCTGGGGTGTGCTGACAGACTGAGGAGGAACCTGTAACTGGGTAACATCACAGACTTCACAGGTCCTGACAAGCCTTTATAGGACTTTTCATATAAAAAGAAGATGAAGTTGCAGCTCAGTAAGCTGCCACCTTAAAACTGCAAAGTAGGACCATCCGTATGGACCATCTGGCAGCCCCAACCCAGTCGCTGAGCCTGCAGGGCTGTGCTCAGCCACACGTGGAGGGAAACCACGCGTAAACAAAAGCATTGCTCATTTCATCAGCAGGGACAGTGCTTAAATATGACAAAGGGTTTTTTATAGTCACAGTCACCTTCTATGAAATGTATTATAGTTATTTTTTCTCCATGGTGATGTAGGCAGACCTCATGATGTAGGCAGTTCTCCATGATGTAGGCAGACCTCACCTCTACAACATGCTGTGTTTTTCTCCACCCTGCGTAGATGTTGTGTGCTCCATTTTCTGGTCCCATATCTGATGATGAAGGTAGCAGTTTCTCTACCTGATCCTTCTAGATTTCCTGAATGTAGATTAGATTTGTAAGCAAGGAGGAAAATTACAAAACATCCAACAATGTTGCTGGTGTCTTAAATACTCTTTGAGATACAGCTCAACAGAGCTGTATATCCACAGATATGGCTGTCATGTTTCTGCCTATTCCTTCTAGGCATCATTGTCTGATGTATTCATAAAATAAATATTTTGGTAATCAGTCCCCACATACTGCTAGAGAACAGCTCTAAGCTGCTTTAAAAAGCTCCAAGACCCATTTTTGCTATGAGTGCCATGGTGGAAGTGCAGGCTGTAGCCACCTGGTTCAGTAGCCACCTTCTAGGTGACTTATTGTCTTTTGGCTGCCAAATTAAAATATGTGGGAGCCCAAAGGAGCCAGAATTAAAGCTGTCAGCATCTAAGGTGAATTTTGGAAGAAACAGTTGATCTTTCTTTCCCTCACATGAACTGCTTACTTCTCTGGTGTCTGCACAACATAAGCCCCTGCAGACACAAAACAATCTTTGCTTTCACATTGGGATTCAGATAAACAAAGGCATCATCAGCTACCCCCAGAGAGGCTGGGCTGTAATTGAGGTTATTAGCTTTGCTGTTTTTCAGAGTGTGGAGCAGGCTGGCAAGAAGCCAACCCCTCCCTGTGCCAACAGCATCTCCGCTGCTCCTACAATTGCTGCCTTAAATGCATCCCGACCGGCCCCCGCCTCCTCTGCTTCCTCTTCCCCAGACTGCCAATCCCCTTCTCACCAGGGAGCTTTTGAAATGACAGTGTGTCTGCTTAAAAATAGAATGAAATTTTAATGACTGCAAAATATCCCCCTTTCCACCCAATTGCCCTCTGGAGGAAGGGGAGGGTTGGGATCTTGGGGAATGTCCGACAGCTATGATGCAGAGTGAACACCTCTCACCTGCTCTGCCAGGGCTGGGTGGTGGTAGGGAGGGGAAAAGAAATAAAGTAGATATTTTAATTAACCAAAATAATTTTGAATTGCCTTTTAGTGTTGGGGACAGAGAAATGTGGCCAGGGAATAATTTGTTTGACTTGGTGGTGGCATACACAGGCAACTGACTCTGTTGGTGTGGTTGTGGTGCAGCTGGTGTCTGAACACTGGACGTGTTTGGGGCTCTGAGCAGCACTGCCACGTCTGCCCAACCCTGGGCACAGTGGGAGAGCCAGACTGGCAGGAACCAGGCGATCACCATCAAAGCTTTGTGATGGAATCCCATGCAGGTGTGTGAGCAGAGCCACCACACTGGCACCCCTGGACCTTGCCACTGGCTTTTGGAGGGAGCTTGGTGCTGTGGTAGCCAGCAGAGGCTGGTCAATCAGCCTGCTCACTGTGCTCAGTCTAGATTGGATTTGTCACTTGTCCCTGAGTTTGCCCTTGGGAAAACACCGTGTTAGAACACTTGGTGCTTGTGTTCACTGAACCACTGTGTTGCTTCCTCCACTGCTCCAGAGACCACTGTGCTGTAACACCTCCCAGCCTTTCTCCTGGTAGTGTCTTGTGCCCTATTTAATCATTGCTAAAATAAATGATTTGGAGGCACTGGATTAAAGAGTAAATCGATAGCAAAGCAGCATGTCTTACCAAGATGGGGACCAGGAAGCAAAATAACCAGAGGTGTTACTGTCCTCATAGGGTTACTGCTGGAAGAAGTTATCTCTGCAGCAGAGCTCTGCGATGACCTTCCACATGTGAAATCCTCCTGGAGAGTTACAAACTCCAAGCACTTTCTGCTCAGGGTTAATAAAAGGCTTTTCCCTGCCTGTATATCCTTGCTCTGAAGGCTGCAGAAGAACTCAAACCTGGAGCATCTGCCCCAGGAGCCTAGGGTGGGTTCAGAGCCCCCAGCCTCCTCCCAGGGACCTGTCTGCTCAATTGGTGGCCACCAGCAGCAGAGCTGGTGTGGTCCCATGGCCAAGATGGGGTGGCCAGAGATGAGTTGAGATGATTCACCCCAAGAACTGAATTTGTCACATGATATCTCATCCTGGTGGCTGCTGGGGAAGTCATAGGGAATCCCAGAGGTTACATGGCTGCTGCTCCACCAGGTACGTGCCAGGTCAGCAGGAGCCTCAGCCCTGCACAGGACAGCAATCACATCACCCTGGTGGGATTTCCCTCCTTTCTCTACAAAACCCCTGCGATCAACAAGCACTTTCTAGCCCTGTGTTTGCTCACAACCAGAAAAGATGAAGTTTTTTTTCTCTGCTCGATGACTTTATAGATTAATGTGCCATTTCTGACTGCTGTAATTTGATGAGGAAAACGAGGTATGGGCATCTCTAAATTAGTGATGGGTGCTTTATAAATGTCTAGATACCTAAAAATAGCTGCAGAAGACAGTGCTGCTGGTACATTTTCAGCAAGCAATGAAAGCTTTCCCAGAAATGCTCGAGGGAATAGCAGACTTTTCGTTTAAGGCTGTATTATTTAATTGGATAATCTGATTAAATATATAGGTTATGTGAGGACCTGATGCAATCCCCTTTAGAAACTGCTGCATATACATGAAAATGGCATAACAACCCATTGTAAGCAAGGGAGAGTTACAAGGAATGCTGGCTTTGACGTAATTGCTCTGGAGAAATTGGTGGCAGATGTGTTGTGCTGCTCTTTGGATAAAAGGGCTGTTTCCTCCCAGATGAATCAGTTTATGAACTACAGTGATTTGTCTTTTGCCAAAATAATTGATTAAGTCTGAGTCATTGATACTGAGTATTTTGTTTGAGTTTCCTTGTTTCCTTTAGCATGTGCTTGATTTACATCCAACATGCCAAATGCACACACTTGTGTGCTGGCTCTGCTGTGTGAATAGGACTAAGGGAAAGCTGCTGAAGCTGCCACGAGCTCCCCGTGGCTTTGGCAGCAGTCACACCAGTGCTGTGAGTTGGGTAAGCTGAATATATTTAACTCAGTGCTTTTTCTGTGCCTGAGCAAGGGATTTGCCATCCCCTGCAGTTGGCTGTTTATTAGCATAACTTAATGGCTGGCTATAAATAGAAATAAAGGGAGGTGCAGACAGAGACCTGCCTTCCTCAACTATCTCTTGGGTCCTTGCCTATGATCTTCCTTTCTTCTTTTTTTTTTTTTTTCTTTTAATTTCCCCCTCTTTTCCACAGTGATAAATAGTTAAAAGGCAATTACAATGTTAATTTGTTGTGTTAATGTGCTACAGCAGGAAGCCAAAGGGAACCGCGCTGGCCAGCGTGGAGAGCCAGTCAGTTCCCATTAACCATCCCGGCTGCCGGGGGACTCCTCTGCCACGGAGAAATGTGGAAACACAATCAGTGTCTTATCAAATCTGACACTGAAAATGATGCAATCACGTTCAAGTGTCCCAGAAGGACCACAGCACTGAATAAAGATAAAGCCACTCAGCCCTTCCTTTCTTCACTGGGGTCCTTGGGAAGGGAAGGATGTTATTAACCAAGCAATAAATCTCACTCCTGAGGCTTCTCGTTTTGGTTTTTTCCCCTGCAGCTCCTCAGTGATGTGAGGAAGGGGATGGCACCCAGCAGACCACCTTGTCCCTGCGTGGAGGGTCCTCACCAGGCAGCACCACGGCCGTGAGATGCTGAGCACAGCAGCCATGGGTGAGATGGTGGGAGTGGTGTGTCACATTGTTCCTTCATGGTTGGTCTCCTCCAGCTTTGCCATTCCCTCTGTCCTTGCTCAGCAATTGCTGGAGCATTGCCCTTTGGGGACGCAGCAAAACCTCTTGTCTTATGCTCTTCTTGCTGGCAGTGAGCTGCAGTGTGCCTGGGAGGGAGCTTTGATGCTTTTTGTGGACCACATTTGTCAAGAGGGAGTTCTAGTGGGGGACAGCCCTGGGGTTCGTGGGCTCCAGCACAGGTTACCATCCCTCCCTCAAATCTGTCCTTTTTTTCTGCTCATTTGTTAGCAAGGGGTTCAGTCCCCCTCACAGGGCTCTCGATGCTCCACCAGCAGCTGAAACCTGTGCAGATCACCAAGCCATAGTCCAGTGTATGCTGGTCCTTAAGGGGGACAGCAGATTTTTCCTCTCTTCTCCTCCCTGTTTACTTGATGTTCCAGGTCCCCTCTGAAGGAAGGTGACAAGAAGCAGAAGGGTCAGCTTTTCTGTTCTTGAAGCTGAGAAAACTTCTCTTGTTTTCAGGTTCCTTTTTATGAAGGATGGGATTGAGGATGAGGGAAAACAATTCTCTCCAGCCTGGGGGAAGGAAACCAGTGGAATAATTTATTTCCCCCTGGCTGGTGTATGACTGAACATAACTGAGCTGCATAACTCCCCCAAGAAATAGTCACCTTTTTATTCTGGGGACAGAACAGCGAGTGGTTTGCAATGGCAGCAAGATCTCCATGGAGAAAGCAGCAGTTAACAGCTTCTCCTCTCCATGTGCACCAGGAATCCCTTTGCCTGGACAGATGTTGGTGGGGACATTCATTTTTCTGGCTTCATGTTTTGAAGCAATAAGGAATGGAACTATTCAACTTCCAAATATTCAAGGTGTTAGAAAAGGGCTGTGTGCCCTGTCCCCCCGAGATTGCCTTCTCCTCTGGTGGTCCCTGACCTGGTGATGTTCATTGGAATCACTTTAGCAGAATATTGGCTGAGCTGGATGTTAACGTGAGGTTTGCAGACCCAGACCATGAGCAGACATGGTAAGGATCAGGTAAAGAGCCCAAGTCATGTATTGAAATTTTTATATATTTATTCCATTCCACCCATCCTTCCTTCTGAATGTTTACCAAGTAAAACCGTCTCCTGCAGTACTCCATATAATTTATTGAATAACAAAACACAACCTTAATCAAATGCTTTTTGGTCAGGACATATATAAGTAAGTAAACCAGTCTTCAAAACAGATGATTTGCTAATAATAGAAAAATCTCTTTTTATTGAAGTAGCTGACCTTCCAAGGAATTAAAACTCATTAGCCTCTCCCATTTAGAAAAAAAAAAAGGCTTTTAAATGTCAATTTAGAATCCATTTGAAAGCTCTCTTGAGGCCCTGTATTGCCACTTGGATCAAGTGAGAAGTCTCCCTAATAGCTGGAAAGTGCAGAAAAGCAGGAGTGATCTGGGGGGAAGTGGAATTTCTGAAATATTTTCCATTTTTTAAAATTTAAATAAATAATTGGTTACTCAATTAGCATTAAACAAACAAAAAACCCAAACCAAACAAACAAAAAAAAAACCCAACAAAAAAACCCAACACACCATCAAAATCTCTGAACTTCTATGGCTCTTGTTAAGAGGAGAGAATTAGAAATCCAAGGGGACAAATGGCACATTCCTGCTCACCACAGCCCTGGGTGCTTGCACTGTCTGCTCCCCAGAGAGGATGAATAAAAGATATTTGCATTGTAATAAATGTGGTCAAGCTGAAGAATATTTATTTTTAAAAAACTATTAATTAAAGAACACACATGGAGCTAGGGCAATATATCACAACTAGTTCACAACCCTGAGGCCTGATTTTTCAGTAGTACAGCTCTTCCAGTCTGCCATTCAAGCCAATAAGGTTTGGATTTTGAACATACCACTTGTTGCAGAATATTAAATTCCACTGGAAAAAAAAAATGCCATTCTGTGTATTTTGAGCTGACTCTACAATTAAGCACCAGACTTCATAGGTGAGATGGGAACAATGCTGCTGTGTCCTACTGAATTATTGTGCAGATATATATATATATATATATACACATACATATTAGTGTTTGGTTGCTCTGTTGGCCGTGCAAACTGGCCTGTAGTGAAACAAATACTTGTGCATTCAGAATAGTGTCTACCTTTATGTGGTGGATGAAGCTTGTGGCCAGTGAACAGTGAAAATAAATGCAAATCTTGTTATTTATTCTCTGGTGTTACCCTTTCCCTGTGCAATGTGAAGCAGGACCCATCAAGTGTGTTGGTTGTAAGGCTGAATTTTGGATCTGTTTAAAGATGTTAAATTAAGGTTGTAGGGAACAGCTCAACTCTGATGGTTTTGGTCTCCTGCATGCTCCATTTTGCAGAGGTCACCAAGTTCTGTGGTTCTGGTTTGGGTGTATTTCCCTGCCTTTAGAGAGAAAATGGTAGGGGACTTTGCCATCTCTTGTGGCAGTGTGCTGGTGTCTACTCAGGAGGCTGTTGTTTAATATTCCTAATGCTGTGTGAGATCTTGGCTCTGTAGAACTTAGGTGTGCTGCAGTTGTGGTTTTTATTAAAACATTTCTATTTTAAAAAGTATCCTGCATGCTGTAGATGTGGTGAACACATTGGTGCCCCTTGGGGTAACTGATGAAGATGCTGCAGAGAGGTTTTCAGCTTCCTCACCTCAATCCTACTGCTACCCTGGAGCTAGGATGAGTAGAGAGGAGATGAGATTAGATGCTATTGCAACCCACAGTGTCCTGTGCCAGCTGTGTCACCTCCAAACGTTGTGTGCTGTGGTGTCACAGGTGGCAGGTAAGGACAACAGAGCATGGGAACAGCCCTGCTAAGGAAACCCTTGCTGTGGGAGAAGACAGGGAGTGTGGCACCATTCCAGGGCAGGGAGATAAAATTAACTACAAACCTAGATTGAATATTGAAGTGGGGCAGCTAGTATTTAGAAAAAGGTTAATAAGGACTATCCATGTCCCACTGACATCTGCAGAAGCAGGACTGGCTTCTCAAAAATATAAAGTAGCCTGAAAGAGAAGGGAGGTGCAGGTAGGGATGGCAGTGCATTCCTGATTTTCAATGATGTCTTGAGATAGCTCTGTCTGTCCTCACTGTCCCTTGTCACACCTCATTTGGTACCTTGGGTCCTGCTCACTCTGTTATCATCACATTAATGAGCTTGTGCTGCTCAGACTGGTTTTTTTTCCCAGTGTCCAAAAGCACCTTTTACACAGAAGCACCTTCCAGATAAAGAGCAGGTGGCTAAAAAGACCTTTTCCATTAGTGACCTTAATGAAATTGGTGATTGTTAACTCTGTGTTAGTATTTACCTACAAACTGAGACACCTACAGACCAAATCGTGGCTGGAGGGGTGGTGATGGGAGGTAGCTGTTGCCTACACCTCTTCTGGTGCCTGGCTGAGGGTTGGCTGCACGTGCATAACTCAGCAGAACAAACACAGCACCAGGTTTGCCATTTTTGAGGGTGTATAATGCTGAACAGTTGTCTGACTCCGATGTGGCACCGTGAACACAGCATTTGGGTCAAAAATCAGTGTGATGCTGTAATTCTGGTTTAGTTTGGATGGGCAAAAAAAAGTAAAGGAATAAACTATGATGGCTTTTGTGTATATCCTTGCCATAAAATACTATTTAATGGTAATGTATCAGCGTAGCAGAGCAGCACAGTACGTCACTTGGCTATTCTTTGTAAGGAATATTTTTCTCTTTATATGGCAATCTAAATGCTTTGCCATATTTGCCAAGAGAGACAGATTGTTAAAGGCCAAATAAATCCTCTCCCTCTCTTGGCACTCTGCAGTGCCACACAGCTGGTGTGAATTTTGATATTATCATCTTTCATTTTTAAAAAATTAAGCCAATTTTAAGGGAAAATTAAAAAAACCCAAACCAAAACAAAAAAATTAAGGATTTTCCACTAAGCCTAGCTCACCCCTCTTGCCCTTTAAAAATGTTATAAATAGAAAAACATCATCAACAAACTCCTTCACTGTGCAAGAGCCTAATTTCTTCCTCTCCACTGGGATCTGGTGTGTTTTTCAGACTCTGTCTGTAATTGTGCTGTATTGTGTGCGTTTTCTGCTTCACTAGTTAGTCAGATAGGCAGCAAATGGAGTCAGCTCTAGGTCAGAGAACACAAAAAGCCAACTCCTGCTGCCTCCCAATCAGGTAGTGAGATTGAATTGGGCTTCACATAATTGAAAACATTAGCAGGCTAGAAAATAAGCCAATTCTTAAACACACAAGCCTGAAATGCAGAAAAGAGACAAGGGCTGAGGTTCCCAAGGGGCCTGATCCGTCTCCTCCTGAAAGCAATAGAAATTCTCCCACCTCTTGCAACGGGGTCAGAGTAGGGTGTATGGAAAGAAATACTGAGGGCACAGTGATTTAAAGGTGGAGATCAAAATATTTGACAAACAAATGATCCTGCCCCAAAACCTGGGAATAAAGTAAGATTTAGAGTTGCCATTTCTCAAACAGGAGTGCTGAGACAGAAAAACTGCAGAGTGTTTTGCTGTGATTTTTTATTTTTAAAGTGAATGAATATGGACTTTTTCTTACCTATGACTAAAGAGACACATCTTATTTGTTCAGAGCTTTTCCTTATTTCATGTCTAGAAGTTGGTTTTAGTCTATTTCCAGCAAAGAGGGAAGTATTAAAAGGCAGAAGATACCCCGCTGTTACACGCTGTGCAGTTCCCCAGCCCTCAGCTCTTCTTTAAACCAGACCTGGACCTCTCACTTCCCATAACATTGTCACATTTTTCACCCTGGGCTCCTTTTATAAAGGAAGCACAAGTGTTGAGGGCTGTTACCTGATGTTCCAGAGGTTGACTTCACTACATACAACGTCTGCTGACTAGTGCCTTCAGCCCAAGAAGCCACACTTGTGCATCAGACATTAGCCATGAAATTTGCTGATGGAAACTTTTTTGCTAGCCTCTCTCTTTTCCACATGAGGAGATGCACGTAGCAGGCTGAGCCTTTTTTTTTCCCCCCCTGGATATTCTGCAGCTAAGTGCAAAGCAGGGACTCTTAGAAATACAGATCCTGTACAAGATGGACATCTGCTCTGGGGACAGTCACAATTTGCCACAGCTGAGAGTGTCCACTGTCTGAACACAGCAGATCCCCTGTAGCAGGGGGTGTTTTAATGGCATGAGGCAAGTAAATATCCCTGGATAAGTAACTAGTCCCATGCACATATGTGCACAGGATAAGGTTTCTGTATGTCCATAGCTATAAATATTTGACCTTTTGTTTCATAGCTTGCTTTATTGCCTTTGATGTCCAAGTCAGTGGTGATGGGAGATCACCTTGGCCATAGCAATGCTCAGGGGAAGAGGTTATAGTACCTTAAAGTGCTCTGGTTTTTATTTACAGCATGATACAACTATGCAGGAGGAAACCAGTGGTTCCATTTCAGGCTGGGGCTGTGTGGCAGGTAGGGCAGGGAAAATGGTGCTCATGGGGATGGGCTGCTCTGTATGGAGCAGCTCAAAATGCCCACACTAAATCTCACCTCTGCTGTGAAAATATGGGGAATGGGGATTCAGGGAGGGAAACCTGCACCACACCTTTTTGTGCAGACAAGTTTTTTTTCTGGGGTAATTACCATATTGCTTCCCACCAAATATCACGGCATTCAGCATAAATTTGCATGTTTTACTGTGACATGCAAATATCAAGCCTCCAGGTCTGGTCTCCTCTGTGAATGCTGTGACACCAGTGGCCAATATATGCATTTTAATTAGAATTAGTTGCATGTGCTTTCCTCCAGATCTCTGTAGATCTAAGAAATGCAGAATAAAGTATGAAAGGAAAAAAATAAAATACAAATGTACGTGATGGAGCTTCCCTTATCAGGAGAGCAGCACTGGTAGATGTGCCCTTCTGGGACCTGAATGACAGAAATGATGAGGCGTGCTGAACGAAGGAGATAAGGCAAGAAATAATTCCCCATCACCTTCTGCTGCTTCAGGCCTCCTATCTACATCATCACAGCCCCTTGGTCTCTGTACACAGAGCATTTGGAGGTCCGTCACAACAATACCCATGCAGCCTCTCAGCAGCACAACAAAATGTTCTGGGTTCACTGCTCTGGGTTTCCTGAGCACAACTGTTTTGGAAGGTGTGAGTTGGAGCTGGCTGCTCCTGTTATCGGCCCCCAAAGAGCAACGTAATTCCCTGAGCAAAGGGGCAACTGGAATAAGTGTGGATGGATGTTGAGGAGTGGCTGTACCTCCAGTATCTGCCCAGTAACGTACAGAAAAGTGTCCCAGAGAGAATCTGAGGGCATAAAACAGATGAACCCAATCACACCACACTGTGTCTCCACGGGGAAAAAAAAGATGACCTGCTGTAGCCACTGTATTCATATATATTATATATGTATATAAATATTTATTATATACATATATAATACATTATGTCTAGGTAAAGGGCATACCCATATATTTTGCCACCTCCACATTTTAAAAGACAATTAACTTTATTATGTCTCAGGCCACAAACATGCTTCTCCCTTAACACAGTACCCTGCCGAAAGCTGTGTGCCCATTCACAAACACCTCTTTACAATCCCAGGCTTGCTTTGTTGTTGTTGTTGTTGTTTGCTGGTGCAAGCCCCACATCAGAGGCACGGGACAGCAGCTCCTCAGTGCTCTGGTTGTGTAGCTGGATGCAAACCACAGCTCAGGGCGTGCCCGTTCGAGTGTAGGAAATGTACAGTGGGTTATAAATGCAAAGCTGATGAAATCTGTGTGAGGTGTTAAATGTTCAAGCAGTACAACACATTTTAGCTTTTTACTTTCTTCAATTTCACTCTAGAGAGCACCTCAGAGCTGCATTCCAGTTTCTGATAGCAGAATGCTGGGGAGGAGAAGGGGGAAGCACAGCTGTTATGCAGGTAAGTATAGTAATGCTATTGATGGTGCAAACAGAAATCCCCCGGACATGGTGATGGAAAGGGGTGTTGGGACCATCTGAAAGCAGCTTCCTGGGATGCTGCTGCTGTCTGCAGACTTTCACACTGCTGTACCACTGGTGAAACAGCCACATGGTTTGTGAGGGTCACGGAAGAACAGCTGCTTGCAAGTAACACAGACATAGAGGTCACTCTCATTAAGTTTCAGAGTAAACACCACGTAGGGGTGAAGGTGGTGGTTCACAGTACTCGGAGGAGAGTGGAAGAGATTACTTCAGGCTCTGCAATGGTTTCAGAAAGGTGATAATGAGTCTCCCCCTCGGCCCAGCTGTACCCTATAAACTGGCACCTTTAACAATGTGCTTTTACTCCTGGTATTGTCACAGCTGAGGCCCCTCCACGGCTCCCTGAGTGTGATGTCTGTGCTCAGGTCTGTGTGGGAGAGCAGTTGCCACCTCAGGTAAATGACACAGCTCTCCTGGGCACGCTGGCAGGGCAGCGAGCCTTGCGCTTTTACAGGCGTTGTAAATGTGGTGATGGCCCTGACCAGAAGCAAGAAGAGTTTCTCTGCTTTGTTTCCAGTGACAGATTTCACCTCGTGGTCTGTAAACCCTCCCTCCATCCTTCTTTAGAGCGTTTCACAGCCAGCTCCTGCGCATTCCTCATGCAGAGGTTGACCAGAAATTAGCCCTCAGCTGCAGGTGAGTCTACCTCAGGACACAGGTGAGAGAAAGAGACTGAGGCTGGTGTTGAGGACAAGGCACACAGGTAGAAAAAGCCTTCCTGTGGTTATTGATGTGTGTGTAGGGTCTGGCCCCACTTTGGCTTGAAGGCACCTGCAGGTGCTTTTCAACCATCAGGTCTCCAGGGATGATGTTTGAAGCCAACAAGTTTTGTTGCACAATAGGAAGAGCCTGAGGGTGCCTACACAGCCGACTGCTGAGATTTGGGTGATGTGTGGTAACTTACTCTGTGTAGTAACTCACTGTAGTTGCCTGTCCATAGCGTGACTACTTCTCTGATCTGACCTGACACCCCTCACTCCTTGTTTGTAACATTGCCATTGCCTTGGCTTGCACTCATGCACTGTGGGGCATCTATCCACGTAAATGCTGCAGCTGAAGCAGATTTGCTTCTATTTCAGAACATAAAAGCTGTGTATAAGGCTCAAATCTTAGGCTGATGTTGACATCCAGAAATATTAAGTTAAAACAATGCTTTTCTGGTGGGGGGGGTGTGTGTGTGCTGGCAAAGTGACATTGGCACTCTGAAAATCAAAGGAAACGGTCCCAGAAGAACAAGGAACCAGAAAAAAAAAATAAATTACAGATTTTGATTATAAAGTAAAACTTTAATTCTTCTAAAGCCCTGAATGAGACACAGGAAGGGCAAATATTTGTTCTGCTCCTGACCTTCTCAGGCAAATAGCGCGGCAGGTCCTGCGGGGCTGGAGGCATCGTGCTGCAGGGAAGTGAGAGATCACCGGCAGCCAGCCAGGGCTGGAGAGAAGCAGCTGATTGCTCAGGGGAGCTGTGATGAGTCCCCCAAATTCCAGTGCAGTGAGAAGCCCCTATCTTAATAAATGTGTCCAAATAACCCCCTTGGATTTTGAAAATCAGGTCTGGCCAAAGATAGAATCATAGAATCATGGTGGTTGGAAAAGACCTTTAAGATCATCGAGTCCAACCATGAACCTATCACTACCAATCCCATCTCTAAACCATGTCCCTCAGCACCTCATCTACCCATCTGTTAAATACCACCAGGGATGGTGACCACCACTTCCTTGGGCAGCCTGTTCCAATGTTTGGTGACCCCACCCTTTCTCACCAGGCGGGAGGTTGGAGGTACCATCAGGACACGTTTTGGGTGGCCATGCCACACCAGGTTGCCCCCAGTCCCCTGCCCCCAGGGGTAGCTTTTCCTTATCAAACTGCTTTAAATCTGGAACGTAACTACTGAGGAAATGCTTAAACAATGACTTAGCAGATAGAGAAGAGCAGCTTAGCTGAAGATCAGGCACGTACATAACTCTTGAAGAACACAAAGCTCTCTTGCACAACTAATAAAACAATTGTTCTTGCATTAACTATAAACTTCATAGTGCCTAGGATGAAACCATTCCCTGGATTAACAGTTTTTCTTCCAGGAACAAAGTGGGTTTCTTTTTGCACAGTTCCTCATAGCTGCTGAAGAGAGAAATTCTTTTCCATTGTGAGTCTAGAGCTGAAATTCAAACGTGTTTTCAGCAGATGGGTAATTTTCTACATGTGAGTGGTCCTACTCTCTTGGCCACAGAATAGCTTTTAGTATGATGAGCTGAAAAATGATCTTCTAACAAATTTTGGTGGAATTCATCATTCCATCATGCTAAGCAGCTGATCTTGGCAATGTCTGTGCCTCCAAGAACACGGCACTGCTGTCACACAGGGAGAAGGCTCTTAACTGAGCTGGACATGGTGCAGAATCAGCCCCTTATTTTACCTACAGCTCCAAAAAAGTGACATTTATTTATTTATTTATTTATTTACTCCTACCTCCATGGCTGGAGGGTGACACAAGCCATCAAAGCGATGACAGCTCTGATCTCTGCCCAACCTGGAGGTTAGGACAGGTTTAATATGAAAAGGAAGAGGAGAAGAGCTGCACATGCTAACACCCGGCTGGTGGGTTAACAGGGTGTGGGTTACTCACAGCTCCTGGTCTCTTCATCAGAGTCCTTCTCGTCCTGAGAGCACCCCTTCATGGAGCCAGTGTCTTCATTGTGGGCAGCTGATCATCTCTGTAATGATGCCATTTGTGACTAATCTTCCAGGATTAAAAATGAACTGGAGCTGCTGCGGCTTCCACCTTTGCCGCATAGCAACGAGAGCAGAAAGTCAATTAATTACCTTCTCGCTGGATTCCAGGGGCCCTCTCGTCCTCAGCTCAGCCGAGTGTGTAATGGAAAAGGGAGCGCGGCAGGCTGCGCCGGCCAGCCGGGAATTACATGACAAGGTGAAAGATGAGCGCTGGGAAAAGAGGAGAGGGAGGACGTTGGAGGGAAATCCTCACCCTACAGGTTCATTTAAAAAAGTAAGATGCCACTGATTACACAATTATTGACTCATTTCCCTGCTTTCAGCCCTAGTGATGGCTCTGTGGACACTCTTGTCTCCTTGCACCACCTGAGCTCCTGGAGACATGGGGTTATCTGCTCTGAGCTCCTCTCTGTGTTTGGAACTGTCCTTTCAAGAAGTTTCTTTCAGGAACAGTCACTTTTTGGCTGCCATGACCTCTCACGTTGCCCCAGAGAGATGCCCCATAGCAGCTCTTTGGTTGCTCTCAGAGCTGCTTTCCAAGGTAGATGTTCTACTGCTTTTTCAAGTGGCTTTCTGGGGTGAAAGTTAATGGGGAAAATAATTTTAAAGATTGAGTTTCCTCAGAAAGATTTGACTGATGGGTACAAACAGAACTAGGAAACCATGGGTGATGATCTGAACAGATAGTAGCTTTGACTCAGAGCAAGAGAAGGTGCAGTGTCTTGCCTATGAGATGGGGACTTGGAAGGTCACCCTCGGCCCTCCCAGACTGAGATCCAGTGAGCAGAGCCCTGTTCTGAGTGAAAACGGAAGAATTAAAGAAGATGGGGAATATTTTAATATCTATTTATCAGATGTGGCAGCTTCAGACCCCTCAGTAATTACCTGTTAATGAGAGCAAGTCCATGCTACTTTTGGCCCCTCTAGTTTAGCAGTGCCACTCAGGTCACCTTGCATGGGCTGGAAACTGAGATATCCTGAATGATGGCTCCTGGGGCAGACAAGCAGTGACAGTAGAAGGGGAAGGATGAACTGGGATGTGCACAAGCCTCCAGCATGGGTAGCAGTTGGGCAAGGCAGAGGCCCTGGGTGAGGAAGGGATCCTTCTGGAGAGATCCGTTGGGATGGAGCAGGACATGGAGGTGCTGGAGCGTGTCCAGAGAAGGGCGACGGAGCTGGGGAAGGGTCTGGAGCACAAGTGTGCTGAGTTCCTGGCTGAGGGAACTGGGGGTGTTGAGCCTGGAGAAAAGGAGGCTGAGGGGAGACGATCTGGGTCTCTCCAACTCTCTGAAAGGAGGGTGGAGAGAGGTGGGGTTGGGTCTGTTCAACCCAGGACCAAGGGACAGGACAAGAGGAAATGGCCTCAAGTTGCACCGAGGGCAGTTGAGATGGGATGTGAGGAAGAATTTCTTTGCTGAAAGGGTTCTGAGGCATTGGAAGGGGTTGCCCAGGGCAGTGGTGGAGTCCCCATCCCTGGAGGGATTGAAGAGTCATGTAGACATAGTGCTGAGGACTCGATGATCTGAAAGGGCTGTGATCAGCTCTAAGTCTAATGACACCTACAAATCCTGAGGGTCTTCTACCCCATGCAATCACCAAAATGTGTTTAATCAATAAGTTAACCTAAGATTAGGTGGTTTGGTGTTGGAAGAGACTCAGACCACACAGCCCTCCTCTTTCCCAGGCTTGCAGTCGTCTGTCACTGTTTTCTGAGGTGCTCCATGGAGAAGTAGTAACTTTAAGTCTCATTATTAATTTATCTCACCGCAGTTGACATGTGAGCAGGGAGAGGTAATCACAGAGCTCCCTTCCCTGCTGTTCTTTTCCTGAGGTTTTGCACTCTCCAAATTTCTCTTTTCATAAATCAAATTAACTAAATTGCTTAAGGAGCACTTTTCTATTAAATGATGCCGAAAGGTTTGCTATGAGAACTGTCTGCTTAATACTTTGAGTCTATGGGCTCCTGTCTTCTCCTCAAAGTGTAAAGGCTTTGACCATCCTGAAGACTTCCCTGTGGAATGAATATTCTGGTGCACATTTACAGAGGTCTAAACTGAGGTGTGAGTGGATGAAAAGTTATACAGGTGGCTCAGAGTTTGCTTATTGTATCTGCTGAAGAGCCTTGGATTCCTCAGGCAGAGCAGGAGTTGTACCAGGAGTCTTGGTGGACGTTCATTGCCAGGACAGTGAGAGCTCAGAGCAAAAGAAATGCAGCTTTAATTTAGGTGTTTACATGGCAGGGTTTCAACGTTAGCCCAGGACAACGCCCAGGCCTGGTTCTCGGGTGGGTTGGCATGGTTAGACCACAGTGGCATACACTGGTAAGTCAAAGCTCTGGTTTTTGGAGTTAGGGCTTTGGATCTCTAGTACTTTGGGATCTCTTCTCCTCATTCCATTTTGTGATGGAGACATCATTTAGGATCCTGGAGAGATGGAGCAGTTGATAAATTCCTACCCTTCCTTCCCTTCGGGGCTTCCAGCAGAACTGGAGAGTCAAAGGGGCTGGGAAATTGTTCCCTTGTCCAGGGACCTGCCAAGGAAACCACACAAGCCAATCCGACCACCTGAGCGTTAGCAGCTTTCAAATAAATTCAGGATGATGGACACTGTGGTCCTCTAAAAGGTGCTCTGAGAGTGAATCTGGGCCCCATTTTGCCTTCAAGCTTGGTGATCAGTGAGAGGCTCAGAGCTGCTGCTCAGAGCTGTGATCAGTGTTAGAAGCCAGGCAGCCCCAGCCAGTCCCAAAGTGGTTTGCCAACAGGGTCATGGTCCTGGCAAGATTCAGAAAGCTCCTGAGCCTCAAACACTGCGAGCCCTGCTGGTGCATTCACAGACTCTTTCAGGGGACACAACGATGGCCTCACAGAGCAGCATGTTCCCCTTTCTCTATCAGGAGATACCCCAGGGAGATCACAGGGAGGGGAATGGCAAATGGGCACAGCCAGACCCCCAGCATCCCAGCCTGGGGTGCGGGGTGAGGGGGAAGAGCAGCAGCATGGGAGGGTAAAGCCCCCTCCAAAACCTACGGTGTCCCCCCAACAGATGCACCACGCTGGGCTGGGCTCCTGGTGTGCTCAGTGGAGTGGTGTCACCATGAGCATCTCAGAGCTGGGGCAGCCACCCCACACTGCTGCTCTCTGCTCGCTGGTGGGGATGGAGTGAGCAGGAACGCTGCTTTAGTGCAGGGAAAGTTCTCCAGGGTAGGGTGTGATCACTGTGTCGGTGGGCTCTTTGCTCTGATGGGGCTTTAAGGGTAAAATAAGGTCAGTGCAATAAAAAGAAAATAGAAAAAAAAAAACCAAAACAAAACCAAACCAACCCAAAAAATATTTTTAAAAACAATGGTTTTTTTCAGGCTGGAAGAGCAGGGCGTTAGGAAAGGAATCAGAGACAATGGTTAAAGCATAAAGTGGATGCTCCTGTGACAAAGGCACAGGTTTGGGATTCAGACATTGTTAGTGTCATGTTTGGCATCAGTGAAAAAAAATAAATTATGCTTGTGCTAGTCATCTAGGCCAAAACCTCTGTGTGTAATGAAGTGCATAACTGGAGTTTGTGCATGGGGTAAGGTGGGACGTGGATGTGTGTGTACCTGTTGTACCTGTCTCTCCATTCACCGTGTCTGAAGGCAGAATCATGGTGCTTCCCACCCACAAAGCAGCACGATGCAGCTGGCCCTGTGAAAATCCCGGGGACCACTGGGGTGCTGGCTGTAAAAACACCCACCTCTGGGCAAGGTGAGCATGGGACGGGGCCAGGGAGCTGGGATTCATCATCCCCCAGCTGCAAGTTCTTGGTTTCTCAGCTTTCTCGATGGTAATAGAGTGGTTTTGCCTGGTTTTGCAGATGCAAGGAGGTATGTGTCATGATAGTACATATATGCATATATATGAACCTTTTTAAAATAAATATATGTAAGCATTATATTTTTAATTAGGGGGAGCATGCCAAGCACTATTATTTGTAAATATTTTAAAAATCCAATTATCTTCCTCTCTTAATTCAAAGGTTTAAGCCAAATTCATGGAAAGGCACAAAACTTGTCCCTGTATCACACATTAAGCAGGTCCCCTGATGCTCCCAGCAGCAGTGAGCAGAGCCCTGGGTGAGGAGCACCCTGCCTGTGCCTGCACCCATCTCAGCCTCTCCCTGGTGCAGAGCAGCTCCCTGGGAAGCCTGATGGCAAAACTCCTGTGGGGATTTTGGCAGTGATAACAGATGAAAATTCTGTTTTGCTGAAATATCTGCAACGTGAGCTGCAGAGCTGAAGCGTGTGCTGCTGTGTCACAAAAAACACATCCTCTGCTACAGCTGTGACCTCCAGCTTGCGATCTGTTCTATCTCCTGGCAAGGGATAATTTCAGTTATGCCCCAATATCTCTTTTCTTTCTGTACATGGCACTAGATGAAAGACAAAAAAGCCTCTGTGCAGTGGTCTGGGCTTCTGCACACGGGGTTGATGCTGAGGACCCCCTGGTGCTGGCTGGACTCCTGCGGTGCCTCTGGACTGGGAGTGCTCCTGCAGCGCGGCTCGTCGCTCCTCTGCTCGTAAGGACAATAAATATTACCTCGTCCTAGTTTTCCTCATCTGAAGTGCTGACAGGAAAGCTTTCAGGTCAGGGTATTTGCTAAACTATATAGAAATACTATATTTAGTCTGTAATGAAGATGTGCTGTCCCCATGATCAGATGTGGAGTCAGCACGGAGGAGCTGTCTGCGGGGCGAGATGATGCGCTGCTCTGCCGTGCCGAGGCTCAGACGCTTGGCAGAGGCAGGATGCGATGACAAATTAAGACACTGTGATTAGCAAACCTCTTTGAGGCATGTAAGAAAGAAGCAGGTTCTCTATTACTTGCATTAGACGTGGGTAAACTGGATTTCCTTGTGTTTCCCTTCAGTTACAGCATTAGTCCCAGGCTGGTTCTGCCCTATGCCCAGTCACTTTTGGCTGCAGAAAGCCAGGTTGGGGCTTGCAACTGGTTTTGGGCTGCAGCAGGTTTTCCCAGTGCTGTGCATTGCAGTGGTACGTGTGGGATGAAAGGAAACAACGTGTGCAGAGGCTTTCTGCCAAAAAAAAAAAAAAGGAAAAGGAAAGGAAAGGAAAGGAAAGGAAAGGAAAGGAAAGGAAAGGAAAGGAAAGGAAAGGAAAGGAAAGGAAAGGAAAGGAAAGGAAAGGAAAGGAAAGGAAAGGAAAGGAAAGGAAAGGAAAGGAAAGGAAAGGAAAGGAAAGGAAAGATCTTTTTTTAATTTGTTTTGCCTTTTTTTTTTTTTAGATTTGTTTTTTAAGAGCAGGACTCTGCCCACACTGCAGAGCAAAGGAAGCCAAGCGCAGCATCCAGTCCTCACCCACAAGCACTGGTACCTCAGCTGCACGCAGTGGGCACGCAGAGGACTGGCAAACACCAGCACGGGGTGAGGTTTTCTGTCTCATACTGCCCAGCAGCAGGCACAGCGGCACTGGAAGCGTTGCCGTGGGCTGAGCTGTCTTTCCCTTTGGATGGAGCAATGCCATACCTCACTTTGCCCTTTGGTTTTCCTTATGGCACAGTAATAACCTCACATAGGGTTTTTCTTGGCACAGATCTTGCCTGTATCTTTTATGTGTCTTTTATTTTTGGGCTCTGGCAAAAACCAAACAGACAGAAGAAAAAACAACAAACCAAACCTAACTGAGGATAACGGCATGCAGAGGCTGCACATCCAAATCCTGCCTCTGGAAATAGCATCTTCCATGTATGAGGCTCCAAAGAGAGACATGAGGGGTTCAGAGACCCAGCTGCAATTTTGCTGGTAGCCCCTGGCTTAGCACCCTGTTTGTGACACCCCAAAATCCTGAGCAAGGTCCTATTAAAGGGCGATACACGAGCCTGCACCCACTGCTTTCCCTTGTCAGCCTCGGCTGAATCCCCAGGAATAGCACAAACTAGGGGCCAGGTTTTCCCAGTGTTCTGGTCTTGGCTTTTGGATGGGGCTGGGAGATGTTTGCAAGAGGTGGGAGTCTGGGTCATCAACCTGCATTTATCAGAAATGGACACGAAATAGAGAAGGAAAATGGACAGATGGGGGATGGAGCTGGCTGAGATTGAGCCCTACTGACAAGAAACACCCCAAAGGCGAGCTGGCTGCTGCCACCATCCCTCTGCTCTGAGAGGTCCTTCCTCACAGCCTGCTCCCATGAAGAAAAAATAAGAAAAAATATATTTTTTAAAGAAAGAGGGAAAAAAAAAATATATGTGTATATATATATATACAAATACTTTTATATATATATATATGTATATAAACTTTCCAGTACTGGGGTTTCATCTGCCCACAGGCTTCTTAGGGAGAAATTTCCTATCACTGTTCCTTACAGCAGCTTTCATTCCATGCTTTGAAGCACCGTTTACCAGCCAGGATATGACCAGGTGTGGGAGCAGGAGGAAGCAGGTCAGATCCAGGCAGGGGTTGCAGGGTCCAGAGGCTGCTGTGTGAGTTGCTGAGTGCATTGCAGGGAGCAGGGCTGGGGTCAGTGGAGCAAGCAAGGGACATCCTTTTTGTCCCTTGTTTGAGCCAAACGTGTGCCCTCCCAGGACGGTTCCTTGTTCCTGCCCTGCTTGGGAATATGGGAACTGAGACGGACAGGGACACTGCCTGTGCAGTCACCGCTGCCTGTAGGTGATGCTCAGTTCTCTGCAACTTGGGCTTTCATTGCAAGTTGACCCCCAACTTGTTTAAAATCACAAAGAAAAAAGAAAAAAAAACAACCAACAAACAAAACCCCCCAAAAATAACATAATGCTGGAAGAAAACAACCAGTCTGGGACTGGGGAGCATGATGATCTAATTTAAAAACAACACTTAGACTCTACAGCTGGAGCAGAAGGGCTTTTTGTTTGCAAGTTCACCTCAAAAAGGTGGGCATATATGAAGTATGCACTTTCCCTTCCTAGTCCATAATAATTTCCTATGAAATCCAAAATCATGTAGGTATATGAATATTCAATTTGACAGTGATGAAGCTTTGTATATGAAGCCAATGAAAATGCTGTTAAGCTCATGGGAATGATACTACTTGCATATTAGCTGGGAAATACATTGCAAGTAACTAAAGGCTAGTTTTTATGTCAACAATAAAGACAAACTCTGAGTTAAATTTGATTCCAATTTATTGGAAGTATCTTTGATAACATGGCATAGTCAAATTGCAAATTATTTTTTTGCTTATAGATGATAACATTTTGTCAAGGCTCTTCCCCTCTGGGAAATGAAAATCATAGAAATTCATGTACAAACTGCTTCCCAAATCACAGATCAGAAGTCATCTGTTTCAGGAACAGTGAGGCTAAATCGAGAAGCCTTTATTTAATTTTCATATTCTTCAGGTGAATTTTCTTATTGCAACCTATATTAATCTAAAACAATTATATTCCCAGCCCTTTCTATGCTCTGTCTTTGTTTTATGTCTCTATAATTTAGGCAGCCATTTTGTGTTCAGGGAAATAAAAAACCTCAGTAAAGAGGGGACATCCATTGCGGGCTTTCTCCTGGACACTTTGCTTTTGGATTTTACTCTGCAGTGGTTGTTGTACCGCAAAGTGTCTGTCGCTCTGGCTACAACCACCTTTGTCTGGAACACCGCACTGGGTATGTGCTCAGCTGCAATATCAGAGCACGAACCGCACAGCAGCTTGTGCCAGAGCTGATTCTACATCCAGCACTTTCCCTTTATTCCCTAAATCTTGATGACAAGCTCTAAACATGGGCAGGAAAGAAGAAGGTGGAACCCAGGGCAGGGATATTGCAGTGCTGCTCTGGGGCTGCATTCTTGGGGTGCTGCAGCCCACAGCCCTTCCTCCCCTCCAAACCCCTCGCCCTGCCCCGCGTACTGACACCGATGCCGCTTCCTTCCCTACCCTCCCGAAATTCCCAGAGCTATTAACTAGGTCACGGGAGCTGGTCCCAATCCAGCAGTTTATCTAATTGCCTTTTTAACGTATATTGTGCAACTCTTTATTATCCTGTCAGGTTCCCCTGCGCCGTGCCGGAGGGGGAATGGGGAGGCAGAGCTGGGATGAAGCTCGCTGCTGCGCAGCCACTCGTGCTGGAGAGCGGAGGGTGAGCTTGGGCATCTCTGCTGCTGTGGGGATGGTAACAGCCTGGGCAAGAAACCCAGGAGATGGTTTTGGCAACGGTGGGGGCAAGATGGACAGCTTCTGACTCCTGCATCACATCTGTAGGTACTCACATACACATCTGGGAGGGGTGGCTGGCTCTCCAAGAACAAGGTTAACCTGCTTTGGCAGGGGGATCGGACGAGGTGATCTCCAGAGGTCCCTTCCAACCCCCACCATGCTGTGATGCTGTGAAGTGTCTGGGCTCACCTGTGTTGGGTCTGCTCTGGGTAGCCTGGTCCTTGGGTAATCAAGGCTGGGGAAGCTTCTTGTCTGGTGTCCCCCGGCCTTCTTGTCTCTGCAGCCGGCAGCCCTGCTGGTGATGCCCACATTTGGGTTTTAGGGATGCGGGGAAATATTGTGGCATAAGCCAGGAGGCTGAGCAGGAACCGGAGGGTTACACACCTGCATTGGCACACCCATGCGTCTGGTGAGTGTTGCAGAGGAGGATGGAGCTGAGCACACGGGAACTGCAAGTCTCCTTTTCCATCTGGCCAGGATTTGCAGCACGGATGGTGTGTTTGAGGCAGTTCACAGCCCACGAGAACCAAATCCCCTGGGGTTTGGGGGCCTGACCCAGCAGGGGACCAGGGGTGATGCTTGTTCCTGCTCCCAAATGATCCCTGCTCTGTGCTGCCCATAGAGGGGCTGGAGAAAGGCAGCCCACCCGGGGTGGGCCTTTCCTGCTTGCCTTACCTGGTCTCTGAGCAGGAGTAGCTCTACACCCTCAGTTTATTCATCAGAAGACTCAGCCACGACCTCCCCCTGCCCCTGACCTGCTCTGCCGAGATAAGGCAGAGTCTTTCCCCGGGCTGGATCTGCTGGTGCCTGGGGAGGATGGGGGGGTCTGGTCCACCTGCCAGGGCTGTGCACCCCCGGGGCTGCTCGGGGAGGGGGACGAGACCCCCAGCCCGCCCCGGGGAGCGGCTGCAGAGGCTGGCAGAGGGGAGGGCTGAGGCTGCTGGCTATCGCTCTCTCTCCTTGGAGCTTCATCGGGAACGATTTGCAGCTCAAACGCCCCCCCGAGAGCCGCTGACCTTTGGGTAAGGTTTGGCGGCTTTATCCTACTCGGGTTAATTAGGAGTCAGGGGGAGCCCGGGAGTGTCGCGGCTCCATCCACCCCCCCTCCCCGACCCTGCTCGCCCACCCGGCTGCCTGGCGGAGAAGCGGAGGTAAATACCCGGCCCCCTTCCATCCCTCCGGGCTTCGCTTTTCTCTCTCCCTCTGCCTCTTCATCCCGCCCCCCCAGCCCCTCTCTCTGGGTGCTTTATCCCCGGTTTTACGCGCCAGTAGAAGTTCAGGTTTGTTGATTTTTGGGGTGTTTTGGGTTGGGTTGTTTTGGGGTTTTTGTTTTTTTTTTTGGTGTAGTGTTGGGGTTTTGGGGGTTTTTTGGTTGTTGGTTTTTTTCCACCGCTGCTATAGAAAGTCTTTTTCTCCCTCTTCTGGAAAGGGGGCAGGAGCAGGAATCCCTGGGGCAGAGGCACCTCCAGGGAGGGTGTTCCCAGCCAGGCACGGTGCTGCTCCGAGCTGCTCCCCACCAGCGGCGAGGGGACACGGGGGGCTCCCCAGCGTTAGACCAGGGTGTGGGGTAACTGGATGGGCACAGAGACACCCCCAGCACCCCCCACCCCCCACCCCCCAGCTCCTGTAGCCCCCGACAGCCCCTCAACTCCTCAGCATCCCCCCGGCGCCACCGGTATCTCCTGCAGCCCCCGGTTTCCCACTCGCACCGGGGTCCGCCGAGGCTCGGCAGCCGGTGTTTCTCCGGAGGTGAGGGGGGGGTCCCTCGGGTGAGGAGGGGGCACTGTCATTCCCCTCCCCGCCTTCCCCAAGGCATCCCCGCCCGGAGAAACGGTCCGAGGCTGCGAGAGGGTCGGGGGGTCCCACGGTCCATGGAGGGAGCACTCGCCTCGAGGCACGACTCCCCGCCTCGGCCCGGAGAAGCTGGATTTATTTTCAATCCCCCTGGAGCTTTTGTCACTGTTTTGGTTCGGTTTTGTGGGGCTTTAAAATTATTTTTTTAATTGTTTTGGGGGGTTTTTTGTTTGTTTGTTTTTCGAAGAGTTGTCTCCCGAGCCCAGCACATCCCTAACACGTCGGTTGCTCAACGAGCAGCCGAAAGCCCGTCCCGTCCACCCTGCGCATGATGCCGGTGGCCGGGGACCCCTTCCCCTCCCCGGCATCGAGGGGTGCTGGGTGATTTGGGGGGGATGCGGCGGGGCCGCCCTGGGAGTTCCCGGGGGCTGCGGCTGTGCCCCCCAGCACAGAGCCCAGGTTTGGGGGTGGAGAGGGAGAGGGGGGAATATGCCGGGGCCTTTTTAGGAAATATTCACGCACCAGGCAGCGGTTTGGGTGAATTTTCGTTTCTTCATCCCTGATGCCCCCTGCAGCCTTCAGAAACAGGTCTGCTTCAGGTCTTCTTTCACAATGAACTTGGCTCAGGCGAAATGTTCTTTAAAAATAAATAAATAAAAGGAAAGAAAATAAAAAGAAAAGAAAAAATAAAAGTAAAAGTAAAAAAAAAAAAAAAAAAAGAAGACGACAAAAAGATAAATCGTTGAATTAACTCCCCGAGATGTTCAGTCGTTTTCCAGGACTGTAAAGACGCGAAACGGCGGCTGCGAGCAGCGGTGACGGCCCGAGCCCCCCGCATCCTCCTCCCATTGATTTTCCTTTTCCCCGGTTAAATCCCGGCCCATCAGGACCCGGGTGCGGGCAGGACTCTGCTAAACGCGGGCCGAAAGCGAGCTCAGCTTGGCTTTCTCGACCTATTTGTGCATTGACATGTAATAATTCCTCCGCAAAGCCAAGGATGCGCCTCACTCAGCCGCCTTCCTCCCCTCGCACAGGAGCGCTTGGCTAGAAAAAAAAAACCCTTTTTTGAGGGGGAGCCTCTGCCGGGAGCAGCGGCCGAGAGACCTGCTTAGGGGTAAAGCCCTCACCGGGGATAGTATTTAAATTTTTTTTTACGCATTTCAGCCGCTTTGCACCCAATTTCCTTCTGGATTCTGGAAAGGCAAAAACAAATAATTTTTTTTTAAAAAAGAAAAAGGGGTGTTTAATCATTTTTTCCTAGGAACCGGGAGGTTTCTGTTCCCCACCTCTGCTCGGTGCCGCATCCCACCTGCAACCGCATCCCGAACGCTCCCTCCTCGCTACTTCAACAACGAGATCAGGAAATAATTCATCTCTGGCTTTTCAGCCCAGCTGTAATAATAATTAAAAAAAAATGCTCTTTTTTTTTTTTACCTTCTAAAGCAGCAAACGAAACACAGATTCCCACCAGCCCCCCTCCCCCTTTCAAGGAACATTTTTTTTAATGATACAACGATTCAAACGCTCTCCCCGCAGCTGAGGGGGATGTGCTTTCACACACACCGCCCCAAAATGCCAACGCTCCCGCTCCCACCCTGTACTTGTCTTTGCCACAGCTCAGGACAGGGATTTCTCGTTGTCGTTTTTTGCCTTGTTGGCTGCTCACCTCGGAAATATGTTAAATAAAGTCAAAATTGTAAGGTTATTTTTAATACAAATAAGTATAAGCTTTTGGAAGGAACACGAAAATATTTGTTGGTTTTTTGTTTGTGGGGTTTTTTTTTTGGCAGGCGGAGGTTTTGGTTGGTTGGTTGGTTGGTTTTGTTTAATTTTTTTGAGAAAGAAGAATCTCCACAATTAGATCGTGGGGACCCAGAGAAGGGATCCTCCACTAAGCATCCCGCAGAGTGCGGCTGTCCCGCAGATGCGGGGCGGTTCCGTGGGGCAGAGCCCGTTTTCCTCCGGTGCCGGAGCACAGGGATCGGTACGAGTCGTTACCGACAAGGCTCAGCCCTTGTTCCCCGTGCGCAGGTTTCCACGCACCGCCGTGCTGGAACCGCTGTCCCCTCTGCTGTCCCCACCCTGTCCCCAGCCTCCAAAGGGGCCGCACGTTTGTGGGGGGAGAAAAAAGAAAAAGGAGAAGGTGCGGGGAGGAAAATTCCGTTAAGCACCGGTGGAGAGCCGTTTGTCCGCCCCTTCAACGGGAATTTTTTATTTCAGCCGCCCGTTTCGATGTGGGGAAGGGACTGGGGTCTGCGGTGCGGGGCAGGGGGTGCGGGGCAGGGTGGGCAGTGCAGGGGCTGTGAAGCTGGGGGCAGGGGGCGGGCGGGGGGGCTGCGGCGCTGCTGGCGGGGCCCGGAGGGGGTGGGTGGGGCGGGGGGGGTGGGGGTTGGCGGGGGGGGGGCTGGGCTTGGCCGGGGAGGCTGGTACCTCCCCCAGAAATGCAGCAATTCTCCCCCCTCTCCCTCTTCTCTCGGCGAGGTGGGCGCACTGCGATGGGGACGCGGCGGGCTCTGCCAGGGGTTTGCGCTGCCCGTCTGGTGACAGCCCCCGGCTGCTGACAACCCCCCGACCTCGCCTGGCATCACCCCCGATCCCGCCGCGGGGGCCAGCGGAGAAGAGCGGAGCAGCGCGGATCAGCGCGGAGCGGGCGGCGGGGCGTGCGGGCCCGGTCCTCCCCGCAGCGGGGTCATGCCCCTGGGCAGCCCGGTTCGGAGCCGCTCGCACTGCGCTGGGACGCGGAGGTAGCGGGTCGGATCAGCCCCCACCCCGCCCCGCAGCGACCATCACTCCCTCACCCCGCACCCCATCACCGGGCGCTGCGGTCCCGTCCGCCGCTCCCCGCCCCGTCGGATCTCTCCGTCCCCGAGGGTCCCCGAGCAGAGGAGTCACCCGGCAGCCGCCATGGCCACCCTCCTCCGCAGCAAGCTCTCCAACGTGGCCACCTCGGTGTCCAACAAGTCCCAGGCCAAGATGAGCGGCGTGTTCGCCAGGATGGGCTTCCAGGCGGCCACCGACGAGGAGGCGGTGGGGTTCGCCCACTGCGACGACCTGGACATGGAGCACCGGCAAGGGCTGCAGATGGACATCCTCAAGCCCGACGGTGGAGAGGAGGGAGCCGAGCCCCCCCTGGAAGGGGACATCCACTACCAGCGGGACGGCACCGGGCCCCTGCCGCCCTCCGCCTCCAAGGAGGGGGGAGTCTGCTCGGAGCTCTCCGGGCAGGGCAAGCCCAAGATCACGGCCTGGGAGGCGGGCTGGAATGTCACCAACGCCATCCAGGTACGGCCGGCACCGGGCACCAGGCACCGGGCACTGGCAGCGCTCCCCGCGCCCGGCCCCGCTCTGCTCCCGGACCCACGCGCAGACCCGCTCCCGGTCCCGCGTCCCGCTCGGCATCAGCCTCGGGGTGATGGCAGAACCATTTGGGGGGAAAAAAAAAAAAAGAAAAAAAAAAAAAAGGGGGGGGGGGGGAGGGAAAAAGGGGAAAAAGGAAAAAAAATAGAAAAGGAGAAAAGGAGGTGGGAAGGGCAAAAAAAGAAAAAAGTGGAAAAGGAGGGAGGGAAAAAAAAAAGGAAAAAAGGGAAAAAGAAAAAATAAAAAAGAAAAATAAAGGAAAAAGGAAAGAAAAAAATAGAGGAAAGACAGAGAAAAAATAAGGGGGGAGGGAAAGGGGAGAAATAGAAAAAAGGAAGAAAATAGGAAAAAAAAAAAAAGGATAAAAGTATTTTCAAAAGGAAAGGGAAAAACCCCAGCCCTGGATCTCTACTTTGCCCCCGCCCCCGGAATACGGTGCAGAGCCAGGGGGGTTGCCGGCCCCATCCCACTGCCCCTCCCCGCGTGTGGTGGGTGTCCCCGTGGGGCTGCCCCAGCAATGGGCTGGAGGATGAGGGGGTGCCCTGGGAGGTGACCGAGCCAGCGGTGGGGCTGCACTGAGGGGGGTCCCTGACTGGTCCCCTCCGGGGGTCCTCAGCTCTGGGGGGTTTTGGGGCACTGAGAGGTGCTGGGGACAGAGAGGGCAGAGCCTGGGCACCAAAACTGTCCTCACTGGTTGTGGGTGCGGCGAGGTGAGATGATGCGGGTGTGAGTGAGGGTGCGGGTGTGAGTGAGGGGAGTGCTACGTCAGAGAGAAAGGGGGGGCTGTGTAATGGCGTGTGGGCGATGGCGTGACCGTGCAAGCCATGGCGTGGGCGTGATGGTGTGGGAGCGTGCGTGTGACTGCGACTGTGCGGCTGCGTGTGCCCGGCTCCGGGCGCCTGCGGTGTCCTCCGTCAGACGAGCAACACGGTTTCCATTTTGTCTCTCTCCAGGGGATGTTTGTCCTGGGCCTGCCCTATGCCATCCTTCATGGTGGATACCTAGGACTCTTTTTAATAATTTTCGCTGCAGTGGTTTGCTGCTACACTGGGAAAATCCTTATTGCCTGTCTTTATGAAGAGAATGAGGATGGGGAGATAGTCAGGGTGAGAGACTCCTACGTGGACATAGCGAACGCGTGCTGCGCGCCCCGCTTCCCCACCCTCGGAGGCAGAATTGTGAACGTGGCTCAGATCATTGAACTGGTCATGACCTGCATTCTCTATGTGGTGGTCAGTGGGAACCTGATGTACAACAGCTTCCCCAACCTGCCTGTCTCCCAGAAGTCGTGGTCCATCATTGCCACGGCAGTGCTCCTGCCTTGTGCGTTCTTGAAGAACCTCAAGGCAGTCTCCAAGTTCAGCTTGCTCTGCACATTAGCCCACTTTGTCATCAACATCTTGGTGATCGCCTACTGCCTCTCCAGGGCACGCGACTGGGCCTGGGACAAAGTCAAGTTTTACATTGATGTGAAGAAGTTTCCCATCTCCATTGGCATTATTGTCTTCAGCTACACCTCGCAGATCTTTCTGCCTTCCTTGGAGGGGAACATGCAGAACCCCAAGGAGTTTCATTGCATGATGAACTGGACTCACATAGCAGCTTGCATCCTTAAGGGACTCTTTGCCTTGGTCGCTTATCTGACCTGGGCTGATGAGACCAAGGAAGTCATTACAGACAACTTGCCATCCACCATTAGGGCAGTAGTCAACATTTTCTTGGTGGCCAAAGCCTTGCTCTCCTACCCCTTGCCGTTCTTTGCGGCTGTGGAAGTGCTGGAGCGGTCCCTTTTCCAAGATGGAAACAGGGCGTTCTTCCCCAACTGCTACGGGGGTGACGGGCGGCTCAAATCCTGGGGGCTCACCCTCAGGTGTGCCCTGGTAGTGTTCACCCTGCTCATGGCTATCTATGTCCCACATTTTGCCCTCTTGATGGGTCTTACTGGGAGCCTCACAGGCGCAGGGCTCTGCTTCCTGCTCCCCAGTCTTTTCCACCTCAAGCTCTTGTGGAGGAAGCTCTTGTGGCACCATGTCTTCTTTGATGTCGCCATTTTCGTTATAGGGGGTATCTGCAGCGTCTCGGGGTTCATCCACTCTTTAGAAGGCCTCATAGAGGCCTTCAGAACCAATGCTGAAGACTAAGGAGGGGCCAGAGCTGGTTGCAGTAAGAGAATTGCATCGAACATCCGCATAGCCAAATAATTCTGCATCCCTTTAATGGAAAGAGTCATTATTTTCGTTACGTGCATCCAACAAATTCTATGTCATAGAATCTGCAAATTAAAGGAACTGAGAAGAGATTGAAGTGTTTGCCCTGCCGTCTTTTTAAATAAGCTAAGATTTAAATATCTATTTTTTGTTATTTAGAAGTTTTGGAAGGAAATTATCTGGTGCCCCACCTCTATGTCCTCACTCGTTGCCTGAAGCTTGGCCCCAACCCCCCACCAATGACGTGTTGGGAAGCAGTGGCAGTGGTGGGTACCCCTCACAGATATGCAATTCAGTGTTTCGGGAGCTGAAACACGGGTGCCGGATCCGATGGGACTGGGTTACTGCGCTTGAGATGGAAGGAAACCAGTCATGGGTGCTGGGAGCAGGGGCTTGCATTTTACATTGTGTGAGATGGAGGTAGATGTGACCTCGATTGTACGACCAGCCCAACAAGTCCAAGCAGTGGCTGATGACCAGTGATGCCAGTTACCTGCAATGTTTACACTGTAGTCACGTAGATGTCAGGACTGCTTAATTCTTCCATCCGGATTCACACCGAGGAACGGCGCTTCCCATTGATTACAATATTTTGCCTCTGGTTGCAATCACAGACGTGGAGTCCACTTCTCGGTGACTTTTTGTTTTGTTTTAACAATCATTTCTAAATTATGAAAAATTAAAAAAAAAAAATTAAATAGAATATATTGTTGGATTTGACGTCGTTCAGGATACAGGAACAAAACTACGACACAATTCATTCTGTGCAATCTACCAGATCCGTGGAGCTGTTTCCAATGTACGTGTGGTGTCATTGTGGTAAATAAGATGAAAAATGTATATCAGAAAAAAAAAAATCTATCTTTAACATATAATGTGGTACATAAATATATCAAACAATAAAGAGAAAACATAGCTGATGAGGCTGGCCTGGTTCGTGGGGGGCTTGGAGGAGCAGGGCAGGGGTGGAGGGAGGTTCCCCCCGCCCCCGGTCCCCGCTTGCATGGCGGGTCCCGCACATCCTCAGTGGCAGCACGGGGTTGTCACCCACGGAGGGATTAAGCTGTTTGCAAAAGGCAGGACGTTTATATTTTGGGAAGGGGTCTTCCCGACGTTTTGGGGAGCTGCTTTCACCCCTTTTCCCCAGCTTTGCTTTACCCTGTAGTGCTCAGATCTCAGCGTGGATGGAGTTTGCAGGTGTAGCCGGAGACTTTTATTCTTGTGAAAGAGAGAAAAAAACCCCGTACAAACAAACGAGAGGAGGGGGGGTGGGAAATAAACGAAATAATGGGCTGGAGGTACCCCCCGGCTTGGTCCAAACTCACTCTGCCCTGTCCACGGGTGCAGAAAACACTCGTGACTGAAAACCCCTCGATTTCCACCAATTTAAAAGCCACAAGCAGTCATTCGTTGTCTGTCCGCTGCACAGCTCGGATTGAGGGGGACAGAGAGGGAGGTCCCCGTGGGGCTCCTCTTATTGTCCCCAAACTGGGTGGAGCCCCAAGAGCAGCGGGGGGGTCGGACAGGCCGGGGAGAGGGGCTGCGGGCAGAGGGGAGGGGGGTGATTGATGCTCCTTCCCGGAAAAATGCCCGGCATTTCGGGCAGTTTCCCGGGCAGCTTCCGAAGGGAAAGCGCAAAGGGGGGAAGGAGGGGCTGTGGGGTTGATTCCGCGTGGGGACAGGGAGATGGGGTGCCGTGGATTGATGGGGGAGGGCATCATGGTGGGGGTCCTGCCCCTCGGGTGAGTCGCGTTTCCTTTCCTGCCTGTTCAGGGGAGATACAGGTGTGTCCCATCCCCATCGCAGTGCAGGTGACCCGTGACTACCCGTCCCGGGCCGGCACCGGCAGCCACAGCTGCCTGCCCACCGCCCGCGGGGGTCCTCGCCCGCTCCCCGGGGCGTGGGACCCGGGAGCCATCCTACCCCACCCCATCCCACCCACCCGCACGGGATGTGGGGAGAGAGCCCGGCTAGTGGGTCCGGGTGAGGAGCTCCTCCTCCATGGGTGCCTCCTGCTTTTCCTTCTGCCGTGCGCCTTCTCTCCCAGCTCTGTTTTCTCCCCAGGGTGCTAAGAAGGAACCAGCACGGGAGGAGATCTCATCCAGCCCATCTTCTCCGTGCCCTGTGTGGGGCTGAGATAACCCCTCGGATCCCGGGAGCGAGTGGAGAGCTGAGGAGCCCTGGGCGTTAGCACACTGCACGTCGGCACTGTGCAGCTGCTTTGCACGCAGCGGTTTTTGGGTCCTTTTCTCTCCGTGTTCCCCATTGGGACTGGGGGAAGCAGAGGGATGCAGCCTGCTGACCTCTCCTCGCGTGGGTGCAGGATGCTCACAGACTAACCTGTCCCATGCTTTTGTGTTCTTCAGGGGTGAAAGGTTCTCTGGTTCAGGGCACATGATGATAGAAACTGTTTTATGAAACTTTAACTTTGCGGAGGTTTTAAACCTAATTCAGCTCCTTTTTCCTTTTTCCTTTTTCCTTTTTCCTTTTTCCTTTTTCCTTTTTCCTTTTTCCTTTTTCCTTTTATTTCTTTTCCTTTTATTTTTTTCCCCCTTGTGAGCAGAAATGGCTCCTGCTTCGAGTGTGTTTGGGGCTCTAAGATGATTTGTGCCTTTTTTGTGACAGTGAGGGGAAGGTCAGGACAGCCAAGGGCTCCTTGCTGCCACCTCTCAGGGTGCAAAGCAGGGGAGCAGGAGCAGAGCGTGCCCTCAACTCCTGCAAGGACACCTCAAATCCCCGCGTCCTGCCTGGGCACAGCCCCCTAGACCCCTGCTTCCCGGGGAGCAGAGATACTGCCCGGCTGGAAGGACTCTGCCAGGCATTCCTGCCTCCCCTGTGGTGCCTGGCAGCAGGCTGAGCAGGTCCTGGGGATGACAGGGCATTGTCTGGCTCGCTGTAGTTTTTCAGCTGTGGTAAAGCCAGTGATGACCCAGAGAGAGCCCCAACAGGCTTTGTCTCACTGTCAGTTCTGCTCAGGCGCTTCCCTCCGTGTTTCTGCCGGGTGCCGAGGCACGCTCGCAGCTGACGGGCAATGAGCTTGTGAAACGAGCTGAGGCTTTGTCCTCTAAACTCATCCGTGGCTGGAACGAGTGTGGCTGTTGGTGCAACCCTTGTGACTTGGGCCTGAATCCCAGGCAGCCCCCTCCAGCCAGCCGCAGCTGACATGGGGATGCTGTGCTTGTGTTGGAGAGAGCATCCGTGGACCCAGCGTTGTGGGAGATGTGCTGCCTTCAACGTGGGGGGTGCAACGGAGTGAGCCAAACAAACCCCAAAATAGCAGCAGGTTTAACTGGAACAAAGCAGAAACCTTCTGAACAGCCAGCACGATGGCAAAGTCTGTGATCTCTGTTCCAAATGGCTTTTGTCTGCAGATTCATAGCTTCTGGTCATGTGCTGCAGCAATCCTCTAAACCTTCTCGTTCTGGAAACAGACAAACAAAGGCCCTCTCTGCACTAGCAGGGAACAGATTGCTTTCTCTCTCTGTGTCTTTACAGTTCCTCAAGTACAATGGGGACCTCTCTTTGGGTCTGATCCCCGAGACATGAGGGTAATACCAAATCTCTGCTATCCTCAGGTACCCACACAGCCGTGCCACTCAGCAGGACCATGGGTGGGAGCTGGAGTGAGGTGAGGGCTGAGCCCACTGCTCTCTGCACACTGCTACTGGTGCCAGCCAAGGAGCAGGTGTGGCTCTGCCTTCCCCCCATGCACATAGAGCCAGAGACCTCGGCTGAGGTGGCAGCTGGTTGTCTTGGCCTCATGGATGTTGGATGCTCCAAATGCTTATTTTGATGGCAGCACCAATGTTCTCCGTCATCTGACTATATACATCTTTTTACTCATCTGTGGATTCAAATCCCACCTCAGCTCACCCTTTGGCTTTTGTAGTGGACTCCTCATCCAGTCACCCTTCTTCTTTCTTCTCTCTGCTTTGGGATTCACAAGCTCAGCTGGGATGGGCACCTGCTGATGGCGAGAGGTCAGTAGTTTGACAAACACTCGAGGAACTGCGCTGCCATTCATGGTCCCTCAGAGCTGTGGGACCTGACAGCGACATTGTCATCCACTCCCACGAGAGGGGCAGGTGCAAAAGGGATTTTGAGGGTGAAAGAACCCTTCCTGCATAATCAGAAAATGCCCTGTTCATGTGAAGTTTGTATTTGGGGTGAGAAGCTGGAGGCTCCACCAGTGACCAGTAATAATTCCACCAGCATGCTCAACCATCCAACTGTTATTTGGGCACACATCCATGTGGGGATGTGGTGACCACAGGTGCTGGACACCTGCAGAGGGGAAGGGAGAGGAACAAATGAGGGACAGCATGAATGGGGGGCAGTAGATTTTGGCTCCAAGGGGGCTGCTCTGGGCTCAGCTCTGATGTGCCCACGGGGCTCGGTCCTCAGCAGCAGCTCAGGTGCTTGTTCGTGCTCACGTGTGGCCCAGGATGGGGAGCGTGGAGACAGAGGAGAGTCACGCAGGATGCAGGAGTGGGGTTGTAGGACTGTCACACCTGCAAAGTTCAAGCAAGTAGAAGTCCCTGGATGTCCTGCCCCGGACACAGCGCTGCCAGGGGACCAGGCTTCACCTCGCCCAGCTCCTTCCTTGCCGGCAAGCTCCATGGATTGCTGGTGGATCAGCAATGGGTCATGTCCACATGCAGGCGCTCTTGCTGGTGTTTTTTGGGAGGTGAGCTGTGTCTCATTACCTGTGGTAGGACCTGGCATGTGACCTGGCACAGCCTCTGTGAACAGAGCACTTTGTTCTGACCCTTTGCACTGCCCCCCAGGCGAGCTGCTCTCTAATCCCCAAGGAGGGATTTTCCTCTCCCACCTCAGCTCCCAGTGCCTCTGTCCCCTGGCAGAGCGCTGGCAGGGTAATCATTTACTTCCTGCCACAAGCCACTCCTTCCGACTTTTCCTTCGACCTTCAGACCGAATTGCCAAAATAAAAACACCGGGAGGGCGAGCAGCCCGTGCTGCTTTCCGCTGCTAGAGCCTGGCAGTGCCCGCCGGCCCCGCTGCCAGCGCCCAGGAGCCCGGCTCCCCGCGCCTCGCTCTCCACAGGTAACACCGATTTGCTTTCTCTGGGATGATCGTGACTTTCCCTTCTCTTCAGGAGGTCCAGAGCCGTTTGGTAGAAGCAGAGGTTTTTGTGAAGGACTTGTCCCTTGCTGCCAGGGACATGGTTGGCCTGTCCTTGGGGGTCTGGCTCAGGGACAGCAGCTTGAAGCGGAGGTAGTTTGATTTCCAGCAGTGGATGAGCTTCCCAGCTGTGGGAATCCAGAGAGGAAAGGAGCATCCTCCTTGCTCCCTCTGGAAATATTGTACTGGGTGGAAAGGTTTCTTGCATTAACTTCCAGGAAACTTCCCTCAAAAGAACCTTCCATCACCCTGCTTGTGTCCACATCCCCACACTAGCTAACCTCCCTGGGTGAGCTCCGGTGGGGAGCAGCCACATGTGTTTTTGACCCTGGGTAATTTCAGGAGCTGGCAGATCAGCAGAGGTAGCTGGTGATGGACCATGTGTGTCCCCATGTCCCTGAGCCACCTGCACAGGGAAAGGAGGCTGGGGCTGCACTGCACTGTTGCAGCCAGCACAGGAGGGTGAGGTTTGCACCAGAAGTTTCAGGTCATTTTGGCTGTGGTCTTTTGTGCTGTATCTCTGTGGCCAGACTGGGCCTGCCAAAGCTCAGGGTGCTGTGTCCAGCACCCCTCTACCAGGGCATCCCCGACCCCTTCAGCGCAGGACAGGGAGGGCTGCTCCTGCCCGGTGCTGGAGCAGGGGAGCAGAGATGGGCTCAGCAGATTTCAGCGCAGAGCTGCTGTTCTGGCACAGGGCTCATGAGTCCTGACAACACCTTGAGCAGTGCCTGGCCCAGCTGGGACTGAGCTGCCCACTGCACCCAGTACATATGGCTCTGCTGAGACAACCTCCAGCTGTGCCAGCACCAGTCGCTTCCCAGGTTTTGCACATGGATAAAAAGGGGTGAAAATGTGCATCCCATGCAGCAGGGCTGGCAGCTCCTGGGGATGGAGCAGGGCAGAGGGGAGGCATTCCCAGGGACACTTTGCCCACATGCTTTCTGAACAAATCCAGTGCTTTGCCCACAGCAAGGGGCCTGTTTTCAGCTCTCTGAGCCGTCTCCAAGCTGCTAAACCCTGCTCAATCCGGCCGGGAAACTGCCTCTCTGTCCTTGTCCCTGCCAGGCTGGTCACACTCAGGGCTTGAGCTGTGGGTGGTGGCCCTGAGTGTGCACCCTGCGTCAGACTGACTGTGCTGCAGGAGAAAAGAAGCACTCATCCCCAGAAAATAGGGGTTTCTTTTTAAGAAAGGCTCTAAAACAGACTGTAATGTATCCTGAAGTCCAGCTGGAGAGGAGAGGACAGTGAGCAGGAGAATTGCACCTCCCCTCAGGAGCACTGCCTACAGTCAGACTGCTTCCAGCTTCGTGTTATTTATTCACTGAGACTGTGTCTCCACTTAAAAACTACTTGGAAGCAAGAAAATCCCAGCCAACTAATTTAATAGCAATAATAATGTCAGGCATTTATTCCTCCAAGGATGTAAAGGCTTTCCAAGAGATCAGTAATGTCCTGCCAGGTTCATATTTGTAGAAACAGAGGCACAAAAAGTTGCAGGAGTTACTCAGATCTTTACTTTAGCTGTCCTTCAGAATAAAAACCTGATCCTGAGTGGCCTCTTCTTGGCTCCTTTCACCAAAACATGGGAAACTTCCCAGCACCCATGTGGGACTCCTTGGCAAAATCAAGGGCAATGCCTGAGGCAGAGCCCTGGCTTTTGAAGATAAAAGAAAAATGTAGAGAGGGGGAAAAAAGAAAAATATTTTAAAGAACTCCACTGGTCACCAAAAGTCTGTCTTTCCTCTTAAGATGAAGAAACAGGCTAAGACCTTTTAAAGACTATCCTGTCCTACCCTACCCTATTCTATCCTATCCTACTCCCATCCCTATGCCTAGCCCCACCCCTAGCCCTTACCCAACAGAGATAACTGAGTAGCCAAACACTTCAGGTCACCTTTCACTGCAGATCGATGGAAATTCACTTTGTGCTCTCTAGAAAAATGTTTGTTTTAATCTTATCTGGACCCTTCCCTGCAATTGTGATTGCTCAGGACTGTGTGGTTCCACTTCAGTGACACTCTTATGATTCTGGTTATGGATATTGCTAGGCAGGGAGACTAAGATAGTACACCTTTGCCTATAAAATAGCATATATACCTAGCATATAAAGTATCATACACTTCTCTGCATGTCGGACCTCTTGACCACTGGATGTGTCTTGTCCACTGCTTGTTCCCACTTTGGCCTGATTTTGCCACCATGGGCTGAGCAAGCCCAGCCCATGCAGTGAACATGCACAGAGGGTTTAAATCACCAGCCCATGCAGTGAACATGCACAGGGGGGTTAAATCACCAGCCCATGCAGTGAACATGCACAGAGGGGTTAAATCACCCGAGGGCTGACCATCACCTCTGGACCCAAGTCCAGCCTGAGGTTTTCCTGGCATAGATGTGCTCTTTGGAGAGCAGGGAAACACCACTCCTGTACAGAAGACAGCAATGCTGGCAAATCCCAACACTGACACCAGCTGGCCTCTGGCTTTACTGGAATTGTTTAATTTTGTTTAGGAGCATATGGGTGCTGGGAAGAGGAATGGGCCAAGCCCAGTCCTGGTGGAAGGGGTGCATGGCCACGCCTGCAGCAGCTGTACAGACCTGTACAATGTATGTGCCTTGCAGGTGCTCCCACAACCAGCCCCTTCAACGTGGCACTGATGTGTCCTGACGTGGGCAAGGAGCAAGAGCTGCTGCAGGCTGCTCCTGGATGTGGCCACGGGCACACAGGGACAGGGCGAGGGGGGAAAGTCTCACCTCTGGCACAGGGGGAGAGGTGAGTGTCCAGCCCTAGGTGGGCAGCACGCTGGACACTAGTCCTGCTCACATCTACCTGTCCCATTCATGTCCTCCATCATGGGGACAGCCACTTGCCCAGGACACCTCTCCAGGGAGAATCATGGGGCTCTCCAAGGCAAAGCCCTCTGCAGCCACCCCAGGCATCTGGTGGCATCTGATATTGAATTCCCAGGTGAGGACCTGCCCTATGATGGGGATTTACTGGTGGTTCATGGGTCCCTGTGCTTCCAGGGAATGTCTTCTCCTGTGCCAGGGAGCCATCGGTCCCAGGGCAGTCTCCCGAGGAACAGGGAAGACAAGCTGGGTGTCAATGCCTCAAAAGCACCAAACAACAAAATCCTTTCTCGAGAGCAGAAATCTGTGAATTTAACAGTTGGAGGATAAATGTCTTCTACTGTACAGAAGTCAAGCAGCCAACCAGTAGCACCCAGCTCTCTTCCAGTGCCCTCCACCTGCCAGTCCCAAAGCACCTTCCAGAGGAGTGCAGAGAGGGACACTGAGGCAGGGGTGAGCAGCTTCACCAGCCTGTCCCATCGGAGCGGTGGCAGAGCCTGGAGTGTCCTGAACACCCCAATCCCCACCAGACTGAGCACCTGTGGGTGCTGGCCAGACAAGGGTCAGGGAGCTGTCCCCATGTCCCACAGCCGTGCCTGGCTGGTGGGCAGCCAGTGCTGCACCCAAGGGCTTGTTTCTCCTCTTCTGTGCCGTTGGTCTTTGCAGGAGGAAGGTCTGAGTGCTCTGCTCCCCGAGGACACCCGGTGCTGGTCGCTGAGCTCCTGCCCCAGCCGTGGAGAGGGGACTGGTTCAGCTGGATTTATGTACGTGGCCTGCATGGAGCCCTCCTCCACCACCCTGGGGAAGACGAAGGGTAATGCTCCCGGCTGGTACGGTGTCACTAACCCCCTGGGGACAGTGAGGGCATGGAGGAGGCTTCCCCATGGAGGTCTCCTGCCAGTGTTGGGTAGCAGAGCAGCTGGCAGAGGGCAGAGCCCATTGCACACCTTCCAGGTGGGCTACAGGCTCGTGCCACAGCCCAGCCTCACAGACATGGACAGCTGGGGCTCACCCTTCCCAGCAAGGGCTGCATGGAGCCCTGCTCCCATGGGGGCCCAGGAGGTGGTTGTGTGCAAGGATGTTGGCTGAACAAAAAATTCAGATTTTGACCTGAAAGAGAACAATGTTTCAGGCAACATGCTGCTTCCCCTCTCTCATTGCACATGGCAACGAGCATGTGAGATGTTTTAGATGTTTCCATCCTGGTAGCTGTAGTTTTGGGGAAGGGGTTGCAGCTGCACATGGGGGATTTTCTAGCAAGCTACAATGGAAGGAAAAAGCAACTGCTTTATTTTTAATGAAGAGAGAGAGAAGACACCAGCCCTCTTCAAACGTCTCCTTTTGCTCAGAGCTTGGTCTGTGTGCTCTCAAATCACTGCATGTCTCCAGCACCAGGTTTTCCCCTCCATGCATGTTTATGTTTGCATTTAATACTGCTGCAAAGTGCCAGTCTGGCTGCCCTGGGCTGCAATCTCCCCAGGTTGGTGGAGGATGCTGGAAGGAGCAGCTTCTTCTGGGTTTTACCTGAATTAAATGACAATTTTGACCTTCCTCCAAACCCCAGGACAGTGGACAAATCTCCAGCTTGCTACCATGGGTAGAAAATAATTCTGAACCACCTGAGATACTGGCCAGGGTGTAATTAGTTCTTACCCACCACCCCCACCTAAATTCTCACTCCATGGGTGTCTCTAGCAGGTGTCTCATCATTTTCTGCAGCTGGTGAGGTTTTCCTGCTCTCTTTAAAGGGCTGCAGTGAGGCAGTGGCATTGTCACCCTGAGGAGTTGGGGGTGTTTTTGTTCATGAGCTTAATGAAGTGCTGTGGGAAGCAAAGCTATTCTCCTCTGAGTTTTAGGAAAAAGCCTTGGGTTTCTGGTCTGCCAGGGCAGTCAGTGGCAGGGTGGGCTGGTGCCAGGATGGGAAGTGTGGGGAATGAGGGGTCTCTGTCCCCACCAGCTGTGGACTGCTTCCCATGCTTCAGGACACAGCCTCTGCTGGTAGATGTGCTCCCAGGTGTGTGCTTGATGCTTTGTTCTCTGTTTTCATGGGATTATTTTTTGCAAAATGCTGTAAGCTTTAACCACCTGCTGTTTTTTTTTTTCTAGCTTTGCATGTAGCTTTTCTCTGAAGGATGGAGGGTGGTTTGGCTGTGGGCTCCAGCTCGCTCAGAGTCAGGGCTGCTTGGCTGGGGTTCCTGCTCTGGTTTGTGGCATTGTTTGGGTGTAGGGCAGAGGATCCTTGAGAGAAAGTCAGATAAGCAGAGGGCAGCTAAGAAAGCTTCCCCAAGTGCAGAAGTCCTTTTAAGTCTTTCCTAACTTCTTCCTGGACTTGCTGTGCACTGTAGTGTGTAGTGTCTCAGTGGGAATGAAAGCAGAGCTCAGTGCTGGCCTGGAGCTATCTCTTAGATCTGTAGCAGGGGAAAGCTTGGGTTGCTTTTTTTCTTCTTCCTCTCCAGTAAAAGCATGTGTTTGCAGGAGTCCTCCTTCAGCTCTTTCTCTGAGCTGAAACTGGGGCATCTCCCCCTTATGCTGCATGCAGCCCCTGTGCTGGATGAAAGCTGTGGGCTGCCTTAGGTGTCCCTCTCTCAACCCTGCCCCTCCAAACCCTGTGCTGCTTCCAAACCATCACCTGCTGTCCCAGTGCCAGCCTGCCGGGCCTCCTCGCCTCTCCAGGCTGGCAGCTAGCCCTTCCCAGAGCGGGAGAAGACGAGGCACTTGCTCGGAGGGGTTTGCAATCTAGGTTAGGTAGGAAAGGATGCTGAGAGCAGTGACATCAGGGGAGAGGGTGGGAGGCAGCTTGCAGATGACGAGTCTATGAGGTTGCCTCTCCGTGCAAGGTACGCGTTGCGTTAGTAATGTGTGTGTAGCAAATAACGCTGGGCTAGCATGGGAATGTGGGTCACTGCTGGCAGGACTGGCGGAGGAAGAGGGAGCTGCTTGTGCTGTGCTGGGAAGAAAACGTGCGTTACTGGGGGACCTTTGGAGGGGGGAGATTTAGCTGCAGTAACTGCTCCAACTTGTAAGTAGTGGTTTGATGTTGTGGGAGTGGGTGCCTGCGCCTGGGGGATGCCTCTGGCCTGGGCACTGGGGGGAAATGGTCTTTGAGGAGGGAAGTGTGGGGTGCAGTGGTTTGTGTTCCTGATGTGTAATAGTCACATCCCATCAGGAAACTCTTAGGCTTGCTTGCAGATGCTCTCCGTGGCCCTGGCCGTGCCCGGAGCATCCCTGCTGCCCCAGCAGGCACGAGGAGGGATGCAGCCAGGCATGTAGAACCGAGGGTGCCAGCGTATTTCCGTGACCTATTTCTGAGTCTGTTGTTCAGCATGTGTGTGCTTAGGAAATCTTTGTGCTTTAGGGGGAGTAGGGCTTTTCAGTGATAAGGAAAAGCCTGTTTGATTGCTCTGGAGATTTAAACCAGAAACTTAACCTGGCTTTGAAGGTGGGCTTAGGCTGGGAAAAGGTGGCTCTGAGCCTGAATAGAAAAGTGAGAATGGGATGGGGATGTAATTATCCTAAAAATGTGCATGGTACTTCAGTGCAGAAAGAGACTCTTGCCTCAGAGCAAATACATCTAGTGAAATAGCTTTGTTGGAAAACACTGCCCTTGGTCAGCAGGGACTTGTTGAGTAGCTTCACTTTTAGCAAAGAGGCATTGGAGCAGAATGGGGCTGGTGGAGGGAAGCATGAATGGGCTGCCAGGCTGTGGCACGGGGGGAGCTGAGCAGCCTTTGCTCAGCAGCGATGCTCCTGCCCAGCTGCAGCATGTGGAGACTTTGCTAAAGCAGCCATGTCCAAGCCTCTCAGAGCAAGCCAGGAACTTGTCCTGCATCCTGTGCTGCCAGCAAATACCTCTAAGCCAGGTGGATGTGTTTCCTTGGCTTGCCCACATGTTCCCCAAGATGCCCAAGCTGTGACATGTCCACATGTGCTTGAGTCATTATTTCCCTTTGAGTCTGGGAGCAGAACAGTGTTGGTGGCAGCAAACTGACCCTGGGGCTAAAACCAAGCTTGTGGGGCTTCAGATTTGGAGGGAACAGGCTGCATCACCTCATGAAGCCGCATGTATGGAGTGGGGTGTCAAACTGTGTGGGGTTGGGCTGGTGAGAGGCTCCTGGGCAGGGGGTGGGCTGATGTCCCTCTGCTGTGACCATGATATCTGGCCAGCCTGTCTAGCAGCCTGTGGGACAGATGCAGCCTTGAGGCAGGCATTGGATGACCTTCAGTAGACGTCAGTGAGCCAGGGAGAGCCAGACTGTCAGGGAAATAAGGACTATGCCCAGTGGGAGGGGATGGGGGTTGGTTGGTCTGGGTGCTGCCTGCATACTGTCCATACTGGTGGGTGCCTGCTGGGACAAGCTCTCCTACCTGCTGCAGGGCAAAGTGTTGGACACGGTCAGGGTCTCGGACCAGCCTGATGTTGTAAGCTCACTCACTGAATGGTTTGTGTTTCTCTAAATTCCTGCTTTCTCCTCCCTGTCCATTCAGAAACTCTAAAACCACAGCCTGGTCATTGGCTCCTCATCAGATCTGCCCCCAGGTCCCAGAACTGCTGGCAGTGCCTGGTTCAGTGGCTCTCTGGAGCGTGCAGGTCCTGCAACCTACCAAACCCTAAGACTGGTGTGGGACAAGCTCTGCAAATGGGCTTGTGTTTACTTCAGAGCTGCTCCTTGTCCTACAAACTCCTTGCCCAGGGAGGTGGGCTCTGGCAGTCGGTGTTGCCAAGTCCAGAGAAGAGCTATTCCATGATGACACCTTGCTTGTATCTCCTTTTTTTCTTATGAGGTGGAGAGGGAGAAGTGTGTTTGTGTGACTGCTTTAATTCTTTCTCTTCCCCTCCAGTAGCAAAACCAGGGCTGAGCAAGGGAGTGAAAATGAGTCTTGGAGTATTTTTGTTATCTACTGCTAAGCAAAACAAGGAACTCCTCCATGCAGGTTGCACTTCTCGGGCTTTTCTTGTGCTCAGCCTGTGCTGGGAGGAGCAGACTCAGGGCTTTGCCTCTCTGTGAAGGGAGAGGTGGTGATGATGATGATGATGGGTGATGGCAACCGCCTGCACAGCTGAGCAGCAGGGATGCTCCGTGGTGGGAATCCCAGCTTCTGGTGCTGGCTGTGTGTCCTTGGGCAAGTCTCTCGCTGTGATGTGTGTGCTGGCTTACCTCTGGCAGCACCCTCAAAGGTTTCATTCATCTCCCTAATTGCTCGCAGAGTCCTGAATGAAAGGGGCAGTGGATGTGCCAAGTGCGTGACGTATCCCAGTACAACATCGTCCTTGTGAGCACTTTCCTCGTCCCTCCTGGGGACCAGGGGTGGCTCAGGGAGACTTGACAGTGGTGCTTTAGCCTGAGTCCCCTCTGCCATGGGAGAGGGTGTCTGTTTTGTGGCATTTATCCCCATCCTCTGAGCTATTGAGGGCTCCTGGCTGGGGTGGGAGGGGAGCTGTCCTGGTTCCTATAATTTCCTGGTTATTTTGGTATGTGGGTGGAAGTGGGAGGAGGGTGACTGTGGAGAGAAGAGCAAGGTCAGTGAAGAACAGGCATAGCTCTGTGTGCTTGTGATCGTGCCGCCAGCTAATCGGCTTCGGTGCTCCAACTTTCCTCGCAGAACTCATCAAGCACGGCCGCGAGAGGATAGGACAAAGCATCAAGGCCTCCGGCTCCAGGCTCTGCTCCTAGTGAGTATGAAACCCTTCCAGGGGGCTGGGAGCCCTTTAAAAGCTCAGCCTGATAACCCCCGCGCTTGCTCAGCCGGGAATGGAGCTGGCTGGCACCGGCCAGATGTGGGCAGTCCCTGGGGACAGCTGCCAGCACCCGCTGCCGCCCGGCATCTCCAGCCATGGTCAGCCCGGCCGTGGAGGAGGGGGTCTCTGGGATGGCCATGGGTCTGTGCCTGGTGACGTGTGGGGGCAGAGAGGGGGAGCACCCACAGGTGAGATCTGGGGGAGGTTGGTGGGATCTTTGGGCCCCCCTTTTTGGAAGGGGTGAGGTTGAGGGAGGCTGGGGGGACAGAAGCCTCAGAGCCTCCCTGCTGTGTATAAGACTTTGGTGGGGTTGAGGAGGAATGGACAAAGCTCTGTGGGGAGGAGGTTATGGGGCTTTTTTCTTTTTTTTTTTTCTTTTTGTCTCTTTAAACCTGGCTTTTGCAAAGAGGGTGGGGGAACCTGTAAAACCAAGGGGAAAAATCCCTGGGGTGGCAGGACTTGTCTCTCCCCAGTATGCTTGAGCAGGGTGGGTTTGAACCAACAAGTGTTGTTCAACTTCTCCAGCCCCAGCTGCAGCTGCACTAGGAAGATGACAGCCCTGGACTTTAGTGTCTCTGCTGACCAAGCCTGCCCTGGCTGCCATGGCCAGCCCCTCTCCCTGCAATGTCAACAGCCCCAAACTGCCCTGACCTGGGGCAACAGCCCTGGCTACTTCCAGCCCAGATGGCATGTAGTGATTGGACCCAGCTGGGCTCTCCTGGCTGCCTTGTGGGGATATTGTTTGGCTGCAGGGCTGGGTGCTGCAGCATCCCTGTGTGGTGGGGAGGGGGCTGCACCTGCCTCAAGAGGGTCTGGCCATGGCCAGGAAGGCTGCAACCCTGTCTGGCCCCCGATGCTGGGTCATTGCTGGGGCTGTGCTGGTCTTCACATGTCAGAATCCTGGCCAGTTGCTGCCATTGCAAATCAAGGACTAACTGTGGCATTTCATATGCTTGTGCTTGTTCAAATCACTTGTGCATCCAGGAACTTCTTCCCCTCCATCTCCTGTCAGCATGCACCCACTGTGTTACCTCCCACAGTGCATGTGCACCCCAGCCCTTGGAAGCAGCAAGGGGGGAAGCTGGGCAACTCAGCTGAGGTCTCCTGTGATGGAAGGGAGCGTGCACTGGGGTCTGCACAGGTCCCTGGCAGGTTGATGGTGTGAAGCTGTTTCTCTCTTGAATTTTGTTTTCAATGCTGATTTCTTCTTTTCCAAAGTGCTGAACGAGTGGCTTTTTTAATGGATCGTTCTCGGAGCCCAGACAAAAGCACCCAGGTGAGATCATAGCCCTGAGACAGCAAGCCCTAGCCTTTGGGATGGAGAGGGGTGGTGCCTAGAGGAGAAGGGCAAGGAGGAGAGCCTGTGTTAGCCTGCTGGGAGTCTTGCTGCTGCCTTCTCAGTGATGCTGCGTGGAGAAAGAGGAGAACAGAGAGGCCCTTTATAGCCTTTTGGACAAGGCATAAGGTTCCCAAAATCTGCAGAGGGGAAGATTCCTGGGGAGCAGGAACAGGAGGAAGACTGTGTGTGTGTATGTATGTACCTCCTTGTTACTGGGAACAGGGCTGAGCACCTCTGTGGTGCTGGGTGTAAGGCCACTTCCAAGGCCCCAGACTCAGCAGTTTTGGGGGTTAATGGGAGTGGGCAGAGGGCTGCAGGGTCTGAGGGACAGTGCTGGTGTCCTGGAGCAGGAGTCTTGGAGCTGTGCACAGGGCTCCTTGCCTGGCATGGGCAGTGGGGAGTGCCTTGTCTAGGTGCTGCACTGAGCAACTGAGCCATGAACTGCCTTTCTTCTGTGGCAGCACAGCAGGTCTTGAAAGCCTCAAGTCAAGAGTCAAGCAGTGTGTTGGTTCTCCCTTTTTCTTTGGGCAAGTATGGGATGAGATTCTAGCTTAGTACAGTCTCCAGCTGTAGTATTGCTTTAGTTCTTAGCTCTGTCCTCCCTTTCTCTATCACTTAGTTGATCATAGCATCCACTGTGTCTTTTGCTGATGGGTGTTTCCCAAATGCTTTGTGCCAGGGATGCTGTATTGAGGAAGAGAAAGCATAACCTGCAGTGAGGTCCTTGTGACTAATGTTATTGTTGTCCTCCCTAGCCTCCTACACCAACTGACAATATCAACCTTGGACCTTCTGCTAACCCAAAGTAAGCTCCCTGCAGAAGCCAGGTAGGGTGTGGTGTATGCAGTGAAGAGATCTGGCAGGGGAACGCAGTTGGTCCCTGTCTCTTGCATGGGTGGTGTCTGCAAAAGTCCTAACAAGTATGTTACTTGACCTGTAATGCCATGTGTAATGCCATGTGTATCACCAGGGCACCAGCTTTCAAGACATTCAGCTGCTCCCTGTTACAATCACCCTCTCCTGTCCCTGTCTGGAGCCCATTGTCTCATCTCTCTTGAGAGAAAGTGAGGGAAGATCTTCCTCACTGCTGCTGGCTCCCTGACTGTCTTTCTGTCTAGAAATGGGGATAAAGTGTCCCCCTGTAAAGGTGCTGCTTGGTCCCAACCGGTGCTGTCACCTGCTGCCGTGTTCAGCAGGTGGATTGCTGAGAGATTGCTCATCCTCTGCTGAGTGCAGGCACAGGCACAGTGTAAATCCCCGCTTGCTGACAGCCATCTGGGAGCGAGGGTCACCTGTCCAGTGCCCTTTAATCCCTTTCACAAGCACTTGTGTTTCCAAGAAGGAACTCAGCTTTGACAGTAGTGTTGCTGTTGCGTGTTTCTCTCCCAGAAACATTAACTTGTTTCATTTTTGCCCAACAGTGCCAAGCCAACAGACTTTGACTTCCTGAAGGTTATTGGCAAAGGAAGCTTTGGAAAAGTAAGTGGGTTTATATGGGTGGGCTGTAGCTCTTTAGAGGAAGCTTAGAAAGAGATTTCCTTGCTGAAGGAGTCTCTACCTGTGTCCTTTGCTTGCACCTCTCCTGAGGAGTTTGGCCTAAGTGGGACTGAGACCAGATGAGACCTGAGATAGGGTTTTCATAGTCCATTCTTACTCTGAGCTTCCCTGCAGCCTCTCTAAGGACAGAAGTGTGAGGTGTCTCATGCTCAAAGTGGTGATGGTGGGGAGCAGTACTTGGTTCAAAATAAGCCTGAGACTTGTTCAGCTAGAAAAACAGCTCTAAGGAAATCTGTACCTTGTGAGATGGCAAGGATCCACTTTAAATGGGACTGTCCCCAAATGCTCCAAACTACTTTCTATTTGGTGTGTGGGACGTGTACATGGAGATGTTGAGTGCCTTTTTTTGGCAATGAGAAAGTGCTGGGAAGTCAGTGGGCTGGAGCTTGGTCTTTAACATTTTGTACCTGACCCTCTGAAGCTGTACTCTGTGTATGATCACCTTAGAGTGATGAGCTCATGAGGAAACACTAACCACATGGCAGAAGGTGAGACTGAAACCTGTGACCAGGACTTTCTGTTGTAGGTTCTTCTGGCCAAACGCAAGTGTGATGGGACTTTCTATGCTGTGAAAGTCTTGCATAAGAAAACCATCCTAAAGAAAAAAGAGGTATGTCTGCTCTCTTTGGCTACTTCTGCAAACAGTGGTCAGTGTACGAGCAATCCTGGTGATGCACTTGAGGTGATCTTGTGGCTGAGTGAGCACTCACATGGACAAGCTGTGTGTTAAACGTGGATTTCTTGGTGCCAGGGGAGAATGGAGAAGAACCAAGATGAACTAGGTTAGAGAGGAGAGAGTGGTTCCCTTTCTGGAGCTGTGAGCCCATGTGGGGCACTGCACTGGACCCTTGCCTGAAACTCTTAACACCTTGCCTGCTTTTTGATAGCAAAACCACATCATGGCAGAGCGCAACGTGCTCCTGAAAAACGTCAAGCACCCCTTCCTTGTGGGACTCCATTACTCCTTCCAGACTTCAGAGAAGCTTTACTTTGTGCTAGACTATGTAAACGGGGGAGAGGTGAGTGCACATACAGCCTTCATTTTAATCTTCTATGTGGTCCTTCCCAAACATGCTGCTTTATTGCTTAAAACTCCTTCTTGTCAGCAGATAGTGATGTTGAAGTAGAATATTCCCTTGACTGCTGGCAAGGAGTAGCCAGGAGTAGCTGGCATGTTACCTCACTTGTAAGTTGAGTGAAGGTCTTGCTAGATATGACCTGTGCCAGCTGATTCCCAGCGCAAGGACACTAAGGAAAAACATATGCTAAGGATATTTTAAAATCCTCTGGAAAATATGGGAAATGATGAGCTTGAGGCAAAACCCATTTGTGTGCCAGCTCTGGATTCCCGCTGGGCAATTCCATGGCAGCATGTTAGTCTTTTTTCTGCCCTGTAGAAGCTCCTCTTTCTTCAGCTGCCTTTTTCTGTGCTATCTGAAGCTGGCTGGGAGACACTGATAACGTGGATGTCCTGTCCAAGTCTAACTCACAGTGGTGATGTCAGTGAGTTCAGCTCTGTGCACGCATCGCTCTTCACGGCCACACTACAGCTATAACTGGCCTGTGGGTTGAAGCAAGGTAGAAAGCTTAGCTAGATCAGCAGATGACTGGTTTTGGAGCAATGAATTAAGTGAGATGGTGAGATAAGAGGAGGATAAATGAAGCAATTTCTGGAAAGGTGTTTAGATTGCTTACAGTCATTTGGTTTCAGCTTATTTGGTGCTGTCCATGTGCCACTTTGTGCAAATCAGTTTTCACTCAAGTAACTGGCTTTCAGGCTCACTCTAGGTAATCCTTCAGGTTTTTTAGAGAAGAAATGATGCAACCTTATGATCTGTTTGTAGCTCTTCTTCCACTTGCAAAGGGAGCGCTGCTTCCGTGAGCCCCGGGCCCGGTTCTATGCTGCAGAAGTCGCTAGTGCAATTGGGTACCTGCATTCCCTAAACATCATTTACAGGTAAGGCAGGTCTGCTGCCAGGGACAGCAAGGGCACCAGGTTTGCCAAGCCAGGCTGTGTGCAGTGCTGGGGAGGGAAAAGACTATTTTTGGGCCCTGCAAAATGCAGGAGTGAAGTAGCTGAAGAATTTCCTACCCCAGACAAGGACACTGGTTGGAATTTCATCCTGCAAGAGGGGTGCTGTCTGCATGGAACCTGATGGACAATAAATGCTCCCAGCCTGACAGTGTGAAGGACAATGGTTGGGTGACAAGATCTAAAATAAACCTGACACAAAAAGGAAAAAAATTACCCCTCAACCCCCATTTATACACAGGTATGCAGGGAAATACAGGCCAGTATCTGACCCTGTATGAGAGCAGTCTTTGTGTGCTTGCATACATTTCTAACAGCAATGGGAATCTGTGCTTTGGGAAGGTCTTGGTGAACTGGATTGGGAAGTTTTTAGCTTCTCTTCTTAGCTGATGCTGTTTCAGATCAGGCTTTTTCTAAATATCTGTCCACATCTGCTCAAACAGCATTTTTTTGTCTTGCAGGGACTTAAAACCTGAGAACATCCTCCTGGATTGCCAGGTATACTCACAGCTTATGCTGCCTGCCTTCTGGTTTTAAAAGCAGCAGGGTGGTAAATGGAGGGCTCTGGTTCTGCAAGCTGGGCTGTAACTCACTTCACTGCATGGATTTTGTATGTATGCAGCACTGAATTTCCATGCAGATCCCACAGGAGGAGCGAGCCTGCCCTCTGCAGAACTGCACATTTGAGGCCCTCTAAGCTAATTCCCAAAAGCTGAGACCTGACTTATGGGCAGGGATCAGGGTGCTAAGAGCAAGTCACTGCTTCTACTCTGGTGGTGACTGCAAGAAAAACTGGCTCTGGGATAAACTGGTGGCAAAGCACAGCAGCGTTGGATCTCTTCACACCTGTGCAGTTGTATACAAATAACAAAATAAATCTAGATTCTGCTTTCTATCTAGGCTCCTGCACTTGTACTATAGGATGTCTAGAAGGTGAGGGAGGGGAAGCAGATGAGTAGTGGGGGACTAAAACATCCATGAGGTGTAATGTGAAGGCCAGTGCTTGGAAATCCTGTCTCTTCTCTAGAAAGATTGTACCATGCTGAATTTTCTCTCTTTTAGGGACACATAGTATTGACAGACTTTGGACTCTGCAAAGAAGGAATGGAGCATGAAGAGACAACTTCTACTTTTTGTGGCACTCCTGAGGTACAGCATGTGCTGGGGTTTCCCTGTGACCTGGGGGCTGAAAGCCTTCAGAGACTCACTGCTTGGGTCTCAGACTTGTGTGGGTGCTCAGCATCTCAAAATACAGGCTCTGTGAATTAGACCATCTTGGGCTCTTTGAGGTTGTCAGCCTGAAGTTGGAGGTCAGGTAAGGCCTTCTGTCCTCAGTAAAGATAGTCTGGCCTGTAACAGCCTTTTTGGTACTCTAAATTTGCTGTGCTGTCAGGGGCAGGGATCCCTGTACGAGGACATGGCCGATCTTGTGAAACCAGGGCTGCTCCAGGTGGCTGTGGAGACAACCTTGACCCTGGGAGCCCATGAGCAAGCCTGTGAGCAGGCTGTTTACCTGCTCTGATACCCTGGAGCTGCAGAACAGGGACCTGCTGGTACTGACAGACACAGGACCTCGCTGTGCCCTTCTGTGTGTCCTTGGTATGTAGGAGCTGCAGAACACCCTGTGCAGAGCAGAGGACCAGGCTCCCCTCAGGAATGTGAACTCTCCTCAGAGGGGAGGAAATGCCTGTTCTCCAATGCACCTCAAACAGGTTTTAGCAAAAATCTATTTCCAGTTTAGCTTCTTGGAGGTTTTTTCCTGCTTCTTACTGAGCTGAGGATTTAGGTAATACACCTTTCCTGCTGCCCTTCCTCAGGGAGCTTGAAGAAGCATCTGTAAACAAGAGACCTTCTCTAATTTCAGTAGAAGTGGGCAGGACTTTGCTGGTGGTAGCCCTCAGCTTTCAGTGAGGACCCACTTGTGCAATAGTACAGCATGAACCAAGCAGGAATGTTTGAGCTTTGCTGTACAGGTTCTGGTGTGTGGTGTTTTGTGATGTTGCTTTGTTTGTTTTGGTAGTGTGGGTTTTTTTTGCTGTTGTTTTGTTTTTCTCCTGCCCTGCATAGGGAGCCTGATAGTACACAGAGATAATCCTGTATAAGGCCAGGCTTGATGTGCTGGTTGTTGTGCAGGCTGCTTGAATCCTGGCCTGTTGCTCCTTGGTGGTGGTTACTGGTAGCTTTGCTGCTTTGGACAGGCTTACTGGGACTGAAAACTGCAGCTGTCTCAAAACCACAGGAGCCTCTTAGAGGTGTAATGTGTCAGTGCAGGACAGATTTGCTGGCTGAGTTGTGGTAGGTGGCAAATCCTTGTACAAATCCTCTATAGGAAGATCACTTTCTGTAGCCCAGAAAAACACTTTGAGGGTTTGGGTAGGTGTTGTTCAAACCCATTGCTCTGAAGCAAGTGGGGAGTCTATCGAAGCATAGTAGGAACTGCATCTGTGTGCTTCCTCCTGCGTCTGCTCAGCTTGAACTGCAGGTAGGGCTGCAAACTTACAAGGGCAAACCCCTTTCTTTGTGATTTTACTCAAATATTTACTTCTGACTCTTCCCAGTATCTGGCTCCTGAGGTGCTGAAGAAGCAGCCATATGACAGGACAGTAGACTGGTGGTGCCTAGGAGCTGTCCTCTATGAAATGCTGTTTGGACTGGTAAGTTTGGAAGCTGTTTCACTTTGCATGGTGGAGACTTTATTTTCAAAAGCTGTGGTGTGAGGTTGGTCTGGTGTTCATATGGTACACGACACAGACAACTGAATCCTGAATTAGGTGGCCTGGTTCAATAATATCATTGCCCTTTGGGGCAGAGACATGGCAGGCCTCCCTCATCCACTCACTGCAGGGCTCATTTTGACCTGTGATGTGTGGTTCCTTATGGTAGCTCATGTTTTATCTGGCTGCTTCTCCTCTCTTTCAAATTAGCCTCCTTTTTACAGCCGGGATGTGTCTCAGATGTATGACAACATTCTGCACAAGCCACTCCAGATCCAAGGAAGCAAGACTGTGGCAGCTTGTGACATCCTCCAGGGACTTCTTCACAAGGACCAGAAGAGGAGGCTGGGTGCCAAGACAGACTTTGTAGGTTGCCTCCACTGGGATCAGGAGGGAGGTTAGATGGGAAACCTTTCTATTCTGAGCCTTTCTTTCATGACAACAGCACTGCCTTGGAAGCAGCTTTCCATGCACACTGTTGTCTCTCCAGCCCCCTAAAAGGGCCCGATGGGGTTGATTTGGATTTCTGAAGGGAAACACTGTGATTCAAGGTGTGGTAGTGAGCTAGGACAGCAATGTGTGATGGTGTCATCTCCCTTCACGGGGTTACTGGACCATGACCCTCATGTATTAAGGATTTGCTACATGGGCCCTGCATGAATACCTGGTAGCTCCAAGTTTTGCTTCAGCCACTTAATGCTGTGAAACCAGCTGGCAGGTGCTGGAAAAGGAGGGTTGGCAGAAGAGTGACTCTTTTTTTTTCCTCCCTCCCACTTTCTATGCAGCTTGAGATAAAGAACCATGTATTCTTCAGCCCAATAAACTGGGATGACTTGTACCACAAGAGGATTACTCCTCCCTTTAACCCCAATGTGGTAAGTGGGTATTTCTGTTGGTATCTGTTATGTAGTGGCACAAAAGGAATCCTCTCCAGATGTCTGACACTGATACTGAGGGATGCTGAAGTGCAGGTTAGGAAATGCAAATGCAATGGTGATGACTCTGTTGGAAGAGCAGCTGTGTTAGACTGTCTGAACACAAGCAGTTGGTTGGGGTCTGCTCACTCAAAATGACCATGTGCCTCTCTGCTCCTTGGCTTAGGCAGGTCCAGCTGATCTGAGACACTTTGACCCAGAGTTCACCCAAGAAGCGATCTCCACCTCCATCACCCACACACCTGACCTTGCAGCCAGCAGCTCCAGTGCCTCAGATGCATTTTTAGGATTTTCTTATGCACCAACTGAAGAGGGCATCTAAGTTTTACAGAGGCTTTAAGAAGCCAAATTTTAATGGAATGTGTTTTTATGTTTGGGTTTTTTTTTTTTGAAGGATTGTACTGTCCTCTGCTTGTGGTTTAAGGAAACTTGGACTAATACACTAACTGGCTGGGATGGAACAGAGCTCTAACTTGCTGTTTGGTGGATTTCCCTCTAAATGACTGTTCTCCTGGCAGGGAAAGTGGGACACTGATTATTATTATTCCCCTCCCCCCACCCCCCAAGTTTCTTGCACTACTTGGCAGAATTGTATTCACACTGTGGTTGTGTTTATGGTTGAGGTATGTACCATCATTCACATGAACAACCATCTCCCCCTAACTGGCCACTGTGTTTTTTTGGTGGAGCTAACTCTGCCCAGCTATATCCAACTGCTTTGCCCACCCCAATAGATAGGGAAACTCTTCACGCTACAAAGAGCAGTGGCTTCCTTCCTTTGAGTGGACAGTGTCACTTCAGCCACCCATCCTGGACTGAGCTGGGCTCAGGAACTGTTCATCAGTTACTGTTCCAACAATAGCTGTGGGTCTGTAAATCCCAAACTGGGCTGTGGCCCTTCATGCCAGCCAGTCCCTGCCCCAGGTGAGTGGATCATCGCTCTCTGCTCCAGGATTGGGATGCTGCTGAAGCAACCAGGAGGCTTTAATGGAGGAGTCAATGCGGGTGGGTGGGAAATCCCAGCTAAAATGGGTGAGGAAAAGGCTGAGATGCTTGGCAAAGTAAAAAATAACCTTATGGCCAAACCCTGCTTGGGGTGGGGGATCCTTTCACAGGGCGTGCTTGGCTCACCAACACTTGCAAGGAGCACGGCAGCCACGGGAGTGAAGAGCAGAGTCCCCCAAGCTCCAGCACCCCTCTGGAGATGCCTGTCACTGGTGTAGAACAGTTATTTATTCTGCCTTAATTTAAATGCAGGTGTACTCATTGAATGTCACTTCTCACTTTTTTTTTAACTTGTTTTGTTGCTGTGGGGAGGAGAAAGGGGGCTGAGAGCTTCTACCTGCACCCCAGGGATATAAGGGATATAAGTTGTGTGATGCTCATGCTGTCAGGGAGCTTGTGCTGAACAATTTTTCTTTTTTCTTTTTCTTTTTTATTTTATTTTATCAGACTTTATCTTGTACACGCTGAAGTCATCAGAACTGTGACGTGGTTTATATTAAAGTGCATACACTGCGGTGCTTCTGTGTGTGTCTGTGTGTAAGGGAGGGTGGGAGCAGGGGTGTGGGTGTTGGCTTTATGCTGTGCCTGTACCCCAACACTTGGGTGCAGGCACAAAGTCACTGATTTTTTTATTTTTTAATTTATTTTTTAAAAATTCAATAGGAAATCACTTGGGATCTTTTGCTTTCACCTGGGCCTAAGGCCTAGAAACCTGTTCCTGAGGGGACAAGGGTCTGTCCTGGGCTATTGGTGGGTGAAGGCTGGCCCGGCGCAGGCCTCGCCCGCAGCCGGAGCTACACCGGCTGCTACCAGAGCCCGCAGGGTCGGTACCTCCCGCCGCGGGGCCCGGGCACGTCCAGCACCGACCGGCCCCGCCGTGGCGTAGGGTCCTGTTCCCCCCGGCCCGCCGCAGTGGTACCGTCCCAGTTTCCCCCTCCCCTCCCGGCAATGGCGCATTCCGCCGCCGCAGCCACCCCTGCCCTCGGCCCGGTGACCTCCGCGCATGCGCCTGGGCGGCCGGCGCGTCGCTAGGCGGGGCGCGCGCCCCGGTAACGGCCGCCGCGGCGGGAAGGGGCCCCCGGGGCTCCCCGGGCCGGGCCCGCTGCGGGGAGCAGGAGCGGTGCGGGGTTCGCTTCACATCACATCCTTAGAGCTGGCGACCTTCGGCGTCCCCTGCGGTAGCCCCGGGGAACCCCTATGGAGAGCGTCCCGCGGAACGCTATCGTCTTCAACGCGTCCAAAGGGGAGGCCTTCACTGTGGGCAGCGGCTACAAGGCCCTGCGGAAACGGCTGCGCGGGAACTGGAAGATACAGAGGTGGGGGGCGGGTTCATTTGAGCCCGGCCGTGGGGGAGAACCGCGTGTCTGTGGGGTGAGGGTCCTTCTGCGGGGCCTGCGGCTTTTGGGGACGGGGCTGAGCCCGCCCGGGCTGCGCGGATCCGCCTCAGCTCCCAGGAGAGCGTGGCCGCTCCTGAGGGAATTGGCTGGGATGCCTCATCCCCACGTTGTGCAGCCCCGCGTAGGGATTGGGACATCTGCGGGCCCTGGAGAGATCCTGAAATGTGCGTGGGGGCTGCACTGAGTCGTGGAATGGTTTGGGTTGGGCGGACCTCAAAGCTCATCCAGTCCCAACCCCCCTGCCAGCAGCAGGGACACCTTCCACTACACCAGGCTGCTCAAAGCCTCATCCAACCTGGCCTTGAACACTTCCAGGGAGGAGCAGCCACAGCTTCTCTGGGCAACCTGGGCCAGGGTCTCACCACCCTCACACCAAAGAATTCCTTCCTCAGATCTCATCTCCATCTCCTCTCTGCCAGTTTCAAGCCATCACCCCTTGTTCTGTCACTCCCTGCCCTTGGCCAAAGTCCCTCCCCAGCCTTCCTGGAGCCCCTTCAGGTACTGGGAGGCCACTAGAAGGTCTCCCTGGAGCCTTCTCTTCTCCAGGCTGAACAGCCCCAACTCTCTCAGCCTGTCCTCACAGCAGAGCTGCTCCAGCCCTCGCATCATCCTCGTGGCCTCCTCTTTATTCTATTTAAATTAGTAAATTGATTTTATCTCAACCCAGGAGTCCCCCTTACATTTACCCCTCCAATTCCTTCCCCTATTCCCCGGGGCAGGGGAGGATCAGTAAGCAGTTCTGTGGTGTTTAGTTGCTGGTTGAGATTAAACCATGACAGTATTGTAAGCTGAAATACCTTTTTTGCATTGGTTGCACATTGTGGTATTAGCTGTGATTTCATTGTTGGGTGCTGTGCATAGTTATCTTTGGAGCTCTCAGCTGTGTTATCGATGGAAGAGATAGAGCATAAGTTATAAGGATGAAACTCCACATACAAGTTTTTGAGTCTATCTTGATTTAAAGTTTGGGATAAAAAAAAAATCAGCCCTTGTGCCTATGATATTACCTATCTGTCCACTACCAAATGTGTCCAGAGGAAAACCAAAAAGAACTTTGCTCATCAGGTGCAAAGTTTAATAGCAGATATGACACTTTATACCATTTCTGGATCTGCCTCAGCACCCTGTTAGAGATGCTTTACTGTTTAATGGGTTGAAATTTGTAAGGATTGAGTTGTCAACTTTAAACCCAGATAAAGAGATGTGAAGTGACTGAAGTAATCTACTTGGTGTTTATTTGCCAGTCCTTTAAAACCTGGTGGTTCAGGACTATGTCCAAGAATAACATGTCTCTCTATTAATTTATCTGTAGCTTCAAAGATGAGATCACATCGGAGAAACTGTTTGGGGTAAAGTTGTGGATTACAGCAGGGCCAAGAGAAAAGTTCAGTGCTGCTGAGGTAAGGAGTCAATAATTGTTTGCAAATGAATTCTGTTTTAAGATTTGTTTAATGTGAATTAGAAAAGAGCAGCACAGAAGACTGCAGTAGTGCTGCTTCATGTGGATTTACACAAGTTGAAATTTGAATGCTTTTCTCTTAGGGTCAAGTTCATTGCAAGTAGTCAGAATCATTTCTCTTTCCTCATCTCAGTAGAACTTCCTGCAGTCCTGTGTGTAGCTTCTTTCACTTGTATTTTTTCTGAATCTTTGTTGTCTTGTAGTTTCTGGTTCTGAAGAAGTTCCTGGAGGATGGTGGAGCCATCCTGGTGATGCTGAGAGAAGGTGGAGAGTCCCGATATGGCACAAATATTAACTTTTTGTTAGAAGAATATGGGATCGTTTTCAATAATGGTAATTAGTGGGTCTCACTGATACCTTTTATTGTTCAATTTTTAGCAAAATCTAAAGAGCAGCTTCAACCTTTGTCAGTATAAGCCAAGCAGATCCCTCTCACAAAGGACTTTCTGGTCTAAGAGATGTTTGTTCTTGAAATCTTCATGTGCAGGTGGTGTAATACTGAAGCACACCACGGGCATTCCATGGAGACAGTTCCTTGAGAACAACTCAGCCATCTCCATTCTTTTGCTATAGTTACCAGTTTTAATGTTATTTACTAACAAAAAACAACTCCAGTGACATTTCTTTGTTAAAAAGCCTTTCATTTCAAACATTTTTTCCACACATTTTAACGGGTTGAATCACTTCATGCTCACTCTGAATAAACAGTGGCACTTTTCTTTGGCAGACCAATAAAATGCCATTCATTTGGTTTTGTACTGCCAATGTGAAAAAAACCCAACTGTCTCTCAGTGACATAAAATCCTTTTAAGGTCTTTGGTAGCATTTCTAGACTGCCTTTTTTTCCATCAACAGTATTAGATTCATCATGCTTTTGGAACATGTATAAAAAATAATTTGAACTTGTGAAAACTTGATACATATTCTTTTAAGTGGTTCATCAGTTTGCCTCTTCTGCTTTGACAAAGACATAGCAAAGTACTTGTTTTTCATATTTTTATTTGAACTTGCAAATCTAATCCTGTTCTAAATCTGTATGTGCAGAAGGAAACAGTAGTGAATGGTGGTTTGAATTCTTTTGGGAGCCACCTGAGCCACATGCTAGCTTTGTGGTGTTAGAAGCAAACACCCAGGGAATCTAAGAGCTAAACTAATTTTTCATTGCTGCATCTAGCACACTGATCAGATAAAATGTAAATTTCTATTTATTTTTTCTTTCTTTCTTCAAGATGCTGTAGTACGAAATGTATATTACAAGTACCACCACCCAAAAGAAGCACTGATCTCTGATGGAGTCTTGAATAGGTAAATATTTGGGATATAGAAATATTTACAGTAAACTCTTATAACCCCTAGTGTTTTCAATAAGTTTTGCTTTTCAACATCTTGTAGGGGAATCAGTGAAGTAGCAAGAAAAACAGTGCTTGAGACAACAGATGAAGATGGAAGTGGACATGACTCACAGTAAGTGTTTTCCTTTGAGGCAGCTGATGTGAAAAGATTTAGATCAACTCTGAATTTGCAGGGTTGTAATCTGGCAGGGGTGTGTTGAGGTATTCTAATGTATTTCTTATGTCAGCTTCTTGCTCCTCATGGTTGTATCTGGAAAGGAGGATCTGTTCAGTAATGCTTGATAACCCATGGAGAAACAGGAGGGATAGGTTTTGAAGGGAATGATTACTGTCCTGACCAGATCTTTTTGCCTCTAGTTTGTGCATTTGAATTTGATTCAACAATGCACATTTGAATAACCTCCAGACAGTGTGGTGTTTGCCTGCAGGCATGAGGAACCCTGCATCTTTTTAAAGAGTCTTAAACCAGGATGAAACAGACATCTATTTTATTTTTTAGCTCTCTGTCCCTCTGAGCTGCAGAGGAGTGAAGAGGCATTGGGAAGAATACAGCTTTTCTGTAAATAACTATAAATGTTTGTATTCTTCCTTGCAGCTAATTTTTAGACTAATAAATGATTGTATGTTTGACTACAAGATAAAATGCAAGTGTAAAAACATTTCATGTAGTTTTGTTGCAGAATATAGATTAATCTGTGAGTTAAATACCCCTTCCCTTCTGTCAGGTAGAGGAGTGTGGAAACAGAAATGAAGAGTGTTCTTTGTTACTTATTTAAGAGAAATTGTCAGCCTGGAAAAACCTGTAGAAAGAGTCTAAAATGCCATTATACTGATCTGAATTTTCAAAAGCATGGCTCTCGGTGTTCCACCACCAGTGCACAGTCCCAGTTTGCAGTTTAGGCAGGCAGAGTGTTTTATGTCCAGCCTCCCTGAGCCCTGCAGGTACTGATGGAGTTTCTGTGTTTCACCAGCAGTGCACTCACTTTCGTGTATCCATTCGGCGCCACGCTGAACGTCATGAAACCAGCAGTGGCTGTTCTGTCAACAGGATCTGTCTGCTTCCCGCTCAACAGGCCTATTCTTGCCTTCTATCAGGATGAGGTATGATTCTTCATGTAACAAACCATGCATTCTCACCCTACTCTGCACAAAAATTATGAGTGTATTTTCTGGGAGCACTCACAAACCCATTTCTATTTTTTGATGCATCTGCCAACTGCAGATGAGCCTAATGTCTCTTGCCTCCTTTTGTGGAAAACTTTTTTGCATGGAGTTCAGAGGAGAATTAATCTGATGCTCAGGAAAGATTATATATTTGTTTGGTTGACAGGTGGATGTTCTTAATTCTTCTTTAAAGTTTTACTATTTGAGGTTTTTCCACTGTTTAGTGATCATTTAGTAAGTAAGATTATTGTTATCTTCATAAATATGCCATGGTAATTCTCTGAAGCAATGACATTCTGTAAAAATTGCTTAAAAAAAATTTCTCTCTCCTGGTAAGAATACAAACTGGCTCTCCACTTGCTACTGAATTGAATTACTGTTTTGCAAAATGTAAGTAACATGAACTTTGTTACTTCCTACAGCTGCTGTGATCCACAGCTTGCTTTGTGACTACTCCAGGAACTGGGGAATCAGAGTAGCTATGATGTTGAAACCCACAGAGCAGACTTCTCTAGATTTTATCCAGCTTAACAATGAAACAAACCCACATCTCCAGTTTCCTTTGATTTTACGTGTGTACTGTTTAGCCTGGAAAAAAGGAAGCTTGGAGAGTCCTTATGGATCTCTACAGCTACCTGAAAGGAGGTTTTAGCCAGGCAGGGGTTGGTCTCTTCTCCCAAGTAACAAGAGACAGGACAAGAGGAAATGGCCTCACGTTGCACCAAGGGAGGATTAGATTGGATATGAGGAAGAATTTCATTACTTATTCCAAAATTTGCTATTTCTTCACTTTGTAATTAGACAACATTAACAATTGCTTCTAAAACTGTGCTTTGGAAGGATTTATTGCTCTGTTGTGTTCTTTGTTGATAGCGTCAAGGTGGAAAGATGGCAGCGCTGGGATCTTCCCACATGTTCAGTGATCAGTATTTAGATAAAGAAGAAAACGGTAAGGTCATGGTAAGTGGTTTTTTTTTTTGTATTTTGTTTTGTTTTAAAGAAAACCACCTTAGTGGATCCTCACAGCACTCACAAAGCATTGCAAGCTCACTAGTTTAATCTTAGAGCAAGACAGCTATGAAATGAGTTCAGCACTAGCATCCTGAGGAATTTGATAGAGCACAAATAGGAAGGAGTTTTAAAAGATATAGTTTATTATTTATCTTACAGGATTCTGAAAAACTCTTCCTACTTCTGTTCACCACTTTATTGTTATTAATATTTAAATATGAAGTAGGGTCTTTTTTTGTTTACTACTTTTTCTTAGCTCCTTTAGTGCTTGATTGTGGCTGCTGATTAATAATAAACCTTTGCATATAGAGCTCCTGATAGCTGGAGACTGTAATGCACGTTCCAAATTGGGGTATATAACGTGGGTATGGGTAAGAAGGGGAGATTCCTGCTGAGGTGTTACTGAAAGTTTGCACCTCAAACAAAGCATGTTCATTGCCATGACTCATTGCTTCCGTGTGTCAATACAAATAAAGCTTGTATTTTCTCCACAGATACTCTTTGATTTATGACCTATTTTTTTATTCTATTTCTTAGTATGTTATTTTATATATTTAATATGAATGTTTAAGCATAATGTGTGATTATTTGGACCCTTCAGAAATTAATTAAATTTTGCCCTTCTCCAGGATGTGCTTTTCCAGTGGCTCACAACATCAGATATCCATTTAAACCAGATGGATATGGAGGACCCTGAGGTAAGAGAGATCCGTCACAAGGAGGTAAATAATCGTGTGATCTGGCAGCACCAGCTTTGTTGAAATGGCACACAGCTAGATGGGTGCTGGTGTTGCAGACCCTTTATTCAGGGTTTGAGATTGAATAGACAGATGGACTAGGCATAAAAAATAATGGCAGTGTATCTCCAGCTTCATGAGTTTGCACTTCGCTCTGAGTCTTCAGACAAGAGGAATGTGCATGCAGTGACGGTGGATTTTCTGTATGTGAGTAGGGATCAACTTGTGTATCAGTTTTAGTTCTTTATTTAACTGATGTATGCAAACACTTACTGTATTTGGCAATATCATATGTGGTAAATGCTTTTCTGTGTGCATGAAAAGAACAACAGTCTTACACAGCTGACTAGTAAGCTGTTTCTTTTAATTTTAAAGAATTAATAGAAATCAAGATACAACGTCCATGTGGCAAGGAGCTTTACAGCTAAAACAATAGTTTGCAGTCTACTAATCTAGTAAGGTGCACTGCAAAGGGTCATCCTTGGTGAAGAGTGAAATACTGATTTCTAGATGAGAGTTTAGTTAATATATAAACTAGAAAGAGACTTTGTCAGTGAGTTGGGTTTTTTTTAAATCATAAGTGTGTGTTTGTGTTCAGATTTCAGACTACACCATGCTCCCAGATACAGCCGCGCTGTCTGAGCAACTGCGAGTCTGTCTGCAAGAAGGAGATGAGAACCCAAGAGACTTCACAAAGCTGTTTGATACGTCCCTTTATCAGCTGGATACAACTGCCCTCCCTTCTGTTATCAAGTCAGCAGCTGTGATTCTTTATTTATTTATTCATTCATTTTCCCATTGTGTATTCTGCATTTTGTTTGTGTTTAACTGTGTCTGCTTATGAGCAGAAGAGCCTGAGCTGTAGGCAGCATTCTGAACGTGGATATACCAGAAGATTGATTTGTACAGTGTGACAGTGATGTTTTCTCCTGCTTCTTGTCTTAGCTGTAGTTTCTGACACTGTTTTTTTCCTTTTTTTGTGACTACTGCTGGTTCAGTGCACTGATGTTTTCAGTAGAACTGTCTGCAGTGATGTTGGGTACTTTCTGGAGTGATAACTGAGAGCTGGTTGTTTTTCTGCTTTTGAATTACTTGGCATTTACTGAAGCTGCATTTCATTCATCTTTGCATTTCCTAATAATTGTGTCTTGAGATGTATCTGCTGCTCAGTTTTACCAGTGTTGTGTCACTAGCAGCTTTGTCCCTCATAACTCATCTGTTGCCCAGATTGTGTATGAACACCTTGAATAGTAGCAGGCTGAACACAGATTCTGTGAAACTCCACTCTCTTGTGGACACTTTCTTCTTACTTTGTATTTCTTATATTTTTGCTAGATGTGAATTCATAGTGGGTTCTCCCTTCTGATCCTGTAACATAACTTTAAAACAGCTTTTGGTTATGGACTTCTTGAAAAACCTTTTTGAAATTCCAAGTCTGCTCTTTTTTAACTGAACACTTTTTCCTGCATGTGTGTTCATCCCTTTAAAAGTTACCTGAAGAATTGAGGTGTGACTTCTTTTTTATCATCTTATATATCCACCTATCACTATCTTCTTCTCTGTCATAATTTTATCTGATTTGCTTGCTCTAGAAGTCAGTTACTACTAATATGTAGTTTTCTGGGGTCCTTCTAAAATTAGACATGCCATTTTTTTAATGTGCATAATGTTGACCCTGGTGTCTTCATAAAAATTCTCTATAGCCTTTATTACATGCAAGTGTAAATGGCTGTTTTATCATTTCTTCTCTGATACTTTGTCTTTTTCTGTGCTGCAGAGCTTATGAACAGCTGAATGTGAAGCATGAACCCCTCCAACTCATTCAGCCTCAATTTGAGACTCCCCTCCCTGCCCTCCAGCCAGCTGTGAGTTATCTTCTTGCTAATACAATAATGGTTAATCACTTGGGACTTGGATACAGTGCAGGGACTATCTTTTAGGAAAGAGCACTTATTTAATGCTTCTAATTTTTATCAACAGAGCTCGAAAGTGTAACATCCAGTACCATAGCACAGCTTCCTAGAGAGCTCAGAATGCCTTGTGTGTATGTAAACCTTGGGCTGAGTAGCTGCCCCCAGTCATGTGAGATGCTGGTCCAGCCTTTGCTGTGAAAACAGAACGTGGTATTGCAGAAAGCACTGGTAGTGTGAGTAATACCCTGACTGCTGCCAGGGGAGGAGCCAGCCTGTGTCACTCTTCTTCCATCTCCCCTGTTCTTTGGGGACATTGAAAGTGGAGCGTTGGTCTTTTACAACAAGGGCTGGCCAAACTTTTTACCAGCAGAGATTTGGGCTGGCACCAACAACACGAGCTATGGCAGTGTCAAGCTTATTTTGAAAAGCAGGTGTCTGAGTATCTTTGAGTTTTGCCATCATGGCTCCATCCTTCTTTACCCTGGCCACTGAGGAAACCTTACTGGGATCCTTGTAGCTGCAGGGGTGCAACTGAAAGTAGTATCTCAGGCGCTGCTCTTTAAAAAAACTCAAGTCCACCTTGTGGCATAAGTGGTGACTGCATGAAAAAGAAAATACCCTTCCCAGAATTAATGTGAATGTTATCTTAGAGGTCTGTAAAGTGTAAAAAAAATTTGGCAATAAGCTATGCTAATTCCTCTCTTCAAGGTTTTTCCACCTACTTTGAGAGAATTGCCTCCTCCCCCTCTGGAGCTGTTTGATTTGGATGAAACTTTTTCCTCTGAGAAAGCTCGTCTTGCAGAGATTACAAACAAATGTGAGTGGAGCAGACTGATTGTGTACACATTAATCAAGTCCAAGTTTTTGGAGCTTTTTTTGTTCTTATGGTTAATTTTAAAACATGGACCTCATTTATGAAAATCCACTGCTCTTATCCTGGGCCAAGATATTGGAAGGCCTTGGGAGCTGATAACATGACTATGTACATTTTATTGTGTTTGTTTTATGACATTTTATTATGCTTCTGCCTGCTGTTTCCTATATCATGCATAAATCACTTTGCACAGTCTTGTGGATTTATTTCACGTCTTTTTATGCTTTGAAGTTAAAATGTGAAGATTTTTCTAAACACACCTTAAGTCTAAACAAGATGAGAAAGTACTAGCTGTGCAAATATATCATGGCTAGTCCACTGAACTTAGTTACAGGACTTAACCTCCCAGAATGCCAGCCACAAGTGAGGTTTGTAGTGTGTTTTTGCCCAGCTGATACAGAAGTGTGATACTCACCTGCCCTCCCCCGGGACGCTTGTGTAGGTACCGATGACGACCTGGAGTTTTACGTACGGAAATGCGGCGATATCCTAGGAGTAACAAGTAAACTCCCAAAGGAGAAGCAAGATGCCAAATATATCCTGGAGCACATCTTCTTCCAAGTGGTTGAGTTTAAGAAACTGAATCAGGTATTTTTAGTAACAAAATTAGAAGTGAGTAGTTGGTAGTACCAGCACTGAGGCTGATGTATCTTTGTAGCAGCTACGCTTGTCACTGGCAAGAGGTACAGTGATGTGTTAGGACATTTTTTTGTGTAATAAATTAGACCAATGAAGTGTGATCCAGAATATTTATGACTGTTAATCTGTATAGAATGTGTAGTGCTCAATTTATTAAGTCTCTCATTTGTTTTAATTGGGGGATGAATACACGTGAGTGTGGTTTTGGTAATTTCAGCTAAATACAGTTCATTAATGGTGCACTGAGAGCAGTGTGTCCCCAGGGATGTTCACAGCGCTCACTACTGCTGCAGTGTCCATGGGAAGCCAGCACTGTTACTCACGAGCAGTGCTGTGTTGAAATAATTCTTTACAGTAAATTTGCTTTTTTTACAGTAAATGATGCTTTTCAAAGTCTGTTTGGAACATACTGGCAGATCAGCTGTTTCTACTAACAACTATTCCCTGTTTCTCCAATAGTCTAGTAAAGACAAAAATCGGACATTTCTACCTTACTTTTAATATTTTTAATATTTTTTTTCTTTTTCTCTTCTTCCCTTTCCTAAGGAACATGATACTGACACGAGTGAAGCTGGATTCCAAAATGGTAACTGAGACCTGGCTTTCCCCAGTTTGAGATAGACCTTTTAGTAAAAACATATTTTCCATATTTTTTTTTCAGCCTCTGTGTTCAGTATGTTGATTGGGACTGTCTTGGTAGTTCACTGAATGTTCAGATCATTTATGTGAAGTAGTTGGGATAATTAATGTCTTTGGAGGAAATACTTGTATTTTGCAAGCACTTTCCAAATAATTTCCTATTTTTCTACTTCTCTATTGAAACTGTAATTTTGTAATATATGAAAAAAAAAATAATCTTGTACTAAGAAAATGTGGTTTGGGTCTTTCTTTTTGGGTTTTCTTGTAGCAAGGGTTACGGTGGGTTCTCCTGGTGTACAGACAGTCCTTAATTGCACTGTGGGATTGTTATTTTGGTTTGTGAACTGTGGAAAACAGAGCCACAAATACAGGAGCTGCTGAAAATATGTTAGACTGTCACCCCAAGGCATTCTCCTTTTGTCTCTCTGCCAAAGTGAACCAAGGAGAGGTGGGTTGTTACTCTAGAAGGAAAAAAATTCTTCCAAGGGAGAGGAAGAATTGAAATTAAGCAATAATGACGTTGTTGCAGATCGCTGTCTCGTATAAGACTGGAAATACATCATTTTGAAAAGAAGGGACAGCATTTGGATTAAAAACTCTTTCAGATTTAATGGATAATTATTAAGAAAATGTGATACTGTGTAGAAACTCGGGAATATTTTTACTTAAAATTATTTGATTTCTAGCTCATTCCCAGAGATAGTGAGCTAAGTAATGCACAAGAGTGGAAATTCATTGACCATGAAATGTTGAAGCTCAATGCACAGCAAAAATAGAGCCAAGGATAGGATTGCTGAGAAGAAAAGATTTGTCAACATCATTAACACCCCATCTTTGTTGCAAGGACTTTTTTATATCAACACTGAGATTGCACTTTGACATCAAAAAAAATATTTTTATTTAATCTGACACCCAAACTGTGAAATGTAAATTCTTCCCTCTCTCAAGCCTTCTATGCATCCTCTGTGACACCTGTGCTTTATCTTGCTCTGCCGTGTTTTCTAATGTCAAAAGATCTTTTATCCCACAAAAAATCCGTCTGTTTTACATTGCTTCATGCTTTGCATGTGAACTTGGCACAGGTGTTTCTAAAGGAGGTGCCCCAAAGCACCTGCTCAGTTACTGACCAGTTGAGATGTGCCAATATAACGTGAGCAGAAGCGGCTGTAGCTCTGCTTACACCGCAGACATGCCTTTTTCATAGCAGCATGTTTGAAATCTTTCATTTCTTCATCTTTTATTTATTGTTCTTTAG